>OX244028.2:38808284-41208284 GCA_945859785.2 Tridacna gigas | reverse complement strand
CAAATCTTAGAAAAACCTTGTGTGCACTCTAGAGGCCACAGTTTTAGCCCAATACTCGGGAAAATAGGTCAGATTACTTGTCTTGATGATATCTCAGTCAAGTGTCAAGTCTGAAATTAGGTCATGTCGGGTCAAAAGGTAGGTCACTGCGCTAAATCCTAGTGTGCACTCTAGAGGCCACATTTTCAGCCGATTACTTATGAAACTTGGTCAGAATGTTTGTCTTGGTGATATCTTGGACATGATTGAAATCAGGTCATGTCGGATCAAAATGAAGTTCACAGAGCGAAATCTCAGAAAAAAGACCTTGTGTAAACTCTAGAGTCCACACTTTCAGCCTGATAGTTATGAACTTAAGTCAAAATGTTTGTCTTGATGATATCTTGGACAAGTTCGAAATTAGGTTACATCGGGTCATAAGGTAGGTCACTGGGCGAAATCTTAGAAAAAATCTTATCGGCACCGCAGAGGTAATATTTTCAGCTCGATACTCCTAAAACTTCGTCAGAATGTTTGTCTTGATATCTTGGACAAGTTCGAAATTGGGTTACATTGGATCAAAAGGTAGGTCACTGGACCATATCTTAGATAAACCTTGAATGCACCATAGAGGCCAAATATTCAGTCTGATACTCATAAAACTTGGTCAGAATGTTTGTCTTGATGATATCTTGGACAAGTTCGAAATTCGGCCACTAACACTCATGTTTGTTATATCATTAAAACCAGGATCCCTTTAGCTTTAGATGACTGTAGATGACTTTACTCAGGTGAGCGCTTTAGGGCCGATGACCCTCTTGTTTATTTTTTCCCAACGCTAAATTTTAAAAATGTCTCCAACGCGAGACAAAATTTTAGACTCTTTCATAAACTAAAGGCAATGCAAAGTTTTATGACAGGCTCCCCTCTCGAATATTGCTAACCTACATAGATGTACTCATAGTTCAAATTATCGTGGCAGGTTATCGAACATCACTGGAAAGAAAGTTCCATATGCAGTAAAATTGGAAATTAACTTATACATTACTCTTTCTTAGACTGATTTTGACCCACAAATCTCTGTGTGAAATAAGTTATTTCAAATTCATGTTATACCATTTAGACTAGTACAGACAGTAAAATTTACGCTCCCGCCCCCACCCACCCCCGCTTGCCCCTTCCTTTCAGTTTTTGCAATCTAGGGAATCGGAATCCACATATCCACATGAAAAAAAAAAAAATTACCGACAAGTAATATGAGTACAAATTAGCCAAAACACAAAGCGGTAACAAAGAGTGTCTAGCCTTGTACCACACAGTTCCTTGTTTTAAAGACCCTGGGAGAGGAGAAGGCTTTTGGAAACATTATGTGGGGGAAAAGCAATGGCTGGTGAGAAAGCAGTGAATCCTGTCGCAATGAATTTCATCAATCGACGGAAAGAAACTGGTCGAGATGGGGAATCGAACCAGCAACCCCCCCCCCCGCCCCGGAATCAAGCCCTGCACGTTACAGACTTTGCCACCGGGTGAGACACGGGTACGGATTTGTACTTACTGGTTAACTCACCGGCTTTAATTGAAAAATTTCGGGTTTTAACGAACCTGAGAAAAATGCCTATTGAAAACATTGTGAAATAAGGTAACCAGCATTTTCTCCTTTCCCCTTAATGTCTCAGATTTTTGAAAACTTTCGTCGCCTGAGCCTGCAAAAGCTTTTAGTTTGGACAAGTCTTAGATTAAGTTGTTTGGTAAAGAATCGTGATGAAGGGGAACTCTTAAAAAATTCACCACATTTCGATGATACATTTATTACTTACCATTGATTACATACTACGCATTGTCTAGAGTAGCTCCCCACAGCGGTGGGTTCGCACCCACCATTCTTCGTAACAGTCGTTACAGTCGTAAAAAATCTGAAAACCATCTTCGTTTACATTAAACAAAGTGATTAAGCCTTTAGCGCACAATCCCGACTTTCAACGACCCTGAGAAAGAAAGCGTTTGAAAACATGGTGGTAAAAGGATAAAATGCTAGCAACCAGTATTTTATCCTTTTCCAACAATGATTTCTACCCTTTTCATAATAAATTTCAATTTTTGATTTACATTTTATTTATCGTCTTCAATTGCTTTCAATTTATACGAGTCTAACATTTTGTCGTTTGGTAAAGAGTTCAGGTAGTATTTGAACGAGCAGCTCAAGTACAAAAATCTACGGCTTTCCCTTTCATTCTTGAAAGGTGAATCATTTACGTTCCATTCATGAGATCTCTTGTGTTTATGGGTAGCTTTGTGTAGTTAGGCCAAACTTCGAATCCTACGGAACCCCGACGGTGTCATGTGTCATATTTTTTTTCTAATTCCTTATAATGAAATGGTAATTCAATAAAAACGAAACAACAATTCGTTATAACGAAATCTTATTTCGAGAAAACGAAATGATAATTCGTTGTACATAATGAATGCCAATTCGTTCTATCGAAATGCTATCTCGAGAAAAAGAAATAGGTATTCCGGAACACTCCGCCATGAATCAGCTGCACGTGAGCAACGTATTGTTTCCTTTTAAGGAAATACGATTTCTTTATAACGAATTGATATTATTCTATCGAATAGGTAGTTCGTTACAATTAGATTAAAAAAACAATGTGTGAAATATGACACCTACGGGGCTCCGTAGAATCCCACTATCCTCATTTGTTTCCATTCTTTTCCACATATTTAGCTCATATGAAAAAAGCTATCACTTAGAAATGTATTCTTGAAGTTGTTGAACTATCTATAGAATGTATGTGTTCAGATGTTGAATTGAGTGCACACAACACCTTTAACACTTTACGCGCACTATCCAGAGTTTAAACAACCCCGAAAAAAGCTTTTGAAAACATTGTGGAAAAAGGAGAAAATGCTGGTAACCAGCATTTTCTCCTTTTTCCACAAAGTTTTCTAACCTTTCAGAAACAATTCGAACCATTTGAGCCTCGTGAAATATGTTGTCTGCGAATGCATTCAAATAGGATAAGTTTAAAATATTGTCATGTAGTTACAGGTAAAGGGGGCTTATCAGATTTTATAATTTCACCAATCTTCAGATATGTTTATTGATTAAATTTACCTGCAATTTTACCCTGGATTGTTTCGTTTTGGCTGCTAGTGTGGTAAAGGGTTCATTACACATTCGCCATTTTCTTTTTGCATTCTGATACTGGTGGCTAGCATGCATGTATTGACACTTAGCAGCGTACGTCTTGGTAAGGTTTGGACACTTCTGGGTCCGTATTCACCTACCATTCTTAAGAACATTCTTAGTCTTATTCTCCAAGATTGTCTACATTTGAAAGTAACACAACTCCTGATTGGCTAAACCAAATGGTTTAGCCAATCAGGAGATGTGTTACTTTCAAATGTAGAAAATTCTGGAGAACAAGACAAAGAACGTTCTTAAGAATGGTTGGTGAATACGGACCCTGACGGCAACTCAGTTTTTGATGTTGAGACAAAAAGAAGCAGAAAGGCTACTATGATGTTTCCCTATCAATAAATACACGCATAATCTTCTCTCGTGGTAAGAATTCACTTCAGGATCCGTATGCACCAACCATTTTTAAGAACCTTCTTTGTCTTATTCTCCAAGATTTTCCAAATTTGAAAGCAACACCACTTCTGACTGGCTAAACCATTAGGAGTCGACTGTATACATACTTCCTTTTGGGGATGGCTTAACCAAGCGTTAACACCCTTTTTGGACCAATCCAAATGCACGAAATCGATTATATTGAAATTAAATACATGTATTTCGTAAACGGCCGAATAGCAATTTCCAGTCAGCAGAAAACAAACGCACTTGTCGTAATGTTAGCGCCATGTTAGTTGTTAGAACGATGTCGCAATGTGTCGCAATGTTATCGCCTTATTGGAGGCTCCACACTTCCTTAATTTTAAACTCTCATTTCCTTGAAACGACTATTCACAGTCTTAACCTTTCATTTCAAACTTTTGAGTAGGCAGGGAATGCCCAGCCACTCAATATTTTATGCACATTAGAAGTTACACATAATCCCTATTCATCTAAAGACCTTTTGACTATCAATTTAACATTTTTGTTTAGATCTTTTTATCACAATCTTAACTTCATCATTTAAAACTTTTTGAGTTGATAGGGATTGCCCTGTCACTCAATAATATCTTTTATACCTATCAAAATCACTCATAATCCTTCCTAACTCAAGCTTTTTATTGTCATCATTATGTTCAAATCTTTTTACATCAAAATTCCTGTTTTAACCATCTTTTAATACAGACATGCGCGCTAAATGACCAAAGCTGTCGATGCGCCATAAAACAACATTCATTCATTCATTCATTCATTCGTTATCGCCTTGTTGGTTGTCAGAACGAGTTATAGAATAGCACCTTTCGCAAACTCTGATTCCGATAAACACTGTTCAAAGCAAAAGATATTATGACTAAATTCGTTAAAAATTTCTTCTCTCATCCCTGTTTTAATCTGTTTGATATCACATGAGTTCTTTCCACTTTACCTCCCAGTCCCGAGTTTTAACTACTCTGAGACACACAGCTTTTAAAAACATTGTGGAAAAAAGGAGAAAATGCTTATAACCAGCATTTGCGCAATGTTTTCTACCTTTCCAAAATGGAATACAGTAAACTGAGCTACATTAAATTTGTCGTCTGCGAATTCTTTCAGTTTGTACATGTCGAAAATTATGTTGTGTTGTAAACATTAACATTTCTCCTGCTGAATTTAGTTAATCAAAGGTACCAACTATTAAAATATAGTGGCCTGAATAACAGTCAACCACTTGTATTCGAGATGGGAGATCAAGATCAGAATACACTGGCGTGTAGACTGATCGTTGTTTTCTCTTCTTGAAATGGACCACAGAGAAGTTGTGATTGACAGAGTATTTTGGTTTAGGCACGATTTGCCAGCCAAGTGAAAGGAAATTAATTTTGACGATATTTCCTTTCCTATGACGTCATTGAGAGAGAAATGTGTTGATTTATCCGTGATGCCAATACCTCAGATATTACAAATCGGATGATTATCAAAGCTTTACGCCAATAGCTGTTAACGATATAAATCGCTCTACCGAACGACAAAAAATGTTTGCAAATTACAAAACTTAACCGACTCAAATGATAACATTTGTCTTTGAAAAGGCTGAGAACATTTGTAGATAATGAGGAAAATGCTGGTCACTGCCATTTTTCCGCTTTTGATGATGGTGTCAAAAACGTCTGCCTCATGGCCCTAAAAACTAGGGGTAGTTTGGTAAAGGGGTTAAAACATTACAATTCGAGACTGTAATGTGCGGGTAGCGCATTGGTTTCTCGTATTAGAGGTTTCGGGTTGAAGTCCTTGATGGCCCGGGGGTCGGGGGTTGTCAGCATTTGGAACTAACAAGACCTGAGCACAAGTAAAATAGTTAGGTTTACAGGAAGAAATCATCGAGTGCGATAGAAACTTTAGAACTGTTTTCACAATAAATACAAAATAAAAAATTTGAAACTAAAACGGGTCAAATACATATGAGCCATGCTTTGGATAAAGGAAGTTTAATGCATCTGCAAAATGTATCGACCAAGGTCAGCCTTCGCAGTCCGTGCAAGCTGACCTGAGTCGAAACCTTTCGCTATTGGTCAATTTTCTGCATGTCAAAGGACTAGTGTACCTCATATTTTAATGTTTGTTTGTTTGACGAAATGGATTTTATGGACCCAGAATTATGCGACGACTTGCTTGCTATAATGCATTGAACGCCCTTTTACCTGAGTAGGATCAACTATTTGGGTGTTTATGCCCTTGCAGTCGACAAACTGTGGAACAAATCGTGGGGAAAAAGGAGAATGTGCTTGTGGACAAGGATTTGATTTCCCCCCCCCCCCCCCCCCCCGGAGATTTTCATACTGCCGAAAAGGATATTTCTCACCCCGGTCTTTGTGTAATTCACAAGATGTTTGGAAATATCCCGAAATTTAGCATGCATAGTAAGATGCTATTTAATAGATATGAGGGTGTTGTAGCTTCTTGTCTGACCCACACATTCGGCGCGAGTACTGGTGTAGTTCCAAGGAAGCAGAATCGAGAGAGATTAGTGTAAGTTGTAAGAACTTGTTTCTCAATCGATGTAAAATGAATATGTTTAAACCAATCTTTTCTGTATAAATCAAATAAGAATATTAATGTTTATTAAAACCAGTATGCAGTAACACACTACTTCATGTAAAGATTCTTGTAGGAGAATAATAGAAAGCTACCTAATCCTACATTCCATACAACTCTTAACCACTTATATATGAGTAATGCACCAATTCTGCAAAAAGTATCGATCCAAGTCAGCCTACGTAGACCGAGCATACTTTCTGCTGTTGTCAAATTTTGTATTTGTGAAAAGAGTATTCTACACGTACTTCATGATTCAGCTAGTCTTCAGACAAAATCGATCCACAGAATGCAATGACTTGATTGGTACAATGCATTACGAAGATGCATCAAACCATCTTTTACTAGATCGCCGCACATTATGTAACTGGTTTACGAGAAGTTGGCCGGCGATACATTTGTCACGAGGACTTGAAACACCATTAAAAGAAAAACAAACAAACCAGGAAAAAATCGCAATTCGAAGGTTTGGCCCAAATTTTGCTAATTGCTATAGAAAAGAGTCATGCTCTGTGAAAAGGGGGCTTAATCCATCTGCGAACAGCATCGAAACAGGTCAGCCTGCGCGGTCCGCGAAAGCTGACCTGGGCCGTAACTGTTTGCTATTTGTAGATTTTCTGTATGTAACAGCACCAGTCTTCCTTATGATTCATTCAGTTGTTGGACAAACTGGATTGTATGGATCCATAATCCTGTGATGACTTTCTTGGTATCATCCATCACGGAGATGCATTAAACCCCCCTTTGCCAGAGTATGGCTCAAATATTTTTGAAATGCTTATCAGAGATATTTTTGAGATATGCTAAAAAGCTAGTACTTATAAGCGAGCAAAGAAAAATGAACCGTGTCCCGTTTCAAGTTTGTAACATTTTTTCCCTACAGTTAAGTACTGCATTCCGAGTTCCCACATGAAACACTCTGTAAATATTGTTCTGATCGTGCTACGTTCGAAGGAGAGTTCTCGTATCGCATAAAGAAAACCAATCCATTTGATAGTTTCATGAACAAAAGTTTTTGCTCTCCTGGCCTAAGGCCAGCGAGCTTATGTCGTGGCTGAAGGTGCACGTTTCGTGTGTTACTTACTTTTTTTCAACTGTCTTCTTTTTAGATACTCCTTGTTTAACTCGAACCAAATTTAATACAAACATTTCTATCTTGCTTCTCTTTCATGTATGATCCATGTGTGCATCGCTTTCAGATTTGATGATAACATTTTGGTCCATAAAAATAGACATGGCCTCCATGTGCGTGGCATGTGCAGATTACGACATAGTTACAAAATTAATTTTACCAGGCAATGGAGCGATACAGATGAAAAGGGCGATACAGAATGGGGTTAATCACTAGTTACTCTGAATACGAAAAAAGTGCAAAACTAGGCACATGACTAGCTAAATGAGAGCGTCTTCGCTAATGATCAGATTGTTTTTCGTGCAATTTTTTCAGATCATGTAAGTCCAGAGACGATTTTACCTCATGTCTAGGTCAGTTGTTAAGAAAAGTGGCTGTTATGGATCGATGATTATGCGATGGCTTAAAAGATTTCATAGATCGAGTAGGTGCATTAACTCTTTACCAAACGACAGAATTTTAGTCTGGTTCAAATTGAAAGCATTTGCAGACGACAAAATAAGTGTAACTAAAAATTGAAATTTAATTTGGGAAGGGTAGAAAACATTGTGGGAAAAGGAGAAAATGCTGGTTACCAGCATTTTCTCCTTTTCCCGCAATGTTTTCAAAAGGCTTATTTCGCAGGGTCGTTAAAAATCGGGATTGTGTGGTAAAGGGTTAAACCCCCTTTTTGCCAGAGGATAGCTCAAATGCATTTTACCACCCCCTTTTTTACTTTTGGCTGCTATTGGGCCTTGAACCCTTTCTCCGCCAAATATATAAACACCAGCTCTTCCGATGGCTGAAAGTACAATCATCTGAAACTCAGATTTTTTTAATAGGCTTGACTAAACAAGAGGACGGTATAGATTCAAGATCAGACTGCACGTTCTGTGCAGTCTGATCTTGAATCTATACCGACCCGAAAGGCTCCTATATTCGCCTATGGCGCTGACAGAGTGAACGATACTAATATGTACATCAAACTTAAAGTCGAAATCACCGCACATATTGTTTATGTTGCTATTTCAGTGATGATAAGTATTTTGCAGTTAACACTTCTTGTTCATCAACCGATTTTATTTTCATTTGCGAATGTTTATGATCAAAATTAGATTGCACAGATCATGCGCTGTAGCGCAGTCTTATTTCGTCCGTTAATCAGTTCTAAGCTTTAACCAGAACGCCTTTCTTTTTGTAGCGGAAATGGGATCCGGGGAAATTTACTCTTTTCAAAACCTCGACAAAGTCTACTTTCCCTCTGTATTTATTGAACAGTGGAAGCGTAAACGATACGTGAAATAATGCATCTACTTTATGAATCAAAGAATTTTAATGAGCAGTTTTACGAGAGCATATTTCCTGCTTAGAAACCCTGTATTGTTTAATCTTGGTTTATTACCGATATGATATGGTTTTAACAGATGTCTTTTCTTTGTTTTACCGATCCTCGGCACCTCTATGTTGACGTATATGGGCTGTGAATGACTGGTTGCAGGTTGAATTCCCAACACGGCTTAAATTCTTTGAATTGTTGAAAGTCATTGCGACAGGTTTCACCTCTATATGAGCCATGGTATGGCAAAAGGAGGTTTAATGAATATCTGTGATGCACGATACTAACCAATTATACATCCATTAAATTCATGTATAACAATCCACTAATTTAGGAGACGCTGGTCCTTCGACAGGGCATAAAATTGACCAATAGCAAAAAGTTTCAATTAAGGTCAGCCTGCGCGGACTGTGCAGGCTGACCTGAGTCGATACTTTTTGCAGATGCAGTAAACCTCCTTTATACAGTTCTCACTGTCGCGCATTAGGTCCCAGTTACTCCTGGAAAGTAAGCAGTATATCGAGGTAAACTGGGACAATTTGTATTTTAAAAGAGCCTACGATTATGTACATCCCCTGACGGTTTTCCGGTTTAACAGCGCTTAAGCTGCCGGTTTATCAATTACTCATATGATCCCGGATTGTCCAGACTGTCGAAAAAATCGGGTGAAACCTAATGTACGTCAGTGATGCACCAGTGATTATCAGCAGCACCCAATCTCACTATACGGCTGTACCCCAAATATTTTTGGTCCAGTTCTCAAGATGTACCCCAAGATCTCTAAATGTCAAAGAAATGCATCTCCTGATTGGCTAAACCAAATGGTTTAGCCAATCAGAATTTGTTTAGTTTCTAAATTAAAAATAAGACCGAGAATACAATTTAGAATGATAGGTGAATACGACCCCCGGTCATCTCAGTAGAGTTTGTGAAGCGGAGCCAATTCGGATGAGTACCGGATGACCAGGGCTTATGTTCCTCATGACTAAAGCATGGGCCTGCTCCGGAATATATCGATGTTGCTCTGGTGTTGCCCTGTCATTGACCGGATTGAACCGATTTGAACATACTCCGGGGTTACTTCCGGCAACGACAGACTGTATTAAAACTCGTTAATAAGGAAGCTTGTAAATTGATCGCGATTCGTCCATGTCATCTACGTAGGTGCTCCGGTTTGCCTGGCAGTTTGACACGGTAAGATACTCTTATATACCTGGGTCCGTATTCACCAACCATTCTTGAGAACATTCTTAGTGTTATTCTGCAAGATTTTCTAAATGTGAAAATAACACAACTTCTGATTGGCTAAACCAAATGGTTTAGCCAATCAGAAGTTGTGTTACTTTCACATTTAGAAAATTCTGGAGAATAAGACTAAGAACGGTCTGAAGAATGGATGGTGAATATGGACCCTGGTGTACTACATTATGGCTTATCGTGTGTAAACAGGGCTAAAGCGCTTAGCATTGAATCGACGATTTGTATGGCCAGCTCAATGAATTCAGAGTGATGCACGTAGTCCTCGTAAAACAGACCAGGCCCATATTCACCAACCATTCTTCATTTTATTGTTAGTCTTGTTCTATATTTAGAAAGTAACACAACTTTCTAAATCGTTTGGTTTAGCCAGTTAGAAGTTGTTATTTTCAAATTTAGACAATTCTTAAGAATAAGACAAAGACAGTTCTTTGGATTGGTTAGTGAATACGGACCAGGGAGTGCATTAATGTTTGACTTTCGCTACACTCATTACTTGCAACAAAGTTGAATTTATCATCTTGTTGAATTGTGAACAGAAAATGCTGACACAAGCATATAAAAGCGGTAATTCAGAATCTTGGTCATGTACATGTATTTCCTCCAAACAAAAGTACTAACCTATGGACGGAAAATGCACAGACAAGATGTCGTTGGCACCAAATTACACTCAAGTAAATTACACGAGCGTATAATACATTTGCAATTAATTAACACAAAGGTCAAACAGCTACATTAATTCGATTGCATGCTTAAGTGAATGAATGTCAAACATACGGAACATTATTTGGTTAACATTTTCGGCGGAAAGGCTGCATTCGATTCTTGCGTTCAATATCAGTACCGTCCTCTTGTGAATACCAAACAATTGGAGAGAATAACATATCAGCCCGACCGAAAGCTCTATAAATTATTAATTACCGACAATAACCAAATTATGATGGCATTGTTTAGATCATATCATACGGTTTGTTTTTCTTTCTCACATTTTATACCAGACTGAGTTCGCCATTTTTGTCTGTAAAGACACACCATTCAACTGGCTGTCAGTTCTGGATATGAACTAATCAATCTGTACACTGTTTATGCCTGAAACAAAGCGTCTGAAATAGGGAAAACTACGGGAAGAGCATCAAAAATACTTTCTTGTTTGTAATCCTAATCTATCACGTATTCCTCTCGTTTTCCCAAAATTCTATTGGTGAGAAAAATCAACACGAGATTTTACAGTTGAAATCTCGCACCGTTTTGTCAGCTAAACTTGGTTCAAGACTTACAGAATAATTCAGGGAGGACTTCGATAGGAAAAAAAAAAAATTAATAACGAAGGACGACTGCATCCCACTCGCTGTCCTGTCCGTATGTAAAAATGAACCCATCTTAGAATAATGACGTGCTATAATGAGCTGGAAAATATGGTTGACTTGATTATGTTACAGTTTTCGTTGACAGTTTCTTTTGCAGCAATTTCCTCTCGTAGTTTTCATCGAAGTATATAAAATTTATCGCAATCTGTCTTTGCAGCTCGTTTTTTGGTCACTTTTGGCGTACAAGAGTTATTACTTAATCTTATTCTGATCAATGTAGGCGTCCCAAAGTTACATGCTCTTGAATTCAGATACCAGCAACCTCTGCTTCAAGCGTCTGCGTTATCAGCATTTTCTCCTTTTCCCGCCAAAACCGTCCAAAAACCGTCTGTCCGATACTACGGTCATTAAGACTCAGGGGTTATTGGTGAAGGACTTTATAATTGCGATTACTCTGTTCTCACCGCCTGTGTAGTGCACTAGAAGAGAGTCAGAAATGATAAATATATGTGAGCCATGGTCTGTAAAAATTGTGCTTGATACATCTGCAAAATATATCGACCCAGGTCAGCCTGGGCCCCAAATTTTTGCTATCGGTCAGTTTTCTGCGTGTCAAAGGACTATTTTACCTCAGGATTCAGCTGGTTGCTAAACAAAGTGGATTTTATGGATCCCTAATTATGTAATGTCTTGCTTGGAACTATGAATTACGGAGATGCATTAAGCCTCCTTTTCACAGAGCATAGCTCATATGTATTTTTTTTTTTAATTTTAGGTGAGTCACGATTGAATGATGGATAAAGACACTTGGAGTCGAGGATGAACTACTAGATCATTGGTATCCAGTAACACCCGCAGGTATGTACTAAGTGTAAACGTTTGTAGCATTTAATCAAAGGACTAAGAGTCCTGGAAAGCGGATTTGCGGAGTAGCATAAAGCTGTAAATGTTATAATAAAAACAATAGCAAAACATGTGCAATCATTTTAAAGTGGAGTTAGCAAGGGCAGGGAAAATCATAATTGTTCTGCTGAGCGGGTCGTGGAATAATTGTTATTCTATTACTGTTTAAGAAGTGGTAATTTGATTCGCCAATCTTACGCAGTTTATTGTTGGTGTTAGGTTTCGGAATAAGTATGTACGGTATACACGTGTAGGACAGTATACACGGTAGTGACAAAAGCGATGTTGAGGTGTATTAGCATCAACTGAAAGTAGAATGGGCGCAAGCGTGACAGTATATTTGGTCCAGGTCAAACCGATATCATAGTTCAGTGTGAGCGCGAATGCCTCGTTACGCATGATGTATTTGCTTCCGGTCATAACGATCACAGTAAGCGGATTTGCTATACAAATCCGTTAAAAAGGCAAGCTTTTGGAAAACCCTTTATCAACCATTCCCGTATTTCACGACCCCGTGGAAAATGGCTATTGACAAAAAATGTTGGAGAGGGGGGAAAAAAACGCTAGTTACCAGCACTACCTCCTTTTCTCACATTGTTTTCTAACTTTTAAAGACAAATCCATTTAGTTGAGCCACATTTAATTTGTCGTCTGCAGACGCTTTCAATATAGAACAAGTCTGAAATTTTGTCGTTTGTTAACCCTTAAGCTACTAAGCGCTACTCACTGAACTTTGCAGAGAGTGTAGATCAAGATCAGACTGCACAGAACATGCAGTCTGATCTTGGATCTACACTGTCCGATAAGGAGATATTTTTCTCCAAAAACTAAATTTGAAAAAACATTTTTCGGGGTTTTACTATCGGCTTGAAAGTTCTGTTTAATTTATTCAGCAGGATAAAGGTTAAAGGTGAGGGACATTTGTTATTGCAGCACTATTATCTCCCTTTAAAAATGCAAATGAGATAAGTTAGGCAAGGTATTTGGATATTCGTGTAGGCTAAGGCGTGTCTTTCGAGACACCAGATGCCTCAATCTGTTAAATATTGCTTTAACCCTTTTCCAAACAATTCCAAGGTCTTAAGACTCTAAATACAAAGACTTTTGAAAATATTGTGGAAAAAGGAAAATATGCCGGTAAACAGCATATTTTCCTTTTTTGACAATGTTTTCTACCCTCTCAAAAACAAATTTCAATTTTTGAGTCACGTTTATTTTGTAGTCTGCAAATGCTTTCAATTTGGACAAGTCTAGCATTTTGTCCTTTGGTAAATTGCCGCAGCTAGGCGCGATCACCGTATTTGTCTGGTTTTCTCATTTGGTCTCTGGTGCGACTTTTCTATTGTAACATATTTAACCAGTCCGCATAGCTCCAATGGTAAACATCAAGTCTTGGGGTCATTTGAGGGTGTGAGTTGGAGACCCACGGCTTGCCATCTAAAAAAATACTAATAAGCTTTCGGATGAGACGTTAAACCGATGTCCAGTGTGACGGTGCTATACACCGAGCATGTTAAAGAACCAGGCGTAACCTAGGACGGGTTTCGTTCTATATCCTGAATTATCCACCCGTAACAAAACTAACAGCCTTCAGGGGGCGTCTTCCATACGGGTAACCGATGACAACAATAAATAAACGCAAAAATCAATCAATCTGGTTTTCTCATTTGGTCGTTAATGCGATTTTTCTATCGTAACACATTTAACAAGAACAAAAATAAATCAAAGCGCCGAAGGCACTGAAGGCCTGGGCATCAGAATGGGAGAAGAGGTAGGAAGATGAGGCCAAGAAGCTTAAAGTTGCTATCACATTTATACAGGCTTAAAAACATGTTACAAACTTTATACATATTTGATATTGTATGCGCCGAGTTTGCTATGGGTCGAAATGGTTATGGGCCGATATGTCATATCCGGACAATTCTGACAGGAAGAAATAATGCATATATACCAATCAAATATATTGTCATAACTTCAGACACGAGGTGCACAGTAATTTTACGAAAATTATAACGAAAATTAAAATTACCCAGGTTTTGAAACACGTTTTTCAGAATAAGAGCACACCGTCTGCGTAAAATACGCTGTCATTACTAGTCATTCACATGGTGTCTAGAAAAAGGACAAACGAACAATCCCGATTAGTTCTCGGCAACAGCACTCGTCACAACTCGGTCGATTGCGTACCTAAATCTAAACATTTGATCAACGATCACCCGGGGTTTACCAATTGTTTCTTTCACTGTTAAGCGCACGAATTTGCAGTTATGAATAAGCTGACCAGGGCCCAAAATTCTCAGTCAACACTTTCGTACGATTAAAATCGCAGATCTGTCAAAGGTTGTTGTGAAATTAAACCTCACTATGATGTTCAAATCGAAATACTTTTATTATTTTAAGGCGTCGTTTCTTTCAGCGTAGTGAGACGGATCGCAGGCGGTACTTTTCACTTTTACTCGGGTTTTTCCGTAAATGCTTGGATGCGGTTGAAATTTTGGTATACGATTCCTATGGCCTTGGGCTTGCGAACCAAGCCCAGGCCAAAAACCGTTTACTTTCTATACACAGCCTTCAGTCTCTTACGTCACCTCCTTTTTGTGAAGTATTAACCCTTTACCAAACGCCAGATTTTAGACTCATCAATGTTTCCAGATTTTGAAGACAACAAATCAACAGTGGCTCCATTGATCGAATTTGTTTCTGAAAGATGAGAGAAAACCTAGTGAGAAAAGAAGAAAAATTAATACTGGTTACCAGCATTTTCTTCTTTCCCCACAATGTTTTCAACAGGTTCCTTCCTCAGGATCGTTATTTAAACAAGGGATTGTTTTGTAAAGGGTAAGAAAAAGAGAAAAGAAACTCCCAATATCGCGCATGGGACCAGAAAAAGGCTTTTTAATATGGTGTCCGTAGTTGTGAGTTAGAACGTCGGTCTCGTAATCATAAGGTTCCGAGTTCGATACCCTGGAGAGGGTATCAACTTTGGGATCGTTCATTGGCGCACACATTCGGCGCCAATACTGCTGTAGTTTCCAAGAAGCAGAATCGAGAGATTAGTTGCAAGGACTTGTTTCGCAATCGATGTAAAATAAATGAGTCATGCTCAGTGAAAAGGGGGTTTAATGCATCTGCAAAAAGTATTGACCCAAGTCAGCCTGGGCGAAACTTTTTCCTTTGTTAGATTTTCTGAGTGTCAAAGGACCAGTGTACCTCAACATTCAGTAGGTTGTTATACGAAATAGATTTGATAAATACAGAATAATGTGATGACTTGCTTGGTGTAATGCATCACGGAGATGCTTTAAAACCTCTTTTGCCAGAGCATGGCTTAAAATATAATTGAGCCACGCTTTGTGAAAAGGAGGCCTAATGCATCTACGAAAAGTATCGACTAAGGCCAGCCTGCGCAGTCCGAGCAGGCTTACCTGGGCCGAGACTTTTCGCTATCGGTCAATTTTGTTTGCCCAAGGACCAGTTTACCTAATGCTCTTGTTGGTTGTTGAAAAAAGTGACCATTATGAATTTATAATTATGTGATGGCTTGATTGGTATAATGGATCACAGAGATGCATTAAGCCCCCTTTTGCCAGAGCGCGGCTCAAATTAAACAATGCATCGTGCTTATCATTTTACCTCTACAGAGCTGTCTAAGCTTCGTTTGAAGAAAAATCAGTACATGTAGTTTTTTACCACATAGAAAAGATCACGCGCTACATAATTTTATTTTGTGTTTGGTGAGCTAAATTTCTCCCAGTAAAGTTGAGCCAAAGTTTTGACACCGGCTCGATCGAAACCGAAGATAGAGGTTGAATCCGTAGATTTCAAGGTTTGAGCTCCGTCCAAGTAGAACATCGTTGGATATTACTGTATAGGATACAAGTTTTACTTCAAATCATAATAATTACAATAGATCTACAAAATTATCAATCTGACAGAAATTCAGTCAGACATGAATTTATCACATAATCTCCCTTGTTTTCAGTGTAATACAGCCATCACAAATGTTCGTATCTTACACACTTTAACCCTTTCAGCGCCATAGGCGAAAACAGGGACTTTTGCGGACGGCATAGATCAAGATCAGACTGCACAGAACGTGCAGTCTGATCTTTGAAATATACCTTCCGCTTGTTTGGTCAAGCCTATATGATAAAAATCTTCCGGAGACTCAGTGGATTCTATTTACAGCCATCAAAAGAAGCCGAGTTTGTTTATTTGGCGCCGAAAGAGTTAATAAGCACTTAAGGTGGCGTAATATGTGTCGTCATCTTATACTTATTTCAAAGAATTGAGTTGGGTTTTACTCATAGAAGTTTCCGCGTGTACGTGTATGTTTTGCATATTCTGACCTAGAATGCTTGAGATACCATCTGGTGAAAAAAAGATCCTAGATCTGTATGCCTTTATCTGAACTTTTGTAGTTTTTTTATGCTTTCAGGATGTACCCTGAATCGGAGATTAACCCTAATATATTATCACCATCCCCATTACGCCTTCAAAGCAAATTGGAAATACCTGGAACTTTAAAGATGGCTGAGTCAAAGTCTCATGAGATTTGTGAGCCTGATACATGTACCTAAATACACACTCAACAAAACTTCTAAACCGACAGTTTTAAGATGTAATTCCCTGTAGACCCCCCTTTTTTTTTTGCATCACTGTCCGGAAAAAGAGAAATTTCATTTGATTGATTTTTTGCAGAATAATTAAAAACATACCTCAGACTTAGTCTGAAAAGAATTTATTGACTCTTTCTTGTTAAAGGAGCTTATATAACATCCATTCACTCAACATTAAAAATTACAAAATCTAATTCTTGAAAACTTCATGCTCGTTTTCTCGGATTATATGTTTGTGCAGAAAACAATGTCCATGTTTTTCTTTTTTAATCGCTGACAGTAATCCAAGCTTGTCTTTGTAACCTGTTTTGTCTGATAGACACCACGCATGTGCAACCGATGTGCTTTCCCTCTTTTAAAGAGACATGCCCACTCACAGCATAATCGAGAGTCTTTTATTACAATACCATGGCTAATGTCCAGATACATGTTATATACAGTTTGTTTCCATTTACCTGTCTGTCACTTTGTCAAATTTGTAAGAGAAACAAAAGTGGCGGTTTATAAGTTTTGCTGAGTGTATTAGTGAATATTAACAAGTTAAGGATAGCGGAGTCAAAGTATCACGATTATTTATCGGAGAAAGATTTGTTGGCCTGATACTCCAATATCTCAGTTCTTCTTTTCGAGAGATTTCTCAACGGACAAAAAGGCAGATCTGTGCTGCTCTCAACACAAAAATCAATACAGCGTCACATAGTGTAGAGCAATATTTCTAAGAATCAATATCTAAACCCTTATGCCATCTGTCACGCCTAGAGTGGCTTTTGAAGGAACTGTAGATAAAGATCAGACTGCACAATACTGGCAGTCTGATCTTTGACATATACTGCCCGCTGCCGTCGATTAATTACTATATTTTGGTTCCTGTTATACAGACTGAAAAGTTCAGTGGTTTTATTTGGTGCTCTGTAGGGTTATATCTGTAGCGGGGTGCTTTGACTGAAAATGCTTGTATGGTATATATAGAGAATATGGGGACTATAGACAGAACAAGGTTGTATGATCCCTCTATGAATACCAATGATTTACCGGTCTTTTATTTGCGTTTTGTTACGGGTTGTTTCGCATTGTGTCTTTGCAGCCTGATACTAGTTTATAATTCTTTCGTGAGTCAGTGGTTATCTCTTCTAGACAACAAAGTTTTAATCTTGTCTAAACTAAAAGCATGTGCAGGCGACAAATTTAATGTTACCAAATCTATATTGAGATTTGTTTTGGAAAGGGTAGAAAACATTGTGGAAAAAGGAGAAAATGCTGGTTATCAGCATTTTCTCCTTTTTCCACAATGTTTTCAAACGCTCTCTGTCTGAAGGACGTAAAACTCGGGACTGTGCGGAAAAGGATTAAGGCTTTGGAAACTGGAAATCCTCGCTCGACTCCTAGCTAGCAGCACCTGGTTGTTGCGCAAGGCACTGCAGAGTTCTAGCCTAGCACTGATTAAATCATCCTCGTTAACAGAGGTGTGAAGTATTACCATTCATCACGCGATGAATGTAGTTTACGGAATACATCGGAACTGGGTCAACGAGGATGTGATTAAATTCGAAATTATGAATACGTAAATTCTTGTTGTGATATGACAGAAAATTAGTTGAAAATGACTTTAAACGCCATTTGAAAACGCAAATCCTACAGTGGTCTACACTCGTCAATAAACATTTCTTTAAGCTCACCTGAGCATGAAGTGCTCAAGGTGAGCTATTGTGATCGTGCTGCGTCCGGCGTGGCGTCCGGCGTGGCGTCCGGCGTCCGGCGTCCGACGTCCGACGTGCGGCGTCAACATTTTACCTTGTGTGCACTCTAGAGGCCACATTTTCAGTCAGATATGCATGAAACTTGGTCAGAATATTTTTCTTGATAAAATCTCGGACAAGCTCGAAATTGGGTCATGTAGGGTCAAAAAGTAGGTCACTGGGCTATATCTAAGAAAAACCTTGTGTGCACTCAACAGGCCATATTTTAAGCCTAATACTCTCGAAACTTGATCTTGGACAACTTCGAAATTGGGTCATGGGGGTCAAAAAGTAGGTCAGTGGGCCAAATCTTAGGAAAAAACATTGTGTGCATTCTAGGGGCCACATTTTAAGCCTGAAACTCGTGAAAATTGGGTAAAATGTTTGTCTTGATGATTTCTCGGACAAGTTCGAAATTGGGTCATGTCGGGTCAAAAGGTAGGTCAATGGGCTAAATCTCAGAAAAACCTTGCGTGCACTCTAGAGGCCACGATTTTAGTCGGATACTCATGAAATTAGGTCAGATTGTCTGTCTTGATAATATCTCAGACAACTTCGAAATTGGTTGATGTCGGGTGAAAAGTAAGTCAGTAGGCCAAATCTTAGGAAAACCGTGGGTGCTCTATAGAGGCCACATTTTCGCCTTATGCTGATAAAGACTGGTCAGGATGTTTATCTTGTTGATATCCCAGACAAGTTTGAAATTGGGTTATGTCGAGGCAAAAAGTAGGTCACAGGGTCAAATCTTAGACAAATCTTGTGTGCACTCTAGATGCCACATTTTCAGCCTGATACTTATGAAACTTAAAATGTTTGTCTTGATGATACTTTCAACAGGATTCAAATTGGGTCATGTAGGGTCAAAAGGTAGGTCACTTGGCAAAATCATAGAAGAACCTTATGTACACTCTAGAGGCCACAATACATGAAATACCTGAAATACATGAAACTTAATCAGAAAGTTTGTCTTGATGATATGTTGGACAAGATTGAAATTTGGTCACATTGGGTCAAAAAGTAGGTCATGGGGGGCAGATCGTTGAAAAACCCTGGCAGCACTGTAGCCGGATTCTCATGAAACTTGGCCAGAAAATTTTTCTTGATGATATCTTGGACAACTTTCAAAGTGGGTCACATCTGGTCAAAAACTAGGTCACCGGACCAAATCTTAGAAAAACCTTGTGTGCACCGTTGAGGCCACATTTTAGGTCTGGTACTCATTAAACTTGGTCAGAATGTTTGTTTTAATGATATCTTAAACAAGTTTGGAACTGGGTCATATCGGTTCAAAATGTAGGTCACTTACACTCATTTGTTTTACATCATTAAAACCAGGATCTCCTCAGCTTTATCAACTGTAGATAACTTAACTCAGGTGAGCGCTTTAGGGCCAATGGCCCCCTTGTTTCAGCTTTACGCAGCCAATAATGGTTAATTGTATGGTATTTAGTGCCCTTTTCAACATTATTTTAGTTATATTGCGGCGGCCAATGCATCTATACGGAAGGCCGACGCTCTACCTTATAACATTGGACACCACGGCATCCTTTTAACGCTTTACCTAATAATTACGTGTTTTTACGATCCTGAGTGGGAAGGCTTTTAAAGACGGTAGCCTGCAGGATTTGAGACAAGCAGGTCGCTGGTTCGAATGCCCATCCCGGCCAATTTCTTTCTGATGATAAATGATAGTACAAGAAATTCCAGGAAAGCATGGATAGGGGCACTAGCCGCTGTGATATAACTGAGATGAAGTTGAAAATGGCGTTAAACACCACACCAACAAAACATACAAGTAAGCTTTTAAAAAACAATGTGGGAATGCCATGTCATAGACAAGTCATCTGAGCAACAACGGATTTGTTTTCAGTATAGACGAGTCCAGAAAAGTGTTTTTTGGTTAGGATCATCAAGTGTTTCTCTCCTCTCCTAACCGGTGTCAGTTTTCTTGTTTAACTCTGTACCAAACGACAAAAGTTTAGACCAGTCCAAATTGAAAGCTTTAGCAGACGACAAAATAAATTTACTCAAAAATTGAAATTTGTTTTTGGAAGAATAGAAAGAAGAAAATGCTGGGTACTAGCATTTTCTCCTTTTCCCCAAATGTTTTCAAAAGGCTTTTTCCTCAGATTCGTTAAAAGTCGGGACTGTGTGGCAAAGGGTTAATCTGATGTGCCAGGATTAAAATTTACTTTTTATCTAATTATCCCGTGTTTTACTGCACTTAAAAAAAACAGGGCTTTTTAAAGCATTGTGGGAAAACGAGAAAATGCTGGGTACCAGCATTTTCTCCTTTTCCTTCAATGTTTTCTACCATATCAAAAACAAATCGTTTATTGCATGAGCCATATTTTATATGATGTCTGCAAATGCTTTCAATCTGAAAACAAATCTATATTTTTGTAGTCAGTTAAAAGCCCCAATGACGCCAACGTCTTGTTGGAACAGATCACGTGAACTAATCGAATACAATGTTTACCATAAAATGAAATATGAACTTATTTCCTATTTACGAAAGTTGTACGCCAATTCGAATATATCCGTAGTACACCCACACACAGAATCACGTGTACGTTTTGTTTTCAGAAATTTCAGGAGATTCGGAATTTCAGTTGACTGAGTTAAATGACAGCCGGGGATGAGAGCCTTTGAAGAAATTGTGGAGAAAAGGAGAACTGATGGTCAAAAGCGATTCCTTCTTCTCCCGTAATGTGTTCTCTCCTTGCGACGACAGATCGCTTCATTAAGTTAGGGGACATAAATCTATGCTTCCAGTATGGACCAATGGATCCATAAAATCCACTTTGTCTAACAACCGATTGAATCGTGAGGTAGAATGGTCCTTTGGCATGCAGAAAATTCACCAACAGCAAAACGTTTCGATCCAGGTCAGCCTGCGCAGACTGCGCAGGCTGACCTTGGTCGATACTTTTTGCGAATGCATTGAGTCCCTTTTTTGCAGAGCATGACTCATTTCGCTTTATGCGTGGAGTCTCTTTTTCGCAGAGCATGGCTCCTTTTGCTTTAACTGCAGGTTGTAATGAGGATAGAGCAAAGTATATTTATTGCTTTAACTCCTCATGTGAATACCAGTCAAGTTTTTGTTTCACTTTGTTACGCTTTTACGTTCTGCAGATTATCATTATTTTATCGGCTTCCTGCCATATTGGCGAGCGTTATACAACAATGGTAAAATCAACACATAAGAAAAGAATGAAAAAGAGAACAATAATAAAAAAGCATATGGCTAGAAGGAGGGCCAATGTACGACCAAATTCCAAGCAGGAAGAGACCCTTGCAGTCAAAAGACGAAAATGCGAAAGCCCCTTCCCTGATCAGAACACGGGAGCACACTGTATAAATCCAACAGTAAAAAAGAAATGAGCTGTGCTCTGTGAAAAGGGGCCTTAATGCATCTGCGAAAGTATCTACCCAGGTCAGCCTGCGCAGTCCAAGCAGGCTGACCTGGGCCGAAACCTTTCGCTGTTGGCAATTTCCTGTATGTCGAAGGACCAGTCTATCTTATGACACAATTGGTTGTCAGACATAATGAATTTATGGATCCCAAACAATGTGATGTATTGCTCGGTATGATGAGTAACGGATATGCATTAAGCCCCCTTTTGCCAGAGCACGGCTCAAATAACTGTAGCAAAAAAAGAACTTATCCGTAACCATTTTTGAAAAGCTTGAACCAAAGTCCATTGATCCCCGTGGAACTTTACCATTCTACATGTAGATGAGGCATGCTGTCTGAAAAGGGGCTTTAATGTATTTGCAAACAGTATCGAATAATACCACCCTGCGCAGTCCGCGCAGGCTGACATGGGTCTAAACTTTTTGCTTTTGGTCAATTTTCTGCTTGTCCAAGTACCATTCTACCTCAGGATTCGGTTGGTTGTTTAACCCTTTCAGCGCCATAGGCGAAAACAGGGACTTTTGCGAACGGCATAGATCAAGATCAGACTGCACAGAACGTGCAGTCTGATCTTTGATCTATGCCCTCCGCTGGTTTTGTCAAGCCTATATGATAAAAATCTTCCGGAGACTCAGTGGATTGTATTTACAGCCATCAAAAGAGGCCGAATTAGTTTATTTGGCGCCGAAAGAGTTAACAAAATGAATTTATGGTTCCATACAGATGTGATGACTCGCTTGGTATAATGCATGAAAGAGATGTATTTATCCCCCGTTTTGTCAGAGTATAGTTCAGGTCTCTTTGCCAAACCACGTAGCTCAGCCGTTAACGTAAAAAGCTTGAAACCGAAGGGTCGCTGCTTTTTATACTAAACTGAGTTTTTTTTTTTTTTCCCAGGATTGATAATAATTAGTGAGACAGGATTTTATCTTCTCTCACCACTGTACAGTGTCTATATGGAAAAGCAGTCAGCTGCTTGAAAAAGAAAATAAAAATGTGCCAAGCACTGATAAATGGTAAAATAGGGTTAAACATCAAATACACAAGTTTTCATTTCTCATTAATTTCAAGTCTAGTTTTGCTGACTGGAGATTTCGTTTCCCCTTTCAGATTTTTACCCTTAGAGCGCCGAATAAAGCTAACTGACACTGACAGTCGAGAAGTAGGACCCAGACAATTCTAATATCAATGTTGCTTTTTATCCTGAAGGCCTCAGCAGAACGGACAGTGTAAATTGAAGCTGCACGTTTTGTGCAGTCTATTCTTGATCTACACTGCCCACAAAGACAAATATAGTTTTGAAAGACACTTCAAGGTTTAACATTATTAAGTGTATCTCCGGCAATGTTTGAGGTCATTCCGTGGTCCTTCGTGACTCACTGGTAGGGTGAAGAATTCGAAACTTAAAGGCTTCGGGTTCGATCCTCTCTCGAAGCATTGTAGGGTTGTCCTTGGGCAAGGCGTTTCAGAGCCCTTGCCTAGTACATGCATAATTGGTGAGCTTTCTCTGTGATATGAATGAAATAATGTTGAAAGCGGTGTGTACCATTCGATCAATATGGGAAAAAACATTCAATTTCGGTCTTTCATTATGAAGAATTCAGTTGGAAAAAGGTTGATGATCGAAAACTCTTATTTGGAATACTGGATGAAAACGAATTTTATTTTGGGCATGAAGAAAAAAAAAAAAAATACGGCTTTTGTTCAATAGAGCATTCATTAGCACCGCTCTTTCCCTTAAAAACATAACTCTGCCAATATGTTACCGTAATGGAGGTTTTGTTGCAAACTGTTTCCGGTTAATTAAACGAATAATCGTTTATTAAGAAAGAAAGGCATGCTTCATATGTGAGTTGATACATCTGTTTACAAACGCCTTTTCTTTGTCTTTATCATGCTTCTCTTTATAAAACCTCTCCCTGTCTCCCCCCCCCCCCCGTCTCTATCTCTCTGTCTGTATCTGTCTCAGCATCCCTCTCTGTACGTCTCTGTGTCTGTCTTTCTCTTTACATGTTATTCTCTCTATCTATCATCTATTTGTCTTTTTCCTTTATTGGAGAGGTCATCAGACCTCTCCAACAGTGATGAGTTTAAAAGACAGACTGCCTCAGAAATTGCCGTCTAAATCCATGGATTTTACGAAATTGTTCCGATACACAGTCTGTTTCGTCATGGTTTTATAAATAAACCGAAATCAAAAACTGAAATAGAAAATAGACGTGAATAATTATTATATGACGGTTCAAAAAAGGTGTGTTATATTGGTTGATTGCAAATGATCTCTCCAATAGTACAGTAATTTTTCATTAAACAAATAAAGCTAAGCAGAATAAAAAGAAAGAATTTCGTTAAAAAAGAGAACACCTCGGGAAAAGGTCACGCGACTTGAAAACGCGGGAAGAAGCTCACGTGTCTGCCATGTAATGCATAAGAGGTTTCAACGAAGCGGTATAATCATTTATGCCCTACTTGTTTCTTTACAAGTATCAATATAATATACTGAAATTAAAAGCCAATAAACTGTTTTAAAACATTGATGCTGACCTCTCCTGGCTTCTTTTTCAAAGAAGCCAACTTGTCTGTACAAATGCAACTATGCGTTTAAAGATTTGATTGAATCGCTTCTGTCTGGCATTTACTTGTCACCTGTGTATGTCTTTTTAAATGCATTTGGGCGTTACTGAAAAAGCTGGCTTTTGACCTACTTCTTGGTATAAGTCTCGAGTGAATAAAAAGTAACTTGCGTTTGGTTAAAATGTGTGTCCGGTTATTCTTCGCGACTTTGACGGCCTATTTGCGGAGCGCATATGGCCTACAACATGCGAAATGAGACCTTCGGACATTTGCGTAAAGTGTCGTCCTGGATTAGCCGGTCCGCGCAGGCTAATTCGGGACGACACTTTACGACTACGTAAGATTTTTTTCATACAGCAGACTTTCGTGAAACAGAAAATCGCACAAAAACGGGAAGTGTTGTCTCGGATTAGTCTCAGACTGCAAAGGCTGATCTAGGACGACACACTTTTGTCATATGTCCGAAGGCCCCTTTTCGTGTGTTGCACGCCATATATGACACCAATGTACAATGAAATCGTACATAAATAGCTTATTCACACCTTAGCAAATGGATTCGATAGGTGACAATCCTTTCCTTGTACTAATTGGTAATTTTATAAAAGCCATGTGCTGGCAAATGGGGGTTTAATGCATATCCGCGATGCATTATACCACGCAAGTCATTGCACGATTATCGATTCATAAAATCCATTTTGTCCATTTTGACCTGGGTCGATAGTTTTTGCAGATGCATAAAGCCCCCTTTTCAGAAGGCACGGCTCATATCTTTTTTGCGTTACCCCATAACCCATTAGTATATATTTTCAGACACACGCTTTTCCAGCCACGGGTTGGATTAACATTTAATCTTGAAGATATATGAGCCTTGCTCTGTGAATGGGGGCTTAATAGATGTGCGAAAAGTATGGACTCACGTCAGCCTACGCAATCCACGCAGGCATACCCGAGCCGGAACTTTTTGCTTTTGGTCAATTTTTACTTTTGGTCAGTTGCTGGTAACCAGCATTTTCTCCTTTTTCCACAATGTTTTCAAAAAACTTCTCCCTGGGAGTCAAGAAAACTCGGGATTGTGTGACTAAGTGTTAAAAAGGACATTTCTTGTTTATTTTACAGGTTTATTGAACTCATCGCTACGAACAATGAGAGAAGCATTTTTCAAACAGCTCAGCGTTCCCAAATATCTACCAGCCTTTAACATTATTTACGAGGCAGCATTTATTGTTGGATGATGACGTCATTAACGTGACGAAAGTTTCGTAATTGAGTATTGTGAACAGATAGAAAGGAGAAATTTTAATGGAGAATTGTATAGCAGTGGACAGTAATACGCATCAAGTATTTTTTCCAATTCAATAACATAATTTGCGAAAAATAATCCGAGTAGTTTATGTCTATGCTATTCTTAAGTTTACATCTTGTAAAGTAGCAGGTGCATTTATAAGTTATTAAAAATGTGTGAGATTGATTGACGGAAATTGAAAATTACACTGGGCATAAATCGATACATTTAGAATTTCAGTGATCTTAAAATGAACACAATAGTATTTTCTTTTAGTCCCCGGAACGAAGTTCAAATTAAATTCATACGTAGGTAAGGTCTTGTCAGTCGAGTTCCCTTCCACGGATTATGATTGTGCTCGGATTGTACACAGTTATCGATTCGAACGATATCCTACAGAAGAAATAGCTGAATCGAATTCTTCGTGTTACAGTTTTCTGTGAGAAAAAAAGGTGAAAAGAAGAGAAGGGGATCATTACACAATTTCAGTCTTATTTTGAAGGTTTCTACTTAACCCGCAAAGTACGGTAGAGGACACGTGACACATACCCCTCTATGAGGAGGTATTCCCTTAAAACCGGATATTACATCATATGAAATTGTGAACAGTGCTTCTAGAAGGATAGTTCCTTTTCAGATCTGTTACATAGGAAACATATACCTTTTTCGTACACAGTGTTGTTTTCCTGAAACCGGATATAACCGTTCAAGAAGAAGTCCTCCGTGAAACATGAATATTAATCAGCAGGACGCGGACAACCGCGTCATTATCAATGTAGGTGGTATACGTCACGAGACCTACAAAGCAACGTTGAAGAAAATTCCTGCCACCAGACTTTCTCGATTAACGGAAGCTCTTGCAAATTACGACCCAGTGCTCAACGAATACTTCTTCGATAGGCATCCGGGCGTTTTCGCCCAAATATTAAACTATTACAGGTCGGGAAAGCTACACTATCCAACGGATGTATGTGGACCGTTATTCGAAGAGGAGCTCGAGTTTTGGGGTTTAGATTCTAACCAAGTGGAACCGTGTTGTTGGATGACGTACACATCGCATCGAGACACCCAAGACGTTCTCGGTATACTTGACCGACTTGACCTAGATACTGATAAGCCTACAGAGGATGATATTATGAAAAAGTTCGGCTGGGAAGAGGAATATAAAGCAGGCCAGTTAAACTGTTGGCAAAGAATCCAACCGAAAATATGGGCTCTTTTTGACGAGCCATACTCATCAACGTCGGCAAAGGTAAGTCAGTATTTATCTTAACACTGATGCATTGATAACGTTAAACAACTCAACATGCTACTTTGTTATGATGTTCGGAAATATGGTCGACTTGGCTTTAAGCTTGTTTTTGCGGCCGTTATTTAAGTATGCTGATTGCAAATCATTCTTATAATGATATGATAGTAATATGGTAATAATAATACAGTGAAGATATTCGTTGAAATATATTTTGATTAGTATATTTTTTTTTATATATATATGTAGGCTACATGTATTTTTATTATTTTTTTTTTTCTAAATAAAAAAATCTGACCTTGTATTAATTTATGCGATCTCGCAACACTTTAGTAAAAATCTACAAAAATTTCTACGTTAGTAAGATCTTTTTGTTTAGATAAGTGGTTTTTTTATGCAAAGCAGATAAACACTCGTAACTTTCCTGTGTGCCGTTAATTCTTTACAGAACAACAAAATTTTGATTCATACAAACTGAAAAGAAAAGTGAAGATGTCAAATTTAATTCTATTCAAATGATATGATTTGTCTTTAAAAGGGTAGAAATATTGTGGAAAAGGAGAAAATGCTGGTCACCAGAATTTTCTCCTTTTCCCACCATGCTTTTCAAAAGGTTCCTTTCGCTGAATCAGGATTATTGGTAAAGGATTAAATTGTTATACGTGCAAACAGTGCTCCTCCAGTTTCAAGTGTATAAATAGGTATACATTATGCTGGCATTACAAACAAGAATTGGACTATGCTCTTGCAAAAGGGGGCTTAATGCATCGACGTAATTTATTGTACCAATCAAGTCTTCACATAATTATGGATCCACAGTAGCCACTCTTTTTTTAACAAATGGCTGAAACATGAGATAAACTTGTCCTTGGATAAACAGAAAAATTGACCAGTAGCGAAAAGTATCGGCCAAGGTCAGACTGCGCAGACTGCTGACCTGGGTCGATATATTTCGCAGATGCATTAAGCTCCCTTTTCACAAAACATGGTTCAGATTATCATGCCAGCAAGATAAGGAGGCATTAGATGTGCACGTATTACTACTATTTTTACCTTCTGAATGTGACGATATATTTGGCATGCTATATTAATTTGCATCAAGTATGTAAGATATTAATTAATGTAATTGTATATTTTTTATCTATGTTTGAACAGTGAGTTCATCTAAGTTAAACCGTTACTCAACAACCATGAGATATAGCGACCCCAAGGACGAAGACTCTTGAAAAAAATATGGGAAAAGTAGAAAATGCTGGTTACCATCATTATCCTATCCCCACAATGTTATCTACCCTTCCATAGCCAAAAACCCACTATATGATCCACATTTAGTTTATCATCTTTAAAAGCTTTGGATTTGGACAAGTCTAAAACTTTGTTATCTCGTAAAGAGTACAGGGAGAAAGGATAAAACCTGACTGAAAGGTTTAAACTGTTGAAGAAAACTTTGTAAGGGAAGACTTCATTGGCTTATTAAACTAACGGGCTGGTATCTGTGAAAATAAGCATTCTTAGTAAAGATTTTCGAAAAAAAAACAAAAAAAAAACGGAATCTGGTTTTTAAAGTCTCTTTAAAGCTGAATTTATGTTTATTACCCATACTTTTCAACAAGCTGTTAAAAATCTGACTGCTGCATTTTTATTTCAGTAGGAAATGAAGATGTATAAGTATTCAGTAGTTAAAAGAGGTGGCGGCCAGTCTCTCTTGATACTCGCTTTGATCAACTCACTTTTCAAGTATTCATTGTATAATCATTCATGAATGTCGACCTTCTTTTGTTTCAGGTTTTTTGAGCTATTTGTTGCGTACGATTTTGCACCTTTTTCTGCAATGTGAAATCACTTATGAACGGTCTAACTTATAAGTAGTATTCCTAGAACAAAATTTGTCTTCTGGCTTACCGAAACCACAGAAGAACCATATAGGTATCATTTTCAAAAAAAAAAAAAATACCCCTCATCCAAAGTGTAGGGTTGCACTTTTTTATTTGCGTATCTTTCCACAGAGGCATACCAGACAAGATTATTCGTTTTATTCTGCTTAGAACTGCATTCGTCTGCAACATCTAAAATACTTCACATAGAAATAACTACCTTAGTTAAACGTTTAGATTTCTATTTAACAACTTTGATTGTAAATTTCTAAAATTGCTGTTTAGTCAAAAGGTTATACTTATTGCTGCGACCCTTTGAGTGCCAGAACAAAAGAAATAGGTAAGACAAACCCTTTACGAAACAATCCGGTGCTTTCACGACCGACGGAAAAAGGCTTTTGAAAACAATGTTCGAAAAGGAGAAAATGCAAGAGACAAGTATTTTTCCCTTTCCAACGACAATTTCTGCACTTTCCACAACAAATTTCATTATTTGAGCAATATTTGATTCTTTTGTCCTCAAAAGCTTTCAATTTTGCAGAGTCTAACACGTCTTTGTGTAGTAAATGGTTAACCTAGATGTTGCAATCTTAACGTTCTGTGGATCATAGTATCGCACAAAGTTTCGGACAGGGTAGATCCAAGATCATATCGCATGCTGTGCAGCATGACCTCCATCGCACTTTGCATGAAAGCAAGTGAAATTCCTCACTATTTATATCAGGGTTAAAGAACCCCAAATAGATAAGAAGATGTAAGTGATTTCACATGTATTTTATAGGGACGCGAAACGGCAACGTTGTACAGTGATCCAGTTTAAATTGCTATATGCTTCTAATCGTTTTTGCACATCAACTAATTTGCTAAATATCTTGAACTGGATAACGCGTTTCTGTATAGGATAAAATGTATTGTATTGTTTTGGTTGTTAAGCATGTGCAAACCTCGCCACATTTCGCTTTCAGCTATCGCTATAGAGAAGGGGTTTACAAATGCAGAAACACCAAAAACATTTCAATCCTGACCCTTCAGACAGAGTTAATTTTATCTCGACGTTAATAGTAGTAAAGGGGGCTAGACTAGGGACAGTGTCCCTAGTCTAGCCACCCTGAGGGAGATTTTGTCCCCAGAGTGCCATCCAGGATGGCACTCTGGGGACAAAATCCCAGAAAAAAGCCGCATCACCGCAGTTTTGGCGGTAATTCGGCTTCCGCGACGTAGGAATACAATAAAAAATAGTCCCTACTTGAATAAAAGTAGTTCCGGCAGGAGATTTGTCCCCAGAGTACCTACCCTCATAGACCTCGGACAAAAGTAGTTCCGGCAGTTGCTTCAGGAGATTTGTCCCCAGAGTACCTACCCTCAGGGTAGGTACTCTGGGCCAGATTCCGGTTGATTTCAATGGATCAGAAGGCATTGACAATTTGAAAGATAGATCTTTCATGGTAGATGGTTAGCCCTGAAAAGGGCTGTTTTGTTTGGAGACTGTGTTTTTTCTCTCTACTGACAGCTTTTCTTCGTTTTTCTTGGGATTTTCGGGATTTTGAAGTCATTGAAATTATCAATGTTTTTCCCGTATTTGCCCTGACCTGTCAGTGTCGGTGAAGATCTCTTTTGGTCAACATGTCGCTTGTGGAGATGGCTATCGTTTTCCTCTGATTTTCGTTTTGTTGTTCTTCTCGGTTGATTTTGTTTTGGTTGTTTTTCTTTCTTCACAACAGTTACGATAGAGTCCACTAACTTGTGAAGATTTGTCTTATCGAAGTCAAACTCCACAGGAATCTTTACTGGAACTGCTGAAATGCTCTGTCTTTGATAGCGTAGTGTCTCAATGTTTTTCCATAACCGTTCGGTGTTTGTGTTTAAAGTTTTAATCTCCTCCAAATGTTTGTTGAATGTTTCCAGTTCTTTTAAGATCCGAGTCAACATAGAGTCTTGTTTCGAATTTAACTGTTTCGTCTCTTCGTAAATGTTATCCAATACAGTCGTCGGAATGATGTTTGCTGAATTCATAGCCGATGAGAGAATGTCTCCATTGTTTTCCACTGGTAGGAAAGCATCTAAGTTGAAATCGTTTAAGTTGTATTCCATATTGATTTTTAACTTCCGAAATGTTCGAGAGCTATGAGTCAAAATGATGAATATATGGGAAAAAATCGGTGTTTTTATAGCTTGACAGAGGGATTGACCTACTTTGACTTGGAATTAATGGAATTAACGTTAACCAATCGTTAGTTTCGTTACATTTTTTTTGGATTTGATACTCTTAGACGTTGTAGATAGATCATATAGTACGTTATGTTCTATCTACATATTCTCGCCCACGTTCGCGCTTTTAATTCTGTTAATTCTGTATCAAAGTAGGTCAATCCCCCCTATCATGCTATAAAAGAGACAGCATTTTTTATTCTTTTATTAACTCATTTCACGATGAAGTTTTCGAAATTTTGCTGTGGGTTGTTTGGTGGTAGGAAGAATAAGAAAGAAATGAAGGAGAAATGGGAGCAAGAGTCCATGGAAAAGAAAGAAGACGAAGTAGAAGAAAGGAAGAGACTAAAGCATAAAGCTCTTCGGGAGTTCTTCGCCAGGAGAGGGTATGAGTTTTATACTCGTACCCCAATTGTTAAGATGGGTAATATTTATCCGGACCTGTCAGAGTTGATACCGCCAACAGAACATCGCGGTTGGCAAAATAAATTAATGAGAATGTATCCTTCATTGAAATGGTAAAGTATACGTTCTCTTTAATTTTAAAACAGCCCTTTTCAGGGCTACCCAATACCAAGAAAAGATTTTTTCAAATTGTCAAACAAACAAAGTCAAGTCCTTTATGTTTATTTAAAACTTTTTATTTTATAACTTTTTATTTTAGAACATTTTTACAATATTCATTACAATGAAACTTTGAACTGTAAAACAAAATGAATGAAAAAACTTTTTTCTTCGGAATGTCATAGAACTTTGAACTGTAAAAAAGACAGAATGAATGAAAAAACTTTTTTCACTTAGGCTGTTTTTCTTTTTTTCTTCGGAATGTCAGATTCACATTTACTCTTACGTTTTTTTCCCCTTTCATTGTTTTTTAATACCATATCTGGACACATTTCATTCCCATGTTTTGTCGATTTGCAAAAGAAACAGTTGTTTTTTTTGCTTTGTCGTTTTTTCTTCTTTTCGTTATTTTGACGTTTTTCCTCTGGTCTTTTTTCTATCAACACTAAATCTTTTGTTTCTTCCTTCCCGTTTGAGCAATCCGACTCTACAGAAAATTCGTTTTTTGTGCAATCTATGAGATTTTGTTTGTCCAGATTTTTCCGTAAAGTCTCTAATTTATCTGCTATTTTGCAGATCTCTGAATCCTTGATAGTCGTGTTGTCAGTCTGCATATCTATGGTCTGAGTTTCAACGGATGATGTATCCTGTGGTGAACTTTTTTTCCATGTATTTTCATTGCTGAATGATTTGCAGAATGAATTTACTACCCCAACGTATTTCATATGTTGGAGCTTGACAGCTGTTGGTGAAATTTTGATGTCATGGCTGAGCGGATCCACATAGACAAAAACATTTTCTCCTGTCTGCTTTTCTTTTTCTGGACATTGTTTGGCCCAATGCCCTGTTTTGTTGCACGTAAAACAAATATTTGTTCTCACACCAGCCATCCCATATCGTTTGTCGAATGTTGCTTGATCCAGGATTCTGGTGATACGATAGACACCTTTTTCTGCAGAATGTTGGTGGGATAGAAATGATCCCACATAGTTCCCAGTATGGTAGACTTGATACTGTGGTGGTATATTGGTGATCTCATAGTCGTGAGTGTATGGGTTAACATACAGATACACTCTCTTTGGTGTTGTACTTTTTAGCTTGAACTCGCTCATTTTCTTTTATCGACTGTATTGTCTGAGGTTGGTCAGAGAAATAATGAGATTTTCACAGTCGACGTCTCTATTTATACACCACTGCAAGGAAAGAGTCTATAAATTGTTAGATTTTTTCTCGGTTCCTTCATTTTGTCTTCTCAGCCAGAGGTGAAACGATGGCTAAAAGAAAAAGAATAGTAGATTATTCAGACAGTGAAAGTGACGATGAGTCATTTCCACCAAAAAACAAAAAATCTTTACCGTTGAAAGAAGAAAGTGATAGTGACGATGAGTCATTTCCACCAAAAAAGAAAAAAACTGTACCATTGAAAGAAGAAAGTGACAGTGAAAGCGATGAAAAATCTTTGAAAGAAGAAAACAGCAGCTCTACTTTGGATATGAAAAGTCTGTATGACTTAATAGAAAGGGGAAAAAAGAAGTCAAGAAAATTTAGAACAGAATCACATGTATTGTCAGTGAGTTTTAAGAAATTTGAAGAATTATCACCCCAGAGACTGCTTGGATTATTTGACGATGTTACCTATGAAATCATTCGAAAGTTAGATGCAAACCCGACAGATATGATTAGAATTACCATCGATCATCCTTCATTGGAGATGGGGATTCATATTCCCTTTTTAGCTACAGAACAGTTGCAAGGTGAAACTATATTGAATGAAATTGAACGAGTTTTACAGTCAAATACAGATTTTGTCTTGAACGACGGATCCATGACATTTGACATTACACATACAATACCTCCATGTGGTAACGGAAAAGTGAAATATAATTCGTCGGAATTGGATTCAAAGGTTTTTGCCAAGAAGAAACAATCGCTTATTCAAATTAACAATAGTGACCATCTATGTTTTGCAAGAGCCGTTGTTGTGGGAATTTGCTACCATGAACGTGAAAACAACGAAGTATGGAACCGAAAATGGGATCTCATCAAAAGATCAAACAGATCCCTTCAAAAGACTGAAGCCGAGAAATTGATGAATGAAGCTGGAGTTTTACCAACACAGTCTGTAGGAATTGATGAATTCAAAAAAATTCAATTGTTTTTGTATGAAAAAGACTATGTCATTAAAGTTCACGACCAGCATTCCAAAACGAGGAAAATATTTGAACATCCAGAAGTGAAAGACAATAGTAAGATCATACATTTATACTTTCATCAAAACCATTATGACTATATCAAATCCATCAAAGGTTTTTTTTGTTGTACATATTATTGTGAGTTCTGTGATGTGGGTTATAACGATCGGGAAAATCATGCTTGCTCAAAAATCTGCAAAGGTTGTTATCGTGCTGGAAAATGTCCATCAGAAACCAAAGAGTATGTCTGTTCCAAGTGTCATAGGCGATTTTTCAGTGCAGCATGCTTGAAAAATCACAGAAATGTTCAAGGTAAAGAAAAGAAATCCATTTGTGAATTAGTGAAACTCTGTTCAAAATGTGGTGTACAGTATCTTACCAGAAAGAGAAATCATATCTGCAAGGGAAAGAAAAAGTGTCATCTCTGTAAGAAGATAGTTGACTTTTCTCATCGCTGTTTTATTCAACCTTACCAGAGTAAGATGAAACACGACAGCGATGATGAGACGAGTTCTTCTCTAGTCAAAAAACCACAGTTCATTTTCTTTGATTTTGAATGCAAACAAGATACAGGGTTGCACATCCCAAATTATTGTATAGCACATAGAGCCTGTGATGGTTGTATCGATAAACCACTTGATTTTCATTGTTCTACATGCAGTGAATTTGAAGAGGGTAGGGAAGTTATTTTTCAAGGAGAAGAAACTTTGAGTCAATTTTGCAAGTGGCTCTTTTCAAAACATCACAAAGGAGTCACAGCTATGGCTCATAATCTCAAAGGGTATGACGGGCAGTTCATTCTTAACTATATTGTTAAAGTTGGGTTAAAACTTCCAAAATTGATCATGAATGGAAACAATATTATGAAGTTAGAATTGAATGGTGTGCGTCTGATCGACTCCTTTAATTTCATGAACTTTGGGTTGGCAAAATTTCCAGCCACATTTGGTCTTCAAGAAATGAAAAAAGGTTACTTTCCTCACTGGGCAAATACAGATGAATTTTGGAGTTATATTGGACCATACTTGGATATGTCTTATTACAAGCCCAACTCAATGTCTGAAGAGGGTAGGTCGAAATTCATAGTCTGGTATAATGACAAAGTTCAAAAGGGTGAGGAATTCAATTTTCAAAAAGAGATGGAATCATACTGTAGGTCAGATGTCGATATCCTAAGACGGGGATGTGCTGAATTCAGAAAGCTGTTTATCGAACAGGGTGGTATTTGTCCATTTTTAGAGGCAATTACCATCGCCGATGCCTGTAACAAAGTCTGGCGAAGCAAATATTTGCCAGAAAATCAAATTGCTATCATTTCAAGTAAAGATTCGTCCAGACGTCGTTTTTCTATGAAAGCGATACGCTGGATTCAAAGCGTAGCTCAGGAAAAAGGTATTCATATTCGCCATGCAAAAAATGGCGGGGAAGTTCAAATCGGAAGATATACTGTAGATGGTTTTCACCGTCAATCAAACACTGTCTATGAGTTCCTTGGGGATTTGTATCATGGTTGTCCTGTATGTTATACAGATCGAAAACAGATCAACCCCATCAATGGGAGACCCATGGGTGAATTGTACGAACATACTTTTAAACGTATAGCGGATATCCAAGAAATGGGGTATAATGTCGTGACCATTTGGGAGCACGAATTCGATGCTAAGATGAAGGATAAAGAGTACAAAAAACTCATTGAAAAGTTATATCCACATTCGGACCCCATCGACCCGAGGGAGGGGTTGTCTGGGGGAAGATGTAATGCCATAAAAATTAGCTACGATGTTGATGAAAAAAGCAAGAAGGAAATCAAGTACATTGATATCTGTTCTCTGTACCCTTATGTTTGTAAACATAAATCCTATCCTGTGGGTCAACCAGAAATTTTGACTAGTGAGAATATTGAGATGAACAATATTCGTCAGTATGAGGGCTTAATCAAATGCAAAGTTTTACCCCCAATGGATCTGTTTCACCCCGTTCTTCCAGTTCACTGTAACGGCAAGATGATGTTTCCACTTTGTATGAAATGTGCACAAGAAAGTTCAAAATTTTGTAATCATGACAGAGAAGAGAGGGCTTTGGTTGGAACTTGGGTTACCTTTGAATTATTCAAAGCTCTTGACTGTGGCTATCGGCTAATACAAGTGTATGAAATCTGGCATTTCAAATCTGTTTCGGATCAGTTCTTTAAAGGCTATGTGGATAATTTCTTGAAAATTAAGCAAGAAGCCAGTGGTTACCCAAATTGGTGTCAATCAGACTCGGAAAAAGATCAATTCGTTTGTGAATATGAGAAGGCAGAAGGGGTTCGTCTTGATCCAAGTTGTATTCAAAAGAATCCTGGGAGAAGATCGTTTGCTAAGATTATGTTGAACTGTCTTTGGGGAAAATTAGCCCAGCGTGAAAAATTGACTCAGACGGAATACATCAGTGATCCGTCTAAATATTTCGAATTAGTCACCAATCCCAATTTCATTGTAAAGCATGTAGAAATCTTTGACGAGGACTGTCCATTCATCTTGGTTAACTATGAATCAAAATTGGAACATATTGACACCCACGCTACAGCCAACGTGGTAGTAGGTTCTTACGTAACAGCTTATGCAAGGTTGGAATTGTACGCCGTTCTTGAAAAGTTAAAAGATAGAGTTCTGTATTTCGATACAGATAGTTGTATGTACATTCATGATCCTGAATTATGGAATCCTCCCATTATTAACAGTAGGTTAGGAAAATGGACTGATGAAGAGCCTGACTGTAAAATTACCCAATTCAGAGGACTTGGGCCTAAAAATTATGCTTACAAAATGAAAACAAAAGATGGAGAAGAGATAAGTAAATGTAAAGTGAAGGGAATTACTTTGGATTACAATACCAAGCAGGTGGTGAATTTCGATACCTATTCAAAATGTGCTTTGGATCGTACGATAGAAATTAAAATTCAGTATGATTGTAAAATTAAAAGACATAGAGATAGAACAGTGACCAGCGAAGCGCAGACAAAAACGTTTCGCTCTGTCTATACCAAAAGAGTTATTGTAAACGCCACTGACACTGTGCCCTATGGTTATAAAAGTCTGAGAAAATAAATTTCTATAGCGCATTGTTTTGTGGTAAACAGATAAAGTAAGACGGAAAAAATATTAGACGTTTGGTGAAAAAATGGCAAGTGAAATGCTGCCTTTACCAATAGAGCTACGTGAAAAAGTTTATGGAGAATTTGTTCGACAACACACGCTCGATGAAGGAACACAGTTTAACCTTAAATTCAGATGTGTGAAATTTTGGATAGATAAATTGCACAAGGGAGTTGCAAAAGGAGAGACATCTTGTAAATTGTATAGCATGCACGACTTTATTACAATGCTGATAACTGAGTCAGATTTCGATACCCCCATCAAAGGCTATTTAACAGCTTGTTTGTGGAAAAGTGACTATTTCACTAAGCAGTTGAAAGTCACAAGTCGATGGCGATTCATTATCATAGGAAGACCAGAAGAAAGTTATCTGAATCTACTGAAAATGAAATCAGTCCTGTTTAACTTTTACTTACGGTATACAAAATCAAGAGATAATGCAGAAGGAGTGGATATCATGGAAGGGTATCTCCTATTTGATAGAGATGTCACAGAAAAAATCGTACTTTCAACTCTTTCGACAAAAGCAGTATTCAAAAACGTCTTTGAAATTAGAGGAACGTGTGAATATAGTGGTTTGGACAGTGTATATAGTTTGTTTTTGGGCAATGAACAATTGCACAAAACTGTTGTGGAACATGAAGACAAATGGAAAAATCGCGGTATTTGTGAATTTGCATTGTAAAAAATGTTTATTGTAAGAAATGTTTTTTCATTGTAAAAAAATGTTCAATAAAAAAATGTTCACCTCTGTTCAATAAAAATGCTTTTATTTTCATTGATATTGTCATTTTATCAATAGCCTTTAACGAGAAAAGTAAAAAAATATGGATGTACAATCCATATTGTTTCAACACCCTTGTAATATTTTCATCACAGGTCCGAGTGGATGCGGAAAAACAGAGTTCGTTCATAAATTAATTGACTATCGAGAAGACTTGTTCAACATCGTTCCTGAAAGAGTTGTTTGGTGTTACAAAGAATGGCAGCATGCTTACAATCTTATGCAAGAAAAGTTCAATTCACAGTTCAAATTGATAAAATTCGTGGAGGGAATTCCTGACGATGAAAACGAAATTGTCAGTGATGTATCTATTCCACATTTAATTGTCTTTGATGATATGTTGGGTGAAAAAGATGAGGAAAAAATTAAACTTTGGTTTACAAGAAAAGGACATCATCGTAATGCAAGTGTGATTTACATCACGCAAAATATGTTTCAGCAGTCGAAATCGAGTCGAACCATAAGTCTTAATTCCAGATATATGATTTTATTTCGAAATGAACGAGATAAGAATCAGATTAAAACACTAGCTCACCAAATGCAAGCCCCACATTTGTTACCTGCTTATGAAGATGCTACATCGACGGATCATGGTTATTTAGTCATAGATTTTCATTCACAAACAAAAAAAGAATTAAGACTACGAGCAGATATATTTCATCGTTGGCGTACACAAGGAACTGAAAGAGGACCCATTATTTATTCTCCTGCTTAAAAAACTTTATGCAAAATTCTTGCTTAAAAGAGGATAACATTTTGAACATAAATCATTTTTATGATTCACACCCGTGAGTAAACATGGCATTACCAGCCACATCGAGTTCAGTTTTAGCTGCTTTGCGAAATTTAAGCCAACAAACCGATAGACATGAAAGAGAAGCTGTGTTAAAAGCAGGATTAAAAGAAATTTTAAAATGGTTTACGTTGGCTGCGCAAAACATCATTGAAAATAAAATCAAATTACCAAAACAAACCACAATGTACATGACAAAACATAGAACAGATATTGAACGGTTAGCAGATCCATCCATAGACGAGGAAAGTAAACGTAAAATCATTTTAAAACCTGGAGGGGGAGGATTTCTAGGTGGTGTTATTATCAGAAGCTTACTGAGATGGGATGGAGTAAAAACCATCAGAAAATTTGGAGTTGAAAGACAAACTCGAAAACGTGTTCCACGAAAACGTGCACCGCAAAAGAAAAAATCTCCAAAAAAGAAAAAATCTCCAAGAAAGCGTGCTCCGCAAAAGAAGAAGTCTCCAAAGAAAAAATCTCCAAAGAAAAAATCTCAAAAGAAAAAATCTCAAAAGAAAAAATCTCCAATTACGATTGATGAAAGATTTGTTACTACCCGAAAACGAACCCCTGTAGCAAGTACCATTTCAGAACATCAACAATATCCAAAATCTAGAGAGGAAATACTTGGTGAAAGAATGAGGAATTACCAAAGAAAGTATTCAAGATTTATATTACCAGGCAAAAAAATAGCGTTTCAAAGAATTCCATCCGTCGCTTGGTCTCCAAATACATTGGCTAAACATAAAAAAGGATTAAGAAAATATAGACGGATGATAGAAGATATGCTACGATATAACCTTGGCACAGGAAGATATAAACTTGACGAAAAAAAGCAGATGCTTGACCTTGGGAAAGGAAGAACCGTTCCCGTGGATTCATCCATGGCTAGCGCTGATACATTGGTTGACGCTCTCTATTCACAGTTTTCTTAAAAAAAGTAATTCTGACTGTAAAAGACAGTATGTTAAAAACAGTATGTTAAAAAGTTTTCTTTTGAAAAAACAGTATGTTAAAAACAGTATGTTAAAAACAGTATGTTAAAAACATCAGGTATAAATGATAGTGACATGGACGTTGTATTATCATTTAATCCGATATCGAGTTAAAGTCAACATGAAAAGGAAAACGCCTCTGATAAAAAAACATGGTTCAATGGTTATGGCCATGATGCAGGCTACACCAAAAATACGTAAAAAACTTGTAAAAGATTCATCACCAGAAGTGATAAGATGTATATCGGAATGTTGTCATAACGTTTTAAAAGGCAATGTACATTTATCATCAGCTCAGAAGAAGAAATTGTATTCAAGCCGACAACATATCAGACGTTTAGCTTCGAAATCGGCTTCTGTAAAAAATAAAAAACAAATATTAAATCAAAAAGGTGGATTTCTTTCATTACTTGCACCTGCATTATTACCATTGTTAGGAAAAGCCGTTATCGGAGGAATAGGAGGGGCACTTAAAGCCTTATAGATAAAAAATCTTGTAGATAAAATCTTATAGATAAAAAAATCTTGTAGATAAAAAGCGCATCATGTCTGTTAAAAAAATGGTTATCGTGCCTTATCAGGTTTTAGAAAATATGAATCGTTGGAAAGACGAGCAATATCATAAACCTCGTTTACCACCCAATCCGCAAGTTGTGGATGCAGCACATCTTCGGCAGGATATGGGTCATATTTTACAAAGCACTGATTTGTCAGAAACAGAAAAGGCTCAAAGGTATGGTGAAACTTTGTTTAAGTTACAAAATTCGCTTCAAAAAGCAAGACCAACTTTGTTCAACTCACTTCCAACGACAAAAAATGATGACAGTATACAGAAATCAGCATCTGTTACCTTGCATGATCAAATTTTGCAAAGCGTACCAAAAACCATGAAAAGAAAAGCTGAGTTACTTTTGAGTATGATAAAAGATAACAATAATTTAACTTGGGACGAACAAGGAGTCGTGTCATACAAAGGTGTACGCATTCATGGTTCCAATATCATCGATCTTATCAATGATACAATTCGTCAGAGAAAAGGTACTGAACCTAGAGGATGGAAAACTTTTTCAAAGGCATTACACGAAAGCAATATACCGCGAGAAGTTATTGGTAACTCAAATAGATGGAGATGGATGCAAAAAGCTCAAGATAAATCGCTGACTAAATCACTGACTAAATCAGTGAGTGAAGATGAAGAATCCTACGGCGGATCCGATCACTTATTTCACACGCCAAAAAGCGTACAAAAAAGTGCAAGGAAATCGCTTACAAGAAGTGTTAAAAAATCTGCAAAAAGAATAAAAGAATCATCTCCATACATGAAACCTGAAGAAAGAGAAAGACTGAGACAATTCTATACTAAAGAGTTGTTAACTCCACCAAAATCTATAAAAAAGAGCCCTAGCCGTAAAACGCTTCAGTCATGGGAATCCTGGTAAAGCCTAAACTTGATTACAAACTTGATTACGTGTTAAGAAAATTGTTTTATGATCCCAAAAGTACTGTCGCATTTACTGGAATAAAGCAATTGTATCACGCTGCAAAATCTGTTTTGAAAGGAATAAGATACAAAGATGTTCAAGAGTGGTTACGAGGTGAATCCACCTATACCTTACATAAACCAATTCGTCGTCGTTTCAAAAGACGAAAAACTATTGTAAGTGGTATAGACTATCAATGGCAGGCTGATTTGGCTAACATGCAACATTTAGCAAGACAAAATGATAACAAGAAATATTTACTTTGTATAATTGACGTGTTTTCAAGATTTTCATGGGTTATCCCTATTCCAAATAAGATGGGAAAAACTTTGATTCGAGCATTTCAATCTATTGTTCAGAAATCAAATCGGAAACCTTTGTCACTTCAAACAGATAAAGGTTCGGAATTCAAAAACAGACTGTTTCAGCAATACTTGAAAAAGAATCAGATTCATTTCTTTACCACTGAAAATCCAGAGACGAAAGCAAGTATTGTTGAAAGATTTCAACGAACTTTAAAAACGAGAATGTGGAAATACTTTACGTACAAGAAAACAAGACGTTACATTGACGTATTGAATTCTTTAGTTAAGAATTACAATCATACTTTTCACAGAAGTATCAAAACATCTCCTGCAATGGTAACAAAATCAAATGAGGCAGAAATTTCGAAAAATCTGTATCCTCGTTTATCGACAATTGCAATGACAAAAAAGCCAAAATTCAAAATTGGAGATCGTGTTCGTATCAATAAAACAAAACGTACATTTGATAAAGGTTATTTACCAAATTGGACTCAAGAAATATTTGAAATCACTCATGTTAACAAGACATTTTCACCTATCACCTATAAAATAAAAGATTTAGAGGGTGAACAAATTTTGGGGACTTATTATGAATACGAACTTCAATTGATAAAAGATGATGAAATTTATGAAATTGATTCAGTTCTTGATAGACGTACAAGACGTGAGGGTAAAAAAATAATCAAAGAAATAAAAGTCAATTGGAAAGGTTATCCAAAAAAATTTCAAAGTTGGATACCAGAATCGCATTTGGTATCTTGATCGGAAAAATAAAAAGACAATACAATTATGATAAATTCACAGTCAAACATTGAGACTGGGACAGAAAGTGTCGATAGTGTTAGTACTAAAAATTACAACTGCTGTGGAAATCGTGTTCCAAAGAATCAGTTTACGTATATTTCACAGATATTAGTCATTTACGCAATTATTGCAACCTCGATAGTACATTTAAGTATTCAAAGTCAAGATCGTGAATTGTGGTTGATACTGTTAAGCAGTTCACTCGGGTATATTCTTCCATCTCCAGGGCTAAAATTCACAAAGTCTGGACAAAAAACAACTAGTGGGGGTGATTTCGTTGACAGTAAAAAATACTAAATCAAAAAATTTAAAAAATGAATTCGTTTTATCTTACTCTACCTAGCGATAGTTCCATAAACCTTTATCCAAACACACAGTGCTGTTTTAAAGTTCATTTACCAAAAACAATTCATATTGACAGGGAAAATTGGGAAGTTGCATTAGTTCATCTTATTACCCCCTCTCAGTTTTTAAACATAACTGAAGAAGAAGCAAAGTTCGAAATTATAACTGCAGATGCTAATTTATACAATGCAGCAGCAGCGGCAGATAAAAGAAGAGATAATATGAAGATAATTCCAATAAAACGAAACGCAAAAGGTGAAGCAGTAAAATGGTCAATTGGATTTTATTTTTCACCGGGTAGTTACACTTCAGCAAAACATGTTATAGAGGTAATGGACGATTTGATTCAAAATAACCTAAGTGAAATCTTTCAGAAGCATTCAATCGGCGTGTCTATTAGCTATTCAACCTCAAGCAAACGACCGAAATTGGCATTCACAAATATAACAAGAACCGGATTCAAATTTCATCCACAGCTGTTTTTAAAACTGGGAGGATCACCAGAATTCAAAAATGAGATAATTTTTTCGAGTAGAAATATTTTAGAGGTATTTAAATACAGTCCTAACATTGATGCTGGGTACAATCATCTGTTTGTTTATTCAGATGTTGCTGAATACACTATAGTGGGTGATACATTGGCTCCCATACTTCGTGTTCTTCCGTTCAAACCAAGCATATCAGATGAAAATAATTATGAAGCCCAACATATCAACCATGAAATTACATTACCGCATTACGTCCCCGTTTCGAAATCTGATTTCGATACTATTCACATTCAAATAACAGGGGATTCTGGTATACCGTTTCATTTTATTATTGGTAAGACAATCGTCAAGTTACATTTCAGACAGAAAAAATAAAAATATTTGACAAATAAATATTTAAATAAATATTTAAATAAATATTTGACCAAAAAAATGCTACCAGTTTATCGCGGCGAAAAACATCAGTATGGCTATGGACTAGGTTCTCTATTTAGATCAGCACTTAAAACAGTGACTCCATTGCTTAAACCGTTGGTCAAATCTGGGTTGAATGCTGTAAAAAAAGAAGGAATCAGACAAGGATTAGGGGCGGCAGGAGATATCCTTTTACGTGGTGAAAACCCTAAAAAAGTTGTAATTTCAAGGGGAAAACAAGCCATTCATGATCTAGCACAACAGTTAATACCGGGGATAAATAAAAGAAAATCACAAAAGTCACGTCATTCATCTTCTCGATCTCGCAAGGGCAAGATCATTAATAAAAGACAAAGAAATCATTACAGTAGATCAAGGACTCTCGATATATTTGATTGATATATATTATATATATATATTATATAAAAATGATGCAAAACGGATCTTGTGAATGCAGTAAATCAGAACTCAATGTTCTTTCTGTACCACCTACAATGACAACGATGCAAGAAAGTCAATGGGTTGAACATTTTCCAATAGCATCCTTGACAAGCAATTCGCCGATAGAATTCATCATACCACCTCAAACCGAACATTGGACAGATTTGTCACAATCGTATTTGTGTATCAAATTCAAAATCGTTAAAGCTGACGGTACTAATTTAGAAGTCGGTTCAAATGTGGCACCTGTAAACAATTTCCTGCATAGTATGTTTAGCAGCGTCGATTTGTATCTAAATAATAAACTAATCAGCAGTAATTCAGACACCTATCCGTACAGAGCATATATCGAAAATCTTTTGTCCTATAATGCTGACAGCAAGACTACGTTTTTGAAAGCTGGTGCACTTTGGATTGAAGACACCAGTGGGCAATTTGAAACACTCAACCATGATGCGGGAAATACTGGACTAGTAAACAGAATCGGTGTAATCGGACTAAGCAGAACTGCAGAGCTTTTCGGACGATTGCATCTTGATCTATTTCAGCAAGAAAAATATTTACCTAATGGAGTTGAAATCAGACTTAGATTAAACAGATCCTCACCAAACTTTTGCCTTACAGGGGGTACTGCTGCACCAGATGCAAAAATTGTAATGGAAACAGTCAGTCTTCATGTACGAAATATTGAATTGTTGCCTGTTGTTGCAAATGATCTAAATCATCTCATAGCTCAGCAAAACATGAAAATTCCTATCCGTAGGGTAGAAGTAAAGACGTTTACTATCGGTAATGGACTTCAGTCTAAAATTGAAGATCATTTGTTTCAAGGGCAGCTTCCAAAACGTGTTTTCATTGCAATGGTAACAAATGCTGCTTATAATGGGGCTTATGCTAACAATCCATTTTTCTTTCAACACTTTAATCTGTCAAAAATAGATGTATCATGTAATGGACATAGTATTCATAACAGACCCTTTGAGCCTGACTTTGAAAATGGATTGTATTTGAAATCATATCTGTCTATGTATCAGGCTGTCTCAGCCTTAGGACTCAATAAATCATTTGATATTGCTAAAGAAGACTATGTTGGTGGATACTGTTTGTGGGGGTACGATTTGACACCTGATCAAGGCAGTGAAGAAGGACAACTTCATCCTATAAAAACTGGAAGTCTTCGCATTGAGCTTCAATTCGCGCAAGCCTTGGCAACAGTGATCAACGTTATTGTCTTTGCTGAATTTGACAATCAGATTGAAATCAACAGTTTGAGAGAAATCATCACAGATTATTAATCCTGAAAAAATCAACAGAAACTCTCTGATCGAAAAAGATAGCTTTCACAAAAAACAGTCCTTATCAGGACTAAAGAATATAATATCGAAAAAACAGTCCTTTTCAGGACTAATCAACTTTTGAAAGATATATCAGAAAAACAGTCCTTTTCAGGACTAATAAACAATGTCGGGAGTCAGATTTGCTATTTCACTGAGAAAAGAAGCAGAAAAAGTGAAATATTCCACCTCAGAGTGTCTTTCTACTCGGAAAAATGACATTCACAACAGCTTTGAAAAACATATGATTAAAGAACTACAAAATCTAATAGTCAGCGAAGTTCGCAACGAGTGTTACGGATGTCAAGTGGATCATCCCAGTCAAATACAGCATGAACTATGTTTATTCAAGGATAGACAAGAACATACAGATATGTTCATAGAACAAGCCATGAAGGAATTAAATCCATACAGAATCATGAAAAAATGGTATCCTGAACTCGTAGAAATGAAACTCGATGAAACTGACTATGTGGAAGCCTACAGATTTTGGCGAAATATAAAACAAAACATTCTATCTGATATCACGGAGTCGTTCTTAAAATATTGGTGTGACAAAGTAAAACAAGCCTGGAAAAGTGAATAGAAAAATGTATACTTCTGAAATTCAATACATATTGGATCATGGAACATGGATAAAAAATCTACAGGCAAAAGTCTGTGCAAAAGATCAGTTACCTCGACAAAAACCCAATCATGTGAAAGCCTACATTGTGAACACAGAGAAATCAACCGGTTCAGGAGAACACTGGGTGGCCGTGATATTTGATAATAATGGCAATGTACTATACTTTGATCCCTACGGTCTACCACCACTTGAGACAGAAATTATTAACTTTTTAGACAATCATTCTTATTCGTGGAGATACAATCGACAAACTCTTCAGAGTCTACAGGGCAAAGTTTGCGGAATTTACTGTATCTTCGCATTGGATGCTGTTGCTAGAGGATATAATATACAGAAATATCTTCAACAGAAATTTCTCTCAACGGAACACCATCGAAACGATCGAAATGTATCATTGTGGTTTAATCAATACTATGGAAATCTATACAAGAAAATTTCAGAGACTTCTCCCCACAAACAGTGAAAAAAAACATTTTCAAAAATGATTTTTATTGTTAACAGTTTATTGATATTATGTTCATTTTTTGTCTTTTTAAGTTTTATTGTAAATATGTTCATTGTTCCAGTTCATTGTTTCAGTTCTGTTCAATAAAAAAGTTCAAAAAAAGCAGTCGAGTTTTTTTTTTTCATTCTGTTTTTCCCCAAAAAGACTCCAATCTGCTTACATTTTTTCCCCATGCTACGAGTTATAACTTTTTTACTATATTAGCATGAAAACGTAGTTTGGGAAAAAAATGTATATGCTTTCCGCCAGGTCCGCGCTCTTATTTTTTCAATCCTCCTGCTATCGTATAAAGAAAGGCTGATATTTCCCAATACATTCATCATTCGACTCTCAACTCTCGACCAGTTCAGGAGTTAAAAATCAATATGGAGCAGAACAATATGGAGGAAATCAACCATCAACTGCGTGAGGCTCTCAAAGACTATCTAGATGTCGGACAGCAGATATTGCTACTAAACACTCAGCCCGTACAACTACACCGTATATCACAACCGTTCAAAGATCTCGGTGAAAGAATAGTTCAACTATTCTTAAAGACAACACCTGATATTATTTTAGTTGATGTCAAATTTGGGAGAAAGATAACTTTCAATAACGGAGTAATGACGATCACAAAAAGAGTTGGAGTATGCCCCATCTGCCAGGCGAATTTCGGTTGCTGTCATTAGAAGTTGAAAAAAAATCACAACCACTAAAAAAAAAACAAAACAGTCCTTTTCAGGGCTAACCATGTACCAAGAAAAGAACTTTTTCGAATTTGTCAATTCTTTCTCTCAGAAGAATTAAACTCAGAAAAAGTCATAGTCAGAAAAAACACAAGATAATCAAACTCTAGTTTTTTCTGTCCCGAACAAGAAATTGTAACAAAGCTATGGATTGGTCAACATTAATTCGGAGTTAAAAAACATGAGACAAGTAGGTCAATCCATGCTGTGAACTATATAAGGGCAATGTTTTTTCTCACAAAAAACATAAATACTTCAGCATGGTTCAGATTCTTCTCTGCCCTCACTGTGCAAGCAGATGTCAGATAGAGTGTGGAAAATGCTTTACACTCCTGGACTATCTTGGTCAGAAGCATAATTGTCCAGATCCAGATGAAGGATTTTTTGATGATGATGAGGGATCTACAGTTTGCTGTGAATTCTGCGGATGCGAAATCAGCCCAGTAATTCAGCCAGAAGAATTGTAGGTCTTAACAATTCATTAAATCTTTCTAAAAAGCCCTTTTCAGGGCTAACCATTTACCATGAAAAGATCTTTCTTTCAAAATTGTCAACTAAAACTCAAAACACTAAAGAAAAAATGTAACAAAATATGCATTGGTCAACATTTACCAAATGTAAACACTAAAAAACTTCCATTTACTACTCAACTATCGTAGAGATAAGCCGATATTCGCAATGTTTGGATTGACAATTATCCTCGCATTCCTATACTGGTTAGAAGAAAGAGAACGTATCAGATGTATCAAACATGAAGTGGAGCATCTGATACGGATCCAATATCCAGCGGAAAATATGGATAGAGAAAAGAGAGGTTAAAAAGTGTATTTTACACAAAAACAGCCCTTTTCAGGGCTAACCATGTACCAAGAAAAGAACTTTTTTCAAATTGTCAAGGCTTTTCTCTCAGAAGCATTAAACTCAGAAAAAGTCCTAGTCAGAAAAAAACACAAGATAATCAAACTCTAGTTTTTTTCTGTCCCGAACAAGAAATTGTAACAAAGCTATGGATTGGTCAACGTTAATTCGGAGTCAAAAACATGAAACGCTGAAGCGGGAAAAATATAGGAGAAAATGACGTCATGAGACAAGTCAATCCTCCTGAAAAGCTATAAAAGGCGACTCTATTTCATCATTTTCATTTCACGATGGAAGATCTTAGAAAGACCGTGAAAAATCTGATGAGAGTGGCTGAGACCCTCCATCTGAAGTTAGAAAAGATAGATAGCCAATTGGCGGAGATGACTAGAGAGAAGAAGAAGGAGTTTGTCATTCCGACAACAGAATGTTGGGATGATGATGACGAGCCGTCGTTCTCATTAAAGTTCAACTTGGACGAAAGTCAGATGAGAAGGGTCAGAAGACGAGCGGAAAGCAGATGTCCGGCCTGTGGGAAAGTTGGAGGTTGTGCATAAAAAACACAGTCTCCAAACAAAACAGCCCTTTTCAGGGCTAACCATCTACCATGAAAGATCTATCTTTCAAATTGTCAATGCCTTCTGATCCATTGAAATCAACCGGAATCTGGCCCAGAGTACCTACCCTGAGGGTAGGTACTCTGGGGACAAATCTCCTGAAGCAACTGCCGGAACTACTTTTGTCCGAGGTCTATGAGGGTAGGTACTCTGGGGACAAATCTCCTGCCGGAACTACTTTTATTCAAGTAGGGACTATTTTTTATTGTATTCCTACGTCGCGGAAGCCGAATTACCGCCAAAACTGCGGTGATGCGGCTTTTTTCTGGGATTTTGTCCCCAGAGTGCCATCCTGGATGGCACTCTGGGGACAAAATCTCCCTCAGGGTGGCTAGACTAGGGACACTGTCCCTAGTCTAGCCCCCTTTACTACTGTTAATCCTCATCAAACTGTCAAGCCAATACTTGAAATCCGAATAATGCTATTTCAAATTTATTTCTGTAGAGAAAATGATCTCCTTATCGGACAGTGTAGATCCACGTTCTGTGCAGTCTGATCTTGATCTACACTGTCCGCAAGAGGTGAGTGAGTCACGCTTAGCAGCTTAAAGGTTAAATTGTCTCGTAGTTTTAACTTATCACGTAGAAGAGCCACTACTGGCTTGTTCATGGTGCTGAGTGTAGTTCTCACATGATAAAAACGAAAGATCACGAATAGAATCATTGGCTGAGGTGATAGAAGCTATCTTAGGCTTGTGCAGTATTCCACTGTAGCCATTGGGTTAAAAATCCTCTTTACAGATGTTTCAAAAAAATACTCTTATTATATTTTTTTTACATCCAGTTCAAGAGCTTTTGTTTTTATTTTCAGACAATTTATTTTGTAAAAGCCTTATTACCTCCATTATGGCTTGTCGCTTATAACTTTGCTAATTGATATCTACTAACTGGCATGCCGCAAGGTTGTTTTATTAGTACAATGTACTTTGTAGAGGAAGGAGAAAACAGAATGGATCAAAGAAATATTGTCGAATGACGCGTCTAGGAATAGTTCTTAGTTTTTTTTTTGTACTATTTTACGCTATGTAACTACGTAATATATTTTGAATCAAATTATTCACGCTAAAAACACGTCACTTTGTGTAATATCGTTAATGTACTTGGGATACAATGAACCGAATTAAACTAGCCCCTTCAAATCGCATGTTTTTCATCATCAGCTTGTCTAATAGGGTTCTGTTTTATTACACGATTAAATATCATTGTAGAACTTGATTATGTTAGCCCATCATCATAAAATCATACGTTTTTGAAATTCGATGCAGTAACAACCTTTGGAAATATTGTCGGAAAAAAAGGCGATAAGTTGCTGGAAGCAAAATTGCTGTTCAAAATAGTCTGTTCAAAATAACTCAGAATAGAAATTTCATTTTGCTTTAAATAAATGTCTGTGTCTCCATGTCCGTTGTTTTTAAACTTGGTTGGTCTGAAAAGTAACCTAGATTTAATTTGGTAAATGGGTTTATGTAAATAAGGCTTATATTATTGTCGGTTTGGAAAGTATTGTGCATGAGTAAATGCTACTTCAATACACCAAGAGCAAATACCACGTGCTATTAGGTAAAATTGTAAAGTTGTTACGTTTGTCACCTTCATTCATTATATATTATATCTGAACTTAATAAAAAAAATGGTTCGAATGCAGAAAATTACAAGATACTTTATTAATGCAATAGTCCAAGTCGTGAATGATTCAAATACTGGACGCGAGACTAATCATCTGTTGTAAAAGGATAGACACGCGCATTGGAAAAAGGTATTAGCTCCCTATACGCCATGGTCTTCTCAAAGTATTTTGAGGTTGCAATACCACAAGAAAACCTGGGTCCAAATTCATCCACCTTTCTTCAGAATATTCTTAGTCTTATGCTGAAGAATTTTCAAGATTTGAAAGTAACACAACCTCTGACTCGCTAAACCATTTGGTTTAGCCAATCAGAAGTCGTGTTACTTTCAAATCAAGAAAATTATTGAGAATTAGACAAAGAATATTCATAAGAATGGTTGGTGTACACGGACGCTGATCATCTCATTCTTGAAGTGTCGGCCCCGAGGCGGTTTTTGTTTTAGTATTTTCCTACGATAACGTGTTCAAATTATCGAATTATCTGTCTGATTATTTGTCTTGGCTCCAAAGCGAATCGTTTTCAGTTTGTTATCCCTGAAATAAAAGTTCATAACATTCTTAGTTAGCTTTATGTATAACTCGGGTCCTAAGCAAATTGTTGAGGCTGTTGTATTACAACATCATTAAATCATGAATTAGCAGTTTGTATGTCTTTGTTTTTAAGCGGTATTATGTATTGTTTATTGTCCTAAATTAACTTTTTATTTCTTAGAGTTGTATTTTCAGGTTGCAATACCACAAGGTACTCTCAGAGCGACAATAAACCCAGTGGACATTTTTATTGGACCTAAATGACCGCAAATTTAAGATTCCTCTCGTCCATGTTGTCTCAGGAAAGTGGACAATGCAGATCAACGATCTGACTGCACGTTTCATGCAGTCTGCTCTTGATCTACATTGGCCGTAAAAGCAACAATAGTTTTAGAAATTCGCTTCAAGGTTTTTGTAATTCTTCAAGTTCTAGTAAGGGTTCAGTTGCTACAAACCATCCTGTCTATTTCCTTTAATTATTTACCATCATGCGGTTCATAATCCAGATTTCTGCATACCCTCTTTAGGTGGTATTTTCATGTTCACATACCACAAGACAGCCTCTTGGCATTTTTTCTGACTAGTTATCGGTTTGTTGCGTAAGTTATAGGTTTTCCAGAATTTTTTTAAGCCTAAATGTATTGAGATTTCATTTTTATGAATCTTTTCGGGTAATATTGATTAATGAATTTAATCTTTATTTAACCCTTTACGATACAAGCTCATTTTAGAACCAACAAAACATTTATGCGATACAAAGGCCAGATATTGCACGAAAAGGTTCATGCTGACGTCATTAGCATGGGAAATATTGTGTTAGGAAACTGGGCAATTGATTGTCATAGGCAATTGTCATTTACCTGTAATACTTTCAAAATCTGTTTACATCAGGGACGTAACTTGTATAGTAATAGGTTAAGATATTAAATACAAGTGGTTGAATAAAATATACATTTCTTTTTATTCTTGCAGTTGGTCATGAATTAAGCTGCGTACTTCCTTGTTTATGTTTTATGTCATGTATTTATGCGCATTTCATTCATTACGTATGTCTTACTCTGTTTTGTTTTTATGGATTTCTAGTATATAGATACTGTACACGACTGTCAGGTTTTATGGATATTTAATTACTATATTCGCTTCACATTTCAGTCATTTCGTATTGGCCAAAAGGTAACACGATTATTAGATCTATACGGAAAAGAATAAAAGATAGATCATGGTGCATGTATTTTAGGACCCACACTGGCGCAACACAAAGTCATACAGATATTTATCCATATTAATATACAGTGCATTCACTCTTTAATGCGCATTCACAAACTCAAGAACATGCTATTTGATTCTTTGATATTTAGTTTATTTCAAACTAGATAAAATGGACTAAGTTCAGCCTACAGCAGTCTGATCATGTTCCTCGATGAAGTATTTGATATTGACGGTAGCAATAGATAATACATGAATAAATCCTAAGCAATACTTTGCTTTGACGATTGTCTTTATTTAGCAGGATACTGAAAGGTTACAAAACAGAGTATTTAAAATACTAAAATATGAAAAGAGACAGACAGAGAGTCTGAGCCGATCAGATTGCAAGTCTTGGAATCTACAATTATACTTATATTTAGAATGGTTCGTTTACAACTCTGAACCCCTAAACGTGGTATACGACGCTAACCTCCAAGATGCTTTTGCTTCAAATGAAAGGTTACGTTAATAACTTATAACCTAACAGCTTCTTTTTGTCCAGAATACTTTTGGTCAAACTTTCCTTGACCGATTATACAGCATTTTTCTTATCCCCTCCCCGTAGACATTTAAAAAAAAAAAAAAAAAATGCGGGACAAAGAAATGAATGCCTGTTAAACCCAATGGCTTCTCTTTCCACAGTTTATCCTACATATTACAAAGTGACGTTTTCTTTTGATTTAATTTCCTGGTTTATGTAAAATAACATGTGCGGTAATGAGGAGAGCATTGGTCAGCCAAGTTGACGTGAATTGACAAGTGGGAGGGAAATAACAGAAGTATATTTGAAGGTTAACAAAATCTAAGATAGGAAATGACCTTTTTCCACGTAAAACAGCAATGAAAGCATACATTGAATATATATATATTTTTTTGTCATCATGAGTGTTCCGCAAGTATTGTTGTTCTGTGCTCTATGCGGTCGTGGAAATCTAAAACTTGAAACGACACCAGAACGAGTTAACAACGTATGAGTAACGACAAGCTAACGGACCAGAGTGAATGCAAAATGACCACCAACAAATTTCGACAATCTCCCAAACGAGCGTCTGAAGTGTTTCCTTGCTCACTGCGTGGACCATTGCCACCTTAGAGAAGCTGTTCTCGTACTGCGGATGGACAAACCGTTCGAATTGCCTTCATCACACGAACCCGTTGCTTTTCGATTGTTCTTTGGGATCTAATTTTTAAGCACGCACAAGAAATTTCGAGACACTGAGTGAACAGCGACATAAGCAAACTTACTTCTTACTTCAATGAACTTAAACGAATATAGAACGATGAGCTAACTAACTTCAGCTCATGCCAGCAAATATCACCATTTCTATTTAAGCCGGTATACGCAGGATCAATTCGTATTGTGTAAATGGCGCCTTTAAAATAATTTGTTGGCGCTGGTCGTATGCCTAGCAAAAGCACTGCAGTGTGACAGTCTCTCCAGGGATTACGCAAAAAAAAAGTAAGTCTCTCTCGTCATTATCACTGAAATAGGGTTGAAAACACTAATCAACTAAACAGATTCCGTTTCTGGATGTTGTACTTTCGATGTTATTTTCCCCGAAACTTTTGTAAATTAAAATATTTCCCATCATCAGACAGGATTAATTTGCCCTTTAGATTAAATAATACGAAAATGTGAAATAAAAACAAAATGACTGGAAATGGACATTGTTAATCCGTAAGTGATAGAAACTGTTATCAATATATAATCTGTCCGTTCAAAAGAGGAACAAACCTTACAATGAACTAGGCGACAAAACCTTAAAGCAACCGAGATTTACAGCTGTCATAATAATCTGTCTTAAATACTGTGAAATATCTCGATTTAGATGCGCTTCGCCAACTTTTAAGAACATGTGTTCAATTTCAATAACTAAACGTTCGAAATTTCAACGTAACAACAAACATACAGCGACGTCTACGAACCTGGAAAAACTGACCGCTTTCTGAAAAGCAGCAAGAATACTACCTATTTTAGATTGGTATTGGAATACATTTTATTTCTTGATATAATTATTCCTCATGCAACATAATGCCTAGCTATGACAGATCAAGAGCAATTCTTTGGCGAAAAGTAAAACTTGTAATTGCACCGTTTTATTGATAATGTGTGCATAGTGTTGACTACGTTTTATTTTTCTACATACTGCTCGTGGCCTGGAAAGAGAGTCGTGCGTGATACTGGTAAGGCAAACCCTTGACCCGTGAAAGGTGCACTGGTTGTCAAAACATAAAAGACATTGCTGCAATACTGTCAAAATCTTTTTACCTTTGTTAATCATCGTATTGCAACCATAAATGTCCTCTTGCAGACAATAGATTTGGTGTAGCCTGCACATCTGTGGAATATGATCTTATTCTGCCAGCCTGAATTGCAAACTAATGCTTAAAGGCCCAATAGCGGCCAAAACAACAATTCAGGTGTTATAATGCATTGAAATTTAAATCATGCCTTTCAAAGTATGGAAAATATTGTGAAGATGACAATCTGTTATTGTAAGGTATGTCCAAGTGTTAGTTACTGGCAGAAAAAAACGAATTCTAAAATCAGTTAAAAAGTAAACAAAAGATAGAGCTACCTGGTCAGTTTTAACATAGTTTTGAAATTCATTTCTCTGCCAGCGACTAAAACTTGAACCGACACAATATTAGAATGTCATCTTCATGATAATTTCCATCACATTTAAAAGGTATCATTTAAAATTTAAGTGCATTTTAACACCGGCATTGTTTACATTTGGCCGCTACTGTGCTTTTAAGCTAGCCTAAGTTACAACATACTTAGTATTAAAGTGGCACAATTTTGTAATCTTTAATACATTTCTTGTAGTTACAAACCCTCTTTGTAATACATTTTTTACACTTGCAACTTTATTATATTACGAAGTGAGTTGGAACTTGCTAGGCATGTATGTAAAAATACACAAAATTGTTGAAATACATCTACTTCACTATATTTAAATTTTAAACGGCATTCCCGTGTCACTTGTATACAGACAAAAGTCGAAAACAAAAACACAGAATAGGTAACTCAGGTATATCTATACCATCACTTGAAACCGCTTAACTCTTTACCAACGACAGCATTTTAGATGGCCCAGATTGAAAGCATGTACAGATCAGTTGTTTCTGAAATGACAAAATTCGTCTCAGAAAGGGTAGAAAACATTGTAGGAAAAGGAGAAAATGCTGGGTTACCCTTTTCCCACAAAGTTTTCAAAGCATTCTTCTTCAGGGTCGTTAAAACTCCAAATTGTGTGGTAAGGGCTACAGCAATCGTACAGAGATGAATTACTACTGAAGCATGGTTTAAACCTGCTCTACCTAAAGTTCTAATGGTTTAATTTTAACCAGGTGACACTCTATCGACGATTAACTATTCTATACTTAAACGCCGGTCCCGTTGCACTTGTTTACAAACAAAAGTCGAAAACAAAAACACAGAATAGGTATAACTTAGGTATATTTATGTCATAGCTTGTAACCGCTTAACTCTTTACCAAACGGAAACATTTTAGACTGGTCCAAATTGAGAGCATTTGCAGACTTTAAACCAAGTGTGTCTCAAATGACAAAATTCGTCTCAGAAAGGGTGGAAAACATTGTGGAAAAAGGAAAAAATTCTGGGTTACCAGCATCTCCTCCTTTTCCCACAATGTTTTCAAAAGCGTTCCTCTTCGGGGTCGTAAAGGATTAACCACCTGCGTCATCATACGTACAGAGATAAACTACTACCCAAGCGTGGTTTATACCTGCTCTACCTAAAGTTTAATAACTTTAACCAGGTGACACTCTATCGACTATAAACTATACACCATGCTCCGATACAAAATAATTATGTTCGCGATATAAATTTCTTTCGTTAAAAAAAGCTTATTACATTTTTGCGAGTGATTTGTAGAAATTACGAGTATTAGATCTACATTTTTCCTTGTCAAAACCCATTTTGTAATAAAATTCTTACGTTTTAAATTATTTCAACAGGAATTATGAATGCACATGATCAGATGAAATTAATTACGATTTTTACAGCCCGTGAGATTCAATGACACTAATCTTTCTCAGTTTGAAGCAATGTTTTAACTCAGTCAGTATCAGACTAGCTACGAATTTTGATAAAACTACAAAGAAACTGTTACTTTCTTTTTATTTCTTTAACACTTTTATTTAACTCGTAGGTACAGGAAGAGATACGGGGAAAATGAAGAAAAATATTCATATGATCCATGCTTATCACATTTCTTGCAGTTGCAAACCTATTTATAATCTTGAATTATTACATTATGCAACATTATCACTAAGCTGGTTGTAACAAGTCTTTACTCATATAAGATAAACACGTGCTTTCCTTTTGGCTGTGTTTAAACAAGCAAGATCAAGGTATAGGAATTCACTTAGAAAAAAAAACAATAAGTATTTTTGTCACACTTCTTTCACGTAAGAAAGAATAATCGGTATAGATATATCATTATGCAATAGTCTCGAATGTCTTCAACACACTGAGATTTAGGAATACACAGGCTCCGTCACTATAAGTCATCATACGTCACCACACGATTCAATCCTACACATAAATTAAGCCGGGAGTGGGTGTTAAAATTCTTGCTATTTAAAAGTGTGTAGAAAGGAAAAAAGTAGTTCGTTAGTATTTTCTGTATTAGTGAGGTACTAGTCAATAAATAGAACGTGAACTATTTCGTCGTGTATGTACAAATTGTCTTCGTTGGAAATTAGCTCTTGGACTGCTGATGTCAACTTTAATTAGTGTCGCTGACGGTAAAGGTCGATGTCAAACTACACAACATGCAGTCTGATCTTGAATCTGTATTGTTCCATATTTCAGGAGAAATATTGACCAATCTAGCCATAGCAAACTGAGAATATTCAGCAGTCTTAGGGTTCAATGATATTTGTTTACATAAAAGAGATTTTTCCGTTCTAGATGTGTCAACGCCATCATCATTGTCAAGTGTATTTTCGTTAGACTGTATTTCTTTTATTTGTCTTCGTTTTTCGCCATTTTCCTTGTTTATCATTTCTTTCATGCACATCATTTCTTTCATTTTGCTTTAGTGAAGTAAGTTGCCGATGGAGTTTTTGTGAACGTAGACGTTTGATCACTGATATTGTCAGTTTGATTTGAGATGCTGGATAGCCGACGGAATCGACAGACTCACGTGTATCTGTTATATGGTTACGCTTGTGCAAGACGGCTAAAATGGAAATAGATAGATTTCTAGAAAACAACATCACCTGTGAAAAGCCAAAATCAAGCGTTGATTTTAGATCTGCACTGTGTGATACTTCTTTGAGTGGTATTGCTGCCAATATTATCCTTGATTCTTTACAAACATATGTATTCGAACTATCTGGAGAAAGAAGGCACTTGAAAACATGCTGGAAAAAGGACAAAATGATGATTTCAAGCATTTTTGTCCTTTTCCCTTTCATAGGCAAATTTGATCAAATTTAATTTTTCGTTTGCAAATGCTTTGAATTTCTGCAAGTCTAAAATTTTGTTGTCTGATGTAAGAGGAAACTTCTGACAACACCAGACGGCGAGTCTTAGTAGCACAGTCGGTACTGTACAGGATTTGAGAAGGGGGGGGGGGGTTGTTTGTTCAAATCTCCAGTTTGGCCAATTTCTTTCTGAGGTTTGATGATTGCGACAGGATTCATTCCTCTCTCTCACCACTGATCATTGTTTCGACGATGGTCATGTGGGAAAGCAACCTGTGGCTTGGGAAAAATATCGTGCGAAGTACTGGTATAGAGAAACTCCAGGGAAGCATGGATAGCTGCACTGGCCGACAGGATATAACTGAAATAATGTTTAAAAGGCGTAAAACAGTCAACTCCCTAGCTCAGCGAATTTCTTTCCGAGGATTGAGGATAGTCATTTGGACAGGATTCATTCCTCTTTCACCGCTGATCATTGTTTCGACGATAGTTATGTGGGAAATCCGCCTGTTGCTTGGGAAGAATATTGTGCGATGTACTGGTAACAGAAATTCTAAGAAAGCATGGATAGATGCACTGGCCACCGCGATACGACTGAAATCCTGCTGAAAACGGCGTTTAACACCAAACAATCAACCACCGCTAGATACCGTATTCACAAACAAACCTAACTGCTTTTTCAACTCCAAATTCTGAGAAGAATCATGTGATAGGTTACGCTAGGCTATAGGACGTCTCCTCCAATCAGAGCTCGTCTTTGAATTCAGACGAAAACTGATTTTATAATTCATAGTAAATGCGGCACTGGGAACTTTTTATATTGAATTAACTCTTTTCCAAACGACATAATTTTGGAATCGACCAAATCGAACAGATTTGCAGACGGCAAATTAAACGTAGATCAAATGATGCTTTCTCTCTTGGATAGGGTAGAGAACACTGGAAAAATAGCTGGTTACCAACATTTTCTCCTTTCCCCACAATACTTTTAAAAACCTTCTCCCTTACGGTTGTTAAAACTCGGGATCATATGGAAAAGGATTAAACTGCAAAGTGAATGAGCAAAAGGGGGCTTATTGCATCTCCGTGATGCATTTTACCAAACAAGACATCACATAATTAGGGATCCATAAAATCCACTTTGTCTAACAACAGACTGAATCATCAGGTATACTGGTCCTTTGAAATGCAGAAATTTGACCAATAGCAAAAAGTTTCGGCCAGGTCAGCCTTCGCTACTGCGCAGCCTGATGTGGGTCGATACTTTCTACAGATGCATTACGCCCCCTTTTCACAGAGCATGGCTCAAATTTAATAAAATTCCCAGCTATCCCCTTCTAGCCAGAAAAAAAAAAAAAAAAAAATCACCGTAACGGACAGTCTAGATCCACGATTTAGACCACAACGGACAGTGTAGATCCAAGATCAAACTACACGTTCTTTTATTCTGATCTTAATCTACATTGTTCACAGAGGTAAATTTGATTCTGCTTTGCAGTCTCAGTGTTAAAAATACCACTTCAAAAAGTGCCCAGCCGGTTAAGCCTAGTTGGTGACGTACAAGGCTGGTGGTCAAGGGATCGTGGGTATGAATCCCATCGCGACTAAACTCTTTACGAAGGTTTGATGGTAGTCATTGCGATAGGATGCCTTTCACATACGCTGAACAGCGTTTCGACGATGTTCGCATGAGAAACCAGCCACATGGCTTGTAAAGGATGCTGTGCAAAGTACTGGTAAAAGAGACTCCAGGAACGCATTGATAGGTGCACTGTGCACTGACAGCCAAGATGACGCTGGAATAAGGTTGAAAAGGGCCTTGAACACAAAGCCAACACAATTTCATCAACTAATTAGTCTGAAGACGAATAAATGGTGATTTATGGGGGAAAAGAAAACCGAGATGATATAACGCTACATTGAAATATAACTTCCCACAGACCGCTGTTTTTGTTTTAAGTGGATAGTTTTTGAAACATAGTTGCCAAAGTTAAATGGCGCGCAATTTCTCCCTTTAACTTTCTAACATAAAGTCATAATCAAATTTAATGAGCCATGTTGTGTGAAAAGGGGGCTTAATGCATCTGCCAATATATATATATATATATATATATATATCTCGACCATTTTCATAATTATGGATTCATAATTATGTGATGTCTTGCTCGGTATGAGGCATCACGGAGATGCTGTAAACTCCTTTTTGGCAGAGCATGGCTTTAGTCCATGCTGATGATAATATACATGAGTTATGCTCTGGCAAAAGGGGCTTTAATGCATTCCCGTGATCCATGATAACAAGCAAGTCATGACATAATTATGGATCTGTAAAATCCATTTTGTCTAACAACCGACTAAATCAAGAGGTACATGTACACTGGTCCTTTGACATACAGAAAATTGACCAAAAGCGAAAAGTTCGATCCAGGTCAGCCTGCGCGGACTGCGCAGGCTGACCTGGGTCGATTTTTTAAACGCAGATGCATTACAGCACCTTTTCCCAGAGCATGGTTCAGTCATTTATAAAAATGAAATAATGTGGATTATCAACATGAATTAAGATACAGGTTAAGATATTGAAATAAAACACGAAGTTATTCGATACTAGCAAAATCTGCTTTTGTCAAACTGTTATTAAATGACTTCTGCTGCAGGGTGTGATTTGTGATGAGGCTGTATTAAGGGAAACGTTAAAGGCTAGAACTGAACACGCTCGTTTTTCTTATAGTATGTCTGATCAAATTGAATGAGTATGGAGCATTTTATTTATGTTAGTCCACCATGGATCCTGGCTTAGTGGTAAATACCTCGAAGCTGTTGTTAGGAAATCATGTGCCTGTATTCATTAACCATTCTTAGGTTCATTCTAAGGCTAATTCTAGATTTAGAAAGTAACACAGCTCCTGATTGGCTAAACGATTTGGTTTAGGCAATCAGAAGTTGTGTTACTTTCAAATTTAGAAAATTCTTGAGGATAAGACTACGAATGTTCTCAAGAATGGTTGATGAATACAGACCGTGGTTCAATCCCCTTTGGCGGCGCCCGTACAATGGAGTATCATTGAGCACTGCCTAGCCATGGTATAAAGACAGAAATAAGTGTCTTTTCGAGCACGAAGTGCTCAAGGTGAACTTATATGATCGTGCTGTGTCCATCGTCCGTCGTGCAGTCGCAAACATTTGTGTGCACTCTAGAGGCCACATTTTTCTTCAGTTGAACTGGTCCCCGTTGTAGATATACATATTACAACTGGCACAGGCTATTGTGTCGTTGCTTTCCATTGGGCCACATCTATATCACAGAATGGCCAATCAGAGAAGCTTACACATTTCCAGTTTGGCTTTATAGGTAACTCTGCGATATTTTGCACCATTTGAAATTGGTAATCGAAAGTAAAAAGAATATTAGCAGACATAAACATTAAAACGTGATACCAAAAATACAATTCACTCACTCGTAACGTCAAAAATATTGGAAAATCCCCTGCTCAGGAAGTGACAGTGACCTCCCCTAAATCTCTAATAGTCTCGCAACATGGCTGTTCTAAAAATAGACGGACAGAATTCGGCCCGTTTTTAATAGCCTGTACCGATCCCTATATACACTTGCTTTATCAGGGGAGGTAACCAATCTAATGTTTTCAGTCAAGTACTCATGAGACTTGGTCAGAATGTTTGTGTTAATAAAATCTTGAAAAGTTCGAAATTGAATCATGTCAGGTCAAAAAGTAGGTCACCGGGCAAAATCTTAGAAAACCCTTTTGTGCTCTATAGAGGCTACATTTCCAGTCGGCTATTCATGAAACTTTGTCAGGATGTTTGTCTCGACGTTATACTAGACAGATTTGAAATTGGGTGATGTTCGGTCAAAAAGTAGGTCACTTGGCCGAATCTTAGAAAAACCTTGTGTACAGTCTCGAAGCCACATTTTCAGCCTGATACTCTTGAAACTTGGTCAGAATGTTTGTCTTGATGATATCTGGGACAAATTTGAAATTGGGTCAAGTTGGATAAAAAAAGTAGGTCACTGGTCCAAATCTTAGAAAAAACTTGTGTACACTCTAGAGGCTACATTTTCAGCCTGAAACTCATGAAACTTGGTCAGAATGTTTTTGTCGATAATATCTTGGACTAGTTGGAAATTGGGTCGCATCGGGTCGAATAGTAGGTCACTGGACCAAATCCTAGAAGTAGAGGTCACAATTTCAGCCTGATACTAATGAAACGTGGTCAGAATGTTTGTCTTGATGATATCTTGCACAAATTGGAAATTGGGTCATGTGGGGTCAAAAAGTAGGTCATTTACACTCACCCGTTTTACATCATGTAAACAAGAATCGCTTCAGCTCTATCAACCGTAGATGACTTTACTTAGGCGAGCGCTTTAGGGCCAATGGCCCTCATGTATTCTTGATATGGCTGAAATATCGTTGACAGCAGCAATTAAACAAAAACATTCAGGGTGTGCTTTCTTTCAATATATCACGAACATTTCAAGTGCAAGAAATAAAGTGTTGAACTATTTGAAACCTGTCACACACACGATCGACTGTTAGTATTCGCAGTACTTATACTTCCAAACAGTGAATCTGCGTGTATGTAGGTACACGGGCGCAAGTCATCCAGCATAAAAATCTCATTCTAAATCCAAAACTAACCAATACTATTGGCTACATAAGACTGTGTAAGGCAATTAGATGGCTAGTGTTACAGTTTAGAATTAGGGCAATATTTAGAATTCTTGGCGAATATCGCTCCAGAGGTCTCAGTATTTACAACCGCCCACGAGAAAATACTAACACTTCAGACAGCCTCAAGACGAACAAGAATTTGTAAATAAATTCACGAAAACAGACTAAAAACAGCAAAGCAGTTAAATTTAGCTAGATCTGGAATAGGTTTTTATCCGTTTTTATGGAGGTCGTAGTCATGGAAATATCGATCGAATGTCAATGCAGACCGTAGACTTTTATTTCTTATTTTCTATGAATGATACAGTCTCGTATTTATCGGGACAAAATAGATTTATAAGGGGGGATAATAATGTACCCCCTGTCTCCCTCTCTCTCAGACTGGTATATATTTTTTAGTTCATTCTCGTTCATTCTCTTCATCTCTCTCCTTTCACATTTCATGCTAAATGAGCCATGTTCTGTGATAAGGGGGCTTAACAAATTTGCGAAAAGTATCGACCCAGGTCAGCATGCAAAGTCCATGCAGGCCGACCTGGACCGAAACCTTTCGCTATTGGTCAGTTTTCTGTATGTCCAAAGACCAGTCTACCTCATGATTAAGTCGTTTGTCAAAAAAATAGCTATTATGGATCCATGATCATGTAATGGCTTCATTGGTATAATGCATCACGGAGATGCATTAAACCGCCTTTTGCCAGATCATGGCTCAAATATTTTATGGAAAGTACTCATTTTTGCAATGCTGTTTTCTAATGTGGTCTGTTGCACGATCAAAAAATTTATCCGCATAAGTTATGACTGCGATTACAACAAACGTGTGTTAGGCGAGGCACTACGGGAACTGGAGAGTTCCTTGGTTAACCGTTGACTCTTTACCAAACTGTCCCGTGATTTAACGATCTTGGCAAGCAACACTTTCTGAAAACATTATGGGAAAAGAAACAGAATGCTGGTAACAATCATTATCTCCTTTTCCCACAATGTTTTTCACTCTATCTTGACCAATGCTATCATGTGAGTCAAATTTAATATGTCACTTGCAAATTCTCTCAATATGGATACGTTTTTTCCGCCTAAGGGTTTACGTAGATTGTCGGTATTACAAGAGAGTGTTTTTTTTTTTTACAGTATATGAGCCATGCTTTGTCAAAAGGGGCTTAATGAATAGTGGTGCTGCATAGTACCAAGCAAGACATCACATATTTCGGGATCCTTAAAATCCACTTTGTCTAACAACCGGCTGAATGATGAGGTAGAGTGGTCCTTCGACATACAGAAAATTGAAAGTTAGCGAAAAGTTTCGGCCCAGGTCAGCCTGCGCTGTGTGAGCAGGCTGACTGGGTCAATACTTTTCGCAGATGCATTAAGCCCCTTTTCACAGAGCATTGCTCATATATCCTTGACGTTTTTTTTCCCTCTCTCTGTCTTTAATGTAAAAACTCTGCATCCATTTTTGTTATTAGACATTTTTTTTGGATAGCTATTTATGTACATGTATGAATTTTGTATGCAACATTGTTACTGTATAGATGAGCGTACGCTTCAGTAAGCACAGATGTAAATGTAACGCTTCACCAGAGACCCAGATCATGGGACCCTATAGGTCCTCAATGGGGATATGAGGCTTCCAATCATCACAACACCTACGTCGTAGGTATTCGCTTGAAGCATTTCCTACAGGTATCTTCGGTATGAATTCAACCCATTCTGAACAAATACGACGGTTTCAGGTCGACACTGGACAGATTTGGGAAACTTTGTTTAAACAGGAGTAATTGCTCGTAACAAGCCATATTTCTTTTCAAGTTTTCCCATAACGTTAGAAAAGGGTATTATCTAATTACTCAAATGTTTGTGTTGCAGTCCACACACGTTTTGGTTATGTCTGAAATAGCCTTAGTAATTATTGATTGTAATGAATGAAATATGTCATTGAAAATGTACATATCCCCTGTTTATCTGGGTTTCTGAAACACGCTTCATGTATAGCATGTTTAAGCTTTAGATGTGTAACATATTAATATTATTTAATATCATGGGAAATCCTGTTTTCTCGACTATGATTCACAACGAAGGTCAATCCGCTGCATCTCGGTTCCGAATTATCTTTTCAAGAATAAGATCAAATCTTTAATCACTGTTTATACATGTATTACAATAAACTATTGCATTTACCTTTTTTCTGTCGTCTGCAAAGAGTTTGTTGAAATTTATATAGAAAAAATGTCACGGAATAACGCCAATACCAATACGACATTAGTCTTTGGTTATGGTAAACACTGAGAAAACACGGAATTATAGGCTATGCGAAAACACGAGGTCTTTGGCTGTATACATGGCACGACTTAGCTTAATGTAGGCTATACCTGTATTGGGCATTTATTGGCCGTATATCAAACGAACAGTTTTGAAATATTTTCTTGTGGTAATTAGTGTCTTGTTTGAGAAAGTGTGCCGTGTGTGTTCTATTCTGGGCTCTTGTAGGTTCAGATGTAACTCATATCCTCACTGAAATTACCTGAACTGTCTTTTACGGAGAAAATTGACCTAGATCAGCCTGCCTGTTCGTGGAGTCAGATACTGGCACCCTATCATCTATACCCTGTTGCTTATTTTAGCGACCATAGAAGTTTTAGCAGAGGCTTTAGACTAATGAGCCTTGACATTTACGCAGTCCGTGTTGGTCTGTACATTCAGCTTCTATATTCATAGTTTCAGGCATATACTCTCTATTAATTGTCAACAAAAGAAATCGAACTTTATTTTTGTTATATTAAACAACATACGTAATTTCAATAGAAGACGGATTAATGTTTTCAGTAGCGTCCTCAGTACTACGTTCCGTATTGGACACGAACTTGTAAGAGCGCAAGATTTACCAAGCGGGGATTTGTCTATCACTAGATATGGATGTAGTTGTTCGAATAGCTGTTTAATGTTTTCGTTTTTGTTTCCTTTACATTTCTCATATACAGTTAGTGGCAATAAATAATTCATCAAATTCCGAATCCTTATTGAATTGCATGTATTTCCAACTTTACTTTATAATTTATTATGGCTTACAAAAAGAAGCTATAGTTATCAAACTTATATGAAAATAAAGCAAGATAAATTCGACATTGAAATGTATAATTCTGACTCGATGCAATGTAAAATTATATAAATGCAGTAGTTTAAAACGTGCTCAATATTCTCTTCTCGAAAACAGCTTTTTTAACATGGGCGTCAATGGTGATGCCAAAACTTAGCGAAAAAATAATACCACTGTGTTTTAGAGATCTACAACTTTGACGAATACTGGTGACGAATACTAATAACACGATCAGAAGCAGAGTAATTGAAAATTACATGTAAGTCAATGGAAATGCGGAATTTGATGAAATATTTATGGCTACTTGCTGTTAGTCTTCAGTGTTGGTATTAAGGAAAGAAGTATATCGTATCACGAGTTCTATGATGTATTTATATAATCAACCATTTTCTACGTGACCCTGATAATACAAAGGAAGATTTCAACATGTATTTGTGGACGGATTGAACTCTAGGTCAGGGACCTTATTCACTAACCGTTCTAAATTGCATTCTAAGTCTATTTCTAGATTAAGGAAGTAACTTTTTGATTGGCTAAACCATTCTGTTTATCCTAAACCATTTGATGTAGCCAATCACTTATTGTATTACCTCGAAATTAACTAAAAAAAAATCTCCAAAATGAGACGTCGAATGTCAGTAAGAGTGCTCAGTTAAAAACGTGCATTCTGATCTTAGAATTACAATGTCATGTACGCTGAGCAATGCTGACCAATAGCGGTTCGGGATGTCAGAGGGCCAATTTGAAAGTTTTGTGCCTAAATTGATAGCTTGCTTTTATTAACAATCAGAACTCCTATCAAAGAATTCAGAACACAGGACCAGCCCTCTTGCCTATATTTTGAGATAACCGATATATTTGATACACTTCATATTCGACTTATCCAACTTCACTATATAAGCTATTTCTATATGTCTATTTGTAAACCTGCAAGACATTTTCAGCAGTAGATTATGAATACGTCCATGTAAATATGGATAATTAACATTTTTTAAGGTATGGATTACAATTATAAGGTCATAAAAAAAAAATATCACGGAAAGGAGAAATTATTCGTGTACCTCACACGTCTGTAAATGAGCGACCTTAGGCAAAAGGGATTTTAATGTATCCTCGTGATGCGTTATACCAAGTAAGTCATCACATAATTATGGATCCATAAGATCCATTTTGTCTAACAACCAAGTAAATCATGGGGTAGATTCTTCCTCCGACATACAGATCATTGATCGATAGCAAAAAGTATCTACCCAGGTAAGCCTGCGCGGATTGCGCAGGTTTACCTGGGTCGATATATTTTGCAGATTCATTAAACCCCTTTTTCACAGAGCATGGCTGAAATATTAATGCACGTCAAATCACATATTCTGGAAGCTAGCGGTGTTAGATAAAGAACAAAATAACCTTCCAACCATCTCCAATTTTACTTAAATCCTCTCACTGCTTATTCTTCTCGTTTATTTTTCAGATTATCGCCGTGGTTTCCGTGTTTTTTATCGTCATTTCAATTCTGTCGTTTTGTTTAAAGACTCACCCAGAAATGCGGGTACCCGTATTACAGAATTCCACTTCTAATTTCTCTGATGGCAACATGACTTGGAGGCTGGACAAACGCCGGACGGATCCCCACGAAATTTTCTTCTACATTGAATGTGCGAGCAATGCTTGGTTCACGTTCGAAATTATAATTAGGTTTGTGGTAGCTCCTTTAAAACTTGATTTTCTCAAAGCCCCAGTGAATATTATTGACATCATCGCCACCCTGTCCTTTTATCTTGACTTCCTACTCACCAAACTGAAGCAGGAGAGTGACATTCTGGAGTTTTTCAGCATAATTCGTATAATGCGACTCTATAAGCTCACCAGGCACTCGGCTGGTCTAAAGATTTTAATACATACTTTCAAAGCAAGTGCTAAGGAGTTGATTCTCTTGATATTCTTCCTCGTGCTTGGTATTGTTGTATTCGCAGCGCTTATTTTCTACGCGGAGAAAATCCAGTATAATCCGGAAAATGATTTCACAAGTATTCCAGTGGGTCTATGGTGGGCTATTGTCACCATGACAACCGTAGGGTATGGGGACATGGTGCCGAAGACTTACGTTGGCATGTTTGTAGGTGCACTGTGTGCGCTTGCCGGTGTGTTAACGATCGCCCTTCCCGTACCTGTTATAGTCAGCAACTTTGCGTTATTCTACTCACACACCCAGGCTCGATCCAAATTGCCCAAAAAGCGAAGAAGAGTGTTACCCGTGGAAGCACCTCGGGGACCAAAAGGACCGAAAGGCGTCGGCGCTCCAGGAGGTGGTGGGCCACAGAACAGAAGGATGAATGCAGTGAAACATCCACATCCCGGGGCGCTAGATGTAAAAATTGGAAGAACAGGTGAGTGAAATCCATAAAAAACATTTTATGTATATTCATGCAGCAGTGACTGACCAAATCAGACTCTTATTAAATGTAGATATTATGCAGGAATGAAAACTGATAATGTATTCTATCTTCCAAGCTCTGTTTTTTAAGAGTCTACTATTAAAACGCAAATTTCAACATTTTTTGGCCAAATCAATATACTCCCTCGTTAAAAAGAATTGCAAGTTATATCTAAGACAGATTGGGCATTATAGATCTAAGATCATGCAAACCATTTCGTGAGTAACAAAAAAGTAGATGATAAACCAAATGACTTTCACTAATCTATTACTTTGCAAAGCGACGTCTGACATACTGAATAGATGTTAAACTCAGTAAAAATATGCATTACCTCTTCTTCTATTGATATAGATGTATGATATTTCTATAACTTTTTGAAATGGTAATGGACATTTAGAGTGTTTACAATTAGATGCTGAAAAACCAGGGCTATTCATTGTATCCAAGATGAAGTTGCAAAGCTTTGATTAATGGTATAATATTTCGCTTATTTCAAAGTAGTTGCTAATCTTCTTTTTTCAAGAAACATAATATGAAATTTTGAAACCATGTTTGAATAGCTTGTGTTTTTCCTGTGACAGATATTTTATTTAGTAGAAATGTTTCTTTTTCAGACCATAACATAAAAAAAAACATTGTAGTTGAATAATTGTACTTATTTCGCAACATAAGATTTCATTTAGCAGTGTTTTAATGAAAGAAGGAAGTTACCCTTTGTTACAAAAAGTAAAACGAAATAATGTCATATGTACTTTAATGTCATATGTAACGAGTAAGTATACTGTAAAATATGGATGACTTCTTAAACGTGATATTGAATCATGAGACTTTGAATTGTCCAGATAATAGATCTTCATCAAAAGGAAATAGTATGTGAATCAAGTTAATTTCTTTTGCTACTTCTATGAGTTTTAACGTTTTCATATTCTTGAAATAATTTTAGCGAGGAACTCATGGTTTTTCTTACTATCTTAATTTGATTTTTTTGATGGGATAGAAAAAGAGAAGCTACCTTGAGGAAACTGCCCCTTTATTCGTGAATTTGTAATCATCCATTTTAAATTTGTTTATATTCCGTTACACCATTATTGTGTTTATAAATCTCATTTCAACGTCTTTTACAATATAATCATGTAACACGAATAATTCTTATCACCATATCGGCTTTCTGGCTATCAAATATCAGCTAGAATAATATTATGCTTGTGAATGTTCAATAATCCAAATATCTAAGTTGGACCAATCTGATTTGTACAACTGTTGGGTGTATTTCTTAAAAAAAAAAAAAAAAAATATTCGAACGCTCAACCTTAAAAAGAGCTTATATTTTTGTATCAGTAAATCTGTATGGCGTTCTGGAAAAGGGAGATTTAATACATCTTCGGTGTGCGTTATACCAAGCAAGTTCTCGGATAATATAGATCCGTTTTGTATAAAAACCGGCCGAGTAATGACATAGATTGGCCTTTGTCCTGCATAAAATTTCCAATAGAAAAAAGCTTCAACGCAGGTCAGCCTGCGCGGACTGCGAAGGCTGACATGAGACGATACTTTTTCCCAGATGCATTTAACCACCATTTCTCAGAGCCAGATTCATGTATCAAATGAAGAAAGTGTATAGAAGCCGCTGCATTCTGACTCATAAACCATACAGACATTTGTGTAGACGCTATAACCAGTTTTGAAAATATCAAGGGCAAAGGCAATGTTATATGGCATAAACGATGCATTCAAAGTCAGTCAAAGAACGTATGTTTGTATTCCTTGAAATATTCATTCTCTTGTCATATTCACATAACAATATTACACGTAAGAGTATAAAAATGCTTTGAAATTGCAAAATACATACTTCAATTTTTTGATGCTGTTCGTGTTTACACAAAGTCCACAGGATTGTTGTCCTACTCCATGGATCGACTAGTCTAAAAACAGATCGAACATGTTTTAGCGAATTTTCATATGTTTGAATGTTTTTTTTTCCCTTAATGTTGGAAAGAAAAAGTAGGAAGAAGGTAATTAACGAAAGTATGATCTTTATTTTCGGTTTTATAAAAATAAAAGCCGAATAAATTTTATCTGACGCATTTGCTAAAGAATCGATTTTTTTTTTCAAATTTGAATGGAAACAGTTGGTTTAAGCATGTTGTCAAAATTCAGGAGTTTTCTAGAGTAGATATGTCTCTGTTTAGATGGACGAGGTAAATCCATTTAAAAAAATACTCATTAACTCTGACCTGTCATTTTATCAATATATTCTCACCTTTTATGAATTTCATAATTTCTATAAATAGCCATGGGTGGAGCTATACAGGAAATGTTACCATTCTGTAGTAAGTTTGTTTGAGAAAGCACAAGAAAACATCATAAGTCACTCTTTTCCTTAGCATCATGCCACTTTCTTTTTAAATAACATGCACTGTCGCATGAAAAGGTTATCGTTTCATATTTCGTTACGGTTGTACAAAATAATATTTCAGAACGCATAAAAATGTCATCCATGACGTCAAATAAGTCAGTGAAATAGACAATGATGTTTTGTTGTGTTAACGTCGCATGTAGTTGAGAAAAGCAAAAAACGGCGATATACAACCTTAAATATACGCGCTATAACTGTTGTAAGCTTTTGCGGAGCTTATTTTACTTTTCCCTTAGATTACGTGTTGTCCACATGTAATCGAAATTCCCATAGACAGTCTTGGCGTGAATGAATTTCAATGACTTTCAATATAATCTAGATCTAGATCTATAATCGTCATTTATTTCCCTTTTCTTTTTCATTTTGTTATTATCGTACGTAGAGCATTTAAATAACCAGAATTGCATACATCTTTGTATTAAAAACCATTTATTTGTTGCAAAACAAGTTCATGCCGTGAATAATTTAATCTGTAAATTTACTTTCGATAATATTATCGATATAATTATTTCTAATCTTGGAAAAGTCGTCGCAGAAAAAAGACGGGCGAATTAGATAGTGGCGGATATTTTAGTAAATTTTGGGTTTTCAGGAGAACTTTATCATTTAGGCTGAAACTGTGCATAGTTATCAAAGGAAAAAGACTATTCTAGTCCGATATAGCTACAGTTATGCAATTTGTAACCAAAGTTAATTAACCTCAAATTCCTACAGTTCATTTGTTTTTTTAAAGTGCCCGTCTTGGCTGAATATACTATTAAATACACGCAGATGGCTCATACAAACATTCAAACATTATTAGTTCAGTACTGTTACCCCTAACTTTGTGCCCACTATGTCTTTTTGAAGAAAGAATGTTTATATAAATCATTTTACTTGCAAACACATGCTTTCAAATTATTTGACCTGCTTCTCAAGTATGCAAGACCCTTATGGCCAATTAGTTTTCAGTCACAGCTCAGCCTCACAGCTTTGTAACTCCTCACGACCTTTATAATAAATGTTTAGAAAAGAAAACCTAGACTAGGTTGGAGCGTGTAGAGTTCAGAACAAGATAGAAATGCCTGTATTTAGGGTTGTATACGAGCTTTATTTTGAAACGATACAATATTAATGATGGAATGAGGGGGTTTATGACGTTGTTGTTTCGGACAATACTGTATTATTACATTGCATAGGACTTGTTGAATATTGATTATAGCTTGGTGTGAAGTATATAAAGGATTTATAACGTTTGAAATTAGAATTGCATTATACCATTCCATATCATAGTTTTGTTTCTCCCAGGGAAATATCTACTTCGGGATCTTTTTAGTCAGGTAATTGTCACGGTTCTCAACCGGACAAGCAGGAAGCCTTGATACCGCTAACCAAATGTATATCCGCAGTGAAAAGCAAATCTCTTGCGTCATTTCTGATGAGGAGAAGCCATGTTTGCTTTACTTTTAGTGCAGCTGGTCTGAAAGAGTAGTTAGTAAATTGTTTAATAGAAAGAACATAAGTATTACTTGTCCATCACAACCAGTAAGACGCATTAGTTGCGCTTACATATAGTATAAATCAAGGTAAATTTTCTGATTACTTTAACGAGAAAGGCTAACAATGCATCATCCCTGTTCGATGTTTTTCAGTCTTACAGATGCAATTTTTCGATCGTCCATTTTTATGGTTCAGTAAATATGTAGATTTAAGTATAACTTAATATGATAATCTAGACTGAAGTAGATATTTCACACTATGGATTTTTAGTTGCCCTTTCTTGGCGGATAAAGAACAAACCAAGAGTTTATTATTGATAGAATGGTTTCATAAATAGGGTTAGGTATAACCAATTACAAGCATTATAACCATGTGCCGCTCATAACCTTTTGTAGTCAGCATGTATAAAATACAACATTTGTTGCTGAAGCATTTTATAGGAATATCCGATAAAAGAAAAAAAAAAAAAAAAAAAAAAGTTTAACCCTTAAAATCCTGAAAATAGATATATTTGCATTAGTAATCAACGTATTTCCATGATCGTGCTGCAAGTAATTTTCAGTTTGATTCTGGATCCACGTTGTCCAATTTTTTAAGAGTTACAATTGAAAATCGAATAAAATTGTTGACTTGCAGAATCAAAGAAAAATCCAGTAACAGCGAAGGACCAAAATCTATCCAGATGTATCATTTTTGGAGTATTTAATAAGCTAAAATCCTTTGAAAAGATTTTGTTCGTGTTTGTACGTATATTTGTGGTAAGACATAGCATTCGTCAGAGGATCATTTGATTAAAAAAAGAATATCGGATGTTTCAAAATGCTTTTTGTTCATTTCAAACAATAATAGTAAACAGTCCTATTGTATATATATTTATTTTTATAATTTATGTAGTGATGATGGTATTGGCAATATTCAATTTTAGTCACTTGCTATATGTATGTGAAACATTTTGATTAAAGAAAACCTCAATTATTTAGCACATGTAACCACTTGCAAACGACAGTAAATTTGTTTCAGGAGATAACGAGTAAATGCATTCGATTGTTGTGAGAACTAATACCTTCATTACTGCATGTGCATAATATTAACCTGTTTGCCGTGCGCGTGCATTATAAAGAATCGTTCTTTCCTACAGAAACATGTTAACCATATATTTTACTATTTGAATGTAATGTTGAAGTCCCAAATTTGAGCATGAACTGCTGCAAGGGATATGCAGTTTCGAAAATGTATACACTTTCCCCTTTAGAAATCATCGAGATTGTGTTCCTTATAATTGTCATCGTTGCAGTTACTTTTGTTAAGAAAGTATATTAAGCAGTTGATTTTTAATTATCGAGTTTTACAAATCGGACAGAAATGTACATATTGCAACATGATCAGTTTTTTTTCTATTTTCTATATTTACATTTTCAGGTTTTTGTTTAATGATGTAAAATATTTCACTCATATGCTGTGTATCAGGACTTTTTGGTGCCTAGCGAACAGAGTGGACACGTACCTCACTAGCTTAGGACATAACACTTTAACCTAACTTTTAGGCTATTAGAGAGTCATCATGCATTGAATGGTTAAAAAAACAAAAACGTTCTTTGCATCACATTTCTTTAAGTCTCATTGCATTCCAAGTACATAATGAAAGTAACTAAATAGCTTGCCTGCCTTAGATCAAACAATTAATGTATGGAAATAGACGACTAGTGTATTAATCCGCAAATTAACAGCATTTTTTTTTTAGTTTTCTCAATAAAATGCCATTTTTGATATGAGTGAAATTCGACAACTGCATTATCGCACCACCCTTACCTCTTTACCAAACGACAAAATTTTGGAATGGAACAAATTGAAAGCATTTGCAGACGACAAATTAACTGTCGCTAAAATGATGATCTCTCGTTTTGTTTGGATAGAAAACATTGTGGGAAAAGGAGAAAATACTGGTAAACAGCATTTTCTCCATTTCGCACAATATTTTCAAAAGCCTTCTCTTTCAGGGTCGTTAAAAGTCGGAATTGTGTGGTATTAACCCTTTACAGAACTAAACTAACTTTTAAAGAGGTCGAGAAGAAACCGTTTGAAAACATTGCAAGAACAGAAGAACATTCTAGCAACCAACATTTTCTTCTTTTCCCCGATTGTTTTCTCCATGTTCAAAAGCAAATTCCATCATTTAACCAGTATTTAGTCTGTTGTCCACAAATGCTTTGCATTTTGGGGGTCTAAAAAATTTGTCGTCTGGTAAAGACTGATAGGAGTAACAATTAATTCCTTTTTACCAAAAGGTTATAATGTTCATTGGTGTATTTTTTGTTTGTCTCTATTTTTACACAGATGGTTCCAAAGCTGTCTGAAGCACATTTATAGGAGGAGGAATGGGTGGATGAAACGCAAATGTGTATTGTCGACTTGAATTCTTTGGAAACTGACATCTTAATTTGAGCCGTGCTCTGTGAAAAGGGGGCCTAATGCATCTGAAAAAAGTATCGACTCAGGTCAGCCTGCGCAGTCTGCACGGACAGACCGAGGCTGAAACTTGTTTGCGTTTAGTAAAGTTTCTGCATGTCAAAGGACCATTGTATTTCATGGATTTTATGGATCCATGATTATATGATAACTTGCTAGGTATAATGTATCACGGAGATGTATTAAACCCGCTTTTGCCAGAGCATGGCTCATTTATTCTTTTTGGGGTATGTCTCATTTTACTGCAAAAACAACGACGAACATATGTTGCTTGTTCCGTCAGAAATTGCTAATGTCCATTACAATCAATGTTAAAGATACATCCTTACAGCCAGAGAGAGAGAGAGAGAGAGAGAGAGAGAAACGTTTTTAATACTTGAAATTGTGTAGAATGGCTCAGAAGCTGTGTAAACATAGATAGATTACTAACATGTATTGTGAAAGGGATAGAGAAACTCAACGGTTTTGTCCTCATTAAAAAAAAACGGAAACGACAACAGTGATTTCTTTGAAGGCTGCTAAAAATGAAATGCATTTTCAATCCGTCGTAATCTGTGCAACCTGCAGCCTCCAGGGACAACATTTGGCATGAAGATACAAGAATGATTATAAATTAATAAAATAAAGATAAAATGGGTTACGAATTGGCGGAAAACGAGTATGGATGTATGAGTATGTTCAACCATTTCATAGAACAGCAAAAACTCTACCCTGTGGCTTCTCATTGGCCATTAAAGAAAATACACTAGTACATGTACGTGAGGTGCGTGTTTTCTCAAATAAGTCAACCTTAATTTTATCCGTTAAATTGCTGTTTGCGAACATGCGTCATTTTGGATCTCTTAATCTGGTGTATCTTTCCTTCCCCCCATCCCCCACCTCCTTGTCTAAGGGCGTAAAATGGTAAAAAAAATTATATTGGTTTAAATGAACGAAAATATAATTTGTTTCAAAAACGTATTTATTCCATTGTTTAAATGTGAAATTTCTATACAAGAAAAGAAACTTAGATTTAAAAAAAGCGTACTAGACGAATTTCAAATTTTACTTGATGTTTCGGTTCTCCATACCGACAATATGAACTCTGAGCTTGAGCATTCACGTGGTCGAGTTGTGGAGATTTAATGTATTACTTTGCTCTATTAGAAAAAGGGCTACATTTTTACAGGAATGGCTTTAGCACATTATAATTATTTTTCATTGTATAGACTCGCGGACCGAACCATTATCCTGCTAAATAAGTGAAATGAAACTTTTAAACTGATAGTAAAAACCCAATTTTTGCTATTCCAAAGGTATTGTTGGTGGAAAGATATCTCTTTATCGGACAGTGTAGATGCAAGATCAGACTGCACGTTCTGTGCAGTCTGATATTGCATCTACACTGTCCGCAAAAAGTCACTGAGTTGCGCTTTGCAGCATTAGGGTTAAAACACTGCAGGTCGACAAATGTACCTTCGTTATGTACACTTAATCGATCTACTTTTTGAATAAACTTCGCGAATGGCATGTCATTAAAAGTAGTAATGTTAATATCTTCCCCTTTCCTCTTATTTTCCGATTACTTTAAAAAATCTTTTTTTTTCAAGTAAAGTGTGTATCATATAAAATACAACAAGACAATATGAAAAAGACCGGAACGGAAGCAGAAAAGCATATATTGTTCTCCTCCAAAAACACCTCCGGTTACCAACATGGTAAAGATAGCAACCCTTTTTCAGTACCCATGGTTGAGTAATTAGTGCTTGCGATCAGTTAATTCTATGTTCGAAACTGACAGTGTACAAGTAGTTCGCTTGGAAAGAATTATCCACTTAAATCGAAATTAGTCTATCTGTTCGTTGGAAATGCTGACTTGATTAGATTTTTTTTGACAAATAATGAAGCAGTAGTTCTGAATGCTCATTCGAAAAAGCAGAACAGATACTACTTTATTTTCCAGAAAAAATATGTGCATGAATAATCAGGAGCCAGTAGGCCTAGATATGTACATTGATCCGGCAACAAAGTTAAGTTTCAATAATTCGAACGCCCAGATGATTTGAAATTACTGTCTTTGCTTAAACACTGTTCGAATTCTCTACCTGACTTGTTGGTAGAGTCATTTTATCCACTTGCTTGCATTTTTTGTACTTATAATTAAATCGATAATACGGATGTGTATTAAAGTCGGATATTACTTATCTATATACAAGCTTTCTTTGACAACGGTACATTTTATATGAACATGTGTTATAGAGTGAAAGATTTGTTTTGCTTTAAGGGAGATAATCACATTGATGACTCGCTAAAAGGTACAGACTAAAGTTATCTTTCTCATTTAGGGCCATACCATTATGGAACCTCGGCCGGTACGTCACTCGTTTTGATATATAATGGTTTTTGATGTCTTTTGCTTTCACTGGGAATGGGCCAATATCTGCTTCAATGATTAACTGTCACTTTGTTTTATTGTTTTACCACGAATTTCTTCCTTGTAGAAAGAAAATAGATCCGCTCTCTAGACTTTGATATATATATGAGCCATACTCTGTGAAAGGGGGACTGAATGCATCTGCGAAAAGTATCGACCAGGACAGCCTGTGCAGTCCGTGCAGGCTGACCTGGTCGGAACTTTTCGCTATTGGTCAATTTTCTGTATGTCCAAGGACTTTCTACTTCATGATTATGTCGGTTGTTTAAACAAAAGTGACTGCCATGGATCCATAATTAAGTGATGGCTTGATTGCTATAATGCAATTTGCCAGAGCATGGCTTATGTGTATGTAGCGCTAGGGTGGACAGTCGGAGGTGTATTCCGTCCTTAATTCTCTTTTGATCGAATATGCAACAACTCGAATATTCCTGTCGAGGAGGCGGCTTGAACGGACCTGCTTTTTGCTTGTAGATGTGCCGCGACTCAAATCATCTACAAATAAGAAGTGGCAGATACATGTGAGTCATACTCTGTGAAAAGGGATTTGATGCACTTGCAAAAAGTACCGACCCAGGTCAACCGGCTTTGTCCGCACAGACCTACATGGCCCGAAACCTTTTGGTAACTTTAAATTCTGAACATGTCAAAGGACCAGTGTATCTCAAGATGCAGTCGGTCGTTAACCTTGAATGATTTTGGGCATCCATAGCTATGTAATGACTTGTTTGGTATATTGAATCAAAAAAGTGCGAAAATCTCCATTTTTAATGAGCGGCTCATGTAAATATGTGCATACGGTATTTTTTTAAACTCATTACCACCTGAAAAACTTGTGATCGATCGTCATCCGAGAGTGAAATGAGTTTTTATTCTATACAAAATATATAGCAGCAACAGGTCTGATTGCTCGCATGAGAATCGGAACTGCTGCTACATTTTTTTTCCAAAGTATACGTACTCTCAGACGTGTACATCGCATAAAACAGTCCTAGAGTTATTGCATGTTCGAAAACTGAGATTAAACTAAAAAGTGGAAAGCATTTGTTTTACACGTACAAGAAGTGACTTCCTACAGTGTAAAGGACAGTTTTTGCCTATTCTTGTAGTACAACTTGCTTGTAGACTTACTAGCAGCGCAAATCTCCTCTGACAGAGCTATTGATGTTTTGCTACCATAACTTCTTAGTCAGGCTTCCTATTACTTACGTAATCAATCGGAAGAATAGGGCGAATTACAGTAGGAAAAATAAAGTGTCGAAATGAAAAAAAATCTATAAATACATGATACAATTCAGGATTTTGTTTTAAATTTATTCAACTCAGCTCGCCTGAAGCACTTTTGCGGATAGTATAGATCAAGATGAGACTGCGGTCTGATCTTTGACTACAATGTCCTATACGACGAAAAAGCATTTTGTAGATTGCATCTTCTTGATACGTATAAGATTCTATTTATTACTGTACAGAGTAGCATCTGAATCTACAATTAAGAGATTTCTTTAGTAGTAATGCTTATACCACCAGACGGTGGGAAAAAAAAAAAAACCTTGCACTCCTTCCTGTCACTGTTTTCTTTCATAATGGCGTGATTGTATCAATATACAGTGAGGTCCATAAGTGAAAACAGTTTTTACTTTCCGTAAAGTAAATATGGAGACACTTTCATGTCCTCCACATCTTTCATTTCAAACATCCTGAAAATTACTCACCAAACTGGAACCAAAGTTCATATTGATGATCCTGTCATAGTCATCTTTAGAATTTCTTGAATTTAAGAAAAAGAGAAAAATTAATAGTTCTACTAAGAATCCAGGTTGTCTTTGCAATAGAAATAATAATCTCCAAACATATTTTTTCTAAAACTGCTTATTTGATTTCTTCTCAAATTTGCTTGAACTGTATCTCTTCAGACCTCCAGATAAGGGGGAAAGATAGTATTCTAAATCCATTATTTCTCTACCAAACCATATGTTGTGGGTACTCATCAGAATGAGTACCCATAACATAGGGTTAAGTGGAGAGTGATTGATATTTTTAATTTTGAAATCAAGATAACTCCCTCTATCTGGAGCTTTGTCTCTTGCAGATTTTCTGTTAAAATCCTTTTTCAAAACATGGCAGCCATTGGCAGAGATCATCATTTTTAAAAGCCATATGTAACAATCTTTGGAAATATTGTCATAAACTACGAATGAAAATGTGTTTATTGGGCATGAATGATCCTTTGGTCAATTTGTGTCAGATTTCATGATAAAATATTAATATGTCTATATGTGCGGTATTCTTTTATCTGTATCGGCCTTATTGCAACCTTTAAAACACTCAAGACGAAAACTTTAGGACAGAACTCATTGATATTTAGTGCAATTTGTCCATAGATTTTGGCTCACCCGTGTTACTCGTCAGTGGAGGGATACACGGCCATCCTGTCCCTCTTTTTATGTTTATCATTATTGTATCATTTACTCCATACATAATTTCAAATTAGAAACATTAGTTATGAAACATGCCTTGCGAAAATCATCTTCGCAAGCCAAGATGACGATCAATATGTGGATCTTACCCCTTGGCTGATCGAGTCGAAATTTGTGAGCTTCGCTGTACGTGTAATCATTGGTTGCAGTCAGGCCTGAAAGCACCAATCAAATAGCGCATTATATTTGCTATCCTGCAGAACGTAAATAAAAATGGCGACCACAGGAGAAAGTTGTCGGATGTACTGGGAATTATTACCAAAAAATACAGAGGAACAATATTTTCTTCAACGTTCACTGTCACAAATCAATTAATAAAGTTTTAGCATATATCCCAACCCAAGATGATGGACTGTCAAAGCACGTGTGTGGTTTTTGCTTCGCGAATTTAATAAGATTTGAATAATAAATTCTGACTAAATAAATCATCTGTTAAGTTTGCGATCTGAAAAGCAGTCAATTGTTTGCGAATTACGGAGAAAGCATGCTGAACAAACTGTAAATGGACCAAACATTAGTGGCCAGTTGTTTTGGACCCCGTTAAAACAACTACAGCAAAGCGCTTAATAGATCATAGCCAAACACCTAGAAAGGTTAAAAAGCCTTTGGCTATATCTAACGAAATGTCGAAAGAGTTATGTTACGCGATGTTTGATTGGTTTTCGATGACGTAAATCTAGGGGTCATAACAATCAAAATCCAGTAGGTGGCGCGTCGACGTGCTAACAAATTTCGACTCGATCAGCCAAGGGAGAAGATCCAAGTAGTGATCGTCACCTTGGCTTGCGAAGATGAATAAAACTACGATAATTAATTATATTGAAACCTATATTGGCGTGGAACCGAATCGTGAATAATCATGTGTAAGAATGCAAGAATTCAATCGCCGTTTCGGATTATTTGTAGTGTTCCATGTAAAATTCATGTGCATTAAATGCACAGCCGATTACCGCACAAAATTGTAACATACCAGAAAGTTTGAGGGAATTGATACAGTTTTGTAGTAAGTGCTGTGCTAAGTGTCTTAATTAGCCTGTGCTATACAACGGGTTAAATGAACATTTTGTTCAATACTGGTAATGCTCCTTCTTAAGGTTTCCTATAACATTCAATGTTTCAATATGCAGCACATGTATGACCAATGTAACGAATACAAATACATGAGGACTATTATCACTTTTTTTATACAAATCAATTTTAGATGAGCCATTCTGTGGAAGAAAGGGCGTTAAATGCACCTCCGTGATGCATTATACCAAACAAGAGGTATATAGTTATTGACCCATACAATGAATTTTGTCTATCAGTCGACAGAATAATGAGGCAGAATGTCTTTTGACATACAGAATGAAATTTACAAAGAACAAAAAAATTGACATGGATTGATACTTTTTGCAGATGCATTAAACCCCCTTTTCACAGACTATGGCTCATATACCTGAATACATGTACCATTTATTATGCCGTTTTCATCTCTGTTCTTATCAGTGGTTTTTGAAAATCATTTATGTTTTCTTTTCTTCTTCACTGGAATTTTCTTTGCTTTACTTATTTTTTTAATGCAGTGCGCGTGCAAATACAATGCTTCACAAATTAAGTACAAACAATTGAAAGGTCATTCTGTAGTTATTTCAAGTTGGAAAAACAATCTTTAGAATATGTTGTATGAATTTTCAAATTATCAAACATTATATTAGGCTCTTAAGTATTACAGTTCATCGTGGACCAAAACTAAGTTAAAGGAAGACATTTAAAATATTTGAATGAACTAGGCAATTGAGTTCACTTCTTTAAATTGCAACTTTTAAGGGAACCGCTTGTTGATTATGTTTAAGAGACGAAAGAAATAATCAGTATTAATTGATTAGAATTAACATTGTTTAGGTTATATTTTTTCCAGTGAGATACTCAAAACACCTGTGCAATTGACAAAGAAAACATGCAACGGGGACAAAATCACTAGAATGTTAGATAGGTTGATAACACTATGCACGTTGTATAAAAGTAAGACTGACAAAACGAATTTAATGTTTATAATATGATTGAATAAGAAAATCCCGTAATTCTAGTACAGCTGTTTTTGTTGTATTCCGTACATTATCGTCGTACTGATGGCAATGAAAGGGATATGCCGGGAAAAGCCAACTAGCAAAGTCAAACCAAATTATACGGCCATTGTGGATTCATTATTCAATATATACTTTAAATAAATACCTTTTTGTTTTAGATTCTCAAGGATTTAGTCCCGCATACGGTAACATATTTTTACTTGCATCATGGTTTTATGCCTTAAATTTACGTCTACTTCTTCACATATGTTACTTTCTTCTTCACTGTAACAAGACTGAAGGCAATTATAAATTTAGAATTATAACTGTAATAAATGAAAGTGAAAAATGCAAATGTGATGAAGGGAAGAACGTACGACTTGGGCAAAAAAGCAATAATTACCAATTCCCATCCCCAAATAGTGCATTTCTCTAAATACTTATCGATTTATGAACGTGTGAAAACGACATCCATTGGATTATATTCTTTTAAATTCGGAAGAAGGTTAAAAGGTTTGTGTGGACAAAACGAGAGACTTTGATTACAGATATATGAGCAGTGCTGTGGGAAAAGGGGGTTTAATGGATCTCCATGATGAATTATACGAAGGAAGTCATCAATTAATCATGGATCCATAAAATCCATTTTGTCTAAGAAACGGCTGAATAATGAAGTAGAATGGTCATTGGGATCGGAAATGCAGAAAATCTACAAACAGCAAAAAGTTTCCACCCCTGTCAGCCAGCCGGGAAGGGGGGGGGGTTGCGCAGGCTAACAAGGATCGATACTTTTTGCAAATCCATTAACTTTTCAGAAAGCATGTCTCATATGTTTGTTTTTACTTCGTAAATGAATTAATAATACTTACAGGTCGACGGTTTGCTATATACAATGATCCTCTAGGTAGGACTTTGATATTCATAGTGATCTCCCCATCCCAATTTCCGGTACTTCTCAAACTAGAATTTCTTGATTTTTAGTTTTCTTCACTAACTTGTTTATTCAACAAACATGGACTATTGTTGAAATAAAATACATATTTAGGATCAGATGCAACAATTCAGGTTCATTATTTCTTCTGGGTAAAGCGTTTGGAATCTTATCCTCTTTCGAAATCCTCTTTCCGTTACCATCTGCGATTATCCACTGAATTCATTTTTTTTTTAAGTTGTGTATCTCGATCTTTTAATAAATTAATGTACATATATCTTCTTCATACGGAAGGAGTGTGGAAAATCGAAGACAAATTTTCGCAGATTCTTTTTGCTTAAATGTTTTTCATTGCACAGCTCTTGATAGTTACACGTACTATACGTTCTTCAGAGATAGGAATTATCGACATCTTTGTCATAGTAAACATCTATGAAAAAATGGGGAAAAATCATGATAGCATTTTATCATTGAAAATACATGTACGTTTAATTGGATTGTATACCACTAAGGAAGTCGGAAATGTGGGAGATTGCTGTGAAATGTTTCGTTTTCTTTTATTCCTAACAGGTGTTCACTTTTCTTACGAGTTTTTTTTCAAATATACTTTTTTGGACTCTTTGACTCTTTAGTAAATGACGGCTTTGATTAAAAAAGAAATGCAATTTGTTATCATTTAAAATATGGAACTGAAAACGCAGTGTAATAAAAGTTAAACGTTCAATACAATTAGATCCTGAATTAACAGAATTAGAAGCAGGTCTAAAAATATATGCCTTATTTCACTACCATATTATAATCAAACCTAAAAGGCAATATTAGAATATTATATGTGATTTATTGAACAAAAGTATATATATTATATGGGTAAGTTACATGAAACAAACGATTGAACTGACTGTTTCTTTGGCAACTAAATTATATTTACAACTTCCATTTATATTACCTTTATACGATTATAAATTGAGCATAAGTGGATTCAGCCCGTAAAATATTTTCCATCATCTAGGACGGGTGTACTTAATCATTCTTTTTTTTGTTTTAAATTGTTATAATCTGTGCATCGTGGTGCCTATTCTCATTTCTCATTCCTATATCTTCTGTACTTCATTTATCAATACCAATTTATGGTCAATTCAATTCAAACCAACTACGACTGAAATGTACCGCAATAATATGCTTAGAAGTAGAAGGAACTGATTAAAAAGCTAAATATAGTTTTCCAAATGAATTCAGCATCCAGAACAAATTATTTACAGTTTTTTAACAGTCAGTGGGGATGTAATACTCCTTTTTTTTTTGATATTTCCTTTCGGATAGGTGTCAGTGTTTTGTTTTCCATTCCATTTACATTTAGTCCTCATTTTTGCAACATATTTTTGTATTTTTGCCCCATATATTAGACAGTGTCTGGCAAGAATCTGAAAAATTATAACTTATTTCTTATTTTTTTTGTTTTTGTTTGTTTATTGTGCGTAATGTAAACATCAAAACATTCTTTGCGTTATACAAGTTGAAATATGTTAAGGGCCTAATTTATGCTAGTATAAACTGATGTACTTTCTTTTTCTTGACTAAAATAGTTTCTTAGCTTTCTGAAATGTAATCTGTTTAAAACAAATATAAATGCAGAGAATGCAACTTTGGACTAATTCGATATATTATATCTTATAACTGTCTTTTAGCTACACAAAGCATACAGGCAAACCAAAGTTTAAATAAAATGAAAACAAACAAAAGTGGTTGTACTCATCTTTATTTCTATTGGTCGCCATTTATCGAATAACAGCTAATCAACGCTTTCCCAGTTACTGCATAGGATTTATTTTTTTCCTTTTTTTAATCATCATTTGCTCAAATTGTATTTACTTTCATTCATTTTTATTTCTTTCATTCATTTGACACGTTATTTACGCATTCGTATATGAACATATATACATTGTATAGATGTATACACGTATCTACATAAAACACGTCAATGATATCATGTTATGAGAATTGTGTGCATCTTTTCTGTCTTTTTAAGCATTTGATATTAATTTCATTCGAAGGTCTGTTTCATTATTTAGCATCATCCGTTCTGACGTATTCTAAGAGATATTCAATAATGTGATAATTACTAATTACCGTCAGTATGCATATATAATGCTAATAATATCTGGTATTCTGTCATATTAATAAACATATATTTCATCATCGCAAGAAGGAAGCATGTTTATCTTATTTCATAAACCTATTTTGTCTATGTAACGATTGCTGTGTTATTTTAGCCGTTTACTTATTATATGCAACCAATTTATTTGTTTCAGTATTCATCGATTACATCTCTAATCTCCCACAAAGTAATTTTGACCAATGACTAACACGTTGAGTGCGTTTGACTGTCTTAACTTGAAAGACATAACTTACAGAGGACAAACTATTTTCAGTTTAGAGAATCTGCGATTTTTATATTCATACTTTACGTATGCAAAAAAAGTCTGAGTAACTACCGCCATGGTAGTTTTTGATTTCATGAAAAACACACTGTAGAAGCTTACGGGCTTTGTACAGATAATGCACATTGGGCCAACTAAATTTCCATGTTACTAATATATGCTGTCAGCTTTCAAATGCACCCATCGTAGAAGTGTCATCTGAAATTTTGGTGTGAAAGGGTTAACCGCTTTTTCCATCTCAATCAGGCCGAAACGGGGAGGAAAGCATACCAATGCTTATGATGAACCATACAGACAAAGAGGAAACTCCTGGTATGCCGCCGAAAAATAGGCCGTCGGCGTCAGATGTGAAGAATGCGCCCCGACTTGTAGAAATAACCTCTAACCCCGGCACTCCCCTTAAAATCACTGAAATTTCACCGGGTTAGTATTTTCATAGCACACGATACTTTTTAACTCTTTCGGCTTTGAGATCCAAGATGGAATAATAACGAATTTTATGAGCTATTAAAAAGGTTTACGGTATATTTATAATTGAGCGGTGCACTGGCAAAAATGGATTTAATACATCTCTGCGATGCATTATACCAAACATATCTGACATAGGTGTGCATCCATGGAATTCATTTTGTCTAACAACCGTCTGAATTGTTACGTAAAGTGGTCATTTTAGATGCTGAAAATTGACCAAAAGTAAAACGACCTGGGTCAATACTTTTTCAGATGCATTAAAACCCTTTTTTACAGACCATGGCTCAATTTTACTCAGCACATGTGTACTCGTGGTCATCCTTGGATATATATCCTTAGGGAGGTTTGAAAAGAACTGTATATGAAATGAAGAGAGAATACACCAGCTTTTTTTTTGCAATTTTACAGTCACAAACAAGAAGTTTTATGTACAAGATTGAGCTTGTTGCGAACTTCAAAAAATGGAATGATTTTATTTTTGGAAAATAGTTTGATTTACTGCAAAATTCTTTCAGTAATTTAAGCAGCTCAAAGATGGGTATCATTCAATACAGTTATTTTCCTTGAAAACAGGAAGAACAAAGCTTTATGTCGACTTATTATATCAATTTGATTGGCCTTTCCGTCTGAAGCCATCATACACTTTTATAATAAAATATGACCTTGAGGTAACATGTCAAAAGCTAAAAAGCCAGAATTCCGGGGATGACTGCTACATTACTTCATGTAACAACTCTCTCATTAACTCTTTTCTTTCGATGTTTTCTTCCAATTTTTAACTTCCTGACATATATTTCATTGAACTGTTTTTCTCAAAAGGCTATGTTTATTGTCTGTTGGTCGACATAAAACGAGGAATATCTAAACATTTACACAAAGTAGTGTAAAAGAAAACGGATACGTAGAGTAACGACAGAAAAGTCAAAATTCTGGAAGTCAAAGGATGACTGATACTTTTTATGCTTTTTCTTGTCTCATTTTACTCCTTTTTATTGGGTTAATTCTATAGCGTTCTCTTCTTTCTCTGCTTCAAAGTGATCCTTCCATAAGGTATTTTCATGGTCTGTATTACTCCATGTAAAACGAGCGCGGTGCGCATGCAAGTATTCTGGTGTAAAGGCTAAAGGCAATGCTTTGGATATAATAGCTCAAAATGTATAAAACAGCTCAAAATTAATGCCGAAAGCGTTATAAAAGTGTAAACATTTCCACTTGCACAGAATCACGTGACTTATTGTTTTGTAGTCAACCTGTCACTGTTTCCCTCCCCGAATGTAATCTTCAAAATACAGCACTTTAGGTTTATCATGCTTTAACTAAAAACCTATATCATTGATAATATTCTTTTGAGTTTTTCTTCTCATCCCTTTTTGATTAAGCATTACAATATCCACAAAAATTCAAGTTTCCCTATTGCAGTCGTTGTACCGATGATCGAGACTAAAAGTTAAATGATTGAATTGATAAATAGGATCTGACAGAAGTTTCCGTTTATAAAATTTGAATGAACGAGTCTATTAAAATGTTACTAAGCTAGATTCTGGCGAGCTCAACAAATTTTTGATAGGGCTGAGTTTAATAAATTACCTGAAAAGCCAACGAAGATCAAATTATTTTTATCACATAGTCTAACAATGTCACAAGATCTGTATGTCCGAAAACGCAAAGTCATACATACACACTTTGGAATTTAAGTGAGTAAAATCTGACTCGCTCTTTTGAAAAAAGAATAACATGACGTCACATATGACGTCAAATAGTGCCTCTCTCAAACACGTGTAAGCTGTGTTACACTGAAAATAAGGCATTTTATTTGAAAATTTTATTGTAACTCTCCAAATCGTTATGTATCAGCTATGTATAGGTGAGTACGCGATTAATAATCAATACCAATGCTAGAATACAAAAAATATAGAAAACTCTCTTTTTTCAATGCTTCTGCTTCTTGCATTTCACGTTATAGTGTTTGATTAAAGAAGTAAAATCTCAAAACGATGCTTGATTTTTACTATATCAGCACATCCAAACACAGGTTTTGCTTAATGTAAAACATTTGTATTTCTCGAAAATAGATTTTTTAAACCAAAATGAGGAGGGAGTTTGTAAGTACAAGTTAGAAATGGTAAACTTTCAGTTCTGCGAAAGTTTGAAGTGACTGACAGGTAAAACATTGATCAAAACTTGCAATACGTTCATTGCTGATCCCAAGAATGTCATACGTCCATGCATATATGGATCTACATTATGGTCAGGTGTTTGAAAGAAATCGTGTGAAAATTGATAAATTTGCCATTTTGTTGTTATATTAGTACATATGATAAACCATTAGTCTGTGTCACCTTTGTGTTTTTTTCATATCTTTTAAACAAAAAGGTGAATGTGTGCATGAAGCCAACCAATAATAAATTAAGCAATATACACGAGAACATCTTTGTACATAATGAACACCTTCCTTACCTGGATTTGTACTTGAACTTTATCATATCTAAAAACATATCTGGTGTAATATTCGAAAGGAGAAAGAAATTTCATGAAACTGTGTTTTTGTATCACTACAGAGAAAGATGGAGGGGAACATAAACAATTGTCGAAAAGCAATTCAAATATATCAGGTATATTTATCGTAATCTCTTACTATGGTGTGAACACCGTACACGATATAACCACATCCTAATTTAACATTTTGTAGATTATAATACCACAGTCTACTTTCATCACCCGGTGTATTTTACCAGCTTTAGTATTGATCAAAATCTTGCACATAGCTTACATTTCAACCGAATCAACGTATTATTTGAATTCAATGATAGTTTTGGGTTGCATCCTCTTACTTTTTTCTGTCGCTTTCTCTTCTGTCCATTTTTATGTGATTATCATTTATTCACAATTTGGCATACATGCATATGAAATGAACACATATTCAGGCTATTCATTGTGTTGGATATAACTAAATTTACTTCAATCGACATTTTACAAAGACATTAGGGCTTATTGATACGTTGTGGGCCTCATAGGTATAGGTTTGACTTTTGACGGACATAATGCATTATTTTTGTTTACCATTATCTACATTATCCATACACCAGCGATGTTTGAGGGCCTCAACGTCACTTTTAAAGATATCCTTTTCTGGACCGTTCAGAAAGTCCTCCAATGCATGCATGACGTCATCATCTGACCGAAAGTAGGGGTAGGAAATGGCATTTTTCAATTTTGGAAATCGATGAAAGTTTCATCATGCGAACAAGGCGTACACTCAAAAAATGCAAAGTAACAATCCTTCATAGCAGTTATTGCAACAACAGACTTTTGAACAAGAGCATTGTCCTGGTGAAACAGCACACCTTTACTAAGTTTTTCGATTTCGATTTCGAAATTTTGTCTTAACTCCCTAGGAAGTTATGTATAATTTGTGTCATTGATTGTTTGTCCCTTTTGCAGATCTACTTTTAGAATACCATTTGAATCCTAGATAAGTGAGGCCATAACATTTGCAGTTGACGGAACAGTCTTTGCATTTTTGGCGGGGCAGAACCAGGATGCTTTCATTCTTTAGATTGTTGTTATGCCTCTTGGGTGAAAAGATGGACCCACGTTTCATCCATGGATAGTCACAAACCTCTAGAGAAAGTTTGCAGGATCGGATCAGCCTCTAAGAGGTTCAGATAAGCAACAAAGTACGCTTGATGTGCTTCAAATCAAATGTCAGAAGTATTGGTACAACGGGCTGAGACCTTTCTCGTTGCAAGATCTTCCGTAAGAAAGGAATGTACTCTTTCCTGTGGAATCCAACTATACTGGCTACATATCTCTCTGTAACTCGCCTGTTAGCTTTGACAATATCATGGATTTGATTGCCTATTTCTGGGTTGCAACAGTGACAGGCTTTCCAGGACGGGCTTCATTCTCAAGGTTCTACCTGCCACGCTTAAATTGCGCCACCCACCTTTTCACTGTAACATATGAAGGGGCTACATTGTTGCTACAGTATCAGAATAGATGTCCTTTGGTGTTAGACCTTTCTTATGCAAATATTGAATCACTGTTCTTTCTGCGATTTTGTTCATTTTGCAAAAGGCACTTGCCTTGTTTACTTAAGAGTGCTACTTCGACTGAAAGTGACTGAATGACACCAGTCTTCGGGTACACAGCCTTTAATAATCAAGGAATAGTATTGCTGAAATAGGACATCCCTGCTTAAGTCTTTCAATACAAAGCCCACAACCTATCAATCAACCCTCGTAGTCTATCAAAGGACTTTCGGTATTATTTTCAGCTGACGCATTTGAATATGACTGCCTAATAAACACTTTTCGTTTCGTTTTATCAAGAAGGGACGTGTGGATAGGTTGTGATTAAAGTGCCACGTAAAATCCAGATTAGGTTAAATTGAAGTTTAATTGATAAACAGTTTAATGTAAATATTTGCTTGTGAAAAAGTTATGATTATTTATTTTCTTATAATTTTTATTTAACTAGGAATTGTCTCAATTTTTTCTCTGCAAGTAATATCCTCCATTTCAATCCATTATTTAATCCTATGAAAGAAATCACTCTGTAGTTCAATATTTCGGTTTTGGCCCTTTTACAAGAGCTTCTAAACCCAATCCCTACATTAATTATGTGGTAAATAGATCCAGTGGATATACAGTTGTTGCGTTTTTTGTAAAAGTCAAACTGGCAATTCGCGCAAAAAACTTAATGACTCTCTTTTCCAGAACGTTTTTCATATACCTGCATAGTCTTTTCATGTAATCGGTATAGTTATAATAGTGTTATACATACTATGTCGTATATTATTTGTCTGTTAGTGAAATTAACGGGGAAGCCACAGTATTCACGTTTGATGTTTTTATTTTACTAGGAGAGCAATCACAAATGGTGCGAAATAGAGCATTACAAGGTATGCAAGAATAATAACCCGGATGTGACACTACATGTGATGTTAATTTGTGAAGCTACATCCCTAGCTGTTGTTTTCCTTCATCCGTAAATGTTTTGTATGCAAAAATACATGTTTTAGAAAGCAGTGCAAATACCATCAAAAGTACAGAAAGACGATGGGGATCGTTTTGTCGGTATTGTACTTGTACCTCCTATGTGTGTTCCAGTTTAAACAAATTTCGCATTTGTTGTCTCTGCGTATTTCTACATATTACACTTAGAAGACTATATCCACGGTGTAGCGCTCGACAAATAGCTGTGTCCTTGGACATACATGTACCACTTATGATCAACAGTCGCATTCTGGTGAAACACTGATTCATTTGTATGTTGTTAAACGTGGCTTTCAACATCATTTGAGTTATATCACGGCGGCAAGTACACAGCTCCATGCTTTTCTGGAATTTCTCTTCATACCACGTTCATTACGTGTATTTACGAACGAAATGTGTACTGTTATTATCCCCATCCCTTTTTAAAAGAAAAGTTGTAAACATGAGCTTAGTTTGACAGCAAGAATGTCTTACGTTCAGAGAAACGTTGTAGCCTGCAATGGTAGTATGATAACTTTTAATAACGATTAGTATTGACAGAGTTTGTTGTTTCTCCTGAACAGATCTTTTTTAATACTCATTTGAAACACATTAACTTTATTATCAGTGTAAACTCAAAGTCTGAAAACAGTTGAATATGATATGTTAAGAAGGAGGGTGTCTTACTTTCAAGGATTTCAGGTCAGAGTATTGCACAAAAATAACGGACATGTTGACTGTCCGTAGAAATTATAGCTCCTCTTGGTGACGTTAGAATTACAGGTAGCATATGCATAGGGAGCTAACGCTGCAACGCGCGGACGGCGAATCAGTAGTTGTATCTATTATATTTGTTTTCACTGTATTTTATTTTGGGCTTTACGACGAAAAGTTTTGCACAAAATCACTCTATCATCTGCTTCCTCCCCCTCAAAAAAAGAGTACCTTACATGTACCTGTGTGTATTTTATGACAATATAAATGTATGATTTTGAAGCATTCTTTTCTCTTTGAGAACCAAGCGTTTAAAACATACCACGACATCTGTAAATTCCAAGACGTTAAATCACACCCGATTCATTTTTTTAAAACGCAAGGCAAAAATACGTTTATGAGTACCACTAGTTTAGATTTTTTTCAAAGGGTACCGAAGTTAAATAGCCGTTAAGGGTATAGTAAATAATTTAAATTATATATAGAACAGCAACGTTGATCAAAATCTATCATTAACTCTGCATCACTGGTTCCTTGTAGACGTCTGAAAAGTTCGTCTACAGCATTATGACTTCTCGAAAAACACGGTGGCAGAAGTTGTGACATATTTTCCTAATGTTACGGTTACCATAATGTAACCTTTGGGCATCCCCTTGTCATATACTAATGGTCATAATTCTCCACTACTTCATGGCGATTCTCAGTGTAAAAATATTTTTTTTCATAGCCCTTTATAGCATTTTCATCTCTCTGATGTTATGGCTTCGATGAGGCTGGCGGTATATTCATCAATTTATCTATTTTTCAAGTCTTATCAAAATGTTGGATTCACAGTAATCATACTTTAATGGTAACAAATTACACGAATTATAGATATCTGAACGATTTATGGCATAAACAAAACATATTACGATCATTAGCATTATGAGCCCGTGGGGCGACACAGGGTTATTAAGGTATCTGTTTATGATAACGTACTTTGTGAATAGATGTGAGTGAAAAGACTGTGTGTCGATTACTTTATTCTTGATGCTTATTGTGTTGTAATAATACAGGTAAAAGATTACGGCACCTCTTTTGAAAACGAAACAATAACGCAAAAAAGGTTAAAAAAGGAAAAGAACTTTAGTCCCTAGTATGTTAAATCAGCGAATACAAAATATATTACTCTGCATAGAATTTTTCTTCTTTTACCTGTTGAATTATTCAGTTACATTGTCTTCTTTTCCAGTTTCCACCGATTTTGTTTTTAAGTCAGCCGCTGTTCGAGTGCTGTCAATCTATTAAACGTACTGTATTTGTCATTATGTGTATGTACTCATATATGTTTGCTTTTTTTCTCTATTTCCTCGCTACAGGGGACCAACCCCCTATCGTGAAGAAAAGGCCCTCATTAGGTAGGCCCAATCTTTATATGTTAAATGTTGTTCTTATTTTTATAATACGCTCAAACACTCATCCAGTTTTAAATAGTTATAAATGTTTAATGTAGTCTTAACACTTTCACCTTTATTCCATGTACAACTCCTTTAAAAATATCAGCATAGGCTTAATGTGTGCATAAACCTATATTCCTTCACAATGTTTTATAGAATTTGTAATGTATCTTTGCTTTACACGAGTGACAATGAAGGGTGAGAAAAACTGAATCATAGCCAATTTAATTTTTAGTCACTTGTGATAACCTATTGATGTAACAACCTTTGTCAAACATTGAAACTTTATTCCCAGGATAAGTCGTCAACTTTTCTTGACCTCGTATATCATTAACTTCCTGGTGAATCAAGGCAAATAATATAATCTGTCGAGCTCCTTCTAATGCAACCTCAACATTCTGCGACATTAACATTGACCTGTGTGCAGTGATACCTCTGTGCATGACGTTTCAGTAAACTTTATTCAAGAAACTTTGAAACGCTATTGAAATAAAGAAACCAGTCCAAAGAGAATAAACTGCCACCTTCGAACAAATATGTTTTTAAGTGTACTCCAATATTGAGGTCATTCAGATAGGTTTGTATATATATATATATATATTTTTTTTTTTTCCTTAATTTGATTATTCTTACTATTTGATAGCGGGTGACCCGTCGTCAATCGTGAAGAAAAGACCCTCTTTAGGTATTCAGTAATAGCAGTGTTTGTTTTATAATACAGTCACACTTTAGCCATGTTGACTTTACTACTTACTACTCTTTTTTCCGAATAACTATAAGAGTTTATAACAAATTCCTGCCGAAAATTTTACCCATCTGCTACGGAAAAAAAAAAAAAAAAAGGCTCAAAACAGATACTCTATAAAAAAGTGATATGTAAATATAAGTCCTCTTTTCTTTCTGTAATCCTTCTCACTCTAGCTCATGAATTGTATTCTTTTCGTTCTAGTAACTCGAATTTTTACTGCATTTAAACCTTTACTGTTCGTTTTAGATCGCAAATGAAAGAAACATGGCTGAAGTCTTATTTTCTTGTTTAACAGTTTTTATATTATCTTAGTTTTCATTTCTACATTTCAATCTTAATAGACCGGAAAGTAGTTTAAAAGAATTCGAGTTAAGATTGAACGATTTGCGTCGAACAAAGAACTTCTAAGTTTAAGTAAGAGTGCTACATGGTCGTTTCTGTCAATCATGTATTTTTTTATGAAGTTTAATAGAAATACTGTGACTAGCGCGCGCTATTAAAGCGACAGATTCCGGCCAAAAGGATACGACTGGTGTCTGTCACGCCTTGCAAAGTCAACACAAGGCGATTTCGAAATCGAGGAATGGCAGATACGATTGAACCATTCCATTTTCACCTTTTTCACGTTTGTGATCGTGCTGGGTCCGACGTCATCGTCCAAATTTTAGCCAGATGCAATTGAAACATGTTCCGAATGTGTGTCACTGGAATCAAACTATTACATATTCAATCTAAACCTTTGTAAACTTCGACAAAATGCTTGTCAGAGAAGTATGTTAGTCATTTTGAAAATGAGTCACCAGGGAATAAAAAGTTATTTCTTCTCTCGAGGCCACGTTTGTAGTCTAAACCTTATGAGGCATTCTTTCGAAAAGTTTGAAAATGAGTCAATTTAAACAAAAGTATGTATAGCGGGCAAATTTTAGAAAAGCCTTTTGTGCAGTCTAAAGATAGCATTTTTAATCCGATAATCTTCGTCAGAATATTAATGTTAAAAACATCTTTGACTAATTGAAAAAATAGGCCCCCTAAGGTAAAAAATTAGGACATAATCTGAATTCGTCGATTAACATTTTGTGGATTATAGAGGGCCTTGTCTTATGTACAAATCCCAAGGAGCTTGATAAGAATCTTTGATTTAAAGATATCTTGTATGAATCTTAAAATGGCTCAACATGGGAAAATAAGTAGGTCACCATGTTAAATTGTAGATAAACCTTATTGGCGCTCTTGATGCTGTTTTCCCTTCCAATGCTCATACTATAGAGTTATTTGTCTTGGCACACCTTTGGCAAATCTGAAAATGAGAAACCTCTCGCCTAAAGGTATTTCTGTAGGTCAAGCTTTAGGTAAAACTTGCCCTATAACTGCTGTGTTTTAGGTTTCAGGCTCATAAAACGTATTAAGAATGTTAGTGTTGATGGTATCTTCGAAGTGTCTGAAAATGCGTCTCATCTGGTAAACGAGTTGGTCTCTAGGTCAAATCTTTGAAGAGCTTTTGCGCATTTCCGAGGCTAGACTTTATATGAAATTTCTGAAACGTGGTAAGAGTGTTTGTCTTAATGATATCTCCGAAGAGGTTCAAGATCTTGGGTAAAAAATTAGAATACACGAGATTCTGTTGCGTCATTTCAGTCATAGGTTTTGCACAATGTTCATGAAATCGAGTCGGATAAGTTAATAAATATTTCATTCAATAAAATTACGAACATGATATGAGTAACAACAAAGCAATGTGTAAAGGAATTGAATAGTAGCACGAAATCTTATGTAATTCCACTCCTTATAAAGTCATGCGGTATAACAACATTTACACATTTTCTAAAGCAGACGAAGATACATGAAAATGTCAAACTGATACTGAAAACGTCAAAGAGTGAAAGCGAAAAGAAAAGGATGAAATGAGAATGATTGTTGATAGTTAGTTTTGATTATACTTTTTTTTTTTTTATATTTTTTTCAATACACTTAAATTTTGTCAAAGATGTGAAGCCTAAGGTGAGCGACCTTGGGCAATCATTACCCTCTTGTTCGCTGGAATGAGCCATATAACATACACTTCAGTACTGGCGAAACCGAAGATACAAATAAATAAGCAGTCCCAGTCATTATGACTGAAATAATGTAGATAGTGGCGTTAAACACAAATCCATTTATTAACTAAACAATCTTTCAATGAATTTAGTTCATTGAATCTTTTTTTTAGTTTCTAGACGTTGTCCAAATTTACTAATATAGTGAAGTAAATTAATTGATAATATGTTGCATAGATTGATCTTACACTTTCACTATGTACTCCTCATCGTATAATATAAATATGTAGCCTTTATTAAAAGGCGAGTAAATGTTAGAGATGATGTATTGTTTATTTTTTCCTCTCTGTGTATGCGTCAATATTTATCTGTTCTATTTTACTATTCTATTCATTTTCTTCTATATCTGTTCTTTGTTCACCATAACGTGTCACTTTTTTTTTTTATCAAAGATGTTACTGTGCGTCAAATGTCTTACGTTATTTTTGATGACAAGTGTTTCGTAAAATTATGATGTTTTTTCTGGTTTTGTGTTGTCATTCCTTTCATTCATTCTTACTAGAGGACTTTAAGTTGAAATATATCATAGAGTCCGATTAGATTATGAAAAATAGAGTTTTGACATAAATGATGTAGGTTGCATGGCACTTATGTTAGAACATTTTTTGTGATTTTATTTATATTTTATCCTCAACAAGTTTTGCATCACAAATATTTTATAAAGTAAAATTCATCGTGGAAAATACTTATAGATGTTTACAGTCGTTGTTTCTGATAGAGTTTTAATAATCCTCTATGTGAACCTGTAGAAAGAAAGACTAATCAGTTGATAAATTGATACAGAAAAGAATATCCATGAACATACTATGGGTAAAAATTTTGATTCAGTCAGCATAGTCGTCGAGCCTATTTTGCATTCCAAGAGTTTTACAGTTGTTGATGGCACTCTGCGAAGATGTTCATGCCATGGCTAAGATATGTCTTCTAAACTGCATGCTTTATCAAACTTTACAATTTTACATGTAAATAATAAGGTTGAAATGTGTCTTCAGAAAAGATATCTATCATGCTTTTCTCGTTTCCCCGGAGTTTTAGGATTAGCGGGCTTTTTATTCAGACTAGTTTGTGTTAAATTTTGTACCTAGAAAGATAGTGTTATTAGTTTGTTGAGTCTTGTTTCAGTTCAAATGGTTAAACAAGAAATTTTCACTTCAACATCAGGTGCTAAAACATTAGGTGATGCAGAACTTTTTTTAATTGCATATTTTAGCTATGCTTATATAAGGTTACTGTTATATTAATATGATAATTCTTAAATTGCTTTAATTCGAATAGGTATAGGGTAGATAATGTTTTATTTCATCTCTATATCTTTTTACTCAGGTTCTTTTGTTAAACTTGGAGGATGGTATTACTAAATACTTTTTTTAAATCGACTTTTTTCATAATCTGAAATATGCATAGAAACTGTGGTCGGAGTTAAGGAAAAAAAAAAAAAAACTTGAGAATTTAAGGATATGCCAACTTCCTAAGTTGATAGAACACATGTTGTAAAACACTTTTTGTATAAACAAAGATATAATAATAATTCATACAGTAAACAAATTCCAAGTTATATTTTCCCCTCTGTTAAATCACAGGACCTTATACATAATAATGATGATAATAGTACATTAATAAACAATTTATTTCAAGGTTTACATTGTATTTTAGCGGACGGGAAATTTCCACCAGGAAGAAAATCATTTCCAAGTCAAGGTACAAGAACACAGTATTTAGTAGACATATTAAGCAATAGAGAGAGCTTTCGTTGCGTTAATACCGATAATAGATCTGAATTGTATAATTTCAAATTTTTACTATTCTCCGGTTGGTAATAAGAATTCGATTGACGCTTATAACATTGTTATCAGTGTCAGAGTATAGGCCTTTTATCTTTTTTTTTTTTTTTTTTTCAGAGAAGACTTATATTCTGTTGTAATAACTTCTATTAACTTTGGCGTGTTGAATTTATCTGAGACGAATATTAGTATAAATGATACATTCTGAATGCTCTCTCTTAAACTGTTAGTTTTGATATTGTCTCAAATTCTCTATTGTACTTGTGCATATGTTGTTACAATAAATCACCTTGTCTTTCTTTTGAACCTGGGAGCTTACATAGTACATATAGCTTGCTTGCAAAAGCAGTTCTTCTACGGTTTATGGTCTTAAAAAAAGATAAGAAGGAGTTTTAATATCGGGTAATATTGACTGTTCTTAAGCGCAATATGTACACTTTTAAATGCAGTCATCATACACTCACACAAAAAAGAAAGAGTGTACTTAGTTAGAGGGAAAGATTTCATTCTTAAGCAAAATGGAGGCAAATATGGTATCCAAGTTTACAAAAATGTATTGCCTACACGATGTTTTACTTTTAATTGAAATTTGATGTTTATGGATACATTGTTTTACGTGTGAGTAACAAAGGGCTGAAAAATATAAGTAGGTGATTTGTAATTCTTTACAGTTACCCTCTGACCAAGTGAACGCTTTATTGTTCATTTCAGTAAACCATAAAAACACTAGGTTGTCTTTTTTTCAGAAATTTTGTAGAGGAAAATAGTAGAGATGGACTTTTTCATCCGACGATCAAGTTTAGCCAATTTCAGAACAATGATAATCGTTATTATGGATTATTTTTCCATTGTCTTTTACTGCCATATTGAAACAGTTTACTATTAAAATAATAATTTCTTAGTGTATTGTGTCATATTATTGATATTTGATAACAAAAAATAGCCTGATTAAACAATAAACAAATAATACTTATAACCACTTGCATAAAAAATGTGCAATGAATCTATTCGAGGAATTATTAGTATTATTAATGCTATTATTTTCAATGCTATAAACCATTGCTGATCTTGTTGTTTTTGCAAAATATGCAGGCTAAATCTTTTACCCCAGATGTTTTGTCAAGACTAAGAAATTTGACATCGTCATTCTGACGATATATTTTACAGATCTTTTTGTTATTGTCACATAATTTAATACTAATCATTTTAACATCTATTTCCGTATCTACAAGTTGATATAAACTCCATTTCGACACAATTGCACATGTAATTTGTTTGTGTTTCATGGTTTACAAGATTTCATTTTATTTTATTTAATTTGAATCGACATTTTAACTTAATCCACTATGTTTTTTCGTAGCAAAGAAATGGCGATTCATTTTATCACTTAATTTTTATTTGTCAATGGTATAGCTTCAACCTTTACAAGGAGAAAAATTCTGACAAAAGCCACTGTGGAAAGCACTGAGAAAAAGGAGCCTGTGCAAAAAACAGAGATTTCTCAGGATGATAAATCCACAAAGAAATCGAGTTCGATTAACACCGAAATTAAAAGTCAGACCGCCTCACAATGTCAAACCCTGGAAAAAGGTCATGGAGTCGAGAAAGTTCAGAACACAGACAAAAGCCAGTCTATCGGAAAAGGTTAAGGAAAATCGCATATATCCCTCAGCTATAATAATATGTTAATATTGTGGATATGAAAGAGGCATCTCCTACAACTTTTTCATGAAATGTCATTTTCAGTTTGTAATTCTAAGCTTTGTTGGTAGCGTAACTGAAAAATAATATAACTTTAGTTGTCATCATTTGTATTCCGTTTTAATATCTTCAGGATTCGGTGTTTTACCCGAGAATACAGAGTGGTTTGTGTGTGAAAGTCGTTTGTGCTTATCTGATTTGAAGGTGCCGCTTTCATGAAAATTGTGATCGACTTTCAATATTTATACAGTTAATCGACTTTTAATCTGCTGATAAACAAACCTTTTTATTATCCAACTTAAAAGTTACCGTCAACATACGTTTATGTGTAGAGAAGATTATCATTGTATTGATATAGAATCTCGATATTACATTTTGGTGTGAAAAAAGTATTTTCATCAAAGTATGTGGTATTTTAGGTACAGTGTATGTAGAATGTGTACTTGTGTAGATATACTTCAAAATAAGCATGTGCTTCTAGAACATTTTTTTAGAACAAAAGATAGCAGATAGCTGTATCTGAATCAATTTTGACATCTCAAAAGATCTTCTATACATCTTACGAATCATATTTTTACAACTCCCACACTTTATCAAAGAATTTTCTTGTAATACTAGACAAACAAACCTGAAACTTTTGTAGTCAATATTGAGTCAAATGCTGGATCTGTATAAGAAAAGAGAGTGTTTTTTTTTTTTTTTTTTTATTAATTAGAAGAGCTATGACACTGGGAAATAATTGTTATGATAGCGATAATTTTACTTTGCACAGAACAATAACAGTTACACCTTGAGAGAGTCTATCTTTAATGATTTTTTGATCAACTGATGATATCATATGTATGTTTCGTTTCTGTTTGTCGCCGAAACCTTGAAAGAAATGAATAAATAAAATGTCTTGTTTTGTTTTTAAAAAATGCCTTACCTACGACCTCTATGAAATAGTTTCCACTCATACGTTTGAGTATTTTGGGTTTATTCTCGATCAAGGACAAGTGAAAAACAATCACACATGTAGGAATAACTTCCGCTATATCTCTAAAATTTATTTTGATTACACGTTTAGTTCATTTTAAATAATGATATGTTAATTGTGTCTGTCATGTTACGTCTCTTTGTATATATAGATACTTCCCCAAGTAACGGACCCTTAACACAGACAGGTAAAATATCATTCAAAATCCAATACACTTGAATGCAGCATGAATACCTTGAGTATAGAAGGAAAATTTTTTTGTATTTTAGCTAATTCTTCGAAGTGATATATATATATTCCATGTGTCCATCTTTAAACGCGGTTGTCTTTTACATGATTAAAGCACATTATTTTCTACGTAGGTAATGCACCACGTCTTCATTTATTGTGCATGTCTTTTACTATGAAATCTTGCAAAGAAAGAAAAACAATCTACTCGAAAAATTATGCTTTTGAAACTATTGTAACATTCCTTAAATGATAAAAAGTGGTTTTTTTTTTTGTATAAATGCGTATATTTAGCAGATCAGTATTTGGTAGTATCATGAGCAGGATTCATATAATAGTTGATAGTTCTCTCTTATAATTTGTTTTTTTTAGACACATTCTAGAGTGACCTATAACTATATACTGTTGAAAAAAAAAATGTTTCTGGAATTTTGATATTTAATGAAGATGTTTTTTTTTTTAAGGAAATGACTTTTAGTTGGGATGGAAGTGTATGAACCCCCTTCAAATAAATATCCAGACAGAGATTAAAAGCCACACTCTCTTTAGATCTCAAAATGGCAAACATGCAAATTTATCTAAGTTATCCATTGCGTTTATTGACGAATAGTGTCTTAAATATGTTCATTATTCATCACATGTGTTTTTTTGCCATTGGAAAAAGATATTCTACAGAAAAGTAGCGGAAAAAAAAAAAAAAAAACTATGCATTTTTCGTCAGTACTTTAGAGACAATCTAAATAGATGAATATATATGTCATTTTTTAGTTCATAGATAGTACATTTTTGAAACGAAACTCGCGGAAACACTATCAAAATTTGGGCGGCTTTTTTTTTTTTTTTTTTTATAAAGAATACCATTTTAAACTTCAAATTGACATCCATTTGACATAGGAAATCGTTGAATTAGGTCAGAACTGTATGCATATATAGAGAGAATGTTTTTTTATCGACAAAGCTGAACAAGGTGGGAAATGGCCTGCTTTGAAACTATGTAAAGTCATGGTTTCATTTTTGCATGATATGTATGTGCATGAAACTTTACGTATGTGTTCTTATTCTTGCATCATGTGGAACCGTTTGGTCATACCGCATATATACGTGTATCTGTTACTAAAGAATGCCCTTTACCCTTTGCCACATAAATCCTACTTTTCACGACTCCGAGAAAAAAGGCTTTTTCGAGTCACATTTAATTTGCCGTCGGCAGGTGCTTTCATTACGTGCGAATCTAAATTTATACAGTTTTTTTTTTTTTTTTTTTTTTAATTTATACAAATGATTTCATTTATACAAATGATTTTTATAATGTATAAAGTATCATAGTGTAAGTCTTTTGATCTTCAACGCTTAAAATAAAATGATAAAATAAAATAATATAAAACAGTTCGTGTAAGTTGGTCTAAAGAAGTAAAAAACACTGGGATGCATATTAGTACTTCCCCCGCCATAGACGACATAAGTTAGCTATTGAGGACGCCTTAAATAAGATCAGAACATACAGTAGTGGTCTATGTAGATCGTAGATCAGAATGCGCTTTCAATGTGGGCTGATTTTGATATATGCCGTCTGCAAAAGCAGCCTAGGTTGCCTATGGTGTTTTAAGATTTACCAGTAATTTGAAATTGATTATAGTCTTTCAGTATAAATTAGATATTTTATCTAATTTTCACATCCAAAAGCATAGGAGACGTTGTGGTACAATCACACCGAAATCTACTCAAATTGATATTTATTTGACTGTTTTACTATTTATTGTAGATACTTCTACTACAGCATTGGTGAATTTGATGAAAACTCAAAATAATACGTCAGGTGGCGGTGACCCCACCACAAACTCAACAGTTTCAACGACACAACCTACAGCAAACTCGCATTCAGGTAAAATGCCATCACTAGCCTCATTTTGGCACTATTTTCAACAGGTGCATTACCACCTACATAACTTATCAACAGCCGCGCAGAAAAGAAACACGGTAATAAGCTTTAAGAGATTGATCAAATAAAGACCAACCCGTATTAAGCAAGAACGCAATTAGCAATAAAAAGTGCTAGCTTGAAACAGGGGCAAGCTCAATTTAGGTAAGCCATGCTCAGTGAAAGGAGAGCTTAATAAATCTGTATAAAGTATCGCCCCAGATCACAGTCCGCGCAGGCTGACCTGGGTCGAAACTTCTTGCTATCGGTCAATTTTCTGCATGTCTAAGGACCATACTACCTCATAATTCAGTCGGTTGTTAGACAAAGGGATTTTTATGGATCCATAATTAAGTGATGACTTGCCTTGTGTGATGCATCACAGAGATGCACTAAACCCTCCTTTGCAAGAGCATGGCTTAGATACATTTTAACTTAATGGCCTCCTCTTGGAACACAAAATATACTTGTATGATAAAGGGATTAGGTAATGAGTCGTGCCTTAATGTTCTTCGGATGCCGAGGTAGGTGTGGCAGCTCAAGTCAAAAACGAGTCTTATCATTATTTAAAGCAATATTTTCAAAAAACCTATTCCTCACAGACGGGAAAACACGCCAAGGGTCAATAAAGATAACCCACAAATTCAGGTTTTACTTAAGAAACTATAATTTCGTGTTCCCTGATAAAACTAGTGTAAGTTACGGTAATTTCCGCTATAGATATAGTTACCGTTTTCTTTTGTCTTCAAGAAACCAGGCAATGGGTCGGAAAGTGTGTTATGCTGAGAGTTGTTTCAAGAAAGTTCAAGAAAACATTTATAGGGCCTTTTGCCGCAGAAACATAGATGAAAGGAAAAAAAATGTGCATGCTGATCTTCTACATGCATCTAAATTATCCGACAAGTTATGGCAATTGTTTGGCTTCTTTTTTTCTATCCTGTACTCATAAAATGACTGATTGAATTGTGTTTTACGCCGCTTTCAACATTATTTCAGCCCTTTCACGACGACAGCTCACATATTTACATGTATGACTGTCCAGGGTTTCACCAGTAGTAGACTAACGCTCTTTGGTGTCTTGCCCTATGACACTTCTACGAAAATGAACCGTTTTCTGTTCAATTGTATCAGAAACAGTTTACTTTCTGTTTTTTTCAGACATAGTGAAAACAACTGATGTGATAGTCCGTGACGCAAGCTCAGTGAAATCCAGCAATTCTATGTCTACCGAACAACGATCCGAGAACCAGTCTCCGAACAGTAGTCCGCATGCTTCAAATAATTTAGTGGCCGTAAATACGTAACAAGAAGCTGTCTTCATTAGGAGAATAAATGAAGCTATTACTATGTTACGGTGTAATATTGTTATACATTTGTGTGATGTTTCTAGTGAAACTTCAGCTATTTGGACTGGATTGTAATGAACTCTTTACCAAATGACATCAAACTAGACTTATCCAAGTTGAAAGCATTTGCAGACGACGAACGTTAATCCAATGATTGGGTTTGTCTTTGAAGGGACAGAAAACATTGTGGGTATAGGAGAAAATGCTGGTTACCAGCATTTTTCCTTTTCCCACAATGTTTTCAAAAGCCCTCTTTCTTAGGGTCCTCAAAATTCGGGACTGTTTGACACAGGATTACAACTGGCAAATCTGGCTACTCCAAAAGCTAATGTCCGCGTACCATGTATATAACGGTCGTGTCCACCTTCTCGAAAATTATTCCGCGCATGTTCACCAGTATCTGCCATCATGTAATGGAATATGCCAAAAGATGTCGGCGGGCACAGACAAGCGAACATCAAACATGGTCGATTCAAATGGACCGCTCAAACCATAAACTGTTCTCAAAGTACGTATTTGAGTAGGAAATGATACCGGGGGCTGCAACTTTACAAAGAAATTGCCGTCTTTTGCTCTTTCTCTATCAGAATAAATCGTACATTTAGATACTCATTCGAAATAACATGAAATAAGCTTTTGTGATTATTATGAAAATACGTCATGCTTAGCTGGAGAGCTTGCAACCAGGAATCAAAACGATAGAACTAGTACAAAAGATTGTTCCAAACATGTAGTGGTAGAAATACCAATGCACGCTCAAAATTGAGGATAATATGCCACTGAAGTTCCAATGGTCTATCATGGAACACAAAAATTTTCATTGTTCGTTCATCGTACACAGTTACTAAAGTAGCACACTGGCGCATAGCCTCTGTGTCGTATATAATAACACTATATACTATATAGAGGCGATGCGCAAATGTGCTATTTTTAGTAACGGTGTCCGATGATCGAACAATGACAGTTTTTCGGTGTTTGTGACGGACCAATGGAGCTTCAAGGCATGAGCTTAAACACGTTGTTATACTGGCTGTTTTTAAACCTGCTAAACTCTATTATATCTTACAGTTGAGGGACAGGAAGCTATCGGTTTTCAAAGAATGCAAACATTGTAGTGTATTGCTTGCTACAGTTAATAACTCCTTCTCCCACAGTGTTTTCCCAAACTGTCAACTTTACAAGCTTAAAAATTAATATTTGGACAGCTATGCGTCACCTGTTAACCATCTTCTCAAATGTTTTAATGACCTTGAACTAAGGTTCCGGAAAACATTTTTGGAAACTACTCCTCATTAGCATTTACTCGGTTTTTTAAGGGCTTTCTACCATTGCAAAGACCATTCCTATCATTTTGATTTGTCATACTTAGTTTGTCGTCAGCAAATGGTTTCAATTTGGTGGAGTTTAAACTTTTGGCGTCTGGGAAGAGTTAATTCTTTACCAACCGACAAAATTTTAGACAGATCCAAATTCAAAGCATTTGCAGACGACAAATAAAACGATGCTGAAATGATGAGATTTGCAGAAAATATTGTGGGAAAAAGGAAAAAAACGCTGGTTACCAACATTTTCTCCTTTTTCGACAATGTTTTCAAATGCCTCTTACCTCAGGCTAGGGATTGTGTGGTAAAAGGTTAACATATAACCGTTCAAATATATTTTACGGCCAGAAAAGAGACGGTTATCTTTTTTAAAAGATATTGTCGGGGAAAATAGCCATTGCTATTTTTAACGGTGTTTTCAGTCTGAAGTATCTAAATATAGCCTGTTTTGTGATAGATTTACTCTTTACCAAACAATTTTGCATTTCAACGATTCTAAAAGAGAAAGCTTTCAAAAACTTTGTGGAAACAAAATGCTGGTAACAAGCATTTTTTTCCTTTTCTCACAATGTTCTCTACCTTTGAAAAGACAGAAATGATCTTTTGAACTTCATTTGATTGGTCTTCAAATGCGTTTTATTATGTCTAAAATTTGGTCATTTGGTAAAGAATTAACTCAATATATCCTGTGACGACGTTGCCTCAGATCACTTTGAAATTGTGACTGTGTGAAATAGAGATAATAACAGTAACTTTGGACTCATGAATACCAGAAAAAACATTATGATAAAAGGAATATTGCAGTTTTCTGTTCTGTACGCATTAGTCCTCATTTTATCTCAATGTTTTTAACCCTTATCCCGTTGAATAAATTATATAAAAAAAAAAATTCAACCCGATAGTAATAACCCGAATAATGTTATTTCCAACTTATTTTTTGGAGAAAAATATCTTCTTATGTCCAAGATCTAAACTGCATTTGAAGTTTGACTCTCAAGTCAAGAGTTCCCTCAAGACGTTCTCTGAAGTACTCTCAAGAGTTTCCTTCATTTCAATTCGACGCAATTTCTATTTACGAAGTCAAATAGTTAACCTTTATCCCGCTAAATATAAAATGAAATGAAACTTTCAAGCAAATAGAAAAAATCCAAATTTTGCTATTTCAAAAGTACTTTGGGGGAAAAGATATCTTGTTATCGGACAGTGGAGATCCAAGATCAGACTGCACGTTCTGATCTTGATATACACTGTCCGCAAAAGGTCCTTGAGTCTCGCTTAGCAGCCTAAGGCTTAAGCCGAGAAGAAATTGTGTTATTTCCAAGATGAAGATGTACAATCAATTAAGAATGATTGGTGAATACGACCCCGGTTCAATCTTGTACAACCTCTACAGTATAAACCCTTTACCAAACAATCCCGAGATTTCACGACCCTGAAAAAGAGGCTCTCTGAACAAAATTGCGGGAAAAGGAGAAAACGCTGGTAACCATTTTTTACTTTTTCTTTTTGTTTTTTTTTTCCTACCTTTCCAAAAGTAAATTTCAACTTTTGAGTCACGCATACATACTGTAGAGGCTTTAAAAAAAATCTGATTTTAACAGGTTCAGCCAGTAGACATAATTTAATTTCAAGCCTTCTGTCTGCTAGGAATTCTGGCCAAATATAGGGCAATGCAGATCAGAGGTCTGGCTGTCTTTTGTGTGCTTTCTGGTCTCTATCTACAATGTTCACATCAAGAGGAAGATATCAAGACTCTTTGGTCAAAATATAACTGTCCTGTGTTTAACACATCGTCAGCTTAACCCGTATCCTGCTAAATAAGTTTAATAAAACTTTCGAGCCGACAGTAAAAGTCCGAATAATTTTATTTCAAACTTATTTTTTTGAGGAAAATATCTCCATGTCGGACAGTGTAGGCTCAAGATCAGACTGCACGTTCTGTGCAGTCTGATCTTGATCTTCACTGTTCGTAAGTAGTCGGTGAGTCGCGCTTAGCAGATTATGGGTTAACAGTATTTACAGTACCTAACTCTTTACCACAGAATCCCGAGTTTTAACGACCCTGAGAAGAAATACCCTTTTGAAAACCTTGTACGAAAAAGAGAAAATGTTGATAACAAGCATTTTCTCCTTTCCCCACAAGATTTTCTACACTTTCCTTCATTTCAGCTTAACTTAATAGATCCTCTGCAAATGCTTTCAGTTTGGACCGATCTGAATTTTTTGTCGTTTGGTAAAGTGTTAACATCAGTAAGAAGTAACAGATGTTATCATATATTGACTTATATAGGAAATTATACAGGAAAATGTATAAGTGCTACGTATTCCAATTAGACTCCTCATACATTCCGAAGAACTCTGAAAGCACAAAACTATTTTAAACTAACAATAGCTGCCAAAAGTAAACACAGCATATGTGAAATGCAACTGAATTTATATCGTACCGTTTAAAAGTATGGAAATCATTGTGAAGATGACAATCTCTTAGTCGCTGGCAGAAAAATTACTTCAAAACTGGGTTAAAAGTTGCCAGGTCACTTTATCTTTTGTTTACTTTTAGTCTGATTTTGAAAATCACTTGGACTGACCACACAATGACAGATTGTCATCTTCGTAATATTTTCCGGACTTTTGAATTGTATGATATAAATCTAAACACATTTTAAACACCTGCATTGTGTCTTTAGCCGCTATCGGGTCTTTAACAAAAAAAAAAATGTGAACTGTATAATAGATGGTATTGGTTTCAAACACGAAAAAAAACAACAACGAGAAAACTGAAATTCAAAGATTTAAAAAAATTATACTCTTGAACCCATTGACCATCTACAACCCGGTAGGGAAAAAAAAAAACTTTGAAACGTTGTAGAAACAAGCGTTTTTCTCCTGTTTCCACAATGTTTTCCATCCTTTCAAAGATAAATTCACCTTTTATTCGCTGTTTTTAACGCTTTTAATGTAGACGGACTAAGCTTGTGTCGTCTTGTTTAGAATATGAGCAATGTTCTGTGAAATGGCGGCTTAATAAATCTGCAAACAGTATCGATCCACGTCAGCCTGTGCAGTCCGCACAGGCTGACATGCGTCGATACTTTTTTTTGCAGTTTGTAAATTTTCTGCCCGGCAAGGGACCATTCTGCCTCAAGATCCATGGATTTTATATATCCATGATTTTGTGATGACTTGCTTGGTATAATGCATTTCGGAGATGCGTGAAGCCCCCTTTTGCCAGAGCATGGCTCAATTATAGATCTACTGAAAGTATGTATAAGCGTTCAGGGTTGAATAACTATACATGTTGTAAGGCTTCAAAGGAACGTATTAACCCTTATCCTGCTGAATAAAAGAAATGAAACTTTATAGTAGATAGTAGAAGCCCAAAAACTTTCTTGTTTCAAAGGTATTTTTGGAGGAAAGATATCTCCTTATCGGACAGTGTAGATCAAAGATCAGACTGCACGTTCTGTGCAGTCTGATCTTGATCTACGCTGTCCGCAAAAGGTTGGGGGGTCGCGATAAGTAGCCTAAGGGTTAACCAATCACGCATAATAAGATTCATAGTAAAAATTCTCGAAAAACATTCTAAACTTCAGAGTAAAACAATTTTTGATTGGCTAGATTAACCCTTTACCAAACGACAAAATTTTTACTAGTCCAGATTGAAAGCATTTGCAGGCGACAAAATAAATGTGATTGAAGAATTGAAATTTCGTTTGGGAAGGACAGAAAACATTGTAAGAAAAGGAGAAAATGCTGGTTACCAGCATTTTCTCCTTTTCCCCACAATGTTTTCCAAAGGCTTCCTTTTTAGGGTCGTTAAAAGTCGGGATTATGTGGTAAAGGATTGAATGAGAGGTGCTTTTGGAAAAGGGGGTTTAATGCATCTCTGTGTTGTGGTATACCATAAGTATTCACATAATTATGGGTCCATAACGTCTATTTTGACTAACAACCGATTAATTCATGAGATAGACTGATCCTTTAATATGCTGAAAATTGCCAAATAGCAAAGAGTTTCGACTCAGATCACGAAACTCAGATTAGCCTGCGCGGATTACACAGGCTGATCTGGGTTGATACATTTTGCAGAAGCAGTAAACTCTCTTTTCACATAATGGTTTAGCGAATCACGAATTGTGCTACTTTCTAAATCTAGAATAAGACTAGAATAAGACAGAATGGAGGACCAGAACAGTTATATGAAAATTTCATGAGTTTTTGGGTGTAATTAAACCTGCAAATGTTGATATGTTTTCGTCATCTTCTGTCGGCATAATCAGCGCATGACCATAGCCACACGTTCTAAGAACCATGGACAGTATGACGGCTAAGAGGTTAGTCTGCCAGCAAAGTCAAATAACGTGGACATTGTGTATTTATACGTGTCCAACCCCGAGTTTTAACGATCCTGAGAAAGAAAGATTTTAAAACACATAAGAGAATAGGAGGAACTGCTAATAATAATCAGCATTTCCTCCTTTTCCCATTATTTCTGCCCTTTTAAGGAGAAGTTCCATCATTCTAGCCACGTTAAGTTTGTTGTCTTAGAATGCTTGCAGTTCGGAAGAGTCTAGAATTTGACTGGTAACATTCTGGTAGGATTTAGTTACATTTATATGCCAGACACCTTCAGGTATCGTCTTGATGATATTTTGCAATTTTTCACCATTGATTAGTACATTGTATTGCATATTTTAGGATATCACATATATTCTAGCTAAAAACACTATGCAAACATAAACTTTCAACAAGGAATAGGATAGAGAACTCTCGGCGTAATTTTGTGTTAAAACTGATAACAATTCACAATACCGAAGAATACTGTCAAAAGAATAGCGTCACTTCATTAAACAACGATCATTAACTTAATTTACAGTCGTTCCAAACAGTAATATTAATTATTATATGTATCATTGCTCGCTTCAAATGTAGACTATTAGCCTGATGTTGTTACCGTCCTGTTCACCCGCAGAGGATGGCGCTGTAGCATCAAAAACATACTTCTGCGGGGGATGAATAAGTCTCCACACCACTGATTGACAACAACAATTGGGTCATGCTCTGGCAAAAGCGGGCTTAATGCATCTCCGTGATCCATGATACCAAGCAAGTTAACACATATTTATGGATCAATGAAATCCATATTGTTTTTCAATCGAGTGAATCATCAGATACACTGGTCCTTTGACCTGCAGAAAACTGACCAATAGCGAAAAGTTTCGGCCTAGGTCAGCCTGCGCGGACTGCGCAGGCTGACCTGGATCGATACTTTTCGCAGATGCATTAAGCCCCCTTTTCAGAGAGCGCGGCTCAAATGTTTGGAACTAGGGCCCATATTCAACAACTATTCGCATTAACATGCTTAGTTTAATTCTCAATAATCTTCCAAATTTCAAAGTAAAACAATTTCTGATTGGCCAAACCAGATGGTTTGACCAATCAAAATTTGTTTCACTCTCTTAATCTAGATTTATAATAGACTAAGGATGTGCTCTAGAATAGTAATTGAATACGGGCGTAGAAAGAATATTTTCAAAAGTTTATGACATACATTTCATTTTTTTTTTACTATAAAATTTTGCATCCTTTAATGAAAAATAAAGGCCCGTGCACATAAAAGTTGTCTTTATATTCAACTTGTCGTTTGTTCAAACTTAAATATCAGTATTGTTTCAGATAGAAAGAAAAAAAGAAATTAACACTACATATTTCGATAAACAAAAAGAAGTTAAGAAGTTACTATATACAACATATCAGATGTCTGTTTCACAAGGAAAGTTCATGCTCAGTTGAGCTAGGAACTAAAGTAGTTATATTCTTGTTCCCTGTATTTTCGGTAATTTGAAAAAAAAGAAAGAAAAACAATGTCATTATTCAACATTTTGCAACATTTGGTGATTCCCCGAAATAAAGTTGGATCTTGAAATAAGTTCGAATTATTGATGTAAATTGGATTACGAAACAGCACTACAAACTTGTTTAAAGAATTAAATGTTCAAATTCACGCTTTTGTCGTTGAAAACTTTGGAAAGTATTGTAGAAAAGGGAGAGATTGCTTACAACAATCAAACTGATTGTTTCCTCACTATGTCTTCAATAATACCCTCGAAAGTGGAAAAAAAAGCAATCGCTTTTTTTCCCATAATGTTTTCGAAAGCTTTCAACTATTAGGCGTGAAATGCTGTATTTGCACAGTAATGGCTTTACCTCTTTATCAAACGACGAAATTTTAGACTTGTCCTTATTGAAAACATTTGAAGGCGCCAAATTACATTTGCTCCAATGATGGATTCTCTATAGAAGGATAGAAAACATTTCTGGGAATGGAGAAACTTCTGGTCACCAACATTTTCTCCTTTTTCAACAATGTTTTCATATGCCCTTTTCGTTAGGGTCGTTAGGACTCGGGTTTGTTTGGTAAAGGGTTATATAATAATTTATTGTAATCTCGTATGACTTGAAAATTTGTTTTTGTATTATGTAAGTTACGAGTAATATACACATCTGCTCTCGAGTTAAACCGATTTAATTCCTATTTCACAAAATCTATATGTTTTTCTCTCTGTAAGAGCCTTTAACAGTATTGGATAAAGGGTTAATATACAGTAATCAGAGTTCCAGATACAGGGAGTGATTTTGATTTCAAAATTTAAAATATTACTTATTCTCCACTAAACCCTGTTATGGGTACTCATTAGAATCGTCTCATCGAGACAATTCTAATGAGTACCCACAACATAGGGTTTGAAAGAGAAATAATGGATTTAGAATACTATCACTCCCTTTTATCTGGAGGTATAAATAATCATAAATTTTTATGGTTTCCTTCGTTATTATTATTTTTTCTTTAATATTTTTTTTTTTTTATTATTGATTCTTATAATTGTTCGCCAAACCTCTTCAAAGGTCCTTACTTCAGTTTGATATTATATCCGGAAAACAACGAGCAGTAAACATAGTGATGAAATATAAATCGATCTTTTTCTATCAATTTTTTTTCCCATCCATTTTATCATTTTTGAGATATTCTATAAATGAGAGCCAGAGACAGTGCTTGATAGATTTTTTTGTTTGTTTGTTTGTTTTCAGTATTTTTCTGTACTTTTTATCCACTGGCGTCGGAAAGCTTATATAAATGGCCCGATGTCGTATGGGCGTCCATCTGTTCACCCCGTGATTCTTGTTTTAAAACCCTTTCAGCGCCATAGGCGAAAACATACACTGTTGCGGTCGGCAAAGATCAAGATCAGACTGCACAGAACATGCAGTCTGATCTTGGATCTATACCGTCCACATTTTTAGTCAAGTCTATAAGGTAAAAATCTTCCTGAGCTATTCGGGCTGGACAACGAAATTGTGTACACCACGAACTAGATTATATACTCCCTTCCTTTACCACACAATACCGACTTTTAACGACCCCGAGGCAGAGGCCTATGAAAACATTGTGGAAAAAGGAGAAAATGCTGGTAACCAGCATTTTCTCCTTTTACCCACAATGTTTTCTACACTTTCACAGCCAAATTTTATAACTCCAGCCACATTTAAATTGTCCTCTGGAAATGCCTTCAATTTTGACCTGTCTACAATTTTGTCGTCTGGTAAAGAGTTGGTGTCCTTATTTTATACATCAAGGTCGTGTGTTTGAGTTGATCTATGAAAATTTTGAATTAGCTTTGTCCCTCGTGATCTTCATTCTGGCTGTTCGTTGGACAGCTATTTGTATGCAATTGCAACAATATCGTTAGTACTCCAGCGTCTAATGTTAAAGCTGTCGCTATAAATAGATTCTAGATACGAGCATTTTCCACTTTCATGACCAGCTCTGATTGCCGCCCACTTTGAAAGAAAAGGTTTAGAACCTCGAGGAAAATAATCTTTATTCTTCAAAACCACATGTTTTATTATTATTTCTTTATTTTTAGCATAAACGAGCATTTGGTTAAATTCTCTCGGACTTGTATATACAACATTGGTTTAACCAAACTATATGACCATTTTGACCATTTTGGACGTGGCATATTTTTCCTTATGACGTAGATTGCGATTTTTGAAAGTTTTCTGATTATTATCTTCAAATTATTCTATGTAGACATTTTCAGATATTTTGATAAAATTTTGGTCTTTGTTGAAGCGCGATGTCTGTGTGATTGGTTTATTGTCACTGAATGATCTTCTTAAAAAAGGTTACATATGAAAAAAAGGTGGTCAGAATTTAAATGTATTTAATCCTTGAGTGGACGTATTTTAGTTATCGCTATTATTTCTGAACTGATTAGAATATACCTTCTGTGAGCTAAGCTTACCTTCAGTATACATGTATATAGCGCAAATGATAACTTTTTTTTCTCGAAATCTGATGAGTGCTCATGCCATGGTTGGAGCATCGCTTTCCTTTGATGACAATACATCGAGTTTTTTCCTCAGAATAAAGACCTCTGTGTCGAGGGCAAGTATTGTTGACCCGAATCTAACAGCCTATGTAGCGTATTTTCTGGGTCTACAGTATTTGTAATTGTGCAGTTTTAGACAACAGATCTGATGGACTGATATTTCACAATTATTGGCACACGCAACATTCGTTTTTATTGAATCTCCTTTTCCAGAACAGAAAAGATGCATATATACGAGTACATGTATAGTCGTTGATTTTGAACAGAATCTTATTTATATTTATATCATGTTAAAAACTTGTGACGCACAGTTTATAAATAACGTTTTATGTATTCAGCTGATTTAATTATATCAGGTTTTGTTTGTTATTGTATTTGATAAACTTACTGTTTTATTATTAATGGTTATTATTATGGTTCCTATGGGTTTTACTCCATGTGTGAGGGATGTACGCTCTATTCTAGAAATCATGGAATTGGTGCAGAAAGGATTTCTGTAAAGTTGAAAAAAGAAGACACTTGACTCCTTTTCGCTTCAAAAATTCAAAATTGTTCTTTAGATATTAAAAAAAAAAAAAAAAAAATTTGAGAAAGAAATCATACTTTGGTTGAAAGCACTTTGAATGGACAACTAGGCTCCAGAAAATGGTATCTGTATAATACTTGTCAACAAAGAGCCAAGGAAAAGTCAATATTGGTATCAATTATATATAAACCATGCTCTGGCAAAAGGAGGTTTATTGCTTCTCCATGATACATTATATCAAGCAAATCATTATATAATTGTGGATCCATGAAATCCATTTTTTCCAACAACCAGCTGAATAATGAGGTAGACTGCTCCTTTGACATGCAGAAAAGTGACAAATAGCAAAAAGTTTCGATCCAGGTTAGCCTGCGCGGACTGCGCAGGCTGACCTGGATCGAAGCTTTTTGCAGATGCATTGAACCCCACTTTTCACAGTGCATGGCGCCTATTTATGATGGGGTAACAATTCTTTTTACCATTAACTTGGAGGAAGCATCCACTTGCCAGAGCAACATCAGTAGCCTCTGCGGAAATAGCTGTTCAACATCGAAATAACAGTGTTAACCGTTTACCAGATATTCATATGTTTTAAGGACACTGACAGAAAGCTTTTGAAAACACTGTGGAAAAAGAAGAAAATGCTGGAAAGCAGCGTTTTCTTCTTTCCACACAAGGCAAATCCCCTAATTTAAGCTACAATTAATTTGTTATCTACATGTGCTTTCAATAAAGACGGTTTTACTTTTTTTATCTGGTAAATACACAATGCCTGGTTAACGTTTAGCCTGAACCTATCAATCCCAGTCATACTGATCTCATGCAGAAAGTGGAGATCAGAAGAAGATCGTAACGAACGCTTGGTATACACTGTCTGCAATACTTCTTATTTTCTTTAGTGGAACTCGTCAAGTTAAAGGCGTGTTTACGAGGAGTGTTCAAATATGAATGCATTTAAGCACCTAAAATTTGATTCTTCATAGATTTCACTGAAATCCTAATTTTGTTCCCTCAAAGTATTCACCTCAACCAGATATACAAAGTTTCAGTATCCGGATCCAATTTTTAAAAGCATTTTCATAGTCTTTTTCAGGTGTACTACGAAGACACTGAAATTCGTTTTCTGTCAATGTCTATTTCAACGTGTGTAAACCATTAGTTTTAGTCATTGTCTTTTGTACGAGGTGCAAGACTTTCTGAAGCAGGAAAATGTCATTGTGCTCCCCCACCCTCCGTATTCACCTGACCTTGCCCCTTGTGACTTCTTTTTGTTTCCAAAGCTAAAAAAAAAAAAAAAAAAAACCTTTAAGGTTGAAAATTTGTTCAGCGCAAACAACTCGGTTCTGCAATATTCCAGTGTCTCCATAGTATACCTAAAAAAGACTATGAAAATATCTTCAAAGATTGGATCCGGAAACTGAAACTTTGTATATCTGTTGGAGATGAATACTTTGAGGGAACAAAATAAATTTTCAGTGAAACCTATGAAGAATCAAACCGTGAAACGGGGGCTTAATGCATCTGTGAAAAGTATCGGCCGCAGTCCGCGCAGGCTGACCTGGGCCGAAACTTTTCGCTATTGGTCATTTTCTTACATGTCCAAGGACCAGTCTACCACATGATTTAGGTGGTTGTTTAAAAAAAAAGTGGCTATTATGAATCCATAATCATTTGATGGCTAGATCGGTATCATGCATCACAGAGATGCATTAAGTCCCCTTTTGCCAGAGCATGGCTCAATTTTAGGTGCTTAGATGCATTCATATTTGGACACTCTTCGTAGACATACTACCGGGATCACGCGTAACAAAAATCACTGTTATCATTTATAAGGTACTATCAAATGCTAGCCACCAACATTTTCTTCATTTCCTGCAAAGCTTTTTTTTTTTAGATGCCTACTTCCTCGGGGTCGTTACAACATAGGGGTGTTTGATTAAGCGTTGGAGTAGTTTTAGTCAAAATGATATCATGATATTGAGTGAGGCGAACGGCTCTGATGCAGACATTTTCTTTTCTTGATGAAACTCTTCTTTTCTAGACACATAAATATACAAAAACTTGGGGAAAAAACTCATAGAAAATATTATACGTGACGTAGAGTAGAAACTAAAGGAACCATAGCATCAGTTACGGATTCTCTAAGCTTTATCACCATGTAGTGATACATTTCACATTGATCACGTGATATGTCTGGAAAATAAAATAGTTCCGTTTATAATAAACTTGCTTTGCTTTTCTTTTTTCTTACTTGTATAAGCAATGTAGTAATAGTCAAAAAACTTTCCATGAAGGTGCTTTTTCAAACAATATGTTACAAAAGGATTTTGAATCCTGTACAAACTCAGCTGAACCATGCTCTGTGAAAAATGGGACTTCATGTGTCTGCGAAAAGTATCGACCGAGGTCAGCCTGTGCAGTCCGCGCAGGCTAACCTGAGCCGAAAGTTTTTGCTTTTGGTAAATTTTCTGCATGTCCAAGGACCAGTGATGACTCATGATTCAGTCGGTTGTTATACAAAACAGATTTTATGGATCTAATATTTTTTGATGGCTTGCTTGGTATCATGCATCACGGAGATGCATTAAGGCCCCCTTTACACAGAGCGATGCTCAAATACGTTACATCAACACACGAAAGATGATACAAATGATGATAACAATCTCTTTACTCTTAACACTCTTATGCTGGTTGTTTCATAAGACATGAACATGACCCATATTGGCAAGCCATTCTAAACTGCATTCTTTCTTTGATTTTAAAGATTTTTCTTTTTGTATTTCAAATACGCAGTTTCTTGTTTAGCAAATGGTTTAGACAATTAGAACTGATGTTCCTTTGTAAATCTCGAAAAAGACTATGAATGTAATTTAGAATGGATAGAGAATACGGGTCCGGGAATCATTCATGAGCCGGGGACAACCGTTTATGAAATAAGATTATAATATGCATTGTTGCATAAAATTTACGTTTCGGGGCCGTTATAAGCATGTATTAACGGGAGAAAACCGGGCGTTAACGGAGAAAACGTGTATTAATCAGTAAAATCACGCACCGTTATCGTCCGGCTTTGTACTTTCAATATCCTCGATCCGAGCCTACCTTGTAACACTGTACGCTGAACGTTTGTTCTTGTAATACATCCCAGACTCCAACCAACAAAGCTGTAGGAACTTGTACCTTATTAGATCTTATTATGGGTTGTCTTTGACGATTTTAGTACACCACAAACGAAGTTTTACACAGTATCTCAGTATTATCGAGATCTAAGCAAAAGATCAATCGTGATGCACTCTACATCCCACTCACTTTTTTAACGTGGTCGGCAATTCCTTCGCTTCATATATCCATCCCTTTGACGTCTCTCAGTTACAGAAATTTCATATCCACTCATTTATCCTAGTTGTAATCGATCCAAAACTGTGCAAGTTAATTCTACAAAAGTCCACTATGTATTAAATATCATTTGATGTGAATTACAGCGAGAGATCAAACAGTGGCATAGGACTGAGGCCCTTCACTAAGCGTAACAAAAATTTCAGCGTCGAATTTCGGTTTTAACCGGTATAAGTCCGGTACATTTCAAATCCGTTTCTTTTTTTTTTCCGTTGCAAATTGTTGCTAAAATATATTTATTTTATGCAATAATAGCATTAATTCACGTTTCTGAGGTCGTTTACATTCGCAGAGACCCTCAAAATGGTTAAACGCCCTCGTGCTTCGCACTCGGGCGTTAAACCATTTTTCGGGTCTCTACGAAAGTTAACGACCTCATAAATGTGAATTAACCCTATATTAAGCTTGGGGGATATAGATACACATATATATGGGCCATGCTCTAGCAAAAAGGGGGCTTAATGCATCTCCGTGATGTATTTTACCAAACAGGTCAGCACATAATTTTGGATCAATAAAATCCATTTTGTCTGACAACAGGCTAAATTTCGCGGTGGAATGGTCCTTGGACCTGTAGAAAATTGACCAATAGCAAAAAGTTTCGACGGACTGCGCCGGCTGATGTGGGGCGATACAGATACATTAAGCCCCTTCTTCACAGAGCATGGCTCATATTGTTTAACCTGGAAGAGTGTGGCCCTTTTACAGCAAAATGCAACTTAGCAACTTTGTGTAATGATGTAGATTTAGATGAGACTGCACAGAAATCGCGTTTTGATCTTGATATACACTGTCCGCTGTCTCATTACTTACTATGACTCGACGTCTCTTCACTTGCCGATCATTTGTAACTGTAGCGCTAGATGAAGTATTTATTGGTGGATCGACCGAAAGATCTGCCGACAGTAAAATACAAGGGTCGTGCTCTGGAGAAAAGTGGTTTAATGCATCTGCAAAGAGGTATGATGCATGTTAGCCTGTGCCGTCCGCGCACCCTGGCTTACGTCGATATTTTTAGCAGAAGACAAGTGCCGAAAGCTTGTACCATTGATAAATTGCCTTCATGTCAAAGGACCGTTCTATCTCAAGATACAGCCGGTGTTTTAGACAAAATGGATCCGTATCATGCGACTAGGTTAGTATTATGCATTACAAGAATGCATCTAAACCTCCATTTTCTTTTTATTTAATGTCCTGTATATTCCCTCAAGACTTCCAAATTTCAAAGTCCTAACCTAACTGTGAACCAGTACTTAAACTCTGAAAAGGTCCCTTCCAGATTTTACCGTGTACAGAAGATTTGTATCTTCTTGCAGCATACCACTAGTGAAAAGAAAATTGGAGAAGGACAAACTGCTCTTGTGTATCATTTATTATAATGATGATTTTCATGTCATCTTAGCCATTTGAGCGCCTTTCACGACTACAGTGGCCTTAGCAGCCAGTGAAGATCAAGATCAGGTTGCACAAATGTGCAATCTGATCTCTGATCTACACTGTCCGCTTTGCTGAAATATTATAGACGAAAGGAATCTTCAAATTTCATCTATTTTGGTCTTATTTCTAGACTGAAAATTTCTGTTTGGTTTATTCGGCTCTCTAAGGGTTAATGTTTTTACTTGTATTCAAGGGGCATTCTATCAGATTTGACCCAATTATTTAATTGGTAGAAAATTGAATTTTTTAAAGGACAAATGATGAGGACGTGACTGTTTACCATTTAGATGGGGAACAACAACAACAAAGATCCTGGGAAAAATATGGTCCAGTGGGACTCAAACCCACGACCTTCAAAATCAGAGACAGCGACTCTACCATTGCGCTACGAATACGTCATGGTGTTTTTGAAAGGCATTTATCCCTGGTTATGCAAAAACGACTATACCGTTACTAACGGTATAGGAAACTTTATAATTAAAAAAAAAAAAGCTCGGTAATTCCTCGTGGCTTTCTACATGAGCCATGCTCTGGCAAGAGCAGGCATATTGCATCTCCGTGATCCATGATACCAAGCAAGTCGTCACAGTATTATGGATCCATGAAATCCATTTTGTCTAACGACCGACTGAATCATGAGGTACACTGGTCCTTTGCCATGCAGAAAATTCACAAAAAGCAAAAAGTTTCTTGCAGATGCTTTAAGTCCCCTTTTCACAGAGCACAGCTCGAATATTAGTGTCATTATCAGATAAGATGAAGAACTGGAATGACTGGAATGACGAGCGTTTGCTTCACTTGTGATAAAAACATGATTTTAGTTTCATCACTTGATTTTGTTCTTATCAAACGAAATTATCTGTAGTACATTACAACTGTTACGTTTGTCGGTAATATGCAATACAAAAAAAAAGAGAGAGAGAAATACATGTACATAAACGACAGGCCTTAAACACGTGTCTTGGAAGTACCCTTTGCCGAACAATCCCGTATTTGGCGACCTTGAGGAAGAAGGATTTAAAAAAAGAAAGTGTGGTAAAAGGAGGAAATGCTGCCAACCTGCATTTTCTCCTTTTACCACAACGTTTTGTAATCCTGAAAAAGACGCAAAAGACAATGTCCATCATTTAAGTTACATTCGATTCATCGCCTGCACAAAGTTCGAATTAGGACAAGTCTAAAATTTTGTCTCTAGGCAAAGGGTTAAGAAATGGAATTGAAGCGAGAACAGTTCGTGGGCAGGGTTCGTATCCACCAACCAGTCTTGAGACTATTCTTGGTCTAATTATGGATTTTGAAAGCAACACAACTTCTGACTGGCTAAACTATTTGGTTTAGCCAATCAGAAGTTGTGTTGCTTTCAAATGTAGAAAATTCTTGAGAATAATACTAAGAATGTTCTTAAGAATGGTTGGTGAATACGGATACAGGCTCCTGATCCAGAATTGTACTCTACTAATGGTTCCAAGACTAACTGACGAAACTACTCTATAACTTCACAAGTCTAGCATGTTTACGTGTTGGAAATGTCTACTTTAATAATTCAGCAGCCTGCGGGTTTTATCTCTTCGTGTTTCTCTCTCTGATCTCACGAGTTTCACCATTTGGACCACATTTTACATACAGACGACAAATTACATGTGGCTTAAAGGGCAAATCAACAGGTTTAAGAAAATGTTAATTTTCAAAACTACATTTATCAGTTGGTAACCTGGTAATGTTGTAATCAGAAACAAAAAATCGGAAAAAGTATTTTATTCCAATTTGTATTTCTGCTTATTAGTTTTTACGACATCGCTTATCTCCCTTACTTATTGTTGCGTCCTTTAATTTGTGACGTCATAGGGGTACTTGCTTCAAAATGGACGTTGTGTTTGATAGCGATTTGAGCAGTATTGAAGACGAAGAAATAGACGATTCTGGTTCCGTAAGGCCGTACATGTACGAACCAGTTCGTACAGAAAATAATGTGGTTTCAGAGGATGAGGATGAGAGTAATTCTTCGTTTGGTGAAGACTATGAAATTGACGATTTTGTGGCGGACGTTTCAACATGGTGAGTATCGCGCATCGGTAAATTTGGATACGATGAGGCGGATATTGCTTACTGAAAAAAAAAAAAAAAAAAAATGATTTATATGTGGTGGAATTAAAAATATATTGCATAAAATTTGTTTCATTTGAAGAAGTTTCAGTCGGTCGACGGGCGGAATTAGGAGAAAAAAATTATGAAACATTTTTGATGTACTTTCATAATTTCTGGATTGTTAATATCTGTTTCGATATTTGGAACAATTGTTTCATCTAATTATGCGTCTACGGAGATATACATGTAAATATGTGACGAATTTCCTTGCAATGAGATTAGTATCGCTATTAATTAACCCTTTACTACACAATCCCTACTTTTAACGACCCTGAAGAAGTAGGCTTTTGAAAACGTTGTGGGAAAAGAAAATGCTGTAACCTGCATTTTCTCCTTTCCCCACAATGCTTTCTACCCTATCAAGGACTGAAATTGTCATTTGAACTATGTGTAACTCGTCTTCTGCAAACGCTTTTAATTTGGTTGAGTCCAAAATTTTGTCGTTTGCGAAAGAGTTAAGAAAGGGTAAAAGAAAAGTAGCCATATATTGCATTATATGATTTGTAATGTAATACTGTAGTGTATTAGGACAATGTCAAACAGCATCAAGTGACTGCAAAGTAAGACAACATTCAGGTTGATCATTTATTGGTCTAAAGGATTCACATAAGAAAAGTAGGTTTTGTGTGCCTGCTAGAATTAAAATAATTTTGATTAACTCACTGAAATCTTTTCCTTATTCTCAAAATCAAACTTCTCTGCACAGACAGCAAAAGTCAATGTTAACACTAATAACAAATTCCCCAGTATCAACAACCCAAGGGAAAAAAAAAGCTTTTCAAACATTGGAAAAAGCTTTACACCTTTATCCACAATATTTTCTGTCCTTTCAAAGACAAATTACGATCCAAATTTTATTTGTTATATTCAAATGCTTTGGATTTGGACAATTCTAAAATCTTATAATTTGGTAAAGGGTTAACCCTTTACTCCCTTTACTAAACGACAGAATTTTAGACTTGTCCATTCTAAAAGTATTTGCAGAAGACAAATGTGGCTTTGACAATGGGAAGGGTCTGACAAAGGATAGAAAGAATTCGTAGGAAAAGGAAAAGATGCTGGTTTCCAGAAGTTTCTCTTTTTCCAACCATGTTATCAAAAGCCGTCTCCGTAAGCATGGTTAAAAGTCCGGACTGTGAGGTAAAGAGTAAAAGCATTGATTTATAAAGCTGGTCAGGAATATTCTGATTCCGATTAACTTTTTTTCTACTTTACAAAATCTAAATTGTCTAAATTGAAAGCTTTGGCAAACAACAAATTTACTGTGTTTCAAATGATGGAGTTTGTCTTGAAAATATCGTGAGAAAAAGAGAAATGCTGATTACCATCATTTTCTCCTCTTCCCACAATGTTTTTCAAGGCTTTCTTTCTTAAGGTCGTTAAAACCCAGGATTGTGTGATGAAGTGTAACTTCAGCAAAATGCAGATCTGTAATTTTTTTCCCATATGCACACTTCTTTCTGATTACCAGAGGGCATGACTTGTATCTAAAGTTCAAATTTCACAATTTTTATACTGATACATGAATTCAATAGATTTGTCTAAATAGTTTGTAAGATATCATATGGATGCTAACAAGGGAATGCTTTGCAAAAACCAGAAGCACATACAGGGGTTGTTCAAAAAGAGGTTACAAATCAATTTCCGACCTCAATTGTCACTCTCAAAGAGAAGAGAGTGACACTGTCACAAACAAACATAACAGTGTAAAGGGGTGAGATATGCAAAGGTTACGTAATCATTTCCTGTATTGTTTTAACTGGTTGGTGATAATAGGGATCGTGTAATATACGATCGTGTAACATACGAACCCTGGTGATAATTAATCAAAATTTATGACCATGACCATGGGAAGCAAGGGCCTAAGTTCACCCTTTACCAAACAAACCTAGTTTTGACAACACGTGCCCTTAAAAAGTGTTTGAAAATCATTGTGGGGAGAAAAAGATACTTAATGTGAAGGGCTTTCCGTTCATTTCTAATGTAGGGTTTACTGGCCTCCTTTCAAATGAATAAAAGAAGGCAAACATTTCAATTATGGGAGTTCATTAAGAAAATTTGGACGTCCAAAGTCAAGGAACCAGGGGGGCGAGGCAAAAGCCCTTCAAAAGGGTAACCAGCATTTTTTGTTTTTCCAACAATGATTGTTATCTTCTGAAAGACAGTTAACCCCTTACCACACAACCCTGACTTTTAGCGGCCCTGAGGAATATTGCTTTTGAAAACATTGAGGGAAATCGAGAAAATATTGGTAACCAGCATTTTCTCCTTTTTTCGCAATGTTTTCTATACATTTAAAGACAAAAAACATCATTTTAATCACTTTCAATTTGTCGTCTGCAAATGCTTTCAATTTAGGCAAGTCTAATATTTTGTCATTTGGTAAAGAGCAACCATAAATCAAAGTTGAATTTGTTTTCTGCAAAATTTTGAAGTCACATAAGTCTAAAATTTTGTTTTCTGGTAAAGAGTTACGCTTTACCACATAACTCAACTCCCGAGATTAAACCTTGAGGAATGATGCTTTTGAAAACGGGTCACACTAGAATACGCCACGACATGAATTTGAAAACATTTCGGAAAAAAAAGCAGCTAGTTAGGAGCATTTTCTCCTTTTTCCCACAATGAAGAGATGATTCAGAAAAGGGTAAAAGAGTACAAATAACAATTCAAAATATCTTCATTTCAAGAAAAAATACTTTTACCTCATGCTGAAGTTTCTTTATGGAAATGGCTCTCGCGGAGTGTCTAGGTTTTTCTTCTCTTCGATTTGGATTTTCGAATAATGTTGGCACAGCGTCAGGTTTCAATCGTAGCCTAAAATTGCTATAACCAACTGTCCTTGCTAGATTTGGAATTATTAAATACTGACTGTCTCAAAGTGTTTCAGACCAGGGATCGTATATAACTGTAATTTACGATCCCTGTTCAAACACAGTTTAGTTTATTCGTTGGCACAAAATCCGTCGTTACTGTCCGACCCCGGTTTAAACGTTCAATCCCTTAGTTTTCTCCTTTTTAATTATCTTGGAAATTTGAACATACTAATCGACTAGTCCCGAATCGACGTTGCAGCCATAGGCTGCGGAGATTATCATTTTTTCGGCTTAAATTTCCATTTCACACTTGGATAACCGCGTCCGAATATCAGCATCCCTATGTAGAGGAAGAAGACTAAGTGCCGCTCTGACGTCACACACGGACGGGAGATAAGCAAATCAGGGGAAGTAAGCGATGCACCATTTTCGGGCCGTAAATCATCGTGACAATTGAACCGTGGTTTATGGTATGTTACCGGGTAGTAATTGCGGAAAATTACGCACATATGTTTTACTGACATCATTTACAGATGATTGAAGGGGAAAAAAAGCTAAGTCAAAAAGTCTTTGGATTTGCCCTTTAAATGATGGAAATTCTGTATATAGTAGGGAATAGAACATGGCTTACCTGGCTACCAGAATGCTCTCCCTTCCAACACTATTTTGGAAGGATTTTTATACAGCGTCCTTAAAACAGCGACTATCAAAAATTTTTCAACCCTTAGGCGGCGATGGTCGACTCAAGGACCTTTTGTGGACAGTGCAGATCGAGATCAGACTGGACAGAAGGTGATGTCTGATTTTGGTTTACACTGTCAGATAAGGAGATATGTTTCCCCGAAAGTATAACTTTAAAATTGCAAAATTATGGCTTTTACTATCGACTTGACAGTTTCTTTTCGTCTGTTTAGCAGGTAAAGGCTTAAAAGTAAGAATACGTTGTGTGCATGTGTCGCCCCACATTCTGTGCAGTCTGATCTTGATCTACATTGTTCACAAACGCTTCTTGCGTCGTCGTTGGAAATCGGTTTGGGTTTGTATGTGTGTATATGTGTGTGTATGGTCTCTAAAAATACATCCTTACAGCCAGAGACAAAAAAAAAAAAAAAAAAAAAGAAAAAACGCTGTAAAAATTTGATAGACTGTCGAATGGTTCAAAATTTAGTCATCTGTATACACATATCATATATTTGCTGTAAGGGACAATTACAACCGGAAAAGTCACAGCGCAGATTTCTTTGATCGACCCAAGAAAAATGAAACGCATTTTCTAGTGGTCGTAATCTGTGCAAACTTGCAACTTTTCGGGGCAACATTTGGTATGAACGTACAAGAATGGTTATAGTTTGATAAAAATAAATCTGAAAAGGTTTTAAAAAAAATCTGGTTGAAAACAACTATAAATATCTTTAACGCTGTTTCAACATTATTTCAGTTATATCAAGGTGACCAGTGCACCTACCCATGCTTTCCTGGAGTTTCATCAACCAGTACTTCGCACGATATTCTGCTGAAGTCACAGGCTGCTATCCCGCATAATTGTCATCGAAACAATTATCGGCGGTGAGCGAGGAATGAATCCTGTCACAATCATCAATGCTCGAAAAAAAATTGGTGCGAGCTTTGGATACGAACCAGCGACCTACTGTATCAAGTCCTGTACGTAACCGACTGCGCTACCAGGGCTCGGAAAAATTTGTCAATTACATTAACACATTAAGGTCGTGCAATTCCGTACTTCTTGTCAGACATCACTTATGATAAAATACTATCATTCCTTTGCAAGATTTGTCTTGTGAAACGCACGGTCTGACCCCGTGTTTACCAACCATTCTGAACTGCATCCAAGTTTTATTCTAGATTAAAACAGTGACGCAATGCCTGATTGAATAAATTATCTAAGCCATGGAAAACGGGAGTCAAATGCATCTCGGTGATGCATGATGACAGATAAGTCATCACATAATTATGGATCCATAAAATCCAGTCTGTCTACCTGTCGACTGAAGAAAAGGTAGAATGGCCCTTGAACATGCAGAACACTTACAAATAGCAAAATGTTTCTTTCCGCAGATGCATTAAACTTCATTTTCACAGAACATTGCTCATTTGTTCTAGCCAATCAGCAATTTCTATACATTTATACTTAGGAAAATATTGAAAAGTAGTCTTAAACATTATTAAGAATGGTGGTGAGTGCTAGCCTTGATCTCCTTATCACTTTCTGATGACGTTACTATTTGACAAAAATGTCTCTCAATTTGACATTGTGATCTAGGTCACGTGGTTACTGATAAGATTGTTCGTTGTACTAAGCTGGTGGCCTCATATGACTACTTAAACATCCACTATTAACGTGTAACGTTGACTCTGGGACGGAAAATATCGGTTTCAAGATGGGTATCCTTACAGTGTCTGTTGTTTTGCTGTCTTCCTTTTTAACAGGTAAAGCATAATTATCATTTCGAGCATAACGTGTCTCCACATTTGGTGCCAAATTTTGCACAGAGGAATTAACAAATCAGTTAGCAGTTAATGCTTTAATTGTCATCTTTGTTGCACTTTTTCTGATCTTAAAAAAAAATTAAAAAGCTTCCACGTTTTCCGGATCACCATGCGCTGACGTCACATAATCTATTGTCCCGCAGCGAACTGAAATTAATTTTTTTTTCATACTAAAATCTGAAAATTTTTTGTTGATGTATTGATGAAATTATTAAGTTATTATTTCAGGTTTTATAACTTATCTTTTCATCTAATCTAGTATCATGATTTTCATTTTCCATTTGGTATATTTTCAAATTTGCCGTTTACTGCTAAAAAACTTCGGTGCGTCTTTTGATAGTAAATACACATAAGTTATAATTCACTGCGTCATAATGAATCGTGTGACGTCAGCGCATGGTGATCCGGAAAACGTGGAAGATTTTTAATTGTGGGAGGATCAGAGCTACTGTTTGATCGCAAGAGCCGTTTGGAACTTTCGAAGGTCAGGGACACATGAAAAATCAATTGTGAACCCATCTGCAGCGGTAACTATATTTGTTTTTTCTCCGTTTTCGGTTAAATATTATCTCTGAAAGGGGACGGGGCTCAAATTATCTTCTATTTCGTTACAATATAGAGTCCGTAAGCTAATGTGCTATTTATAGTAACGGTGTTCATGAAAATTTTAGTATTCCGTGATATACAGGCGATGCACCAATGGGCTATAAGTGTTCGATGATCGACCAAGGAAAATTTTTAAATTTCCATGATTGACCAATTGAGCTTCAAAGGCCACTGATTATATCAACCTGCTATCCCTAACATACATTTCCCAGCTACTAGCTGCTTTCCCAGATAAATGAAGTAAAGGCAATGTTCATCAGGGGAATAAGGAATGAATCCGGTCGCAATTGTTTTCAACATTCCTCTGAAAGGATTCTGGCGAAGCCGGGGCTTAAACCAACAACCCCACACCACATTATCAAATATTTCTTGCAAACTGGAAGACGACAAAACTGTAATCTTGTTCCCATGACGGCTCTTATAATGGGATACTCTAAAGTGAGTTGATCAATGACTTGAACAAAATAAGTTCTGTTTGTTTGTTATCACGGCGACCTGGGCACCTATCCGTGATTTCCTGGAGTTTTCTTGTTAACCAACACTTCGCACAATATTCTTTCCAAGGCACTGACTGCTTTCTCACTGCAACACCGTCCATTTACTGCAGAGCAGTGAGAGAGGAATGAGTCCTGTCATCGCTTCTCGGCAAGAATTTTGCCTAGCTGGTGAATCGAACCAGCGACCCATGGGTTTCCAGCCCTGTACATTACCGACTGAGCTACCAGGTTCGGCAACAAATGATGATACGCATAAAACATGCTTCAGATGAATGGCCTCATTAGATCGTCATTTGTGCTTTAACATGGGCTAGTTCCTCATTAACCGAATCAAAGTTGAGGTGGACGAATTTGAAAATGTCCGTCTAACACACGGATAATCAACAGGAATTAAGAGGTGTGTGATAGCTTTCTTGTAAAATGAGACATTGTTCGTAACAGCGTTTGCTTCTTTTATTACAGCGTTTTCAAATAAGGCATGCTGCACGACGAAAAGAGTCATTTGCGGGTGTTTATTTTATCTCAATTTCAGCATACGCATGCTCACCTGGTTGGGTACAAAGCGGCAGTTCTTGTTATTTGTTTGGGAATATATCGGTCGACTTCCTGACGGCAGAGGTATTTATACTTTCATTTGACATGAGACATTCGCATTGTCTCTGACCCTTTTCGTTGATTTTCGGATTCCAAGCATGGAGTGACTTGCTACTGAGTCTGTCTCAGAATCCTGTACTGGTACGCTCTCTTCTGACCCATTCGTCGATTGTTGAAGTACATTCCATTGTATAACTTTATTTCAAATAATGCATAGGAAGGCTTTATACATTTAGATCACACGGATAGTGATCTCACCAATCAGCGAACAAAATATTGAAAATATATCGAAGATATAACTCGCATGGCTGCGCGCACGCAAACACACACACGTGCGCGCGCACACACACACACACACATAGTATTAAATATAGGTAGATACATGTAGTGTAACATTGTATATCAAAAATATCTAACGAAGTTGGGAGAACTGAGAGAACTGATAATTGTCGAGCCTTGGCGAGACAATTATTAATTCTCACGACTTCGTTAGATATTATTTTTGATAAATCAAACGTTAAAGATAAATAATTGTTGCTAATACTCTATAATTATCAATTCTCCCAACCTCGCTCGATATACTTACTTAAGAGTATGATTTGCCCCCATCTCCTCCCCAAAAAGTCTTTTGTCGTGGTTGCAATGTCAGATAATTCCTTGATTCGGTTTCGGCATATGCCAAATATACTTTAAAGCTTCTTTTGTCTCTTTTTCTTTTTTATTAGGATTATTGTGTCCAGCAGGGGTCCAACTTGGTCCATATCAATGATGCCACAGAAAATGCTTACATAAAGAATACTGTCCGATCACTCTATGGTAAGTGTATGTTTCAGTTAGTGTACGTGGAGATGTATTTTTGGCGTTTATGAACTCTTTCAGTGCCAAATATATTAACTCGACCTCTCTCAACGTCTGAAAATACACACACCCCTGAATCTCAGATTTTTTTTATCTTACAAGCTTGACTAAACAAACGGACGATATAGACCTTAGATCAGACTGCACGGTCTGTGCAGTATGATCTTGACCTATACCGTCCGCAAAAGGGCCTGATTTTGCCTGTAGCGCTCAAAGGGTTAATACCCTAGAGCATCAGATGGGCGAAATGGATCAAAATGGCGGAATGGGCATTTTGAGACAACCAATGAAGACTGTTATGTGCGCGTTTGTCAGAATATCTTCTAAATACAGGATAATCTTAATGTAAAATCAGGCTACACGTTCTATGCAGATTGATCTAAATCCACTTGTTCTGCAAAAGCCATTCATTCATTCATTCAGTGGTAATAGGAACTCTAAATGTGAACCAAAATCCCGCCTACATTCTGACACTAATTTCGTCAAAGAAACGTCTTCACGTTTATGCAGTAATGTCACCATCTACAGATTTTGTAATATAATCGAGATTTTGTAAATTAATCGAGAGGCCTTCTGGCAAAAGGGTGTTTTATGCATCTCCGTGATTCATTATACATGTCACAAAATTATGGATTGACAAAACTGAATGCATCATGAGATAAAATGGTCCTTGGGCATGCAGAAAATTTTCAAACTGGAAAGGTTTCAACCCATGCTAGCCTGTGCGGACAGCATAATTCATATACATACATATATCCACGGTCACTGTTTGTAGGTTTAGGGGTTCATCAATATGTTTGTTAAAAAAACAGATCTTTAGTTTTGGCAAACGTTTCACTTTACCGTCTAAACTTTATTATCTAACAACACATTAGTCCCTATAGACTCAAGATCAGATTGGATTTCCCGTTCAGTCTGATCTTGATCTACACAGTCCGAAAAACCACTCAGACCTACACTTACCAGATCTAGAGTTAAAAAGTCTCACACTTCGTATTCTCGATTCACAAATATGCGTCACAGCAATCAGCATGATATTTATGGTGCAATCGATCTTGCCTGGGTGCTAAAAGCCTTGGAATAGGTGGTTTGGTTTTCAAGATATTTTCGGTTTCATTACGGCGGTTGGTACATCTAAATATTCGTCCCGACGGCGAGGGTTATAGGTCTAGCGTTGTCCGTTCCGTCCGTCTTTCGGAAGCTAAAACTCTTAAATTCCTGGACCTAATTCAGTGGAACCTATTGGTGTTTTCCACATCTTAGTCGTGTGCTTATTCGAAGACATGTGGAATTTTATTTCGGATTGTATTGAAGATGTCCAATTTCTTAATTTAGAATCTCTGCTTTTTCCTTTGTTTAAACAGTAATTCTCCACCCGTAAAAGGTTAAATAAAGGGAAACCTCATGCATGTATGCACTCCTGTAATTATAAAGTTCATCCTTTTTCGTCCCTCAATTTGATTAAAAGATGGCTATCTTGCGGTCATTTTGAATTTGCAATTTCCTCTCTTTTGCTTGTTTTGCGCTATTTCTACTAGCATTGGAAACTTAACAGATGGTAGTTCTCCTTCAGTGTAGTTATTTATGACAATTTATTATTATTATTATTATTATTATTTTTTTTTTTTCTCAAAATACACTTTTAAATGACTTCTCGTCCGAAACCAGTCAGAGGATTTCGAAATAATTTCCAAGGAATGTTCCGTGGACGATCCTCCACCAAAAGTGCTGAAATTTATACCACTTAATAAATTTAAGCATACACTTTAATGACATGTACAGTATGTAAGGTAAATTGAACAATAAAGGCAGCTAGTGCCTTTAAAAATATACGTTGATTTACATCAAATGTTCAAAACCATGTCCATTTTAACGTCGCAGGGCAATCGATCTCTTCATGAAATGAGCCGGATCACAAACCAGCTTCCGTATTCACCAACCATTCTTAAGAACGTTCTTAGACTTATTATTCAAGATTTTCCAAGTTTGAAAGTAACACAACTTCTGATTGGCTAAACCATATGGTTTAGCCAATCAGAAGGTATGTTACTTTCAAATTTGGAAAATTTTGAAGAACAAGACCAAGAATGTTCTTAAGAATGGTTGGTGAATACGGACCCTGATCGATAAAGAGACGGAATGCCCTGCGACGTCAATATGGACGTCATCTTGAACTTTTAAACCTTATCCTGCTAAATACAAGAAATGAAACTTTAAAGCCGATAGTAAAACCCCAAATTTTCCTATTTCAAAGACATTTTTTTTTTAAAAATATCTTTTTATCGGACAGTATAGATTAAGATCAGACTGCACTTTCTGTGCAGTCTTGTCTTGATCCAAATTGTCCGCAAAGGTCAATGAGTTGTGCTAAGCAGGCTAAGGGTTAATTTAAATTGATATACGTTTTGAAGGCGCTAGCCGCCTTTATCTTTTAATGTTACCTTACAGATTGTGCATGTCATAAAACTGAATAAACTTACTATTAGATGGTATAATATTTACTATATTACCTTTATAAACAATACACGTTGGGCATATTTGAAAGTGTAATATATATTATGAAACACCCTGTATGTTTATTGTCTCGGTCTCTGCAAGAGGCATTAATAGTTTTCGTTTGGGCGTCAGTATTAGTTCTCGTAAAACATTTCTTAACAAGTCTGCCCGTCCGTTCTCTGTCTATCTGTATACCTGATTTCATAATACGAGTTCGTGAATTATAAACCCGTTCATTAAGCCCCCGTTTTTGTTAAACTTGTAATTCTAATAAAGAATAAATTATGTATGACTATAGGAATTAGTACACGAGGAGTGTTCAAATATGAATGCATCTAAGCACCTAAAGTTTGATTCTTCATAGGTTTTACTAAAATTTTGATTTTGTTCCACCAAAGTATTCACTTCCAACAGATGTACAAAGTTTCAGTCTCCGAATCCAATCTTTGAATGCATTTTCATAATCTTCTTAGGTATACTATGAAGAGACTGGAATTCATTTTCTGTCAACTCTATTTCAACGTGTATAAACCATCAGTTTCAGTCATTGTCGTTTGTACGAGGTGCAAGACTTTCTGAAGCAGAAAAAAGTCGTTGTGCTCCCCCACCCTCCGTATTCACCTGACCTTGCCCCTTGGGACCTCTTTTTGTTTCCAGAGCTAAAAAATATCTTTCAGATAGAAAATTTGCTCAGCGCAAACAGCTCTGTTCTGCAATATTCCAGTGTCTTCATAGTAAACCTAAAAAGACTATGAAAAATACCTTCAAAGATTGGATCCGGAAACTGAAATTTGTATATCTGTTGGAGGTGAATACTTTGAGGGAACAAAATAAACATTTCAGAAGAGTCAGATTTTAGGTGCTTAGATGCATCCATATTTGAACACTAACACTCCTCGCAGTATTCAAGCTCTTTGAATTCTTGGATCTCAGAGGTATAATAAAGTTGTTGTATTTCAGCTACGGCCTGGTGGATAGGTTTGACTGATATGGATAATGAAGGAGTTTTTCAATGGGTGGATGATTATAAAAATGCTACATTTACCGGTAAGACTTTCATTATTAAAACTGTGTTATGTTAAATATACGCCTTTGCATGCCAACAGCGACTCGTTCACTTTTCACCGGGCTAAGGTGCCATTATTCGACAATAACCCTATATACACCTTTTTCATGTAAACGTAAATTGGGCATACAGGTTAAAATTGATATTCACCTTGACATACATAATGCCTAGATTACGTTTAGCCTGTGGTGTGTTTTAGGTAAGATGCCCGTATCACCCTATTCCGTGCGGTCACCTTACGGAAGGGGCTGGCAGTCGCACAATTATGGTAAATTCACGGGAGCATTATCCTTCACGTTCTGCATTTTTAAAGAAAATCGCAATCCCGCAGACACGTCGTAGGTAGCATCATTGCATGATCTCTGTACGGGCACCACAGAGAGGCCGTGTGCTGACCATGAGGAAAAAACAAGATTTAAGTTGGTCATTTGGGCCAAAGAAATCATACGATGATCGTAGGCTCTTGTAGACATCTATCGCTCGATTGCTGCATGGTGCCGTGAAGTCGCCACGAAATCGTACGAATATTGAGCAGTCATGCTACAGCACAGCGGCCGCACCATGACATTGCGGCTGCCTTGCGATATGTCAACATTTTCAAGACGGTTATATATTGGTCTCCTTCAACTGGTCCTTAAAACTTTCATCGTCCATAGTCTTGTGGACGGCATAGATCAAAATCAGACCGCACAGAAAGTGTATTTTGATCTTGGATCTATACGGTCTGCTTCTTAAGTCAAGCCTATATGAATACATTTCTCCGAGTTTCAGCGGATTGTATTTTCAGCCGTCGAAAGATTTTTTTAAGGAGCCGTGCTCTGGCAAATGGGGCTTAATGCATCTCCGTGATGCATTATACCAATCAAGCAGTCACATAATTATGGATCCATAATAGCCACAATTTAGCGACTAAACTGTTAGGTAGACTGATCCTTAGACATAAAGAAAATTGACCAATAGCAAAAAGTTTCGGCCCAGGTCAGCCTGCTCGGACTGCACTAGCTAACCCGGTTCGATACATTTCGCAGATGCATTAAGCCCACTCTTCACAGGCTCATTTATTGGCGGTGAACGAGTTAAAACTAACCGCACACTCTTGTCACTGATGGCCGCTTCTTCTTCGTCGTCAGGCTCGTCTTCACTAATCCTCTCAATGTCTGAGTCAGCTTGCATCTCTGGCTACAGCTGTAGATCCTTTATTTGACCTCTTTCCCTCGCGACTTTTGTCTTAGGTGCCATCTTAACCGACAACACAAGCAGACATGTATACACTTGTGTTATTACATGAATGCCCAAAACTACAAACTGAACGTGATAAATTTGCCATCCACCTTGAATCTCTTCACTGACAATCCTACGATCTGACCACTGTGCCACGATAGCAGACACCTTGCTGGCTGTGTAATAGAACAACTATTGTAAAACCGCCTTAACTTGATTTTCGGTGTTTTTACGTGAACTATTTATAGATCTCCGATAAATTTACGATTTTATAGGGCGTTTAATTCGGTATCATGTGTCCGGGTATTTTACACCATGGACCACAGGTGAACGGCGAGCGACAGTGTAAATCCTGTATTTCACACTAATATACTGAAAGGTAAACAACTTGTGATGTATTTTCAATACCCCAGTCACGAATTCCATGCTGTTTACAAGTCATTTCACTACCAATATTAACATCCATAGTACCAATGGATAGCGGAAACATTATTCTACAAGAAAATCATGTCACAACTTCAGCCATTTCAAGTTGCTAAGAAAAATCTAGCTCGAAACTGTCAAAAAACCCAACTCGGAAGAGATCTGATTGCATTGAATCGCGAAAATGTTCAAGAGATAAAACCCATTTTCAACGTGAAAAATGTCCGTTCTTGTGCAAGGTGCATTTGAAGCCTACAAATTTAAAAGTATATCTGCACTGAAAATAGAACTTCAATATGTTTTTGTGTTGTACGAAGCTTTTTTTTTTTATCTGAAAATGTCCAGCCGTGTAAACTGTCATCCTTTATGGCCTACTAAGCATGCTTTTGTATCACGTTTTCTCATTGGCCGGGTCCAGACACACCTTCATCGATAACCAATTGAGAAAACACATTTTGAAAAACAAACCGAGCATGCACAGTACGTAAAACGGCAGGCAGCTGAGCGCTGGACAGATTTACCGATGGAAATAAGGATTGTACGGCTTATTCACATCAAATACTTTAAAGTTTCAGGTTTATATGCCTTATTATTGCTGGACCCGAAAAGATACTTGTCAAATATTCAACGGCTTTCGCGTTGAAAATGGGTTTTATCTCTTGAAAATTTTCGCGAAGCAATGCAATCAGATCTCTTCCGAGTTGGGTTGTTTGACTGTTTCGAGATAGATATTTCTTAGGGACTTGAAATGGCTCAAATTGTGACATGATTTTCTTGTAGAATAATGTTTCCGCTATCCATTGGTACTATGGATGTTAATATTCGTCGTAAAATAACTTGTAAACAGCATGGAATTCGTGACTGGGGTATTGAAAATACATTACGAGTTGTTTACCTTTCAGTATATTAGTGTGTAATATAGGATTTATATTGCCGTCGCCGTGCACCTGTGCCATGGACATGACGACAACATCAGTTTATTATACAGAAATATCAAACATTTGAACGCCGTTTAGAACGAGGCAAATATTCGGAAAACTGAATTCAGTCACGGAAACATAGTAGTGGCAAGTAAAAGCGGTTTCATTATATATTCACAACTTTTGGCTTGTCTTCATGTTTTCAATGAGCTAGTGTCGGTAAACAAATACCACCATTATCGGGTTTCCATCTTATACGACAATCACAGTCACCGTACTATCTCGGCGCGGCTTCCGCGGGGAAGCTGTATGGACTTTGCACGTGTTCCGTGTGGAAACTGCGCGATGACTCCATGTTTTCCGAACGATTTCCGCACTTTGTGTCGGTCAGTCGCGGGAAGACTATACAAGCTTGCATACAAAATAGACATATAAGGACCAGTACGTAGTCACCTACGATGCATGGAAAATCGCTGGAAAATCATAGACGAGTAAATTGTTTAGAGCAAATGTAATCTAACCATAAATAACTAGGGTTTCCTTTCTATGTCTGTGATCGGGAATTTTACTTCATTTTTGATTTCTAGATTGGTATCCAGGACAGCCTAACGACTATAAGATGGGGGAGGATTGTGTAAATCTCTATGTAAACTACAATTTTGCCTGGAGTGACTACTACTGCTTACAGAAAGCAAGCAAACCAATCTGCGAAAAGGCGTATGTAATACGTATATTCGTATATCTTCCTTTCACCGCTTTGTGCTTGTTTTGTGTGTGTCATTTTTGACAGCGTTGCAGTAATGACACGGACACAAGTGCACCTATCAATTGGGTTTTCCATAAGAGTGTCCTAGGGCAAGACACTTCTCAGCCCTAGCATAGTAATAATTACACCCAGGACAAAGATGAATATGCGGGTTATTGCAGTCATATCACGGCAACAGCCTGCATATTCATTTAATTTGTCATCTGCAAATGCTTTCAATTTGGACTAGTCTAAAATTTGTCGTGTGGTAAAGAGATAAAAACTATCATCAAATTCTCGAGAAGAGTGTAGCTGGGCTTGGACTCGAACTGACATGTGAAAGGAACATGTAGAAACATGTGAAACTTGCACATGTCGAGGAATACGTATGTATCACCAGTAATGAGTGGTGACATTCTACAAGCGTTCTCAGTTTCAACTCGGTGGTATTCTTACTTTCAACTCGGTAGTATTATTTGTTTCAGTTGAGTTTTCCTTCTGATTTCATCTCAATAGTTTTAACTCTTAGTTTTAACTCGGCCATTTTCTTAGTTTCAACTCTGCAACACTCTTAGTTTAACCTCAGCCATATTATTAGTTTCAGCTCTACTATCTTCTTCACTCGGTAATATTCTAAGTTTCAGCTCGGCAATGTTTTACAATTTCAACTCGCACACATTCTTAGTTTCAGTTCGATAATATTCTTAGTTTCAACTCTGTCACATTGTTAACTTCAATTCGGAAATATTTTTAGTTCCAGGTTGGCCACATTTTTAGTTTCAACGCAATTATAGGCTTAGTTTCAATTCGACAATATTATTAGTTTCAACTCAGTAATGTTCTTTGTTTCAACTCGGCCATATTCTTAGTTTCAAATCTGTAATATTTTAAATTTAAACTCAGCCTTTTTCTTAGTTTCAATTCGGCCATATTCGTAGTTTCAATTTGGTATTATTCTTAGTTTCGACTCGGCCACAGCTTTAATTTCAGGTAGGCCAAAGTTTAATTTTGAACCCGGCCATATTGTATGTTTCAATTCTGCCATATTCTTAGTTTCATCTCGGTCACATTCTCACTCTAAACTAGCCGATATTCTTGGTTTCAAATTGGTAATATTCTTAGTTTCAACTTGGTAATATTCTTAGCTTTAACTCGGCCACATTAATAGTTAAAACTTTGTAATATTCTTAGTTTCAAATCGGCCATTTTCTAGGTTTTAAACAGAGTTATATTCTTAGTTTAAAGGCGTTAACACTTTGCTTTAAACTCTGTAACATTCTTAGTTAAAACTCAGTAATATTCTTCGTTTCAATTCGTTTACATTCTTATTTTCAAATTGGCCTCATTATTAGTTTCAACTTGGCCACATTTTAAGGTTCAACTCGGCCACATTCTTAGTTTCGACTAGACCATTTTTTTTTTTTCGGTTCTAACTCGGTCGCATTTTTAGTGTCACCTTGGCCATATTCTTAGTTTCGACACAGTCACATTGTTAGTTTTAAACACTGTTCTATTCTTAGATTTAACGAGGTCATATTCTTATTTATTTCTGCAGCATTCTTAGGTTTAACTCGGTAAGATTCTACTCCTCGGACACATTTTCATTTCAACCGGCCACATTCTTAGTTTTAACTCCGTCACTTTCTTCATTTCAACTCGGTTATACTCTTAGTTTCAACTTGGTAATACTTTATAGTTTCAACTCTGCCACATTTTAGTTTTAACTCGCAGATATATTCTTAAGTTCATGCACGCCATGATATTCCTGGTTTCAACTCGACCAAATTCTTAGTTTCAACTAGGCCATATCCTTGGTTTTAAGTCGACCACATTTGTAGTTTCAACTCTGCAATATTCTTAATTTCAACTTGTTCACATTCTTAGGTTTTAACTGGGCCACAGTTTCAGTTTCATCTTGGCCGCATTCTTAATTACAACTGGGCCACAGTTTTAGTTTCAGCTCGGCCAAATTCTTACTTTCATTTGGGCCACATTTTTAGTTTCATCTAGACGATATTCTTAGATTTAAGTCGACCGCATTTGAAGTTTCAGCTCTGTAATATTATTAGTTTCAACTTGTCCACATATTTAGTTTCGACTCGGTCACATTCTTAATTTCAACTGGGCCATAGTTTCATTTTCAGCTCGGCCACATTCTTCGTTTCAACTGGGCCACTGTATTAGGTTCAACTCGGCCACATTCCTGGTAAATCAGTAAAATTATAACTTCAACTCGGCCCTACATCCTAAGTTGTTACCTGGCGACCGGTACTTATATCCTTTCTTTCTTTCATAAGATTTTACATAAATCGGTGTTTACCTGGTCCGAAAAAGAACAATTATGTCCTATCATCAATCAAGTTATTTCGTATTGGCTGAGTATCAGGTCCGAGGTCTGCGCAAACCTAAGATCTGTAACTTGGCGTATAGGAAATAACTTGATTAATGACACTTTTATCAATTAACGGCCGGAATTTGTTAATTCTAGATTAGAAAATGACCTAGTTATATTAGTCTTGTTTTGTTCGATATTGGCGGATTTTTTTTCTGGTATATGCCTATATTGTTGATATTGGTCTAGTTTGTTATTTGGAATTGACAGAACGTTTTCGCCCTGTTAACTTAATAACACAGCTTGTTAATTATTAATCATGTGTATTTTCAGTAACACGCCAGCCAAATAGATGGATCTCGTCGCCGAAGAAAGTATCTTGTTTTTTGATATGTTTGTTTATCTGCATAAACTATGAAAAAGAAACATGGCCGTTACTGGCCAAGAAAAATTACATGCTTGCAGTTCTTGTATGAACGAGTTCAAAATTTCGCTGCCAATGGCGACTTCAATACCCTTTGCGAACTGCGTAGATCAAGATCAGTGTGAACAGAACGTGCAGTCTGATTTAGGATCCACATCGTCCTTTACTTGATACTACACTATGACCACAATCATGCTCAGCTATAGGTGTCACTCTGCCTTTTATCAACGGTCGTACGTCCGATCGTAGCTAAGATAGGACGTACGTCCGTATTTCCGACCGTGTACCGTTATATAAAAAAAATTGCAGCTACGATATCGTAATTTTCGGTCGCAAGTCTGCGACTGGTCCGATGGTGTCGTAACTCGCTGCGATCGTCGTAAAAATGGCGGCCATCGAGGTGGCTAGACTTGCATGCGACTTGAGAGCTCATCGTACGTATAATGGAGGAGTGATAGCGTTAAATTATTGAACAGATGGTGGTATGATCTGATAGGAAAGAAGTTTTATTCGTTAGAGATCTTCCGAGAGCTGAAATTACGAACTTCATTCAAGCGAAGTCAACGAAGCAGACATACCCCATATCCCCCGGCAATGCACTACAGTAGCCCTTACACAGGTACATTAAAATTGCCGGTGATTTATATCTATTTAACTTTCTGAACGTTTACCTTAGTCGTTGGCCCTTGAACGATACGTGCCCGCAAAGTTTTAAAAATATGCGCGGGGGAGGGGGCAGAAGGGAAGCAACTCTAAGCAACCTTATATTTGACCTCCAATTTCTAACACGATATGTATTCTCTTATGTTGTTGCAATAACATGCTAGATACGTGTAATTTCTGTACGCAGACACAGTAACAAGTTTATTTCAGTTGTTAATGCAGTGTTTGTTTAGGTGTTGACGAAAGCCTAGTGTCGGTTGACCTTTTGTGATCAAGTTCAAGTTCAAGTTCTTTATTCGTAAATAAAGGCCACCGACCCAAAATACATGTTACATGGTACAATAACTGTATTTACAAGAGTTGCGTACAAGCAATAAACGAGATTTAACTTCCACACACTTAACTCTTTTTCACACAATCTAGATTTTAAACAACCTTGAAACCGACCGTGTTTGAAAATATTGCTGAAAAGGAGAAAATGGTGGTGACCAGCATTCTCTCCTTTTCCAATGCTTTCCAACACATCAAAAATGAGGATTCATCATTTTATAGAGAGTCGTCTGCAAATGCTTTCAATCTGGCTCAGTCCAAAAAATTTTCCGTCTGACAGAGAGTCAGCAAAGTTGTTGATATAATATCAAAAGTGATACTATGACATAACAAATATTCAATCCCGCTGTCTTTATATATCATGAATACTGCAAGTATTAGTGCTTTTTATTCAAGAAACGGACAAAGAATGTTTTGACAATGGTATGTGGATGCGAACCGTCATTTCTACCATGTCATTGAGTCATTTGTTAAACAAAATGGATTTTTCCGATCCATAATTAAATACATAGCTTGGTATAATCAAACTTCAAAATTCAAAATTCAAAACCTTGAATTTCGAAGCTTGACTATGCGCAATATAAAGGCCACCGTCCCAAAATCCATATTATATAATACAATAATATTCAATACAACAAGAGTTGAGTACAAGTAATAGATGAGATTTAACTTCTACACACCTAACTCATTACAACACAATCTCGACTTTTAAAGACTCTGAAAAAAACAACCGTTTTTTGAAAACATTGTTGTAAAAGGAGAAAATGATGGTAATCATCATTCACTCCCTTTCCGGTGATTTCGACACTCTAAAAGTGGGACTCATTACAACACAATCTCGACTTTTAACGTCTCTGAAAAACAACCGTTTTTGAAAATATTGTTATAAAAGGAGAAAATGATGGTAATCAGCATTCACTCCCTGTCCGGTGATTTCGACACCCTCAAAATGGGACATCATTACTTTATTGACAGTCAATTAGACGTTCGCAAATGCTTTCAATCTGGCCCAGTGTAGAATTTTCGTTTGGCAGAAAGTCAACAAAGTTGTTGATATATTAACAAAAGTGATACTTTGACATAGTAAATATACAATCCTGCTGTCTTTATATATCATGATAAATGCAATTAATAAAACTGCTTTTCCAGAAACGGACAAGGAATGTGATTGACAAATATAGTTGAATTTGAACCGTCATTTTTACTATGTCATTGAGTCGTTTGTTGAACAAAATGGATTTTTTGGATCCATAATTATATACATACCTTGGTATAATCAGACTTCAAAATTCAAAATCCCAAAATAAAAACTTTGAATTTCGAAGCTTGACTATGCACAATATAATGGGCACCGGCCCAAAATACATATTATATAATACAATAATGTTCAATACAACACGAGTTGCGTAAAAGTTTTTGGATCCATAATTAAATACATAGCTTGGTATAATCAAAATTCAAAATTCAAAACCTTGAATTTCGAAGCTTAACTATGCACAATATAAAGGCCACCGGCCCAAAATCCATATTATATAATACAATAATGTTCAATACAACAAGTGTTACGTACAAGTAATAGATGAGATTTAACTTCTACACACCTAACTCATTACAACACAATCTCGACTTTAACGACCCTGAAAACAACTGTTCTTGAAAACATTATTATAAAAGTAGAAAATAGTGGTAATCATCCTTCTCTCCCTTTCTGGTGATTTCGACACACTCAAAATGAGACTTCCTTATTTTATTAATAGTCAATTAGACATCTGCAAATGCTTTCAATCTGGCCCAGTGCAGAATTTTGCCGTCTGGCAGTGAATCATCAATGTTATTGATATAATATCAAAAGTAATACTGTGATATAACAAAAATTCAATCCTGGTGTCTTTATATATCATGAACACTGCAACATGTTATTTTGCAGTGTTCATGATATATATATGCAAGTAATAATGCTGCTTTTTCAAGAAACTAACAAATGTTATTGACAATTGTAGTTGAATATGAACCGTCATCTTGTCATCGAGTCATTTGTTGAACAAAACGGATGTTTTGGATCCATAATTATATACATAGCTTGGTATAATCAAACTTCAAAGTTCAGGTTCTTTATGCGAATGATACAATAATGTTCAATACAACAGAATTTGAGTACAAGTAATAGATGTGATTTAACTACTTCACACCTAACTCATTACAACACAATCTCGACTTTTAACGACTCTGAAAACAACTGTTTTTTGAAAATATTGTTATAAAAGGAGAAAATGATGGTAATCAGCATTCTCTTATATAATAAGAAGAGTAATACTCTGACATCACAAATATACAATTTTATGTGTTTCAAGATTAACGAAAATTCTTGTCTTTATATTTCATGATTTCTGCAATGAATAATGCTACTTTTTAAATAACTGTTATGTTTTCACTTTTCAATAATCTATAAAAGCTTTCTAAATTATTTCCACCATGATACCACGAAAACAAAAGAGATTGCCTTTCGACATAGAATTGCTTACACTCAAAGAACACGTGATATTCATCTTCAGTTATAGAAATTTGTTCATTACAAAGACAAGAAGTGCAAACACGATTATCTCTGCCAACATTAATGTCTTCCGAGTTCAATATTCAGTTTGTGGCTCGAACATCGAAATCTTGCGACATACCTTCTTAGATGAGGAGACATGTCCACGAAAAGATATCTCTCCGGATCTAACAAGGAGTGTGTATTTTTACAGAGATCACATCGAGAAGAGCTATTTATAGACTCTTGTATAAATTGTAAGGAACAATCACTTATTCTTTGCTTAAAAATTTTACAAAATTACTCATGATCGCCTAGCTCTTGGGATAGCCAAACGACACCAAAACCATATGATTGCAATAATTCCCTAACTTTCGTAACCCAATTTATTCGCCCAGTTTCGTCATAGCCTTTCAACATTAAGTAACATTGCTTTGGATTTCTTGCATTAACCATATGAAGGAGTTTGATCTAATATTTAATAACCTTAAGTTTATAATTAACACATAAAGGTAATCTTCCACATTCAGTTAAAACTACAGAGGAATTTGTTGATTGATTAACACCTAGAAACTCCCGACAGTATTGAAAATGAAGATTTTCGATGATACTTGTATACTCTGTTCCCCAGGGTGCCGTTTTACTAATATTTACGTAAGTTTTTGCGTATCTTTAAGGTTACGAAAAACTTACGTAATTCTTAAGTGCGTTTTACTAACCTTGCGTAAGTTTAGCGTGAGCGTTCGCGCCATATTTTTTCGTAACTCTTCAAAATAGAAGGATTTTTTTTGGAGCCAACTGTCAAATCGATAATCGTCTGCTGCTAATGGAGAAATGGAACCGGCTCGAAAGAAGCGAAAAGAGAACTGGACGGAGAGAGAAGTGAAGGAGCTCCAAAATGCATATTTGGAGCTCAGAAATACTCTAGAAGGACGACTTGGGCCGTCACTTTCCAACATAGACAAAGACAATGCATGGAAATGTATTCACGAAAGGTTACTATTCCGATAGATCTGCACTTGATTACTGTTCATTGTTTTTGAAACAGTACCGGCAACAAAGAACAAAAAAAAAAAAAAAAAAAAAATGAGGCAATGTATTCGGTATATTTTTAATTGATGAAATATTTGCGATACTTTTGGTATGTTAATATTCGGACGTTTTTTTTTAATTCTTTTCGCTGTTTAGACTACCGGCCATTTTGAGGGGCCCCATTTTGAATTCCTGACAGTTGCCACAAAGATTTCGAGAAGCCGAGAAAGAATATTTAGCGATTATATTGGGTAAAAAAATATTATAAACAATGCTTAGTTAAATAGAAAAGCAACGGGTATGCTTAAAACTTACTTTAATCGCAAATTTCTTAAGATATTGTGATTTATTAAGCGTTTTAAATGGAGCCGGAGGCTTCGCCCATGTTTTTCGTCGATCGTCCGGTTAGACTTGAAAATGGATACATTCTCAACCCTGTGTGAAATCGCACCCCTAAAATCTTACCTGTTCAAGGAGGTTTAGTGAAACAAATGAATTTCATGGATTCTTACATACGTGATGATTTGCTTGATGTATAATATCTTCCAGATATGCTTTGAAACCCCATTTTATGAGGATATGATTCTCCCTTCAATCTGTCAGCTCCAAAGTTTTGAGATGTGCTGCAGAGACCCAGCACCAAAATAATTTCGGAGTGGGCCTTCAGACAGAAGGTGACAATGGCTCATTTGAATGTATTGTATGAAATCCCCAGAAATTCATGCGTTTTGTGTCATTTGAGTTGACCTGTTTGAAAAGATTGTTTGTGCCCTTAGCAAAGGGTTATCATTACTGGTAAAATTGAAGTGTCCATTTGCAAGGCAATGTAGGGCACTGTCTAGCCCTAGTAAATAATTAATAAGTACAAACATGTCGTTTTCATTCTATAATTGATTCACATGAAAAGCAAAATGTTTTATTATGCATGTGCAAAAACAGTTACAGCAGAAAATACTGACTGAGCAGTCTGCACAGGCTGAGCCGATTCGAAACTTTTTGAATTGATCAGTTTCCTTTATGTCTGAGGCGCAGTCTAAATAATGTATAGTCTATTTTTTTAAATGAAAAATAAATTGTTTTTTGTGGATCCATTGCATGGTATAATAATGCAAAAAGCCCTTTTTGCCCAGAGCATAGCTCAAATCAGTGTTACCACTGTACAACATTCTTACATGTACGATATTCATAAATGAGTCATGGTCTGGCAAAAAAAGAGATCTCTGGTGAAAGAAACCAAGCAAGTTCTCACGTAATTATTGAAATACCTTATTTGTTGAACAACTGAATCAAGAGGTGGAATGGTCCTTGGGTATACAGAATAAACAGGATGTTTATATTCCGAATAGCCTGCATTGGATGTCATGATGTGGTGTCTGTAAAGATGCCTTTACCAGTGTTTTCAAACAGTACAGATCATATTTTTGAATACTTGTATTTATTTCAAGGATGCAAATGACAAGAAATAGACCGGCATTTGAAAATAGGGGATTGGGTACAAAATAGTGAAATCTAAGACATGGGATCATAGCTTTATTTCATAACAATGGTACAATGAAATATATTGACCCAATGCCAAAAGGCCAAAACTTTGGAGTGTACCAAAATGAAAGCATTTGCAGATGACATATTATGAGTTACTAAAATGATATTTTTTTTTATTTTTCCTTGATGGATAAAAAACAGAGACAAAAGGATAATTTCCTGTTTTCAAAAAACATCACATTCAAAGTTGTTAAAAGTCATGATTATGTGATTTTTATTGAAAGTAATAATCTTTCAGTGAGATTAATGTAGAAAAATTCAATACAATCCTGTTCAGGATGCAAAAAATTGTCTGATTATTCAAATCAAATTATATATAAAAATCGAAAGCATGCTTAAACACCATCTTTATATGAATTTCTGTTTAATCTTATTTGCAATTCAAGTGATAGACATTCACATGTTTTCTCCTTGTCACTTAAAGTCAAAGATAATTTCGCTATTACAGGCAATATTTAATTTTGTCTGGAATATCAGGTTAAACGTGTTGAATTTTTTCAATTAAGATTAAACAGAAATTCATATAAACTAGTGTCAGGAACAAAATCTATTTATGGTTTTTGTCACATATAGAATTTATCCAAAGTAGACAGCGTAATCCAGGATCAGATGGCACATTCAGTCTGTCTGATCTTAATCAATAATAATTGTGTGTAAATTAATCATTAACACTCTATCAGTATAGAAAGTGTCAAGGACGACTCTACATTCAAAGCTTTTGCAGTTGACAAAATGAAAGAGACTCAGGTAAAGAAATTACTCAAAGAAGTGTAAAAAATGTTGAAGGAAGAAGAGAAAAATCTGCTTACCAACTTTTTTACTGTTATATTTCCAGAAATCCTTCCCTACAAGCTTGTTAAAACTCCTGAGAAGTGTGGTATAGGGAAGTGCCTTATTCCTTTTGTATATTACTATCCTCAAGTCTTAATTTATTCTTTACAATATTCAATTTATTTTTATGTTTTTCTATCTTCACATGCACAGGATCAATGCTCAAGGAAGTGAATTAAGGAGCATCCCGGAGATTAAAAAAAAAAAATGTCCGACTTAAAAAGTGGGGTGAAAAAGAGAGAGAGAGAGAGACGTTTGCTCAGCCAGCAAACTGGTGGTAGACCTCCACCGACTTTATCAAGCTCAGATGAAAAGGTAAAACATGTCTTCACTCTTCACATAAACTATTTCAGGAAATTTATCTGTCCATCTGTCTGTCTGTCTGTCTGTCTGTCTGTCTGCACAAACTTAACATGAAAACTTTACATTTTCCCATTTCTCCTAAAGTAATTTAGTTACAAGGCTCATATTGTGTTTGAAGGCACATCTCATCGATACACATCTCCTGGTGCCAAGGTCAAGGTCATCTGCAAAGGTCAAGGTCAAATATCAGGGTCATTTTTCTCAAAAGATGGGTGTTTCGGGGGGCATTTGTGTTTTTCAAACGCATCTTGTTTTTTTTTTTTTTATAAATTCTGTTATCTTTTTCTGGCATTTCAGGAAACAGTACTTTCATTTTACTATTCCTTAATTTGGGTCTAAGATTCTTAATGAACTTGATAAATGCATGGGATAAAGAAAACATTACAGCCTATTTGTACTGATATACTGAAACATCTTGAATACCCTAAAAATAAAACCCTAATTTTGGTTTAAAATTTGAATGATGCATTATGCAAACCTAATATTAATGTTTTGTGAGGAACAATCAAAGTAGTACTTGACAAAGTTCAAAATTATTTACCACCCATTTTTTGACGGCATTAGCTGTCAATTATACACAAACTATATTATCTGAAAAAAGGGTTTGATTCATCTGCAAAAGACACTGATTCAGGTCAAGCGTCCAAAGTCCTCATAGGTTACCCTAGATGACTGCTTTTATCTTTGGAACAAATTTATATATTTAAAAGGTCGAGTCCAAGTAATTTAACCCAATACCAGAAGACAAAATTTTAGACTGGTCCAAATTTAAACAAATTGCAGACGACATTTTAGAGTTCATTTAAAATGGAATATAAGAACCATATAGAGTAGAAAACACTGTGAAAGAAGGAGAAATTGCTTGTTACAAGCAATTTATCCTTTGCTCGCAATATTTTCCACAGCTATATATCTTTAGTGCATCAAAATGTGGTATGGTGTAGTAATGGGTTAAATACCGGGTTATGAAAAAGAAATGTATGTTACAGTATAAACAAATAACAACTGCTTAGCATTACAGTTGAAATCAATTACCATTTTAAGGTGGGATATTTACTTAACCCTGTAAAACACAATCCCAAGTTAACGACGCTGACATAGAAAATTTTTGAAGATATTGTGGTAGAAAGAGAAAATGCTCGAAAAAATCAATTGTTATCTAATTTACTCTCTTGTGTACAAATGCTTTGAATTTGGACCAGTGTATAATTTTGTCATTTGGTAAAACGTTAACAATAACATATATTTTCCATATGCTCTTACAGATGGTTCAAGCTATTGGAGAGGTGGCAATATCGGGGTTTTGTGGGCCTGACACCTTTGATACTTTCGGTAAGTTGAAAACTGATTCTACAACCGAACCATCTAGCCCTGCATAGCCCCCAAAATGGTGTATACATGTCCATGAATGTAATTGAGTGGAGCATTTGGCTATGTCTTTATTATGTATGTAGACCGTTTTAATTTCTTTTATTGGCTCTTTACCAACACACTTGTCCAAAGTAAAAGCATTTGGAGATAACATCATAAGTGTGGCTAGAAAATTGATATACAATATTTTGGAAAAAGGATAAAATATTAGTAATCCAATATTTTCTTCTTTTCCCACAATGTTTTTAGAATAGTATTGTTTCCCTAGTATTGAACAGCAGAGATAATTTGGTGAAGTATTACATGTAAAGCTGTCAATAAGCGCACTGACAATTACTATTCCTTGCAGATAATTTCAGAAATGTGTATTTTATAGATCCCATCAATGATTACCTCCCTGTACCAAGCCAACAACCACAAACTACAACATTTCTGCCACACACATCGACATGTTACCTTCCACCAACATTTACCATGAAAAGCCAATCATTCACAACAACATGTAAAGGCAAATCAGAAACAGCAAAAGGTAAACTTTGAATTGTAAACACCATATCTAGAATCCCAATTCTTAACAACCATACAGCAAAGGGCAATTGAAGTCTTTTTAATTAATTCTTTACCAGCTGACAAAATTTTGGACCAGTCCAAAGTGAAATCATATGCATATAAAAACATAGTTGTGGTGAACTTCCTTACCAGCAATTTTCATCTCTCACTCTTGAATAATGTGAGAAAAGTAGACATTCGCTTTGGAAACAAATTTGTGTCATTCAAATTCAACTGTAACGTTTCAAAGTCATGAAAAGTATTTGCAGACAACATCATAAGTGGAATGAGTAGACAATATTGTGGAAAAAGGATAAAATATCAGTTATCTGACATTTCCTTATTTTCACACAATGATGTCAAAATGTATAGTTTCACAGTTTCTCCAGTATTGAACAGCAGAAACAGTTTGGTGAAGTATTCGAGGTATAGCTGTCAATAAGTGCACTGACAATTACTATTCCTTGCAGATAATTTCAAAAATGGGTATTTTATAGATCCCATCAATGATTACTTCCCTGTACCAAGCCAACAACCACCAACAGCCATATTATTCATGTACAAAAAGTTTACGTTACTTTCAAAATATCCTGTATGATATAACTTGTATGGTTTCATGATCTCTCCTTCTTTCCATATTTTTATATACATTTTACATCTGTAACAAATTCATGAGCTGTACCTTATTTCCTCATTTCAGACAAAGATGAAACAATCAAAATAACCACCATACTAAATCAGCATACTGAACTTTTACAAAGCATTCTGGATGAGCAAAGGAGAACCAATCATATTTTAGGACAGCTTTTCTCTGTAAATATTGAACATGAATGATTTAACCCATTCCCACACAATGACAACTTTTGACGACCCTGGGAAACAAGCCTTTTGAAAACACTGTGGGAAAAGGAGAAATTGCTCATAACGAGCAATTTCTCGTTTTCCCACAGTGTTTTCTACCCGTTTGGATAACTTTCTGCCATTTTCATCAAATTTGAAATTGTCATATGCAAACTCTTTCATTTTGGAAGAGTCTAAAATTTGTCATCTGGTAGCGGGTTAAACACCAAACAATCTGTAATTTTGATAAAGAATGCTTCCAAGAACATTGTGTGAAGAGGAGAAAATGCTGGTAACCAGCAATATTTTGTTTTACCACAATATTTTTTTTAGCCTATTTGATACCTTAACCCTTTACCTAAAGACAAATTTTTAGAATGGTCCAAATTCAAAGCTATTGCAGACGACAAAATAATTCTAACTTAAAAACAGAAATTCATTTTAGGACTGGCAGAAAACATTGTGGGTAAAGGAGAAAATGCTGGTTACCATATTTTCTCCTTTTATCACATTGGTTTCAAAAGGTTTCTTTTTCAGGGTAGTCAAAAGTCAGGATTGTGTAGTAAAGAGCTAAACTCATTTGTATTTATTTTCAAGTTTTTGAATGCAGTGACAGGATAAATAGAATAGGTGGTTGGTGTCTTTGATATGTTAAGATAGTCATGGCTGAAATTGTTTAATTTTCAAAATTCATTTAATTGCCATTGACTGGAACTTTTAAGAACTGCACCATTACCTATCCAAAAAGTCATAATAAATGCCATATTTTAATATGGTATGAATGTAATTTACTTGTATTTTGTAAACAAACATCATTCTAGATGGCTGCTATTGGGACTTTAACCAATCCAAGACAACAATTGTGTATTCTTTATGAGCTATAGTCATGGACAAAAGTCTTGTCCAGTCTACAAATGAGGTAACATTTTCCTTTTTGGTATCACACCAATATGAAAAAAGGTATTGTCAGAAAGAAGACATTATAACGCATTAAATGATAACATTTTTATGGAATTCGGGCATGTATTTCCAGTGAAATAACCTTATAAAACCAGGTACCATTAACTGGGAAGTTGGACTTGCCAAAACAGATTAAATAAATAGCAAAGGTGACACTTATTAACCAGAATGATTTTGTGCACCTTCAGTGTTTATCAATTATAAGAGGCCATTACTGACGAAAGGAACAAGCTTCCAGTAAATTTTTCTGCAAAAGCGTGTTCGCTCAATGCACCAGCAGTGCACCGGAATCATTCGGGTTAATGGGGATCATATTCATTTTTAATTTCTTCATGTTCTAGCAAGCGTGACTTCCCAAATAATGGTACCCAGGTTTACAATGTTTTTTGATTAAAAATAAAATTGTGTATTACATAAAAAAGTTATCACTGAATGCGTTACAATATTTTCTTTTCAACAATACCATATTCATTTTGGTACACTTACCGAAAAAGATAACGTTATCTTAGTTGTAGACCGGACAAGACTTTTGTCCATTAGTTTAGAAGTCTACCCAAATGTGTATCACAGAATTTTTTAAAAAACTGTTATCAAAATGTGTTTATCAAAGCTTCTCTTCTTCGATGAGCATTTGGTTCAAGGTCAAAATTCAAATCATTGTTATTGTGATTTTGAACTGCAGGATCATAGTTTTCCTCCATTCCATCTTCAATGCACAAATTGTGCAATTTTGCACACACTACAACAACCTTGGCACATTTTTCCGGTGTAAACTGCAAACAGCCACCAGTCTTGTGTAGACATCTGTGAAAGAAAGATTGTTTTTTATACCCCCGTATCGAAAGATCGGGGGCATATTGTTTTACCGTTGTCTGTCTGCACAAACTTAAGTCCCAATAGCGGCCAACTACAAAGAGTTTGTTTACAAAATAAAAGTAAACCCCATCCATACATCTTAAAATATGTTGATAATCATGACTTTATGGATAGGTAATGGTGCAGTTCTTAAAAGTTCCAGTCAATGGCAATTAAAAGAATGTTGAAAATTAAATAATTCCGTCCATGATTTATTTTCAACATTCTTTTGATTGCCATCTGCAGCAACTTTTAAGAACTGCATTTTTACCTATCCATGAAGTCATAATAAATGCCATATGTTAAGATGGTGTGAATGGGATTTACTTGTATTTTGTAAACAAACACCCTTGTAGTTGGCCGCTATTGGGACTTTAACATGAAAACTTAACATTTTACCATTACTCCTACACTTATTTAGTTACAAGGCTCATATTGTGTATTAAGGCATATCTCATCAATATGCATCTGATGGTTCCAAGGTCAAGGTCATCTGCCAAGGTCAAGGTCAAATATCAATGTAACATTTCTCAAAAAATGGCCATTTCGGGGGCATTAGTGTTTCACAAACACATCTTGTTTTTTAATATATCTACTCGCAATATCCTCCAAAATGCTTTAAAATAATTTACAACTGAGTATGAGATACATCTGTATGAATATTTTTTTTTTTTTTGCAAATAAGTATGTCCTGCTTATACCACACAGTGATATTTGATTAAAGATCCAGTAGCGGCCATCAAAAGCCAATGCCGATGTTAAAAATTCAAATCGTATTCATTCATTGCAAAAATTATGAAAAAGTGCTGTTGCTGCAAATCTGTACTTTTCCTCTGTTTTTGCATTTTTTTTTTTTTTCCTTTCATTTAAGATGCATCCATACTTATTCTAGCTAGATGTTGCCCCTCATGGATGTAAGGTTGCAAAGATTACAATGAATACAAAATTTGAGGTCATTTGTCAAAGGTGAAGGTAAAATTTTTTACCCGTAGACTGAAAATCCTGTATGAATCAGGATTTCTCAAAACCAGTCCTTTTGTGAGGGCATGGAGTTTTCAAAAACACATCTTGTTTTATTTCATGGACTTTGAATCTATGATTACTCACATTATGTGATAATTTGAAAATTAATAGTGATATTTAGTCATAACTGTAACTGTGATAATTTTTCTGTGATGCATTCTTTTTTGCGCATGTTGTACATAATTATTAAATTTTGTTTGGGAAAGAAACCATTTCTGGTTTATCACCTTGAATGTTGTGCCTTTTTAGCTCACCTGGAGCACTCTGTAGTGCTCACTGAGCTATTGTGATCACTCACCATCTATCGTGTCTGTAGCATCTACAGATATTAACAAATCAGCACCAAACTTTGTCAAAAGGGAAATGACCATAAGATCATGGATTTTTTGATTATGGAACTAATTGGACTAGAACTGATTTGTCTGAGTTTGTCTTCCCTTGAATTAGAAAATTTGCCATATTTAACTTTGTTTACACTCTAGCATCAGCAAATATAGACCAATCAGTACCAAACTTGGCCAAAATATATATGCCTATTAGGTCTCACATGAGTTTGATCATGGTTCAAATTGAACCAGAACATCTGGAGTTATTTGCCCTTGAATTTGGAAAAATTCCTGAATATGAATTCGTTTACACTCTATCATCTACAAATATTAACCAATCAGCACCAAACTTGGTCAAAATGTATGTGATCATAAGATCTTGAAAGAGTTTAATTATGAATGTAATAGGGTGAGAATAGTCACAATTAATAGGGTGAGAATAGTCACAATTATCTGCCCTTTATTTTAAAAAAATGTTATATTTGACTTTGTTTACACTCAGTCATCTGCAAATATAGACCAGTCAATACCAAACTTGGGCAAAATTTTTCTATCCAACAGAATCTGAATGAGTTCGATTATGGGTCCAATTGGACCAGAACAACTGGAGTTATTTGCTCTTGAATTGGGAAAAATTGCTGCATTCGACATCTTTACGCTCTAGCATCCACAAATATGAACCAATCAGCTCCAAACTTGGTCACAATTTATATGAGCATATGATCTCAGATGAGTTTGATTATGGGTCAAGTCATACCAGATCAGTCAGTGTTATCTGCCCTTGAAATAGAGAAATTGAAATATAGTGGTCCACTTGGTATTCATCTTCATTGTTAACCTGTACTGCTTAGTACTCAGGTGACCGATATAGGACCATCATGATCCTCTTGTTTTGTAAATATCGTCAAGATTATTGATTGTCTTTCCAAAAAATGGATATGATGACTGTGTACCTGAACCGACTTTTCAGGAGGCCGAAACTTCTTTCTACTACCATTCTGGTTCTGCTGTGAGCCGTGTTATAAGATATCTCAGCTCTTGTGACAGGGTGTATCTGTATGTTACATTGGAAAATAGAAAAGCAATATCATAGAAAATTTCTTTCAAAATATATATTTGGATTCATCCATAGCTATAATAATCATCCATTTGTACAATATGACTAATTTTCACTTTTCCTACTACAATTCATGGTTTTCTTTAGTTAACACAATGAATTTGTTGATAATACTTGTATCTATATATTGATTTTCTTTAACTCTTTCCCAGATGACAGATTTTAAAATCTTCCAAACTCTAAGAGTTTTCAGACGACAATTTCAAATTCTATGAAATAGGCGGAAAGTTCTCCAAACGGTTAGAAATAAAACAATGTGGGAAAAGGAGAAATTGCTTGTTACAAGATATTTCTCCTTTTTCTATAGTGTGGAGCTAAAAACCTGTGTTGCAGATATGTAAAAACCGGGGTGTGTTTGGGAAAGGGTTAAAACAAATTTGTATGTATTATTGATTTGTTTATTTGAATTTTAAAATATAATCAACTGTTGGCTGTCTCATTAGTATTGAAAAAAGGTTATTGGTGAAAAATCTGTTTTAGATAATCACTAATTAGTATTTAAGATAATAACTCATGACAGATCTTATACATGTATGTATGGAATTGCTAAATTTTGGAAAAAATCATGACTATTGGCCGTAAGTAAAGAGTAAAGAAAGAACTTAAAAATATACCTTCGGGGTTAACATGTAATTATTCAGAGCATATCCACAGTCACCCACTAACCAGCCATGGTTTCCTCCCTCTAACCACCTTTTCAAACCACAATTTTCAAATATTACATTGTCATGGGTAGAACCAGGCCATCGCGCAACAATGTTAGTGAACCTTGAAAGTAGAATTTAGAAATCTTTATTAATTTTTATGTAAAAATTTATGAATACCCTGACTCTAAAGGAAAAGTAGGAATAAGGCGTTTTGAAAACCTAATAAGAAAATGAAGGACAACATTTTCCCCTTTTCCAACAATGTATTGTGTCTTTTTCTACAAAGTATTGTTTTTTAACCCTTTCCCACACAATGACACCTTTTGACGTCCCTGGGAAACAAGCCTTTTGAAAACACTGTTGGAAAAGGAGAAATTGCTTGTAATGAGCAATTTCTCCTTTCCTACAGTGTTTTCTACCCATTTGGTCAGTGGTGCAAAAGTGTTTCCTGGCTTTCTCACACCAGTACTAATACAACTTTCTTTCCAAAGCCACTGACTACTTTCCTCACATGCATCATTTTTGAGAGGCGAAAATACGCCAGAGATAAAGTTCTGTCCTTATTAGTATTTAAACTAGAAAATTAAGATAGTTTAAAATTTGCCCTCTGTGATAACTTAATAACATGAATTTGTGGTATATAGTGATTTTTTTTTTCAAGTGCAAACACTAGAAAATGCATAATTCGTAAAGATGTACCTCATATCTGTATCAACAACTGCCTGAACATTTATGGCATGATACCCTTTCCTGCAAATAAAAATGTCTTCCCTTTCAGTAGGAGCCACGATTGGTATTAGGGTACAATCAACTGCTCCAATGCAATTGGGGATGTGGGCAACCCTGTAAAAGTTCCTCTTTATGTTTCCCAATCTGTTATTGTCTCTTGGGAAGATGATGTTTTGTAGTCTCCTGTCTATGGCACCAATTACCTTAAAAAGACATGTGTAAAACACATTTATAAGGCAAATAAACCCTTTCACAAAATAATCCTGGTTTTCATGACCCTTAGGAGTAGACCTATTGAAGAAAACATCGTGGGAAAATGAGAAAATGCTAGTAACTAGCATTTTCTTCTTTTCCCACTGTTTTCTTCCATATCTGATACAGAATTTGTTATTTAACCCATTATCAGACAACAAAATTTTAGACTGATACAAATTGAAACAAATTGCAGACTACATTTAACAGTGCATTTAAAATGAAAAATAAGTGACATTTAGGGTAGAAAACATTGTGAGAAAAGGAGAAATTGCTTGTTACAAGCAATTTCTCATTTTCTCAAAATATTTTCCATACCTATATATCTTTGTGTGTCAAAATGCGTAATTGCAATCAACATTAAATTTGTCATGACGTGCAAATGTTTTCAATTTGGTCAAGGCAAAAATCTGGCTGTATGGTAAAGAGTTAAATTATTGGGACTTACTAGGGTTAGAGATGGCCTTCTGGAGCTAATTAATTCAGTAATTTGCATAGGTTAGAAAATGTAAAGATATTTCTCTATAGCAGTATAATACCAATTTTACAAGTTACCTGTGAAGAAAAATTATGACAAAAATTCATGTTTTAAAGTAAACCAATTCACTTGTAATTTTAACAATGGTGTTTGCCTATTTTAAACTTATAAAATTTCATATGTATACCTATTGTTTTCAATCGTAAAGCCCTTCCCAAGTAATTCATACAACCATGGGGAAACGAAGAAAATGCTCCTTTTCCCACATTTTATACTTTATCAAGGACACAAATCATCACTTTTGGTATATTTAACTTTCATTTGCATACCTTTTGAATTTTTTCCTGTCCAAAATTGTATTGTTTGGGAAAGGGTCAATTACATATCAATACTTGTACTTTGTATAATAACTGATGCCCTAATTATTCAATAAATTTACTGTGCTGTTAGTGTATATTTTTGTATTCTATAACACCTACACACCTCTCAGAAAGGAATGAAAACTGTAAGAGTTTAAAGTTCCATTCCACCACGACACCTTCAAAATAATTGAGATAAAAGGGCTTAATGCATCTCAGTGATCCATGATTCAAAGGAAGTCAACAGCTGACCATTAATCCATACTTTCCTGGTTATATAACAACAAGTTCAATAATGAGTTGTACTTGTCCTCGGACATGCGTAAAATTGACCAAGAACAAAAAGATTTGGCATGTGCAGGCTGACATGGATCAATATTTTCACAGAGGCAATAAGCCCATTTTCACAGGGCAGGGTTCATTTGTTTGTTAAACTGCTAGTGGCAACATACAACTGACTGCCTCCATGTATGCTTTGGAAGAGTTCATTACCACTGGTGTTAAATAAATTTTGTCATCAACCAGTTTCGCAAGATTGTGCAGAGTGTGATCACCAACATGATGTTGATTGGGCAAAAAAATGCTGAATACATTCTAGTCAATGTATGTCCCTTCACGGAACAATCATGCGCATTAAAGTCCCAATACCGGCCTACTGTAACGGTGTTTGTTTACAAAATACAAGTTACTCCCATTCATACCATCTTAAAATACGGTATTTATTATGACTTTATGGATAGGTAATGGTGCAGTTCTTAAAAGTTCCAGTCAATGGCAATTAGAAGAATTGTGAAAATAAATAGTTCATGGCCGGAATTATTTAATTTTCAAAATTGTTAAAATTGCCATTGACTGGAACTTCTAAGAACTGCAACATTACCGATCCATAGTCATAATAAATACCATATTTTAAGAAGGTATGAATGGGAGTTACTTGTATTTTGTAAACAAACACCTCTCTAGTTGGCCGCTTTTGGGACTTTAATGACTAGTCTGAGAAGTAAGGCTTTTGAAAATTATAGGGAAATCAGAGAATGTAGTAAACAGCATTTCTCATTGTCTCAAAATGATTTATAGCCGAACCACACAGCTCAGTAGGTAGTGTTGCGGACTTGAGAACAGGAGGTCGCAACTTCAATCCTTAGCTAATCCAATATTCTTTCCGAGGATTGATGATGGTCACTGCGATAGGATTTATTCCTCTCTCTTCGCTGCCCATTGTTTCTACAAAAATTATGTGGGAAAGCAGCCAGTGGCTTGGAAAGAATATCGTGCAGAGTACTGGTTGAAAGAACTCCAGGAAAGCATGGATAGGTGCACTGGCAGTCGTGATATACCTGAAATAATGTTGAAAATGGCATTAAACACCATACAATCATAATAAAAATGATTTCCACCCTTTCACAGAATCGTTTTATCTGTACATATTTTCAATTCTGTCCATGGTAAAATTGTATCACTTGGTAAAGTTTTAATATCGAATTATGCTTGCCAATTCTCCTTTGACATAGCTGTATACGTAAAAATTATTTACGTAGGCAAAGAATTTATTTTGTAAACAATTTGAACAAGAAATTACCTGCCAAAAATGTTTGCAAACTGTGCTCTTTGAAACACCATGAGTCAACCCACCTTCACTGTAAAATTCCCCTTTTGCGCAAATTTGAAGAGTTATGAGAAGCTGAAAAGAATAGTTTATAACTGCAAACAACAATGTTACCACAAAGGTGATTTTGGAAAAAAATGTATAAACCTTTACCTTATATGCTAATTTTAGGTTCTTCCAGTTCAACAGCAAAGAGAGATATGATGTCAAAAATATGGACAAATGGGAATACAGTTCACTGACCTAGTCGCAAACATTGTGGGAATAGGAGAAATGTTTAAAAAGCTGTCTGTTGTTGATGCGTCAAAATGAGTATCTATGAGTAAATGGTTAATATGGTTACTGTTGCCTTTGTACAACTTACAAGTCATGAAACGTTTGATAAGGGCACCTTCCATGACAACAACATATAGTGGGCACCTAGAACAACCTTCCAATGAATAAGTCAAGGCTAAGAGTGTGAATAATTTCAAAAGTCTGTTATACAATGATTGAAAATTTTATTAATTAAATTTTGTCTCACATATCTACGTGTATAGATCAACAACTTGTGAAAATCGATCAGATAGCCTACTTTTTTCTGTTGGACCAATGACAGTTTTATCTCAAGATTCAGTAATTAGAAAAACCAAAGACGCTTTTGCACATCTATCATCATGTGATGACTTTCTGGGTGTCTCGGACACAGTTCAAGCCCCTTCTGCCAGAGTGTGCCTCATTAATATTCCTGTAGCACAGGAATCGGACGTTTAGTCAGTGAAAGTAGCTGAATGTCAGCCGAAGTGGACACTCTGTATTATAAATATTCCGCTATTCCTGTGCCTACAGTAATTGTAAACCGGGCACTTCCCACACGTATATCATGAAAACCCATGAAAATCATAATTACGCTTTGAACATAGTATCTAATTTCAGTAAGTATCCATCAAGAACAATAATGATATACCGTAATGAAGCTCAAGTTTCATTACACTCATTTCTTTTCGACAACAAAACTATAGGGTTGATCTTCCACTAGGGTTGTTTACATATTCGAAAATTTAGACCGGTATCCGTCCGGTACCTTCAGCTAAATAGTGACAGGGAATACGTTCATTTATAAAATCTATGATGTCGATTATATCTACATCTAGATATTCAGGTTTATGCTATATAGAAACAGTTTTTTTTCATTCTAAATCTTACCTTGGTCAGTGAATTTACGGCATGGCTCCTGTTGGTTTGGGGCTCAATTTCGTCCCTTATCAATTCGTTCAGCCACCGGATTCTATCTTTCGTCAAACGGTACTTTTCCTTTACCTCTCTCTCACTTAATTCGTCTAACCAGTTTGTCCTTTCACGAAAAACTCTCTCGGCCCGCACTCTGCCTCTGTTGTCGGCCATTTTTACGCGAGAGTTACGGCAGGTTTTTTTTTACGTAAAGTTACGCAAAAACTTACGCTCGAATCACTTACGAACTTTTTTAGTAAAACGCACTTACGCACTTTTTTTAGACTTACGTAAAAACTTACGAAAATTTTGTTCGTAACTATCTTAGTAAAACGGGCCCCAGATCTCTGCTCCAAATGTTAGTATAGGTACTATAACAGCATCAAAAATCTTAAAATATTCATTAAAGGGGAAGAACCCAAATGCATGCTGATAGGACTTAATACAGAAGATTGCTTTCCTGGCTTGTGCAACCAACTTATATTTAGCAGCCGTCCATGCTAGTGTAGGAGTAAAGAGAAGTCCCATGTATTTATACATATTTGTGATTTTAACTAGCTTTCCATTGAAATACCATTTTTCATTTGTTCTTAGTGGACCGCCATTTCTAAACACAATAATTTCTGTTTTACTCATGTTAATTGAGAGTTTAAATTCATTACAAAATTCAGAGAGTTTATTAATTTGCATTTGTAGATTTCGAACGGCATCTGCACAATGCGCTATATCATCTGCATAGAGAATACACTGTATTGGAGGAATAACGTTGGATATAAACACACCAGGGTGCCGTTTTACTAACATTTACGTAAGTTTTTGCGTATCTTTAAGGTTACGAAAAACTTACGTAATTCTTAAGTGCGTTTTACTAACCTTGCGTAAGTTTAGCGTGAGCGTTCGCGCCATATTTTTTCGTAACTCTTCAAAATAGAAGGATTTTTTTTGGAGCCAACTGTCAAATCGATAATCGTCTGCTGCTAATGGAGAAATGGAACAGGCTCGAAAGAAGCGAAAAGAGAACTGGACGGAGAGAGAAGTGAAGGAGCTCCAAAATGCATATTTGGAGCTCAGAAGTACTCTAGAAGGACGACTTGGGCCGTCGCGTTCCAACATAGACAAAGACAATGCATGGAAATGTATTCACGAAAGGTTACTATTCCGATAGATCTGCACTTGATTACTGTTCATTGTTTTTGAAACAGTACCGGCAACAAAGAACAAAAAAAAAAAAAAAAAAAAAATGAGGCAATGTATTTGGTATATTTTTAATTGATGAAATATTTGCGATACTTTTGGTATGTTAATATTCGGACGTTTTTTTTAAATTCTTTTCGCTGTTTAGACTACCGGCCATTTTGAGGGGCCCCATTTTGAGTTCCTGACAGTTGCCACAAAGATTTCGAGAAGCCGAGAAAGAATATTTAGCGATTATATTGGGTAAAAAAATATTATAAACAATGCTTAGTTAAATAGAAAAGCAACGGGTATGCTTAAAACTTACTTTAATCGCAAATTTCTTAAGATATTGTGATTTATTAAGCGTTTTAAATGGAGCCGGAGGCTTCGCCCATGTTTTTCGTCGATCGTCCGGTTAGACTTGAAAATGGATCCATTCTCAACCCTGTGTGAAATCGCACCCCTAAAACCTTACCTGTTCAAGGAGGTTTAGTGAAACAAATGAATTTCATGGATTCTTACATACGTGATGATTTGCTTGATAATATCTTCCTGAGATGCTTTGAAACCCCATTTTATGAGGATATGATTCTCCCTTCAATCTGCCAGCTCCAAAGTTTTGAGATGTGCTGCAGAGACCCAGCACCAAAATAATTTCGGAGTGGGCCTTCAGACAGAAGGTGACAATGGCTCATTTGAATGTATTGTATGAAATCCCCAGAAATTCATGCGTTTTGTGTCATTTGAGTTGACCTGTTTGAAAAGATTGTTTGTGCCCTTAGCAAAGGGTTATCATTACTGGTAAAATTGAAGTGTCCATTTGCAAGGCAATGTAGGGCACTGTCTAGCCCTAGTAAATAATTAATAAGTACAAACATGTCGTTTTCATTCTATAATTGATTCACATGAAAAGCAAAATGTTTTATTATGCATGTGCAAAAACAGTCACAGCAGAAAATACTGACTGAGCAGTCTGAGGCGCAATCTAAATAATGTATAGTCTATTTTTTTAAATGAAAAATAAATTGTTTTTTGTGGATCCATTGCATGGTATAATAATGCAAAAAGCCCTTTTTGCCCAGAGCATAGCTCAAATCAGTGTTACCACTGTACAACCACTGTACAACATTCTTACATGTACGATATTCATAAATGAGTCATGGTCTGGCAAAAAAAGAGCATCTCTGGTGAAAGAAACCAAGCAAGTTCTCACGTAATTATTGAAATACCTTATTTGTTGAACAACTGAATCAAGAGGTGGAATGGTCCTTGGGTATACAGAATAAACAGGATGTTTATATTCCGAATAGCCTGCATTGGATGTCATGATGTGGTGTCTGTAAAGATGCCTTTACCAATGTTTTCAAACAGTACAGATCATATTTTTGAATACTTGTATTTATTTCAAGGATGCAAATGACAAGAAATAGACCGGCATTTGAAAATAGGGGATTGGGTACAAAATAGTGAAATCTAAGACATGGGATCATAGCTTTATTTCATAACAATGGTACAATGAAATATATTGACCCAATGCCAAAAGGCCAAAACTTTGGAGTGTACCAAAATGAAAGCATTTGCAGATGACATATTATGAGTTACTAAAATGATATTTTTTTTTTATTTTTCCTTGATGGATAAAAAACAGAGACAAAAGGATAATTTCCTGTTTTCAAAAAACATCACATTCAAAGTTGTTAAAAGTCATGATTATGTGATTTTTATTGAAAGTAATAATCTTTCAGTGAGATTAATGTAGAAAAATTCGATACAATCCTGTTCAGGATGCAAAAAATTGTCTGATTATTCAAATCAAATTATATATAAAAATCGAAAGCATGCTTAAACACCATCTTTATATGAATTTCTGTTTAATCTTATTTGCAATTCAAGTGATAGACATTCACATGTTTTCTCCTTGTCACTTAAAGTCAAAGATAATTTCGCTATTACAGGCAATATTTAATTTTGTCTGGAATATCAGGTTAAACGTGTTGAATTTTTTCAATTAAGATTAAACAGAAATTCATATAAACTAGTGTCAGGAACAAAATCTATTTATGGTTTTTGTCACATATAGAATTTATCCAAAGTAGACAGCGTAATCCAGGATCAGATGGCACATTCAGTCTGTCTGATCTTAATCAATAATAATTGTGTGTAAATTAATCATTAACACTCTATCAGTATAGAAAGTGTCAAGGACGACTCTACATTCAAAGCTTTTGCAGTTGACAAAATGAAAGAGACTCAGGTAAAGAAATTACTCAAAGAAGTGTAAAAAATGTTGAAGGAAGAAGAGAAAAATCTGCTTACCAACTTTTTTACTGTAATATTTCCAGAAATCCTTCCCTACAAGCTTGTTAAAACTCCTGAGAAGTGTGGTATAGGGAAGTGCCTTATTCCTTTTGTATATTACTATCCTCAAGTCTTAATTTATTCTTTACAATATTCAATTTATTTTTATGTTTTTCTATCTTCACATGCACAGGATCAATGCTCAAGGAAGTGAATTAAGGAGCATCCCGGAGATAAAAAAAAAAAAAAACTGTCCGACTTAAAAAGTGGGGTGAAAAAGAGAGAGAGAGAGAGAGAGAGAGAGAGAGACGTTTGCTCAGCCAGCAAACTGGTGGTGGACCTCCACCGACTTTATCAAGCTCAGATGAAAAGGTAAAACATGTCTTCACTCTTCACATAAAATATTTCAGGAAATTTATCTGTCCATCTGTCTGTCTGTCTGTCTGCACAAACTTAACATGAAAACTTTACATTTTCCCATTTCTCCTAAAGTAATTTAGTTACAAGGCTCATATTGTGTTTGAAGGCACATCTCATCGATACACATCTCCTGGTGCCAAGGTCAAGGTCATCTGCAAAGGTCAAGGTCAAATATCAGGGTCATTTTTCTCAAAAGATGGGTGTTTCGGGGGGCATTTGTGTTTCTCAAACGCATCTTGTTTTTTTTTTTTTTTTTTTTTTATAAATTCTGTTATCTTTTTCTGGCATTTCAGGAAACAGTACTTTCATTTTACTATTCCTTAATTTGGGTCTAAGATTCTTAATGAACTTGATAAATGCATGGGATAAAGAAAACATTACAGCCTGTTTGTACTGATATACTGAAACATCTTGAATACCCTAAAAATAAAACCCTAATTTTGGTTTAAAATTTGAATGATGCATTATGCAAACCTAATATTAATGTTTTGTGAGGAACAATTAAAGTAGTACTTGACAAAGTTCAAAATTATTTACCACCCATTTTTTGACGGCATTAGCTGTCAATTATACACAAACTATATTATCTGAAAAAAGGGTTTGATTCATCTGCAAAAGACATTGATTCAGGTCAAGCGTCCAAAGTCCTCATAGGTTACCCTAGATGACTGCTTTTATCTTTGGAACAAATTTATATATTTAAAAGGTCGAGTCCAAGTAATTTAACCCAATACCAGAAGACAAAATTTTAGACTGGTCCAAATTTAAACAAATTGCAGACGACATTTTAGAGTTCATTTAAAATGGAATATAAGAACCATATAGAGTAGAAAACACTGTGAAAAAAGGAGAAATTGTTTGTTACAAGCAATTTATCCTTTGCTCGCAATATTTTCCACAGCTATATATCTTTAGTGCATCAAAATGCGGTATGGTGTAGTAATGGGTTAAATACCGGGTTATGAAAAAGAAATGTATGTTACAGTATAAACAAATAACAACTGCTTAGCATTACAGTTGAAATCAATTACCATTTTAAGGTGGGATATTTACTTAACCCTGTAAAACACAATCCCAAGTTAACGACGCTGACATAGAAAATTTTTGAAGATATTGTGGTAGAAAGAGAAAATGCTCGAAAAAATCAATTGTTATCTAATTTACTCTCTTGTGTACAAATGCTTTGAATTTGGACCAGTGTATAATTTTGTCATTTGGTAAAACGTTAACAATAACATATATTTTCCATATGCTCTTACAGATGGTTCAAGCTATTGGAGAGGTGGCAATATCGGGGTTTTGTGGGCCTGAAACCTTTGATACTTTCGGTAAGTTGAAAACTGATTCTACAACCGAACCATCTAGCCCTGCATAGCCCCCAAAATGGTGTATACATGTCCATGAATGTAATTGAGTGGAGCATTTGGCTATGTCTTTATTATGTATGTAGACCGTTTTAATTTCTTTTATTGGCTCTTTACCAACACACTTGTCCAAAGTAAAAGCATTTGGAGATAACATCATAAGTGTGGCTAGAAAATTGATATACAATATTTTGGAAAAAGGATAAAATATTAGTAATCCAATATTTTCTTCTTTTCCCACAATGTTTTTAGAATAGTATTGTTTCCCTAGTATTGAACAGCAGAGATAATTTGGTGAAGTATTACATGTAAAGCTGTCAATAAGCGCACTGACAATTACTATTCCTTGCAGATAATTTCAGAAATGTGTATTTTATAGATCCCATCAATGATTACCTCCCTGTACCAAGCCAACAACCACAAACTACAACATTTCTGCCACACACATCGACATGTTACCTTCCACCAACATTTACCATGAAAAGCCAATCATTCACAACAACATGTAAAGGCAAATCAGAAACAGCAAAAGGTAAACTTTGAATTGTAAACACCATATCTAGAATCCCAATTCTTAACAACCATACAGCAAAGGGCAATTGAAGTCTTTTTAATTAATTCTTTACCAGCTGACAAAATTTTGGACCAGTCCAAAGTGAAATCATATGCATATAAAAACATAGTTGTGGTGAACTTCCTTACCAGCAATTTTCATCTCTCACTCTTGAATAGTGTGAGAAAAGTAGACATTCGCTTTGGAAACAAATTTGTGTCATTCAAATTCAACTGTAACGTTTCAAAGTCATGAAAAGTATTTGCAGACAACATCATAAGTGGAATGAGTAGACAATATTGTGGAAAAAGGATAAAATATCAGTTATCTGACATTTCCTTCTTTTCACACAATGATGTCAAAATGTATAGTTTCACAGTTTCTCCAGTATTGAACAGCAGAAACAGTTTGGTGAAGTATTCGAGGTATAGCTGTCAATAAGTGCACTGACAATTACTGTTCCTTGCAGATAATTTCAAAAATGGGTATTTTATAGATCCCATCAATGATTACTTCCCTGTACCAAGCCAACAACCACCAACAGCCATATTATTCATGTACAAAAAGTTTACGTTACTTTCAAAATATCCTGTATGATATAACTTGTATGGTTTCATGATCTCTCCTTCTTTCCATATTTTTATATACATTTTACATCTGTAACAAATTCATGAGCTGTACCTTATTTCCTCATTTCAGACAAAGATGAAACAATCAAAATAACCACCATACTAAATCAGCATACTGAACTTTTACAAAGCATTCTGGATGAGCAAAGGAGAACCAATCATATTTTAGGACAGCTTTTCTCTGTAAATATTGAACATGAATGACTTAACCCATTCCCACACAATGACAACTTTTGACGACCCTGGGAAACAAGCCTTTTGAAAACACTGTGGGAAAAGGAGAAATTGCTCATAACGAGCAATTTCTCGTTTTCCCACAGTGTTTTCTACCCGTTTGGATAACTTTCTGCCATTTTCATCAAATTTGAAATTGTCATATGCAAACTCTTTCATTTTGGAAGAGTCTAAAATTTGTCATCTGGTAGTGGGTTAAACACCAAACAATCTGTAATTTTGATAAAGAATGCTTCCAAGAACATTGTGGGAAGAGGAAAAAATGCTGGTAACCAGCAATGTTTTGTTTTACCACAATATTTTTTTTAGCCTATTTGATACCTTAACCCTTTACCTAAAGACAAATTTTTAGAATGGTCCAAATTCAAAGCTATTGCAGACGACAAAATAATTCTAACTTAAAAACAGAAATTCATTTTAGGACTGGTAGAAAACATTGTGGGTAAAGGAGAAAATGCTGGTTACCATATTTTCTCCTTTTATCACATTGGTTTCAAAAGGTTTCTTTTTCAGGGTAGTCAAAAGTCAGGATTGTGTAGTAAAGAGCTAAACTCATTTGTATTTATTTTCAAGTTTTTGAATGCAGTGACAGGATAAATAGAATAGGTGGCTGGTGTCTTTGATATGTTAAGATAGTCATGGCTGAAATTGTTTAATTTTCAAAATTCATTTAATTGCCATTGACTGGAACTTTTAAGAACTGCACCATTACCTATCCAAAAAGTCATAATAAATGCCATATTTTAATATGGTATGAATGTAATTTACTTGTATTTTGTAAACAAACATCATTCTAGATGGCTGCTATTGGGACTTTAACCAATCCAAGACAACAATTGTGTATTCTTTATGAGCTATAGTTATGGACAAAAGTCTTGTCCAGTCTACAAATGAGGTAACATTTTCCTTTTTGGTATCACACCAATATGAAAAAAGGTATTGTCAGAAAGAAGACATTATAACGCATTAAATGATAACATTTTTATGGAATTCGGGCATGTATTTCCAGTGAAATAACCTTATAAAACCAGGTACCATTAACTGGGAAGTTGGACTTGCCAAAACAGATTAAATAAATAGCAAAGGTGACACTTATTAACCAGAATGATTTTGTGCACCTTCAGTGTTTATCAATTATAAGAGGCCATTACTGACGAAAGGAACAAGCTTCCAGTAAATTTTTCTGCAAAAGCGTGTTCGCTCAATGCACCAACAGTGCACCGGAGTCATTCGGGTTAATGGGGATCATATTCATTTTTAATTTCTTCATGTTCTAGCAAGCGTGACTTCCCAAATAATGGTACCTAGGTTTACAATGTTTTTTGATTAAAAATAAAATTGTGTATTACATAAAAAAGTTATCACTGAATGCGTTACAATATTTTCTTTTCAACAATACCATATTCATTTTGGTACACATACCGAAAAAGGTAACGTTATCTTAGTTGTAGACCGGACAAGACTTTTGTCCATTAGTTTAGAAGTCTACCCAAATGTGTATCACAGAATTTTTTAAAAAACTGTTATCAAAATGTGTTTATCAAAGCTTCTCTTCTTCGATGAGCATTTGGTTCAAGGTCAAAATTCAAATCATTGTTATTGTGATTTTGAACTGCAGGATCATAGTTTTCCTCCATTCCATCTTCAATGCACAAATTGTGCAATTTTGCACACACTACAACAACCTTGGCACATTTTTCCGGTGTAAACTGCAAACAGCCACCAGTCTTGTGTAGACATCTGTGAAAGAAAGATTGTTTTTTATACCCCCGTATCGAAAGATCGGGGGCATATTGTTTTACCGTTGTCTGTCTGCACAAACTTAAGTCCCAATAGCGGCCAACTACAAAGAGTTTGTTTACAAAATAAAAGTAAACCCCATCCATACATCTTAAAATATGTTGATAATCATGACTTTATGGATAGGTAATGGTGCAGTTCTTAAAAGTTCCAGTCAATGGCAATTAAAAGAATGTTGAAAATTAAATAATTCCGTCCATGATTTATTTTCAACATTCTTTTGATTGCCATCTGCAGCAACTTTTAAGAACTGCATTTTTACCTATCCATGAAGTCATAATAAATGCCATATGTTAAGATGGTGTGAATGGGATTTACTTGTATTTTGTAAACAAACACCCTTGTAGTTGGCCGCTATTGGGACTTTAACATGAAAACTTAACATTTTACCATTAATCCTACACTTATTTAGTTACAAGGCTCATATTGTGTATTAAGGCATATCTCATCAATATGCATCTGATGGTTCCAAGGTCAAGGTCATCTGCCAAGGTCAAGGTCAAATATCAATGTAACATTTCTCAAAAAATGGCCATTTCGGGGGCATTAGTGTTTCACAAACACATCTTGTTTTTTAATATATCTACTCGCAATATCCTCCAAAATGCTTTAAAATAATTTACAACTTAGTATGAGATACATCTGTATGAATATTTTTTTTTTTTTGCAAATAAGTATGTCCTGCTTATACCACACAGTGATATTTGATTAAAGATCCAGTAGCGGCCATCAAAAGCCAATGCCGATGTTAAAAATTCAAATCGTATTCATTCATTGCAAAAATTATGAAAAAGTGCTGTTGCTGCAAATCTGTACTTTTCCTCTGTTTTTGCATTTTTTTTTTTTTTTTCCTTTCATTTAAGATGCATCCATACTTATTCTAGCTAGATGTTGCCCCTCATGGATGTAAGGTTGCAAAGATTACAATGAATACAAAATTTGAGGTCATTTGTCAAAGGTGAAGGTAAAATTTTTTACCCGTAGACTGAAAATCCTGTATGAATCAGGATTTCTCAAAACCAGTCCTTTTGTGAGGGCATGGAGTTTTCAAAAACACATCTTGTTTTATTTCATGGACTTTGAATCTATGATTACTCACATTATGTGATAATTTGAAAATTAATAGTGATATTTAGTCATAACTGTAACTGTGATAATTTTTCTGTGATGCATTCTTTTTTGCGCATGTTGTACATAATTATTAAATTTTGTTTGGGAAAGAAACCATTTCTGGTTTATCACCTTGAATGTTGTGCCTTTTTAGCTCACCTGGAGCACTCTGTAGTGCTCACTGAGCTATTGTGATCACTCACCACCTATCGTGTCTGTAGCATCTACAGATATTAACAAATCAGCACCAAACTTTGTCAAAAGGGAAATGACCATAAGATCATGGATTTTTTTATTATGGAACTAATTGGACTAGAACTGATTTGTCTGAGTTTGTCTTCCCTTGAATTAGAAAATTTGCCATATTTAACTTTGTTTACACTCTAGCATCAGCAAATATAGACCAATCAGTACCAAACTTGGCCAAAATATATATGCCTATTAGGTCTCACATGAGTTTGATCATGGTTCAAATTGAACCAGAACATCTGGAGTTATTTGCCCTTGAATTTGGAAAAATTCCTGAATATGAATTCGTTTACACTCTATCATCTACAAATATTAACCAATCAGCACCAAACTTGGTCAAAATGTATGTGATCATAAGATCTTGAAAGAGTTTAATTATGAATGTAATAGGGTGAGAATAGTCACAATTAATAGGGTGAGAATAGTCACAATTATCTGCCCTTTATTTTAAAAAAATGTTATATTTGACTTTGTTTACACTCAGTCATCTGCAAATATAGACCAGTCAATACCAAACTTGGGCAAAATTTTTCTATCCAACAGAATCTGAATGAGTTCGATTATGGGTCCAATTGGACCAGAACAACTGGAGTTATTTGCTCTTGAATTGGGAAAAATTGCTGCATTCGACATCTTTACGCTCTAGCATCCACAAATATGAACCAATCAGCTCCAAACTTGGTCACAATTTATATGAGCATATGATCTCAGATGAGTTTGATTATGGGTCAAGTCATACCAGATCAGTCAGTGTTATCTGCCCTTGAAATAGAGAAATTGAAATATAGTGGTCCACTTGGTATTCATCTTCATTGTTAACCTGTACTGCTTAGTACTCAGGTGACCGATATAGGACCATCATGATCCTCTTGTTTTGTAAATATCGTCAAGATTATTGATTGTCTTTCCAAAAAATGGATATGATGACTGTGTACCTGAACCGACTTTTCAGGAGGCCGAAACTTCTTTCTACTACCATTCTGGTTCTGCTGTGAGCCGTGTTATAAGATATCTCAGCTCTTGTGACAGGGCGTATCTGTATGTTACATTGGAAAATAGAAAAGCAATATCATAGAAAATTTCTTTCAAAATATATATTTGGATTCATCCATAGCTATAATAATCATCCATTTGTACAATATGACTAATTTTCACTTTTCCTACTACAATTCATGGTTTTCTTTAGTTAACACAATGAATTTGTTGATAATACTTGTATCTATATATTGATTTTCTTTAACTCTTTCCCAGATGACAGATTTTAAAATCTTCCAAACTCTAAGAGTTTTCAGACGACAATTTCAAATTCTATGAAATAGGCGGAAAGTTCTCCAAACGGTTAGAAAGAAAACAATGTGGGAAAAGGAGAAATTGCTTGTTACAAGATATTTCTCCTTTTTCTATAGTGTGGAGCTAAAAACCTGTGTTGCAGATATGTAAAAACCGGGGTGTGTTTGGGAAAGGGTTAAAACAAATTTGTATGTATTATTGATTTGTTTATTTGAATTTTAAAATATAATCAACTGTTGGCTGTCTCATTAGTATTGAAAAAAGGTTATTGGTGAAAAATCTGTTTTAGATAATCACTAATTAGTATTTAAGATAATAACTCATGACAGATCTTATACATGTATGTATGGAATTGCTAAATTTTGGAAAAAATCATGACTATTGGCCGTAGGTAAAGAGTAAAGAAAGAACTTAAAAATATACCTTCGGGGTTAACATGTAATTATTCAGAGCATATCCACAGTCACCCACTAACCAGCCATGGTTTCCTCCCTCTAACCACCTTTTCAAACCACAATTTTCAAATATTACATTGTCATGGGTAGAACCAGGCCATCGCGCAACAATGTTAGTGAACCTTGAAAGTAGAATTTAGAAATCTTTATTAATTTTTATGTAAAAATTTATGAATACCCTGACTCTAAAGGAAAAGTAGGAATAAGGCGTTTTGAAAACCTAATAAGAAAATGAAGGACAACATTTTCCCCTTTTCCAACAATGTATTGTGTCTTTTTCTACAAAGTATTGTTTTTTAACCCTTTCCCACACAATGACACCTTTTGACGTCCCTGGGAAACAAGCCTTTTGAAAACACTGTTGGAAAAGGAGAAATTGCTTGTAATGAGCAATTTCTCCTTTCCTACAGTGTTTTCTACCCATTTGGTCAGTGGTGCAAAAGTGTTTCCTGGCTTTCTCACACCAGTACTAATACAACTTTCTTTCCAAAGCCACTGACTACTTTCCTCACATGCATCATTTTTTGAGAGGCGAAAATACGCCAGAGATAAAGTTCTGTCCTTATTAGTATTTAAACTAGAAAATTAAGATAGTTTAAAATTTGCCCTCTGTGATAACTTAATAACATGAATTTGTGGTATATAGTGATTTTTTTTTCAAGTGCAAACACTAGAAAATGCATAATTCGTAAAGATGTACCTCATATCTGTATCAACAACTGCCTGAACATTTATGGCATGATACCCTTTCCTGCAAATAAAAATGTCTTCCCTTTCAGTAGGAGCCACGATTGGTATTAGGGTACAATCAACTGCTCCAATGCAATTGGGGATGTGGGCAACCCTGTAAAAGTTCCTCTTTATGTTTCCCAATCTGTTATTGTCTCTTGGGAAGATGATGTTTTGTAGTCTCCTGTCTATGGCACCAATTACCTTAAAAAGACATGTGTAAAACACATTTATAAGGCAAATAAACCCTTTCACAAAATAATCCTGGTTTTCATGACCCTTAGGAGTAGACCTATTGAAGAAAACATCGTGGGAAAATGAGAAAATGCTAGTAACTAGCATTTTCTTCTTTTCCCACTGTTTTCTTCCATATCTGATACAGAATTTGTTATTTAACCCATTATCAGACAACAAAATTTTAGACTGATACAAATTGAAACAAATTGCAGACTACATTTAACAGTGCATTTAAAATGAAAAATAAGTGACATTTAGGGTAGAAAACATTGTGAGAAAAGGAGAAATTGCTTGTTACAAGCAATTTCTCATTTTCTCAAAATATTTTCCATACCTATATATCTTTGTGTGTCAAAATGCGTAATTGCAATCAACATTAAATTTGTCATGACGTGCAAATGTTTTCAATTTGGTCAAGGCAAAAATCTGGCTGTATGGTAAAGAGTTAAATTATTGGGACTTACTAGGGTTAGAGATGGCCTTCTGGAGCTAATTAATTCAGTAATTTGCATAGGTTAGAAAATGTAAAGATATTTCTCTATAGCAGTATAATACCAATTTTACAAGTTACCTGTGAAGAAAAATTATGACAAAAATTCATGTTTTAAAGTAAACCAATTCACTTGTAATTTTAACAATGGTGTTTGCCTATTTTAAACTTATAAAATTTCATATGTATACCTATTGTTTTCAATCGTAAAGCCCTTCCCAAGTAATTCATACAACCATGGGGAAACGAAGAAAATGCTCCTTTTCCCACATTTTATACTTTATCAAGGACACAAATCATCACTTTTGGTATATTTAACTTTCATTTGCATACCTTTTGAATTTTTTCCTGTCCAAAATTGTATTGTTTGGGAAAGGGTCAATTACATATCAATACTTGTACTTTGTATAATAACTGATGCCCTAATTATTCAATAAATTTACTGTGCTGTTAGTGTATATTTTTGTATTCTATAACACCTACACACCTCTCAGAAAGGAATGAAAACTGTAAGAGTTTAAAGTTCCATTCCACCACGACACCTTCAAAATAATTGAGATAAAAGGGCTTAATGCATCTCAGTGATCCATGATTCAAAGGAAGTCAACAGCTGACCATTAATCCATACTTTCCTGGTTATATAACAACAAGTTCAATAATGAGTTGTACTTGTCCTCGGACATGCGTAAAATTGACCAAGAACAAAAAGATTTGGCATGTGCAGGCTGACATGGATCAATATTTTCACAGAGGCAATAAGCCCATTTTCACAGGGCAGGGTTCATTTGTTTGTTAAACTGCTAGTGGCAACATACAACTGACTGCCTCCATGTATGCTTTGGAAGAGTTCATTACCACTGGTGTTAAATAAATTTTGTCATCAACCAGTTTCGCAAGATTGTGCAGAGTGTGATCACCAACATGATGTTGATTGGGCAAAAAAATGCTGAATACATTCTAGTCAATGTATGTCCCTTCACGGAACAATCATGCGCATTAAAGTCCCAATACCGGCCTACTGTAAAGGTGTTTGTTTACAAAATACAAGTTACTCCCATTCATACCATCTTAAAATACGGTATTTATTATGACTTTATGGATAGGTAATGGTGCAGTTCTTAAAAGTTCCAGTCAATGGCAATTAGAAGAATTGTGAAAATAAATAGTTCATGGCCGGAATTATTTAATTTTCAAAATTGTTAAAATTGCCATTGACTGGAACTTCTAAGAACTGCAACATTACCGATCCATAGTCATAATAAATACCATATTTTAAGAAGGTATGAATGGGAGTTACTTGTATTTTGTAAACAAACACCTCTCTAGTTGGCCGCTTTTGGGACTTTAATGACTAGTCTGAGAAGTAAGGCTTTTGAAAATTATAGGGAAATCAGAGAATGTAGTAAACAGCATTTCTCATTGTCTCAAAATGATTTATAGCCGAACCACACAGCTCAGTAGGTAGTGTTGCGGACTTGAGAACAGGAGGTCGCAACTTCAATCCTTAGCTAATCCAATATTCTTTCCGAGGATTGATGATGGTCACTGCGATAGGATTTATTCCTCTCTCTTCGCTGCCCATTGTTTCTACAAAAATTATGTGGGAAAGCAGCCAGTGGCTTGGAAAGAATATCGTGCAGAGTACTGGTTGAAAGAACTCCAGGAAAGCATGGATAGGTGCACTGGCAGTCGTGATATACCTGAAATAATGTTGAAAATGGCATTAAACACCATACAATCATAATAAAAATGATTTCCACCCTTTCACAGAATCGTTTTATCTGTACATATTTTCAATTCTGTCCATGGTAAAATTGTATCACTTGGTAAAGTTTTAATATCGAATTATGCTTGCCAATTCTCCTTTGACATAGCTGTATACGTAAAAATTATTTACGTAGGCAAAGAATTTATTTTGTAAACAATTTGAACAAGAAATTACCTGCCAAAAATGTTTGCAAACTGTGCTCTTTGAAACACCATGAGTCAACCCACCTTCACTGTAAAATTCCCCTTTTGCGCAAATTTGAAGAGTTATGAGAAGCTGAAAAGAATAGTTTATAACTGCAAACAACAATGTTACCACAAAGGTGATTTTGGAAAAAAATGTATAAACCTTTACCTTATATGCTAATTTTAGGCTCTTCCAGTTCAACAGCAAAGAGAGATATGATGTCAAAAATATGGACAAATGGGAATACAGTTCACTGACCTAGTCGCAAACATTGTGGGAATAGGAGAAATGTTTAAAAAGCTGTCTGTTGTTGATGCGTCAAAATGAGTATCTATGAGTAAATGGTTAATATGGTTACTGTTGCCTTTGTACAACTTACAAGTCATGAAACGTTTGATAAGGGCACCTTCCATGACAACAACATATAGTGGGCACCTAGAACAACCTTCCAATGAATAAGTCAAGGCTAAGAGTGTGAATAATTTCAAAAGTCTGTTATACAATGATTGAAAATTTTATTAATTAAATTTTGTCTCACATATCTACGTGTATAGATCAACAACTTGTGAAAATCGATCAGATAGCCTACTTTTTTCTGTTGGACCAATGACAGTTTTATCTCAAGATTCAGTAATTAGAAAAACCAAAGACGCTTTTGCACATCTATCATCATGTGATGACTTTCTGGGTGTCTCGGACACAGTTCAAGCCCCTTCTGCCAGAGTGTGCCTCATTAATATTCCTGTAGCACAGGAATCGGACGTTTAGTCAGTGAAAGTAGCTGAATGTCAGCCGAAGTGGACACTCTGTATTATAAATATTCCGCTATTCCTGTGCCTACAGTAATTGTAAACCGGGCACTTCCCACACGTATATCATGAAAACCCATGAAAATCATAATTACGCTTTGAACATAGTATCTAATTTCAGTAAGTATCCATCAAGAACAATAATGATATACCGTAATGAAGCTCAAGTTTCATTACACTCATTTCTTTTCGACAACAAAACTATAGGGTTGATCTTCCACTAGGGTTGTTTACATATTCGAAAATTTAGACCGGTATCCGTCCGGTACCTTCAGCTAAATAGTGACAGGGAATACGTTCATTTATAAAATCTATGATGTCGATTATATCTACATCTAGATATTCAGGTTTATGCTATATAGAAACAGTTTTTTTTCATTCTAAATCTTACCTTGGTCAGTGAATTTACGGCATGGCTCCTGTTGGTTTGGGGCTCAATTTCGTCCCTTATCAATTCGTTCAGCCACCGGATTCTATCTTTCGTCAAACGGTACTTTTCCTTTACCTCTCTCTCACTTAATTCGTCTAACCAGTTTGTCCTTTCACGAAAAACTCTCTCGGCCCGCACTCTGCCTCTGTTGTCGGCCATTTTTACGCGAGAGTTACGGCAGGTTTTTTTTTACGTAAAGTTACGCAAAAACTTACGCTCGAATCACTTACGAACTTTTTTAGTAAAACGCACTTACGCACTTTTTTTAGACTTACGTAAAAACTTACGAAAATTTTGTTCGTAACTATCTTAGTAAAACGGGCCCCAGATCTCTGCTCCAAATGTTAGTATAGGTACTATAACAGCATCAAAAATCTTAAAATATTCATTAAAGGGGAAGAACCCAAATGCATGCTGATAGGACTTAATACAGAAGATTGCTTTCCTGGCTTGTGCAACCAACTTATATTTAGCAGCCGTCCATGCTAGTGTAGGAGTAAAGAGAAGTCCCATGTATTTATACATATTTGTGATTTTAACTAGCTTTCCATTGAAATACCATTTTTCATTTGTTCTTAGTGGACCGCCATTTCTAAACACAATAATTTCTGTTTTACTCATGTTAATTGAGAGTTTAAATTCATTACAAAATTCAGAGAGTTTATTAATTTGCATTTGTAGATTTCGAACGGCATCTGCACAATGCGCTATATCATCTGCATAGAGAATACACTGTATTGGAGGAATAACGTTGGATATAAACACACCAGGGTGCCGTTTTACTAACATTTACGTAAGTTTTTGCGTATCTTTAAGGTTACGAAAAACTTACGTAATTCTTAAGTGCGTTTTACTAACCTTGCGTAAGTTTAGCGTGAGCGTTCGCGCCATATTTTTTCGTAACTCTTCAAAATAGAAGGATTTTTTTTGGAGCCAACTGTCAAATCGATAATCGTCTGCTGCTAATGGAGAAATGGAACAGGCTCGAAAGAAGCGAAAAGAGAACTGGACGGAGAGAGAAGTGAAGGAGCTCCAAAATGCATATTTGGAGCTCAGAAGTACTCTAGAAGGACGACTTGGGCCGTCGCGTTCCAACATAGACAAAGACAATGCATGGAAATGTATTCACGAAAGGTTACTATTCCGATAGATCTGCACTTGATTACTGTTCATTGTTTTTGAAACAGTACCGGCAACAAAGAACAAAAAAAAAAAAAAAAAAAAAATGAGGCAATGTATTTGGTATATTTTTAATTGATGAAATATTTGCGATACTTTTGGTATGTTAATATTCGGACGTTTTTTTTAAATTCTTTTCGCTGTTTAGACTACCGGCCATTTTGAGGGGCCCCATTTTGAGTTCCTGACAGTTGCCACAAAGATTTCGAGAAGCCGAGAAAGAATATTTAGCGATTATATTGGGTAAAAAAATATTATAAACAATGCTTAGTTAAATAGAAAAGCAACGGGTATGCTTAAAACTTACTTTAATCGCAAATTTCTTAAGATATTGTGATTTATTAAGCGTTTTAAATGGAGCCGGAGGCTTCGCCCATGTTTTTCGTCGATCGTCCGGTTAGACTTGAAAATGGATCCATTCTCAACCCTGTGTGAAATCGCACCCCTAAAACCTTACCTGTTCAAGGAGGTTTAGTGAAACAAATGAATTTCATGGATTCTTACATACGTGATGATTTGCTTGATAATATCTTCCTGAGATGCTTTGAAACCCCATTTTATGAGGATATGATTCTCCCTTCAATCTGCCAGCTCCAAAGTTTTGAGATGTGCTGCAGAGACCCAGCACCAAAATAATTTCGGAGTGGGCCTTCAGACAGAAGGTGACAATGGCTCATTTGAATGTATTGTATGAAATCCCCAGAAATTCATGCGTTTTGTGTCATTTGAGTTGACCTGTTTGAAAAGATTGTTTGTGCCCTTAGCAAAGGGTTATCATTACTGGTAAAATTGAAGTGTCCATTTGCAAGGCAATGTAGGGCACTGTCTAGCCCTAGTAAATAATTAATAAGTACAAACATGTCGTTTTCATTCTATAATTGATTCACATGAAAAGCAAAATGTTTTATTATGCATGTGCAAAAACAGTCACAGCAGAAAATACTGACTGAGCAGTCTGAGGCGCAATCTAAATAATGTATAGTCTATTTTTTTAAATGAAAAATAAATTGTTTTTTGTGGATCCATTGCATGGTATAATAATGCAAAAAGCCCTTTTTGCCCAGAGCATAGCTCAAATCAGTGTTACCACTGTACAACCACTGTACAACATTCTTACATGTACGATATTCATAAATGAGTCATGGTCTGGCAAAAAAAGAGCATCTCTGGTGAAAGAAACCAAGCAAGTTCTCACGTAATTATTGAAATACCTTATTTGTTGAACAACTGAATCAAGAGGTGGAATGGTCCTTGGGTATACAGAATAAACAGGATGTTTATATTCCGAATAGCCTGCATTGGATGTCATGATGTGGTGTCTGTAAAGATGCCTTTACCAATGTTTTCAAACAGTACAGATCATATTTTTGAATACTTGTATTTATTTCAAGGATGCAAATGACAAGAAATAGACCGGCATTTGAAAATAGGGGATTGGGTACAAAATAGCGAAATCTAAGACATGGGATCATAGCTTTATTTCATAACAATGGTACAATGAAATATATTGACCCAATGCCAAAAGGCCAAAACTTTGGAGTGTACCAAAATGAAAGCATTTGCAGATGACATATTATGAGTTACTAAAATGATATTTTTTTTTATTTTTCCTTGATGGATAAAAAACAGAGACAAAAGGATAATTTCCTGTTTTCAAAAAACATCACATTCAAAGTTGTTAAAAGTCATGATTATGTGATTTTTATTGAAAGTAATAATCTTTCAGTGAGATTAATTTAGAAAAATTCGATACAATCCTGTTCAGGATGCAAAAAATTGTCTGATTATTCAAATCAAATTATATATAAAAATCGAAAGCATGCTTAAACACCATCTTTATATGAATTTCTGTTTAATCTTATTTGCAATTCAAGTGATAGACATTCACATGTTTTCTCCTTGTCACTTAAAGTCAAAGATAATTTCGCTATTACAGGCAATATTTAATTTTGTCTGGAATATCAGGTTAAACGTGTTGAATTTTTTCAATTAAGATTAAACAGAAATTCATATAAACTAGTGTCAGGAACAAAATCTATTTATGGTTTTTGTCACATATAGAATTTATCCAAAGTAGACAGCGTAATCCAGGATCAGATGGCACATTCAGTCTGTCTGATCTTAATCAATAATAATTGTGTGTAAATTAATCATTAACACTCTATCAGTATAGAAAGTGTCAAGGACGACTCTACATTCAAAGCTTTTGCAGTTGACAAAATGAAAGAGACTCAGGTAAAGAAATTACTCAAAGAAGTGTAAAAAATGTTGAAGGAAGAAGAGAAAAATCTGCTTACCAACTTTTTTACTGTAATATTTCCAGAAATCCTTCCCTACAAGCTTGTTAAAACTCCTGAGAAGTGTGGTATAGGGAAGTGCCTTATTCCTTTTGTATATTACTATCCTCAAGTCTTAATTTATTCTTTACAATATTCAATTTATTTTTATGTTTTTCTATCTTCACATGCACAGGATCAATGCTCAAGGAAGTGAATTAAGGAGCATCCCGGAGATAAAAAAAAAAAAAACTGTCCGACTTAAAAAGTGGGGTGAAAAAGAGAGAGAGAGAGAGAGAGAGAGAGAGAGACGTTTGCTCAGCCAGCAAACTGGTGGTGGACCTCCACTGACTTTATCAAGCTCAGATGAAAAGGTAAAACATGTCTTCACTCTTCACATAAAATATTTCAGCAAATTTATCTGTCCATCTGTCTGTCTGTCTGTCTGCACAAACTTAACATGAAAACTTTACATTTTCCCATTTCTCCTAAAGTAATTTAGTTACAAGGCTCATATTGTGTTTGAAGGCACATCTCATCGATACACATCTCCTGGTGCCAAGGTCAAGGTCATCTGCAAAGGTCAAGGTCAAATATCAGGGTCATTTTTCTCAAAAGATGGGTGTTTCGGGGGGCATTTGTGTTTCTCAAACGCATCTTGTTTTTTTTTTTTTTTTTTTTTATAAATTCTGTTATCTTTTTCTGGCATTTCAGGAAACAGTACTTTCATTTTACTATTCCTTAATTTGGGTCTAAGATTCTTAATGAACTTGATAAATGCATGGGATAAAGAAAACATTACAGCCTGTTTGTACTGATATACTGAAACATCTTGAATACCCTAAAAATAAAACCCTAATTTTGGTTTAAAATTTGAATGATGCATTATGCAAACCTAATATTGATGTTTTGTGAGGAACAATTAAAGTAGTACTTGACAAAGTTCAAAATTATTTACCACCCATTTTTTGACGGCATTAGCTGTCAATTATACACAAACTATATTATCTGAAAAAAGGGTTTGATTCATCTGCAAAAGACATTGATTCAGGTCAAGCGTCCAAAGTCCTCATAGGTTACCCTAGATGACTGCTTTTATCTTTGGAACAAATTTATATATTTAAAAGGTCGAGTCCAAGTAATTTAACCCAATACCAGAAGACAAAATTTTAGCCTGGTCCAAATTTAAACAAATTGCAGACGACATTTTAGAGTTCATTTAAAATGGAATATAAGAACCATATAGAGTAGAAAACACTGTGAAAAAAGGAGAAATTGTTTGTTACAAGCAATTTATCCTTTGCTCGCAATATTTTCCACAGCTATATATCTTTAGTGCATCAAATTGCGGTATGGTGTAGTAATGGGTTAAATACCGGGTTATGAAAAAGAAATGTATGTTACAGTATAAACAAATAACAACTGCTTAGCATTACAGTTGAAATCAATTACCATTTTAAGGTGGGATATTTACTTAACCCTGTAAAACACAATCCCAAGTTAACGACGCTGACATAGAAAATTTTTGAAGATATTGTGGTAGAAAGAGAAAATGCTCGAAAAAATCAATTGTTATCTAATTTACTCTCTTGTGTACAAATGCTTTGAATTTGGACCAGTGTATAATTTTGTCATTTGGTAAAACGTTAACAATAACATATATTTTCCATATGCTCTTACAGATGGTTCAAGCTATTGGAGAGGTGGCAATATCGGGGTTTTGTGGGCCTGAAACCTTTGATACTTTCGGTAAGTTGAAAACTGATTCTACAACCGAACCATCTAGCCCTGCATAGCCCCCAAAATGGTGTATACATGTCCATGAATGTAATTGAGTGGAGCATTTGGCTATGTCTTTATTATGTATGTAGACCGTTTTAATTTCTTTTATTGGCTCTTTACCAACACACTTGTCCAAAGTAAAAGCATTTGGAGATAACATCATAAGTGTGGCTAGAAAATTGATATACAATATTTTGGAAAAAGGATAAAATATTAGTAATCCAATATTTTCTTCTTTTCCCACAATGTTTTTAGAATAGTATTGTTTCCCTAGTATTGAACAGCAGAGATAATTTGGTGAAGTATTACATGTAAAGCTGTCAATAAGCGCACTGACAATTACTATTCCTTGCAGATAATTTCAGAAATGTGTATTTTATAGATCCCATCAATGATTACCTCCCTGTACCAAGCCAACAACCACAAACTACAACATTTCTGCCACACACATCGACATGTTACCTTCCACCAACATTTACCATGAAAAGCCAATCATTCACAACAACATGTAAAGGCAAATCAGAAACAGCAAAAGGTAAACTTTGAATTGTAAACACCATATCTAGAATCCCAATTCTTAACAACCATACAGCAAAGGGCAATTGAAGTCTTTTTAATTAATTCTTAAAATTAAGCTGACAAAATTTTGGACCAGTCCAAAGTGAAATCATATGCATATAAAAACATAGTTGTGGTGAACTTCCTTACCAGCAATTTTCATCTCTCACTCTTGAATAGTGTGAGAAAAGTAGACATTTGCTTTGGAAACAAATTTGTGTCATTCAAATTCAACTGTAACGTTTCAAAGTCATGAAAAGTATTTGCAGACAACATCATAAGTGGAATGAGTAGACAATATTGTGGAAAAAGGATAAAATATCAGTTATCTGACATTTCCTTCTTTTCACACAATGATGTCAAAATGTATAGTTTCACAGTTTCTCCAGTATTGAACAGCAGAAACAGTTTGGTGAAGTATTCGAGGTATAGCTGTCAATAAGTGCACTGACAATTACTGTTCCTTGCAGATAATTTCAAAAATGGGTATTTTATAGATCCCATCAATGATTACTTCCCTGTACCAAGCCAACAACCAGCAACAGCCATATTATTCATGTACAAAAAGTTTACGTTACTTTCAAAATATCCTGTATGATATAACTTGTATGGTTTCATGATCTCTCCTTCTTTCCATATTTTTATATAAATTTTACATCTGTAACAAATTCATGAGCTGTACCTTATTTCCTCATTTCAGACAAAGATGAAACAATCAAAATAACCACCATACTAAATCAGCATACTGAACTTTTACAAAGCATTCTGGATGAGCAAAGGAGAACCAATCATATTTTAGGACAGCTTTTCTCTGTAAATATTGAACATGAATGACTTAACCCATTCCCACACAATGACAACTTTTGACGACCCTGGGAAACAAGCCTTTTGAAAACACTGTGGGAAAAGGAGAAATTGCTCATAACGAGCAATTTCTCGTTTTCCCACAGTGTTTTCTACCCGTTTGGATAACTTTCTGCCATTTTCATCAAATTTGAAATTGTCATATGCAAACTCTTTCATTTTGGAAGAGTCTAAAATTTGTCATCTGGTAGTGGGTTAAACACCAAACAATCTGTAATTTTGATAAAGAATGCTTCCAACAACATTGTGGGAAGAGGAGAAAATGCTGGTAACCAGCAATGTTTTGTTTTACCACAATATTTTTTTTAGCCTATTTGATACCTTAACCCTTTACCTAAAGACAAATTTTTAGAATGGTCCAAATTCAAAGCTATTGCAGACGACAAAATAATTCTAACTTAAAAACAGAAATTCATTTTAGGACTGGTAGAAAACATTGTGGGTAAAGGAGAAAATGCTGGTTACCATATTTTCTCCTTTTATCACATTGGTTTCAAAAGGTTTCTTTTTCAGGGTAGTCAAAAGTCAGGATTGTGTAGTAAAGAGCTAAACTCATTTGTATTTATTTTCAAGTTTTTGAATGCAGTGACAGGATAAATAGAATAGGTGGTTGGTGTCTTTGATATGTTAAGATAGTCATGGCTGAAATTGTTTAATTTTCAAAATTCATTTAATTGCCATTGACTGGAACTTTTAAGAACTGCACCATTACCTATCCAAAAAGTCATAATAAATGCCATATTTTAATATGGTATGAATGTAATTTACTTGTATTTTGTAAACAAACATCATTCTAGATGGCTGCTATTGGGACTTTAACCAATCCAAGACAACAATTGTGTATTCTTTATGAGCTATAGTTATGGACAAAAGTCTTGTCCAGTCTACAAATGAGGTAACATTTTCCTTTTTGGTATCACACCAATATGAAAAAAGGTATTGTCAGAAAGAAGACATTATAACGCATTAAATGATAACATTTTTATGGAATTCGGGCATGTATTTCCAGTGAAATAACCTTATAAAACCAGGTACCATTAACTGGGAAGTTGGACTTGCCAAAACAGATTAAATAAATAGCAAAGGTGACACTTATTAACCAGAATGATTTTGTGCACCTTCAGTGTTTATCAATTATAAGAGGCCATTACTGACGAAAGGAACAAGCTTCCAGTAAATTTTTCTGCAAAAGCGTGTTCGCTCAATGCACCAACAGTGCACCGGAGTCATTCGGGTTAATGGGGATCATATTCATTTTTAATTTCTTCATGTTCTAGCAAGCGTGACTTCCCAAATAATGGTACCCAGGTTTACAATGTTTTTTGATTAAAAATAAAATTGTGTATTACATAAAAAAGTTATCACTGAATGCGTTACAATATTTTCTTTTCAACAATACCATATTCATTTTGGTACACTTACCGAAAAAGATAACGTTATCTTAGTTGTAGACCGGACAAGACTTTTGTCCATTAGTTTAGAAGTCTACCCAAATGTGTATCACAGAATTTTTTAAAAAACTGTTATCAAAATGTGTTTATCAAAGCTTCTCTTCTTCGATGAGCATTTGGTTCAAGGTCAAAATTCAAATCATTGTTATTGTGATTTTGAACTGCAGGATCATAGTTTTCCTCCATTCCATCTTCAATGCACAAATTGTGCAATTTTGCACACACTACAACAACCTTGGCACATTTTTCCGGTGTAAACTGCAAACAGCCACCAGTCTTGTGTAGACATCTGTGAAAGAAAGATTGTTTTTTATACCCCCGTATCGAAAGATCGGGGGCATATTGTTTTACCGTTGTCTGTCTGCACAAACTTAAGTCCCAATAGCGGCCAACTACAAAGAGTTTGTTTACAAAATAAAAGTAAACCCCATCCATACATCTTAAAATATGTTGATAATCATGACTTTATGGATAGGTAATGGTGCAGTTCTTAAAAGTTCCAGTCAATGGCAATTAAAAGAATGTTGAAAATTAAATAATTCCGTCCATGATTTATTTTCAACATTCTTTTGATTGCCATCTGCAGCAACTTTTAAGAACTGCATTTTTACCTATCCATGAAGTCATAATAAATGCCATATTTTAAGATGGTGTGAATGGGATTTACTTGTATTTTGTAAACAAACACCCTTGTAGTTGGCCGCTATTGGGACTTTAACATGAAAACATTTTCCCATTACTCCTACACTTATTTAGTTACAAGGCTCATATTGTGTATTAAGGCATATCTCATCAATATGCATCTGATGGTTCCAAGGTCAAGGTCATCTGCCAAGGTCAAGGTCAAATATCAATGTAACATTTCTCAAAAAATGGCCATTTCGGGGGCATTAGTGTTTCACAAACACATCTTGTTTTTTAATATATCTACTCGCAATATCCTCCAAAATGCTTTAAAATAATTTACAACTGAGTATGAGATACATCTGTATGAATATTTTTTTTTTTTTTGCAAATAAGTATGTCCTGCTTATACCACACAGTGATATTTGATTAAAGATCAAGTGGCGGCCATCAAAAGCCAATGCCGATGTTAAAAATTCAAATCGTATTCATTCATTGCAAAAATTATGAAAAAGTGCTGTTGCTGCAAATCTGTACTTTTCCTCTGTTTTTGCATTTTTTTTTCCCTTTCATTTAAGATGCATCCATACTTATTCTAGCTAGATGTTGCCCCTCATGGATGTAAGGTTGCAAAGATTACAATGAATACAAAATTTGAGGTCATTTGTCAAAGGTGAAGGTAAAATTTTTTACCCGTAGACTGAAAATCCTGTATGAATCAGGATTTCTCAAAACCAGTCCTTTTGTGAGGGCATGGAGTTTTCAAAAACACATCTTGTTTTATTTCATGGACTTTGAATCTATGATTACTCACATTATGTGATAATTTGAAAATTAATAGTGATATTTAGTCATAACTGTAACTGTGATAATTTTTCTGTGATGCATTCTTTTTTGCGCATGTTGTACATAATTATTAAATTTTGTTTGGGAAAGAAACCATTTCTGGTTTATCACCTTGAATGTTGTGCCTTTTTAGCTCACCTGGAGCACTCTGTAGTGCTCACTGAGCTATTGTGATCACTCACCATCTATCGTGTCTGTAGCATCTACAGATATTAACAAATCAGCACCAAACTTTGTCAAAAGGGAAATGACCATAAGATCATGGATTTTTTGATTATGGAACTAATTGGACTAGAACTGATTTGTCTGAGTTTGTCTTCCCTTGAATTAGAAAATTTGCCATATTTAACTTTGTTTACACTCTAGCATCAGCAAATATAGACCAATCAGTACCAAACTTGGCCAAAATATATATGCCTATTAGGTCTCACATGAGTTTGATCATGGTTCAAATTGAACCAGAACATCTGGAGTTATTTGCCCTTGAATTTGGAAAAATTCCTGAATATGAATTCGTTTACACTCTATCATCTACAAATATTAACCAATCAGCACCAAACTTGGTCAAAATGTATGTGATCATAAGATCTTGAAAGAGTTTAATTATGAATGTAATAGGGTGAGAATAGTCACAATTAATAGGGTGAGAATAGTCACAATTATCTGCCCTTTATTTTAAAAAAATGTTATATTTGACTTTGTTTACACTCAGTCATCTGCAAATATAGACCAGTCAATACCAAACTTGGGCAAAATTTTTCTATCCAACAGAATCTGAATGAGTTCGATTATGGGTCCAATTGGACCAGAACAACTGGAGTTATTTGCTCTTGAATTGGGAAAAATTGCTGCATTCGACATCTTTACGCTCTAGCATCCACAAATATGAACCAATCAGCTCCAAACTTGGTCACAATTTATATGAGCATATGATCTCAGATGAGTTTGATTATGGGTCAAGTCATACCAGATCAGTCAGTGTTATCTGCCCTTGAAATAGAGAAATTGAAATATAGTGGTCCACTTGGTATTCATCTTCATTGTTAACCTGTACTGCTTAGTACTCAGGTGACCGATATAGGACCATCATGATCCTCTTGTTTTGTAAATATCGTCAAGATTATTGATTGTCTTTCCAAAAAATGGATATGATGACTGTGTACCTGAACCGACTTTTCAGGAGGCCGAAACTTCTTTCTACTACCATTCTGGTTCTGCTGCGAGCCGTGTTATAAGATATCTCAGCTCTTGTGACAGGGTGTATCTGTATGTTACATTGGAAAATAGAAAAGCAATATCATAGAAAATTTCTTTCAAAATATATATTTGGATTCATCCATAGCTATAATAATCATCCATTTGTACAATATGACTAATTTTCACTTTTCCTACTACAATTCATGGTTTTCTTCAGTTAATACAATGAATTTGTTGATAATACTTGTATCTATAGATTGATTTTCTTTAACTCTTTCCCAGATGACAGATTTTAAAATCTTCCAAACTCTAAGAGTTTTCAGACGACAATTTCAAAATCTATGAAATAGGCGGAAAGTTCTACAAACGGTTAGAAAGAAAACAATGTGGGAAAAGGAGAAATTGCTTGTTACAAGATATTTCTCCTTTTTCTATAGTGTGGAGCTAAAAACCTGTGTTGCAGACATGTAAAAACCGGGGTGTGTTTGGGAAAGGGTTAAAACAAATTTGTATGTATTATTGATTTGTTTATTTGAATTTTAAAATATAATCAACTGTTGGCTGTCTCATTAGTATTGAAAAAAGGTTATTGGTGAAAAATCTGTTTTAGATAATCACTAATTAGTATTTAAGATAATAACTCATGACAGATCTTATACATGTTTGTATGGAATTGCTAAATTTTGGAAAAAATCATGACTATTGGCCGTAAGTAAAGAGTAAAGAAAGAACTTAAAAATATACCTTCGGGGTTAACATGTAATTATTCAGAGCATATCCACAGTCACCCACTAACCAGCCATGGTTTCCTCCCTCTAACCACCTTTTCAAACCACAATTTTCAAATATTACATTGTCATGGGTAGAACCAGGCCATCGCGCAACAATGTTAGTGAACCTTGAAAGTAGAATTTAGAAATCTTTATTAATTTTTATGTAAAAATTTATGAATACCCTGACTCTAAAGGAAAAGTAGGAATAAGGCGTTTTGAAAACCTAATAAGAAAATGAAGGACAACATTTTCCCCTTTTCCAACAATGTATTGTGTCTTTTTCTACAAAGTATTGTTTTTTAACCCTTTCCCACACAATGACACCTTTTGACGTCCCTGGGAAACAAGCCTTTTGAAAACACTGTTGGAAAAGGAGAAATTGCTTGTAATGAGCAATTTCTCCTTTCCTACAGTGTTTTCTACCCATTTGGTCAGTGGTGCAAAAGTGTTTCCTGGCTTTCTCACACCAGTACTAATACAACTTTCTTTCCAAAGCCATTGACTACTTTCCTCACATGCATCATTTTTGAGAGGCGAAAATACGCCAGAGATAAAGTTCTGTCCTTATTAGTATTTAAACTGGAAAATTAAGATAGTTTAAAATTTGCCCTCTGTGATAACTTAATAACATGAATTTGTGGTATATAGTGATTTTTTTTCCAAGTGCAAACACTAGAAAAAGCATAATTCGTAAATATGTACCTCATATCTGTATCAACAACTGCCTGAACATTTATGGCATGATACCCTTTCCTGCAAATAAAAATGTCTTCCCTTTCAGTAGGAGCCAGGATTGGTATTAGGGTACAATCAACTGCTCCAATGCAATTGGGGATGTGGGCAACCCTGTAAAAGTTCCTCTTTATGTTTCCCAATCCGTCATTGTCTCTTGGGAAGATGATGTTTTGTAGCCTCCTGTCTATGGCACCAATTACCTTAAAAAGACATGTGTAAAACACATTTATAAGGCAAATAAACCCTTTCACAAAATAATCCTGGTTTTCATGACCCTTAGGAGTAGACCTATTGAAGAAAACATCGTGGGAAAATGAGAAAATGCTAGTAACTAGCATTTTCTTCTTTTCCCACTGTTTTCTTCCATATCTGATACAGAATTTGTTATTTAACCCATTATCAGACAACAAAATTTTAGACTGATACAAATTGAAACAAATTGCAGACTACATTTAACAGTGCATTTAAAATGAAAAATAAGTGACATTTAGGGTAGAAAACATTGTGAGAAAAGGAGAAATTGCTTGTTACAAGCAAATTCTCATTTTCTCAAAATATTTTCCATACCTATATATCTTTGTGTGTCAAAATGCGTAATTGCAATCAACATTAAATTTGTCATGACGTGCAAATGTTTTCAATTTGGTCAAGGCAAAAATCTGGCTGTATGGTAAAGAGTTAAATTATTGGGACTTACTAGGGTTAGAGATGGCCTTCTGGAGCTAATTAATTCAGTAATTTGCATAGGTTAGAAAATGTAAAGATATTTCTCTATAGCAGTATAATACCAATTTTACAAGTTACCTGTGAAGAAAAATTATGACAAAAATTCATGTTTTAAAGTAAACCAATTCACTTGTAATTTTAACAATGGTGTTTGCCTATTTTAAACTTACAAAATTTCATATGTATACCCATTGTTTTCAATCGTAAAGCCCTTCCCAAGTAATTCATACAACCATGGGGAAACGAAGAAAATGCTCCTTTTCCCACATTTTATACTTTATCAAGGACACAAATCATCACTTTTGGTATATTTAACTTTCATTTGCATACCTTTTGAATTTTTTCCTGTCCAAAATTGTATTGTTTGGGAAAGGGTCAATTACATATCAATACTTGTACTTTGTATAATAACTGATGCCCTAATTATTCAATAAATTTACTGTGCTGTTAGTGTATATTTTTGTATTCTATAACACCTACACACCTCTCAGAAAGGAATGAAAACTGTAAGAGTTTAAAGTTCCATTCCACCACGACACCTTCAAAATAATTGAGATAAAAGGGCTTAATGCATCTCAGTGATCCATGATTCAAAGGAAGTCAACAGCTGACCATTAATCCATACTTTCCTGGTTATATAACAACAAGTTCAATAATGAGTTGTACTTGTCCTCGGACATGCGTAAAATTGACCAAGAACAAAAAGATTTGGCATGTGCAGGCTGACATGGATCAATATTTTCACAGAGGCAATAAGCCCATTTTCACAGGGCAGGGTTCATTTGTTTGTTAAACTGCTAGTGGCAACATACAACTGACTGCCTCCATGTATGCTTTGGAAGAGTTCATTACCACTGGTGTTAAATAAATTTTGTCATCAACCAGTTTCGCAAGATTGTGCAGAATGTGATCACCAACATGATGTTGATTGGGCAAAAAAATGCTGAATACATTCTAGTCAATGTATGTCCCTTCACGGAACAATCATGCGCATTAAAGTCCCAATACTGGCCTACTGTAAAGGTGTTTGTTTACAAAATACAAGTTACTCCCATTCATACCATCTTAAAATACGGTATTTATTATGACTTTATGGATAGGTAATGGTGCAGTTCTTAAAAGTTCCAGTCAATGGCAATTAGAAGAATTGTGAAAATAAATAGTTCATGGCCGGAATTATTTAATTTTCAAAATTGTTAAAATTGCCATTGACTGGAACTTCTAAGAACTGCAACATTACCGATCCATAGTCATAATAAATACCATATTTTAAGAAGGTATGAATGGGAGTTACTTGTATTTTGTAAACAAACACCTCTCTAGTTGGCCGCTTTTGGGACTTTAATGACTAGTCTGAGAAGTAAGGCTTTTGAAAATTATAGGGAAATCAGAGAATGTAGTAAACAGCATTTCTCATTGTCTCAAAATGATTTATAGCCGAACCACACAGCTCAGTAGGTAGTGTTGCGGACTTGAGAACAGGAGGTCGCAACTTCAATCCTTAGTTAATCCAATATTCTTTCCGAGGATTGATGATGGTCACTGCGATAGGATTTATTCCTCTCTCTTCGCTGCCCATTGTTTCTACAAAAATTATGTGGGAAAGCAGCCAGTGGCTTGGAAAGAATATCGTGCAGAGTACTGGTTGAAAGAACTCCAGGAAAGCATGGATAGGTGCACTGGCAGTCGTGATATACCTGAAATAATGTTGAAAATGGCATTAAACACCATACAATCATAATAAAAATGATTTCCACCCTTTCACAGAATCGTTTTATCTGTACATATTTTCAATTCTGTCCATGGTAAAATTGTATCACTTGGTAAAGTTTTAATATCGAATTATGCTGGCCAATTCTCCTTTGACATAGCTGTATACGTAAAAATTATTTACGTAGGCAAAGAATTTATTTTGTAAACAATTTGAACAAGAAATTACCTGCCAAAAATGTTTGCAAACTGTGCTCTTTGAAACACCATGAGTCAACCCACCTTCACTGTAAAATTCCCCTTTTGCGCAAATTTGAAGAGTTATGAGAAGCTGAAAAGAATAGTTTATAACTGCAAACAACAATGTTACCACAAAGGTGATTTTGGAAAAAAATGTATAAACCTTTACCTTATATGCTAATTTTAGGCTCTTCCAGTTCAACAGCAAAGAGAGATATGATGTCAAAAATATGGACAAATGGGAATACAGTTCACTGACCTAGTCGCAAACATTGTGGGAATAGGAGAAATGTTTAAAAAGCTGTCTGTTGTTGATGCGTCAAAATGAGTATCTATGAGTAAATGGTTAATATGGTTACTGTTGCCTTTGTACAACTTACAAGTCATGAAACGTTTGATAAGGGCACCTTCCATGACAACAACATATAGTGGGCACCTAGAACAACCTTCCAATGAATAAGTCAAGGCTAAGAGTGTGAATAATTTCAAAAGTCTGTTATACAATGATTGAAAATTTTATTAATTAAATTTTGTCTCACATATCTACGTGTATAGATCAACAACTTGTGAAAATCGATCAGATAGCCTACTTTTTTCTGTTGGACCAATGACAGTTTTATCTCAAGATTCAGTAATTAGAAAAACCAAAGACGCTTTTGCACATCTATCATCATGTGATGACTTTCTGGGTGTCTCGGACACAGTTCAAGCCCCTTCTGCCAGAGTGTGCCTCATTAATATTCCTGTAGCACAGGAATCGGACGTTTAGTCAGTGAAAGTAGCTGAATGTCAGCCGAAGTGGACGCGTCCTACTAAAACACGCCGTACCAGAAAAATACGCCGTACCATACGCCGTACGGATAAAAAACATGCCGTACCAAAATGTGCAACATATTGCTTGCTTTTTTTTTGTATTGTTATATTGAAAACCATATTATCTATCCTACTTAGCGATATTAATGCCCAATTTTTCGTATTTGTCAAGTTATTTGCCAATTTCAGACATTCTTTCACGGGACCAACAGGTGCCCATTACGCCGTACCAATTAACTTAGCGCCGTACGAATTTTGAGGCACAAAACAACCAAATTAATAAGAATGTATGATATAATATGCAATTATCTACTTATTTACGAGTTTATGTTGTTTTATTTTATGTCTAACAGAGTTGCAGGTACATGTCAAGCATCCAGAAGATATTTACAGAAGGGAAATAACTGTTGTACTCCTGAAGTATATACAGAGTTACGTTTCATTACTTTATGAAACCTTGTAGAAAAATAAGAAATTACTTTTGACCATTTATCTTCTTTTCTGATACTGAAAAATAATGTTATTGAAAATATTTGGAGAAAAGAAGAAAATTATGGTAACCCTCCCGTAACAAATTTCATTGTTGTTTGGTTAAGATTAATGGTTGTAGAACTCTTAGCCATAAAAATGTTTCCAGACTCAACGACGTGGACGTGGTTCTACCATGAGTCCTTTTTTTTTTTTTTTTTTTTATTTTACTGTTATTATTTTAAACTAAATTTTATGAATTTGTAATATTAAAACTCATTTATATTTTTTCATTTATTAATCCATTTTTACAGTTCTGGTGTTTTACTATCTATTATCTATTTATTTTTTGCCTGGCATCAAAGCTCATTACCACCCTATATTAATAGGGCACCAAACAAGGACTCGCGGCGTATGAGCATATTATGACCATGAAACCTTTTTTTTTTATCTTATTTCACTGTTATTAATTTAAACTATTTTATGAATTTGTAATATTGTGACAACTTAAGAAATCTTCCAGTACCTAGCCATAAGGCCTAGAGCTACCAAATTTTGCATTTAGCTTGATCTAGTGGGAGTCTACCAAAAGTGCCCAAAGTACAGTCCTGGGGTCAATTTGGCCTCATGCTAGGGGGTGGGGGCCTGGGGGGGGGGGGAAGGTTCACAAGATTTACATGGGTTTATATAGGGAAAACTTTTAAATCTTTGTGTACAAAGCCATAAGGCTTAGGGCTACCAAATTTTGCATAATTATAGCACTATCTAGTGGACAACTACAAAGAGGGCCCAAGTTACAACCCTAGGATCAAGTTTGGCCCTGCACCAGGGGTCACAAGTTTTACACGGGTTTATGGAGTGAAAACTTCAGAAACCGTCTTGTTACTAGCCATAAGGCCAAGAACTCCCAAATTTGGTCATAAACATGTGCTTATAGGGTGAAAATTAAAAAAATCCTTTTGCTCCTAACCGCAAACCCAAGGGCTACCAAATCTGGATCACTTGATTTTTTTTTTTTTTTTTTTTTTGAAATTAGCCTTGCATCAGGGGTCTTATGTTTTACAGAGGCTTCATACGGACGAAACTTGAAAATCACCTTATTTATAACCATACAGCATAGACTTGTATTATTTTGGCATGTGGCTTTATCTTGTGGACCTCTACTAGGGTTCAAGTAATTATAGCTCTGGGATAAAAAATGGCATTGCCCTGCGGGTCTCAACTTTCACATGGGCTTTTACAGAGAAAACTTTGTAAGTCTTCATTTTGAAACCATTTGGCTCAGAATTGAAATGTTCAGTATTTATGGTTTATATTTATAAGCCAGTGGAGCGATACAGGGCCATCATGGCCCTCTTGTTATGAATCATAATACAATGAAGAACTTACCTGTAGTTTCACGCGGTTTGCACGACCTGTTGTTTTACGTACCGTCACGTGAACAGCAGGTGCGCGCAAACCAATTTGTTCAGGCTCTATCCCTCTACACAGTCTCCTCTGTTCTTGAGATTTTGCACAAAAATTAAAAATATTGGAAGTACTGTATTACACGTATATTTCTAAATTTTTTCATTTTTGCATATTGCCCTAATTGTATGTTGTAAATACTTGGGTGAAATAAAAAGTACTGTTCTGTTCTGTTCTTGCACTTTAGTGATGTTTCCCAACCAAACGCAGTTGTGCTTATTTAGTAGCTGACTGAGCTAAAAAATTAAGTGCAGGGAAAACAATGATTTAGATGAAATTGCGAATTAAGTGCAGCGAAAACAAGGATTTTGAAGAAATGTCGACATTAAGGAAAATTATACTTGGCCTTAAATCCACTATCACGGAGTTGAATCACTTTGCTGAAGCATCAGAAAATTCTGGTTTAAATACACGTCTAACTAATTGCAGTTACAAACACAGCTTACTGACACTTATTGCTCAGACGATTTTTATTATTGTATGACTTTATAGCTTTAATTAAAGCTTTTATTCTGTCGGTGTAGTTTGTAAAACTGTTATAACATACGCGTTGATTGAAATCATACTTAATTAATTATGTTACTGGTCAAAAGTTTCCGATCGAAATTATAATTAACAGGTAAAACAGTAATAATGAAATTTGCCAAGTGTGACAAACATCAATTGCATATCTTTTCAAAGAAATGCCGACAGCGTAAAACTACTCTTTGACAATCACTAAGCTAACAATCACCCTTACTGTACAAACAAACTTCCTAAAAAATGAATTAAAAAAGACTCGATTGTTCCGCTTAGCAGATGGAAACATCGCTGCATGTGGAAACAGATCGGGTATAATAAAGCCATGTTTCTTTAAATGTGTGACTGTAAAAAAACGGCCCTTGTAAGGGCCAACCAACAACGGCCCTTGTAAGGGCCAAATACAAACGGCCCTTGTTAGAGCCACCAATTTCAAAGAAATCTATCTTTGCGAAAAATTGTCTTAAAATTGTCCCCCTTCTCAGTGCAAACACATTGAAGTAAACAGAAAAAGACGTCTTAATTCCTCCATTACCCTCACCATCCCAAATAATTAAAAAATGACGCGAAAACGGGTTCTGTCGCAGGTATTTCCTGGGGCAAGAAAATTCAGGGCCCTGGGCTAGTGCTGGTAAACACAGGAATTAAATGAATATGTGAGCTTCCGCAGTGAAATAATGTACTTTTAAAAGTGGCGTAAATCACCATAAAATCAATCAATCAATCAACATTTGCCGGTCAATTTTCTTTCCATTGTTTATTGGTAAAAAACACCGAGACAGGAGAAAAAGAACACGTGTTTGTTAAACTCTAATGCCCCCGTTAAGTTTGTGCAAACGGACAGGCTGGTAAGGATGAAGCTATATTGCCCCACTCTTCCGATGCGGGGACATAAAAAATGGAATAAATCTATCACGATATTAATTCACAGTTAAATTGATTGCAAGGGTTGTGATGACAATTTTCGGAAGATATCCAAATCTGCACATGTAAGGGTTTTAGAAAGTATTACTTAGTGTACACAAATTGGATGTATCTAAGTTCACCTATCATATTTTTTTCATATTTTCGTATTTTTTCTTACCGTATTTTCTACCCTTTTGGAGAAATCTCCGCCATTTTCATCAAGTTTAAAATTGTCGTCTGCAACCTGTTTCATTTTGGACGAGTCTAATTTGACGTATGGATAAGGGTCAATTTTTTCACAGTGCGCAACGATACAGGGTGGAAAACACCAGCACTAAATGGAAAAATGGATTAATGAGTGAAAAAATACCGTCCACGTTCTACAATCATTAACTCTTTACCAAACGACAAAATTTTAGGCTGTTCTAAATTTGCAGACAACAAAATTGAAATTTGTTCTGGAGGTTGAGAAAACAGAATATGAAAAGGAGAAAATACTAGTTACTAGTATTTTGTCCTTTTCCCAAGATATTTTCTAAAGCCTTATTTTTCAGTATCAGAAAAGGAGAGAAATGGCCATAAGCAATTTCACATTTTTCCACATGGTTTCATTAAAGTGATGAAACGTAACTCTGTATAACTTCAGTAGTACAACAGAGTAATTTCCCTTCTGTAAATATCTGCTGGATGCTTGACATGTACCTGCAAACTCTGTTAGACATAAAATAAAACAACATAAACTCGTAAATAAGTAGATAATTGCATATTGTATCATACATTCTTATTAATTTGGTTGTTTTGTGCCTCAAAATTAGTACGGCGCTAAGTTAATTTGTACGGCGTAACGGGCACCTGTTGGTCCCGTGAAAGAATGTCTGAAATTGGCAAATAACTTGACAAATACGAAAAATTGGGCATTAATATCGCTAGGTAGGATAGATAATATGGTTTTCAATATAAAAATACAAAAAAAAGCAAGCAATATGTTGCACATTTTGGTACGGCGTGTTTTTATCCGTACGGCGTATGGTACGGCGTATGGTACGGCGTATTTTTCTGGTACGGCGTGTTTTAGTAGGACCGAAGTGGACACTCTGTATTATAAATATTCCGCTCTTCCTGTGCCTACAGTAATTGTAAACCGGTCACTTCCCACACGTATATCATGAAAACCCATGAAAATCATAATTACGCTTTGAACATAGTATCTAATTTCAGTAAGTATCCATCAAGAACAATAATGATATACCGTAATGAAGCTCAAGTTTCATTACACTCATTTCTTTTCGACAACAAAACTATAGGGTTGATCTTCCACTAGGGTTGTTTACATATTCGAAAATTTAGACCGGTATCCGTCCGGTACCTTCAGCTAAATAGTGACAGGGAATACGTTCATTTATAAAATCTATGATGTCGATTATATCTACATCTAGATATTCAGGTTTATGCTATATAGAAACAGTGCAGTATTCATTCTAAATCTTACCTTGGTCAGTGAATTTACGGCATGGCTCCTGTTGGTTTGGGGCTCAATTTCGTCCCTCATCAATTCGTTCAGCCACCGGATTCTATCTTTCGTCAAACGGTACTTTTCCTTTACCTCTCTCTCACTTAATTCGTCTAACCAGTTTGTCCTTTCACGAAAAACTCTCTCGGCCCGCACTCTGCCTCTGTTGTCGGCCATTTTTACGCGAGAGTTACGGCAGGTTTTTTTTTTACGGAAAGTTGCGTAAAGTTACGCAAAAACTTACGCTCGAATCGCTTACGAACTTTTTTAGTAAAACGCACGTTTAGTAAAACGCACTTACGCACTTTTTTTAGACTTACGTAAAAACTTACGAAAATTTTGTTCGTAACTATCTTAGTAAAAGTCTATAAGGTAAAAATCTTCCTGAGCTATTCGAGCTGGACAACGAAATTTTGTACACCACGAACTAGATTATATACTCCCTTCCTTTACCACACAATACCGACTTTTAACGACCCCGAGGCAGAGGCCTATGAAAACATTGTGGAAAAAGGAGAAAATGCTGGTAACCAGCATTTTCTCCTTTTACCCACAATGTTTTCTACACTTTCACAGCCAAATTTTATAACTCCAGCCACATTTAAATTGTCCTCTGGAAATGCCTTCAATTTTGACCTGTCTACAATTTTGTCGTCTGGTAAAGAGTTGGTGTCCTTATTTTATACATCAAGGTCGTGTGTTTGAGTTGATCTATGAAAATTTTGAATTAGCTTTGTCCCTCGTGATCTTCATTCTGGCTGTTCGTTGGACAGCTATTTGTATGCAATTGCAACAATATCGTTAGTACTCCAGCGTCTAATGTTAAAGCTGTCGCTATAAATAGATTCTAGATACGAGCATTTTCCACTTTCATGACCAGCTCTGATTGCCGCCCACTTTGAAAGAAAAGGTTTAGAACCTCGAGGAAAATAATCTTTATTCTTCAAAACCACATGTTTTATTATTATTTCTTTATTTTTAGCATAAACGAGCATTTGGTTAAATTCTCTCGGACTTGTATATACAACATTGGTTTAACCAAACTATATGACCATTTTGCCCATTTTGGACGTGGCATATTTTTCCTTATGACGTAGATTGCGATTTTTGAAAGTTTTCTGATTATTATCTTCAAATTATTCTATGTAGACATTTTCAGATATTTTGATAAAATTTTGGTCTTTGTTGAAGCGCGATGTCTGTGTGATTGGTTTATTGTCACTGAATGATCTTCTTAAAAAAGGTTACATATGAAAAAAAGGTGGTCAGAATTTAAATGTATTTAATCCTTGAGTGGACGTATTTTAGTTATCGCTATTATTTCTGAACTGATTAGAATATACCTTCTGTGAGCTAAGCTTACCTTCAGTATACATGTATATAGCGCAAATGATAACCTTTTTTTCTCGAAATCTGATGAGTGCTCATGCCATGGTTGGAGCATCGCTTTCCTTTGATGACAATACATCGAGTTTTTTCCTCAGAATAAAGACATCTGTGTCGAGGGCAAGTATTGTTGACCCGGATCTAACAGCCTATGTAGCGTATTTTCTGGGTCTACAGTATTTGTAATTGTGCAGTTTTAGACAACAGATCTGATGGACTGATATTTCACAATTATTGGCACACGCAACATTCGTTTTTATTGAATCTCCTTTTCCAGAACAGAAAAGATGCATATATACGAGTACATGTATAGTCGTTGATTTTGAACAGAATCTTATTTATATTTATATCATGTTAAAAACTTGTGACGCACAGTTTATAAATAACGTTTTATGTATTCAGCTGATTTAATTATATCAGGTTTTGTTTGTTATTGTATTTGATAAACTTACTGTTTTATTATTAATGGTTATTATTATGGTTCCTATGGGTTTTACTCCATGTGTGAGGGATGTACGCTCTATTCTAGAAATCATGGAATTTGTGCAGAAAGGATTTCTGTAAAGTTGAAAAAAGAAGACACTTGACTCCTTTTCGCTTCAAAAATTCAAAATTGTTCTTTAGATATTAAAAAAAAAAAAAAAAAAAAAAAATTTGAGAAAGAAATCATACTTTGGTTGAAAGCACTTTGAATGGACAACTAGGCTCCAGAAAATGGTATCTGTATAATACTTGTCAACAAAGAGCCAAGGAAAAGTCAATATTGGTATCAATTATATATAAACCATGCTCTGGCAAAAGGAGGTTTATTGCTTCTCCATGATACATTATATCAAGCAAATCATTATATAATTGTGGATCCATGAAATCCATTTTTTCCAACAACCAGCTGAATAATGAGGTAGACTGCTCCTTTGACATGCAGAAAAGTGACAAATAGCAAAAAGTTTCGATCCAGGTTAGCCTGCGCGGACTGCGCAGGCTGACAAGGATCGAAGCTTTTTGCAGATGCATTGAACCCCACTTTTCACAGTGCATGGCGCCTATTTATGATGGGGTAAAAATTCTTTTTACCATTAACTTGGAGGAAGCATCCACTTGCCAGAGCAACATCAGTAGCCTCTGCGGAAATAGCTGTTCAACATCGAAATAACAGTGTTAACCGTTTACCAGATATTCATATGTTTTAAGGACACCGACAGAGAGCTTTTGAAAACACTGTGGGAAAAGAAGAAAATGCTGGAAAGCAGCGTTTTCTTCTTTCCACACAAGGCAAATCCCCTAATTTAAGCTACAATTAATTTGTTATCTACATGTGCTTTCAATAAAGACGGTTTTACTTTTTTTATCTGGTACAATGCCTGGTTAACGTTTAGCCTGAACCTATCAATCCCAGTCATACTGATCTCATGCAGAAAGTGGAGATCAGAAGAAGATCGTAACGAACGCTTGGTATACACTGTCTGCAATACTTCTTATTTTCTTTAGTGGAACTCGTCAAGTTAAAGGCGTGTTTACGAGGAGTGTTCAAATATGAATGCATTTAAGCACCTAAAATTTGATTCTTCATAGATTTCACTGAAATCCTAATTTTGTTCCCTCAAAGTATTCATCTCAACCAGATATACAAAGTTTCAGTATCCGGATCCAATTTTTAAAAGCATTTTCATAGTCTTTTTCAGGTGTACTACGAAGACACTGAAATTCGTTTTCTGTCAATGTCTATTTCAACGTGTGTAAACCATTAGTTTTAGTCATTGTCTTTTGTACGAGGTGCAAGACTTTCTGAAGCAGGAAAATGTCATTGTGCTCCCCCACCCTCCGTATCCACCTGACCTTGCCTCTTGTGACTTCTTTTTGTTTCCAAAGCTAAAAAAAAAAAAAAAAAAAAAAATACCTTTAAGGTTGAAAATTTGTTCAGCGCAAACAACTCGGTTCTGCAATATTCCAGTGTCTCCATAGTATACCTAAAAAAGACTATGAAAATATCTTCAAAGATTGGATCCGGAAACTGAAACTTTGTATATCTGTTGGAGATGAATACTTTGAGGGAACAAAATAAACTTTCAGTGAAACCTATGAAGAATCAAACCGTGAAACGGGGGCTTAATGCATCTGTGAAAAGTATCGGCCGCTGTCCGCGCAGGCTGACCTGGGCCGAAACTTTTCGCTATTGGTCATTTTCTTACATGTCCAAGGACCAGTCTACCTCATGATTTAGGTGGTTGTTTAAAAAAAAGTGGCTATTATGAATCCATAATCAGTTGATGGCTAGATCGGTATCATGCATCACGGAGATGCATTAAGTCCCCTTTTGCCAGAGCATGGCTCAATTTTAGGTGCTTAGATGCATTCATATTTGAACACTCTTCGTAGACATACTACCGGGATCACGCGTAACAAAAATCACTGTTATCATTTATAAGGTACTATCAAATGCTAGCCACCAACATTTTCTTCGTTTCCTGCAAAGCTTTAACATAGGGGTGTTTGGTTAAGCGTTGGAGTAGTTTTAGTCAAAATGATATCATGATATTGAGTGAGGCGAACGGCTCTGATGCAGACATTTTCTTTTCTTGATGAAACTATTCTTTTCTAGACACATAAATATACAAAAACTTGGGGAAAAAACTCATAGAAAATATTATACGTGACGTAGAGTAGAAACTAAAGGAACCATAGCATCAATTACGGATTCTCTAAGCTTTATCACCATGTAGTGATACATTTCACATTGATCACGTGATATGTCTGGAAAATAAAATAGTTCCGTTTATAATAAACTTGCTTTGCTTTTCTTTTTTCTTACTTGTATAAGCAATGTAGTAATAGTCAAAAAACTTTCCATGAAGGTGCTTTTTTCAAACAACATGTTACAAAAGGATTTTGAATCCTGTACAAACTCAGCTGAACCATGCTCTGTGAAAAATGGGACTTCATGTGTCTGCGAAAAGTATCGACCGAGGTCAGCCTGTGCAGTCCGCGCAGGCTGACCTGAGCCGAAAGTTTTTGCTTTTGGTAAATTTTCTGCATGTCCAAGAACCAGTGATGACTCATGATTCAGTCGGTTGTTATACAAAACAGATTTTATGGATCTAATATTTTTTGATGGCTTGCTTGGTATCATGCATCACGGAGATGCATTAAGGCCCTCTTTACACAGAGCGATGCTCAAATACATCGCATCAACACACGAAAGATGATACAAATGATGATGACAACCTCTTTACTCTTAACACTCTTATGCTGGTTGTTTCATAACACATGAACATGACCCATATTGGCCAGCCATTCTAAACTGCATTCTTTCTTTGATTTTAAAGATTTTTCTTTTTGTATTTCAAATACGCAGTTTCTTGTTTAGCAAATGGTTTAGACAATTAGAACTGATGTTCCTTTGTAAATCTCGAAAAAGACTATGAATGTAATTTAGAATGGATAGAGAATACGGGCCCGGGAATCATTCATGAGCCGGGGACAACCGTTTATGAAATAAGAGTATAATATGCATTGTTGCATAAAATTTACGTTTTGGGGCCGTTATAAGCATGTATTAACGGGAGAAAACCGGGCGTTAACGGAGAAAACGTGTATTAATCAGTAAAATCACGCACCGTTATCGTCCGGCTTTGTACTTTCAATATCCTCGATCCGAGCCTACCTTGTAACACTGTACGCTGAACGTTTGTTCTTGTAATACATCCCAGACTCCAACCAACAAAGCTGTAGGAACTTGTACCTTATTAGATCTTATTATGGGTTGTCTTTGACGATTTTAGTACACCACAAACGAAGTTTTACACAGTATCTCAGTATTATCGAGATCTAAGCAAAACATCAATCGTGATGCACTCTACATCCCACTCACTTTTTTAACGTGGTCGGCAATTCCTTCGCTTCATATATCCATCCCTTTGACGTCTCTCAGTTACAGAAATTTCATATCCACTCATTTATCCTAGTTGTAATCGATCCAAAACTGTGCAAGTTAATTCTACAAAAGTCCACTATGTATTAAATATCATTTGATGTGAATTACAGCGAGAGATCAAACAGTGGCATAGGACTGAGGCCCTTCACTACGCGTAACAAAAATTTCAGCGTCGAATTTCGGTTTTAACCGGTATAAGTCCGGTACATTTCAAATCCGTTTCTTTTTTTTTTCCGTTGCAAATTGTTGCTAAAATATATTTATTTTATGCAATAATAGCATTAATTCACGTTTCTGAGGTCGTTTACATTCGCAGAGACCCTCAAAATGGTTAAACGCCATTTTTCGGGTCTCTACGAATGTTAACGACCTCATAAATGTGAATTAACCCTATATTAGCTTGGGGGATATAGATACACATATATATGGGCCATGCTCTAGCAAAAAGGGGGCTTAATGCATCTCCGTGATGTATTTTACCAAGCAGGTCAGCACATAATTTTGGATCAATAAAATCCATTTTGTCTGACAACAGGCTAAATTTCGCGGTGGAATGGTCCTTGGACCTGTAGAAAATTGACCAATAGCAAAAAGTTTCGACGGACTGCGCCGGCTGATGTGGGTCGATACAGATACATTAAGCCCCTTCTTCACAGAGCATGGCTCATATTGTTTAACCTGGAAGAGTGTGGCCCTTTTACAGCAAAATGCAACTTAGCAACTTTGTGTAATGATGTAGATTTAGATGAGACTGCACAGAAATCGCGTTTTGATCTTGATATACACTGTCCGCTGTCTCATTACTTACTATGACTCGACGTCTCTTCACTTGCCGATCATTTGTAACTGTAGCGCTAGATGAAGTATTTATTGGTGGATCGACCGAAAGATCTGCCGACAGTAAAATACAAGGGTCGTGCTCTGGAGAAAAGTGGTTTAATGCATCTGCAAAAAGGTATGATGCATGTTAGCCTGTGCCGTCCGCGCACCCTGGCTTACGTCGATATTTTTAGCAGAAGACAAGTGCCGAAAGCTTGTACCATTGATAAATTGCCTTCATGTCAAAGGACCGTTCTATCTCAAGATACAGCCGGTGTTTTAGACAAAATGGATCCGTATCATGCGACTAGGTTAGTATTATGCATTACAAGGATGCATCTAAACCTCCATTTTCTTTTTATTTAATGTCCTGTATATTCCCTCAAGACTTCCAAATTCCAAAGTCCTAACCTAACTGTGAACCACTACTTAAACTCTGAAAAGGTCCCTTCCAGATTTTACCGTGTACAGAAGATTTGTATCTTCTTGCAGCATACCACTAGTGAAAAGAAAATTGGAGAAGGACAAACTGCTCTTGTGTATCATTTATTATAATGATGATTTTCATGTCATCTTAGCCATTTGAGCGCCTTTCACGACTACAGTGGCCTTAGCAGCCAGTGAAGATCAAGATCAGGTTGCACAAATGTGCAATCTGATCTCTGATCTACACTGTCCACTTTGCTGAAATATTATAGACGAAAGGAATCTTCAAATTTCATCTATTTTGGTCTTATTTCTAGACTGAAAATTTCTGTTTGGTTTATTCGGCTCTCTAAGGGTTAATGTTTTTACCTGTATTCAAGGGGCAGGCTCTCTAAGGGTTAATGTTTTTACCTGTATTCAAGGGGCATTCTATCAGATTTTGACCCAATTATTTAATTGGTAGAAAATTGAATTTTTTAAAGGACAAATGATGAGGACGTGACTGTTTACCATTTAGATGGGGAACAACAACAACAAAGATCCTGGGAAAAATATGGTCCAGTGGGACTCAAACCCACGACCTTCAAAATCAGAGACAGCGACTCTACCATTGCGCTACGAATACGTCATGGTGTTTTTGAAAGGCATTTATCCCTGGTTATGCAAAAACGACTATACCGTTACTAACGGTATAGGAAACTTTATAATTAAAAAAAAAAAGCTCGGTAATTCCTCGTGGCTTTCTACATGAGCCATGCTCTGGCAAGAGCAGGCATATTGCATCTCCGTGATCCATGATACCAAGCAAGTCGTCACAGTATTATGGATCCATGAAATCCATTTTGTCTAACGACCGACTGAATCATGGGGTACACTGGTCCTTTACCATGCAGAAAATTCACAAAAAGCAAAAAGTTTCGACCTAGGTTAGGTCGATACTTCTTGCAGATGCTTTAAGTCCCCCTTTCACAGAGCACAGCTCGAATATTAGTGTCATTATCAGATAAGATGAAGAACTGGAATGACTGGAATGACGAGCGTTTGCTTCACTTGTGATAAAAACATGATTTTAGTTTCATCACTTGATTTTGTTCTTATCAAACGAAATTATCTGTAGTACATTACAACTGTTACGTTTGTCGGTAATATGCAATACAAAAAAAAAAAAAGAGAGAGAGAAATACATGTACATAAACGACAGGCCTTAAACACGTGTCTTGGAAGTACCCTTTGCCGAACAATCCCGTATTTGGCGACCTTGAGGAAGAAGGATTTAAAAAAAGAAAGTGTGGTAAAAGGAGGAAATGCTGCCAACCTGCATTTTCTCCTTTTACCACAACGTTTTGTAATCCTGAAAAAGACGCAAAAGACAATGTCCATCATTTCAGTTACATTCGATTCATCGCCTGCACAAAGTTGGAATTAGGACAAGTCTAAAATTTTGTCTCTAGGCAAAGGGTTAAGAAATGGAATTGAAGCGAGAACAGTTCGTGGGCAGGGTTCGTATCCACCAACCAGTCTTGAGACTATTCTTGGTCTAATTATGGATTTTGAAAGCAACACAACTTCTGACTGGCTAAACTATTTGGTTTAGCCAATCAGAAGTTGTGTTGCTTTCAAATGTAGAAAATTCTTGAGAATAATACTAAGAATGTTCTTAAGAATGGTTGGTGAATACGGATACAGGCTCCTGATCCAGAATTGTACTCTACTAATGGTTCCAAGACTAACTGACGAAACTACTCTATAACTTCACAAGTCTAGCATGTTTACGTGTTGGAAATGTCTACTTTAATAATTCAGCAGCCTGCGGGTTTTATCTCTTCGTGTTTCACTCTCTGATCTCACGAGTTTCACCATTTGGACCACATTTTACATACAGACGACAAATTACACGTGGCTTAAAGGGCAAATCAACAGATTTAAGAAAATGTTAATTTTCAAAACTACATTTATCAGTTGGTAACCTGGTAATGTTGTAATCAGAAACAAAAAATCGGAAAAAGTACTTTATTCCAATTTGTATTTCTGCTTATTAGTTTTTACGACATCGCTTATCTCCCTTACTTATTGTTGCGTCCTTTAATTTGTGACGTCATAGGGGTACTTGTTTCAAAATGGACGTTGTGTTTGATAGCGATTTGAGCAGTATTGAAGACGAAGAAATAGACGATTCTGGTTCCGTAAGGCCGTACATGTACGAACCAGTTCGTACAGAAAATAATGTGGTTTCAGAGGATGAGGATGAGAGTAATTCCTCGTTTGGTGAAGACTATGAAATTGACGATTTTGTGGCGGACGTTTCAACATGGTGAGTATCGCGCATCGGTAAATTTGGATACGATGAGGCGGATATTGCTTATTGAAAAAAAAAAAAAAAAAAAAAAAAAAAATTTATATGTGATGGAATTAAATATATTGCATAAAATTTGTTTCATTTGAAGAAGTTTCAGTCGGTCGACGGGCGGAATTAGGAGAAAAAAATTATGAAACATTTTTGATGTACTTTCATAATTTCTGGATTGTTAATATCTGTTTCGATATTTGGAACAATTGTTTCATCTAATTATGCGTCTACGGAGATATACATGTAAATATGTGACGAATTTCCTTGCAATGAGATTTGTATCGCTATTAATTAACCCTTTACCACACAATCCCTACTTTTAACGACCCTGAAGAAGTAGGCTTTTGAAAACGTTGTGGGAAAAGAAAATGCTGTAACCTGCATTTTCTCCTTTCCCCACAATGCTTTCTACCTTATCAAGGACTGAAATTGTCATTTGAACTATGTGTAACTCGTCTTCTGCAAACGCTTTTAATTTGGTTGAGTCCAAAATTTTGTCGTTTGCGAAAGAGTTAAGAAAGGGTAAAAGAAAAGTAGCCATATATTGTATTATATGATTTGTAATGTAATACTGTAGTGTATTAGGACAATGTCAAACAGCATCAAGTGACTGCAAAGTAAGACAACATTCAGGTTGATCATTTATTGGTCTAAAGGATTCACATAAGAAAAGTAGGTTTTGTGTGCCTGCTAGAATTAAAATAATTTTGATTAACTCACTGAAATCTTTTCCTTATTCTCAAAATCAAACTTCTCTGCACAGACAGCAAAAGTCAATGTTAACACTAATAACAAATTCCCCAGTATCAACAACCCAAGAAAAAAAAAAAAGCTTTTCAAACATTGGAAAAAGCTTTACACCTTTATCCACAATATTTTCTGTCCTTTTAAAGACAAATTACGATCCAAATTTTATTTGTTATATTCAAATGCTTTGGATTTGGACAAATCTAAAATCTTATAATTTGGTAAAGGGTTAACCATTTACTCCCTTTACTAAACGACAGAATTTTAGACTTGTCCATTCTAAAAGTATTTGCAGAAGACAAATGTGGCTTTGACAATGGGAAGGGTCTGACAAAGGATAGAAAGAATTCGTAGGAAAAGGAAAAGATGCTGGTTTCCAGGAGTTTCTCTTTTTCCAACCATGTTATCAAAAGCCGTCTCCGTAAGCATGGTTAAAAGTCCGCACTGTGAGGTAAAGAGTAAAAGCATTGATTTATAAAGCTGGTCAGGAATATTCTGATTCCGATTAACTTTTTTTCTACTTTACAAAATCTAAATTGTCTAAATTGAAAGCTTTGGCAAACAACAAATTTACTGTGTTTCAAACGATGGAGTTTGTCTTGAAAATACCGTGAGAAAAAGAGAAATGCTGATTACCATCATTTTCTCCTCTTCCCACAATGTTTTTCAAGGCTTTCTTTCTTAAGGTCGTTAAAACCCAGGATTGTGTGATGAAGTGTAACTTCAGCAAAATGCAGATCTGTAATTTTTTTCCCATATGCACACTTCTTTCCGATTACCAGAGGGCATGACTTGTATCTAAAGTTCAAATTTCACAATTTTTATACTGATACATGAATTCAAAAGATTTGTCTAAATAGTTTGTAAGATATCATATGGATGCTAACAAGGGAATGCTTTGCAAAAACCAGAAGCACATACAGGGGTTGTTCAAAAAGAGGTTACAAATCAATTTCCGACCTCAATTGTCACTCTCAAAGTGAAGAGAGTGATACTGTCACAAACAAACATAACAGTGTAAAGGGGTGAGATATGCAAAGGTTACGTAATCATTTCCTGTATTGTTTTAACTGGTTGGTGATGATAGGGATCGTGTAATATACGATCGTGTAACATACGAACCCTGGTGATAATTAATCAAAATTTATGACCATGACCATGGGAAGCAAGGGCCTAAGTTCACCCTTTACCAAACAAACCTAGTTTTGACAACACGTGCCCTTAAAAAGTGTTTGAAAATCATTGTGGGGAGAAAAAGATACTTAATGTGAAGGGCTTTCCGTTCATTTCTAATGTAGGGTTTACTGGCCTCCTTTCAAATGAATAAAAGAAGGCAAACATTTCAATTATGGGAGTTCATTAAGAAAATTTGGACGTCCAAAGTCAAGGAACCAGGGGGGCGAGGCAAAAGCCCTTCAAAAGGGTAACCAGCATTTTTTGTTTTTCCAACAATGATTGTTATCTTCTGAAAGACAGTTAACCCCTTACCACACAACCCTGACTTTTAGCGGCCCTGAAGGAATATTGCTTTTGAAAACATTGTGGGAAATCGAGAAAATATTGGTAACCAGCATTTTCTCCTTTTTTCGCAATGTTTTCTATACATCCAAAGACAAAAACCATCATTTTAATCACTTTCAATTTGTCGTCTGCAAATGCTTTCAATTTAGGCAAGTCTAGTATTTTGTCATTTGGTAAAGAGCAACCATAAATCAAAGTTGAATTTGTTTTCTGCAAAATTTTGAAGTCACATAAGTCTAAAATTTTGTTTTCTGGTAAAGAGTTACGCTTTACCACATAACTCAACTCCCGAGATTAAACCTTGAGGAATGATGCTTTTGAAAACGGGTCACACTAGAATACGCCACGACATGAATTTGAAAACATTTCGGAAAAAAAAGCAGCTAGTTAGGAGCATTTTCTCCTTTTTCCCACAATGAAGAGATGATTCAGAAAAGGGTAAAAGAGTACAAATAACAATTCAAAATATCTTCATTTCAAGAAAAAATACCTTTACCTCATGCTGAAGTTTCTTTATGGAAATGGCTCTCGCGGAGTGTCTAGGTTTTTCTTCTCTCCGATTTGGATTTTCGAATAATGTTGGCACAGCGTCAGGTTTCAATCGTAGCCTAAAATTGCTATAACCAACTGTCCTTGCTAGATTTGGAATTATTAAATACTGACTGTCCTCAAAGTGTTTCAGACCAGGGATCGTATATAACTGTAATTTACGATCCCTGTTCAAACACAGTTTAGTTTATTCGTTGGCACAAAATCCGTCGTTACTGTCCGACCCCGGTTTAAACGTTCAATCCCTTAGTTTTCTCCTTTTTAACTCTCTTGGAAATTTGAACATACTAATCGACTAGTCCCGAATCGACGTTGCAGCCATAGGCTGCGGAGATTATCATTTTTTCGGCTTAAATTTCCATTTCACACTTGGATAACCGCGTCCGAATATCAGCATCCCTATGTAGAGGAAGAAGACTAAGTGCCGCTCTGACGTCACACACGGACGGGAGATAAGCAAATCAGGGGAAGTAAGCGATGCACAATTTTCGGGCCGTAAATCATCGTGACAATTGAACCGTGGTTTATGGTATGTTACCGGGTAGTAATTGCGGAAAATTACGCACGTATGTTTTACTGACATCATTTACAGATGATTGAAGGGGAAAAAAAGCTAAGTCAAAAAGTCTTTGGATTTGCCCTTTAAATGATGGAAATTCTGTATATAGTAGGGAATAGAACATGGCTTACCTGGCTACCAGAATGCTCTCCCTTCCAACACTATTTTGGAAGGATTTTTATACAGCGTCCTTAAAACAGCGACTATCAAAAAATTTTCAACCCTTAGGCGGTGATGGTCGACTCAAGGACCTTTTGTGGACAGTGCAGATCGAGATCAGACTGGACAGAAGGTGATGTCTGATTTTGGTTTACAGTCAGATAAGGAGATATGTTTCCCCTAAAGTATAACTTTAAAATTGCAAAATTATGGCTTTTACTATCGACTTGACAGTTTCTTTTCGTCTGTTTAGCAGGTAAAGGCTTAAAAGTAAGGATACGTTTTGTGCATGTGTCGCCCCACATTCTGTGCAGTCTGATCTTGATCTACATTGTTCACAAACGCTTCTTGCGTCGTCGTTGGAAATCGGTTTGGGTTTGTATGTGTGTATATGTGTGTGTATGGTCTCTAAAAATACATCCTTACAGCCAGAGACAAAAACAAAAAAGAAAAAACGCTGTAAAAATTTGATAGACTGTCGAATGGTTCAAAATTTAGTCATCTGTATACACATATCATATATTTGCTGTAAGGGACAATTACAACCGGAAAAGTCACAGCGCAGATTTCTTTGATCGACCCAAGAAAAATGAAACGCATTTTCTAGTGGTCGTAATCTGTGCAAACTTGCAACTTTTCGGGGCAACATTTGGTATGAACGTACAAGAATGGTTATAGTTTGATAAAAATAAGTATGAAAAGCTTTTTAAAAAAATCTGGTTGAAAACAACTATAAATATCTTTAACGCTGTTTCAACATTATTTCAGTTATATCAAGGTGACCAGTGCACTTACCCATGATTTCCTGGAGTTTCATCAACCAGTACTTCGCACGATATTCTGCTGAAGTCACTGGCTGCTATCCCGCATAACTGTCATCGAAACAATTATCGGCGGTGAGCGAGGAATGAATCCTGTCACAATCATTAATGCTCGAAAAAAAATTGGTGCGAGCTTTGGATACGAACCAGCGACCTACTGTATCAAGTCCTGTACGTAACCGACTGCGCTACCAGGGCTCGGAAAAATTTGTTAATTACATTAACACATTAAGCTCGTGCAATTCCGTACTTCTTGTCAGACATCACTTATGATAAAATACTATCATTCCTTTGCAAGATTTGTCTTGTGAAACGTACGGTCTGACCCCGTGTTTACCAACCATTTTGAACTGCATCCAAGTCTTATTCTAGATTAAAACAGTGACGCAATGCCTGATTGAATAAATTATCTAAGCCATGGAAAACGGGAGTCAAATGCATCTCGGTGATGCATGATGACAGATAAGTCATCACATAATTATGGATCCATAAAATCCAATCTGTCTACCTGTCGACTGAAGAAAAGGTAGAATGGCCCTTGAACATGCAGAACACTTACAAATAGCAAAATGTTTCTTTCCGCAGATGCATTAAACTTCATTTTCACAGAACATTGCTCATTTGTTCTAGCCAATCAGCAATTTCTATACATTTATACTTAGGAAAATATTGAAAATTAGTCTTAAACATTATTAAGAATGGTGGTGAGTGCTAGCCTTGATCTCCTTATCACTTTCTGATGACGTTACTATTTGACAAAAATGTCTCTCAATTTGACATTGTGATCTAGGTCACGTGGTTACTGATAAGATTGTTCGTTGTACTAAGCTGGTGGCCTCATATGACTACTTAAACATCCACTATTAACGTGTAACGTTGACTCTGGGACGGAAAATATCGGTTTCAAGATGGGTATCCTTACAGTGTCTGTTGTTTTGCTGTCTTCCTTTTTAACAGGTAAAGCATAATTATCATTTCGAGCATAACGTGTCTCCACATTTGGTGCCAAATTTTGCACAGAGGAATTAACAAATCAGTTAGCAGTTAATGCTTTAATTGTCATCTTTGTTGCACTTTTTCTGATCTTAAAAAAAATTAAAAAGCTTCCACGTTTTCCGGATCACCATGCGCTGACGTCACATAATCTATTGTCCCGCAGCGAACTGAAATTTTTTTTTTTTTTTCATACTAAAATCTGAAAATTTTTTGTTGATGTATTGATGAAATTATTAAGTTATTATTTCAGGTTTTATAACTTATCTTTTCATCTAATCTAGTATCATGATTTTCATTTTCCATTTGGTATATTTTCAAATTTGCCGTTTACTGCTAAAAAACTTCGGTGCGTCTTTTGATAGTAAATACACGTAAATTATAATTCACTGCGTCATAAAGAATCGTGTGACGTCAGCGCATGGTGATCCGGAAAACGTGGAAGATTTTTGATTGTGGGAGGATCAGAGCTACTGTTTGATCGCAAGAGCCGTTTGGAACTTTCGAAGGTCAGGTACACATGAAAAATCATTTGTGAACCCATCTGCAGCGGTAACTATATTTGTTTTTTCTCCGTTTTCGGTTAAATATTATCTCTGGAAGGGGACGGGGCTCAAATTATCTTCTATTTCGTTACAATATAGAGTCTGTAAGCTAATGTGCTATTTATAGTAACGGTGTTCATGAAAATTTTAGTATTCCGTGATATACAGGCGATGCACCAATGGGCTATAAGTGTTCGATGATCGACCAAGGAAAATTTTTAAATTTCCATGATTGACCAATTGAGCTTCAAAGGCCACTGATTATATCAACCTGCTATCCCTAACATACATTTCCCAGCCACTAGCTGCTTTCCCAGATAAATGAAGTAAAGGCAATGTTCATCAGGGGATTAAGGAATGAATCCGGTCGCAATTGTTTTCAACATTCCTCTGAAAGGATTCTGGCGAAGCCGGGGTTTAAACAAACAACCCCACACGACATTATCAAATATTTCTTGCAAACTGGAAGACGACAAAACTGTAATCTTGTTCCCATGACGGCTCTTATAATGGGATACTCTAAAGTGAGTTGATCAATGACTTGAACAAAATAAGTTCTGTTTGTTTGTTATCACGGCGACCTGGGCACCTATCCGTGATTTCCTGGAGTTTTCTTGTTAACCAACACTTCGCACAATATTCTTTCCAAGGCACTGACTGCTTTCTCACTGCAACACCGTCCATTTACTGCAGAGCAGTGAGAGAGGAATGAGTCCTATCATCGCTTCTCGGCAAGAATTTTGCCTAGCTGGTGAATCGAACCAGCGACCCATGGGTTTCCAGCCCTGTACATTACCGACTGAGCTACCAGGTTCGGCAACAAATGATGATACGCATAAAACATGCTTCAGATGAATGGCCTCATTAGATCGTCATTTGTGCTTTAACATGGGCTAGTTCCTCATTAACCGAATCAAAGTTGAGGTGGACGAATTTGAAAATGTCCGTCTAACACACGGATAATCAACAGGAATTAAGAGGTGTGTGATAGCTTTCTTGTGAAATGAGACATTGTTCGTAACAGCGTTTGCTTCTTTTATTACAGCGTTTTCAAATAAGGCATGCTGCACGACGAAAAGAGTCATTTGCGGGTGTTTATTTTATCTCAATTTCAGCATACGCATGCTCACCTGGTTGGGTACAAAGCGGCAGTTCTTGTTATTTGTTTGGGAATATATCGGTCGACTTCCTGACGGCAGAGGTATTTATACTTTCATTTGACATGAGACATTCGCATTGTCTCTGACCCTTTTCGTTGATTTTCGGATTCCAAGCATGGAGTGACTTGCTACTGAGTCTGTCTCAGAATCCTGTACTGGTACGCTCTCTTCTGACCCATTCGTCGATTGTTGAAGTACATTCCATTGTATAACTTCATTTCAAATACTGCATAGGAAGGCTTTATACAATTAGACCACACGCATAGTGATCTCACCAATCAGCGAACAAAATATTGAAAATATATCGAAGATATAACTTGCATGGCTGCGCGCACGCAAACACACACACGTGCGCGCGCAAACACACACGCACACATAGTATTAAATATAGGTAGATACATGTAGTGTAACATTGTATATCAAAAATATCTAACGAAGTTGGGAGAACTGAGAGAACTGATAATTGTCGAGCCTTGGCGAGACAATTATTAATTCTCACGACTTCGTTAGATATTATTTTTGATAAATCAGACGTTAAAGATAAATAATTGTTGCTAATACTCTATAATTATCAATTCTCCCAACCTCGCTCGATATACTTACTTAAGAGTATGATTTGCCCCCATCTCCTCCCCAAAAAGTCTTTTGTCGTGGTTGCAATGTCAAATAATTCCTTGATTCGGTTTCGGCATATGCCAGATATACTTTAAAGCTTCTTTTGTCTCTTTTTCTTTTTTATTAGGATTATTGTGTCCAGCAGGGGTCCAACTTGGTCCATATCAATGATGCCACAGAAAATGCTTTCATAAAGAATACTGTCCGATCACTCTATGGTAAGTGTATGTTTCAGTTAGTGTACGTGGAGATGTATTTTTGGCGTTTATGAACTCTTTCAGTGCCAAATATATTAACTCGACCTCTCTCAACGTCTGAAAATACACACACCCCTGAATCTCAGATTTTTTTTTATCTTACAAGCTTGACTAAACAAACGGACGGTATAGACCTTAGATCAGACTGCACGGTCCGCAAAAGAGCCTGATTTTGCCTGTAGCGCTCAAAGGGTTAATACCCTAGAGCATCAGATGGGCGAAATGGATCAAAATGGCGGAATGGGCATTTTGAGACAACCAATGAAGACTGTTATGTGCGCGTTTATCAGAATATCTTCTAAATACAGGATAATCTTAATGTAAAATCAGGCTACACGTTCTATGCAGATTGATCTAAATCCACTTGTTCTGCAAAAGCCATTCATTCATTCATTCATTCATTCAGTGGTAATAGGAACTCTAAATGTGAACCAAAATCCCGCCTACATTCTGACACTAATTTCGTCAAAGAAACGTCTTCACGTTTATGCAGTAATGTCACCATCTACAGATTTTGTAATATAATCGAGATTATGTAAATTAATCGAGAGGCGTTCTGGCAAAAGGGTGTTTTATGCATCTCCGTGATTCATTATACATGTCGTCACAAAATTATGGATTGACAAAACTGAATGCATCATGAGATAAAATGGTCCTTGGACATGCAGAAAATTTTTTAAACTGGAAAGGTTTCAACCCATGCTAGCCTGTGCGGACAGCATAATTCATATACATACATATATCCACGGTCACTTTTTGTAGGTTTAGGGGTTCATCAATATGTTTGTTCAAAAAACAGATCTTTAGTTTTGGCAAACGTTTCACTTTACCGTCTAAACTTTATTATCTAACAACACATTAGTCCATATAGACTCAAGATCAGATTGGATTTCCCGTTCAGCCTGATCTTGATCTACACAGTCCGAAAAACCATTCAGACCTACACTTACCAGATCTAGAGTTAAAAAGTCTCACACTTCGTATTCTCGATTCACACATATGCGTCACAGCAATCAGCATGATATTTATGGTGCAATCGATCTTGCCTGGGTGCTAAAAGCCTTGGAATAGGTGGTTTGGTTTTCAAGACATTTTCAGTTTCATTACGGCGGTTGGTACATCTAAATATTCGTCCCGAAGGCGAGGGTTATATGTCTAGCGTTGTCCGTTCCGTCCGTCTTTCGGAAGCTAAAACTCTTAAATTCCTGGACCTAATTCAGTGGAACCTATTGGTGTTTTCCACATCTTAGTCGTGTGCTTATTCGAAGACATGTGGAATTTTATTTCGGATTGTATTGAAGATGTCCAATTTCTTAATTTAAAATCTCTGCTTTTTCCGTTGTTTAAACAGTAATTCTCCACCCGTAAAAGGTTAAATAAAGGGAAACCTCATGCATGTATGCACTCCTGTAATTATAAAGTTCATCCTTTTTTGTCCCTCAATTTGATTAAAAGATGGCTATCTTGCGGTCATTTTGAATTTGCAATTTCCTCTCTTTTGCTTGTTTTGCGCTATTTCTACTAGCATTGGAAACTTAACAGATGGTAGTTCTCCTTCAGTGTAGTTATTTATGACAGTTTATTATTATTATTATTATTATTATTTTTTTTTTTTTTTTTCTCAAAATACACTTTTAAATGACTTCTCGTCCGAAACCAGTCAGAGGATTTCGAAATAATTTCCAAGGAATGTTCCGTGGACGATCCTCCACCAAAAGTGCTGAAATTTATACCACTTAATAAATTTAAGCATACAGTTTAATGACACGTACAGTATGTAAGGTAAATTGAACAATAAAGGCAGCTAGTGCCTTTAAAAATATACGTTGATTTACATCAAATGTTCAAATCGACGTCCATTTTGACGTCGCAGGGCAATCGATCTCTTCATGAAATGAGCCGGATCACAAACCAGCTTCCGTATTCACCAACCATTCTTAAGAACGTTCTTAGACTTATTCTTCAAGATTTTCCAAGTTTGAAAGTAACACAACTTCTGATTGGCTAAACCATATGGTTTAGCCAATCAGAAGGTATGTTACTTTCAAATTTGGAAAATTTTGAAGAACAAGACCAAGAATGTTCTTAAGAATGGTTGGTGAATACGGACCCTGATCGATAAAGAGACGGAATGCCCTGCGACGTCAATATGGACGTCATCTTGAACTTTTAACCCTTATCCTGCTAAATACAAGAAATGAAACTTTAAAGCCGATAGTAAAACCCCAAATTTTCCTATTTCAAAGACATTTTTTTTTTAAAAATATCTTTTTATCGGACAGTATAGATTAAGATCAGACTGCACTTTCTGTGCAGTCTTGTCTTGATCCAAATTGTCCGCAAAGGTCAATGAGTTGTGCTTAGCAGGCTAAGGGTTAATTTAAATTGATATACCTTTTGAAGGCGCTAGCCGCCTTTATCTTTTAATGTTACCTTACAGATTGTGCATGTCATAAAACTGAATAAACTTACTATTAGATGGTATAATATTTACTATATTACCTTTATAAACAATACACGTTAGGCATATTTGAAAGTGTAATATATATTATGAAACACCCTGTATGTTTATTGTCTCGGCCTCTGCAAGAGGCATTAATAGTTTTCGTTTGGGCGTCAGTATTAGTTCTCGTAAAACATTTCTTAACAAGTCTGTCCGTCCGTTCTCTGTCTATCTGTATACCTGATTTCATAATACGAGTTCGTGAATTATTAACCCGTTCATTAAGCCCCCGTTTCATAGAGCACAGCTCATATGTATTTGTTAAACTTGTAATTCTAATTAAGAATAAATTATGTATGACTATAGGAATTAGTACACGAGGAGTGTTCAAATATGAATGCATCTAAGCACCTAAAATTTGATTCTTCATAAGTTTTACTAAAATTTTGATTTTGTTCCACCAAAGTATTCACTTCCAACAGATGTACAAAGTTTCAGTCTTCGGATCCAATCTTTGAAGGCATTTTCATAATCTTCTTAGGTATACTATGAAGAGACTGGATTTCATTTTCTGTCAACTCTATTTCAACGTGTATAAACCATTACTTTCAGTCATTATCTTTTGTACGAGGTGCAAGACTTTCTGAAGCAGAAAAAAGTCGTTGTGCTCCCCCGCCCTCCGTATTCACCTGACCTTGCCCCTTAGGACTTCTTTTTGTTTCCAGAGCTAAAAAATATCTTTCAGATAGAAAATTTGCTCAGCGCAAACAGCTCTGTTCTGCAATATTCCAGTGTCTTCATAGTAAACCTAAAAAGACTATGAAAAATGCCTTCAAAGATTGGATCCGGAAACTGAAATTTGTATATCTGTTGGAGGTGAATACTTTGAGGGAACAAAATAAAAATTTAATAAGAGTCAGATTTTAGTTGCTTAGTTGCATCCATATTTGAACACTAACACTCCTCGCAGTATTCAAGCTCTTTGAATTCTTGGATCTCAGAGGTATAATAAAGTTGTTGTATTTCAGCTAGGGCCTGGTGGATAGGTTTGAATGATATGGATAATGAAGGAGTTTTTCAATGGGTGGATGATCATAAAAATGCTACATTTACCGGTAAGACTTTCATTATTAAAACTGTGTTATGTTAAATATACGCCTTTGCATGCCAACAGCGACTCGTTCACTTTTCACCGGGCTAAGGTGCCATTATTCGACAATAACCCTATATACACCTTTTTCATGTAAACGTAAATTGGGCATACAGGTTAAAATTGATATTCACCTTGACATACATAATGCCTATATTACGTTTAGCCTGCGGTGTGTTTTACGTAAGATGCCCTTATCACCCTATTCCGTGCGGCCACCTTACGGAAGGGACTGGCAGTCGCACAATTATGGTAAATTCACGGGCGCATTATCCTTCACGTTCAACACTTTTAAAGAAAATCGCAATCCTGCAGACACGTCGTAGGTAGCATCATTGCATGATCTCTGTACGGGCACCACACAGAGGCCGTGTGCTGACCATGAGTCAGCTTGCATCTCTGGCTACAGCTGTAGATCCTTTATTTGACCTCTTTCCCTCGCGACTTTTGTCTTAGGTGCCATCTTAACCGACAACACAAGCAGACATGTATACATTTGTGTTATTACATGAATGCCCCAAACTACAAACTGAACGTGATAAATTTGCCATCCACCTTGAATCTCTTCACCGACAATCCTACGATCTGACCGCTGTACCACGATGGAAGGGAAAATCGCTGGAAAATCATAGACAAGTAAATTGTTTAGAGCAAATGTAATATAATAATAAATAACTAGGGTTTCCTTTCTATGTCTGTGATCGGGAATTTTACTTCATTTTTGATTTTCTAGATTGGTATCCAGGACAGCCTAACGACTATGAGACGAGGGAGGATTGTGTAGATCTCTATGTGAACTACAATTTTGCCTGGAGTGACTACGACTGCGTAAAGAAAGCAAGCAAACCAATCTGCGAAAAGGCGTATGTAATACGTATATTCGTATATCTTCCTTTCACCGCTTTGTGCTTGTTTCGTGTGTGTGTCATTTTCGACAGCGTTTCAGTAATGACACGGACACAAGTGTACCTATCAATTGGGTTTTTCACGAGAGTGTCCTAGGTCAAGACACTTCTCAGCCTTAGCCTAGTAATAATTACACACAGGACAAAGATGAATATGCGGGTTATTGCCGTCATATCACGGCAACAGCCTGCATATTCATTTAATATGTCATCTGCAAATGCTTTCAATTTGGACTAGTCTAAAATTTGTCGTTTGGTAAAGAGATAAAAACTATCATCAAATCCTCGAGAAGAGTGTAGCTGGGCTTGGACTGGAACTGACATGTGAAAGGAACATGTAGAAACATGTGAAACCTGCACATGTCGAGGAATACGTATATATCACCAGTAATGAGTGGTGACGTTCTACAAGCGTTCTAAGTTTTCGGTGGTATTCTTACTTTCAACTCGGTAGTATTATTTGTTTCAGTTGAGTTATCCTTCTGATTTCATCTCAATAGTTTTAACTCTTAGTTTTAACTCGGCCATTTTCTTAGTTTCAACTCTGCAACACTCTTAGTTTAGCCTCAGCCATATTATTAGTTTCAACTCTACTATCTTCTTCATTCGGTAATATTCTAAGTTTCAGCTCGGCAATGTTTTACAATTTCAACTCGCATACATTCTTAGTTTCAGTTCGATAATATTCTTAATTTCAACTCTGCCACATTGTTACTTTCAATTCGGAAATATTTTTAGTTTCAGGTTGGCCCCATTCTTAGTTTCAACGCAATTATATGCTTAGTTTCAATTCGATAATATTATTAGTTTCAACTCAGTAATGTTCTTTGTTTCAACTCGGCCATATTCTTCGTTTCAAATCTGTAATATTTTAAGTTTAAACTCAGCATTTTTCTTAGTCTCAACTCGGCCATATTCTTAGTTTCAATTTGGTATTATTCTTTGTTTCGACTCGGCCACAGCTTTAATTTCAGGTAAGCCAAAGTTTAATTTTGAACCCGGCCATATTGTATGTTTCAATTCTGCCATATTCTTAGTTTCATCTCGGTCACATTCTCACTCTAAACTAGCCGATATTCTTGGTTTCAAATTGGTAATATTCTTAGTTTCAACTTGGTAATATTCTTAGCTTTAACTCGGCCACATTAATAGTTAAAACTTTGTAATATTCTTAGTTTCAAATCGGCCATTTTCTAGGTTTTAAACAGAGTTATATTCTTAGTTTAAAGGCGTTAACATTTTGCTTTAAACTCTGTAACATTCTTAGTTAAAACTCAGTAATATTCTTCGTTTCAATTCGTTTACATTCTTATTTTCAAATTGGCCTCATTATTAGTTTCAACTTGGCCACATTTTAAGGTTCAACTCGGTCACATTCTTAGTTTCTACTAGACCATTTTTTTTTTCGGTTCTAACTCGGTCGCATTTTTAGTGTCACCTTGGCCATATTCTTAGTTTCGACACAGTCACATTGTTAGTTTAAACACTGTTCTATTCTTAGTTTTAACGAGGTCATATTCTTAGTTTTATTTCTGCAGCATTCTTAGGTTTAACTCGGTAAGATTCTACTCCTCGGACACATTTTCGTTTCAACCGGCCACATTCTTAGTTTTAACTCCGCCACTTTCTTCATTTCAACTCGATTATACTCTTAGTTTCAACTTGGTAATAATTTATAGTTTCAACTCTGCCACACTTTAGTTTTAACTCGCAGATATATTCTTAAGTTCATGCACGCCATGATATTCTTGGTTTCAACTCGACCAAATTCTTAGTGTCAACTAGACCATATCCTTGGTTTTAAGTCGACCACATTTGTAGTTTCAACTCTGCAATATTCTTAATTTCAACTTGTTCACATTCTTAGTTTTAACTGGGCCACCGTTTCAGTTTCATCTTGGCCGCATTCTTAATTACAACTGGGCCGCAGTTTTAGTTTCAGCTCGGCCAAATTCTTACTTTCATTTGGGCCACATTTTTAGTTTCATCTAGACGATATTCTTAGATTTAAGTCGACCGCATTTGAAGTTTCAGCTCTGTAATATTATAAGTTTCAACTTGTCCACATATTTAGTTTCGACTCGGTCACATTCTTAATTTCAACTGGGCCATAGTTTCATTTTCAACTCGGCCACATTCTTCGTTTCAACTGGGCCACTGTATTAGGTTCAACTCGGCCACATTCCTAGTAAATCAGTAAAATTATAGCTTCAACTCGGCCCTTCATCCTAAGTTGTTACCTGGCGATGGGTACTTATATCCTTTCTTTCTTTCATAAGATTTTACATAAATCGGTGTTTACCTGGTCCGAAAAAGAACAATTATGTCCTATCATCAATCGAATTATTTCGTATTGGCTGAGTATCAGGTCCGAGGTCTGCGCAAACCTAAGATCTGTAACTTGGCGTATAGGAAATAACCTGATTAATGACACCTTTATCAATTAACGGCCGGGATTTGTTAATTCTAGATCAGAAAATGACCTAGTCATATTGGTCTTGTTTTGTTCGATATTGGCGGATTTTTTTTCTGGTATATGCCTATATTGTTGATATTGGCCTAGTTTGTTATTTGGAATTGACAGAACGTTTTCGCCCTGTTAACCTAATAACACAGTTTGTTAATTATTAATTATGTGTATTTTCAGTAACACGCCAGCCAAATAGATGGATCTCGTCGCCGAAGAAAGTATCTTGTTTTTGTGATATGTTTGTTTATCTGCATAAACTATAAAATAGAAACATGGCCGTTACTGGCCAAGAAAAATTACATGCTTGCAGTTCTTGTATGAACGAGTTCAAAATTTCGCTGCCAATCATGACTTCAATACCCTTTGCGAACTGCGTAGATCAAGATCAGTGTGAACAGAACGTGCAGTCTGATTTAGGATCCACACCGTCCTTTACTTGATACTACACTATGACCAAAATCATGCTCAGCTATAGGTGTCACTCTGCCTTTTATCAACGGTCGTACGTCCGATCGTGGCCACAGGGGCTCGAAACATACTTTAATATGCATAAATATACTGGGTTATAGACATTTCTGACAAAAATCAGAATCTCTGAATATAAATATACACAAGGGATAGAACTCTACAAAGGCCGAATTTCGTACCGACCCAGTTCGAACGGCCTTTTCTCGCAAACGCCAAAATAGTAGTATAGGCGACGGTGTAAATGTAAACAAAGATGACGTAATCGGCGGCCATCTTGACCTACTTTCGGCCATTGTGTTACTATTTTTAGTAACTTATTTGCAAATAAAGAAATCATGGGTATTCGAGGGTATGACCTCATAATCTATTTTTGGGATTTGACCTCATGGTCTATATTTGGCAGGATGACATCATAAGGCCAGGATCCACACAATATACAGAGCTGACGTGTATACCTCGTTCTGGTAAGTACTCGCGGGCATTGAGGGTCAGGCCCTTTCCTTACAGACGATAAATGAATAAATAATAATTTATCTGCAGCCCCGCGAAGTGTCCTGGTCAAAGTCTGACTTTCAAAATGTGACCTTAAGTCCAGAACAGAGTCTAAGTTAAAAGGATGCGCATGCATGAAGCTATGTTTAGATATGTGATCATCAACTATATTTAGAGTCATTACATCAGCTTAGTCTATAATAGGGGCCAGAAGATCTGAACAATGGTCTATTTAACACCTCGAGTTAATCCCTTTTAAGTCGCCAGCGTGTCTTGGTTCTATAGATATAAGACCGGATATCAAGTCGTCAGCGTGTCTGGCTTCTGTTGACATAGGACCGGAAGGTCACACAATAGCCTATTCAGCTGTCATTAATCCCTGTCATCCTGTCTGGCTTGTATTGACTTAAGCCCGGATATAGCAACAATGGTCTATTTAACTCTCTAATCTCTTTTCAGACTGGCTTAGACCAAAACATAGTAACTCATTTGCATATAAGGATGTTTAGACCAACGGCCATCTTGGATGACCTATTTTTTCTTTTGGCGGAATTTGACGTGCTTTTTTGGGCAGCCATGTTGGATGACCTAATTTTTAGTTTTAGACCAGCAGCCATTTTGGATGACCTGTTTTTTTTTTTAACGACCATTTATTTAAATATGCTTTTTGACACAATACTGATGTTTTTTTGGTTATAAATTTGGAGAGAAATAGCTTTAAAAACGAGTCGTATAAGCGAGTACTCTAACAGTATACAGAGCTGACTTGTATACTCTATCTAGTAATGATCGCGGGCATTGAGGGTCAGGCCCTTTTACGACACGGAGATTTTCCCACTTAGACTCATCTTTAACGCCACACCAAGTCAAAGAGCCGATTCCTAACCTTACTACGACCCTCGTGTCAAGTCTATAAGGTTAAGTCGGTCTAACGACACATCCATGCTCTTTGAAGTTTCTCACAAAAAATTACAAAAATACGGTAGAAAAAAATGGTACCTTCGATGTTGTCTCTTCAACGTCCTGAACTCGAATGACAAAGGAGTATTTCCGATATGACTCGCGCGCATGTGTCAATCCACATACGTGTCTGAACACATTTTATGGGCAATTGTTTTATGTCGACACACTGTCTGGTTTTGTTTATTTAGTACATGAAATGTGAATAATGCCCTATTCAACTGTAAAACATAATCCCTGTTAATGTCGCCACAATGTCTGGTTTTATTTATTTTGTGACGGAAGTACGGACAATGGCCTATTTAACTGTCAAAGTTAATCCCCTATCAAAGGACTAAGTGGCAGAACAATGGTCTTTTGTTACAGTTGTCACAATGGCTGGTTTTGTTTATTTAGAGACAATGACCTATTGAGATATCAAACTTAATCCCCTAACAAAGGACCAAGTGATACAGAGCTGACTTGTATACCCAATCGAAAACGTAGTCACGGACATTGAGGGTCGGGTCCTCGGTCCTCGATGGAAAGAAAAGGGTAACAATTTTGAATGATAAAAAGGCGAAAAATGAAAAGAAAATAGGCTATCGGTAAAAATATAAAAGAACAGAGGGAAAAACAATGGAATAAGCAGAAAAAAAAGTCTATGGTGAAAACGGAGAAGTAGAAAAGTCAAACATAGTCTACGGGTAAACATGATAAAAGTACAGATAACTTTCTAACGATAGTAAAAGGGGAAAATGAAGAAAAAGCAGAAAATTCAAATTGTTTTCTCTTCAAACCTCATGAAAATGAACTAGTTCATCAGCTTGAACCAAAATGTCATTCTGAAGGATATATTCTAGTGAAACACTTCCTTGACCAAACGTGCTGGTCCCAATACCAGAAAATATAACGAAATCCACTGCATCGTGAACTTCAACAATTCCATTTATCATTGGAGCAATCAAAAACGTCGAAAAGAAATTAATGATATGCATCAAAGTGAAAAATCCAAGTCGCCCCCTTTTAAGCAAGAGATAAAATAACTCTAACAAGACTGGACAAGACCCAGCGCCCCTTTAAGGTCCAGTATTCATTTATATGTATAATATTGATTACGATGCAAAGGTAAAAAATCAAGGCGCCCCCTTTAAAGCAAAAGATAAAATAATTCTAACAAGATTGGACAAGACCCCACTCCTTTAAGGTCCAGTACACATGTATATCATTGATTATGATGTAAAAAAGAAAAATCAAGTCGTCCCCCTTTAAAGCAAAGAGTTAAATGACTCTAACAAGATTGGACAAGACCCTCACACACCTTTTAAGGTCCAGTACCCATTTATATGTATATCATTGATTATGATGTAAAAGTGAAAAATCAAGTCGCCCCCATTTAAAGCAAGAAATTTATATGTATAGCATTGATTAAAATACAAAAATGAAAAAAAAAAAAAAAAAAAAAAAAACAAGTAGTTCCCCCTTTAAGACAAAAGAGTAAGTGACTCTAACAAGATTGGACAAGACCCTCATCCCTTTAAGGTCCAGTACCCATATATATGTCAATGTTTTTTGATTTGAGATTGGATTAAGATAGCTCATAAAGGGAGCTGGCTAATGTTTACATAAATATTTATAATAACCCTAGTAACGGATTAAATATTGCAAAGATTTAAGATTTTGTCGAAAGTTATAGGAGTTGTTACCTTCAGCAATAAAATGATTTTTTAGAACATTCTAACCTTCTGACATGTAAAGCCGTGTACTGATAAGCCTAATTCTAGGAAATGTAAGCAATGACACCAGTTCTAGGACAACCAAGCAAAGAAACCGATATTTCTCTTTTTCTTTCATTTGTGACACAGTTTCTATTCATGAAATTTGAGATAGCCCTACCAAATGATACATGACACTTTACTCTTTCATTTTGACTCCCCTTATTGTCTTTCAATTTTCAGTCGTTTCAGGCCCAATAATCATTTTCTTAGAAATATCGATTTTTTTATTTGCAGTCAGATCAGTAGATATAAAAATGCCCGTTCTGGCTCATCCCCATTATCCTACGCATTCGCTTAACAAAATAATCCGTCCTTAAGTGAGCCAACAATTTTTAATTATACATTTATTATCATTTATCAAAATCAATCACGCTTAAGCACACTGACCGATTTTATGCAATCCAATCACCCTTATACAATTTCATGTAACATTAACATGCTCATAAAATTAAAAAACAAAATGGGTTAACAAGTCAATCTGATGAAGGTCAGCAAACAAAAGGCATAACCTTTTTCTTAAACATTTTTTACTTAAATCAATTTTCTAAAAAATAAAAAAAAATTTTTGAATTTTTTATCCTAAACTTGTATACGTAAACATGTAAAATGCATTTGTTAGATAGGTTTACGAAAAAAGAATTAAAAACTTTACATAGGTGTCAAATGGATAAAGCGGTCCACCTACTGTCTAAAAACCATGGAAACTTAGGCAAGTCAGCAAGTGTTAGTATTTTACAACAACCAAGTATAGAAGAAAACAGAAGATATAAAAAATTTAAATCAGCCCTATATTTTCTTCTATCTAGAGAATTAAAAAGAAACACAAAACCATTTTATTACGCATCTTGTGTTAGATTTAATTATAGAAATATTGATGGCGGTTATCCGGTTTACAATAAAAACGTTATTTCTTCTGAAATAATTAACGATCATTTAAAAATGCTTGCTTTTATTTCAAGATCCGAAGAATTAAATGTATGGGGTGTTTCAATCATGACAATAGTCTTTACTGATGGCATGTTTGATGAAGATGAAGAAAAAATAAATAGTGATGAAGAAATAATAAGTAGTAATGAAAGTGATGAAGAAATAAGTAGTAATGAAAGTGAAAGTGATAATGCTTATGCTAGAAGATTAGCATTAGAACATGGTTATGGTTTTGCTTTTGGATATGATTAATATATATTAGTAAATAAAAAAAATTTATTTTTATTTGTTACAATACAACAAATAAAAAATTTTTAATACGTTTTTGGTCTTGCCCCCTGTGCTTCATACATTTCTCTTTCTTCTTCAGTTAACTCTGATATCCTATGATGCCCATGTGATAAAGTTCTATAACTGCCATCCAAGAGCATCACTCTTTTATCATCTTCAAAGCTTAACGCTCTTTTGTTTATTTTTACAGTTGTCATTACATGAAGTTTACTTCTTATTCCTCCCATATTTGTATAATAATCTTTTCCAGTATCTAAACACTCCTTATATGTTTCAAATCTTAATTCATTTTTAATCACAGACTTTTTAACTCCTTTACATTTTTTAGTTTCTGTTTTCTCATTATATGCCATATTACCATCTTTATCTTTTTTAACAGGCTCATCATAAATAAATTTACCATCTTCATCGGTTAACGCATTACCATTTTTATCTTTTCTTAAGATAAATTTTTTCATAGCATAAGTTTTTGCTCCAGGACTTACAAATTCAGTTAAAAGATCCCCCTCTAATTCATCCTTAAATATACCTAGCACATTTCTATTTTTTTCACTAAACAATGGATGATTAGGTGGATAATTGCTAAAGTCAAACAAAGCATCGGCATCCTCTTTTAAATCTTCATACAAATCTTCAGTTTCTATTACTAAAACATAACTATCTGTATCAGTATAGCACATATATACTTTATCTTCACCAAATTTATTTTTAAAATATTCATAATAATCCAATAACATCGTTGTCTTACTAATATCAAGTATACTTACTCCTAAATAAATAGGTTTTTCGTAAAATATACTTGTTTTTTTCATATGAACAGCAACCAAATTTTCATCAAATATAGTGTGATCATGAAAGTTATGTTTTGCGGTTAACTTTTTAAATCGATCACAATTTTCACCATTAACCAATTCTATGTTTACTCTGTTTCTTATATTTTCCATAGTCTTGCCAAAAACAGAATTCATCATTTTCTTCCATAACTGATCTGAAAATTTATTTTTATCCTTCTTTGCTTGTGTTCTTAATTTTACACATTTATCAATATATTTCTTAATATCGGTACTCTCTTTAAATTTAAACCCACTATGTATTTTTTTAATTTTTAATCCTAACCGAATGTAAGTCTTTAAAGCTTGATAATGTAGTGTATATTTTTCTTTATCATTTAAGTTAGGAATTAACTTTTCTACTTTACCTGCTTTTAATCTTTCTGCTGCTAAAGGCATTTCATTGTGTAAATCATGTTTTTCTTTTGGATACTCTAAATCAACCTCTAAAAAGCAAGGGTAATTTTCCCAATTATCTAATTCTTCATCAGCCATCCATTTAAAATCACCTACAGGTAAAGGTTTACTCATAGCCCAAGGATAAAGACTGTTTTTATCAATATAAAACAAATATTTGCTAGGTTTTGTTGGATCATACTCATTACCCATGTATTTATTATTTGCCTTTGCATATCTAACGCTTGTCATACATACGCCACCCCTTTTTGTTCCTTCAAGAAAGTTAAGCATATTTATATCAGTAAGTTTTTCTAATTTTATCTCACTTTCCTTAAGCATTGCATCCCAACCATATCCTGGTAAAGTATAATACCAAGCAGGATCTAAACCAAATTCTTTATGAATAGAAAATCTAAAGTTTTCCATAATATCAGCTAAAAGTAAAACATCCGTTTCATTGTATAGCTGTAAAAAATCCTTAATAGTTTTACATTCAAAAACATTAAATACTGTTAAAGCATGTTCATAATCTTCAGGCTCAATGTGCTCTCCATTTAAACTTGAATAAAATGCCACTATAGGCGGCAGTTGTGTTTCTTCTAATTTTTCAAAACTATCTAACTATTCATATGGGAAAACACCCTTTTTTCTTAATAAATATAATTTTTCTTCTGTATAACCACCACGATGTTCTTCTAAATAATCTTTTAAATTTTTAAAATCTTCATCTTTTAAATTTTCTGCAAGTTTATCTAAACTAGCATCTAAAAACTTATAACTGTCGAGAAATCTTAACTTAAGATGTTTATTTCCTGCCATAAGATGTTTTGTAAAACTAATATATTTTTCTTCAGTGTTAGGGATACAATCAATTACACCGTTAGTTTTACCAAGGTATTTAATAAAAATATGAGCATCATATCCAGATAAATTATGAAAGAAAACAGGGATAAAATTTGGTACTTTTGCTTTAAGATTACAAGCATTACAAGCGGCACCACGATATTCGCCAGTAAAATGACAATGATCTTTTACTTTAGGATTTTCTTTTGTAAATTTTCCATCACATATCCAACATTTAGTTTCTAAACTATGTGCTATTTTTTCTTCTTCAGTTATCTTAATTCCTACTGGTTTTTTATAAAATTCATCATAAAGTTGTTTAGCATCCATAGTTAAAGCATCTATAAAATGTTTTTCTGCGTCTTTACCCACATGCCCTCTTAATTTTGGTTTTAAAACATTTCTATCAAAACTACAAATTAAATAGTTATAACTAACAGGTATATGCTTTTGTGTTTCAATGGTATTACTTTCTTGTTGTGTTTCTGGTTCTATTTTTTGTAATATACATTCAAAATCAGCAATTACAACAAAAGGTACCATAATTTTCCTGCAATAGTTTTCAAACATTATTAAAATTTCTTCAGGATTTTTAGGATCAAACTTAGGCATTTTTATATCAACCCCATCATAATCTTCACAACGCTCCATATGCTTATCTAAAAGTTCTTTACTTCCAAAATGGTTCATACAAAGCATACAATACCTTACATTACTATGATCCCTTACTTGTGCTCTAATTAAAGCATTAAATTTTCCATCTTTTATTAAAACATAATGTGATTTTTTTTCTTCTTCATCTTCAATATATAACAAATTTACATGATTTTCTTTTAAACTTTTTGTAGCTCTAATACGTTTGATTTTTTCCTTACCTTCTACTATCTTAAAAACATTAACGCTAATTGTTGGATTTTGTCTTTCAAACTTATCTATATCATGTAAAGAAACAGGATATTTAATTCCTTTCATATTTAAGCTATTTTTCTTAGATTTTAAATCACTATCAACTCTTTCTTTATTTTTTTCTTTTGGATTTAAATACCTTAAAATAGACCACGTAAAACATTCTTCATCCTCATTTTTCATATTGATACATGCCTTTTTGTTAGCAATCCAATCAGGAAGAGGTAAATATGATGAAGCTCTTAAGGGTTCATAAACAACGGTATGCAACTTTAAATGTTTTACACTATGAAATACCCACCCACTACCATTTCTCAAAAAATTAACAAAATTTTCTTTAATTCTATCCAACATAGTTAAGTATAAATCTGTTACATCGGTTCCCTCTAAATTAATTTCATTTATTTCAGGAGAAAAATTTGCTTCTATTCTTTCCTCTTTATCTCCTTCACCCCTTTTCATTATACATTTAAGAACCATTTTAACTTTTGTACCACGTTTTTCTCTTAAAACTTTTATTATAGATGGTTGCGCCAATGCAAAAAACTCATCAGGAGTTTCAACAGGAATTCCAGGTATTTTATGTTCTTCAGCAAAATTATTAAGAGCTGAACGTTCTTTTATAACTTTTATTTGATTTGCTTTACTATATATTTTATTAATTTTATCTTTAAGCGCTTTTACTTCAGGAGAAATACTAGGCACAATAGGTTGTACATTTTCTAAACTCCTTAACAAATCATTAACTGAAGTAGTTGGTGGAGTAGTTGGTCTTTGTCTTGATGTTGATGGTAAAGGTTGAGCTATTGTTGGTTGTAATATTGGTCTATTTATATTTTCTACTTTTGTATCTAATATGTGCTGACCTCTATTAATTAAAAAATGAATTAAATCTTGACGATTTAAACCACTATATCCCCTTAATCCCTCCCTTCTTGCTATAGCTCTTAATCCTCTCACAGTATAATTATCAAAATTAACATTCATTTTGTTTTTTAATATTAAAAATATATCATTAAGTCAAAATTTTACTATTTTTTAAAAAATAGTAAAATTATCGAATGTCAATTTTATATTTACCATTCCAAACCCTACCATTCCAGTTTTCAATTGTTTGAGGACATCTATCAATAAACTTACTAGCCTTGTAAATTGATGGAAATGTTGTTTCTTCTTCAGTTTCAACATCCTTTAAGGTAACCGTTTTAGGATTTTTAGCAATATCCTTTAATCTATCATAATTAGGTACTTTTTTTAAATATTTTTTTTCTTCCTCTTTAGGATACAATCCATGCTCTTTTAAAACATCAATATATTTTTTCTTATTCCAATAGGAATACCACTTAATGTTATTATCTTCTAATATTTTCTTAAAATCAGCAATCTTTAGCATTTTTATATAACATAAAAATTACTTAATACACTACACTCATTTTATTCCCATCACTCTGAAAGTTAATTAACCTGTCACTAAGTAAAACAGCAAATGCTTCAGTATTTGGTGGTGGATTTGGAGCAGGTTCTGGATCAAATGTTGCTTTAATGTGAATATCAGTTACAGAATACTTTAACCTTTCACTCTGCTTTGATAGGTCAAACACATACAAAGGAAAAAGGGTTTTATAATTTGAAGGAGTAATATTAGGGTTTGATACTAATTCATCCATGTTAAAAAACTTTTTTCTAAACGAAGCAGCTTCACTATAAATTCTACTAATTTGATTAGGGGTAAAATTTAAATTATAATCATAAATCGGATATTTTTTTGAACCTAACATTACATAAATATTTCTTACATTTAGATGGTTAAATATAGCAGGGTTTTGTTCTTGGTCACCGTTTTTACCAGACTGAAAACCAACAATTAAAAAACGTGGCACTTCAGGAGATGATTTAGCTGATAGCCTCCAAGTAAAACTTGTTACTGTCTGTGGAACCGCAATAGAGTCGCTTTGTATCATTCTATACCCAACTGGAAATTTTTCTTTCTTCTCTATAAATTTATAAAGTTCCAACCTATTACCATCTTCCGGTGTTACATGAGGTATAAACCAAGATACCTTTATTGAATTAACTCTACCAGCATCAACACCACCAGCTCTAAAAATTGCGTCGTTGTCATCATTTCTTGTTAAGGTTAAAGTTTGTTTCATACCATATAAAACTTTGTTGTAATCTTCACAAAAATCGAATATATGTTTTAGGGGTATCCTAAAACTAAATGTTCCAACTGGTAATGAACTAAAAATATACTGTTTTCTTACTGAAAAACCAGCATTAGTAGCACTGGCTGCATTGACTCCGGAATCCTTATACCACAGTTGGTTTAACACTTATGATTTAGAAAAGTCATCTGGGTATTTTAAAAGTCCAAGCATTGTTGTAGTCTGACCAGGGTAATTAATGGATTCTATCTCTTGCCCACTAAGTTGATATCTAATTTTTTTAAACAGATATAACATACCATTATTTGTTAAGGTTGCCTCATCAACTGCACCATAAAGGGTATCATCATTTTTTACTAATTCACCTATAATTTGTAAATATGACTCAGAAGGATGATAAAAAATATCTTGAGTTTCGATATCAATCCTAATATTTCCTCCAGAGTTGTTTAAATTGGTTCCTGTAATAGGCTCATACTCATGGTATTCATATTCATCAATACTATCATCTTTTAAAATTGGTGCTTTAATGTTTAAAATATCCATTTTTTATTATATGCAATTATAATTTTTAACTCAAAATTATAATTGAGTTGTGTTTTTAATATTCTAACCATAGTTGAGGGAGTGATTTGTTTTCATCATTTACAAAAACACCCTTAAGTTTAATATTTTTAAGTTTTTCAGCAGAAAGCTTTTTTCTCATTTTAGGATAAATTCTATTTCCGTAAAGAATGGTTATCTTAGGTATATCATTTTCTTCTAAATATTGATTTACATTTTCTTCAAATTCCTTAATGATATCAGCTTTTTCAGGAGACAATTTTAAAACAACCTTTTTATAATCATAACTTGTATTGGAAACTTCAAGAATTTCACAATCTTCATTTATCTTAAAGTTAGCAAAAAGGATACCAACCCTTTTTGTATTGTATTTTTCATATTCTACAATTTTAAATTTAAGATTTGACATTCTTTTTTTATTTAATGTAATAAATTGCTTAACTTGAATTTATTTTTTCATAATACTTTAACTCCGGAACCCTTACTATTTAATTTCTTAACTAAATCTTGTATAGCAATGGCACTACCATCTATTAAGGTGTTAATATTTTGTGTTGCAGGTTTGGTTGTTGTAGTAGGCTTTTGAGTATATTTTTCTAAAATCTTTTTAGATTTTGGTGTTAAAGCCTTTTCAACTAACTTTTTACCTGCATCAACCGCGGCACTCTTTCCAACCTCTAACGCTTTCTTTGCTCCTTCCTTAGCTACACTTTTTCCAACATCAACTGCTGAAGATGCAATTTGTTTAGCTGCGCTGCTTGTAAAGAGTCTTGTAAGAAAATTAGCTAAGGTATCAAATATCCCTGCTCCTCCATAAGCATAATTTCTTTTAAATCCTCTCTTTTGTGATGTAATCATTTTATAATATAGACATTAACTTTTTATAATGCTTTGAATTTAATACATGTTGTCTTTTTAATTCATCACAAATACTTACCAACTCATTTCTTACACCTGTATTACCAGCTTCTTTACTTGCCATTAAAAGGTCTAATCTTTCTAATAGTGCGTTAGGGTTAGATGGGATAATGGTAATTCCTTTTCCTTCATATTCTTTTTCTAATTTTTTTTTCTTTCCAAATATAAGCGAGTATATTTTTCCATTTTTCTCCTTGGTAGCCGTCCTTGGCATACGAGTTTGTAGGGTCATTATTTCTATAAAGAGCATTGGTTTTTATTATTAATTCTTTGTAATCAATAAGGTCGTTATCATCATAAATGTTTGGATTTGGTTCTTTAGAAACAATTAACTCCCATAGACCAGGTGTTCCTTGATATACTCTGTTACCAAGTAAAATATCATCTTCATCAATAATGATTGGTTTTCTACCAATATAAAATCTACCTTCTTTATCATATATCCCATATGTTCTATCAACATCAGTTTTACCAATAAATTTTGTTAAATATTTTTTTGCAATTGGTCCAATAAAATGCTTTTCTTCATATTCCTCCATATTTTTTTTTTCTACAGATGGATAAGCTTCTATTGTTGGATAATTTGGTAAGTTAATAGCCTGTGGCAATTGTTCAATCCCCTCTTTATAGGTCTAAGTTCTTCTGTAATTTTTGTTGCTGTTTCTTTTTGTGTTTCTGTAATAGGTTTAAAAAACTTTGAAAGGTCTGTTTGTAATTCAATTTCACCTCTTCTCTCTGCAAGTTGGCTATCACGAATTTTTTTCTTTGTTGCGAGATATTCTTTTACCATTTGGTCTCTTTTTACAGGGTCTTTTATCTTTAAAAACGGCATATTTTTTTAAGTTAAAAAAAAATTTTTATCTTATTTTTTAATTAGTATTACCTATCTCACATGCACAAGAACATTTAAACTTAGGTGGTTTTAGTTTTAGTTTTAATGGTTTCCATTGTTTCTTTCTACTAGTCTCCTGAATTCCTCCCGTGCTTCCTGTTTCCCCTTCTCGATTAAGCTCGCTTGTTCCTCTAGCTTGCTTTTTTTCTTACTTTTTGCACGTATCTCTTCTTTCATAACCTTATATTTTTCAAGTTCTTCCATAATTAAAGTAAATTCTGAATGGTCTATTTTGTTGTCTGATATTGCTTTTGATATATGTGTATTAAGAGTATCAAGTTTTGCATCAGCTAACATTTTAATCTGAAGATGTTTTTCAGATTTTGTTCTAGTTCTTCTAACTATAAACTTACCTACTATTGCTACAAGACCAACATCTAGGGCACAACCTTCTGAAGCTATCGTTGCTGGTATTGCAACCACGGTACTTAATAGAGCTATTCCACCTGCTCCGGCAACTATTGCTGTTGTGCTTAGTCCTGTTTCAACGTTATCTACTGATTTACTAATCTTTAAATACTTTTTACATAACTGTTCTCTAATTCTTACTTCTTTTTCAAGAAAATCTTGAATCTCTGATATCTTCTTAAGTCTAAAGGATTGACCATTGTCTCCTGCTGATATTACTGGTTCAAATGTTGGTGCATTTGGTATATTTCGTGCTTCTGGTAATACTGGATAAATCTTTTCTAGTTCCATTTTATTAATTACAACTATTTTTTTAAATAGAATAGTAAAGACGACATATAAGTTCACCTTCATTAATTTTTACTAGGTCGTTAGAGTTGTTTGTAATTGTAGTAATCACAATATCATTATCCTCAAGAATAACTTCATTCGTTAAATTAAATTGTTTAATTTTTAAAGCATAAGGTAAAGAAATTAAAACAACTCCTCTACTCATCATAAAACCAAAATTTAAAGCAATAGTTTTAGTTTCTTTTACTTTTAGTACAATAGATTGTTGAGTATAAATATCCCATGTAGTAGGATTAACTTTTTTAGCTGGATATTTAGCTTCTACAGGTTTCCAAAAAATAGTTTTTGGTTGAAATATTTTAGGTTTAACTCCAAATTTATGCACATTCATACTTTTTAATTTATAATATTGCTCCTAATATAGGAATATTTCCAAATGGACTATTAGGTCCTAAAAGAAGACCTTTTCCATCATAAATTTTTCCACCTTGTTTTAAATACAATCCTTCACCATTATTTTTTAATCCTTTACCTTTGTATGGTTTAAGATATAAACCCTCTCCATCAGTTTCTACTTGACATACACAACCACCTTTTTTAAGGTAAAGACCATTACCCATTGCTTTTTGAACTCCTGAAGAGGCTAACCCAGATAGGGCGCCAACTCCTATAGCAGGTAAAACGGTTCTTGCTAATGTGGGTAGAACTGATGAAGCTAAACCTGCTAACAAAGGTAAAAATCCACTTTCTACTTTCATGTTATGTTTAAGTTGTTTAGTTGACATTCTAAACGTGGCTCCCTTACCAGCGTTATAAGCTTTAGTAAGTTTATTTACTTGTGATTTGGTTAATGCTATTACATCTTTACCATGCAAATCTTCATTTTTTAAACGAATACTTGCTGGGATTTTGTTTTTAAAAGAATGTAAATTTTTTTCCTTTTGCCCTTCTGATATATTTAATTTAGCGTTAATGTAGTTTGTCATTTTATATTTATCTTGCTTCTCTTATATGAAATCTGATTGTTATATTCTCACCTCTAAGATTTAGTAAATTTCCATCTTGGTCTGTAATTGATACATTGAGGTTATGTATTTCATTTAATGTTAATGGTAGATAAACTAAATTTACTGGATTTTCTATTATTTTATACCCTGGTGATACATTTGGAAAAAAGCTGTAAATAGTGTTTTTTTGAGAACCATTAACATAACTACCAGAAATTAAATCAATGTTAACTAACAAGCTATTAATACTTAAAATATTTACTACTTTTTCAGATTCGTGAAATCCTTGTAGATATTTTGCTTTATTAAATCCTAATACTTTTCCGATACTTTTACTTTGGTTAAAATCTACCTGACAACCATTTTCAACATAAAGAACAGATTTTAAAGTATTAGTGTTTGCAGAGATATTAATATAATATTCTTCATTAACTGAGTCATAATGACCCTTTTTCCTCATTTCTTGTTGTATTACATCATTAATATCAACTAAATCATAGCTGCCTTCAGGTATTTTTAGTTTTACCCATGTTGCGCCATTGTCAGGTGAATAAACAAAAGTATTATTACTTTTATCAATATTAGGAAATGAATAGTAAGTTTCAAGATTAACCAATGCTATTTCATATTCTTTATCTTTTTCTAATTGAAGTGGTGGAGTAAATCTTCTTCTAAACTCTGTTTTGTTGTCGCTTACTATCAACTGAAATGATGTTTTATGGTCAGTGTTTTTTACAATTTTTTCAAGCAATTCTTCCATTTTATATTTACTAAAAATATATTTTAAACAAAAATATATTTTTAATAATAGTTGTTGTAATTTTGTGGTATGTAGAAGTTATCAAATCCATTTCTATATTTACCGTTGTATTTGTTATTGGTTAAGTCAATTACAACAAAACCATGAGGTCTTTCCCAACAATTTTTACAAAAATTAACAAACTCAGTTTTTGTCATATCATCCCCTACATGGTCGCTATAAATATGATTAAGATTTTTTAAGTCTTGTCTAAACAAGCATATAAAATTTGCGTTTTCTCTAATAGTTTGACGAGGTAATCTAAAATAATTTTGTGATAGATAAAAACAATCAGCATTACTATGTCTCCCTCTTACGTAATAGCTTTCACATTTGTTTTGCCTTTCCAAAAGTAAATCATCAAAAATCATTAAGTTTTTGTTTCCCCCATTTAAATCTCTTGGGTCGGGTACATCACTAGCATTTTCAAAAAATTCACAGTTAATATCAGATTTTTCTTTAATTGTTTTGCTCCATTCTTCAACTAATGCTGTAGGTGAAACATTATAGTTTTGAACATCATTTTTAAGTGAAAACAACCTTAATATATATTCTTTTGGTATTTTTTCTTCAAAAGCTCTTTTAAGTATGCGATATTCTGGTTGAAACAAACTTTTACCAAAAACGCATAAGTTGTTATAATCTAACCAATCAGGTCTTAACAAAAGGTTAAGTAAAAGTGTAGTTTTACCACATCCTGATTTACCTACTATTAAACCTCTGATACTTTTTGGTAAAAGGGGGTGGTTAAATCTTTTTGCTAACACTTCATTCCATGATAAATTAACAATATCCATATTTTATATTAAAAAAATTATTTTAATATAAAAAAATGTATTGTGTTAAGTGTAAAAAACAAACTGAAACAACCGATTTTAAATGTGTGGTAAGTAAAAATGGTAAAAATATGAAACAGGGTAAGTGTAAAGAATGTGGAACAACAAAAACACAATTTACTAAAATAGATAAGAAGGGTGGGTCGTTGTTAAACAAGGTTATCAATAACCTACCTGTTGAAATGCACTTACCTGGTCATAACTTCACAGGGCCGGGCACTAAGTTAAAGAAAAGATTAAATCCTGATTTAACACCTAAAGAATGGGTCAAAGCCTGTAAATCGTGTTGACAAAGCAGCATATCATCATGATATCTGTTATCTTAAGCATAATGATACAGCAACAGGAAATTCTGTTTGTGATGCTAATATGGTTAAAGAGTTAAAAGGTATCTATAATCCAACAATTAAGGAAAAAATGGAAAGAGGATTGGTTTCTTCATTAATTGGTACCAAGAAAAGATTTGGTATGGGAATTAAAAAAAAAAAAAAAATCAGAAAATATAACGCTAGCAGAAGAATTACATAAACCTGTAAAAAGAAAATTTAAGAAAAGAAGAGTTAGAGTAGGGGGTGTCGATAGAATATGGGCTGCAGATTTAGTAGATATGCAAGCATTTTCTAAACTTAATCATGGTGTAAAATATCTTCTTGCTGTCATTGATATCTTTTCAAATTATGGATGGTTGATACCATTAAAAGATAAAACAGGAAAATCTGTTTCTGTTGCATTGAAGAGTATTTTTAAGGAAAGAAAACCTGAGAAAGTGTGGGTGGATAAAGGTAAAGAGTTTTATAACAAAGATGTTAAAGATTTGATTGAATTATATTCCACTGAAAACGAGGAAAAATCAAGCGTTGTTGAGAGATGGATTAGAACAATGAAAGAAAAAATGTGGAAGTATTTCTCTGCTCACTCAACAAATGTTTATATTAATGTGTTGCCAAATCTTGTTAAAGAATATAACAACACGAGGCATTCTTCTATTAAGATGACACCAACTGAAGCAAGTAAGAAGAAGAATGAAAATAAAGTTTGGAGAACATTGTATCCTGATTATAATCAAGTAAGGGAGGATATCAAACCAAAGTTTTCTGTTGGAGATAAAGTAAGGATAAGTAAAAAGAAAAAGACTTTTGAAAAGGGTTATACCACAAGATGGACTGAAGAGGTTTTTACAGTTTCAGAAGTAAAACATACATCACCTATAACATATAAAATTGAAGATTTAAATGGAGAAGAAATAAAAGGCACCTTTTATGAACCTGAACTACAAAAAACAAGTCAAGAGTTGTATAGGATAGAAAAGGTTATTAAAAAAGGAAAAAAGAAATCTCTTGTAAAGTGGAAAGGTTATTCTGATGAGTTTAATTCATGGGTTGATAATAGTGCTATTGTAAATATTTAAATATATAAAAAATGCAAGATATTACAATTGATAATGTAACTTTAAAAAATAAACCTTTAAGCAATTTTGAACTTGAGGATGCCGCAAAAAAATTAAAAATAAAAAATTTTAGAGGAATATTTTTACGTAACACTATACCTAAAAAAGTAAAAAATAAAGAATGTGGTATATTAAATCTTGATGATAGCAGAGGACCTGGTACTCATTGGGTTGCATGGTTTAAAGATGGTAAAACTAAAATTTATTTTGATAGTTATGGTATACAACCACCTATTGAAATTATAGATTATTTAAAAAGTCCATTACATTACAATACTGACCAATTACAACAAGCAGGGGAAGTATTTTGTGGTCATTTATGTTTGTTCATTCTTAAAGAGTTGGGTTCAGGTAATAAATTTCAAAATGTTTTAAATAAACTTTTTTAGTAATATTAAAAAATGCCTGTTGATAAATTTGGAAGAATGGATGATGTTAAAACAAGTGATGGTGATGGTGTATCACTCACTTACATTACTAACAACTTTTTACGTAAAGATGGAACAACCACCGTTACCGGTTCTATAAATATGGATGGTAACACATTAACAAGGGTTAGTAATCCAGTAAATCCTCAGGATGTTGCTACTAAGAGTTACGTTGATGGTAGTAGCTCAGGGTTGTTAGATGAAAACGGAGGATACCATATAACGGGGTATTTAAACATGGGTTTTAATAAAATAAAAAACTTAGATGAACCTGAGGGGCCAAGTGAAGCTGCTACCAAAAAATATGTGGATGGTAGTAAAGCAATACGACAACAACAAGATGGTGCTTTTTATGCTGTTGCAGATATAAATATGCGGGGGTATAGTTTAACAAATCTTATAGAACCTGCAGAACCACAGGATGTTGCAACTAAAAATTACGTACATATTGCCAATCGAGCCTTTATTTATGGACCTGGAAGGCGGTTTATAGCAGGTGGAGATGTTTCTATGGGTGGACGGAGAATTTACAACGTTGAATCACCTTTAGAAGAGTACGAAGCCGCTAATAAGATTTACGTAGATAACACCGTTAGGGCTGCTTTCGCAGGTGTAAAAGCTTTTACAAAAAACCACGCGGGGGCTTTTTTAGCAGCTGGTAAAATAGTTATGAACGGAAACCAAATCACCGGCTTACCAAATCCAATAGACCGTGATGCTGCTGTCAATAAAAATTATGTTGATAATGGGGGTGTCATTATAAAAAATCCTGATGGAAGCTTTACAGCTGCTGCGGATATAAATATGCAAGGCTTTACTATAAAAAATGCTGCGGCTCCTGTAGAAGAAAGAGATTTAACAACAAAATCCTACGTGGATGGAAAAATAAGCATTAAACCAAAACCTATAATTACTGTGTGGGCTGAGGAAAAGGGAGAACTTAAGAAAAACACCTTTCAGTTTGCATTTGGTAATGGTTTATCCGGTCCATCTCATTCACTTGGTGGTTATTGTTTATCCACGTCAGGAAGAATAATACGCGGCACATTAGTTTCTATACCAAAAGATGATTCAGATAGTATACTTGAAATAACTATATCATCTGCTGAAACCGGAAAAAATATTATTAAAAAACGTGATGAGTTATGTAGTTGTACAGAGTTTAATCCTCCTATTGAGGTTAATAAGTGTGATATTATAAATTTTAAAACTAAGTCAAAAAATCCAAAGGTATCTCATTCTTATGTATCTATATTGATAGAATTAGATTTATAAAAATATTTAACCTTTTGCTAGGTTAAATATTATAAGATGACAGAATTATCTAATTTCCCCATTAGATGGTATTCATGGGAAATATAACTTTTTTAGTAAGTTATATTCTCCTTATAGCATGGTTAGCCGTTTTACATAATGGACATTCTTTTTTATGATATATTTGATAACAATTAAAACATATACATATATGTCCACAGCTAGCAAATAAAATATTAACATGTTTTTGATCATCTAAGCATAGTACGCAAGTATCAGATTTAAAAGTTTCTATGCTATTTATAGATTCCGTAGTGGTTTCATCTTCAACACGCACTATTTTTTCTATACCTAAAAATCCATATGTAATGTTATATGTTCCATCAAGAAAATTTTCACGATTATTTTCCCAGAAATTGTTAAAGTCTAATTCGGTATACTCAAAAGCAGAATGTTCATTGGTTCTTTCTGTTGTTTCTAATGTATTTTGATGTTCTCTACGAAAACGAGCTTCTCTTTCTTCTTCACTTTCATCTATTTCTTCTTGATCTCGTCGTCTTAACTCATTTTTTGATTGAGTAGGTGTTTGTAAATTGAAGATTAAATCACATAGTTCAGTAAAACGAGGATAGTTTCTTTCATCTTCTTTTTCAAAATATAAAAAGAAAACACTATAATCTCCTCTTCCATAGTAGTGGTTAATAATATTTAACTGTTCAGCTAAACTTTTAAATGTATTTTCTATTTCATTAAAAAAGTCTAATTTGTTTTGGTTAAAATCTAACCATATTTTTGTTAAATTAAGATTTATTCCTATTGGTGCTTCATTTTCTTCTAATACTTTAAAAATTTTAACATTAAAGTTTAAGTGCATTCTGCTATTAGGATTTTCATATTTCATTCTGCTATATTCATAGTAAATTGGTGCCGTGTTTATTTTTTTAATTCTTTCATACGGCATATAGTCTCCATATTGACCTAAATATATTTCTCTATTACCATCTATATTTTTTGCATAATCTGTACAATGTTTGTTGCTGATGCATTCATAAAAAAAGTCGTATTCTGTTGATGTAAAAGGATAGTTTCGTATATCTCTTAGTATGTTTGTCATCTTATTTAGTAGTTATAGAGCTTGGTTTTAAGATAAATTCAATTTTTATAGATATACATACATGTTAAAAATTTTTTTATTTCTTAGCATTTAAGAAATAAAAATAATTTTTTTTTTAATTTAAAATCTTTTCTTAATGTATTCTGCTATATTTTCTTTTAGACAATCTATAAAATTAATTAATGTTTTTTGCTTTTCATATTCAACCTTCCATGGTGGTTTGTTGTCTAAATCTTGATCTTCTGTAATAAATTTTAACCATTGTTTAAAGTCAGAATCAATTGTATTAAAAAGTTTTTTTATTACTTTATCAACATCATATTTAACTAGATTAACTTCTTTTTCATATCTTTCATCTATACGATTATTTAACCTTTCTAGTTCTATTTCTCTTTGTTCTTCTGGTTCTAAGGCATCAAATTCAGCCTTAGCTTCATCATCTAAACCTTCTTCAAGTCTTTCTTTCATCCATTTTTCTTTAAAGTCTTTTTCTGTATCATCTTCAGGTTGATATTCATTTTCAATTACCCATTCATAATATTCATCTTCTACTTCTTGCATATCAAAAAAGTGGTGATATGTTGAATCATTAGGAATAAAAAAATATACTAAAATATAATAATCTTTATAATTAAACTCAACATTCTCCTTGTCTAATGTATAACCTTCTAAACTTGTTCCATCAATTGTGTGTGTAAAGTCTGCTGCCTGACATAAAACATATTCTTTCATCCATTTTTCCTTTTCAGTAAGCGTTTGTGTATCCATCATCATCTTACATAACATATAGTTAGAAGAACTTAAGTTAAATTCAATTTTTATAAATATGCAAGGTTGTTAAAAAAAATATTTAACCTAGTAAAAGGTTAAATATTTATATATCTCTTACATAGCATTCTTCATGTTAATAAGAAATTTTCTAAATCTTTTCATTGCTTCTTCATTATTAACTTCAGCTTTTTTTATCTTATACTTTTTACTTTCTTTATCTTCCTCATTACTTTTAATTTTAAAACATAAGAAAGGAAAAGAAGGATTTAAAAATGGATAAAACACAGCTAAGTTTTCTTTATAAATCTCTATATTTTTATTATACTCTTGTAAAAAATTAACAGCATCAGTATCAACTACTTTGTAATAACTTTGACCTTCTTTAAGAAAAAATACAGAACCAAAATTTATATAAAAATTGTTAATGTTTAAGTTCTTTTTAACTTTACTGATTTCATAATATATAGCAGGTTTTATATAATTCATTACATCAGCATAATTTTCTATACCAATGTTAGAAACGTATTTTGTATTTTTGACACTATCAAATATTATATTTTTTTCTTTTTTACTTTGATGGTGTGATACTTTACAATCTACTTTTCTTTCTAAAGTTTTTTCCAACTTTACTTTAAAGTCTTTTGATATTTTATTTAATACCTCCATCATCTTACATACTTTTTATTTAACTTAACCATCTAAGAATCAATTTTTTTTATAATTTTTTATTTTTTCATCAAAATCTTAAGCCACCCACTAACTCATAAGCTGGATAGCTGATGCACTGATGCGTTGGTTGATGGGTTGGGAAAAAGGTTAAGCAATTGTTTGATGTAAGGGTTTAATTGGGGGTTATGCATTGGTTGGCTGATGAGCTGGTTTTTTTTCTTAATCAAAAATTTTTTTTTATTTTTTAGAAAATTGATTTAAGTAAAAAATGTTTAAGAAAAAGGTTATGCCTTTTGTTTGCTGACCTTCATCAGATTGACTTGTTAACCCATTTTGTTTTTTAATTTTATGAGCATGTTAATGTTACATGAAATTGTATAAGGGTGATTGGATTGCATAAAATCGGTCAGTGTGCTTAAGCGTGATTGATTTTGATAAATGATAATAAATGTATAATTAAAAATTGTTGGCTCACTTAAGGACGGATTATTTTGTTAAGCGAATGCGTAGGATAATGGGGATGAGCCAGAACGGGCATTTTTATATCTACTCAGATCGAATCAATTTTGGTATCATTGAAATGGTCTTTTCATACTGATCAAGAAAATGTATAGTTTTGTAGGTGTCACTTCAATGACAACGGAGATACAAGGATTAAAATTTTGAGAGATACACGCTTTTGACATCCACTGGTACCAAAACTACTCAAATCTGTATTTATTGACCGATTTTCACGTTCTTGGTGTCTGTCCACGATAATTTTTCCCTGGAAATTCAAATTTGAAATCAAAATTTACCTAGAGATCATATTGAGATCGTAATGCCAAAAAGATTTCAGATACGTTATTATGAAAGATTTCAGATACGTTATTAATGCACTAACTTTAACAAAAATGGCTAAAATCGTTGTTTATGAATCGATTTTCATGATCTTGGTGCCTAAGTGTATTAATTTTTTCTCAAGATTCCTATTAAGAGGGTTTCAATCAAGATAAAACCGGAAATGACGTCATTTTTTTTCATTATTTTTCCTCTAAATTGCAATAAAAATGGGACAAAAATAGTTTAGCGCGTGTCCTTACACGTTTTTATTTCATCGGTTAATTTTAAAAGCCCTTTCATTGGATAATACATTATGACGTCATTGATAAGTTCATATTTAAAAGACAATTTTAGGACAATCATTTATTTCGTTTTAAACTCCATCATGAAACTTGCGTTTACACTTTCGACCCATGCCGTCGACAAGCATATAATTTGAGTGCCTCGGTGTTTTTTTAGTGTGCGGGTTATGTACAGTGCTGCACAACAGTGATTAAATAATCCCAACACCTAGAATCGGAAACGTTAAGCTCAATATATTAATATATTTTTAAAATTTAAACAAGAAGCAAGCGGTCCTCCCGATTGGATTAAATGTTACGATGATACGAATAAGTACATTGCACAATATATGGAAAAAGAAGGAGTTTTTTAGGATCGAGGAAATATTGAAAAGAACCCGGGGCTTAGAGCTTTGGCCAAACTGTGTCTTAATAGCTTTTGGGGAAAGTTTGGTCAGAGACTTAATATGCGAAAAACGGATTTTTTCCACGAAAGTCAGGTCAACATGTTTTTTTCAACTTTTTTCCGATCCATTGAAACAGCCCATCGATTTTCATATATTGTCTAATGATACGCTACAAGTCGAATGGAAGTATAAGGACGATTGTCAACCCGAAGATAACAAAACTAACATATATTTGGCAACATTCACTACATGTTGGGCCTGACTTTACAGTGTACTCGAGGCATTAAACAGAAGAGTCTTCTATTACGATATGGACAGTGTGATATACGTGAGTCGCCCTGATGAGTATGATCCTCCTCTGGGTGATTACTTAGGTGAACTGACGGATGAACTTCAAAATGGAGACTACATTGTGGAGTTTGTGTCTGGGGAGGGCCAAAAAATTATGCTTACAAAACGAATAAAAACAATGAAACTTGTAAAGTGAGGGGATTTACCCTAAATTATAAAAACAGTCAACTCGTTAATTTTGATAGCTTGAAAGATATAGTCACAGACCCTCAAAGTAGTTCAAATATCACTGTGACCAATCCTAGTAAAATATATAGGGACAAAAGAAAAGAAAATTGTATAATAGAGAAGAACATAAAAGTTATCAAATGGTTTATACAAAAAGACGAAAAGTACACCAGTTTGATACAGAACCATACGGGTTTTTTAGTCGGGCTTATACTCTGTCAAATTCGCTTCAACAATATTATGATATCTATGTATAAAACTGTTAGATATTTCTTCATTGTCACTCATTTTTTTCAAAAAGTGTCAAACAATTTTAAAAAATTGTAACACAAATATCAAAAAGTGTTCACCAATTTTAAAAAAGTGTCACACAAATATCAAAAAGTGTTCACCAATTTTCAAAAAGTGTTATTCATTTTTCAAAAAGTGTCACTCATTTTTCAAAGAGTGTTACTCATTTTCTTAAAAGTGTCACTCATTTTCCTAAAGGTGTCAATCATTTTCTTAAAAGTGTCACTCATTTTTACGTTTTAGTACTTTAACACGTAAAATCCCATAGGGTCCGTTTCAAAAAGTGTCACTCATTTTTCAAAAAGTGTCACTCATTTTCTTAAAAGTGTCACTCATTTTTCAAAAAGTGTTACTCATTTTCTTAAAAGTGTCAATCATTTTCTTAAAAGTGTCAATCATTTTTACGTTTTTGTACTTTAACACGTAAAATCCCATAGGGTCCCTTTCAAAAAGTGTCACTCGTTTTTCAAAAAGTGTCACTCAATTTCTTAAAAGTGTCACTCATTTTTCAAATGTGTTACTCATTTTTTTAAAAGTGTCACTTATTTTCTTAAAATGGTCAATCATTTTCTTAAAAGTGTCACTCACTTTTACGTTTTTGTACTTTAACACGTAAAATCCCCTTAGGGTCCGTTTCAAAAAGTGTCACTCATTTTCCAAAAAGTGTCACTCAATTTTTTAAAGGTGTCACTCATTTTTCAAAAAGTGTTAATCATTTTCGTAAAAGTGTCAATCATTTTCTTAAAAGTGTCACTCATTTTTACGTTTTTGTACTTTAACACGTAAAATCCCATGATAAAAATGGGCAAATCTTTCTCTCTCTCGCTCTCTCTCATAGGTCACACAGTGACAACGAATAGAATGCTGGTCTAGACATGTCCTACTATTCGGTCTAATAAAATGTTGTAACCCTTCCAATTATAGGGCTGTAGCAGACGATAAGATTGGATCCGTTTTGAAAAGACATTGTGAAAAAACAAAAAAAAACAAAAAAAAAAAAAAAATGGGTGAGCAGATGATAATGTATTCTTCAACAGGGTCGATAGTACAGACGACTTCAAAAACAGCGTGGGAAAAGTTATACGGGCAAGCAATAAAATATCTTTCCTACAAGTGTGAGAGATCATTTTCGGGAGAAGGTCATGTTTTGAAATCTATCTTAGCTGCGAGGTTCAGGAATGCGTGACATGAGTAAATTATCGTGTCTATATTATATACTATATAGAAGCGATGCGCAAATGTGCTATTTTTAGTAACGGTGTCCGATGATCGAACAATGACAGTTTTTCGGTGTAAGTGACAGACCAATGGAGCTTCAAAGGCATGAGCTTAAACACGTTATACTGGCTGTTTTTAAACCTGCTAAAATCTATTATAACTTACTGTTGAAGGACAGGAAGCTATCGGTTTTCAAAGAATGCAAACATTGTAGTGTATTGCTTACTACAGTTAATAATTCCTTCGCCCACAGTGTTTTCCCAAACTGTCAACTTTACAAGCCTAAAAATTAATATTTGGACAGCTATGCGTCACCTGTTAACCATCTTCTCAAATGTTTTAATGACCTTGAACTAAGGTTCGGAAAACATTGTTGGAAACTACTCCTCATCAGCATTTACTCAGTTTTTAAAAGGTTTTCTACCATTGCAAAAACCAATCCTATCATTTTGATTTGTCATACTTAGTTTGTCGTCTGCAAATGGTTTCAATTTGGTGGAGTTTAAACTTTTGGCGACTGGGAAGAGTTAATTCTTTACCAACCGACAAAATTTTAGACAGATCCAAATTCAAAGCATTTGCAGACGACAAATAAAACGATACTCAAATTATGAGATTTGTAGAAAATATTGTGTGAAAAAGGAAAAAACGCTGGTTACCAACATTTTCTCCTTTTTCGACAATGTTTTCAAACGCCTCTTACCTCAGGCTAGGGATTGTGTGGTAAAAGGTTAACATATAACCGTTCAAATATATTTTACGGCCAGAAAAGAGAAGGTTATCTTTTTTAAAAGATATTGTCGGGAAAAATAGCCATTGCTATTTTTAACGGTGTTTTCAATCTCAAGTATTTAAATATAGCCTGTTTTGTAATAGATTTACTCATTACCAAACAATTTTGCATTTCAAAGATTCTAAATGAGAAGGCTTTCAAAAACATTGTTGAAAACAAAATGCTGGTAACATGCATTTTTTCCCCTTTTCTCACAGTGTTCTCTACCTTTTAAAAGACAAATTATGTTTTGAACTTCATTTGACTGGTCTTCAAATGCGTTTTATTTGTCTAAAATTCGGTCATTTGGTAAAGAATTAACTCAATATATCCTGTGACGACGTTGCCTCAGATCACTTTGAAATTATGACTGTGTGAAATAGAGATAATAACAGTAATTTTGGACTCATGAATACCAGAAAAAACATTATGATAAAAGGAATATTGCAGTTTTGTGTTCTGTGCGCATTAGTCCTCCTTTTATCTCAATGTTTTTAACCCTTATCCTGTTGAATAAATTATATAAAAAATTCAAGCCGATAGTAATAGCCCGAATAATGTTATTTCCAACTTAATTTTTGGAGAAAAATATCTCCTTATGTCCAAGATCTAAACTGCATTGGAAATCTGACTCTCAAGTCAAGAGTTCCCTCAAGACGTTCTCTGAAGGACTCTCAAGATTTTCCTTCATTTCAGTTCGACGCAATTTCTATTTGCTAAGTCAAATATTTAACCTTTATCCCGCTAAATATAAAGTGAAATGAAACTTTCAAGCAGATAGAATAAAAATCCAAATTTTGCTATTTGAAAAGTACTTTAGGGGAAAAGATATCTTGTTATCGGACAGCGGAGATCCAAGATCAGATTGCACGTTCTGTGCAGTCTGATGTTGTATACACCGTCCGCAAAAGGTACTTGTGTCGCGCTTAGCAGCCGAAGGGTTAAACCGAGAAGAAATTGTGTTATTTCCAAGATTAAGAATGATCGGTGAATACCACCCCGGTTCAATCTTGTACAACCTCTACAGTATAAACCCTTTACCAAACAATCCCGAGATTTCACGACCCTGAAAAAGAGGCCCCCTGAACAAAATTGCGGGAAAAGGAGAAAACGCTGGTAACCATTTTTTACTTTTTCTTTTTGTTTTTTTTGCTACCTTTCCAAAAGTAAATTTCAACTTTTGAGTCACGCATACATACTGTAGAGGCTTTAAAAAAAAATCTGATTTTAACAGGTTCAGCCAGTAGACATAATTCAATTTCAAGCCTTCTGTCTGCCAGGAATTCTGGCCAAATATAGGGCAATGCAGATTAGAGGTCTGGCTGTCTTTTGTGTGCTTTCTGGTCTCTATCTACAATGTTCACATCAAGAGGAAGATATCAAGACTCTTTGGTCAAAATATAACTGTCCTGTATTTAACACATCGTCAGCTTAACCCGTATCCTGCTAAATAAGTTTAATAAAACTTTCAAGCCGACAGTAAAAGTCCGAATAATTTTATTTCAAAATTATTTTTTTGAGGAAAATATCTCCTTGTCGGACAGTGTAGGCTCAAGATCAGACTGCACGTTCTGTGCAGTCTGATCTTGATCTACACTGTTCGTAAGTAGTCAGTGAGTCGCGCTTAGCAGATTATGGGTTAACAGTATTTACAGTACTTAACTCTTTACCACAGGATCCCGAGGTTTAACGACCCTGGGAAGAAATACCCTTTTGAAAACCTTGTAGGAAAAAGAGAAACCAGCATTTTCTCCTTTCCCCACAAGATTTTCTACACTTTCCTTCATTTCAGCTTAACTTAATAGATCCTCTGCAAATGCTTTCAGTTTGGACCGATCTGAATTTTTTGTCGTTTGGTAAAGTGTTAACATCAGTAAGTAGTTACAGATATTATCATATATTGACTTATATAGGAAATTATACAGGAAAATGTATAAGTGCTACGTATTCCAATTAGACTCCTCATACATTCCGAAGAACTCTGAAAACACAAAACTATTTTAAACTAACAATAGCTGCCAAAAGTAAACACAGCAGATGTGAAATGCAGCTGAATTAAAATCTTACCATTTAAAAGTGTGGAAATCATTGTGAAGGTGACAATCTCTTAGTCTTAGTCGCTGGCAGAAAAATTACTTCAAAATTAGGTTAAAAGTTGCCAGGTCACTTTATCTTTTGTTTACTTTTAGTCTGATTTTGAAAATCACTTGGACTGACCACACAATGATAGATTGTCATCTTCATAATATTTTCCGGACTTTTGAATTGTATGATATAAATCTAAACACATTTTAAACACCTGCATTGTGTCTTTAGCCGCTATCGGGTCTTTAACAAAAAAAAAATGTGAACTGTATAATAGATGGTATTGGTTTCAAACACGAAAAAAAAAAACGAGAAAACTGAAATTCAAAGATTTAAAAAAATTATACTCTTGAACCCATTGACCATCTACACCCCGGTAGGGAAAAAAAAAAAACTTTGAAACGTTGTAGAAACAAGCGTTTTTCTCCTGTTTCCACAATGTTTTCCAACCTTTCAAAGATAAATTCACCTTTTATTCGCTGTTTTTAACGCTTTTAATGTAGACGGACTAAGCTTGTGTCGTCTTGTTTAGAATATGAGCAATGTTCTGTGAAATGGCGGCTTAATGAATCTGCAAACAGTATCGATCCACGTCAGCCTGTGCAGTCCGCACAGGCTGACATGCGTCGATACTTTTTTTTTGCAGTTTGTAAATTTTCTGCCCGGCAAGGGACCATTCTGCCTCAAGATCCATGGATTTTATATATCCATGATTTTGTGATGACTTGCTTGGTATAATGCATTTCGGAGATGCGTGAAGCCCCCTTTTGCCAGAGCATGGCTCAATTATAGATCTACTGAAAGTATGTATAAGCGTTCAGGGTTGAATAACTATACATGTTGTAAGGCTTCAAAGGAACGTATTAACCCTTATCCTGCTGAATAAAAGAAATGAAACTTTATAGTAGATAGTAGAAGCCCAAAAACTTTCTTGTTTCAAAGGTATTTTTGGAGGAAAGATATCTCCTTATCGGACAGTGTAGATCAAAGATCAGACTGCACGTTCTGTGCAGTCTGATCTTGATCTACGCTGTCCGCAAAAGGTTGGAGGGTCGCGATAAGTAGCCTAAGGGTTAACCAATCACGCATAATAAGATTCATAGTAAAAATTCTCGAAAAACATTCTAAACTTCAGAGTAAAACAATTTTTGATTGGCTAGATTAACCCTTTACCAAACGACAAAATTTTTGACTAGTCCAAATTGAAAGCATTTGCAGACGACAACATAAATGTGATTGAAGAATTGAAATTTGGTTTGGGAAGGACAGAAAACATTGTAGGAAAAGGAGAAAATGCTGGTTACCAGCATTTTCTCCTTTTCCCCCACAATGTTTTCAAAAGGCTTCCTTTTTAGGGTTGTTAAAAGTCGGGATTATGTGGTAAAGAATTAAACGAGAGGTGCCCTTGGAAAAGGGGGCTTACTGCATCTCTGTGTTGAGGTATACCAAATAAGTATTCACATAATTATGGATCCATAACGTCTATTTTGACTAACCGATTAATTCATGAGATAGACTGATCCTTTGATATGCTAAAAATTGCCAAAGAGCAAAGAGTTTCGACTCAGATCACGAAACTCAGATTAGCCTGCGCGGATTACACAGGCTGATCTGGGTTGATACATTTTGCAGAAGCAGTAAACTCTCTTTTCACAGAATGGTTTAGCGAATCAGAAATTGTGCTACTTTCTAAATCTAGAATAAGACTAGAATAAGACAGAAAGGAGGACCAGAACAGTTATATGAAAATTTCATCAGTTTTTGGGTGTAATTAAACCTGCAAATGTTGATATGTTTTCGTCATCTTCTGTCGGCATAATCAGCGCATGACCATAGCCACACGTTCTAAGAACCATGGACAGTATGACGGCTAAGAGGTTAGTCTGCCAGCAAAGTCAAATAACGTGGACATTGTGTATTTATACGTGTACAACCCCGAGTTTTAACGATCCTGAGAAAGAAAGATTTTAAAACACATAAGAGAATAGGAGGAACTGCTAATAATAATCAGCATTTCCTCCTTTTCCCATTATTTCTGCCCTTTTAAGGAGAAGTTCCATCATTCTAGCCACGTTAAGTTTGTTGTCGTAGAATGCTTGCAGTTCGGAAGAGTCTAGAATTTGACTGGTAACATTCTGGTAGGATTTAGTTACATTTATATGCCAGACACCTTCAGGTATCGTCTTGATGATATTTTGCAATTTTTCACCATTGATTAGTACATTGTATTGCATATTTTAGGATATCACATATATTCTAGCTAAAAACACTATGCAAGCATAAACTTTCAACAAGGAATAGGGATAGAGAACTCTCGGCGTAATTTTGTGTTAAAACTGATAACAATTCACAATACCGAAGAATACTGTCAAAAGAATAGCGTCACTTCATTAAACAACGATCATTAACTTAATTTACAGTCGTTCCAAACAGTAATATTAATTATTATATGTATCATTGCTCGCTTCAAATGTAGACTATTAGCCTGATGTTGTTACCGTCCTGTTCACCCGCAGAGGATGGCGCTGTAGCATCAAAAACATACTTCTGCGGGGGATGAATAAGTCTCCACACCACTGATTGACAACAACAATTGGGCCATGCTCTGGCAAAAGCGGGCTTAATGCATCTCCGTGATCCATGATACCAAGCAAGTTAACACATATTTATGGATCAATGAAATCCATATTGTTTTTCAATCGAGTGAATCATCAGATACACTGGTCCTTTGACCTGCAGAAAACTGACCAATAGCGAAAAGTTTCGGCCTAGGTCAGCCTGCGCGGACTGCGCAGGCTGACCTGGGTCGATACTTTTCGCAGATGCATTAAGCCCCCTTTTCAGAGAGCGCAGCTCAAATGTTTGGAACTAGGGCCCATATTCAACAACTATTCGCATTAACATGCTTAGTTAAATTCTCAATAATCTTCCAAATTTCAAAGTAAAACAATTTCTGATTGGCCAAACCAGATGATTTGACCAATCAAAATTTGTTTTACTCTCTTAATCTAGATTTATAATAGACTAAGGATGTGCTCTAGAATAGTAATTGAATACGGGCGTAGAAAGAATATTTTCAAAAGTTTATGACATATTTCATTTTTTTTTTTTTACTATAAAATTTTGCATCCTTTAATGAAAAATAAAGGCCCGTGCACATAAAAGTTGTCTTTATATTCAACTTGTCGTTTGTTCAAACTTAAATATCAGTATTGTTTCAGATAGAAAGAAAAAAAGAAATTAACACTACATATTTCGATAAACAAAAAGAAGTTAAGAAGTTACTATATACAACATATCAGATGTCTGTTTCACAAGGAAAGTTCATGCTCAGTTGAGCTAGGAACTAAAGTAGTTATATTCTTGTTCCCGGTATTTTCGGTAATTTGAAAAAAAAAGAAAGAAAAACAATGTCATTATTCAACATTTTGCAACATTTGGTGATTCCCCGAAATAAAGTTGGATCTTGAAATAAGTTCGAATCATTGATGTAAATTGGATTACGAAACAGCACTACAAACTTGTTTAAAGAATTAAATGTTCAAATTCACGCTTTTGTCGTTGAAAACTTTGGAAAGTATTGTAGAAAAGGGAGAGATTGCTGACAACAATCAAACTGATTGTTTCCTCACTATGTCTTCAATAATACCCTCGAAAGTGGAAAAAAAAAGCAATCGCTGTTTTTCCCATAATGTTTTCGAAAGCTTTCAACTATTAGGCGTGAAATGCTGTATTCGCACAGTAATGGCTTTACCTCTTTATCAAACGACGAAATTTTAGACTTGTCCTTATTGAAAACATTTGAAGGCGCCAAATTACATTTGCTCCAATGATGGATTCTCTATAGAAGGATAGAAAACATTTCTGGAAATGGAGAAACTTCTGGTCACCAACATTTTCTCCTTTTTCAACAATGTTTTCATATGCCCTTTTCGTTAGGGTAGTTAGGACTCGGGTTTGTTTGGTAAAGGGTGATATAATAATTTATTGTAATCTCGTATGACTTGAAAGTTTGTTTTTGTATTATGTAAGTTACGAGTAAAAAACACATCTGCTCTCGAGTTAAACCGATTTAATTCCTATTTCACAAAATCTATATGTTTTTCTCTCTGTAAGAGCCTTTAACAGTATTGGATAAAGGGTTAATATACAGTAATCAGAGTTCCAGATACAGGGAGTGATTTTGATTTCAAAATTTAAAATATTACTTATTCTCCACTAAACCCTGTTATGGGTACTCATTAGAATCGTCTCATCGAGACAATTCTAATGAGTACCCACAACATAGGGTTTGAAAGAGAAATAATGGATTTAGAATACTATCACTCCCTTTTATCTGGAGGTATAAATAATCATCAATTTTTATGGTTTCCTTCGTTATTATTATTTTTTCTTTAATATTTTTTTTTTTATTATTGATTCTTATAATTGTTCGCCAAACCTCTTCAAAGGTCCTTACTTCAGTTTGATATTATATCCGGAAAACAACGAGCAGTAAACATAGTGATGAAATATAAATCGATCTTTTTCTATCAAATTTTTTTCCCATCCATTTTATCATTTTTGAGATATTCTATAAATGAGAGCCAGAGACAGTGCTTGATAGATTTTTTTGTTTGTTTGTTTTTTTTTTCAGTATTTTTCTGTTCTTTTTATCCACTGGCGTCGGAAAGCTTATGTAAATGGCCCGATGTCGTATGGGCGTCCATCTGTTCACCCCGTGATTCTTGTTTTAAAACCCTTTCAGCGCCATAGGCGAAAACATACACTGTTGCGGTCGGCAAAGATCAAGATCAGACTGCACAGAACATGCAGTCTGATCTTGGATCTATACCGTCCACATTTTTAGTCAAGTCTATAAGGTAAAAATCTTCCTGAGCTATTCGAGCTGGACAACGAAATTTTGTACACCACGAACTAGATTATATACTCCCTTCCTTTACCACACAATACCGACTTTTAACGAACCCGAGGCAGAGGCCTATGAAAACATTGTGGAAAAAGGAGAAAATGCTGGTAACCAGCATTTTCTCCTTTTACCCACAATGTTTTCTACACTTTCACAGCCAAATTTTATAACTCCAGCCACATTTAAATTGTCCTCTGGAAATGCCTTCAATTTTGACCAGTCTACAATTTTGTCGTCTGGTAAAGAGTTGGTGTCCTTATTTTATACATCAAGGTCGTGTGTTTGAGTTGATCTATGAAAATTTTGAATTAGCTTTGTCCCTCGTGATCTTCATTCTGGCTGTTCGTTGGACAGCTATTTGTATGCAATTGCAACAATATCGTTAGTACTCCAGCGTCTAATGTTAAAGCTGTCGCTATAAATAGATTCTAGATACGAGCATTTCCCACTTTCATGACCAGCTCTGATTGCCGCCCACTTTGAAAGAAAAGGTTTAGAACCTCGAGGAAAATAATCTTTATTCTTCAAAACCACATGTTTTATTATTATTTCTTTATTTTTAGCATAAACGAGCATTTGGTTAAATTCTCTCGGACTTGTATATACAACATTGGTTTAACCAAACTATATGACCATTTTGACCATTTTGGACGTGGCATATTTTTCCTTATGACGTAGATTGCGATTTTTGAAAGTTTTCTGATTATTATCTTCCAATTATTCTATGTAGACATTTTCAGATATTTTGATAAAATTTTGGTCTTTGTTGAAGCGTGATGTCTGTGTGATTGGTTTATTGTCACTGAATGATCTTCTTAAAAAAGGTTACATATGAAAAAAAGGTGGTCAGAATTTAAATGTATTTAATCCTTGAGCGGACGTATTTTAGTTATCGCTATTATTTCTGAACTGATTAGAATATACCTTCTGTGAGCTAAGCTTACCTTCAGTATACATGTATATAGCGCAAATGATAACTTTTTTTTCTCGAAATCTGATGAGTGCTCATGCCATGGTTGGAGCATCGCTTTCCTTTGATGACAATACATCGAGTTTTTTCCTCAGAATAAAGACCTCTGTGTCGAGGACAAGTATTGTTGACCCGGATCTGACAGCCTATGTAGCGTATTTTCTGGGTCTACAGTATTTGTAATTGTGCAGTTTTAGACAACAGATCTGATGGACTGATATTTCACAATTATTGGCACACGCAACATTCGTTTTTATTGAATCTCCTTTTCCAGAACAGAAAAGATGCATATATACGAGTACATGTATAGTCGTTGATTTTGAACAGAATCTTATTTATATTTATATCATGTTAAAAACTTGTGACGTACAGTTTATAAATAACGTTTTATGTATTCAGCTGATTTAATTATATCAGGTTTTGTTTGTTATTGTATTTGATAAACTTACTGTTTTATTATTAATGGTTATTATTATGGTTCCTATGGGTTTTACTCCATGTGTGAGGGATGTACGCTCTATTCTAGAAATCATGGAATTGGTGCAGAAAGGATTTCTGTAAAGTTGAAAAAAGAAGACACTTGACTCCTTTTCGCTTCAAAAATTCAAAATTGTTCTTTAGATATTAAAAAAAAAAAAAAAAAAAAAATTTGAGAAAGAAATCATACTTTGGTTGAAAGCACTTTGAATGGACAACTAGGCTCCAGAAAATGGTATCTGTATAATACTTGTCAACAAAGAGCCAAGGAAAAGTCAATATTGGTATCAATTATATATAAACCATGCTCTGGCAAAAGGAGGTTTATTGCTTCTCCATGATACATTATATCAAGCAAATCATTATATAATTGTGGATCCATGAAATCCATTTTTTCCAACAACCAGCTGAATAATGAGGTAGACTGCTCCTTTGACATGCAGAAAAGTGACAAATAGCAAAAAGTTTCGATCCAGGTTAGCCTGCGCGGACTGCGCAGGCTGACCTGGATCGAAGCTTTTTACAGATGCATTGAACCCCACTTTTCACAGTGCATGGCGCCTATTTATGATGGGGTAAAAATTCTTTTTACCATTAACTTGGAGGAAGCATCCACTTGCCAGAGCAACATCAGTAGCCTCTGCGGAAATAGCTGTTCAACATCGAAATAACAGTGTTAACCGTTTACCAGATATTCATATGTTTTAAGGACACTGACAGAGAGCTTTTGAAAACACTGTGGAAAAAGAAGAAAATGCTGGAAAGCAGCGTTTTCTTCTTTCCACACAAGGCAAATCCCCTAATTTAAGCTACAGTTAATTTGTTATCTACATGTGCTTTCAATAAAGACGGTTTTACTTTTTTTATCTGGTAAATACACAATGCCTGGTTAACGTTTAGCCTGAACCTATCAATCCCAGTCATACTGATCTCATGCAGAAAGTGGAGATCAGAAGAAGATCGTAACGAACGCTTGGTATACACTGTCTGCAATACTTCTTATTTTCTTTAGTGGAACTCGTCAAGTTAAAGGCGTGTTTACGAGGAGTGTTCAAATATGAATGCATTTAAGCACCTAAAATTTGATTCTTCATAGATTTCACTGAAATCCTAATTTTGTTCCCTCAAAGTATTCACCTCAACCAGATATACAAAGTTTCAGTATCCGGATCCAATTTTTAAAAGCATTTTCATAGTCTTTTTCAGGTGTACTACGAAGACACTGAAATTCGTTTTCTGTCAATGTCTATTTCAACGTGTGTAAACCATTAGTTTTAGTCATTGTCTTTTGTACGAGGTGCAAGACTTTCTGAAGCAGGAAAATGTCATTGTGCTCCCCCACCCTCCGTATTCACCTGACCTTGCCCCTTGTGACTTCTTTTTGTTTCCAAAAAAAAAAAAAAAAAATACCTTTAAGGTTGAAAATTTGTTCAGCGCAAACAACTCGGTTCTGCAATATTCCAGTGTCTTCACAGTATACCTAAAAAAGACTATGAAAATATCTTCAAAGATTGGATCCGGAAACTGAAACTTTGTATATCTGTTGGAGATGAATACTTTGAGGGAACAAAATAAACTTTCAGTGAAACCTATGAAGAATCAAACCGTGAAACGGGGGCTTAATGCATCTGTGAAAAGTATCGGCCGCTGTCCGCGCAGGCTGACCTGGGCCGAAACTTTTCGCTATTGGTCATTTTCTTACATGTCCAAGGACCAGTCTACCTCATGATTTAGGTGGTTGTTTAAAAAAAAAGTGGCTATTATGAATCCATAATCATTTGACGGCTAGATCGGTATCATGCATCACGGAGATGCATTAAGTCCCCTTTTGCCAGAGCATGGCTCAATTTTAGGTGCTTAGATGCATTCATATTTGAACACTCTTCGTAGACATACTACCGGGATCACGCGTAACAAAAATCACTGCTATCATTTATAAGGTACTATCAAATGCTAGCCACCAACATTTTCTTCATTTCCTGCAAAGCTTTTTTTTTTTTTTTTTTAAGATGCCTACTTCCTCGGGGTCGTTACAACATAGGGGTGTTTGGTTAAGCGTTGGAGTAGTTTTAGTCAAAATGATATCATGATATTGAGTGAGGGGAACGGCTCTGATGCAGACATTTTCTTTTCTTGATGAAACTCTTCTTTTCTAGACACATAAATATACAAAAACTTGGGGAAAAAACTCATAGAAAATATTATACGTGACGTAGAGTAGAAACTAAAGGAACCATAGCATCAATTACGGATTCTCTAAGCTTTATCACCATGTAGTGATACATTTCACATTGATCACGTGATATGTCTGGAAAATAAAATAGTTCCGTTTATAATAAACTTGCTTTGCTTTTCTTTTTTCTTACTTGTATGAACAATGTAGTAATAGTCAAAAAACTTTCCATGAAGGTGCTTTTTTCAAACAACATGTTACAAAAGGATTTTGAATCCTGTACAAACTCAGCTGAACCATGCTCTGTGAAAAATGGGGCTTCATGTGTCTGCGAAAAGTATCGACCGAGGTCAGCCTGTGCAGTCCGCGCAGGCTGACCTGAGCCGAAAGTTTTTGCTTTTGGTAAATTTTCTGCATGTCCAAGGACCAGTGATGACTCATGATTCAGTCGGTTGTTATACAAAACAGATTTTATGGATCTAATATTTTTTGATGGCTTGCTTGGTATCATGCATCACGGAGATGCATTAAGGCCCCCTTTACACAGAGCGATGCTCAAATACATCGCATCAACACACGAAAGATGATACAAATGATGATGACAACCTCTTTACTCTTAACACTCTTATGCTGGTTGTTTCATAACACATGAACATGACCCATATTGGCCAGCCATTCTAAACTGCATTCTTTCTTTGATTTTAAAGATTTTTCTTTTTGTATTTCAAATACGCAGTTTCTTGTTTAGCAAATGGTTTAGACAATTAGAACTGATGTTCCTTTGTAAATCTCGAAAAAGACTATGAATGTAATTTAGAATGGATAAAGAATACGGGCCCGGGAATCATTCATGAGCCGGGGACAACCGTTTATGAAATAAGAGTATAATATGCATTGTTGCATAAAATTTACATTTTGGGGCCGTTATAAGCATGTATTAACGGGAGAAAACCGGGCGTTAACGGAGAAAACGTGTATTAATCAGTAAAATCACGCACCGTTATCGTCCGGCTTTGTACTTTCAATATCCTCGATCCGAGCCTACCTTGTAACACTGTACGCTGAACGTTTGTTCTTGTAATACATCCCAGACTCCAACCAACAAAGCTGTAGGAACTTGTACCTTATTAGATCTTATTATGGGTTGTCTTCGACGATTTTAGTACACCACAAACGAAGTTTTACACAGTATCTCAGTATTATCGAGATCTAAGCAAAACATCAATCGTGATGCAATCTACATCCCACTCACTTTTTTAACGTGGTCGGCAATTCCTTCGCTTCATATATCCATCCCTTTGACGTCTCTCAGTTACAGAAATTTCATATCCACTCATTTATCCTAGTTGTAATCGATCCAAAACTGTGCAAGTTAATTCTACAAAAGTCCACTATGTATTAAATATCATTTGATGTGAATTACAGCGAGAGATCAAACAGTGGCATAGGACTGAGGCCCTTCACTACGCGTAACAAAAATTTCAGCGTCGAATTTCGGTTTTAACCGGTATAAGTCCGGTACATTTCAAATCCGTTTTTTTTTTTTTCCGTTGCAAATTGTTGCTAAAATATATTTATTTTATGCAATAATAGCATTAATTCACGTTTCTGAGGTCGTTTACATTCGCAGAGACCCTCAAAATGGTTAAACGCCATTTTTCGGGTCTCTACGAATGTTAACGACCTCATAAATGTGAATTAACCCCATATTAGCTTGGGGGATATAGATACACATATATATGGGCCATGCTCTAGCAAAAAGGGGGCTTAATGCATCTCCGTGATGTATTTTACCAAACAGGTCAGCACATAATTTTGGATCAATAAAATCCATTTTGTCTGACAACAGGCTAAATTTCGCGGTGGAATGGTCCTTGGACCTGTAGAAAATTGACCAATAGCAAAAAGTTTCGACGGACTGCGCCGGCTGATGTGGGGCGATACAGATACATTAAGCCCCTTCTTCACAGAGCATGGCTCATATTGTTTAACCTGGAAGAGTGTGGCCCTTTTACAGCAAAATGCAATTTAGCAACTTTGTGTAATGATGTAGATTTAGATGAGACTGCACAGAAATCGCGTTTTGATCTTGATATACACTGTCCGCTATCTCATTACTTACTATGACTCGACGTCTCTTCACTTGCCGATCATTTGTAACTGTAGCGCTAGATGAAGTATTTATTGGTGGATCGACCGAAAGATCTGCCGACAGTAAAATACAAGGGTCGTGCTCTGGAGAAAAGTGGTTTAATGCATCTGCAAAAAGGTATGATGCGTGTTAGCCTGTGCCGTCCGCGCACCCTGGCTTACGTCGATATTTTTAGCAGAAGACAAGTGCCGAAAGCTTGTACCATTGATAAATTGCCTTCATGTCAAAGGACTGTTCTATCTCAAGATACAGCCGGTGTTTTAGACAAAATGGATCCGTATCATGCGACTAGGTTAGTATTATGCATTACAAGGATGCATCTAAACCTCCATTTTCTTTTTATTTAATGTCCTGTATATTCCCTCAAGACTTCCAAATTTTAAAGTCCTAACCTAACTGTGAACCACTACTTAAACTCTGAAAAGGTCCCTTCCAGATTTTACCGTGTACAGAAGATTTGTATCTTCTTGCAGCATACCACTAGTGAAAAGAAAATTGGAGAAGGACAAACTGCTCTTGTGTATCATTTATTATAATGATGATTTTCATGTCATCTTAGCCATTTGAGCACCTTTCACGACTACAGTGGCCTTAGCAGCCAGTGACGATCAAGATCAGGTTGCACAAATGTGCAATCTGATCTCTGATCTACACTGTCCGCTTTGCTGAAATATTATAGACGAAAGGAATCTTCAAATTTCATCTATTTTGGTCTTATTTCTAGACTGAAAATTTCTGTTTGGTTTATTCGGCTCTCTAAGGGTTAATGTTTTTACCTGTATTCAAGGGGCATTCTATCAGATTTTGACCCAATTATTTAATTGGTAGACAATTGAATTTTTTAAAGGACAAATGATGAGGACGTGACTGTTTACCATTTAGATGGGGAACAACAACAACAAAGATCCTGGGAAAAATATGGTCCAGTGGGACTCAAACCCACGACCTTCAAAATCAGAGACAGCGACTCTACCATTGCGCTACGAATACGTCATGGTGTTTTTGAAAGGCATTTATCCCTGGTTATGCAAAAACGACTATACCGTTACTAACGGTATAGGAAACTTTATAATTAAAAAAAAAAAAAGCTCGGTAATTCCTCGTGGCTTTCTACATGAGCCATGCTCTGGCAAGAGCAGGCATATTGCATCTCCGTGATCCATGATACCAAGCAAGTCGTCACAGTATTATGGATCCATGAAATCCATTTTGTCTAACGACCGACTGAATCATGGGGTACACTGGTCCTTTACCATGCAGAAAATTCACAAAACGCAAAAGGTTTCGACCTAGGTTAGGTCGATACTTCTTGCAGATGCTTTAAGTCCCCCTTTCACAGAGCACAGCTCGAATATTAGTGTCATTATCAGATAAGATGAAGAACTGGAATGACTGGAATGACGAGCGTTTGCTTCACTTGTGATAAAAACATGATTTTAGTTTCATCACTTGATTTTGTTCTTATCAAACGAAATTATCTGTAGTACATTACAACTGTTACGTTTGTCGGTAATATGCAATACAAAAAAAAAAGAGAGAGAGATATACATGTACATAAACGACAGGCCTTAAACACGTGTCTTGGAAGTACCCTTTGCCGAACAATCCCGTATTTGGCGACCTTGAGGAAGAAGGATTTAAAAAAAGAAAGTGTGGTAAAAGGAGGAAATGCTGCCAACCTGCATTTTCTCCTTTTGCCACAACGTTCTGTAATCCTGAAAAAGACGCAAAAGACAATGTCCATCATTTAAGTTACATTCGATTCATCGCCTGCACAAAGTTCGAATTAGGACAAGTCTAAAATTTTGTCTCTAGGCAAAGGGTTAAGAAATGGAATTGAAGCGAGAACAGTTCGTGGGCAGGGTTCGTATCCACCAACCAGTCTTGAGACTATTCTTGGTCTAATTATGGATTTTGAAAGCAACACAACTTCTGACTGGCTAAACTATTTGGTTTAGCCAATCAGAAGTTGTGTTGCTTTCAAATGTAGAAAATTCTTGAGAATAATACTAAGAATGTTCTTAAGAATGGTTGGTGAATACGGATACAGGCTCCTGATCTAGAATTGTACTCTACTAATGGTTCCAAGACTAACTGACGAAACTACTCTATAACTTCACAAGTCTAGCATGTTTACGTGTTGGAAATGTCTACTTTAATAATTCAGCAGCCTGCGGGTTTTATCTCTTCGTGTTTCACTCTCTGATCTCACGAGTTTCACCATTTGGACCACATTTTACATACAGACGACAAATTACACGTGGCTTAAAGGGCAAATCAACAGGTTTAAGAAAATGTTAATTTTCAAAACTACATTTATCAGTTGGTAACCTGGTAATGTTGTAATCAGAAACAAAAAATCGGAAAAAGTACTTTATTCCAATTTGTATGTCTGCTTATTAGTTTTTACGACATCGCTTATCTCCCTTACTTATTGTTGCGTCCTTTAATTTGTGACGTCATAGGGGTACTTGTTTCAAAATGGACGTTGTGTTTGATAGCGATTTGAGCAGTATTGAAGACGAAGAAATAGACGATTCCGGTTCCGTAAGGCCGTACATGTACGAACCAGTTCGTACAGAAAATAATGTGGTTTCAGAGGATGAGGATGAGAGTAATTCTTCGTTTGGTGAAGACTATGAAATTGACGATTTTGTGGCGGACGTTTCAACATGGTGAGTATCGCGCATCGGTAAATTTGGATACGATGAGGCGGATATTGCTTATTGAAAAAAAAAAAAGATTTATATGTGATGGAATTAAATATATTGCATAAAGTTTGTTTCATTTGAAGAAGTTTCAGTCGGTCGACGGGCGGAATTAGGAGAAAAAAATTATGAAACATTTTGATGTACTTTCATAATTTCTGGATTGTTAATATCTGTTTCGATATTTGGAACAATTCTTTCATCTAATTATGCGTCTACGAAGATATACATGTAAATATGTGACGAATTTCCTTGCAATGAGATTTGTATCGCTATTAATTAACCCTTTACCACACAATCCCTACTTTTAACGACCCTGAAGAAGTAGGCTTTTGAAAACGTTGTGGGAAAAGAAAATGCTGTAACCTGCATTTTCTCCTTTCCCCACAATGCTTTCTACCCTATCAAGGACTGAAATTGTCATTTGAACTATGTGTAACTCGTCTTCTGCAAACGCTTTTAATTTGGTTGAGTCCAAAATTTTGTCGTTTGCGAAAGAGTTAAGAAAGGGTAAAAGAAAAGTAGCCATATATTGTATTATATGATTTGTATTGTAATACTGTAGTGTATTAGGACAATGTCAAACAGCATCAAGTGACTGCAAAGTAAGACAACATTCAGGTTGATCATTTATTGGTCTAAAGGATTCACATAAGAAAAGTAGGTTTTGTGTGCCTGCTAGAATTAAAATAATTTTGATTAACTCACTGAAATCTTTTCCTTATTCTCAAAATCAAACTTCTCTGCACAGACAGCAAAAGTCAATGTTAACACTAATAACAAATTCCCCAGTATCAACAACCCAAGGGAAAAAAAAAGCTTTTCAAACATTGGAAAAAGCTTTACACCTTTATCCACAATATTTTCTGTCCTTTTAAAGACAAATTACGATCCAAATTTTATTTGTTATATTCAAATGCTTTGGATTTGGACAATTCTAAAATCTTATAATTTGGTAAAGGGTTAACCCTTTACTCCCTTTACTAAACGACAGAATTTTAGACTTGTCCATTCTAAAAGTATTTGCAGAAGACAAATGTGGCTTTGACAATGGGAAGGGTCTGACAAAGGATAGAAAGAATTCGTAGGAAAAGGAAAAGATGCTGGTTTCCAGAAGTTTCTCTTTTTCCAACCATTTTATCAAAAGCCGTCTCCGTAAGCGAATGTAGGACGTTTTGGCCACGGACGTTTTGGCCAGGACGTTTTGGCCAGGATGTTTTGGCCACGGACGTTTTGGCCAGTCTTATTGAAAAATCGGACGTTTTGGCCAAATTCAATTTATATGTACTTATTATAGATTATTAAGCTACATAAATATTATTTTTAACCGATTTAATTAATGGTTTAGAATGTTTATACAATAATGATTGTTAGATTATGACTTAACAGATGATTTCAACATTTTTGAATGTTTGAATTCTGTCAATAAAATTGGAAATTTTAGCAGTTACTTCTATTCTCACAATGTTTACCAAGTAAAGAAAAAACTAAACAAATACATATATTTTCTTTTATTTATCATTTTGTTGATTGTTTGTTTCTTTATTCTTTCATTATAGAATTTTAATGTAGTTAATAAGTTCTTTCTTTATTTTTTTCTTTTAAGTAAGGATAGATTATTAGAGTGATTGTTTGTGAAAGTTTTTAAATTAACTTCAATTTTCAGTTTGATTTTAACAGCTTAGGTCATATCATGGTTTACAGCACAACTATCATGCCTTCCTGGTTGACTTACACCAGTACTCACACTACTGAAATGGCTGAAATGACCAGGACTCATCTTGCAAGAGTGAAAATTCGAAGGGAAGTTCCTAGAATGATCCCATTTCCAATTATTTACTATGCAGTTTTCAACCCCATTGGTCACAGGCCATCAGTATAGTATATGTACTTATAGATAATAAAAGCACATAAATCAAACATTCAAAAATGTTGAAATCATCAATTAAATCATAGTCTAACATTCATCATTGTATAAACGTACTAAATCATTAATTAAATCAGTTAAAAATACCATTTATGTAGCTTAATAATCTATAATAAGTACATATAAATTTAATTTGGCCAAAACGTCTGTTTTTTCAATAAGGCTGGCCAAAACGTCCGTGGCCAAAACATCCTGGCCAAAACGTCCTGGCCAAAACGTCCGTGGCCAAAACGTCCGTCCTCCCCGTAAGCATGGTTAAAAGTCCGGACTGTGAGGTAAAGAGTAAAAGCATTGATTTATAAAGCTGGTCAGGAATATTCTGATTCCGATTAACTTTTTTTCTACTTTACAAAATCTAAATTGTCTAAATTGAAAGCTTTGGCAAACAACAAATTTACTGTGTTTCAAATGATGGAGTTTGTCTTGAAAATATCGTGAGAAAAAGAGAAATGCTGATTACCATCATTTTCTCCTCTTCCCACAATGTTTTTCAAGGCTTTCTTTCTTAAGGTCGTTAAAACCCAGGATTGTGTGATGAAGTGTAACTTCAGCAAAATGCAGATCTGTAATTTTTTTCCCATATGCACACTTCTTTCTGATTACAAGAGGGCATGACTTGTATCTAAAGTTCAAATTTCACAATTTTTATACTGATACATGAATTCAAAAGATTTGTCTAAATAGTTTGTAAGATATCATATGGATGCTAACAAGGGAATGCTTTGCAAAAACCAGAAGCACATACAGGGTGCGGGTTGTTCAAAAAGAGGTTACAAATCAATTTCCGACCTCAATTGTCACTCTCAAAGTGAAGAGAGTGACACTGTCACAAACAAACATAACAGTGTAAAGGGGTGAGATATGCAAAGGTTACGTAATCATTTCCTGTATTGTTTTAACTGGTTTGTGATAATAGGGATCGTGTAATATACGATCGTGTAACATACGAACCCTGGTGATAATTAATCAAAATTTATGACCATGACCATGGGAAGCAAGGGCCTAAGTTCACCCTTTACCAAACAAACCTAGTTTTGACAACACGTGCCCTTAAAAAGTGTTTGAAAATCATTGTGGGGAGAAAAAGATACTTAATGTGAAGGGCTTTCCGTTCATTTCTAATGTAGGGTTTACTGGCCTCCTTTCAAATGAATAAAAGAAGGCAAACATTTCAATTATGGGAGTTCATTAAGAAAATTTGGACGTCCAAAGTCAAGGAACCAGGGGGGCGAGGCAAAAGCCCTTCAAAAGGGTAACAAGCATTTTTTGTTTTTCCAACAATGATTGTTATCTTCTGAAAGACAGTTAACCCCTTACCACACAACCCTGACTTTTAGCGGCCCTGAGGAATATTGCTTTTGAAAACATTGTGGGAAATCGAGAAAATATTGGTAACCAGCATTTTCTCCTTTTTTCGCAATGTTTTCTATACATCCAAAGACAAAAACCATCATTTTAATCACTTTCAATTTGTCGTCTGCAAATGCTTTCAATTTAGGCAAGTCTAATATTTTGTCATTTGGTAAAGAGCAACCATAAATCAAAGTTGAATTTGTTTTCTGCAAAATTTTGAAGTCACATAAGTCTAAAATTTTGTTTTCTGGTAAAGAGTTACGCTTTACCACATAACTCAACTCCCGAGATTAAACCTTGAGGAATGATGCTTTTGAAAACGGGTCACACTAGAATACGCCACGACATGAATTTGAAAACATTTCGGAAAAAAAAGCAGCTAGTTAGGAGCATTTTCTCCTTTTTCCCACAATGAAGAGATGATTCAGAAAAGGGTAGAAGAGTACAAATAACAATTCAAAATATCTTCATTTCAAGAAAAAATACTTTTACCTCATGCTGAAGTTTCTTTATGGAAATGGCTCTCGCGGAGTGTCTAGGTTTTTCTTCTCTTCGATTTGGATTTTCGAATAATGTTGGCACAGCGTCAGGTTTCAATCGTAGCCTAAAATTGCTATAACCAACTGTCCTTGCTAGATTTGGAATTATTAAATACTGACTGTCCTCAAAGTGTTTCAGACCAGGGATCGTATATAACTGTAATTTACGATCCCTGTTCAAACACAGTTTAGTTTATTCGTTGGCACAAAATCCGTCGTTACTGTCCGACCCCGGTTTAAACGTTCAATCCCTTAGTTTTCTCCTTTTTAATTCTCTTGGAAATTTGAACATACTTATCGACTAGTCCCGAATCGACGTTGCAGCCATAGGCTGCGGAGATTATCATTTTTTCGGCTTAAATTTCCATTTCACACTTGGATAACCGCGTCCGAATATCAGCATCCCTATGTAGAGGAAGAAGACTAAGTGCCGCTCTGACGTCACACACGGACGGGAGATAAGCAAATCAGGGGAAGTAAGCGATGCACCATTTTCGGGCCGTAAATCATCGTGACAATTGAACCGTGGTTTATGGTATGTTACCGGGTAGTAATTGCGGAAAATTACGCACATATGTTTTACTGACATCGTTTACAGATGATTGAAGGGGAAAAAAAGCTAAGTCAAAAAGTCTTTGGATTTGCCCTTTAAATGATGGAAATTCTGTATATAGTAGGGAATAGAACATGGCTTACCTGGCTACCAGAATGCTCTCCCTTCCAACACTATTTTGGAAGGATTTTTATACAGCGTCCTTAAAACAGCGACTATCAAAAAATTTTCAACCCTTAGGCGGCGATGGTCGACTCAAGGACCTTTTGTGGACAGTGCAGATCGAGATCAGACTGGACAGAAGGTGATGTCTGATTTTGGTGTACACTGTCAGATAAGGAGATATGTTTCCCCTAAAGTATAACTTTAAAACTGCAAAATTGCAAAATTATGGCTTTTACTATCGACTTGACAGTTTCTTTTCGTCTGTTTAGCAGGTAAAGGCTTAAAAGTAAGGATACGTTGTGTGCATGTGTCGCCCCACATTCTGTGCAGTCTGATCTTGATCTACATTGTTCACAAACGCTTCTTGCGTCGTCGTTGGAAATCGGTTTGGGTTTGTATGTGTGTATATGTATTACAGCCAGAGACAAAAACAAAAAAGAAAAAACGCTGTAAAAATTTGATAGACTGTCGAATGGTTCAAAATTTAGTCATCTGTATACATATATCATATATTTGCTGTAAGGGACAATTACAACCGGAAAAGTCACAGCGCAGATTTCTTTGATCGACCCAAGAAAAATGAAACGCATTTTCTAGTGGTCGTAATCTGTGCAAACTTGCAACTTTTCGGGGCAACATTTGGTATGAACGTACAAGAATGGTTATAGTTTGATAAAAATAAATATGAAAAGGTTTTAAAAAAAATCTGGTTGAAAACAACTATAAATATCTTTAACGCTGTTTCAACATTATTTCAGTTATATCAAGGTGACCAGTGCACCTACCCATGCTTTCCTGGAGTTTCATCAACCAGTACTTCGCACGATATTCTGCTGAAGTCACTGGCTGCTATCCCGCATAACTGTCATCGAAACAATTATCGGCGGTGAGCGAGGAATGAATCCTGTCACAATCATCAATGCTCGAAAAAAAATTGGTGCGAGCTTTGGATACGAACCAGCGACCTACTGTATCAAGTCCTGTACGTAACCGACTGCGCTACCAGGGCTCGGAAAAATTTGTTAATTACATTAACACATTAAGGTCGTGCAATTCCGTACTTCTTGTCAGACATCACTTATGATAAAATACTATCATTCCTTTGCAAGATTTGTCTTGTGAAACGCACGGTCTGACCCCGTGTTTACCAACCATTCTGAACTGCATCCAAGTCTTATTCTAGATTAAAACAGTGACGCAATGCCTGATTGAATAAATTATCTAAGCCATGGAAAACGGGAGTCAAATGCATCTCGGTGATGCATGATGACAGATAAGTCATCACATAATTATGGATCCATAAAATCCAGTCTGTCTACCTGTCGACTGAAGAAAAGGTAGAATGGCCCTTGAACATGCAGAACACTTACAAATAGCAAAATGGTTCTTTCCGCAGATGCATTAAACTTCATTTTCACAGAACATTGCTCATTTGTTCTAGCCAATCAGCAATTTCTATACATTTATACTTAGGAAAATATTGAAAAGTAGTCTTAAACATTATTAAGAATGGTGGTGAGTGCTAGCCTTGATCTCCTTATCACTTTCTGATGACGTTACTATTTGACAAAAATGTCTCTCAATTTGACATTGTGATCTAGGTCACGTGGTTACTGATAAGATTGTTCGTTGTACTAAGCTGGTGGCCTCATATGACTACTTAAACATCCACTATTAACGTGTAACGTTGACTCTGGGACGGAAAATATCGGTTTCAAGATGGGTATCCTTACAGTGTCTGTTGTTTTGCTGTCTTCCTTTTTAACAGGTAAAGCATAATTATCATTTCGAGCATAACGTGTCTCCACATTTGGTGCCAAATTTTGCACAGAGGAATTAACAAATCAGTTAGCAGTTAATCCTTTAATTGTCATCTTTGTTGCACTTTTTCTGATCTTAAAAAAAAATTAAAAAGCTTCCACGTTTTCCGGATCACCATGCGCTGACGTCACATAATCTATTGTCCCGCAGCGAACTGAAATTAATTTTTTTTTCATACTAAAATCTGAAAATTTTTTGTTGATGTATTGATGAAATTATTAAGTTATTATTTCAGGTTTTATAACTTATCTTTTCATCTAATCTAGTATCATGATTTTCATTTTCCATTTGGTATATTTTCAAATTTGCCGTTTACTGCTAAAAAACTTCGGTGCGTCTTTTGATAGTAAATACACGTAAGTTATAATTCACTGCGTCATAATGAATCGTGTGACGTCAGCGCATGGTGATCCGGAAAACGTGGAAGATTTTTAATTGTGGGAGGATCAGAGCTACTGTTTGATCGCAAGAGCTGTTTGGAACTTTCGAAGGTCAGGTACACATGAAAAATCATTTGTGAACCCATCTGCAGCGGTAACTATATTTGTTTTTTCTCCGTTTTCGGTTAAATATTATCTCTGAAAGGGGACGGGGCTCAAATTATCTTCTATTTCGTTACAATATAGAGTCTGTAAGCTAATGTGCTATTTATAGTAACGGTGTTCATGAAAATTTTAGTATTCCGTGATATACAGGCGATGCACCAATGGGCTATAAGTGTTCGATGATCGACCAAGGAAAATTTTTAAATTTCCATGATTGACCAATTGAGCTTCAAAGGCCACTGATTATATCAACCTGCTATCCCTAACATACATTTCCCAGCCACTAGCTGCTTTCCCAGATAAATGAAGTAAAGGCAATGTTCATCAGGGGAATAAGGAATGAATCCGGTCGCAATTGTTTTCAACATTCCTCTGAAAGGATTCTGGCGAAGCCGGGGCTTAAACCAACAACCCCACACCACATTATCAAATATTTCTTGCAAACTGGAAGACGACAAAACTGTAATCTTGTTCCCATGACGGCTCTTATAATGGGATACTCTAAAGTGAGTTGATCAATGACTTGAACAAAATAAGTCCTGTTTGTTTGTTATCACGGCGACCTCGGCACCTATCCGTGATTTCCTGGAGTTTTCTTGTTAACCAACACTTCGCACAATATTCTTTCCAAGGCACTGACTGCTTTCTCACTGCAACACCGTCCATTTACTGCAGAGCAGTGAGAGAGGAATGAGTCCTGTCATCGCTTCTCGGCAAGAATTTTGCCTAGCTGGTGAATCGAACCAGCGACCCATGGGTTTCCAGCCCTGTACATTACCGACTGAGCTACCAGGTTCGGCAACAAATGATGATACGCATAAAACATGCTTCAGATGAATGGCCTCATTAGATTTGTGCTTTAACATGGGCTAGTTCCTCATTAACCGAATCAAAGTTGAGGTGGACGAATTTGAAAATGTCCGTCTAACACACGGATAATCAACAGGAATTAAGAGGTGTGTGATAGCTTTCTTGTAAAATGAGACATTGTTCGTAACAGCGTTTGCTTCTTTTATTACAGCGTTTTCAAATAAGGCATGCTGCACGACGAAAAGAGTCATTTGCGGGTGTTTATTTTATCTCAATTTCAGCATACGCATGCTCACCTGGTTGGGTACAAAGCGGCAGTTCTTGTTATTTGTTTGGGAATATATCGGTCGACTTCCTGACGGCTGAGGTATTTATACTTTCATTTGACATGAGACATTCGCATTGTCTCTGACCCTTTTCGTTGATTTTCGGATTCCAAGCATGGAGTGACTTGCTACTGAGTCTGTCTCAGAATCCTGTACTGGTACGCTCTCTTCTGACCCATTCGTCGATTGTTGAAGTACATTCCACTGTATAACTTCATTTCAAATACTGCATAGGAAGGCTTTATACAATTAGACCACACGCATAGTGATCTCACCAATCAGCGAACAAAATATTGAAAATATATCGAAGATATAACTCGCATGGCTGCGCGCACGCAAACACACACACGTGCGCGCGCAAACACACACACACACATAGTATTAAATATAGGTAGATACATGTAGTGTAACATTGTATATCAAAAATATTTAACGAAGTTGGGAGAACTGAGAGAACTGATAATTGTCGAGCCTTGGCGAGACAATTATTAATTCTCACGACTTCGTTAGATATTATTTTTGATAAATCAGACGTTAAAGATAAATAATTGTTGCTAATACTCTATAATTATCAATTCTCCCAACCTCGCTCGATATACTTACTTAAGAGTATGATTTGCCCCCATCTCCTCCCCAAAAAGTCTTTTGTCGTGGTTGCAATGTCAAATAATTCCTTGATTCGGTTTCGGCATATGCCAAATATACTTTAAAGCTTCTTTTGTCTCTTTTTCTTTTTTATTAGGATTATTGTGTCCAGCAGGGGTCCAACTTGGTCCATATCAATGATGCCACAGAAAATGCTTTCATAAAGAATACTGTCCGATCACTCCATGGTAAGTGTATGTTTCAGTTAGTGTACGTGGAGATGTATTTTTGGCGTTTATGAACTCTTTCAGTGCCAAATATATTAACTCGACCTCTCTCAACGTCTGAAAATACACACACCCCTGAATCTCAGATTTTTTTTATCTTACAAGTTTGACTAAACAAACGGACGGTATAGACCTTAGATCAGACTGCACGGTCTGTGCAGTATGATCTTGACCTATACCGTCCGCAAAAGGGCCTGATTTTGCCTGTAGCGCTCAAAGGGTTAATACCCTAGAGCATCAGATGGGCGAAATGGATCAAAATGGCGGAATGGGCATTTTGAGACAACCAATGAAGACTGTTATGTGCGCGTTTGTCAGAATATCTTCTAAATACAGGATAATCTTAATGTAAAATCAGGCTACACGTTCTATGCAGATTGATCTAAATCCACTTGTTCTGCAAAAGCCATTCATTCATTCATTCATTCAGTGGTAATAGGAACTCTAAATGTGAACCAAAATCCCGCCTACATTCTGACACTAATTTCGTCAAAGAAACGTCTTCACGTTTATGCAGTAATGTCACCATCTACAGATTTTGTAATATAATCGAGATTTTGTAAATTAATCGAGAGGCGTTCTGGCAAAAGGGTGTTTTATGCATCTCCGTGATTCATTATACATGTCACAAAATTATGGATTGACAAAACTGAATGCATCATGAGATAAAATGGTCCTTGGGCATGCAGAAAATTTTCAAACTGGAAAGGTTTCAACCCATGCTAGCCTGTGCGGACAGCATAATTCATATACATACATATATCCACGGTCACTTTTTGTAAGTTTAGGGGTTCATCAATATGTTTGTTCAAAAAACAGATCTTTAGTTTTGGCAAACGTTTCACTTTACCGTCTAAACTTTATTATCTAACAACACATTAGTCCCTATAGACTCAAGATCAGATTGGATTTCCCGTTCAGCCTGATCTTGATCTACACAGTCCGAAAAACCACTCAGACCTACACTTACCAGATCTAGAGTTAAAAAGTCTCACACTTCGTATTCTCGATTCACAAATATGCGTCACAGCAATCAGCATGATATTTATGGTGCAATCGATCTTGCCTGGGTGCTAAAAGCCTTGGAATAGGTGGTTTGGTTTTAAAGACATTTTCGGTTTCATTACGGCGGTTGGTACATCTAAATATTCGTCCCGACGGCGAGGGTTATATGTCTAGCGTTGTCCGTTCCGTCCGTCTTTCGGAAGCTAAAACTCTTAAATTCCTGGACCTAATTCAGTGGAACCTATTGGTGTTTTCCACATCTTAGTCGTGTGCTTATTCGAAGACATGTGGAATTTTTTTTCGGATTGTATTGAAGATGTCCAATTTCTTAATTTAGAATCTCTGCTTTTTCCTTTGTTTAAACAGTAATTCTCCACCCGTAAAAGGTTAAATAAAGGGAAACCTCATGCATGTATGCACTCCTGTAATTATAAAGTTCATCCTTTTTTGTCCCTCAATTTGATTAAAAGATGGCTATCTTGCGGTCATTTTGAATTTGCAATTTCCTCTCTTTTGCTTGTTTTGCGCTATTTCTACTAGCATTGGAAACTTAACAGATGGTAGTTCTCCTCAGTGTAGTTATTTATGACAGTTTATTATTATTTTTTTTTTTTTCTCAAAATACACTTTTAAATGACTTCTCGTCCGACACCAGTCAGAGGATTTCGAAATAATTTCCAAGGAATGTTCCGTGGACGATCCTCCACCAAAAGTGCTGAAATTTATACCACTTAATAAATTTAAGCATACAGTTTAATGACACGTACAGTATGTAAGGTAAATTGAACAATAAAGGCAGCTAGTGCCTTTAAAAATATACGTTGATTTACATCAAATGTTCAAAACCATGTCCATTTTAACGTCGCAGGGCAATCGATCTCTTCATGAAATGAGCCGGATCACAAACCAGCTTCCGTATTCACCAACCATTCTTAAGAACGTTCTTAGACTTATTCTTCAAGATTTTCCAAGTATGAAAGTAACACAACTTCTGATTGGCTAAACCATATGGTTTAGCCAATCAGAAGGTATGTTACTTTCAAATTTGGAAAATTTTGAAGAACAAGACCAAAAATGTTCTTAAGAATGGTTGGTGAATACGGACCCTGATCGATAAAGAGACGGAATGCCCTGCGACGTCAATATGGACGTCATCTTGAACTTTGAACCCTTATCCTGCTAAATACAAGAAATGAAACTTTAAAGCCGATAGTAAAACCCCAAATTTTCCTATTTCAAAGACATTTTTTTTTTTTATTAAAAATATCTTTTTATCGGACAGTATAGATTAAGATCAGACTGCACTTTCTGTGCAGTCTTGTCTTGATCCAAATTGTCCGCAAAGGTCAATGAGTTGTGCTTAGCAGGCTAAGGGTTAATTTAAATTGATATACCTTTTGAAGGCGCTAGCCGCCTTTATCTTTTAATGTTACCTTACAGATTGTGCATGTCATAAAACTGAATAAACTTACTATTAGATGGTATAATATTTACTATATTACCTTTATAAACAATACACGTTAGGCATATTTGAAAGTGTAATATATATTATGAAACACCCTGTATGTTTATTGTCTCGGCCTCTGCAAGAGGCATTAATAGTTTTCGTTTGGGCGTCAGTATTAGTACTCGTAAAATATTTCTTAACAAGTCTGTCCGTCCGTTCTCTGTCTATCTGTATACCTGATTTCATAATACGAGTTCGGGAATTATAAACCCGTTCATTAAGCCCCCGTTTCATAGAGCACAGCTCATATGTATTTGTTAAACTTGTAATTCTAATTAAGAATAAATTGTATGACTATAGGAATTAGTACACGAGGAGTGTTCAAATATGAATGCATCTAAGCACCTAAAATTTGATTCTTCATAGGTTTTACCAAAATTTTGATTTTGTTCCACCAAAGTATTCACTTCCAACAGATGTACAAAGTTTCAGTCTCCGGATCCAATCTTTGAAGGCATTTTCATAATCTTCTTAGGTATACTATGAGGAGACTGGAATTAATTTTCTGTCAACTCTATTTCAACGTGTGTAAACCATCAGTTTCAGTCATTGTCGTTTGTACGAGGTGCAAGACTTTCTGAAGCAGAAAAAAGTCGTTGTGCTCCCCCACCCTCCGTATTCACCTGACCTTGCCCCTTGGGACCTCTTTTTGTTTCCAGAGCTAAAAAATATCTTTCAGATAGAAAATTTGCTCAGCGCAAACAGCTCTGTTCTGCAATATTCCAGTGTCTTCATAGTAAACCTAAAAAGACTATGAAAAATGCCTTCAAAGATTGGATCCGGAAACTGAAATTTGTATATCTGTTGGAGGTGAATACTTTGAGGGAACAAAATAAAAAATTCATAAGAGTCAGATTTTAGGTGCTTAGTTGCATCCATATTTGAACACTAACACTCCTCGCAGTATTCAAGCTCTTTGAATTCTTGGATCTCAGAGGTATAATAAAGTTGTTGTATTTCAGCTAGGGCCTGGTGGATAGGTTTGAATGATATGGATAATGAAGGAGTTTTTCAATGGGTGGATGATTATAAAAATGCTACATTTACCGGTAAGACTTTCATTATTAAAACTGTGTTATGTTAAATATACGCCTTTGCATGCCAACGGCGACTCGTTCACTTTTCACCGGGCTAAGGTGCCATTATTCGACAATAACCCTATATACACCTTTTTCATGTAAACGTAAATTGGGCATACAGGTTAAAATTGATATTCACCTTGACATACATAATGCCTAGATTACGTTTAGCCTGTGGTGTGTTTTACGTAAGATGCCCGTATCACCCTATTCCGTGCGGCCACCTTACGGAAGGGGCTGGCAGTCGCACATTTATGGTAAATTCACGGGCGCATTATCCTTCACGTTCTGCATTTTTAAAGAAAATCGCAATCCCGCAGACACGTCGTAGGTAGCATCATTGCATGATCTCTGTACGGGCACCACACAGAGGCCGTGACCATGAGTCAGCTTGCATCTCTGGCTACAGCTGTAGATCCTTTATTTGACCTCTTTCCCTCGTCACTTTTGTCTTAGGTGCCATCTTAACCGACAACACAAGCAGACATGTATACACTTGTGTTATTACATGAATGCCCCAAACTACAAACTGAACGTGATAAATTTGCCATCCACCTTGAATCTCTTCACCGACAATCCTACGATCCGACCGCTGTACCACGATAGCAGACACCTTGCTGGCAGTGTAATAGAACAACTATTCTAAAACCGCTTTCACTTGATATTCCGTGTTTTTACGTGAACTATTTATAGATCTCCGATAAATTTACGACTTTATAGGGCGTTTAATTCGGTATCATGTGTCCAGGTATTTTACACCATGGACATGGCGACAACACCAGTTTATTATACAGATATATTAAACATTTGAACGCCGTTTAGAACGAGGCAAATATTCGGAAAACCGAATTCAGTCACGGAAACAAAGTAGTTGTAAGTAAAAGCGGTTTCACTACATATTCACAACTTTTGGCTTTTCTTCATGTTTTCAATGAGCTAGTGTTGGTAAACAAATACCACCATTATCGGGTTTCCATCATATACGACAATCACAGTCACCGTACTATCTCGGCGCGGCTTTCGCGGGGAAACTGTATGGACTTTGCACGTGTTCCGTGTGGAAACTGCGCAATGACTCCATGTTTTCCGAACGATTTCCGCACTTTGTGTCGGTCAGTCGCGGAAAGACTATACAAGCTTGCATACAAAATAGACATATAAGGACCAGTACGTAGTCACCTACGATGCATGGAAAATCGCTGGAAAATCATAGACAAGTAAATTGTTTAGAGTAAATGTAATCTAATCATAAATAACTAGGGTTTCCTTTCTATGTCTGTGATTTTTTATTTCTAGATTGGTATCCAGGACAGCCTAACGACTATAATACGGGGGAGGATTGTGTAGATCTCTATGTAAACTACAATTTTGCCTGGAGTGACTACGACTGCGTAAAGAAAGCAAGCAAACCAATCTGCGAAAAGGCGTATGCAATACGTATATTCGTATATCTTCCTTACACCGCTTTGTGCTTGTTTTGTGCGTGTCATTTTTGACAGCGTTTCAGTAATGATACGGACACAAGTGTACCTATCAATTGGATTTTTCATGAGAGTGTCCTAGGGCAAGACACTTCTCAGCCCTAGCCTAGTAATAATTACACACAGGACAAAGATGAATATGCGGGTTATTGCCGTCATATCACGGCAACAGCCTGCATATTCATTTAATTTGTCATCTGCAAATGCTTTCAATTTGGACTAGTCTAAAATTTGTCGTTTGGTAAAGAGATAAAAACTATCATCAAATCCTCGAGAAGAGTGTAGCTGGGCTTGCACTCGAACTGACAAGTGAAAGGAACATGTAGAAACATGTGAAACTTGCACATGTCGAGGAATACGTATATATCACCAGTAATAAGTGGTGACATTCTACAAGCGTTCTCAGTTTCAACTCGGTGGTATTCTTACTTTCAACTCGGTAGTATTATTTGTTTCAGTTGAGTTATCCGTCTGATTTCATCTCAATAGTTTTAACTCTTAGTTTTAACTCGGCCATTTTCTTAGTTTCAACTCTGCAACACTCTTAGTTTAACTTCAGCCATATTATTAGTTTCAACTCTACTATCTTCTTCACTCGGTAATATTCTAAGTTTCAGCTCGGCAATGTTTTACAATTTCAACTCGCAAACATTCTTAGTTCCAGTTCGATAATATTCTTAGTTTCAACTCTGCCACATTATTAATTTCAATTTGGAAATATTTTTAGTTTCAGGTTGGCCACATTCTTAGTTTCAACGCAATTAAAGGCTTAGTTTCAATTCGATAATATTATTAGTTTTAACTCAGTAATGTTCTTTGTTTCAACTCGGCCATATTCTTAGTTTCAAATCTGTAATATTTTAAGTTTAAACTCAACCTTTTTCTTAGTTTCAACTCGGCCATATTCGTAGTTTCAGTTTGGTATTATTCTTAGTTTCGACTCGGCCACAGCTTTAACTTCAGGTAGGCCAAAGTTTAATTTTGAACCCAGCCATATTGTATGTTTCAATTCTGCCATATTCTTAGTTTCATCTCGGTCACATTCTCACTCTAAACTAGACGATGTTCTTAGTTTCAACTTGGTAATATTCTTAGTTTCAACTCGGTAATATTCTTAGCTTAACTCGGCTACATTAATAGTTAAAACTTTGTAATATTCTTAGTTTCAAATCGGCCATTTTCTAGGTTTTAAACAGAGTTATATTCTTAGTTTAAAGGCGGTAATATTTTGCTTTAAACTCTGTATCATTCTTAGTTAAAACTCAGTAATATTCTCCGTTTCATTTCGTTTACATTCTTATTTTCAAATTGGCCTCATTATTAGTTTCAACTTGGCCACATTTTAAGGTTCAACTCGGCCACATTCTTAGTTTCTACTAGACTATTTTTTTCGTTTCTAACTCGGTCGCATTTTTAGTGTCACCTTGGCCATATTCTTAGTTTCGACACAGTCACATTGTTAGTTTAAACACTGTTCTATTCTTAGTTTTAACGAGGTCATATTTGTAATTTTATTTCTGCAGCATTCTTAGGTTTAACTCGGTAAGATTCTACTCCTCGGACACATTTTCATTTCAACCGGCCACATTCTTAGTTTTAACTCCGTCACTTTCTTCATTTCAACTCGGTTATACTCTTAGTTTCAACTTGGTAATACTTTATAGTTTCAACTCTGCCACGTTTTAGTTTTAACTCGCAGATATATTCTTAGGTTCATGCACGCCATGATATTCCTGGTTTCAACTCGACCAAATTCGTAGTTTCAACTAGGCCATATCCTTGGTTTAAGGTCGACCACATTTGTATTTTCAACTCTGCAATATTCTTAATTTCAACTTGTTCACATTCTTATTTTTAACTGGGCCACAGTTTTATTTTCAGGCCGGCAAAATTCTTACTTTCATTTGGGCCACATTTTTAGTTTCATCTAGACGATATTCTTAGATTTAAGTCGACCGCATTTGAAGTTTCAGCTCTGTAATATTATTAGTTTCAACTTGTCCCCATGTTTAGTTTCGACTCGGTCACATTCTTAAGTTCAACTGGGCCATAGTTTCATTTTCAACTCGGCCACATTCTTCGTTTCAACTGGGCCACTGTATTAGGCTCAACTCGGCCACATTCCTAGTAAATCAGTAAAATTATAGCTTCAACTCGGCCCTACATCCTAAGTTGTTACCTGGCGACCGGTACTTATGTCCTTTCTTTCTTTCATAAGATTTTACATAAATCGGTGTTTACCTGGTCCGAAAAAGAACAATTATGACCTATCATCAATCAAGTTGTTTCGTATTGGCTGAGTTTCAGGTCCGAGGTCTGCGCAAACCTAAGATCTGTAACTTGGCGTATAGGAAATAACTTGATTAATGACACTTTTATCAATTAACGGCCGGGATTTGTTAATTCTAGATTAGAAAATGACCTAGTTATATTGGTCTTGTTTTGTTCGATATTGGCGGATTTTTTTTTTTTTTTTTCTGGTATATGCCTATATTGTTGATATTGGCCTAGTTTGTTATTTGGAATTGACAGAACGTTTTCGCCCTGTTAACTTAATAACACAGTTGTTAATTATTAATCATGTGTATTTTCAGTAACACGCCAGCCAAATAGATGGATCTCGTCGCCGAAGAAAGTATCTTCTTTTTGTGATATGTTTGTTTATCTGCATAAACTATGAAAAAGAAACTTGGCCGTTACTGGCCAAGAGAAATTACATGCTTGCAGTTCTTGTATGAACGAGTTCAAAATTTCGCTGCCAATGGCGACTACAATACCCTTTGCGAACTGCGTAGATCAAGATCAGTGTGAACAGAACGTGCAGTCTGATTTAGGATCCACACCGTCCTTTACTTGATACTACACTATGACCAAAATCATGCTCAGCTATAGGTGTCACTCTGCCTTTTATCAACGGTCGTACGTCCGATCGTAGCTAAGATCGGACGTATGTCCGTATTTCCGACCGTGTACCGTTATATAAAAAAAAAATGCAGCTACGTAATTTTCGGTCGCAAGTCTGCGACTGGTCCGATGGTGTCGTAACTCACTGCGAACGTCGTAAAAATGGCGGCCATCAAGGTAGCTAGACTTGCATGCGACTTGAGAGCTCATCGTATGTATAATGGAGGAGTGTTAGCGTTAAATTATTGAACAGATGGTGGTATGATTTGACAGGAAAGAAGTTCTATTCGTTAGAGATCTTCCGAGAGCTGAAATTACGAACTTCATTCAAGCGAAGTCAACGAAGCGGACATACCCCATATCCCCCGGCAATGCACTACAGTAGCTCTTATACAGGCACGATAAAATTGCCGGTGATTTATATCTATTTAACTTTCTGAACGTTTACCTTAGTCGTTGGCCCTTGAACGATACGTGCCTGCAAAGTTTTAAAAATATCCGGGAGGGTGGGTGGGGCGGGGAAGCGGGCAGAAGGGAAGCAACTCTATGCAACCTTATATTTGACCTCCAATTTCTAACAAGGTATGTATTCTTTTATGTTGTTGCAATAACATGCTAGATACGTGTAATTTCTGTACGCAGAAACAGTAACAAATTTATTTCAGTTGTTAATGCAGTGTTTGTTTAGGTATTGACGAAAGCCTAGTGTCGGTTGACCTTTTATAATCACGGTATTACAACTGGTTTTTGTGCGTTATGATCATATCTAGAGCGATGTCAGTCAAACTTCTCTGTCCTACGAACTTATTAAGGTTTCACTGGGCTATGTTTAACCCTATAAAACTCAACTCCGTATTGTAAAGACCCTGGGGCAGAACACATATAAAAACCTTGTGGAAAAAGGAGAAAATGCTGGTAACCATTTTCCCCTTTTTCCACAATGTTTCTACTCTTTCAAGGACAAAGCCAATCATCTGGGCCAGTTGTAATTTTTGTCTGCAGGCTTGCATGAGAATAAAAATTTTTGACAAACTTGTATTTACCTCAAGATCCTTATTAGAAGGCTTATTTGTTTGTTTACATGGTGCTTAATGTCATTTTCAATATTAGGTTAATTTTATTGTGGCAGACAGTGCACCTATCATGCTTTCCTGGCACTTCTCAAAACATTCATTCCAAGGGTCCGGTTTCTTTATCATATAACCATCATCAAACGATGATCAGTGGTGAGAGGGGAATAAATCATATTCCCAAAATATGGCCAAGCTGGGGATTTGAACTCGATTCCCCTGGTTGCAAGCCCTGCAAGTTACTGACCGAGCTACCGGGCTAGGCCTCGTGAACGAACCTCGGGTTTTCCTCTATATGAATAGGGAGAAAGTGATGACTGGCCAAATAGATTCCATCGCAGATTAATGAATGTTTTTATAAACTATTGGCAAAGTTACTTTGTGATATTTTATTATATTTATAGGTTCTTGTCGGCTTTTGATAAAACATTGTGAGAAAGGAGATAATACTGTTTGTTAAAAATATTTTCTCCTTTGTTACAATGTTTTAAACAGGGGTCTGTTGAAAAATTGTGACAAGCTAGAACTTTAATTCAAAACCACTTCTATCATTAGCCCTGCTTGATAAGAGGGTCTATTTAGATACATGTTTAAAATTATACCAAATTTCAAATAGGTCTTATGACTGAAGTTGGTATGGCACAAGGTAGTAAAGCATTTATCATAAGAAAGAGATTAATTAATTGATTGTATGGTGTTTAACGCCGTTTTCAACGTTATTTCGGTTATATCGCTGCGGCCAGTGCACCTATCCATCCTTTCCTGGAGTTTCTTTTACCAGTACTCCGCACAATATTCTTTCCAAGCTACTGGCTGCTTTTCCACATAACCATCGTCGAAACAATGGTCAGAGGTGATAGAGGAATGAATCCTGTCGCTATGATCCTCGGAAAGAAATTGGCCAAGCCGGGGATGTGTGAGAGATTTTATTGAATGGTATTTCCTTAACCCTTTACCAAAACAAAATTTTGGACACGCAGCTGCTAGGATTTGGCTTTATTTTTTATACTTTACCTTAGTAGTTGAGACATACTCTGTGAAAGGATGCCTAATGCATCAACAAAAAGTATTGACCGACATCAGCTTTCGCGGTCTGCGACGGCTTATCTGAGTCAAAACTTTCTATTAGTCAATTTTCTACATGTCAAAGGACCAGTCTACCTCATGATTTGGTTTTTATACAAGATTGATTTCATGGATCCATACTTATGTGATGACTTGCTTGGTATAATGCATCACTGCACGTTTATTACTAACTATACCTTGAAAGAATATCCCCCAGACAGTTTTTTTTTAAATAAATCTGGGTGGAATTTTCTTTTACCATAGTAAAATAAACGATAAAAAATTAGAAATCTGTATCTCTGAAAAAATAGATATGGTTCACTTATGTGAACTATTAAACGAGGTTTATACCAGAGAAGGTTTGTGAACTAAACAAGAAAGAGAATGTTAACTTTATTGTAAGCAGATGATTATAAGGAAAAGTTCACAGATAAGCATGAGATTTACATGAGTATGTGCTGCTTCTCTGATATTTTCAACATTTTTTTCTTTCTTTCAGGTTCCTGCATAAAATTACATGTTGGTATCATTCTGGGAGCCAGAAAAAGCTTGTGATGTATTGGTAGCGAGAGCAAAATTTGAAATATGTGTATATAAAGAAACAGTCAACTACAAAAGTAGTCAGAGTCAGACAGTGCAGAGTAATGTGTTAAACTGTAAAAAATACAAACAAATTGGTCTATATGTCATTATTCATCAGTTAAGAATGAATAAAAAAAGAAATGTTCAAAAATAAAAAGACTAATAAATTGTTTATCTAAAACATAATTATCCTGTACTGATTCATCCTAGTCCTTTAAACTGTGCCTCAAATTCCCGTATTTGCACAACCCTGAAGGATTCTGAAAATATAATGGGAATAAGAGGAAATGCTGGTAGATCAGCATTTTCTCCTTTTCCTACAATGTCTTATGATTTTTTAAAGACAATTCCAACTAATTGAGGTTCATTCTATTTTTCGTCTGCAAATGACTTTATTAGGAACAAGTTCAAAACTTTGTGATCTGATATAGAGTGAATAGAGTGAACCCTTTACCACACAATCCCGAGTTTTAACGACCCTGAAGCAAAAGCATGTAGAAAACATTGTGGAACAAAAGAAAATTGTGGAAAAGAACAACTTCTCCTTTTCCTACTATGTTTTCAATCCTTTCTGGTGCAAATCGTATTTTTTGTGTGCCACATTTAGTGAATGGTATTTTACGCCGCTTTCAACATTATTTTATTCGTATCACTGCGATACTTCACTTATTCATGTATGTCCTGGATTCCATTAGTATTAGGCTTGGGCTCTGAAGTATCTCGCCTAGGGACACTCCAACGAAAAATCCAGTGCTTCAAGTGAGGCTAAAACCTGGGGCCTCTAAGTTACGAGTCCTACACTTTACCAATGAGCCACCCCGGACCCCTTGTGCCACATTTAATTTGTCGTCTGCAGCAGCCTTGATTGAATTCGGACGAATCCAAAATTTTGTCATTTGGTAAAGGGTTAAGTTTTGCACAGCTGGTATTCGAGGGTGTCCTGACTTTTATACCCAGCTCGATTAAACACTCCAGAGACTGATAAGAGTGATATGGACAGGTTCAAATCCTCTCTCACTGCAGAACATTGTTCACTGTTATTTTTGTGGGAAAGCGGCCAGTGGCATGGAAAGAGTGTTGTGTTCAGTAATTATACAGCATCCGCCATAAAAGCATGAATAGGTGCACTGGCCGCCATGATATAACTAAAATGATTTTAAATTGACACCAAACAAACAGCCCCTCTTCCGTCTGTAATCTTCATTTGTTTTCTATTCTGTTGCTCATTTTTTCCAGCTGAAATAACAACGCATATTTATATATATACATAGTAAAATTAGTGTTGCACCCCCTGTATTTTTTACCGGGTTTGATTTTCTGACGTGAATGAGATAAAATTGGGTCGAAATTAGAATTCGGCTGCTGCATACACCAACAGACTCGTCTTTTGCCCATAAAATGAACTGAACTGAGGTATCCCTTGACCTCATGGTAAGTGGGGATCTTTTGCCTAGATGTTGCTTTCAAATTTAAGAAAAACGAGAAGCGTTTAAGTTTGGTTAAAACAGGGAATTTAATGTCGAAACAAAACTTACGACAGGTTGAAAGTGACCTGCAGAGAATGGACACACAAAATCAGGCAATATTGCGTACTTCCGCCCGGGGCATGCAAAACAGCTAGCAGTCTTTGTCTCACACCTCTCACGAGAGGTTGAAACAGCTCGATCAGTAGCTGCTGCCATGAGGTTAAGGAATACCTCAGTTCATTCCATTTCAGAGACAACAGACTTGTTTGTTCTTGTATACAGCAGCCAGATTCTAATTTCTAAACCATTTCATATCATTCACGCCAGAAAATTAAACACGTTAAAAACACAGGGGGGTGCAACACTAATTTTACTATGTATATATTAAGCATTATAGAATGCTCTTTTCATGCAGTTTTACTTCACTATACACCTTTCAATTTTGTAACATAAATTTTCTAATGACGGGTAAAAGGTAAAAAATAAACACACTGTACAAAATTTACTGAAAATGCATAAGAATTAACTCGGTGAATGTGATGAATTTCGAGGAATGCTGGGAAAATTGTACCCGGGTTACCTTTAGGCCTAGACCCTTCCACTTCTCCAGCGAACTGCTATTTCAGCCAACTCTCTTAATCCAAAAAAAAAAAATGATTATTATCAATTATTACTGTTGTTGCCAACATAAGGGTAGACCTGCGGGTAAGAGAGGTAAAAGAGGTAAAAGAGAGAAATATGCGAATCGCATCGACGTTCCATACTTTAGACAAATTTAGCGCCACAAAAATAAACTCGTATTTTACCTTGTTCCTATTGAAGCGGCTTTATTGTTTCAGTGACGTTCGGTAACAGTTATTTAAATCAAAATCTGTCTTGCGAAATTATGTCGAGCCGACACTTTGACAAAAAAAAAAAAACCTCGGTATGTGCTCTAGAAAAAGTAAATATCAAACCTTTATGTAATTTCCTTTCATAAAAATCTGTAGTTTTCACGTTCATTTTGCCCCCGTGCTTTTACTTTACCACAATAGTTTGATCGGCACATTTATATTTGTATTACAGACAAAATCTCCTCTTTCCACATCGTTTTTGAGTCGCCTGGTTGTGTAGCAACCAGGCTCTCATTGTTATCATCCTGATCTATGGGGGTGACGTAAGCATACCTCCGGCCTTGTACTGCTTCCTGTCCCAAGTTCCAATTTACGAGATAAAACATAGTTTTCTAGTTATCTGGTAAACAACCCAGTTTCTGTTGTAAATACTTTACAATTGTGCATTTGTGATAATGAATATATCTAAAACTGAGCTATTTAACGGTTCAAAACTTTGAAACAATAATTTCGTCCACAAGGGTACACGATAGCCTATCGCTTACACAGACGTCATCTCTAAAAATAGCGCATTATGTATATGTCTAAAAATAGTGGTCGTAAACTATTAAGGTAAAACCTGTGTAATGGAAAACAGCTATTTCCACTAAAATATCATCCTGCAAAATTAGCTATAATTAAAAATGAGTATTATTGAACTACTTTCACCTTTTCATTTTTTCCATTTTTTCCTTTTTTGAATTATCATTTATAAATTTAAAACCGCTATATTCTCAATTGAAAAAGAGATAATAATTACCTCCCTTTTTAGAAAACAAACAAAAGTATCAAAAAAAAGTTTCAAGATAGACATAAACGGAATTTCTGATCCATTAGAAATGTGCAAAAATATTATTTCGGCATAAATCCTTATTTATCCTTATTTAACTACCAATTAGAATTTTTGCCCAATGTTCACCGGAAGTGCATTACACAGGTCTTACCTTAAAGTTTGCGGACACGCTGAAAAATACTCTTCGACTACAAGGGTATTTACTACGGCACACCTCTATTTGTGGACAATTCTCAGTGAAAATTGTTACCCATAAGAAGTACACACTAAATCTTATAATCTGTCCTTAATTGCAAGTCTTATTTCAATTCAACACTCAGCCTATGATCGGAAAGAGACAGGCGATACCGTGTTAACATGGAAGCTTTCAGTGGAGATTTTCCCTAGCCGTATTCTAATTATTTTAAACAAATTTATAACGACTTGGAATGGTTGCGTTGCCTTCTTAGACATTCTTACACGTTGCTTCTTCACAGCTTTTTATTCTTGACTTTAAATACTTTGCACACCCATATTCTAGGTGCACAAGCAGAAATCGTACATGGCGTATGTCATGCGCACGGTTCTAGGCTGTACCAAGTCATCGCTAAGCAGGTGCTTTCTGGAATGTAGCTGTGCGACAAATATAAATCTTATAATCACGTCACGTATAACGTCATTTGCACCAAGGAATTCTTTATAAATTTACATATCTATGAATCAGCCACTGAATCGGCCCTTATTTTCAGAGCGCAACGACCTAGGGCTTCACCATTCCATGCAGAGAGAGTGTTTTAAAGTTTACTGTATTGAATTCGTTGTTTTTCGTTTTTATAGAGGTGAATTTGTTAAAGTCTGCTGTTGTTCTTTTTTCAATGTGCGATTAACCCAGATCTGGTTAATGCGGGTGTCAGAACGCAATGTGCTTTCGTAAAGCCTCGGTCACAACCGGCCGTACTCCTACTCCACGGGATGTCTACGGCAAAAAACGCCAACAAACTCGCGGACCACGCAAGTGCTTCTTGTAAAATTTTGAGCCCGAAATTTTGAGCCGGCAGACCGCCCGTAAGCACGTACGGAGGATTTTGAACATGCACAAAAATCTCTGCGATTTCCCAAGGAACGCTAAGGACTCAAGTGTGCCGTGTTCCTGACGCAAGGAGGACGCAAGGAGCCCGCAGGTCAGACGTGCGGTTTTTTTTTTACTGACCCTGGGGAAGAAACCGTTGGTCCAAGACGCACGTCACCCGCAAGTGTCCCGCGCGTGTGGAGTGCGGCGGAAGCACTAACACCGTAGGAACTGAATGGAACGCACGGAGCAAGTGCGACGCCCGTGCCTCTGGCCTGCGTCATGGCTGGAGGGTATAAAAAGGGCGTCTGCAGCCCGCACTTTATCATTTCCAATTTGGATTTCGATGAGGCAAAATATTCAAAATTTGTACAAAGTTTTTCAAAATTCCAGTTTCACAATTAGGGTGAGAAGAAGATGCCGCCGAAAGGAAACGGCTAGAAGAGCAGAAGAGGCAGAACAAAGGTCTCAGCAGGAAGAGGTGCCCGAGGGTATTGGTGGTAATGGTGGCCCAGAAGACGAGGGGGACCAGGCTGGAGATGAGTCGGACCCAGCAAGTACAGGGAAGAGGATGGGGGCCCAGACACTGAGGAGAAGCTGGTTGAATTTTTCAGTCAACATAACTGCTTCTACAATAAGGGGTCCGCCTACTACATGAACACCGTTTACAAGAGGAAGCTGCTAGAGGGCATAGCAGCAAAGCTGGACACGGACTGTGAGTTTTAAATTTTAATGTCATTTTCACATTTTGAGTGTAATTGCAGAGTACACTATCCTTGTTTATTATAAAATAAAAACGTTTCGTTTGCATAAATATTTGTGGCCAATAATGTATTGACCTTTCCTTTTTTGTGTTCTACTTACTGATTCCAAGATACAAGGTTGGTTCAAAAACCAACGCACTGCCGTCGAGAAATTAAGAGGAAATCGGGCCAGGCGGCACAGCCGTTGACATTTAGAAAGAGGTGGCAGCTGGCCTCCTTTTCGTTCTTGCGACAGTACATCGTGCCATGCTCTTACACGCAGGATACGCGATCGGTGAGCATTGCATATTGTTGTGCTGTGTATAATAATTTGTGCAAATCAGTGGTGTTTTGCCGTAATATTGCAGTAAAAGGTTATTAATAATAATTTCCCATTTGTCAATATCAAGTGTTTTTTTATCTGTTTACAGCTCCCATCACGTGGCTCCAAGTCGGAGGAGGAGGGAGGGGGCGGAGAGGCAGAGGCCACAGGGGAAACAGAGGATGTAGTGACACCCCTCACATCGACGTCGGCTACCTCAGAGAAGACACCTGCCAGCAGCGGTCAGCGAGGGACCAAGAGGTCGAGGAAGTTGGAAGATGTGCTGTTGGAGTTTCTTGCCAGACCGCGGGCTTCCGAGGCTGTGGCTAAAAAGGTAAAGGCGGAAATGCATTTATAGTGTAAATTTTCTGTATAAACATAATTTTCTCTCCTTATTCTCCTACCACATGGTATAGAGCTTACATAAAAATATGTAATATGTATTTAATGTCTGATATGTTTCTCAATGTTTCTGAATGCAGATTGAGACAACAGAGTCGGGGCCACGCGATGTCAGGTCAGCGTTCAGCCAATGGTTCCTCGCCCGCCTGCCCAATATCCCTGAGGACCAGTGGGACCAATTTAAGGATGAGGCGCATGCCCTCATTAGGCGATACACCCGCGCCCAGTCACTCCCACAGCCCGTGCAGCCTGGTGGTCCGACATCTCCTGCCTTTCCTGCGGTTCGTGCCGTTCCTCAGATTGCTACCATGATGTCTGTGCAGCCCCCGATGCACGCTCCTCCTCCCCCCTTGAGACCCAACCAGCAGTGGCAGCAACAGCACTCGGCGCAGGCACAGCCGCTGCCACAGTTTCAGCAGTGGCAGTCTCATCAGCTCTCCTCTCAGGCTCTTCACCACTCTCTTGAGCAGTCATCACAGTCCCAGTCCCAGCCGCAACCTCAGTCGCACCAGTGGACCCAGCTTGTTTCACAGTGTTGTACCACCACTCTGCCACAGCACCCCCTCAAGCTTCCAGAGGTAAATAATAATAACACTGTAGTAAAAACATTTCCTAGTACTTTAAAAATATTATAGCTAAATAAATATTTTTGGTGAAACTGGAATTTAGAAATAACTTGGTAAATGTTTTGAATGTATTTGCCTCTGCATGCATGCTTATCAAATTGTAAAATGTACTAATGCTTCGTCACATTTTTGTGTGTTTCAGATCATACAACAGGTGGAAAAAATGCAGACTCCAGGACGCCCTTCATCTGCCGACGCGAGTCTCAACCTCCCGTCGGATAGCTTCGTGAGATTGCTAGGATCAGTGTCCAACCCAACTAACACCGGATCGAGACACGCTTCGACAGCTGACAACAGGCAGCCCTCCTCTGTCGCGGACAAAGAGAGTGTACGCGAAGAGGATACATGAGTGATATCTGTATAGTAGCCTAGTTGTTACACTGACATTGAATGTGGCCATGAATGAGAGACAGTGTTGAAGGATAGTTTTTCTTTAATAGATACAGCCTAGGACAAAAGTAAATTCCACTCCAAAATTTCAAATTGAAATTTCTCAAAGTCCACTCTTTAGAAAAAGACCACTTTACAATATGTAATACACATTCGATCCCTACGTCCAATCATATAACAGTTTTCAAAACTAACCCTTCTACAAGAAGGCATCTTTCGAAAGCTGCTATCTCGTAGAAATGTTAATTTTGAAAACTAAAAATCGATGTATTACATATTGTAAATTGTTCATTTTCTAAGGTGTTTTTCAGAAATTTTAATTGGAACTTTTGGGATGATATTTACTTTTGTCCTAGACTGTACATGTTTACTGCAGGTGGACTGGTGTTTTGAAATGTTGATAATTTTCTTGGTTTAAAGAAACTGGACTTGATTGTTTTCACTTATTGCCTCTTATTATGTACATGTTTGCACACAGGGTAATAAACAGTGTCCATGGTCTTTACTTGTGTCTTACTTACAGCCTAAAAATACTTCTAATCACCCAGTTTTCCATTTTCATAGACCGCTTTATGAGATGAAAGTCTTCGAATTCAAGGAAAAACCTTTGACCTCAAAGACTTTTATTGCATAAAGTTACATATGCAAAGCAAACTTTGGTAATTGGAAACCTTTTAAATAAACATCTGATGTCTAAGATTAAAAAACTTTGACACTATTAACTCGAATAGTGTCTTAGACCAGTTTCGTATGTCGCTCTTCTGCCGTGCCGAATGAAATTCAAAGAGGCCCACAAGAGGCCTTTTTCCGCGTGCGCTTCGTTGATAATAACGTAACACCGTCCCTTTTCAAACTACCTCTAGAGTAAGGGCTCCTTTTAATTGTATTCGGCACGGCAGCACAGCGACGTATGAAACGGGTCATAAAGAGACAACTTCGCCAAAAATGTCTTGACACCGAATTAGACGTCTTGATAGCTACTGAATTTTTAATCCTCGCCAAAAGTTGGAGCAACGGTCTTAATCCTTAGCACACCGTGACCTTTTCTTGGCAAAAATCTAAAATAGCAACAATCTTTGAAAAATTCCCAAACCATAGCATGTTGGTATCCATTGGGAAGCCCTCCGAGAGCTTTCCAATGATTACCAACATGCTATGGTTTGGGTGATTTTCAGAGATTTAATGCTATTTGAAATAGTATGAAATAACCCAGAGTGGTCTAATGGTTACCGGTAATGCCAAATAGGAAAGTGCCTGAATTTAGTCTTAAGACATTTTTCAGACCATTTTGTCTCTTAAAGACGCTTTTCGAGTTCATAGTGTGAGGTCGAATCTTCAAATTTTTCGACAAAAAAAAAAAAGAAAAAAATATGAAAAAGCTTTACGGCCATACTTAAAAATCCTATAAAAAATTGTAAAAGGTTCATAGGATTTAGAATATGTCACATCAAAAATGTGTATTTCATTTGTCTTTACCAAGACCTTTTTTTATTACCTGAAAATAAGAAAGTTTTTCCCAAGGTGACACAATCTTTATTACCAAATATGCAAAATGTTCTGGAAAATGTTAAGCTACAGTACTGTCCTTCAATTTCATAAGTTGCAAATTCAAACAACATTGTCCTGCCATGGGAGGCGGCCAAGGTCACTATTACAGTAGTCAGACAAATAGTTCCTAAGCCTCTTTCCTCCATGGATAACATACTGTCAACCCACAATATTGGGGTCATGCAGTTGCACATTGTCGCGCCAGGCACCGGGCACGACGTTTCCCTGGTCATCTTCGCGGTCCACCTCGTTGACCTGCAGACCTGGGTACCTTGTTCGGAGCCGGTTATGCAGTGTCAGAGTGCCGTTGACAACCTTCTGTGCGTTGACGGGTTTCAGCTGCAGGCAAGTCAAGAGACACCGCCAGCGATGTGCGAGAGTCCCGAACCCGTTCTCAACCACCCTGCGAGCCCGTGACAGGCGATAGTTAGTTTAAACATATTTATTTTACATCGATTGAGAAACAAGTTCTTACAACTTATACTAATCTCTCTCGATTCTGCTTCCTGGAAACTACACCAGTACTCGCACCGAATGTGTGGGCCAATGAACAGTCCCAAAGTTGACATCCGCTCCCGGGTATCGAACTCAGGACCTTTTGATTACTAGGCCGACGCTCTACCTCACAACCACGGACACCACAGGCGATAGTTGAACACCCAATCCTTGTGCGCGAGTCCTCGCTGGCTGTATGGTTTCATCATTCACCTGCGGAGTTTCATTTTGACTCACATTTGTCGTCTTTAATGTTTTTAATTAAAAAAAACAAACGAAATTTTGTCGTGTGATATGTAGAATAAAAGGTTATATCTAGATGGGGTAATTTAGCCACTATTTCAAAATTTTACTTTGTATGTGTGTGTGGTTTTTAACTTTTTGATTTATATAGTTTACACTTGCTATGATTAGGATAAAGATGGGAAAGGAGATGAAAAGAAAATTCATAGATAGCACATACTGGTATATAAATTTTGAATACTGCTTAGATCCGTGAGAGTACATGGTTTTATACACACCAGAAGTTACAGATTCAGCATATGAGAAACTACTCATTTAAAGTTGGTTTTCATAAAAAAAAAAAATAGAAAAGAAAATGTCTTGCTCCGAATACTCCATAGACTGTGTGGTGATTTCTGTTTGGCAACGCTTAAAAATTACTAATTGAACATGTCGCATTTTCTCACTATGTATACTACTATCTATAGTTCTATCAAAATGTTTTCATTTTGGGCAAGCCTAAAAGCTGCATATCATGGAAAGGAGGACTGCGATATACCCATATGATGCTTCTTTTGAGGTAAAATCAAAGTCCACCTATGTATTAAATCATATTTTGGTACATAAAAAAAGGTACAAATTATTATTATAACACGAGGTTAAACTCTGCCAATGCATTATCGTGTTTACAGGGATTAATATTCTTTTCATTGCAGCTGAAACAAAATGTGCTCAAGACGAAACAGAAAGTAATGTAAAAGCAAATTTCACCATCGAATAAGCCATTGCAAAGAAAGGGCCTTATCGCCTATGTGAAAAGCTTCCTGTCCGATTAGCGCAAACCGATTCGAGTCGGCACTATCCGTCTACAGGGATGATAAAGATTTATAAAAAAAAAAAAGGGGGGGGGTTTCCCCCCAAAAAAGCTGTTTGACGCAGACAGTGTACATATAAATGACCATACATGGATATCACTAGCAGGAAGTTCAAACCAAGAGATAGCTGACCATTGTTTCGACGATGGTTATGTGGGAAAGCAGCCAGTGGTTTGGGAAGAATATTTTGCGAAGTACTGGTAAAGGAAACTTCTGGAAAGCATGGATAGGTGTACTGGTCGTCGCGATATGACTGAAATAATCTTGAAAATGGCGTTAAACACCATGCAATCAATCAATCAAACCGAAATAGACTTTTTGCAAAGTTTGATTTCCTTTATATGCTTCTAAACACGTTTTCTAAATCTAAACCTCAGCACTAGCCATATGATAGTCTGAGATGTTTTGTTGCAGCTAATCATGTGAGTAGTTTAAAAATTCAGAAATCCTAGAACAGTTTTAGTCTAGAGACATATTTATATGCAGTATTCATCATTCGTATTGCTTAAAGATAACACAATCTCGTGACACTGATATATAGTTGCTAATTATGCAACAGCTAATTTTATAAGTCACTGGTACAGGAGAAATCGTTTATATTACTCCTTTTACCCCATTATATTCATAGTATGTGTCAGTTTTAATCTGTTAGTGCAGTCTTTTTTTTTTTGCAATTCTTTTTTTTTTTAAGGTTTGCGTTGTTTTAGATATGGACGGAAACTAAGGCTAATCTGTATGAGTGATCTAAAGAGAAAACCAACATTTCGGAAAAAGCAAGAGATAACTTGCTAGAAATTAGTGCGCCGGTTTCCCCAATTTTTCCAAAGCAATCAACTGCAGGGTCGTTAGAAGTCGTATTTGTACAGTAACAGATTAATTTTTTTTATTTACTGTTTACCGAATGACAAAATTTTAGACTTGTCTAAAGTGAAATCATTTTCATAAGACAAATAAAATGTGGAATTTGTCTATAAAAGGGTCAAAAGGGGAAAATGCTGGCAATCAGCTTTTTTACCTTTTCCCTCAACGTTCTCAAAAGCCTACTACCCCAGGATCGTTAAAACTCGGGACTGTGAGCTAAAGGTTTAAGTATAACTTTTCCCCACAGAGAAATTTCAAAACGACACCTCTTCCCCCCCCTACAAGGGCTTACAGATACTTTATCGCAAATTTCGGTCGCGATGAAAGCATAACAAACTAGCGTGCAAGCTTCAATATGATGTGACAGGTCAGGAAACGGTTTTAAAGTAGCCAGGAAACAAGAATATGTGAACTGTCGCCATAAAATACTTTTGATATGGCGTTAATCACCACACATTTGAATCTAATAGCTGAAGGGTGGAAAAGGGTAGCAACTGAACTTTTTCTAACTTTGAATCTTGATAGTTTTAAATCAAATCTAAACATTCTCATAAATATCAAAAGTCTGGTCCTATGTTAGATCTGTAAAGTACATGATGTCTTAGGGACATTGTCATGATCAAACAACCCGGGTGTATATTTTTGGTCCACAAATTATGTGGGTACATGTATATCCTAAAGATAGCAGGGGGTCCGTCAGACGATAACATTACGTAACACAGTAAAGATACCCGATAGACGGCTTATCGAACAGCGAGACTCGGCTATCATCGGGAACCTCCGGCACAATCCGAACAATCATGAAAAAAGTAAAAAATAGGATAGGGGCATTAAAAAACTGTAAAAAGGACCAAAAGTTTATTTATTTATTTTTTTTAAATAACCAAAATATATACGAACTTAAAGGGAAATAAATGAGCTTTCTGACCTCACTTGAGAAAATTTTGGCATTTCAACACAAAAAAAGAAAATTCAACAAATATTTCAAATGCAATTTCCCTCTATATTCTCTATAAACCATACCTGCAATTTTAAAGTTAAAAAAAGACCAAAAGCTTCTTTTATGATATTTATAAAACTTAGTTCATTTGAAAGAGGATAAATTGAATTTTCATACCTCACTTGAGAAAATTTTCAATTCTATAAAATGATGAAGTTATAAACGTTTTTCTACCAGGGCCCTTTATAATTCTATATAAAAAATTACAGGTAAAATGGGCAGATATCGATTTTTACATGTCCGCGAAAGTTGGCTATATATATATTCTGTGTGTCTGTGTCTGTGGTCAGAACCGGCCGATATAGCTCAGTAGGTAGAGCGTAGGACTCGTGAACACAATGTCCTACAGATTGTGGGTTCGTATCCCCGACTGGCCAACTAAAAATTACTAATAGTCTTTCGGATGAGACATTAAACCGAGGTCCCGTGTGACGGTGCTACACGCCGAGCACGTTAAAGAACCAGGCGAAGCTCTCAGTAGTTTCGACCTGTATCCTTGCACTATCCCCCCTAACAACTAACCATCTTCTGGGGGCGTCGCTCAGATGGGCAACAGGTAGCGACGATAAATAAACGGAAATAACCAAATCTGTGGTCAGATAGAAAATTTCGTGCCGTAGTATAGATGTAGGATAGAAATCGAATACCGTAGAATCTATATGATAGAAAACGAGTGCCGTTGTAAACGTATAGGATGAAAACAGGCCGTTGTAAACGTATAAACGTGTAAACTGACGAGTGTCGTTATATATGTATACGATGAATAACGAGTGTCGTTGTAAACTTAGAGGATATAAAACAAGTATCGTTATAAACGTATAGGATAGAAAACAAGTATCGTTGTAAACGTATAGGATAGAAAGCGAGTGCCGTTGTAAATGTATAGTATTGAAAAAGAGTGTTGTTGTATAGAGGTTTGCTAGTGTATATTTTTCTTAAACCAAGGTTCCGATAACTGAACCATTCAGCGTTTTATCAATTTACGTGGTCTAAGTCAGACGGGCAAAGCTCATGAAATTGATTATGTGATATAGACGCTCGCCAATGTTTGTGTCTGTGTGATATACAATGTAAAAACTCGCTGATGCTCATGTCTATATCACAAAAACAATCCATCTCGTTGTCTGTTCTATACTTAGTACAAGAAAATGATTACTCCCTATCCCGTCTATTTGCTATCTTTTGAATTAGTGTCGCGGGATAACGGTAGCGAACCTTGTATACTGATGGCATAGGCTCGCAGAAAAATCATACCCACATTTCCTACCATTCGTAAATTAGTATTAATTCACCCGGGACTACTATCAAGAAGTAGGTCAAAAGCCAATTTATACGGCTTCCCCGCAAAAAAAATAGATATTGCTCGTTTCTTCGAGGGACAAATTGCATCTAAGTCCTTTGAAGACATCGATGTGCAAATTGTATGGTCAACACATAAATGATCCATCCATTGTGAAAAGGTGGTTAATTGATCTGCAAAAAATATCGACTCACGTCAGCCTGCGCATTTCTCACAGGCTGACCTGTGTCGAAACTTTTTTGCTTTTGGTAAATTTTGTGCATATCCAAGGACCATTTTACCTCAGGATTCAGTCGGTTTTTAGATAAAATGGATTAATGGATCCATTATCATTTGATGACTCGCTTGATATAATCCATTGCGAAGCTGCATTAAACCCCCTTTGCCAGAGTATGGCTCAAATATTTTGAAAGCACCCATGTACACATGATTCACTGGATCGACCTGGGCCGAAACTTTTTTGCTTTTGGTAAATTTTCTGCATGTCAAAGGACCAGTGTACCTCATGATTCATTCGGTTTTCGAACAAAATGGATTTTATGGATCTATAATTGTGTGTTGACTTGCTAGATATAATGCATATCGAAGATGCATTAAACCCCCCTTAGCCAGAGCATGGCACTGTTGTATTTCAACCCCTTGATTACGGCGCTGCAACAGTTCTGCAGTTAAATCACGACAATACTAGGTGCAATCTGATCTTAGATATACAGCATCTGCTACTCTTCGCTAAAACTAAAACCAGCCCCAGTAAGTATCAATGTCTATCCATTTGTAGACGTACTGGTATGACCTGTAGATGTAGTATCGTCGAGCAGGGTAGCGCACTCGTTAAAAGTACGGGTAATTGAGGGTTCGTATCCAACTCGGCCATACTGTCTACGAAAAAAGCGCATGTCATTACATAACAGGATTTATTCCTCTCGCACGGCTGAACATCACATGGTATTTCGCTGTGGTTTATGCAGAAAGGTAGCCAGTGGCTGAACATAGCGTGATGCAAAGCATTTGTAAAGAGATATTCAAGAAACACATGGATAGGTGCAAAGGTCGCCGTAATTAGCCTGGAATGATGCTGAAAACGGCGTTGAACCATCAAGCCAACAAAGACCAAATGACCCTATTTTTTTTACGATCCCAAGTATGAAGATGTTTTAGAACAAAGTTGGGGAGGGGGAGCAAACGTTTGTAACCTTTCTCTCTTTAGCCTACAATGCTTTCTACCTGTAGAAAATGAAAACTTTGTTGGAAGAGGAGAAAAAGCTGCTTACCAGCATGGTCTCCTTCTCTTGAAAAGTTTTCTACTCAATAAAAGACAATTCCTGTGTTTTCAGCTATACACGTATTTGACAGGTTGTCTGCAAATGCTTCCAATATGACAAATCTAAAATTTTGTGGTCCGGTAAATATCGACTTTTTTGATAGGTTGTCAGCAAATGCTTTCAATATGGACAAGTCTATTTCTTTTTTGTCTGGTAAATGGGAAAGGTCCATCGAATCTGTACTCTGCAAATACTTACAGTATAAACGAGTCTAGAATATTGTCTGCCAAAGAGTTTGAATAATCAGTTCAATCATTCAGGACGCCACGAGTTAACTCTGTACCACACAATCCCGAGTTTTAACGACCCTTACAAAGAAGCCTTTTGAAAACATTGTGGGAAAAGGAGAAAATGCTGGTAAACAGCATTTTCTCCTTTTCCCACAATGTTTTCTACTCAATTAAAGGCGATTTTCATTGTTTCAGCCATCTTGGACTTGTCGTCTGCAAATGCTTTGAATTTGGACATGATTAAAATTTTGTCGTGTGGTGAAGAGTTAACTATTTACCAAATGACACAGTTTTAAAAATTGCGCAAGTCTAATTCATTCGCAGACGACGAATTAAATTTGACTTTAATCCCAGGATTTATCTTTGAAACAGTGAAAACAATGAGGGCAATGGAGAACTTCTGGTAAACAACATTTTCTCCATCTCCAACAATGTTCTCAACAGCTTCCCCTTCAGGATTATTAAAACTCGTGATTGTTTGGTAAAAGGTTATAGATAGCCGATGTGTATAAGGATTCACCGTCTCATCTAATTTTTTATTAGTCTAGAAGATATGAGCCGTGCTCTGGCAAAAGGGGGCTTAATGCATCTCCGTGATGCATGATACCTAGTAAGACATCACCTGATCATCGATCCATAAAGTCCATTTTGTCCTACAATCTACTGAATAGTGGGGTGGACTGGTCCTTTTATATACAGAAAATTGACCGATAGCGAAAAGTTTCGGCCCAGGTCAGCCTGCGCGGACTGCGCAGGCTGACCTGGATCGATACTTTTCGCAGATGCATTAAGCCCCTTTTCACAGAGCATGATTCATAAATATATAAGACAAACATCGTTTGAGTTACCGTTATTCTTTTTATTATGATAATTATCATCTCAATTGTAAACTAAGTATCATGCAGATACTCTCATTGTAGTATCAATAAGTTCAAGGATCCTGCGTGGCTCAGTGGTAAAGTGTAGGACTTGTAACCCGGATGCCTCGGGGTTTCGAGCCTCACTGGAAGCACCGGTTTTTCATGGGATTTTCCTTAGGCAGGCCACTTCAGAGCCCCAACCTAGTTGCGGTGAGACCCAGCACAAACATGATTGTGTGAGGTGTCGTCGTGATACGACTGAAACGATGTTGAAAGCGGCGAAAAACACCATTCAATCAAACAATGAATAAGTAAGCTGAATTTTGGGTAAACTTTGCTTTCCTATTTGACGGAAATAACTAGACATATCAAACATACAGCAGTAGGTCTATACGGGCGACAATCAGTTAGACTCGTCCATGTTGAGATGATTGCTCAAATTAAGCTCGAATAGTTGGATTTGTTTCTGAAAAAGTAGAAACATGGTGGGAGACAGGGGGAAAAAATGCTGGTCACCAGCATTTTCTCCTTTTTTCCCCACAATGTTTTGAGGAGCCTTCTTTCCAAGGTCTATAAAACTCGGGATTGTATGGTAAATATTTAGGCTATGAAAAAAGATTGATTGAATGGTTTTATCAGTGCTGTACTTTGATGGGACACTAAAGTGTCTTGTCCAAAGACACCCTTACAAAAAAAAAAAAAAAAAACAGTATCCTACGTAAGGATCTAACTTAAGTTCCCTGAGTTTCTAGTCCATGGCCATGACCACTAAACTGCGTAGGACCAAATAAGTTTAACAGTGTATAATAGACAACAGACACAATTTCTGCTACACTGCTTTCTCAACCCTTTCTCAAACAACAAAGTTTACAGTCTTCCAAATTGAGAGCATCTTGTCAGCAAATCTTAAAGTGGTACAAATGAAACAAGACAAATTTTTGATGCATAGCATCAAAGAAGCCGGCAAGTTTTTTGTTACCATCAATGAGGAAGGTGCTTTAGGAATAACTCGCTTATCAGAAGTTGTGTTACTTTTAAATTAAAAATTCTGGAGAATAAGACTAAGAATGTTCTTAAGAATGGTTGGTGAATACAGATCCAGTAGAAAATTTTACCGACTGCAACAATTAGGGGGCTAATTAAGATTTTTTTTTTTTGCTGTGAATCCTATTTTCTGTTTAACTCTTTACCAAACGACAAACTTTTAGACTAGTCCAAATTAAAAGCATTTGCAGACGACAAAATAGATGTGACTCAAAAATTGAAATTTGTTTTGGAAAGGGTAGAAAACATTGTGGGAAAAGGAGAAAATGCTGGTTACCAGCATTTTCTCCTTTTCCCACATTGTTTTCATAATGCCTCTTTCTCAGGGTCGTTAAAACACGGGATTGTGTGGTAAAGAGTTAAACACTAATATAAACTTCACTTTTTTTCCTGCATGCATTCGGAAAGAGGACAGTTACATTCAGTAAACAGGAATGATGCAATTTTGCTCTTCAGATAAAAGCATGGTCATTTTGAATTAGGTATTTTCTCTATTTTGACAAGATCAAAATACTGTTATCATTCTTACATGAATATGATCCTATATACCGTAGTCAGACCTCCAGGTAAGAGGGCGTGATAGTATTCTAAATCCATTATTTCCCTTTTCCCTTCCAAACCCTATGTTGTGGGTACTCATTAGAATCGTCTCGATGAGACGATTCTAATGAGTACCCATAACATGGGGTTTAGTGGAGATTGATTAATATTTTCAATTTTGAAATCAAAATCACTCCCTCTATCTGGAGCTCTGCCGTAGCTGATGCATATTATTGCATGATCACTTGACATTCAAACAAGCCTTCACAAAATTTTAGCCAAAAGCTAAAAATCCTTTACCAAACAATTACATGTTCTAATTAATGACCCTGAAGAAAAAGTCTTCTGAAACCATTGCGAAGAAAAGTATAAAATGCTTGCCACAAGCATTTTCTCCTTTTCCACAATGCTTTCTATCATTTCAGAGCCAAATCTCATCATTATAACCAAATCTAACTTGTCGTCTGCAACTGCTTTGAATTTGGACAATAATTTTAGCCCTGTCCAAGTTGAAAGCATTTGCAGACGACAATTTCAATGTGGCTAAAATGATTGCAATTGTTCTGAAAGGTTAGAAAACATTGTGGGAAAAGGAGAAAATGCTGGTTACCAGCATTTTCTCCTTTTCCAACAATGTTTTCAAAAGGCTTCTTTCTCAGGGTCGTTAAAAGTCGGGATTATGTGGTAAAGATTAAATCCTTCACTAAACAATTATATTTTCTAGTGACCCTGAAGAAAAAAGCTTCTGCAACCAATGCAATAAAAGTATAAAATGCTTATCACAAGCATTTCTTCCTTTTCCTACAATGCTTTCTACCATTTTAGAGACAAATCTCATCATTATAACCAAATTGGATTTGTCGTCTGCAACTGCTTTGAATTTGGACAAGTTCTAAATTATGTTGTAGGGTACAGAGTCAAGAGGCTAACTAGTCCATTGAAGAAGTACCATCAATTTGTTTTTTCCTTTGCTTCTTGCTTTATTTCTTGATTCTTAGTCAGCTATTGCCTTACTAAATTGAGCAATAAAATATTTTCAAGTTTGGTTTTACTATGAAAATCTGAATAGCCCCCTTACAATGTAATAGTTGAACATGTAAATAAGCCATGCTATGGCAAAAGGGGGTTTACCAACATTTTCTTCTTTCCTTACAATGTTTCAGAAAGGCTTCTTCCTCAGGGTCGATAAAACACGGGATAGTTAGGTTTAAAAAAAAAAAAACATGAAAAAGTACATTTCTAAAATATTTTTTTTAATCAATCGGGTGCAATTTTTATGTATTTGCAGTCATGATTATGTCTGAACACCTTACCAAAATACATGCGTAGGTGCACTGGCAGTCGTGATATGACCTAAGCTGTTAAAACGACGTTGAACTGAAAAAAAATATATATACTTGATTGACCGAAAAACATAGCGATAGAATCGGCCAGACCTCTTTCTTCCACGGTGCTACTTGGGTGTTGGTATGGCTATCTTGGAGTGAACCCTCCCACAAGGGAAAAGTCTCGTCCTCCAGCGAGACATCCGGGGAAAAACTCTATGTATTGAAGTATCGCACTACTATATTATTCATATATGAAGTCAACTTTCCATGGTATCTGACATTGACAAATGGACACAGGTTTCCAGAGTTTTTTCCATTAAAAAGGCAGGTTTATCTCTGTTTTTTCCTGGGCGAGTCAAGCCAAATTCAGTTAGCTATGTTTCATAGAATCATTGTATTCTCCTTTTTATATATTCATTTTTTTTATTATTGGTGTCAGTACATGCGTCTCGCCACACGCACAGCATTACTGATGTCGTTTCTTGGTTTGTGGATCAATTGGGCCTAAGTATTCACTATCGTACACATTGTTGGCAATTCCAGTATTTACCTGTAGGTACGTGAAATGCAGGTTAATTGACAGTTACGATATATACCTAAACGTCGACATTGTGTCACTGCTCCACACACAAAAATCAAAAACAGCAACACAGAACGGGTATCATAAACTTCAGAATTATTTTATATGAATATTTAGGAATACACTTTAACATTTATAAAATCTATATATGCATTTTTTACGGAGAACTCATTTTATTTAAATCTTTACCAGTGTTTCCCAAGTTTTAACGACCCTGAAAGAAGAAGACCTTTGAAGAGTTTTTTTAAACAACGTAGGAAGAGAAGATAATGCTGGTAACCAGCATTTTCTCCTATTCCCACAATGTTTTCTACCCTTATATAGACAGAAGTCATATTTTGAGTTACATTTAATTTGTCGTCTGCAAACGCTTTCAATTTGGTTGACTCCAAAATGTTGTCGTTTTGTAAAGACTTAACTTTAGAAAGTGACTCACTATCGCAGTTATAGTATAGTTTTTTATCTATTATACCGATAGGTTCACGTTTTATTGACTTTTATAAATAATAAAAAAATACAAACAACAAATCAAAATTCGAATGATGAGAAGTGTCTCTGAAGAGATAGAAAACATTGTAGGAAAAGGAGAAAACGAAAATGCTGGTCACAAGCATTTTTTCTCTATTTCCCAGATTATTTTCAAAAGCAATTTTATTTGGTTCGTGAAATCACAGATTTCTTCGGTAAAGCTTTAATAGGAATCGAAGAGCCAAGAGTTGCTGGGTAATTGCCAAGATCAGCCCAAGATCAATTTTACAAATCACAACCCTTACACAACCCAGACTGGTACTGTATATAATTTCTACAGGGACATAGTCTTCTATAACCGGCTTTGCCACCAGCGCAACTAAATAGGAGAAAATCGTCTTGTAAAATACACATATTTGTATCCATGGCGATGGCAGGAAAAAATACATCTGCTTGCATCTGTGTCTTGTCACAAGCAATGTTGTGGATTTCAAGTTTTTCACGAGTGTTGAATCTGTAGAAATGGCTGGGTTCGCAGATTAAATCTAAGTAATGATAATGAAAGCAAGATTAGGTATATTTACAGTGCAGTCAATCTTAGTGGCTACTGTAGTAAACAAGCATATATTGAGTTTCAAAACAAGGCAAATATTTCGAAATGTACCTGTATCAAGCAAGCATTTGCATGGACAGGGTTGGACTATTATAGAGTCAAATACTGTTTACTGTCATACAAGGGGAAATTTTGAAAAGAGGTTTCTTAGAACAGGTGTTTGTCCAGATGCATGTTTTTTTTCAAGAAGATATCAATTATTAAATGATGTCCTGTTTATCTCTTGATCAAACGAAAATGTTTCCAGACTGAAAGCATCTGCAGACGGCAAATAAAAAGGAAGCCAAGCAATGATTTTCATCTTTAAAACAGCAGAAAACATCGTGGGAAAAGAAGAAAATGCTTATTACCAGCATTTTCTTCTTTTCCTACAATGTTTTCAAAAGCCCTCTTTTTCATAGTCGTAAAAAAGAACGTCTCGGCCTGACCGATACAGAACGTCCCAGGTTTATCAATACAGAACGTTTCGTCCCGACGCACACAGAACTTTCGATTCTGACAAATACCAAAAGTCTCATTTTGTCCGACACAGAACGTCTCATTCTTACCGATACAGAACGTCTCAGCCGGACCGATACAGAACACCTCATACTGAATGTCACATTCTGATGGAAACAAAACTTCCCGTCTTGACCAAGACAGAACCTATCATTCTGACCGATACAGAACATCTCGTCCTGACTGAAACAGAAAGTCTCATTTGATCGATACGGAACGTCTAATTCTCATCGACACAGAACGTCACGTCCTGACCTAGAGAGAAAGTCTCATTCAGGCCTGGACAAAAGGCCTCATTCTGACCGATACAGAACATCTCGTTCTGACCAAGACGAAATGTCTCATTCTGACCTATTCATAATGTCCCGTTCTGACCTTGAAAGAACGTCTCTTTATGACCGATACCGAAGGTCTCGTCCAGACCGAAACAGAACTTAGACAGAACGTCTTATTATGAACTTGACAGGACCTATCAGCCTGACCACGACAGAACGCCTCAGCCTTACCGATGCAGAAATCTTAGCCTGACTTTGACAGAATGTCTCGTTCTGACCTAGACAGAACGTCCTAGCCTGACTTTGACAGAATGTCTCGTTCTGACCTAGACAGAACGTCCTAGCCTGACTGAGACAGAATGTCTCGTTCTGACCTAGACAGAACGTCCTAGCCTGACTGAGACAGAATGTCTGGTTCTGACCTAGACAGAATGTCGCAGCCTGACTGAGACAGAATGTTTCGTTCTGACCTAGACAGAACGTCCTAGCCTGACTGAGACAGAATGTTTCGTTCTGACCTAGACAGAACGTCCTAGCCTGACTGAGACAGAATGTTTCGTTCTGACCTAGACAGAACGTCCTAGCCTGACTGAGACAGAATGTCTGGTTCTGACCTAGACAGAATGTCCTAGCCTGACTGAGACAGAATGTTTCGTTCTGACCTAGACAGAACGTCCTAGCCTGACTGAGACAGAATGTCTCGTTCTGACCTAGACAGAACGTCCTAGCCTGACTGAGACAGAATGTTTCGTTCTGACCTAGACAGAACGTCCTAGCCTGACTGAGACAGAATGTCTGGTTCTGACCTAGACAGAACGTCCTAGCCTGACTGAGACAGAATGTCTGGTTCTGACCTAGACAGAACGTCCTAGCCTGACTGAGACAGAATGTCTCGTTCTGACCTAGACAGAGTGTCTCAGCCTGACCCATACAGAAACTTTCAGCCAAACCGATACAAAAAGTCTCAGTCTGACTTATACAAAATGTCTCATCCTGACTGATCCAGAATGTCTCGGCCTGACTTAGGCTGAACGTCCAATCCTGACCGAGACAGAAATTCTCGTCCTTATTCAGACGAAATGTATCATTCTGGTCGATACTGAACGTTTCATGCAGACCTTCACAGAACGTCTCATCCTGACCGAGTCAGAAAGTTTCATTTTGACCGATACAGAACGTCTTGTACTAATTAGACGGAACGTTACATTCTGTCTCAGCCTTACTTGGACTGAATATTCCATCCTCACCGATACAGACCGTTTCATGCTGACCTAGACAGAGCGTCTTATTCCGGCCGATACAGAACATAAACAGAACATTTCATCCTGATCGATGAAAGAATCTCACCTAGAAAGGTCATATTCTGACCCAGACAGAATATCTCAGCCTGGCCAATACAAACAACTAATCGTGACCGGGACAGAACGCCCAATCTTTACCGAGACAGAAAGTCCGAGCGTGACCGAAACAAAACGTCTCGTCGTGACCGATTCAAAATACCTCCTTTTGATCTAGATGGAATGTAACAGCCTGACCAATACAGAACGCTTCGTCCAGACTAATTAAAAACTTCTTTTTCGTACCGATACAGAACATCTCGTCTTGAACAAGACAGAACGTCTTAGCCTGACCGAGACAGATCGTCTCGCCCTGACCTGGACATTTGGTCTCAGCCTGACCTTGAAAGTACGTCTCGGCTAACCGATACAGAACCTCTCCTCCTGATCTGTACAGAATGTCTCAGTCTGACCGACACAGAACATATTCATCGTGACCAAGACAGAATGTCTTAGCCTGACAGGTACAGAACGTTTTAGCTTTACCAAGACAGATCGTCTCGTTCTGACCTGGACAGTTTGTCTCAGCCTGACCTAGAAAGTACGTCTCGGCTAATAGATACAGAACCTCTCGTTCTTATCTGTACAGAACCTCTCGTTCTTATCTGTACAGAACGTCTCAGCTTGATCGATACACAACGTCTCAGCCTGACCAATAAAGAACGTCTTGCCCTGGCCGATACAGAATGTCTCCTTCTGACCTTGACGGAACGTCTCGTCCTGTCCTAGACAGGAATACCTTGGAAGGTCTTATCTTACTTGAGGACACCGTATCACGTGAAAAAATTAATAAGAAAAGAGATTTTCTTAACTTTTACGTGTTTGCTTTACTACCTCCTTTTCTACTTCAATTACTGTAACTTATTTGATCAACTTTTAAGTAGATTTCAAATTCTACGCCGCTTTCAGAGCCCTGAGTAAGGGCAATAAATCAAAAGTATTGTACAGCGTGTAATTTAATTGCCTAATGAAATGGTTTTCGGTATCAGATACCCTAAGAGGGATAGTTTGAAACAACAAGAGGCTCTTAATGAGCTGAAAAACTGCCGCTAGGGCAAGGGTTGCAACTAAGTTTTCCCCAGTGTAATCATATGTGCATGTATGGCATGATTATTTCTTCATTACCTCGTGAACCGTATTTGCTGTGAGCGATTTTAAAAACATCATTGAAAAGAACGGAGATTCCGTAAATACATTTAGGTTTTCTATATGAATGCATCTCTTTTAGCCACTCTGTTACATGGTATTGTTTGTCACTATCGACATAGAGTTTCAAAACAGAAAGTGCAAGAGATTTGAATCGTACATCAGGATATAAAGTCTAAGAATAGAACTGTTACAAGACTATATGGCTTTGTTTTAGAAAACTATTTCCTTTGCTTTAATAAGATTGCACATTATAAAGTATAACACATTATTGACAACTTGTGCTTCCAACGCTTGTCAGTTATCTGAAACAATTACTAAAACTGATATTTTGTTGTCCCTAAATTAAGCAGAGAAGAATGTGTGTAATTTGCTGTTCACTGATAGAGGCTCTCTATTAAAAACATCGTAGTCTTGCTGAACAGAACGACTAGATCTGAGCCTACCACAGAAAGCATTTTTTGTCATGTACTTAAAATGAATTTCAGATACAGAAATTTGTATGTTTGGGTTTCTTGTGAACGAAATAGAAATCCGAATCATCTTTTTAAAAAGTATAATCACACAGAAACAAAGAGCAAAAATGACTACATACTGTTCGCCCAGCACGTATCTTTACATGAGATCCCGTCGTTCCCGACTATAAGTTTGACAGCGTCATCTGGTGGCCAGTTTTGATGTTCATATTGACAAAAGTTTTGATGTTCAACATATGCATTCAGTCTCTGAAGGTAGCCCTCTTCAGTATACTCGTAGGGTAGAAATGGAACAAACTAAAAAAAAAAAAAGGTTATTTCTACTGATATTGTTACCAATGTTGGCGTAACTTGCAACGGTGATGCGGAAGGTATTTGTTAAGATGATAACAGAAAAAAAATAAAAAAAAAAGACCAGAAGAAATAATATCAAGCATGGGAACATTATACGAGAAAAATGTTCAACATCATATTTTCGAGGACCTCGCTGTCATTTCAAAGCGCCAACTGACAAGATGTCAGATCGATTTGAACGACTAGGTTAATCGTGGGCTAAAGTGCTCGTCTCTTAAGCAGGAAGTCCTGGATTCAAGTCCCGGTCCCGAAAACAATGCTAGTGAAAGCTGCGACTATAGGCGTTTAGAAAAAAAAAATTGGGTGTCTTTCGAAATGTTCCGCTGGTATCATGCTTATGTAACCGGCAAACAATACCTACAAAAAATAACTTTTAACAAGTACTCTTACAAGTGTTCTCGATGACAAATTGTTTACAACTGCGCTAGTTGGTAAAGTGGTAACAAGTCATGGTAGTGTGACTCACTGGTTTTTATTTCAGGTAACGTCATACTATCTACTAATTAACTATCTACTCACAAACCACTAACTGACATACCCTCCACACATACATACGCATACTTTGGTGAAGGAAGATAGCTGTACAACCAAGAAGTAAAGTTGACTTCCTGCAGTTATGTTTTTAAACCACGTTGGACCTCTAGCGATAAAAATAACATTTTGTCTGCTACTGTGAGGACAATGTGACAGACAGAGTATTCTGTACTTGTTTATACACGAATGAAGCGTTGTCTAAAACAGAAACTAATGAATAAATCTGAAATCGCCATTGAACCGCAATGACCCTAAAGGCTTGCACTGAATATATGCTGGTATGTACTAAGTATGTATTTATCTGATTAAAAGGGGATAGCTCTCGCTACCAAATAAGAGTTTGTTGTGGTCCTGAGGTAACATGTCAACCTCGCAATCGTAATGTTCTGAGTTCGATTCCCGGAAGCGGGTGTCAACGTTTAGACTGTTCATTGGCCGACTTATTCGGTCTTCTTTCCAGGAAACAGAATCAAGAGAGATTGGTAAAAGCTGTATGAAATGATTTCTCAGTCAATGTAAAATAAACATGTTTGAATTAAATTTACAGTGTTGAACGTTTTTCGGACGTTTAAATATCCCAAACCGTTGCAAATACAGTGGCTGTTTTAGTCATACTACGGAACAAAGTAGAAGAGGGTCTAAATTCCAGATCAGACTTATCTTGATCTACAACATCGACTACAACTTTAGTCACAAACGGCAGCGAAAGAGTCAACTCTTATCAAACGACAATATTTTAGAACTGTCCAAATTGAAAGTATTTGCAGACGGCAAATTAAATGTGACTCCCAAAACTTAAACTACTCATCGGAAGTCTAGAAACATTGTTGGAAAAGGAGAAAATGCTAGTAGCCAACGTTTTCTCCTTCTCCCACAATGTTGCAAAAGCTTTCTTCTTTAACACTCGAGATTTTTTGATACAGTTTGAACCTATCTGTACTGAATGTCCACAATGGTTCGTACATTAATAGTATAAAGGTATAAAGGTGATATTTTGTAAACAGATATACATTTCACAGGGTAGGGTTATTTAACTGCAAGTCTGTCTGAACGATAAGCTGAAGTTATATTTCGTTCTTCTGTTATACTCATATTGATTCCTTTTCTTATCACAAGGAAAACGAATGGAAGACTACTTTGTAACTGAAGGACCAGCGTTAGATTTTTGCCCACACAGACATGTACCAATCAGATGGAAATTTCCTGATAAAACGATTTAGCAATGTTATGACACTACTGTGTCATCATACTGACCTTATTAGCCGAATTAATTTTCTTGATAACGTTTTCGACATCTTCCCGCCGATGTATATTTGTAGTGTAGGCGTATGGCTCGCCTATAAATTGTTCAATATAGGGATTCTGACTTGTGACCTATAGGACAAAAACCGCAACGATTGATAAATTCTTTACTTTCGATTGTCAATTATTAACACAGCTGATACAGAAAGATTTGTAAAACATGACGACAAATAGAAAAGATGCCCAGAACGACCAATATCCTTATTTGTCAACCAACGGGAATAGGCGATATGCTTGAAGTTATGCTAAAAAGGACAAAAAATGCCGTTCACTCAAACCCTACGACCTTCAACGAACTCCAAGGAGCCATAGTTTTACACCATTTATAATGGCTTGTCTATAAATGCACGTGTTTTTTTTTTAGTCTACATCTTGCAGTGGACGATAAAGTGTTTAAGCTTAACATATCGACAAAAAATTAATCCACAAAAAATATAATGTAAAAGTAAAGGGGAAAATATTGTTCCTAGATTAAACCAATTGACCGTAAAAGAAAACTATTCAGTGGTTCAAAAAAAGCAACGTTCATATGGTGGACTTGTTCAGCCCAATATAAATGACTTGCGCTCTGCCAAAGAGGGTTTAATGCATCTACGTGATGTATAACAGCCATCAAGTTATCATAAAGTTATGCATACATCAAATCCATTTTGCCTTAGAACCGACTAACGCAGGAGTGAGACTAGTCCTTTTACATGCAGAAAAATTTGACAAAAACAAAAAGTTTCGACCTAGGTCAGCTTGCGCGGACCTCACGGGCAAATCTTGATCGCAGCATTTTGTATTAAACCCCCCTTTTCATGAAGCACAACGGTATATTTTTGTATATACATGTATGATAATTCATATAAGGGATGTATTGTATACTTCTGTACATACTGTATATAAAACAACAGCATACTTCTACACATATTGTACTGTATATAAAGGACGAACTGTATACTTCTGTATATATTTCATATAACAGACGAGCGACCAAGAGTTACTCACAATTCTCTCTGTTGGCTTGCCTTTCTTTATCAGGTTTAGCGGCGGTATGGTTTTGGGATTGATGAAGACAGCACCGTGAGCAATGGCTTCTAGACCTGCCGGTCCTTCAAGCGGATCTCCTAGACCCACAAATATCTGCAGAAACAAACAGTATACATCTATAGAAAACTATCTAATTTAAGGCCTGCGTACACATAATCTAGACAAACAATCAAAATAAACAATTACACTGCAACATCATGTACATACGGTGGCACTGAGGTGACATGTGCATTTTTTTGTATTTATCTCGTTCCCACGAGATAATAATTCGTTTTCTAGAGTTTTTTTTTATAAAAAATTATGCAAAAAACAAAATTCGTTTTCTAGAGTTTTTTTTTTTTTATAAAAAATTATGCAAAAAACAAAATTCGTTTTCTCGAGTTTTTTTTTTAATAAAAAATTATGCAAAAAACGAAATATTATCTCGTTCGAACGAGATAATCAGCCAATCCAAGTCATCCATTATGTCGTTCGCACGAGATAATAAGTCGTGCTCACGACATAATCATCCAATCAGATTCCTCCTACTAATTCCTTTTTTTACACGGCGTCTATGTTCTTCATAGTTTTATTCAACAATGTAGTTTGCACCCGCGATTGTTAAAACGGTTTTCTGTTAAATCGCGGATGCAAACTACATTGTTGAATAAAACGATAAAGAACAAAGACGCCATGTAAAAACGGTACGTCTAAAATACGAAAAGAACTCCTTTTCGCGAAAAGAACTTTCGATTTTACGAAAAGGAGTCAGTCCTCTCAGTCCGTTTCACGAAAAGGACTTTACATTCCACACACACACACACACACAAAATTCCTTCTCAAAGTAGGACTTCTTTTCACGAAAAGATTTGTTTGTATGGTGTTTCGAACATTATTTCAGTTATATCGCGGAGGCCAGTGCACCTATCTATGTTTTCCTGGTTGATTGATTGATTGTATGGTGTTTAACGCCGTTTTTACCATTATTCCAGTTATATCTCGCCGACCAGTGCACCTATGCATGCTTTCCTGGAGTTTCTTTCCAAGCCACTGGCTACTTCCACACATAACCATCGCTAACTATCATCAATCCTCGGAGAGAAAGTGGCCGAGCCGGGGATCGAACCACCGACCTCCTATTCTCAAGTCCTGTGCGCTACTGACTGAGCTATGGGGTCTCGGCTATGCCGGCTTTCCTGGAGTTCCTTTCTAACAGTATATCGCACAACATTTTTCCCAAAACTGGCTGCTTTTCCAGACAACTGTTATCGACATAATAATCAGCGGTGAGAAAGGAATGATTCTTGTTGCAATAACTGATCATCAACTCTTGGAAAGAAATTCGCCAAACTGGGGAACCGAACCAGCGACCCTTGGTCTCCAGTCATATACGCTACCGATTGTGCCACCGGTTCGGCTATACGAAAGTAAATTTTTACTCCTTTTCATGCTGTAAGCTTACTCTTTTTCATTCAACAAAAAGGAATCCTTTTTACAACAAAACACTCCCCTTTAAAAAAGGACTCCTTTTCCGAATAAGAATAGGAATGCAGGCCGTTAGAGTGCACGAATAGATAGTCCTTTTCCTTTTCGTGATAAGGATATATTGCTTTCAAGCCTTTCACGGCGCATGTTGATCACAGAACATGCAGTATCGTTGAGGGAGAATCGCACTAAATAATGTGAACTCTTATGTGAACTTTTATGTTTCTTGTAAAAAAAATGGGACTGGATAATTTCGAAAAAAGTACCATTTCCATGTCTGTCTGTCTGTCTGTCTGCCTGTCTGTCTGCGCAGTCCGCACAGGCTGACATTGGTCGAACTTTTTTGCTATTTGTAAATTTTCTGCATGTCCAAGGACCATTCAACCTATATATCCTGTCAATTGTCACACTTTATGGATTTTATGGGTCCCTACATTATGTGATGTCTTGCTTGGTGTAATGCATTACGGAGATGCATTAAGCCCCCTTTTGCCAGATCATGGCTCATTTGTTTTTGTCTCGCTTTAAACAAATGTTTTTAAAAACATTATTCAAGGACCGTTTTTAACGTTAATAAATTGTTGCCAAAATCCAATTCCATATTTTTGGCATGAAATAAATTTGTTCGAACTATTAATATGCAAACTACCTTATCCTCTCGCTTCCTTTCACGAAATCTAACCTTCTTTTCAGAAATGTCTTCTTGGTTGCTATAACGACTCCCATTGCGAAAAGCATTTTAATTTGTGAAATTTAAAGTCCTTTGCCCGAAAAGGACTTATTCCTTTTGTTAAAATATGGAGCTCTTATACGAAAAGTAGCTCATATCGCCAAATCTACAGTTCTTTTCAAGCAGATGAGGTTTATTTTTCATCGAAAGAGTCCTTTCTGTGAAGTCTATTGCTTTTGCACGAAAAGGTGTCATTTTCGTATTTCAGACTCACTTTACAAAAAGGACTCCTTTTCGCAAGCGGAAGCGATCCATGCTCTGTGAAAAGGGGTCTTCATGCATCTACGGTAAGTACCGACCGTGAACTGGGCCGAAACTTTTCGCTATTGGTCAATTTTCTGTATTTTCAAGGACCAGTCTACCTCATGAGTTAGCCGGTTTGTTAAAAAAGTGGCTATTACGGATCCATTATTACATGTATGTGATGGCTTGATTGATACAATGCATCACGGAGATGCATTAAGCCTCCTATTGCCAAAGCATGACTCAGGTCTTTTGCATAAAATTTTATGAGAGTCCTCGCAAAAGAGGAGTCCTTTTCGTATTAAAGACACTCCTTTTCGAAAGTCCGGGAAAGCATAGATAGGTGCACTGGGCGCCGCGATATAACTGAAATGATGTCAGAAACACCATACAAACACATCTTTTTGTGAAATTTACAAAGGGTCTATTCTGTGGAACGTAAAGTGCTTTTCGCGAAAAGGACTGACTCCTTTTCGTAAAATTAAAACTCCTTTTCGCAAAAAGGAGTCAAGATGAGTCCTTTTCGCGAAAAGGAGTCCTTTTCGTATTTTAGACGTACCCGTGTAAAAATAGGAATTAGTAGGAGGAATCTGATTGGATGATTATGTCGTGAGCACGAGATAATATTTCGTTTTTTGCATAATTTTTTATAGGGAAAAAAATCGCGAAAATGAAAGTTGGTTTTTCTTTACGAAATTGTTTATAAAAAAAAACTCGAGAAAACGAATTTTGTTTTTTGCATAATTTTTTATAAAAAAAAACTCAAGAAAACGAATTTTGTTTTTTGCAAAATTTTTTATAAAAAAAAACTCTAGAAAACGAAGTATTATCTCGTGGGAACGAGATAAATACAAAAAAATGCACATGTCACCTCAGTGCCACCGTATGTACAGCGTCCTTCTGGCGGGTACCCTAGACGTACAAATATCTGGAGAATTAATCGATATAAACACCAACGCTGCTAGATAAACATTGGCTAGGGTCCTCGTGGCCGGTCGTTTATAACTACATTTTATCTGGACAAGCACACAATATAAACTTTGTACAGTATGACGATTTATTGCTTGCATTTATTCCAGCCGACTTTTATAGTGACACATATTTAAAAAATACAAACGCTTACACTGCTACGTAAGATATTATTTGCGATCCTCCTAGACGATCTCCTAGACCTACAAATATCTGGACAAACAATTAAGATAAAATTTTACACTACTAAACGACTTCTAGCCGGTCTTCTATATACGTGTAACTGGACCGACAATCAAATTCAACCCCGAAATACAGAACCCTGATGGGGTCACCTAAAACCTCCTTTGTCTAACAACACATGCGATGTACTTTGTACTAACAATTATTATTAAATATGTTCTGTTCTGCTGTAAAATCCTTATGTACAGACGATAAAAACTTTTGCACTCTATCAGAAATATGGTTAATGGTCCTTAAAGTGAATCTTATACGAATTTTATCCCGATATTTTTAATACTCTTCACTGAATGGTGTGTCCAATATACGTGTATTTCGTGGAAATTGCTTCTAAATGACCCAGTCATTACGAACTGAAATACATAGAGTCGTATACACTTATCAACGCCCTAATAAAAAACTGGTCGGGGTCTATTCTTCTTTCACAGGTGTGGCATTGTCAAGTCTTTCTTTGCTTCTAAAAGGTGGTAGTTGTAAAACACCATCCACCTTCTTTATCTAACCCGAGTCCCTACGATTTCTTAATATTTCAAAGACACAAGAAAATTCAGTCTGGAAGGAAGTGTAAGGCCAGAAGTTCTCCTGGCAGCGCCATTTATCAGTGTCTCCAACAGATACAGTATGAAAACTATTTACCTGCTGTTTTTGGATGGGGTGAAAAGGTTTTAAAAATGTGTTTCAGACGAGTTCGAATACTTTGAAGGTTTGTATCAGAAATAATTTTAATAAAATGTAGCATTTAAGAAACCCTAGCCACATGACAGAGCTTTTTGCAGGATCCATAGTATAGCTTCACGTAACGCGGATAAAAAAGAAATATGAACTTTAACATTGCTTGGAGATCTATGGGAAGCACCTCTTCGAGTAAATCTTATAATTCATTCAAACAAAACCCATAATTCTACAAACGCTAATCAAATATGAGCAGCTGTTTGTGAAAAAGATTGTTTCCGTATTTGTGGAGTTTAACCCTTAAGCTGCAATGCGCGACTCACTGACCTTTTGCGGTCAGTGTAGATCAAGATCAGACTGCACAGAACGTGCAGTCTGATCTTGGATCTACACTGTCCGATAAGGAGATGTGTTCCTCACCTCCATAACTTTGAAATACCAACATTTTAGTTTTTTAATATCGGCTTGAAAGTTTTAAGTTTTATTTCATTTATCTAGCAGTATAAAGGTTAACCTTGTACCACACAATCTCGAGTTTTAACAATCCTTAGAAAGAAAGCTTTTGAAAATGTAGGGAAAGGAGAAAATGCTGGTTACCAGAATTTTCTCTTTTTCCTCCAATGTTCTCTACCCGTCCAAAGCCAAATTACACAAAAGAATTAACCCCGCACAAAACAACTTCGTGTTTGAACGACCCCGTGGTGGAAGATTTTGAAAACATCGTAGTAAAAGGGAGGAAAAAGATGGTAACAAACATTTTTTTCATTTTCCCACGTTTTTTTACCAAAGACAAAACCCTTACTTTAGACCAGATTCTGCAAGTGGTTTCAATCTGGACAAGCTTAAAATTTAATCTTTTGGTAAAGAGTTTAAAGCAGCCAGGTCGCTGACTTATAAATCTTCTCTTAACTCTATAAAAGACGTCAAAATTTTGATCTTGCAAAAATCAAAAGGATTTCCCGATGACTATTAAATGTGACTAAAACTAAGTTTTTTTTTTCTCCGAAAAAGGGTAGAGAATGTTGTGGGAAAAAGAGAAAATGCAAGCATTTTCTCCCTTTCCCAAAACTGTTTTCAAAAGCCTTCTTCCACGGGGTGGTTTAAACTCTGGATTGTTTGGTAAAGGGTTAGAGCTTGTGCCACAAAGGTTCTAAAAAGCAGTTTTAGCTACTTTTCACTCATTAATTTCAAAATGTACCCGTTCCAGGACAGTTAAAACAATCGTCTAATAATGCATAAATTAGACGTACTAGCTATACCAAACATTACCTACTTTAGCTCGACGAAGCAACGTTTGAAAACCGCCATTGTTTAAGACGTCATGGTTTATTACAAAGTCTGGAATTCGATACGTAGGCCTTTTGAGATGAACGGTCCCGTGTACTGAGTACCCGGCGTCATGAAACTGTGTTAAATAAGACTCTTTACCCTGAAAATACAGATTATTGATTGATTGCAATATCAAATACAAGTATACATATCATAAAGGGACCTTATACATGTGTTACTGTTTTTCAGCGTTTCTGAGGGACACTTGAGTTAAGGGTAAAGATGGTTTTTTGATCTTGCATTTTACCGCCCAACTCTTTACCAAACGACAAAATTTTAGACAATTCAAAATTGAAAGCGTTTGCAAACGACAAATAAAATGTCTCACAAATTAGGATTTTTTTTTTTTTTTTCTTTAAAAGGGTAAAAACATTGTTGAAAAGGGAGAACGTGCTCATAACCAAAATTATCTCCGCTTCCCACAATGTTTTTACGCTTAGGCTGCTAAGCGCGGTTTTTGCGGACTGTGTAGATCAATATTAGACAGCACAGTACGTGCAGTCTGATCTTGGATCTACCTTGTCCAATACGATGACATTTCTCCAACGAGCAAAATTTTGGAATCTTAAACTATGGGTTTTCATTACTGGCTGGAAATCTTTAATTTATTTAGCAGCTTAAGAATTAAAGTTTTTTTCCTTGAGAAGTCTTGGCAAACAGTTGTGAAGATCGTGACGAAACTAATAATGATGATTATTAAAATTCAGTTCAACATTTTGTTGCTTTAAACAAACAAATATATGTTTATAGCACATCTGTACTGACAGAACAGAGAACATGGATTTACAGGAAGAACCTTAGGTAAGTGGAAACAAAAGAAAATAAATAAATATGTGTAGCAGAAATAAACGACTGGAAAAAAAAACTGTTCAGTATAACCTAAATTCTTAATGAAGTTGCATAATAAATAAATTTACTTAAGTTGTTGATGAGTGTCGTTGATGATTCGGTTAGAAGGTTTATGAATTTTCTTCGGTCGGCCAATAATGATAATAACATTTGAAATACTTTTGTCGTAGATGGATATATTTTGGACAAACTAACGAGAAGTGAAATTCATTCTCAATTATTTTTTGATTGCAATTTTCACAGATGCGTAGATTTCTAGGTTGTTCAATATATCGTCCTTGTTGTATGGCTAGATTATGAGCAGAAATTCTAAATCGTGTTAAGGCTATTCTGAATTTAGGAACTTATATTATGTTCAGATGTTGCTCAAATTCAAAAGAGTGTTTAAAAAGAGAACAGCACTCGAGTCGATGTGAGCTGTTAATCGAATGATACCAACGCTTGTGATACATTTGTAAGATACGAATTTTTATCAGCTGTAACTCAGTCCGTATAATATTATTTGTTTGATGTTTCCAGATAAAAGATATGCCATGTTCGATTAAAATTTGCTTTGTATTATGTGCCCAATTGTTTCCATTATTAGTTAGTCCATTTTCAGCGTCCTTTTTTAACATGATATAAGTTTAATGTAAGGGACTATTTTCTTGTTGATTTAATATTTTTATCCAATATTTTACCATTGTTATTTTTCAATGAATGTACATTGGAATTCGCTCTAATTCTCCAAAGAATGCGTCGCGATTGGTTGATTGTTTAACGTTAAGTATTTTTCTACAAAATTTGATGTGGATCAGTTCTATATCTGGGGCTACATGTGTGCCCCATACTTCGCTCGCGTAGTTTAGAAATGAAGAGACTAGAGAATCAAATAATTAGATTTTTTGTTAAAAGGGTAGTTGAATTTGATTGAATATGATAAAAAGATTGTGTAGAGCCAACGATGCATGTTGAGCTATGCGTTTTTGTGTTCGGTTCCAATTTTCATTTTTGAAAAGAAATACACCGAGATATATATATATATTTTTTTTTTAAGATTTCTATACGGGTATTATAAAGGAAAAAATCGAATTTCGTATGGCGGCCTTTCTCAAATTTTCATTACCTTTGTCTTAGCAACACTGAGTCGAAGTTTGTATTTATTACTATAACTTTCGATGTAGTTCAAGAGCGATTGTAGGGAAATTTGGTCATGCGCAAATACAGCTGCGTCATTAGCAAATAAGAGAAGGAAAATATTTATGCCATCAATGTTGACTATTCCATCTAATCTACTGTTTACGTTATCTAATATATCGTTTAAAAAGAACAAACACAACAAACTACTCGCAGGATCTCCCTGTTAACGCCTACAAATGAGTGAATAGGATCGGATTTTAAATGTTCATGACGTATTGAACGTTTAACAGTAGTGTACATTGATTTCAATGCAAGAATAAACTTTGTGCTGATTTTATTATTTAAAAGTTTTCTCCAAAGCATGTGACGATTAATTTTGTCCAACATTTTCTCCCAGTCGAGGAAAGCAACATATGATAGTGATGATATTGATGATTGTTATTACACACGTGATAATGTGGACTGTTTGTTTTTAACATCACGATACTGACTATCAAATACAACTATAGATTTTCTAAATGGACCTTATCCGTTTGTAACTGTGTTTCGATGTTTCTAAAGGATAACATGAGGTAAAGGCCCACTAGCTGCCCAATGGACACACCTCAAAAATCAAATTGCACACAAATTAAATTCATACCATTTGTAAGTTTGAATATTATGAGTCTGAATGTGTTACACACATATATGTCCTGGTTTCGACGGTTCTTCACTTGCTTAAGCACTGTAATGTCTTGTCCGAGGAAACTCAAACGAAAGGACCGAACAGAAAGAAGAAAGTTTGTATCTACCAAATTAATCACTGTTTTTCTATCTAATAGATCATTTCTTTATCAGCTGACAAGCATTTGCAAATAACAAATTAATTGCCCACCCTAAATGGTGTTGACTGTCTCAGATAGAGTGGAAACAATTGTTGGAAGACAAGAAAATTCTTGTTACCAATATTTTCTTTTTTAATCAATGTTTTCAAAAGGCCTTCTTCTTTTGAATCAGTAGCAGACGGGATTGTATTGTTAATGATCAAAAGAAAGTCATTGCCCAATATACATATATGAGCAGCACCCTGGCAAAAGAGGGTTTAATGCATATCCGTGATGCATAATACCAAGCATGTCAGAAATGAAATATGGATCCATACAATCCAATGCCTATCCCAATCCCAATCGTGAGTATCAGGCTTAAAATGTAGCCTTTAGAGTGCACACAAAGTTTTTCTAAGATCTGGCCCTGTGTCCTACTTTTTGACCCCCATGTGACCCAATTTCAAACTTGTCCAAGATTTTATCATGACAAACATTCTGACCAAGTTTCAGTGGGATCTGGCTGAAAATGTGGCCTCTAGAGTGCACACAAGGTAAATGTTGTCGACCGCACGATGGACGACCGGATACAGCACGATCGCAAAAGCTCACCTTGAGCACTTTGTATTCAGGTGAGCTAAAAAACGAGGGAATGTGCAGTTTACCATTTTCTCCTTTTCCCACAATGTTTTCAAAAATCTTTTTCAGTCTTTAAAACTCGAGAATTGTCCTATGATATGGAGGAAATTGACTGATGTCAAAAAAAGATCAGACCCAGGTCAGCCTTCGCAGTCCGGGCATAATGACCTGGGTTGATACCTTTAGCAGATGCATTAAACTCCCTTTTCACAGAGCATCGTTCAAATCTTCCACTACTATACCTGCCACAGTTCGATGTTTTTCCCATAGACAACGGCAATATTTTCTTTCTGCAATGTTTCCCCGTCAGTCATGTTGGTTTCAACAACAAATCCTAGAAAAGTGTCGTCAGGCGTGTGAGCTGAAATAGGAGAGATAGTTCACTCAAATAGGTAGCTCAGTCGATTACATATCCCGTTTGAAACCAAGCGATCGCTGGTTTAAATCCGAGCCAGGTCAATTTTTTTCGAGGATTGATAATAACCATTGCGACAGGATTCATTCATATCTCGCCGTTGCTTATATTTTCAATGATGTTTATGTTGGAAAGCATAGACTTGGTGATAATGTTGTGTTAAGTACTGATAAAATAAATGGCAGGAGAGCAATGATAGGTGAACTTGACCCCGCTATATAACTCAAGTAATGCAGATGGCGTGAAAGAAACTAATCTTTCGAAACCACGGCTATATCTCAATACTTTCGAAATAAGACGAGTCATAAAAGAGAAATAGTTTCTTTTTTCTGACTAAAATTTGTGAAACTCGCCACGAACGCTTGGAAATGTAGCCTGGCTAAAAACTGTTCAAAACGGACTTAAGCACATATTTACGTCATATCCATATGAGTTGTGCTTCTTAATTTGAACTGCATAGGCCAATTAACCCTTATTCTGCTAATGGAACTTTCAAGCCGATGGTAAAAACCAAATTGTTGGTATTTCAAAATCATCGGGGTTGGGGATATATCTCCTTATCGGACAGTGTAGATCCAAGATCAAACTGCACGTTCTGTGCAGTCTGGTCTTCATCTATACTGTCCTCAAAAGGTCAGTGAGTCGCGCTTAGCAGGCTGAGGGTTAATATCCTCCCGTCCCCCTCAAACGGATTAGATCGTCACTGAAGTGTTGCACCACTGCGAACTGCTTTCTGGTCCTTTTAGCCAAAAGTGGTCCCGTTTGAAAATTTGACGTCAAAAACTTTTGCTGCACTATTTTATCAGAGAAAATGGAAGTACAGATTTAGTGTTGATTTGGTGATTTTTGTGAAAACTGAGAGCAAATTTGTTATTTTTTGTGGAACTATTTTGTGCCTCTTTCCACGACAACGAACATGGTCTACCACCCGGAGGGGATTTTTTTTCACTGCGTCTTTTTTTGAAGTGGAGAAGCAAAAAACCCAATTAGTTGAGGTGCATATTGTTTCAGCTCATTGGACATATTGTGGATAGAAACAAACAGCGAATCTTTCAGTGTGCCAATAAAAGTGCAAGAGAGGGTCAAAGTTGGGGAATTTCAGTCTATTTTCAACGTAGCAAACCTGAGCCAGGCAAAAAAATCGAAAGACTATAATCACTGTAACAATCGGCCAATCATAATGAAAATATAAGGTGCAGAAATTATCATGGTAGAAATACTTCCATTTCACATTGAGCCAGACTGGTGAAAACTATGAGAGAGGAAGAGGACGAAAAAAAGAATGCGCCCAGGGTTAGACAGAACAAGTGATAAAGTTTTCCGACCTAACTTTGTTGTGTGGGGTAGAATAATTACCATTTTAACCCTGTACCACAAAATCCCGAGTTTTAACGATTTTAGGGAAAACGACTTCAGAAAAGATTGTGGGAAAATTTTCTTTGAAAGGGTAAAAAACAATTCTTATTATCCCACAATGTTTTCTGAGCTTTCAAAGAGGAATTAAATAATTTGTGCAACATTTAATCTGTCGGCTGCAAATTCTTTCAGTTTGGACAATTCAAAAAGCATGGCGTATAGAGTTGAACAAATAGGAAGCTGACAATGTTTAAAGCACCATGGATATATAAGGTTCATTTACATGGGTCACCTATAGATATGAGTAAAGCATCTCCGTGATGCATGATATCAAGCAAGCCATCATATAATCATAGCCACCATTTTTTAAACAACCGGTTTAATCATGAGGTAGATTGGTCCTTGGGCATATAGAAAACTGACGAACAGCGAAAAGTTTCGGGCCAGGTCAGCCTGCGCGGACTGCGCAGGCTGACCTGGATCGATACTTTTCGCAGATGCATTAAGTTTCCTTTCACAGAGCATAGCTCATATCAGAAGAAAGGATTTTTTTATTTTTTAAATGTATTAAATTATGTATCTGTAACAGAAGATGAAATAGAGGATATTTGTTTTTTTCGGTGAAAGATCGAAATTTATTTCATCAAGTGAACATCATCGGTAATATTTTCATGAGTGGCGCAGCCACGAGTGAAAATATTACCGATGATGTTCACGAGATGAAATAAATTTCGATCTTTCACCGAAGAAAACAAATATTCTATTTATTTCATGCTTCTAACGCCTTTTTTTGTCGAGACTTCCATAAAAATCAGTACAAACTCCCCGTGGTCGGTATTCTCACTGGTCGTACCCGTGTAATATCGAAAAATATTTTCACCGCTATTTCTCGATATCCTACCGGAAAGCATGAAATAAATAGTATTATCATATACCTATAAACTTTCCACCTCAGATGCATGCGTCGCACGCAGATGAAATATCAAACACGACAGAGAAAACCCGTACATACGTGTCAAATACGGTTTCAAATATGGTATGATGACGTTTCTCGCGTGCAGAATACGTACGAGTACATACCGATTTACGAATTGATTGGTCAAAATGTTACGATATAGTATTCGTCTGCCATTAACAAATCAAAGCGGTGAAAGCGCTGCTGAGGTGGGTGCGTTTAATCCTGCTCAAGTTGAAATCCAACTCTTGACCGAGTAATGAGCACGTAGTGCTGCTAGGAAGAGTTGAGTAAAAGCAAGCAGACATTTACAAAGCTTAGAGGTATCTCTCCGATAAATCTCAGAGCAAATTGACAAATTTCTTTTTTTTTTTTTTTTTTGTTGGGAGGGTGGTTCAATAGAATGTCAAAATAAAACGACCTAAGAAGTATTATTAAGCAATATCTGAACAAATAAAGCAATCCTATTCAAAGAAATCAGCACAAGAGTTCTCATGATGCCTCTATGGCACTTGTTTACGCTTCTTGACGCTATTTGGTGGAACTGATACATAAACGCGTATATCTACGCATCATGGTAGTCTCTTCTAGCACTCTTTTTTTTAAAACTTGTGTTATGATAATGGTATATTTGTTTACATATTTATCGGCAAAGTCGTGTAAGTTCCCCTTTTGTTAACCGTTTAGTCATGCCTTGATGCCAAAGTGAATAAAATGCTCTTTTACTCGTAATAGTACTTGTTTTCTAGGTAATGATTTTGCAATGTTAGGTACCCCAGAATCAGATTTTTTAGGTTCAATTTCCCATATGGTAAATCTGAGTTGGGATGCTTCGCACCCCACCTCAAAAAACGAAGTTATTACCCGCTGACCCAGTATTTGTTTTATTTCTTCCACCGTTTCCGAATAAAATTGTCAATACTTGCAATCTTTTCTTGTTGAAAATTGTATGTTTATAAGAGAAAGAATCATGGCGTAAGAAAATGTTGACATCTCGCTCGACCCTCTGTCTTGCGCAATATCAAATTTTATCTCCCTGTCCGAAGCAAATATATCTGACAATCACCAGGAAAGTTACGACATCATGATATTGCGGATGTTACCTTATAAACAGCAACTGGTATTCTGTCCTAGTCGAGAAACAAAGATTTTACTTTACGACAAAAACAGTTAGTTAAAACTATCCTACTTACGAAACATATTATAAAACTGTTGAAGACGTAGACCCCAACCACCCCAGGCTGACACGTGGTTACTCTTCACAGAAAATGTTTCATGGTTGAAGGCTGCCTCAGTCCCGTAACAGTCCAACACTCGCACTCGACACCTATAGCATGTATGTAAAAGTGCTCCACCAAGGATTGTTCAGCGAGGGGACAGTTGTCCCGTAGTTTTGCACAAAACTAAGAACTTTTTTTTTAGATTAGATATAGGTACTCAATTCTAATTCTCAAATAAATATTAACCCTTACCCTGCTAAATAAAAGACATGAAACTTTCAAGCCGATAGTAAAAACCCATTTTTTTCTGTTTCAAAGTTAATTTAGAGAAGAGATCATTTGCGGACAGTGTAGGTTCTAAATCAGACTGCACATTCTGTGCAGTCTGATCTGAATCTACGCTGTCCGCAAATGATCGGTGAGTTGCGCTTAGCAGCCTAAAGGTAAATGGACAAAGTCCCGTCTGTGTCAACTGTAACAGGACATTCTTCTAATTCGTCGGGCAATGTCCTTACAAACCTTCTCCTCGGCAGAACACTGAGACAACATATTAGAAAACTCTTCAATAAGAAATGGACAGATTGTTTGATTGATAAATGAATGAATGCGGCTTAAAATCCCGTCTACAACTCAGGACATGTTTGGTGCAATGCCGATTAAGCTGGAACCATGTGGATAGGATTAATCCAAAGAGAAACAATCAGAGAGTAAACTAAAAAGAACTAATCAGTAATGTTTGGTTAATTAAATGGTGTTTTACACTTTTATATGACGTCGGCAGTTCACCTATTCATATATGAGTTCTATAACTATGACAGGGCTCTAAAGTGTCTAACGACGGACACTCCGGCGATTATAGAAAGAGATTCATTGTTTAGAGAGTAGGCTAGAACTTTCCTGCAATGTTCATAAGATAGCTTTAACTCTTTCAGAGCTGAATACATAAATTCGACTTCTTGCGGTGGCTAATACAATGTACAGAAACTCAGACAGTTTTAAGTCACAGGTATGCTTGACGAAACAAGCAGACTGTATAGATTCAAGATCAGACTCCACGTTATGTGCCGTCTGATCTTGATCTTTGCCGTCCGCAAAAAGGCCCTTATTTTGCCTGTGACACTAAAATGGTTTAGCGTTCCTAGGCAAGTAAGCAGTGCCTAAATCGGCAAGCACTTGTTCTTCAGGGATCATGTTTATCATCCATTCAAAATGTTAGATCTATTACTAATTCCAAAGACAAGGTATCTATCTAGCTGAAACAGAACGTTTTAGCCAATCAGTGGGTCTTATAATTCAGAATTGGAACACTATTAAAATTAGTGCAAGATAAATTTAAATCTATTTATTTTACATCGCTGGTGAAACAAGTTCTTAAAATAATTCTCGAGTATAGCTTTCTGGAAACCTTAAGCAGTACTTCCGACGTGATTCCAAAGACTGATCCCGCTCTCAGGGTTTGCGACCCAGAGCCTTTGGTGTGAGAAGCTGACACTCCACGACTACATCACTGTCTGTCGCTATATTGCAAATTATTGCTAAATGCGACTCCTGTCTCGGCCTTGGATGCTTTGTCCGGACACAGTAGTTTTAAATGTATGATGGCATAATTAGATCTTTGAATCTTAAAGCAAACTCCGTTATCTTGTAGGTGGCCAAGAAAATGGAAATAAACGGGCAGTGACAGTATAGAACAGTTAAAAAACAAATGACTTTATTAAAACAATGATAACATGATGGCTATTTCAATAATAATGTTTTCTATTGTTAGCATTTAGCCGTCTTTTGCATCAATAAGACACAAACAATGGCAATACCTCCCATATATTAAAGGAAAAAGATGCCTTTTAAAGATGGTTACCAGCATTTTCCATTTTTCCCTCACCAACATTTTCTACTTTTTCACAGACAATTACCACTATTTCAGCTACATTTAATTTGTCAAATGCTTTCATTTTGGATAAATGTAGAATTGAATTTTCTGGTAAACAGTTAATGACCACAGGGAAACTTGCAGACGATTTCTTCTGTCTTGTAGACTACTTGTGAAAACATGTGCTTAAGTGACGAGCAACTTCTCTGGTTGCCATATGTAATCTTATGGATTTTATGTATCCATAATTACGCGATGTCTTGACTGGTACAAAGCATTATGGAGATGCTTTTAGCCGCCTTTTACCAGAGCATGGCTCACTTTGTGACCTCGCATGGACGACTAGATGCGTGTAAAGAAGGCTTTACTTCTATGTAAGGAACAGTATATAGCAGGAGCATTCAATATCCGCCCCGTCCTCATTACTGGTAACTGTTTTACAAGCAATTAATTTGTCATAACATTTGGCAAATCTATGCTCCTCTTTTTCATTTAAGTCCTTGGAAATAGACGTTTTCCAAAACTACACTGTTATAGATGCACTACCTGGTGTTTTCCTGTACAGGAACTGTGAAAAATAAATAAATAAATAATATTCGGTGTTGCATTGTATGGTACTTAAATTTTGATATGATAGGAAACAACTTTGTCAGATCTAAACTTACCAAGTCGCACAGTTCTATAGTTTCCTTTACAGCAACAGAGCGAGATAAAGACACATTTTATTGTATTATTCTGTATATTATTTTACTTACTTATATATGTGATAAGATACAGATTTCAAACCAGTTATATGTCGAAGCCCGACAATGTCAGTGTAGATAATGTTGTCCGGTACTTTACACGCACTGCTGGTGACATTTACATTCGCTGTCGTCCCGTCGTTAGTTAGGAAATGTTTGTGCCTGGTGGGGGTAAAAACAGCGAAAATTCAGCATCGCGAAATCGTATAATGACACTGTTGGATAAAGCAAGAAACACTAATTACATTGAACTGATTTCTACTTCTCACTGTGTTGAAAAGTATTGAGCTCTTTACCATATAATCCTGTACTTTAATTTTTCTCTGCCATTTAACTCTTTACCAAACGGCAAAATTTTGGACCTTTCCGAATTGATAGCAAATGCAGACGACAATGTCAATTTGGCTCAACTTGTGGGGTCTGTCTGCTAAACGTTAGAAAACATTCTGTGACAAGCAGAAAATGCTGGTTACTAGCAGTTTCCTCTTTTCTCACAATGTTTCTTAAAAGCCATTTTCGAAAGATGGAATCATATCTTATATGACAGAACAGATCCTCGTGATAGTCAGAAATTCAGTGATTATTTAGCTCTTATTTTCTTCGTACTTACTGTAAAAACTCCTCAAATTCAGTTGTTACGGTGATATTGTGACCTAAAAGGTAAAGTCCAGCAATCAAATCTGACCATGTGACCAACTCTCCCAGAAACCCACCTAAAAAGATAGATAGACAGATAGATGGACATATAGAAGATAGATAGATGGACGGACGGACCGACAGGTAGATAGATTTTATACCTGCCTAGCTACCTACTGGGCTACATACATGTACTAGAATCCGTTTATCGATTCTTTTCAACCAACTTTTCAAATTACAGAGATATAAGATGGTCAACAACACCATCAAAATCTTAAAGAACAAGACATTAACCGCAACAAAAACGAAACTTAAACGAATAATTAAGATAAAAACAGTAAAAGTTATTGTTAAATTACTACATGTGCTTGTAAAATAAAACGCCTCTAATGCCTACGTACATAACAAAACTTCTTTTTGTAGGAAAGCCTTCAAAGCCGACGATGCCTTGGAAAGAAAGATGAACAAAAAAATTGTAGCAGAAACTAAGGGAAAGCATGCATATACTTGCCGCCGTGATATGACTGAAATAATATTTATAAAGGCGTTACAAACCAAAGCAAACAAACAATGAGTAAATCAAACAAACAAACAAACAGAGAAAGAAAGATGTCAATACAGACCTTTAAACTGATTCTCTGCAAATCCCCAGTTGGCTTTCTTGGACAAAAACCCAAGGTAGAGCAGCACCTGTTGAAACGTAAGACTTAAATTTATACTGTTTTCACTAACATGTATATATTGAGAATGTTCGCTACAGTTAATCCATTTTTTCTACATAATAGAATTTGTTCATATCTGGTGTTTTTGTAGCGTGATATATTATTGATGGAAAAAAAGGGGGGCGTGTCACCACCTTCGTTTTTTGAGTCGCCTGCTTGCGTAGCAACCAGGCTCTCATTGTTATCCTCCTGATTCATGGGGTGATGTGAGGGTCATCCGGCCTTGTACTGCTTCCTGTCCAGACTTCCGGTTTGCGAGACGTTGCGTAGTTCATTTGTAATGTTGCGTTATCCCCAATGCTTCTATCGTACATAATTTTCAGTTGCTAAATTTTTAGAAATATCGAAGACGTCCCTTACAGCTCAAGTATTCAAATTCGTAAATATTTGAAATAACTGTGTCCTGCTCTAGGATACACGAACACGAAACTTTCACATTGACATCGAGAATAATCGGTCCATGGAAAAAACCGAGTTTCCCTTCGAACCGGATTTCACCGAATTTCACCTCTTGATGACCGTATTTCAGCCGAGTATGAAAAATTTTATTGCCGTAGTGATAACCTTTCACCTGAAATGAAATATATTTATGAACATCATAATTTTATGCCAATTTTCTGGAAAATATATCATTCTAAAAATAATTTGTTAGGGTTTCTTAGAGCTACATGCAACTCCTTTTGAAAAGATTTCTTTTGACATGTGAGCCTATATTTACATAAAAAAATTAGCTAAATGAGAATCGCGATGGCGAAGAATTCATTATTTGATGTGAAATATGGTCATAAGAGGTGAAATGCGGTTATCAAGAGATGAAATTCGGTGATATACGGTTCGAAGTGAAATTCGGCTTTTCCATGCACCCGAGAATAACTTGCATATCTTGATGTCGTCTGGAGTGTGTGCTTACGAAGCCCCGCTATATACGGCAACAGTTATTGATAAAACTAAAGACGATTCGTTTTTTCATTGGAAAATTACTCGCTTAAAGTGCATTAATTTGGTTCCAGCCCTCATACCCTTTTCTGATTTAAAATCGATCAATGACCGAAGGGAAAGGCAATGTCGAACGGCATGGGTGCTCGGTCATAGAGGGAAATTGCGTCGTAAGCTAACTTGTTCAATTGTGAGAGGTTGAACCGACAAAACTTGACCCAAAACATTTTAATTTTATACAACAGATAAGGTTATCTGTTTCTCAAAGTATTTTCAAGCCATAACCTCTTTATGTGCCTTTCAAGATGTGCTGAGATTCATAACTGGTGTCTATTTATATAGCAACAACCTTCACCTTTGCGGGAACTAAACAATTCTCCGACAAGATAATTCCCCGACAGATCTGTACAATGTTCCCGACAATGTCAGACAACAATTATCAAGGCATGTTTATGTAATTTCTCTTGAACTGCAGGTGGCGTAAACTGGGATCACACTGTATGGAATGTACAACCTGATCTTCTGACTCTCCTCAATTTTGATTATATTTTGACGAACCTTAGCAAATACTTTTGTGATAATTATTTCTTTCAGTTTTTCTTTTTTACTTGATTCTGATAACATTTTAATTTGCAGTATTTCATATTTCAATTATAGATTAACATGTAAATATACTGCTGTGAAATGTCATGCATTTCTAGTAGCTCGAATCGTTATATTTTAAAGGTTTTGTGTGTGCTTGTCTAATGTAGTGTAGGATAAGACTGCCATCTATGGACAGTGCGCACGCCAACCAAGTTATTTCGTTGCCAAATACCAGGGAATAACAAAGCACAATTCATTTTCTTCAGTGTAACATTAATGTGAAAACATGACGGCTATGGTTAGGGAAAAAAAATGTCAATGTTTATAAGATCTATCGAATAATAGGTACAAATGATCCAATCACAAAACATGTGTTATCAACAAATATCCTTAATTTTCAATGATTACCAACAATAACTGTTAATGATAGTAAGTAATAGGTACATGTAGTTTGACTTGGGACAAAAGTGTTTGGGAACTACCTCTAAAGAACTGTCGTCCAGGAACTGGCTTGTCAGGGAACTATGTTTATTCTACCTTTTCCACGCAATCGTCACAACTCAGCCGATTCCGTACCTAGTAACCTACATCTAACCTCTTCTGTATCAAGAGGAGTTCCATATTGAAATACTCCTTGTCACATGATCTTAAAAAGTTGGTAGAGTGGCTAACTATGGTTGAAGGTCACCGGACGCATTTTATTTTTGCATGTTTTTCGCCACTAAGAGTAAACAGTCACGTCCTTTTGATTTTTATTTACTAAAAAATCACACACACCCTTCCCCCCAAAAAAGCGGGGGGGGGGGTCAAAATCTTATTTAATGCCTCTTAAACTTAAACAACTAAACGACAGGCGACTCTCAGGACTATCAGTCCTTTGATTTTCTGTCCCATAATGTGTTACATGACCAGCTAGGGGCATTAAGCACAATTTTGGACTTGAAGCCTGTACAATCAAATTAAAATAATTTCAGTTTTGTGCTAGATATAACAACAAAAAATATGCACAAGTTGCAGAAACAATGTCATTTTCCCTTAAAAACCTATAAAAGGCTCAAAACATCCACTCATATAATATCCTTTGGCTGTACAGTTTTTTTTGTAGCTGATGGTGCTGACTAAGCAGCATTTTGGACATTAAGACAATATATAGTTCCAAAATCATAAGTTTTCTCAAAGTCAACATACTGGGATTATGTCAAACTTTCAGAGATGGTAACTGATGTCCTCCAACAGACAGACGGACATATTAAAACTGGTATACCCCTTTCCTCCCTCCCCCGCAGTTTCTTCGTAAAAGAGAGTGGGGCTGGGTAGGTGTGTAAAAATTCATTGAAATCAAGACACTGTTCCTTATCTGGACCTCTCTTTGTCTGTAGCCATTTTTTAAATAGGAACATTTTCAATATGCCAAAATTCAAACGATGTTGATTTATTTTTCAAACATCCCTATCTTCAAAATGGTCCACATCACGTCATCAGGTTAAGAAAATTGACTCTTTGAAATAAACATTTCAAGTTACTTGAAAACTAATCGAATGCAATTAAAGCTGATCCAGGTCAATAGTCCAAAACTGACCAAACATTAACCCATCTAGCAATGATTTCTGATTCCATTGCTTGTGTAGACCGTGTAGATTAAGATCAGAGTGCACAGAATATGCAATCTGGTCTTAGATCTAAATGGTACAAAATATTTTGACAAAAACAGCTTTGAAATCGCAATAGTAGTAATACAAAGGTCTGAGCAAATAACATTTCCATATTCAACATTCTACCTTATTCAATACAACCACATTGGACTGAAGAACCTTCCGAACATGCTAGGGTTGTCGGATGATGATGTTGGTTTATGCATGTTTCTCAAACGATCGAAAGATCTAACGTACTTATCAACACATCTCTGTGATATAAATTGACATCTTACTCGTGTTATCGACCGAAAAAAAAAGTTAAACAACGAAAAAATAACATCTGGAACGAGACTTCGACGAGTATCCGAATGACAGTCATCCGCGAATTGGTGACACGATAAACAGATAAGAACATTACCTGGTACCCGTTTTATCTCGCGTAATCCTCCGATACGGAGATCGATAACAGGCTACCAAATGGTGTAAACGTACGATTTTTATAGACTGCATTTTACTGTAGCGATCATCCTTAAGCGTCTATACACACACACACATACAAAAATTGCGCCATACCCTGACAAAAGGGGGTTTAATGCATCTCTCTGATGCATTATACTATGTAAGTCATTACATAGTTATGGATCCATAAAAATCCATTTTGTCCGACAACCAACTGAATTATGAGGTGGAATGGTCCTTATACATGCAGAAAATCTACCAAAAACATACAGTTTCGACACGAGTAAGTCTGCGCTGACTTTGCAAGCTGACCTGAGTCTATATTTTTTGTAGATTCATTAAAGCTCCTTTTCACAGTGCATGGCTTATTTACACCGAGTACCAGAAACGTGGCATCTGACTTGTGTTGCTTCAATGTAAAGACACCGATTAATTTTTCCATAAGTAATGATTTTTTAAAGTTTTTAAGTGTTAGTTTGAATATTGTTTACTGCCACTTCCAACGTCATTCCAGTTATATCACAGTGGCAACTCATTTATTCATCTGTTTCCGTGATTGACCAGGACTACATTTAGGGTTTCAATGTGATTCTAAATGACATACTTCCTCGCTTAGCAACTTAGTGTTAGGTTCTAACCCAAAACCTTTTTTATTGCATATCGACCGCTTTAACCACTGAACAAATGATATAAAAAGAACAAACAGCAAGAAAGAAAATATTGTCAATGAATCGTATGCCTAACCTTTCGTCTGTTGCAAACGCGTTTGACAGTGGTGTACTTCGAATGAAACAAAAATGTTGATGCGTTAACGTTATAATCCTGTCAATATAATTTGAACTTGTTGTAGTTTTATATTTTTATTCATACTCTTTCTTAGATATGGGGAAAAAAAAAGTTAATTTCGACAGATCTTTGAGAATGGCTTTGAAATGTTTGGAAGGCGCCCTGTTTCCGTAATGCATTATAGCAAGCAAGTCGACGCACACAATGGACTCATTTTGCTTTAAATCGGCTGAATTGTGAGGTACAGTGGTTCTTAGAAACGCAGCCAATTTACCAAAAGCAAAGTTTCGACTCAGAGCAGCCTGCTCGAACTGCGCCGGCTGACCATGTTTGATACTTTGGGCAGGTGCATTAGACCACCTTTTCACTAAGCATGACTCACAAATTGTTCCATGTGCAAATGCCCAGTTTGAGTTGACAAAAAAAAAACCATCCTTCTCTTTTACATTTTGTTTATACATGTATCTTTTGAAAACATCGTATAATTTATACTGAAAATGTCTAGGTAGGCGTTTGCATACCTTTGAAGTGTAGCGTAACATTTCGTAACACGATATAAAATGTGTGAGTTTACTATTTTTACCAATACATAGGAGGTAGTAATACATTTGATGTCTATGGTGGCATATTTCTGCCACGAGATACGAGATAAGTGGTAATTATTGCGATAAAACATTTTTTTCTGAAAATATTATATAGATAAAAAGTTTCACGATAAAGATATCGCGATAATTCTCACTTTTATCGCGATTTTTTCTTTCTACCCATAACTGACATTCACGGTATCTATGAATAGATACGGTTTCGGAACATCTTTCTCTCCAACCTTATCCTCATAGTACGAATAGGTGGTATTTGAATCGTGTGAAATGGCTTCACTAGATAGTATTTCTATGTTTAACAGACTGACAGTTCATTGCATGTGTAGGCAAAATTTACCAATTAAACTATAATTGCAAATACGAATTTTAACTTACAGCTATCTTGTAAAGTCAAAAACTACCGAGTTCATCCAAATGGTGAATTTTCTTTTCATAGATATCGAGAAACGGGTAGAACTATCGCGATAATTTTGTCGCGAATGTCGGCTTCGTGCACGAATGAGAAATTTTTCGCCTATACTATGTTTTTGGACGACAGGTCTAAAATACGGTTTAGAAATAAAGAAATAGATTGGTATCACAATATATAGATATAACTCAATACTCATAAACATCATCGGGGTGTATAGACCAAGATGAATATACACTAAGTTGTGTGTTGGTCTTGATTTATGCAGGTCGAAAATTGTGAAAAACTGTTGCACCCAAGCGTGATTTCCGTAAATAGATTATATATTTATTTATTCAGTGTCTGTTATTGTTACATGTATGTACATGCTATTCTTACATTTTTGTATAAGGTTTGTAATGACGATGAACATAGTTCAAATCGGTTTGAAATAAAGTTCTGTTCTGTTAAAATATTTACTGATCAATTTAAAATTTTCTAGACAACAAAGTTTATCGAGGTATTTTTTTCAGAAAACTTGTCACTATCTAGATCAAATTTCCAGGAAACTTTGATTTATCGCGATAGTTTTCTTAATTTTCCCGATAGTTATCTCGTATCTCGTGGAAGAAATAAGCCACCATAGATGTCATACTATACTAAAGTTATATCTCATTTCGGGAGCACTGCACTATATCTTCAATTCAATAAAGCTGTAACCGTTTACATCACAATCCCGGATTTAAATTCCCTTGAGGAAGACGGCTATTAAAAACATTGCGAGAAATGAAGAAAAATGCTAGTGACCAGCATTTTCTCCTTTTATCTCGACGTTTTTTATCCTTTCTGAAACAAATCTTATCATTTGCGGAAGGTTTATTTGTCGTCTACGAATGCTTCCAAAATGGGCGAGACTAAAATTTTGTCGTATAGAGAATTAAGCTTGTCTGATGCCGCACTCAATCGTGTAAGTTCAGTATCCTTATCTGGTGATTAAGTCTGAATGATAGTTACCCACAGACAAAAGCGAACAGGGCATAGTGCCGCATCACATTTGGTAGAGATATTGCCGTTCTGTTTTAGGAAGGTATTACAGTCCATACAAATACTTCTAATCAGTTGATGTTACGAAAATATTGCTTTCATTTTATCAACAGCTATGAATTGAACGTCACTCAGAAGCAAATATATTTGAATAAATCACCTCTCGACGTCGCCTGTGTAATAAATCTTGTTTCTTTGCCAGGCTATAAATAGCTTTCAGCCATTTTGGCCACATCCGGGTTACTCTCATTCTGATCCATGCACATGTCTGTCGTTCATTTGGGTCTCTTAGAATGTCCAACAGTCGTGTAAGATTGGTTTGTATTGAGGCCTAAAATGTAAAATGAATGTACAATTTCACCGTGTGACACAGTGGTTGTCTTTAAGAGAATACATGCTCTTTTAACTCTTTACCAAAAGACATTTAAAACTTGTCCAAATTAAGAGCGTTTGCAGACGACAAAAAAAAAAAAAAAAATCGTCACTTAAATATTGAAATTCGCTAGTTAAAGGTAAAAATTTTGAAATCACTGTGGTTACTATTAACTCCTTTTCCCATCATATTTTCTAGTCCATTAGAGAACTTAATCTCATTTGTACCAATTTCGATCTTGTCCTCTGCAGATGTATTGAATTAGGGTGAATTCAAAATTTATCGTGTTTGCAAAAGGGTTAGAGGGGGATATTAATCTAGCCTCCGACTCTTTCAACGATTTACCTAACGATCTCGTGTCTTCACGATCTTTTCGAAGGAGCCTTTAAAAATGTTCAGGTAAAACGACAAAATACTGGTAACCACTGCTTTCCGCTTTCTCCACAACATTTCTACCATGTCATAGCATACGGTTAACCACTGTTTTCCGCTTTCCCCACATTTTCTACCATGTCATAGCCAGTTACCACCATTTCGAGTCACACTTGATAAGTCATGCAGAAATGATTTACACTTGCACAAGCCTGCAATAATATTATCTGATAGACAGTTAACTCTGTAAAGAATCGAAAAATCGAGCCCGGTAGTGCAGTCAGTGGCGCAAAGGACTTGAGAACAAAGGGTTGCTGGATCGACTTCTGAATTCGAATTCTATTCGGCGAATTTTTCTCCGCTAATTGATAATGGTCATTGCGACAGGGTTCATACCTTTCTCACCACTGATCACTGTTTCGACGATGCTTACGTGGGAAAGCAACTAGTGGCTTGGGAAGAATGTTATGCAAGTAGTGGGAAAAGAACCTCCTGGAAAGGCTTGTTAGGTGCACTGGCCGCCGCGATATAAGTGAAATAATGTTGAAAACGGCTATAAACACCATACAAACCACACACATATACATGTAAACCAAACCACATAGTATTGGACACATCCATAATGAAAGCAGATTGACAAATATAAAATTAAGTTCAAATGACGTGACATGTCTTCAGAGGATAATGTCGCGGGAAGAAAAAGGAGAAAATGCTGGCTCTAAACATTTTCTACTTCTCCCTCAACGTTTTCAAATGCCGTCTTCTTAAAGGTCATTAAAACTCAGGACTACGTTGTAAACAGTTTAATGTTACGTGAAACCTCAGCACACAAAAGCAAATTGATGTGTATTTTGCGAGTAGTGTTGATAAATATGTCCTATCTCTTTACAAAACGACAAAAGTTTGGAAAATCAAATCTGTAAGCATTCGTAAACTTCAAATGAAGTGTGGCTCAGCTGATTGGGTTTGTTTTTAGATAGGGTAGAAAACATTGTGGTAAAAGAAGAAAATGCTTGTTACAAGCATTTTCTCCTTTTACCATAATACATTTGAAAGGCGTTTTCCCGAGGGTTGTTCAACCCCGGAATTGTTTAGTAACGGTTTAAAAGATTTTTGTCTATATTTGAAACAAGAGCACCGCATACAGATAGCACCGCTGGTCTGCAGTTGATGTCTCACAGCCAATTCTACGAGATAGATAAGTTGTGAGCATCATATTTTAGGGTTTGACTGTTTGACATATGACATTAATTATTAAAGAAGTCTCCTTCCTTATCTATACACTTTTGCCAGCGATGTTTAAGGGCATCACTGTGACTGTTAAAGAAGTCATTATCTCAACTGTCCAAATAGTTTTCCATTCTCCATTGCATGTATGACGTCATCATATGGCCGAAAATGGGTACTGGAATTTGCCTTTTTTTTAATTCTTGAAATAGATGAAAGTCTGATGGAGCGAGATCAGGCAAATAAGGTGGATGCTCAATCAGTTCAAAGCCACAGTCGTTAATGGCAGCCATACCAATGACAGACTTGTGAATAGGGGCATTGTCCTAATGAAACAACACACCTTTAAGGAATCAATTTCTTTGTTTGCTTTAGAGTGCTACCTTTTCGGCGTAACCTGACCAAATGAAACCAGTTTCCGGAACACAAGCTTAAGTAGTCAGGAAATAGTAGGACTGAAAAAAGGACATCCCTACTTAACTCTTTCAATACAAGGCTCACAAGTTATCAATCAGCCATCTAAGTCTAGAAAAAGGACTACTGTAAAAGAGAAAAAACCCGAGTTACCTACTCTACTTGTTCGGGTCCCCCTTTTGATAGTAGAGAACTAGCCCAAGTATCAGGTTATCTTCAGTAATGATAAATACACTAGGAAAATATCAAAATTTTCGCATGACGACAACAGGCCTATGAGACCGAAAATAGGCGAGCAAAAATATATGAGCCATGCTCTAGCAAAAGGGGCTTAAATGCGTCTCTGTAATGCATGATACCAAGCAAATCATCACATAATTATGAAGCCAGAAAATATTGTTTGTAATAAAACTGACTGAGTCATGAGGTGGTACACTGTCCTTTGCCATGCAGAAAACTGACCAATGGCAAAAGGTTTCAACTCAGATAAGACTCTGCAGACTACGCAGGCTGACCTAGGTCGACTCCTTTTGCATATGCATTCAACCCTCTTTTCACATAGCATGGCTCATATATAGGGGTTCTGTGACGTTGAAACTTAAGTTCTTTTAGTTACTTTTGCATGGAAATGTGTAAATACAATAAGTTTGAACATTTTCCTTCGTGTCCGTTGAATACACATACACGTATAGACATGTATTTAACAAGCATCTGTCTTAAGCGAGCACATTTTGAGTGTCCATTGGGTGCTTGTTAATACCCCGCCGCGAAGCGGGGGGGGGGGGGGAGATAACAGGAATTGTCTTCGTCTGTCCGTCCGTCTGTCTGTCCGTCCGTAACACTTCTTTATCCGCTCCATATCTACTGAACCCTTTGAAAGATTTTTTAAAACTTTGGTCAAATGTTCATCTCAGTGAGACTGTGTGCAGTGCACAATATCAATAACTCTATCTTCATTACTATTGGAGTTATTGCCGTTAGTTATTTTATAGATCGGATTTTCGACCGCAGCATAACTAACAAAGTATAAAACCTATCAACTTAAACTTCATAAACCATATTGGTGACAAGCGTAGTGCACAAGATCCATAACTCTGTGGTCAGCATTTTTGTTAGTTATCGCCCTTTCTTAATTTAGAAATTGGATTTTTGTCCATAGCATAACTTTTAAAGTATGAAAGCTTTCGACTTCAAACTTTCTATGCAGATAAATCACATTGAGGACAAATACAGTGCACTAGATCCATAACTCTTGGGTAAGTATTTTTGGAGTTAATATCCTTTGTTATTTTACTGGATTTTTGTCCGGAGCATAACTTCCAAAGTATAAAAGCTATCGCCTTCATACTTCATATGCAGATGAATTGTACTGAGCACAAGTGCAATGCACAAGATCAGTATATTTGGAATCATTGCCCTTTGTAATTTTACGAATTGGATTTTTGTTAGGTGCATAACTTCCAAAGTATAAAAGCTGTCTTCCTAAACTTCATTAATAACACTGAGGACAAGCGCAGTGCACAACATCCATAACTCTGTTGTAAGTATTTTTGGACTTATTGTCCTTTGTTATTTTACTAATTGGATTTTATCCGGAGCATAACTTCCAAAGTGTGAAAGCTATCGATTTCAAACTTCCTATGCAGATAAATTACACTGAGGACAAATGCAATGCATTTCAATGCCCAAGATCAATAACTCTGTGGTCAGTATTTTTGAAGTTATAGCCCTTTATGACAGCTATTGACTTCAAAATGCTTATGCAGATAAATCACATTGAGGACAAGTGCAATGCGGAAGATCCATAGTTCTGTCTTAGTTTTTTTGGGGGATATTGCCCTTTCTTACTTTACAAATTGGATTTTCGTCCGGACCATAACTTCCAAAGCATGAAAGCTATCGACTTCAATCTTCATATGCAGATAAATCACATTGAGGACACGTGCAGAAGATTCATGACTCTGTCTGCATTATCTTCGAGTTATTGCTCTTTGATATTTCACATATTGGGTTTTTGCCCGGAGCATAACTTTCAAGGTAAAAAAGCTATTGACTTAATACTTCAGATACATATAGATCACATTGAGCATAAGTGCAGTACACATGATCTATAACATATTGACCTATGTAAAAGAAAATGTATCAGAGCACGTATCAATGGCCGGTCAAGGTCACAATTAATGACTAAGGTCCCTGTCCTCGGTCCAATGTTTGAAGCTCGGCTTTCGTGTTTGACGATTTTGTGTTTTGCGGATTTCGTGTCTGTGGCCATATCATCCCGATATATATATCGTATACCGGTTTTCTTTGAATTCAGCAATGTAGCCCAAGATATGGATGGACGGATGGCTTGGTATATTTGTCCTTCAACAATATTTCTGTCATGATACGACAATGGAATGGTAATTAAGAAAGTCTCAGTGCAATGATGTGCTGTTTGGGGTCCAGCAGGAATCAAACACGGGACTCTGCGATCCAAATTTTGGTGCACTTATCGCTAGGCCACCCGGTCGCTTATACAACCAATGGTCCCACAACTCATTCATTCTGCGGCGGGGTATATAGCTGTCCTTCAGACTGCCTTCTTATTTAATATAGGTTGGAATGTATATGGTTTGCAAGAGGCGCTTGTCTCGTTAACACAAACGAGGACAAAATGTCATTTATCACAAACATCCTATGTTTTCATGTACTACAGCTATTACTAATTTTCTGACTTGAGATAAGATGTTGCAACATGACAGGATTATGATGTGATATTCTTATTTAAAGCATTGTATTCTCGCGCGTTATTTCAAACCCGAGTCGGAAACAAATTTCCCGGCGATTTTGACTGTCAAAATCAGTGATCATGGAACATACACCTCTGTCAAGGCAGCGAATACTCGTATGAAGTTTTGTACAGATCTGAACATTAGATATGTCATTCTTGGGATACAGTTATGTGACAAAAATATTTTGACCATCCTTAGCTATTGAGATAAAATTTCAAACTCGTAAAGAAAAAAATGTTATTAGGTTCGACAAAGGCTCGCGAAAAGGCCCACTGTCGGCCAGAAGTAAGCAAATTTCATTCAGTCCATTTAAAATTATTGACATTATTTTGAGTCCGACAATATGTTTTTGTGCAGTCTGTCAAAGTTCCAGTCGCTAGTAGAAAAAATAAATCTTAAAACAGGAATTAAAGTTGGCTTACGACTTTTACTTTTGGCCGATATAGGACCTTTAATAACATTTTCCTAGACTAGACTCGTTTGATAGAACTGTTACGAACGCCGCCCTATGTCAGATCCTATATATCAGGGGGTGGGGGCCGAGGTATCATGTCGTGGCAACTACGTATTATATCACCGGAAAACGATTTTTCCCCTCTACACTGCTTTGCTTTAACCCTTTCCCAAACGACAAATTTTGGACTGGTCCAAATTGAAAGAGTTTGCAGACGACAATTTTAGATTTGATGAAAATGGCAGAAAGTGCTCAAATAGGGTAGAAAACACTGTGGGAAAAGGAGAAATTGCTCGTTACGAGCAATTTCTCCTTTTCCCACAGTGTTTTCAAAAGACTTGCACTGCAGACACGTGAAAACCAGGGCTTGTTTGGGAAAGAGTTAATAGTCAGGCTAAGCCTGATAACCTAACCAGCCTTACCTTTTCTACGTTTTCGCAGACTGAAGCAAGCTTAAGTGGACTGGTATAATTACGAAAGGGCACTGAGTCACTTTTTGACTGACGTAACAGTCTTGGGCCGTGGGGTACGGAGAACATAGACATGAGCAGGAGAACCAGCCCCCATGACGTCATCAGAAACAGTATACATGTTTGACATTTCCGCCCCTGCATCTTCTCGTCGATCTCGGGTTACCTGTAAACGATGCAGAGAACAGCATATTTTAGATGTTGTAGACCTATGTTATCTCAGTAACTGGTACCCAACGTTTATTGATAGCCTCAGCGATATTTTTGCTGCATCGTATTTACTCTTTAGCAGATACCGGAATTTTAGACTTATCCTAGTTGAAAGTACAGGTACTTGAAGGCGACAAATTAAACGTGGTTGAATTCGGAGGTTTTTCTATGAAAGGATAGGAAACACTATGGGAAAAGTAGAAAATACTGGTTGAACATAATCGCAACAAAGTTATGAATTAAACCATGAAACTCTTTACACATGCCCAATAAAGGTGTACTTTTTATAACTTAACGGCGGTAGTGTGTCACCTGGCCAGGTTGAACCAATATATTGTAGACAGAATAATTGTAAAACTTCGCTTGAATAAAGCTTATAAACAATATTTTACATGTCTAATTAATCATATACAAATATTCCGAATTGTATGACACCCATTCCGCGTTTTTCTATCGAATCTTTGATTATGTATGTCGTAAAAGTATGGAGTTTACAATATGAAGACTGGATCAACAGATAGGTAGACAATAGCGGTCGGCCTATCCAATTAGAGATTTTAAAATGATATAAACCTAAACACAGTGAAGCGGTCGTCCAGAACGCCGACATACATACGCATACAAACGTGAACAAACGTCGCTATATACAAGTAATCGACAAAATGATATATCATCAGTCTGGGAAAAATACCTTTTCGGGATAATGATGCATTTACAACGACCATTAACATAAAATAAATTCCTTTTTTTTTTTTTATTGTTTAAAAACAATCTGTACTCGACCTATCTTTTCCTACTCAACGCTTTTTCAGCAAAATAAATGAAATTTTACTTACCCGACGGCTTAACTCTTTACCAAACGACAAAATTTAAAACTAGTCCATATTGAAAGCATTTGAAGACGACAAAATAAATGCGACTAAAAAATTTGAAATTTGTTTCTGGAAGTGTAGAAAACATCGTGGGAAAAGGAGAAATTGCTGGCTACAATCGTTTTATCATTTTCCCACAATTTTTTCCAGCTTTTTTTCTCAGGGTCGTTAAAAGTCGGGATTGTGTGGTAAAGGGATAACCCTTCTAAGTATGGGCATCGAGGGGACGTTTTGTTCTTTGTTCAGGATGAAGTTACAAACATTTTACATTCAAGAACAGGTCGCTTGTTTCTTTTTATTCGCAATCTTTTTTTTTTTTTTTTTTTCTTCTATCTTTACCGCTCAATACAGCAAATAAAAAGTCGTCTCTGGCACAGAAAACCCTCACTTATCTTTTCATTTATGAATGATGCTCTATGAAAAAGGGGTTTAGTATATTTCCAAAAAGTATCGACCCATGTCAGCTTGCGCAGGCTGATATTGATTGAAACGCTTTGCTTTTGTGATTTTTTGTTAGTCCAAGGAACATTCTACCTCATGATTTAGTCGGTTGTTGGACAAAATGGATTACGTATCAGTTCTTTGACCGGCTTGTTCGTCTAGTGCCAGACTGTATGGAATGTATATATCTTTTGATAAAAGTTGTTTATAATTTAGAATTCATTGGCAATAGTACGTCATATAAGGTAAGGACCATTGTAGATTTGTATAGAGCCTGCACAACCATGCGAGAATGTTGAAAAAAACCCATGTATTAAGACACAGATGCTATAAGGGATCACGTTATCCTGTTTGTGACACGGCTTTCCAACAGATGACTGCACGTCTCGGTTGTATATGGGTTGACAGTCACATCCTCCCTTTCAAAACTCTAGTCGTCAATACCGATCCTACGGCAGTTCGACTAACTTCTGGATGTTTTCCTAATCCGTGTGTACATTCTGTACTTTACTTGACGGAACAAATCATTTTTGCACTGTAGTTGATAGACGGACATATCTTCACGCGGAACGGTTGTAGTTCTCAATCGATAGACATTTTCTCTAGAGAGAAATGCAAAGTAAAGGCAGCCGTCAGGATCTAAAGTGCAGCAATTAACAGCTGCCGTGATAAACGTTACCTTTTCTAAGCAAAGAAAAAAAAAAAAAAAAACCCCACTGCTAGAGCCACACTGAGCATGTTGGATTTTTAACATCCGATGATGTTAAGTAATGAGTGCTTGTAATAGCCGCTTATATACGCATTAAGAACAGAACTTGAACATAGCCCGATCATTTCCTCATCCTGGTACCACATTTAAACAATCCTGGAGTGGGCGTATCGTATATTGCATGTTAAGTGCAACAGGCCAGATGGCTGATACTCATCATCGGCGTCTATGTCGGCGTCCGCACAAAAGCTTTTCAACCGTTAGAGAGATTTTCCTTTTTGGTTTGATCGTCTACAAAGAATTATATAATCACAGTAGAGCTACAGTTGTAAATCTCTGTGTCCTTGTACATTAAAACACTGTATCAGAGACTGAGAATTTACAACAGCAATGGCACAATTTGGGATGCTGTTAGAAAAAGGGTGAAAGCATTCTGAGAAATAAAATCAATCAATACTATACACGAAAGAGAATTAAAGCAAATCCATTTAAAAAAGTTGTTCTTACCTTTGTACACCACAAAAAAAGGATGTGAAAATTCCCATATGTGAAAGAATGAATCCGCTGACAAAATCACTGAAAGCTGTGCTAATTTTCAGATGTAGAAAACAAAATTTACCTGCATCTAACGAACGGAATGACGGGAACGGTGCGAGTGCTCTTCAGTTTTAGAGCATAAAATGTTTAAAGTGACTGAAAGCTACCATCCGCACAATCAAAGCTTAAACCTGGTCTTTCTATACTATCTATAGTATTATCACACATCTTAAACATGTCATTACAACGTGATATATATATATATATTTTTTTTCCCAAATACTACCAACTGTATCATACGCAGACGCAAACATGTAACAAACACAATTCAAGATAATTTTCTGTCACCCTTGTCACAAAATCATCTCGAAATGGATTTATTAGAGATTCGCGTCTGCGTATGATAAGATTGGTAAATAGGGTAAAAAAAAAACTCAACCCAGCGTGAACTTGATCTACAAGAGGATTACTGTAACACCAAAAGCCCCAATCATTTAGGCACATTTGTTTTCTTAAAGATATTTGTGTAAAATTTCGAATTAACAAAAAAAGGTTGCAAAAACGATCTACCATTTCAAGTTCAAAAGAATAATTAATAAATTCGTGTCTTAGGTTATAGCAAGTGTCAAGTTGACAATATCTCTCCTAAAACTCGCCCAAGTGTCATATATTCCTTAAGTGGTGTTTTGGTACAGTGGTTTCAAAAGATAAATCATACTCAGGCAAACATAGGAAAGTGCACTGTGCACCGTTCTGTTGAAAAAAAAAAGCGTAAAACTCCTATAATTAATGTAGCTCAAGGATTGATCCAAGTGTATTTATGTCGCACAACTATACTGTATGTAAACAGGATGTAAAAGTAAATGAATTCTTTTGAAATCCAGGTTAGTGCATTAATTTTTCCAACCTCTGAAGCGATTGGTTTGTTCACATGCAGTAAGAGCCGCAGAATGGCTTAATTTTATATGCTACGCTGATTTTCCGACAAGATTTGAAGGGGGATATGTTTGTTTGTTTGTTTTTTAAATAACGTGACTTCTGCATTTGCAGATTTTGAAAACACGAGGGGAAAAAGGGGAGTTCGTTTGAAAAGCGGTCGTCCTTTTTCGTAATGTTGAGAACCCTGATTTTCCCTGTAATTAAAATATTGATAATCTTTTCTGGTCATTTCCATGTATTTAAGCACACTAGCGTCCAAAAGTAAACGATTGGGGAGTCCAAATGCAGACAGGTTTAACTCGGACCTTTAAAAATATGCATGTTATATTATGGCTGCTAATGTGTTACAGTGCTATCTATTAAAGTTCAAGTCAAGTCTGTTGGGAAAAGGGGATGTAATGCATCTCCGTTGTCAATTATAAAAAGCAGTTTCACCGGTAATTCTTGATCCATGAAACCAATTTTGTTCAACTGAAACAAGTGGTAGACCGGTCCTTTGACATGCAGAAAATTGACCTATCGCAAAAAAGTTTCGACCCAGATCAGCCGGAGCAGAATACTCAGGTTGGCCTGGGTTGATATTTTTTGAAGATTCATTCAACCCCATTTTTACATATTATGGCTCACATATTTCACAGCTTTCTTTCAACTTCAAAATAAATGTTGACGAGATGTGAAGAATTATTACACAACAATGAATCAAAATACAAACTCTTTACCAGCCGAAAAAAAAATTAATAGACATGCCAAAATTGAAACCATTTGCAGACGACAAATTCAACGAGGCCGCAACGAACATACTTTACTTTACATAGGTAGAAAATGTCCTTTTCCTACAAGATTTTCGGATCCCTTGATCCTTAGGGTCGTTAAAACACGGGAATGTTTGGTAAAGGGTCAAGCTATAACACTGTTTCAATATGCAAACATGCTGTTCTTGAGCTAGATTTTTAGAATGTTTTACATAAAAAAGTTTTGTTTTTCTTAAATTTCAAAACAACAAAATAGAACAGATCCTTTCTGTCTTATTTTCTGTGTGTAAGGGAATGTACAACAAAGTGAACCATCATTTATGATTCGCTAGACTTGTTACATTAGCGCATGTGAGATTTACATGTCTTCGTTTATTAAAGCTTACTCAAACATAAAATAAACACATAAGTTGAGGTCTTATGCAGATATTAAATTTTATTTCAGACGCATAGCCTAGGATACAATAATACAAGAAAAGAACATATAAGGAAAAGATGTGTCCACATTTCTTTCGTAAAATACATTTTCGGTGTGTGTGTGTTCGTGTTTTCCTACGAGAACGATTTTTAGCTCACTGGAGCTTGCACTGCTCAAGCTGAGGTTTCGTGATTGCTTGCAATGACTGATTGATTGAATTGTTTTACGCCGATTCAACATTATCTCAGTGACACCACGACGCCACTTCACATATCCATGTGTCCTGGATTTCAGTAACACAAGGCTAGGGTTGGAAGTGTCCCAGTGCTTCGATTAAGGATCACACCTAATACATCCAGCTTACGGATCCTACACTGTACTAGTGAGCTACGCAAGAACCCTGCTTGCAAAGTGTCTGTCCACGCGATCACAATTTCACAGAACGACAGTTTTGCTTGTGACAAGCTATAGGAAGCTACACGTATCTCCTGCATAGACATTTTCGTTTTCAAAGGGCCTGTTCTGACATTTTATACTGTTTTTTCTTTTTGTTAAACACAGTTAAATACTACCAAATACTTTTTTTTTCTGCAAACATAATTACACTGGGCGGTTACATGCACTAAAAATTGTTTTGTTTCTTTTTTTATAATCGATGTGTGTATGTTATTGATCACGTGACATTCCTACGAACTTATGCAAAATTCTGGTCAGAATTCTTATGTGGCTATATGGCCCATTGATGAAATACCACTAAAAAAAAAATCACTTTTTTTCCATTTGTCTTTCTTCTTTACTGAGGGTTTGCCTGCTATAACCTTACTTAATTCAGTGATAAAACATTTTTTAAGTTTAGTAAGATTGTATAAATCTGAATATCCCCTTTAAGGCATACTTGTATCGTGATGTGTCAAAGATTCGGAGATTCTATAGTAATTACGGATAGGTTACGTTCTTGTCCAGGCGGCGGCTAAAATAGTTAAATGTTATGTACTGCAACATCATATGAGCCTTGCTCATTTAAAAGAGGGCTTAATGCATCTTACTGTATCGACCCTTCTCAGCTTGCACAGTCCGCGCAGGCTTACATGGGCCGAAACTTTTTGCTATCTTCAAATTTTCTGATTTTCATGTCAAATGACCAGTCTACCTCACGATTCAGTCGGTTTTTAAATAAAAATGGACCTTAGGGGGGGGTCCATAATTATGTGATGTCTTGCTTTGTATAATGCATCTAAAAAATGCATTAAGCCCCTTTTTGCCGGAGCATGCCACATATATAAGACGCCGCAGGCCCACATTACGAAATGAAATACTATTTTCACTGTCATCCACAATAAAAAAGAATGATATCCTTAAAAGAATAAGAGAAAAAAAAAAAAGTTTTGAAAATTAAAAAAAAAAGAAGAAGAAGAAATGAGATGGATACTCGCACCTTTGTGCCTGGACTTAGCCAGGTCAAAGTCTTGTGTCTAATTCTGTAAAGGCTAACACAACAAGTCTTTGAAAATCTGTAGGTTTGTTAATTTTTTGTCATAAAAACACATTGCATTGGCTACAGTTTGTGAGAGGAAAATGGTGTCACAAAGGGTTATAAATGATACATGACACAATTGAATTAAGAGCGCACGTGACTGTAAATGTGTTGCCTTGAGCCCATTTGATTTTAATAAACTTGAATAAAAAAAGACTTAGTTTTTTAATTGAGACCTTTTTCTCGACCTAATTTTTCCAACATATGAGTGGCTTCTCTAAATCGAGGGGTTTTATGAATCTGCATTCAGAGCTCCAGATAGAGGGCGTGATTTTGATTTCAAAATTGAATATATTAATCACTCTCCACTAAACCCTATGTTATTGGAACTCATTAGAATCGTCTCACCGAGACGATTCTAATGAGTACCCACAACATAGGGTAGGAAGAGAAATAATGGATTAAGAGTACTATCACTCCCGTTTGTCTGAGGACTGTCTTCATAATACCAAGTAAGCCGTCGCATAACATAGATCTATCTTTTGTTTAAAACCTGAATCAGAGCGTAAAGTGGTCAATGGAAATGCAGAAAATTTACCAATAGCAAACAATTACGACTCAGATGAGCCTGTACGGACTGTGCAGACTGACATGAATCAATAGCAATTGAAGATGATATAGCACACTCCTTTCTTCAATATTTCGGCCAACGGACTTTATCAAGAAAGAAAAACGTAAGTCTTTGTTTGCTTATTCTTTTGTGAATCTGTATGATGTTTAACGCCGTCTTCAATATTATTTCAGTTATACAGCAGCAGCGAGCATACCTATCCATGTTTTCCGAATTTTTCTTTACCAGCAGTGCGCACAATACTATTTCCAAGCCACTGGCTGCTTTCCCACGAAATCATCATCGAAACAATGATCAGGAATGAAACCTGTCGCGATGACTATCATCAATCCTCGGAAAAAAATTGACCAAGCTCGTAAGTCTAGTATCAAATCTCCGATACACAGAGCGTTTCCCACTTTAACGACTCTAAAATAGTTTACCAATTTCAGTAGTTCAGTTTTAATTCCTTAATGAGTCGACTGGATTATCTTCAACGGGTAAAAACACTCGGGTATCCTAATATAACGGTGTGGGATAAAGACATCATAGATCTTGGACATTGTGGTTCTATCCAATTGAAACTTGATCTATAATTTCCGAAAACACAACAAAACTTGGCGCTGTAAAGGCTGACGATTATGTAAACTGATAAAATATTTGAAGACACGTGACCCAATAGGTAGAAGCATGCTGTGTGAAAATGGGGTTTAATTCATCTACTAAAGGTATCGATCCATGTCAGCCTGGGAAAGGCAGTTCACGCAGGCTGACCAAGGTCGAAACTTTTGCTTTTTATAAATTTTCTGCGTGTCGAAGGACCATTGTAAATCAAGATTCAGTCGGTTGTTAGACGAAACGCATTTTATGGATCGATGCAAGAAATCGTCTTTTGCCAGAGCATAACTCAGTGATAACGATACAATGAAGCTATGGGCAGGGGGGGGGGGGGGGGAAGGTTTGGCTTAGACTGATATCAGATTGTCTGTCAGCCTATCCGTCCCTAGACACAATATCTGTTCACTTTCTCTTCTAGAATCTTTACCAACTTAGTTGAAAATTTATTGGAAACCTTTGCTCCGTCGGAAATCCGTACAAACATGTGCACAGGCAATGTTTATTGTGATGGACAATTACATGTGTTATTTGATTTTTGTTTCTTGTCCACATTCAGCAAAACTCGGATGGTCCGTTTGATCAAAGCCTTCGGCTGTATTTGGATGGGTGATAAGCACCTACACGGTCCATTTCTTCGTCGGAAATACACCGCTTTACCTTTCTTAAAGTCCCAATAAAGTCCAAATGTAAACAATGCGGGGTAAAAAATTAAGTTAAATTTTAATCATACCATTTAAAACTATGTAGATTAATATAACGATGACACTCTCTTAATGTGCGATTGGTCAAAGTTCCATTCGCTGGCAGAAGAATTACTTTCAAAACTACAAGAAATACTACCAGGTATCTCTAACTTTTGTTTACATCAATAACGATGACGTAGGTACACCACGTGATATCTAGGAGCTAAGGTAAACGAAAAACAAAATGGAGGACGGTGTGACGGTGTGAGAATCATATTCGATAGAAAACCAAGTTCGTTTACCGAATTTGCCGAAGAGCGACACACAAAGAACAAACGGGCGTCTATTTTAGGATTTGTTTTTTTTTTTGTTTTGAACAAGAAGCTCCGTGTAAATATACAGAATGAGCGAACTGTCTGAAAACAGATGCGGATTTCAGTTCGCATTCTTGAATCGGTAAGCCGCACGTTCATCTTATATTTATTGTGTTAAAAACAGATTTATCGCTGTATCTGTATTGATTTCCCCATTTACTGTTGGAACAGGATACGTAAGCACTTTTTGATTAACCCTTTAAGTGCTGAAATTAAGATTTGGACCTTTTTAATCTGGAAAAACAGTCCGAAATTTTGCTATTTTAAGGTTTCTCCATTTGAAAATGTAACATAATAGCAGACAGTGTAGATCCAAGATCAGACTGCACATTTTGTGCAGTCTGATCTTGATCTATACTGTCTGTAAAAACAACTTGGAGTCGGTTCCAGGGCTGTAAGGGTTAATGAATATCGTGTAGTAAGATGAAACACAGGCGAACGGCGAGCGACAGTATAAATCATATATTACACACTAATTTACTATTACTCAGTGTGTAATATATGAATTATACTGTCGCTCGCCGTTCACCTGTGAGGTGAAAATGATCTTTCATTTTTGCGCAGCACCCGATTGACCCATTTTCTATGCAGAGAATGCAGATAATGATTAAATGTGCATGAATGTAGTCTGAACCTCGGATATACGCGACGCATATTTATTCAGAGATTGGCCATTTACCTAGCAATCCCTAGTTTTTATGACATTGAAAAAATGCTTTTGAAAACATGGTGGAAATAGGAGAGAAAGTTGGAAGCCGACATTTTCTCCTATTTCCACAGTATTTTTCTTGTATCACAGACAAATTTCATTATTTGAGAAATATTTGTTTTTCCACAAATGCCTTAGTGTTGGACAAGGCTAAGTATTTGTTATTTGTGTGTATGTGTGTGTTTATAACTTTAGAAATGCAACTGAAACTCAATGTGCTGAATTAAATCTGCACCATTTTTTAAAAAATTTGGCTGAATTTCTTGGGTGTCACAAATTTGAACGTAGAACCCAATTATCTTTCCCTAATCTGGTCAGTGCACATATCAATGGAATCCTGGTGATTTTTTTTTTGGCAGATGACACAATTTTGGACTTGTCTAGATTGAAGCCATTTGCAGACGACATGGCTTGTATTGGATCTACATGATTTGTATTTGAAACAGGAGAAATAATTGTTGAATCAAAGGTAAATACTAGTCACCAGCAGCATTTTCTCCTTTTCCTACAATGTTCTCAAAAGTTTTATGCCTCTGGGTCATTACAGCACTGGATTGTATGTTAACCCTTTATTACACAATCCCCAGTTTTAACAACCCTGAGAAATAAGCCTTTTGAAAACATTGTAGGAAAAGGAGAAAATGCTGGTAACCAACATTTTCTTCTTTTCCCACAATATTTTCTCCCCTATCAAAGACCTATTCTATCATTTGGCCCACATTAAATTGCCGTCTGCAAATGCTTTCAATCTGGACAAGTCTAAATTTTTGTCATTGGGTAAAAAGTTAAAGTGGGAATTTGCACATTATTAGGTCTGGGGTTCGATTGGCTGGTATTTTCGTGGGAGTGTATTCGGGCAAGACACTTCAGAGCCCTAGCCTAGTACTGGTGAATCCCAGTAAATACATGAATTTGTGTAATGTCGCCATGATATGACTGAAATACTGTTGAAAGCGGAGTAAAACACCACTATATTTCTAGCACAGTATGTTAAATGATATGTAAATGATATTCCAGAGTATGGAGAGAATTACTTTACACATCTCTAGCCAATGTGAATAGATCCTCCTACATGATGATACACATACTGTATTATACTGACTGAGCAGATGCAGATGAGCCTTGGTTTCTGACTCTGTTATGATTGTGAATCCATTCCAGTAGATCCAGAATTTGTCGACCTCTTTTCAGGTACATGTGTCTCAATCAGATAAAACAACTTTTATTTTCAGTAGCCAAATTCCAAAATTTACATGATTGGTAAAGTCATGAAAATTCAAAACAATGTACTGCAGTTTCAGGGATTCACCTCTACCCACCACCTGGGTTATACCTATAAAGAAGCAGTGTAGATTCAATATTACTGGTATACTGCAAGAAGTTTTTGCTGTCTCATCTAGATCTTGAATGAAACCCTTATTATAGGCCAGGATGAAAATGGAGCAGAATTCTTGAAAATATGCTGTTGGACAAAATACCGGTAGACAGCTGATTAAGCTTCTGCTTTGCTTATGCAACTGAATTTTGTTTTGTCACTTAGGGCATCACAGTTCTCCTGTATTACACAGCTCTTACAAAGACAGATATGTTTCATGCAACAAGCAAGGCAATATGGTGTAATATTATTTTATTATTTTAAATACATGTACATCACAATAGTCTTACAAGAAGAATTTGTGGACAAAAAATAAAAAATATATTCATACATACAGAGCAATGTTAGAAGCTATTGCTTGCCCTCAACCCTTACTCTTTACCAAACAACAATATTTTGGACATTTCCAAATTGAAAGCATTTGAAGATGACAAAATAAATGGGACTCAAAAACTGAAATTTGTTTTGGGAAAGGTAGAAAACATAGTGGGAAAAGGAGAAAATGCTGGTTACCAGCATTTTCTCCTTTTTCCACAATGTTTTCAAAAGGCTTCTTTCCCAGGGTCGTTAAAAGTTGGAATTGTGTGGTAAAGGGTTAACCAAAACATCCAAGTTGTTATTTAAAGCACTATTTAATCATTTTAACAAAGAAAAATGCTTTTGAAACATTTTGGAAATAGCAGAATTGCTGATAACCAGTATTTTTTCCTTTTCTCATAATGTATACTATTCTTCTTGAAGCAAAGCTTTTCATTTGAGCTACCACGTCCAATTTTTCATCTGCAATTGTTTCCAATTTGAACAATTTCTAAAATTTTACCAACTGGTAAAGGGTTGCGCACCTGCTTGGAAAGTAAGAAAACGGTAGTGGCTTTGCTTTATTTTGACAAAACTTGTTTCATAGTAGTAGACAGTATAGATCTATGATCAGACTGCATGTTACATGTATGTGCAGTCTGATCTTTATCTACACTGTCTGCAAACACAACTTTTGTCTGCAAAAACAACTTAAGTTGGTTCCAGGGCTTTAAGCCGCACCCTGTAGTTCAGTCTGTAGCGTAAGGGACTTGAGAATAGGAGGTTGCTGGTTCGATCCCCGGCGCGGCCCATTTCTTTCCGCCGATTGATGATAGTCATTGCGACAGGATTCATTCCTCTCTCACCCCTGACCATTGTTTTGACAATGGCTATGTGGGAAAAGCAGCCAGTGGCTTGGAAAGAATACTGTGCGAAGCACTGCTAAAAGAAACACTAGGAAAGCATGGATAGGTGCACTGGCCGCCACGATGTAACTGAAATAATGTTGAAAATGGCATTAAACACCATAGAATCAATCAATCCAGGGCTTTAAGGGTTAAGGAATGTCCTTAGGCAAGACATTGCAGAGCCCCAGCTTTGTGCTGGTGAAATACAGAAAAGACAGTAATAAGTTGTCACACTGACATGAATAAAAATCTGAAATAATGTTCAAAGTGGTGCAAAATGCTCCAACAAATAAACACCCAATCTTTACAAGAGAAGAACATTTTAGTCTTGTCTAACTTGAAACTATTTGCAGATGAAAAAGTACATGTAACTCAACACAATAAATGTCTCTCTGGAAGGGTAGAAAACGGTGTGGGGAAAAAAGAAAAAAAAAAATGCAGGCTAACAACATTTTCTGTTTTTTCTACAGGCTATATTGTACCAAAATTTTCTCTTTATCCCACAATATTTGCAGAGGCTGTCTTGCTAAGAGTTGTTAAAACTTGGATTGTTTGAAAAAGGTTTAAATTTAATAATGCTCCTTTTACCTCTATTTCATATACTAGTAATTCTCAGCAAATTCTCTAAAATTCACTGGCTGTTTTCCCCCATGAGCAAACCCAAATCATGTTCAGGAGTTTGAGAGGATCAAATCCTGTTGCAATGACACTCAACTCTTTACCACACAGCAATATTTCAGATTGGTCCAAATTGAAAGCATTTACAGACGACAAAATAAATGTGACTCAAAATTTGAATTTGTTTCTGGTAGGGTAGAAAACACAGTGGGAAAAGGAGCAATGCTAGTAACGAGCATTTTCTCCTTTTCCCGGAATGTTTTCAGAAGGCATCTTCCATAGGTTCGTTTAAACCTGGATTTGTGTGGTTAAGCGTTAATAAACAAGGACGTGAAAATGCTTACAAGCCAACCATGGCCTTTTGGTTGATATGATTTGTAAAACGTGTTCAAAATTCAAATGTAGCTGGAGCTTGATAGGTAGTTTCCTACAAAAACTGACCTCCCCCAGCTTTATTGCCAGTAGTATCTCTTTACCAAACGACAAAATTTTAGACTGGTCCAAATTGAAAGCAGTTGCAGACGACAAAATAAATGTGACTGAAAAATGGAAATTTGTTTTGGGAAGGGTAGAAAACATTGTGGGAAAAGAAGAAAATGCTGATTACCAGCATTTTCTCCTTTTCCCACAATGTTTTCAAAAGGCTTCTTTTTCAGGGTCGTTAAAAGTCGGGATTGTGTGGTAAAGGGATATCAGTTATTGACCCAGTGAACATGAGTAAGTGTACAGCAACTGCTATACAGTTGAAATACTGTTGAAAATAGATTTATTGCATTGTGACATATATCAGTCAAATACATTTACTTGTTTCTGTTTCTCTTCCTACCTTAGGTGCTCTATGATGGAAAGTTTTACGTGAACAGTATTTTTGCCCAAGATACAGATAGCCAGTATTAAGTTTTTACACCAGTCATGAAGAATATTGAATTAAGATTACCAATATGATTAACTCTTTACCAAACAACAAAATTTTAGACTGGTCCAAATTGAAAGCACTTGCAGACGACAAAATAAATATGATGGAAAAATTGAAATTTGTTTTGGAAAGAATAGTAAACATTGTGGGAAAAGGAGAAAATGCTGGTTACCAGCATTTTCTCCTTTTCCCACAATGTTTACAAAAGCCCTCTTCTTTTTAGGGTCATTAAAACCCGGGATTGTGTGGTAAAGAGTTGCGTGTGATATTTCTGTGACCATTGTTTTTTATTACTAAAAGGAAAATTATTGAAAGATACTAAACTCTATTTCCAGTTTAAGCCTTTACCACACACTCACGGCTTTTAACAGCCCTGAGAGAGAAGCCCTTTGAAAACATTGTAGGAAAAGGAGAAAATGCTGGTAACCAGCATTTTCTCCTTTTCCCACAGTGTTTTCTTCCCTTCCCAAAAAGAATCTTAATTTTTGAGTCACATTTATTTTGTCAACTGCAAATGCTTTCAATATGGACGAGCATAAAATTATGTCATTTGGTAAGGGATTACAGTTTTAATTCATGTTTATGAATTTTAAAATAAAACCATATCTTACAAAGTTCGAGACCAATAAAAAGTATATTTGAGCAAACTGCAATTGTTTTCACTATCTACTTATTTTCAAGCTTTTAAATCAAGCATACAATGGTCCTTTAGCAGACAGTCTCGTCTTTTAATGACCCCCCAGGGAGATAGCTTTAGAAACTTCGTGGGTGAAGGAGAAAATGTTGGTAACCAGCATTTTCTTCTATTCTCTCAATGATTTCTACCATTTCAAAGACAAATCTAATCCTTTACCCACACTGAATTACAGTAGTTGTCTAAAAACACTTCCAATTTGGACTTGTCCAAAATCTGTCATCTGGTAAATGGTTAACCCATTTCTGCACATAGTTTTTAACTCTTGACAAAAAACAAAATCTTACACTTGAAAGTATTTGCAGATGATAAATGGGACTCAAGTATTGAAATTTGTCTTTGAAAGGGTAGAAAACATTATGGGAAAAATGAAAAAAAAAATGCTGGTAACCAGAGAATTTCAACAATGGTTTCAAAAGTCTTCATCTCCAGGGTCGTGAAAACTCAAGATTGTTTAGTAAAGGGTTAAACCGACAAAAACACTTTTTAAAGTACCTCACACAATAATCTTTTCAAGCCACTGGCTGCTCACTCAAATTGTTCCAAAAGAAACCTCCAAAATCCACAATTTTGATCCAAAATTTCTAAAATTATGATCACCAATCACTGCAATAGTCCATTCCGATGTTACTGGTATATTTTTACGTTAGTAGATGCACTAATATTGTCCATATTTGTCTATAAAATGAGAGCGATTTTTTTCCTGTCCACACTGTTCAAATGTCACGTCACTCTGTCCAGAATGAGACACTGAAATGACAAGAACATAAATTTCTTTTTAACTCTTTACCACACAATCCCGACTTTTAACTACCCAGAAAGAAAAGGCTTTTGAAAAAATTGTGGGAAAAGAAGAAAATGCTGGTAACCAGCATTTTCTCCTTTTCCCACAATGTTTACTACCCTATCAAAAAGAGAAATCATCAGTTTAGCAATGCTTAATTTGTCGTCTGCAAAATTAATGCTTTCAATTTGGTTCAGTCTAAAATTTTGTTGTTTGGTAAAGAATTAAATAATGCAAAGTATGTCTGGGCCATGCTCGGGCAAAAGGGGGCTTAATGCATCTCCAGGTGTTTTGGAAACATTGTGAGAAAAGGAGAAAATGCAGGTAACCAGCATTTTCTTGATTCCACACTATGTTTTCTACCCTATTAAAAACAAATTCCATCATTTGAGCCACAGTTAAATTTTTGGATGCAAATACTTTGAATTTGGACTAGTCCAAAATTTTGTTGTTTGGTAGAGTTAAATGAACTCCTAAAGAGACCATTTAACAACTATGTCCTTGTATCTTACACAGCCATTGAGACTGCATTCGCATTTTGAGTCTGAAATACAAATTTATATAAGGTCTCCCTGGCTCAGTGGTAAAGTGTAGCACTCATAACCCGGAGGTCCAAGCTTTGAGCCTCACTGGAAGCAATGGGTTTTTCATAAGAGTGTCCTTGGGCATGACACTACAGAGCCATTGCCTTGTACCATTAAAACCCAGGGTATACATGAACAAGCAAGCTGATGCAATGAAATGACTGATATAATGTTGAATGCGGCATTAAACACCATTCAATCAATCAAGTAAATTTAGATTGAAAAACACATGTATTTTTAATCTACTACTCTCAGATTGTATCTCTAGAACTATTTTACGAGATATGTTCATTTCTTTATACAGTAAACCCTGCCCTGGTGGCCACCTTTATACTAATTCTTTTCAAGATGATAAAATTTCCAACTTGTCCAGATTGAAAGCATTTGCAAACAACAAATTGAAGTGGCTCAAATGACAGAACTTGTCTAAAAAGATAAAATCACCTTTCGAAGTAGAAAATGTTGGTTTTCACCTTTTTTCATTATGTTTCAAAAGCCTTCTTTTTCAAGGTAAAAAAACAACACAATTTGAGAGTCTCTTTGGTGCTGGCTTAATTCAAAGCAACTTTTTTGAGTGTACCTTTTGTGCTTGCTTACTAAAAGTTGGACTTTAATTTGTTTTAGCCCCAAGGCATGCCTTTTTCTCTCTCAAGAGTACATTACTTTTACAAAATACTACTGCAAAGCCCTAGTGGTGCAGCTAGTCGCATACAGGACTTGAGATTGGGGGATTGCTGCTTCAAATCCCTAGCTCAGCCAATTTCTTTCCCAGGATTGATGATAGTCCTTGTAACAGGATACATTCCTCTCTCAATGCTAATCATTGTATTTACAATGATTATGTGGAAAAACAGCCAGTGGGATATTATGCAAAGTACTGGAAACAGAAACTCTTGATAAGGATGGACAGCTGCACTGGCTGCCGTGATAAAACTGAAATAATGTTGAAAATGGCCTTAAAAAACTGACAACTGGGGAATATTCACAAAAAAAAAAAAATCATCTAAATGGAGAAATGTGAGAAAGGAGCAGTTGCTTGTAGCAATCAATTGCTCCTTTCAAAAATTTATGGCAAGGGTGTAAAAAAGTTGTATTTGATCAATTATCCCTTCAGCAGCTGATCCTTTCTAAGCATGAAATATAATAGACCTCAAAGTTCTAACATTAATGTGTAATAGATGTAGATCTAAATATCATTCAAATACCTGTTGACATGGACTGTGCTAAAATCTGTGAAAAAATAAAAATGTCGTACAGCAGAGATACAACACCAGACTGGGATATCTATTTGTCAGTTAACAAACATCTTGGTCTCTCTGTATCACACCCTAAAAAGATACACTGTTTTTAGATTGGAAAGAAAAGAGATCAGTAAAAAATGACATAAAAAATATTTTTCTTAATCACAATGTGGTAGATAAATATTACTTGAGTACTAGTAAACTTCTACTTTTGTCTTCAATTGTCTTGAACTCCAACAACTTGAAATACATGTATTTATCAGCTTTGGAATATGTATCTATAATTTTGAAAAATAAATTAATATGGTTCATCTGCATGCAATAACTTGATTGATGAAGTAACATCAACTCTGTCTTCAAAAACTAGCAGTAAAAATATCTATAAGCGATGTGTTTTACTAAACTCTTGAAAGTTGAGAAATATCCTTTGTTGACAGCATAGATCGAGATCAGATTGCACCTAGTAAGAGGTCTGGCCTTCCATATAAAACGTCCACCACCTGATGCTAAACTCAGGTCAAAATTCGCTAGTAATTACAGACCAAAAAAACACCACGAAGTTCTTAACTTTTTCATTACCTACAAAGATCAAGATCAGATCGCACATAATGTAAAGTCTGATCTTCGTTATAAAATGTCCACATTTTGTTTGACTTATTCTCCATGGCTCATATTACAAACCTTTATACCCTGTGTAGTCATTCGATTTTGTATATGCGCCGAATTTCTTACTAGTCGAAATTGTAATAGGCCGAAAGTGTTATAGGCCGAGATGTCATTCGATGTTTGGACGACTCTTGACAAGAAGAAATAGGCATATCATGATCGAAATAAAGATAACACAACTCCGATTTACCAGTCAAATGCATACAAATAACTTAGATACGATGAGCGCTGGTAATTTAACGAAAATTAAAGACTTACCGAAGTTTCGCAACGTTTTTTAAGGAGAGAAGGCACATCGTCTGTGTAATACGTCATCGGTCACATGGTGTCTACAAATAGGACACTAGAATGATTCCGAATAGTGCGTGGCAACGTCACTTGGGAGAATTGATAAAAAATATTAGGATTTTTTGTATGGTTCTGTGACATGAACCGATGCTGCAATGAACGCCCCTATCCCCTTGGCGACAAAATAAGAGTAAATCTAACAGATTCGTGCCTTTTTTCAAGCATAAAAAAATTCTAATTTTGGACTTTATTGGGGCTTTAAAAGTAGCAGGCTCCACTTAAAAAAGTAGAGGCCCTTGAGAGCCTGAATTGCTCTACTGGTAATGATTTTGCTTTTTTTCTAGAATACATAATGAATTCATGATGCAAAAAGGAAAGAAGGAAACACACAAAAAATGGAGGGGGAGGTGTTGTTGCAACTGGGCTTGAAACCAATAAGACAGCATAAGTAGGCATGGTGAATCGAACAAATAGTGAAAAAAAATTGAAGTACAATTTCTCAAAACCAATTGTTTGGAATCCAGCCGAATTTGATAGGGTATCAGTACTCATTGCTTTAAACAATCCCTGCAAGTTTCAAAGAAATGTGACTAATAATGTGGACTGTGTTATGTAAACAATACTTTTTTATCAAATGGCTGCTTTTCCTAAATTAACTGCTAGATTTTCTTTATTTTCAATAGAGTTCAATCCCTTGATGATACAAGTAATCTTTGCAAGTTTCAAAAGAATTTAATAAAAAATGTGACTTAACTGCGTAAACAAGAAATGTAAATTATCAAATTTAATTGGCTCCTTTCCCCATACTGATTGTCTTTATTTTATTTATTTATTTATTTATTTATTTTTCAAAATCAATAGAATTCAAGCTATTGATAATATAAAGCAACTGTGCACGTTTCATAAAAATTCAACCACAACTGCCGACGTCATCGCGTAATCAAGAATTGTAAATTTTCAAATTTAATTGGCTACTTTTCCTTTGCTGAATGTTGAATTTTTTTTCAAAATCAATAGGGTTAAAGCTGTGGATGATACAAAGCAACTGTGCAAGTTTCATGAAAATCCGACTACAAATGCAGCCCTTATCGCATAAACAAGAAATAAAAATTTTGAACTTCAAATGGCTACTTTTCCCACACTGATTGACATATTTTTTTCAAAATAAATAGGGTCCAAGCTATTGATGAGATAAACAAACGGTGCAAGTTTCACGAAAATCCGACCACAAATGCAGACTAAATCGTGTAAACAAGAACTTGAAATTTTGAACTTTACATGGCTACTTTTCTCACACTGATTGTCAGATTTTTTCGAAAATCAAAAGGGTTCTAGCTATTGATCAGATAAACACACCGTGCAAGTTTCACGAAAATCCAACCACAAATGAAGACTCTATCGCGTAAATAAGAAATAGACATTTTGAACTTTAAGTGGCTACTTTTCCCACACTGATGGTCGGATCTTTTTCAAAATCGATAGGATTCAAGCTATTGATGAGATAAACAAAATGTGCAAGTTTCAAGAAAATCTGACCACAAATGCAGACTTTATCGCGTAAACAAGAAATTGAAATTTTAAACCTCAAATGGCTACTTTTCCTACACTGATTTTTTCAAAATCAATAGGGTTCAAGCTATTCACGAGATAAAGAAACTGTGCAAGTTTCACGAAAATCCGACCACAAATGAATACTTTATCGCGTAATCAAGAAAAATACTAACGGACGGACGGACAGACAGACAGACAGACGGACGGACGGACGGATAGAAGATGGAAACCATACCATGACATAAGCTCTGCTGGCTTACAGCCAGTAGAGCTAAAAAGAGTCACTTTTTTCTTTCGAAATCTTTCTAAGTACGTTTCCGCTGACAAACAGTTTGTACATTCAATTTTTAACGGAGCCTATCAACCGTACAATAACGTTGGCAGATTTAACCTAAAGGTTGATGGATGTTAGTAACTTCACCGTGGTTGTTGATGTCGTTATAAATCGATTTTAAATAGCGCCGCCATGGGGGAGTGGTGGGGGGTGGGGGGGGGGGGTGGGGGCGTGTAATGGGATATTACTCGCCGCCAAGTCTAGTTCCATAAAGGATCGTAAAATAGTTTGACAGATACATCAAGACATTTAGGAAAAAAAATAAAAATCAAAACAATGCCATATTTAAGTATCAATACCATCCAAATGTAAACAATGCGGGTATTAAAATGTATTCCAACTTAAGTCATACCATTTAAAAGTATGGAAATGACAATCTACTCTTGTACAGCCGGTCTGAGTGTTAGTCGCTGGAAAAAAAATGAATTTTAAAAGTAGACCAAAAGTTGCCAGGTCGCTCTTTTTTTGTTTACTTTTTCCGTGGTTTTAAGATTCATTTCTCTGCCAGCGACTAACACTTGGACCGACTGTAACAGATTGTCATCTCCACAATAATAACCATACTTTCCATACTTTCAAAAGGTATAATTTAAATTCAAATGCATTTTAACACCCGTGTTGTTTATTTTTGGCCGTTATGGGACTTTAACCCTTTCCCAAACGACAAATTTTGGACTGGTCAAAATTGAAAGAGTTTGTAGACGACAATGAATTTTAAATTTGATGAAAATGGCAGAGAGGTCTCAAAAAGGGTAGAAAACACTGTGGGAAAAGGAGAAGTTGCTCGTTACGAGCAATTTCTCCTTTTCCCACAGTGCTTTCAAAAGACTTGTACTGCAGACACGTGAAAATCAGGGCTTGTTTGGGAAAGGGTTAAAAATTTTTTAGATTTTTGTTTGGGAAAGGGTTAAAAAATTTTTAGATATTATCAAATTATCTGTCTTCAAAAGTTAAATGCCCTCGTTAGAGCGCTTGATAAATCAAATGAATTTTTCATCCAGAAAGAGAAGAAAATCCAAAATATCATGATCGATGCTCTGTGAAAGGGAGTTTGTGCATTATACCAAGCAAGTCATCATATAATTGTGGATCTATAAAATCCATTTTGTACAACAACCAACTGAATTATGAAGTAGAATGATCCTTAAACATACAGAAAATTTACAAAGAGCAAAAAGTTTCGACTCATGCCAGCCTGTGCGGACTGCGCAGGCTGACATGCGTCGATATTTTTTGCAAATGCATTAGATTCCCTTTTCACACAGCATAAATTACTTTTGTGTATTTTTTCCCGACCATAGTGCATAACATCGCAAACGGTGCAGACCAAAATTAGACTACATGTTCTGAGCTGCCCGATCTTACTCTACGCTGCCAACAAAATGCTGTTTGATCTGAATCGACACTATCAGTATAGTCAACTTTACGAGTGATCAGCGCTTAACGGGTAAAGTTACGCTTCATCACTAGTATATGCCGGATAAAATACATTATTGTTTATATACAGACATTACCTATTTATTATTCCTAATTCCAATGAAAATTGTCCACATATCACCTTATATCATTCCGCGCAGTTGTTGAAAATGCATTGAAGTAAAATATTTACACCCAAAACTTTAAGCCTCGTTTTGAGCGTGGACGGTTATGCGATTATTGTATACATTTCAGTCGTTTTTCCCCTCTTAACCCTTTACCGCACAGTCCCGACTTTTAACGACCCTTCTTTAAAGACTTTGGTAAACATTATGGGAAAATGAGAAAATGCTGATAAGCAGCATTTCTCCTTTTCCGACAATGTTTTCTACCTCATTAGGGCAAAAATATTGTAACTGAGGCAACCTTTGATTTTTCGACTGTAAATGCTTTGAATTTGGACAAGTCTATAATTTTCTCGTTTGGGAAAGAGTTAACGATTATCATTATGTAAACATTGTGTTAAAAAAAAAAACAATAAAAGACAAGCTTCCAAAAGTCTTCTTGAGAGAGAGAGAGAGAGAGAGAGAGTCGGACAAATAGACAGATAGAGAGAGTCGGACAAATAGACAGATAGAGAGAGTCGGACAGATAGACAGATAGAGAGACAGACAGACAGAGAGAGAGATAGAGAAAACACGGATTGAAAGAGAAAAAAGAGAGAGACAGAGAATAGAGAGAGCGACAGTTATAGCAAAGAGAGAGAGAAGAGAGGGGAGAGATAGGCAGAGAAAGAGAAGGTGATAAGAGTTACAGCAGACGAGAGAGAGAGAGATTGAGAGAGAGAGAGAGAAACAGAGTGAGAGAGAAAATAGAGAGACGGAAAGAGGAATAGAAAAAGCGACAGTTATGGCGAGATCTCGAGAGAGGCGCAGACGGTGGGGAGAGAAAGAGAGCTAGAGAGAGAGAGAGAGAGAGAGACTAATAACAAACTTATGCCTTCTATACATTTCAGTCGTTTTTCCCCTCTTAACCCTTTACCGCACAGTCCCGACTTTTAACGACCCTTCTTTAAAGACTTTGGTAAACATTATGGGAAAATGAGAAAATGCTGATAAGCAGCATTTCTCCTTTTCCGACAATGTTTTCTACCTCATTAGGGCAAAAATATTGTAACTGAGGCAACCTTTGATTTTTCGACTGTAAATGCTTTGAATTTGGACAAGTCTATAATTTTCTCGTTTGGGAAAGAGTTAACGATTATCATTATGTAAACATTGTGTTAAAAAAAAAAACAATAAAAGACAAGCTTCCAAAAGTCTTCTTGAGAGAGAGAGAGAGAGAGAGAGAGAGAGTCGGACAAATAGACAGATAGAGAGAGTCGGACAAATAGACAGATAGAGAGAGTCGGACAGATAGACAGATAGAGAGACAGACAGACAGAGAGAGAGATAGAGAAAACACGGATTGAAAGAGAAAAAAGAGAGAGACAGAGAATAGAGAGAGCGACAGTTATAGCAAAGAGAGAGAGAAGAGAGGGGAGAGATAGGCAGAGAAAGAGAAGGTGATAAGAGTTACAGCAGACGAGAGAGAGAGAGATTGAGAGAGAGAGAGAGAAACAGAGTGAGAGAGAAAATAGAGAGACGGAAAGAGGAATAGAAAAAGCGACAGTTATGGCGAGATCTCGAGAGAGGCGCAGACGGTGGGGAGAGAAAGAGAGCTAGAGAGAGAGAGAGAGAGAGAGAGACTAATAACAAACTTATGCCTTCTTCTTCTGTCGTGTGGTAAAGAGTTAACCCTGTGAAACACAATCTCGAGTTTTAATGACCTTGAAAAAGAAGCGTTTCGAAATATTACGGGAAAATGTTGGTAAACACAATTTTGTCCTTGTCATACAACGGTCTCTACCCTATCAAAGACAAATCCACTCATTCGAGCCACATTCATATTCTTGTCTGCAAATGCTTTTGCTACAGTCACATACGGCCGGATCACGAACCGGATTTGATCCGGGTTAAAATGAGTCGGATTAGTTCCGGAATAGAGGGTAATTTACATACTGGCATGGTAGAAACGGCCAGATGCGGTTTTTGTACGCGGATTTAAAAGTTGGCCACGGGGATATGAAAAGGGCAAGTACGGGTCGGTAGGGGTCGCTGCGGGTCGAAACGGATCAACGTGGGTGGGACCGGATGTCACAGCGGTTTCTTTTAGATTTGCCTCTGCGGGTCGCTGCGGGTCGACACGGGTCGGTGCGGACTAATCAGGAGTTAGATGCGGGTCCACACGGGTCGAAACGGGTCAAAACGGTTTACTATGCGGTCCGCATGCCGGGAATAAATACCGCAGCGCTGGCAGACGGTTTTTATTACATCGCCTGCTACAGAAGAGTGCACAGCGACTTCATCAACAACTGAAGCTCTGCAACTGGAAGCTCTGCTATTCACTGGAAGCTCTGTTAGTCGTAATGCCGCCAAAGAAGGGAAGTGCCGCACCAAAGTCCAAGGCCAGAAGAGGGAGGAGTCACCCAGCCCACCACCCAGGCCACCCACCCCACCCGGAGCCAGAGAGGAGTCTGACACGGGCCACTGTGGTATACGTGAAGTGTATTTGAAAAATCCGAAATGTACTTTTACAGTGAGCATAGATACAAATCTGCTCGAGCAGTGAATCTTTTATCTGTTAATCAGTTTCATGTATTTTTGACAGTTTTCTTTGTCATGCAAAATCTTGTCTCCTTACCCCATTTCGTCAGTTAGCGTGTACACTTCTTGTTCATTTCAAGATTGATTTATGATGTATGGTTGGAAAATTAAGGTGTTCATGACCTTTGATTCGTGTACAGGTGTGCATACACATGTTGGATATTAAAATCTAAGACTTTCAAGTGTTGTTGAAGAAATGCATCTAATACATGTACTTTCAAAATCCCCGAGGCGTGAAATCATTATCTGAAAAATGAGGTATCTCAGATTTTATCTATTTATTTCGGGGTGAAATATCGTGAAACGAATGAAGATAAATAGATACCACTGAAAATAAATCTACGTCCATGGCGGCAAGCTTCGAAACAATATGAGAGATATTGGTTTAGCCCAAAGTAGGTCGCAGTATATTCCTCTAACATTCACCACGTTGTGGACAAGTTCAAGACCCGCAGCAGGCTCCTGTACCAGCAGGAGTCTAGGCAGCAGTTGCAGCAGGCCCCGCTTCAGCAGCCCCCCACAGCAGCCCCCCCCCCCCCTCCGATGCAGTTTGTGCCACCTACGACTATGACAGAAGAGTTTCAGGCCGCCAGGTCACTTGGGATGTTACAGCAGAAACAGTGCCCCAGTGGGACTCTGCCGCAGTGGCAGACACAGTACCAGCCCCAGACACTGCCTCCTCTGTCTCCACGTCCCAGATCAGCACCGCAACCAGGACCATCTTCAGCACTTGGGGCACCTCCAGGACTTGCCTCTGGCTGGGACCCCACCGCACCCACACAGGTCACACCGGTCACGACAGCGGCCGATTTACCAGTGACCATGACCTCCACTCCCAGGCCTCCGGATCAGGGAACTTCTGCAGGGGAATTGTCCTCCTTCTCACTCCCCAGACAGTTGGATGACATTTCAACATACCAGTATATAGACAGTAATAAGTGACGTCACTGACATCTGTGACTCTTGCAGCATTTAACTTATCAGTGACTTGGTGAAGTGGTGCTATAAGTTACTGTAAATATCAGTGTATTATGCGTACTGAGAGTCCAGTTAAAAAAAATTGTATGAAAAAGCCAAAATATATCTTTAAAAAAATTTCAGTAACTTTTTAAACTTTATTTTCAATTGAAAACCATTTTATTCATTCAAGCATTCACTCACACATTCATGTAACATTAAAACATCGAGTCATTTGATTCTTTTTGGAGGATTTAGGTGGCCCTTAAAAGGACCGTTTGTAATTACATATTATACCAGCTTTAATTTTGCAGCACTAGACGGCCGTTTCGGAATATAATTCCTCATCAGAAGTGCATTGACCAAAATGTTGAAACCTAAATAATTACAAGAGGATGAAAAAATACCCAAAGGACCAAAACTAATTTAACAAATCTAGCTAAGGTATTACTTTGCACAAGGGAGCAAGTCTTAGAATTTGAGGAATTTCAAAATTTTAAACCAGATAATTTTGATAACAGCATTCTGACAATACAAGAAGTACTGGGTACTTCCAATAGTCCTTAAAAGTACTGTTCCCCAGGTGGGGGTACTTCCCATAGTCCTTAAAAGGACTGTTCCCCCAGTGGGCTGATGAACTCAGATCATCCTCTCCTCCCAGTCAACTGCACCTGGACCCTGAAAGTAGTGCTTCAACAGGTTGCGCTGCTTCTTGGCCTTTCTAGAGTCCCCGTTGCCTCCCTAGACATGCTGGCAATCATCCATCTGAGCACCTTCTCTCCAAGCCTCAGGAACAAAGTTGTGAGCCGGATCTTCTGCATCAAGGATGTGGTTCTGTTGACCAAGGTATCTGGTCCTCAGGATGTTGTGCAGAAAAATGCAGGCGTTCACCACCTTCTCCACTGTGGCTGGAGTCAGCTCTAGGAGTCCAAGCAGGCAACGGAATCTGTGTGCCAGGATACCGAAGGCGTTCTCCGCCACTCGCCTTGCACGAGAGACGATAGTTGAAGATCCTCTCATCATGGTCAAGTGCTCTCTTGGAGAATGGCTTCATCAGCCAGGTCCTCAGCGCAAAGGCATCATCAGCTACCAAGAAGAATGCCATGGGTTGGTTGTCGGCAGGTAGAGGAGTAGGATCTGGCAGACCGGCGATGTTCCTCTCAATGGCAACCTTGAGGTCAGCCTCTCTCCAGATCTGCCCATCAGAGTAGGAGCCAGGATCATCAACTTGCACCCATCTAAACTTGTAGTTAGAATCGACCATGGCCATGAGGACAATAGAGTTGTATCCTTTGTAGTTCCAGTAGATGGAACCTCCCTTAGTTGGTTTTCTGATGGCGACATGCTTGCAGTCCACAGCACCGACACAGTGGGGGAAGTTCCATTTACGCCGAAACTCATCAGCTACCTCTACCCATTGGTGTGGTTGCATGGGCGTGTCCAGGACCTCCTCCATGTACTCTTCCACAATCGCATCACACATTTGCCTCACAATGCCCGAGATGGTGTTGTGGGGCACCAGGAAGTCATAGGTGATGGAGGGTTAGGAGTCACCAGTTGCCAGGAAGCGTAGAGTGAGTGCCAGCCTCAAACCAGGACCAGAAGAAATTCCAGTGGGTGAATTTCTTCTGGAGTCGTGGCTGCAACCTCAGAAGGAGTTCATCATAGAGGTGTGGGGGGGGGGGGGGCCACACGGACGTAGTTCTTGAACGTCTGGGGATCTTCTCGTCTCAGCTCTGGCATAAGACTGTCGTACTGGCCCAGGATTGGTCTCCTGAGGATCCAAGGCCGTGTCCAACACCTTCTCTGCCTTCTCCGCCGCCTTCTGTCCTCTTGTCTCTGCAAGATGTGCATTAGGACATTGCCAACAACGTCTGTCACCTGTCTGTTGAGCTCCAGCAGCTCCTGCATCAGTTCTACCTCGTTCTTGTTCATGTTGATGATGAATGAATGTAGAGTAGAGGAGCCTCCCTATTTATATGATTTTTTGGACACTCCTCAAATGACCCTCTTCGACCCCTATCTACCCTTATCAACCCTTATCGACCCGTATTAATTCCGTATCAACCCGGTTTGACCCCTATTGACCCGTCTCGAACCGTATAGAAATCCGGGTCGATACGATTTTAATTCCGTATGGACCCGGTTCGAGATCCGGCCGTGTGTGACTGTAGCATTTCTGTTCTGAGCAGTCTACATACTTGTCGTTTGTACAGATTTAAGACAGACCGATTGCCAATTTGAGGTGATAAGTTTGACCAGACAGATATGTCGTAACAATGCAAGCAGTTAATAAGTTGAATACACTGGATTCATATGGCATAAAACATGTAAAAGTATACGGGTGAGGTTAAGTAAACTCTTCACTGCACAATGCCGTTTTTTTTGCGCGACTATGAGTAAAAAGGGCTTTTATAAACATAATGGGAAAAGGAGAAAATGCTGGTAATCAGTATTTTCTCAATTTTCCATCACGTATTCTTATCCTCTAAAGACCATTTACATTGTTTTAATATTTTTTGTCGGCTACAAATGCTTTCCATTTGGATTAATCTAAAATTGTGTCATCTAGGAAAGCGTAAAGCGATATCCCAAGTTTATCTTGCTTTTAATCTCCGCTCAATCGTATAGTGAAAATTACGTATGAGCCGGGCTAGGTGGCTACTTCGGTAACTTACAGGAGATGAAATCTAGGGTTCGCTGGTTCGAATCCTCGAATCGACCAATTTCTTTCAGTGGATTGATGATAGTCACGGTGACAGGATCCTTTCCTCTCTCGCTGATCGTAATTTCGACACTGGTTATGGAGGGGAAACGGTTGATGTAAATGTGGTGATATCTTCCCTGTCCCACTCATTCAATGGTCTGAGATTACTTACTTCCATTCGTAATCACGTCCTGCATTTGGCAAGGCAATAAAGCACTGTAAATGTTGTTCACCAAGTGAAATATTTGCGTTTGACTCAACTTTGATAATTGCAAGGTCGTGCTACTTGAGGATAGATTGCGCTTCGTTTTGGAAATGTTTCATCTAGTGTGGCTGCAACTACAAGTGCAATTTGAACCGTAATGTGCCCATGCACATGCTCGTATGATAATAAAAAACTCCCTCGTCATTGTCATATTTCCGTTTTTAAAATCGAAATACATATCACGTATTGGGTTTTCCGACATTATTTTATAAATTAAAGTTACAACGAGGAAAGTGTAGCATTGTCTTTGAAAGCATTATCTACCTATGCACTGGCGTATGTCATTTTTTTCTCACATTTCATTTACTGAAAATGGTGTTGAATTTTGATGTCAGATGATAGTTCACACATTCTTAAATCATTGTTAGAGTTGTGTAGGTCGATGGGTGTGTTTGGATGGTGTTGTGCGTGGCAGCGAAAGTGCTAAATTGATACAGACGGAATATTATGTTGTAGTAACTTTCCTTGTCCTTGTATTTTATTCGAGCAGCGTGAGAAAATTTAACATCACGCGAGATCGAAGGTCGAGCGACATGTCAAAATTTTCTTACGCTGCGAGAGAGCAGCTCGCATGTTTTGATAGCATGTATTTCAAGGGATTCACCGGTACTAGGCTAGGGCGCTGAGGTGTCTTGCCCAAGGACACTCCCACGAAAAATCCAATGGATCCAGTGAGGCTCGAGCCCGGGACCTCCAGGTCACGAGTCCTACACTCTACCACTAAGCCACGCAGGACCGCCATTGCTCATGTATTTATGAATCAAATTCACAGAAAAATATTACATATATGCACATACATGATACAACCTGTTTTTCAGTGTATTCTTTGGTACTGATTCTCAGTACAATGTACATGTATTTACAAACTATTAAATTCTAGTAGCTGTAGTTGTAAAATGATTTCTTTGAGTGCTCTATATTCCATTTAGGCAACTACCTTCTTCATGTAGATGATTTTGTATTTGTGAATAAAGAATTACTTAGAGTTGTCGTACACCGAGAAAAGTAATCAACAGTTTCACTGTAACTGTACCAGGGAAATATTATGAGGACCATTATTCCGGTGATACTCGACCGATCTTTATGCAAATTGCAGGTGCACAAATTCATACTGTAGGAATGTTTCTATTCAAATTTTAGGTAAATAGATTGAAAACTATGAGAGAACAAGACATAAAGTTCTGTACATAGGCAATCCGGTTCAAGAACACTTCCCAAACCTCTTAAATTCATTGTGGAGGTATATCAAAAACGGAACACTACTATCGACGATAAATCTAAGATCAAAATGGGACGTAACGGAACACTTTCAACACACTTTTTCACTAGATTAAGTGATGTTTCATAAACAAGATACAAACCATGCTCTGTAAAAAAAGGGGCTTCATGCATCTGCAAAAAAGCATCGACCCATGTCAGCCTGTGCAGTCTGCGCAGGCTGATATGTGCCGAAACCTTTTGCTATTTGTTAATTTTCTGCATGTCAAAGAACTATTTTACCTCCAGGTCCAGCCGCTTGTTAGACTAAATGGGGTTTTATGGATCCATAACAATGAAATGACTAGCTTGGTGTATTGGATCACGGAGATGCATTAGGCCCTCTTTTCTCAGAGCATGGCTCATATGTATTCTCTTTACGTGCTTACTTGAGTTGTACAAGGAATTTCCGATTTAATAGTTTCAACGATTTAATAGTTTCCTCCCCGGATGTAGTAGCCTTGACTGCACTTCTTTCAAATTCTAGTGCAAAGTTAATGTAATATTGCATAATTAATTACACATGCCTCATGTCTAGCAACGTGCAAGACATTATTATGTGCTTTTGTGGACTGTGGGGTGGTACGAAAGATCGAGAAAAAAACATCTATAGCCCGAGTTTGAATCTACACTGTCCATTAGTGTGAAGGCGCCGTTCTGTTCATTCAGCAGAGCCCGGTAGCTCAGTCGGTAGCGTACAGTCCTGAAACCAGGGCTCACGGGTCCGAATCCCTATCCCAGACAGTTTCTTTTCGCGAGTTGATGATGGTCATTGAAACAGGGTCCATTATTCTCTCATCGCTGACCGTAGATTCGGCGATAGTTATGTTGGAAAGCAGACAATGGCTTTGGAAAAACAATGTGCGAAGTACTGGTGAAAGAAAGTCCAAGAAAGCATACAAAGGTGTCCTTGCCACCGCGAAATAACTGAAATAATGTTCTTAAAAAACATTAAACATCAAAGAAACAAACCATCATTCAGCGGACTTTAGATTAAGAAAATATCAAGGTTCTCTATGATCCCCACATCCGAAACGTACTTTTTGACCCGACATAACTCGTCTGAGGTGTTATCCATACAAACATCCCTACGAATTTTCTTGAGTATCCGACTGAAGTGGTTAGTCACCGGAGTGAACCGGATTTAACATAATAACTTGATAAGGACAAGTCGAACCGGATCAGACTTAATGACCAGGCCGAACTGAATAAAAGTTGATAATCGGATTGGACCGGAAAAAACTTCATAACCACTTTAGACCATTTTCTTCAATCTTTATACGGACCGACCAAGCTTTTTTTTTTTACCAAGGCCACTTATTCAACATTCGCTAGTCTTTCAGTCCTTTCAGTACTTTGATATTCTATTTCTGTTATTACTAAAGATATTAACTTCAAACTCCGTTTAGTTGTTAAATATCAAAAGGGGAATGGCAGCTAAACGTCAAAATATTTTTGACAGTTGTGTCCCTTTATCAACTTAGAGGTTTTACTGAAAACCAAGCAACTTCAGCCGAACGTTGGCACATGCGGGTCCGGTGCCCTTGTTTAAGTAGTACATCAGCATAATGCAGCTGTGCAGGGTTTATTTACTGATAGAGTTTTTCTGACAACTTACCGATCTTTGAACATCGATTTTCCATATAACATTTCGGATATAAAGAGTTGCGATAACGCGCTGTTATACAGTCACAGCAATTCACCCTGGTCTTTTGTTTTCTATTGGGCAGCTGTTGCCCTATTCATTCAGCCTATATTATGTTAACTAATTGACAGGAGTATTATGAAAAGCCCACTATTCAACCACATTTTAATCCTTAATTACACCCTGCGTAAAAAAAGCCTTTGAAAACCTTGTGGAAAAGAAGAAAATGCTGGTAACAACCATTTCTTTTATTTCCACAATGTCTTCTACCCTTTCAAAGACAAATCAATCTTTTGAGCCATATTTATTTTGTCGTCTGCAGGTGCAATCTACTCACAAAAATTGAAAACATTCTGAAAAAAAAAAGCAAAAAAAAAAAAAAAAAAACCGCTGGTAACCAGCATGTTCTTCTTTTCCCCACAATATTTTCTGTCATCTTTTGAGCAATATTCACTTTGTCGTCTGCATAATCATGCTTTCGGTTTGGACGTCTAAATACCTTTTCTTTGGTAAAGAGTTGAGAAATTTGTTGATTAGCAGTATCAGCTGAAAGGGACATTTCCTGGAATTGTAGTTCAGAAACAGTCGAATGCATTTGAGGTCATTTGCTGTGAAAAGGTGTAGTAGAGGCACTTAATGCGCAAGATTTAACCCTTATCCTGCTGAATAAGTTGAATAAAACTTTCAAGTCGATAGTAAAAATATGAATAATGGTACTTCAAATTTATTTTTTGGAGAAAAATATCTCCTTATTGGACAATATAGATCCAAGATCATATGCACGTTTTGTGAAAGTCTGATCTTGATCTACACTGTCCGCAAAAGGTCAGTGAGTCGCGCTTAGCAGCTTAAGGGTTAATGCAAAGGAAACGTCGAGAGAAAAAGTGTAACAGAAGCACTTACTGCAGAAGCTTTAACTCTTTGCCTGACCACAAAGCCTTTTATTGGTCAAAATTGAATTGAATTGTGGTTTAGGCCGCTTTCAATATTATTTCAGTCACATCACTGCGACATGTAACAAATTCCTGTAAATCCTGGGTTTCGCCAGCACTAGGCTAGGGCCCTAAAGAATCTAGCCTGACGACACTCCCCCGAAAAACCAAATGCTTCAGGTGAGACCCGAACCCGGGGCCTGCAGCTTACGTGTCGTACACTTCACATCCGAGTCGACGACCAGCTCTCGACCTTTATCCGAGCGTACTCATAAGCAGTCAATAGCGTCAGTCCTTAGTTTACCACTCAACGAATTCAACGAAACAAAAATCACATATGACCATGTGAAATTCGACTGACCAATGCCTTTGTGGCTAAAATGTAAGGCATACGCTTTGTACAAAACAAACCAAAACAAGAGCACCGCATGAAGGTGCCAACGCCGTGCTGCTGGTACTTTTTCAGTGAAAATTCTAGGTCAAAAAAATGGGCATAACTTTGTCAAAACATATTTTGGGGGTTACCTGCGCTTCCGGTACGGGTTTCCGTTGAAATACCTAACAACTAGCCCAAGTTCGTAATAATTCACTTCAGTAATAACACTGATGTAAAAGTTTTTGCACGACAGGTTTCCAAAATACCTCGAAAACGGCTATATTTGACTCTTTCAACACCTACTATATCAACTCGACCTCTTTTGACAGCTAAAAATGCTATACACTGAAATCTACAAAGTCTTTAATCCCACAAGCTTGACTAAAAGAGCGGGCGGTATATATACCTAAGATCAGACTGCACGTTATCTTGATCTATCCTGTCCGCAAAAGACCATCTTTTGGCCGAAGGCGCCAATAGAGTTAAAGAAAAAAGAAAAAAGCCCTCACAGCCGCTTTACCAGACGTCAAAATTTGCGACTTGCCAAAATTAAAAAAAAAAAAAACATTTAAGACGACATTTTGCATGTTACTCAAAACATAAAATTTGTCGTTCAAAGGTAGAAAAATTGTGGAAAAAGAAGAAAATGCTGGTCCTCTAGCATTTTCTTCTTTTCCCACAATGTTTTCTCAGGCCGTTAAAAGTCGGGATTGTGCGGTAAAGGGTTAAAATGAATAAAATTCGCAAACCTGTCGGTGCGACTTACCACAGAGTTAGTTCCCCTGGAAAACAGGCAAAATGAACATACTTATGAAGTCATGAATATTCTTCCCCGATAATCACATGTGATAGTATCCAACAATTTCAGCCTGCACAGTTTGACATAAGCCGACGCCTTTCGCTATTGGTAAACTTGCTGTATGTCCAAGGCCGGCATACTGCATGATTCAGTCGATTGTTAAAAAAAGTGACTATTACAGATCCATGATTATATGATGGCTTCACGCAGATGCATTGAGCCCCCATTTCAAGAGCATGACTCAATATATTTATCATCTAAATTTATATTCAAAGTTTGAAGACCTCCGGGAAAAGAAGAGGTAGTCTGATAAGAGGAGGAAATGTGCATCGTGCATAGCGTAAATACTGTATCAAATTACAATGTCTATACCCCCATACAAAATGTAATGCAGTTGTACCTTTACAAATCCATTACATAAGTGCTGCGCTCTGTGAAAAGGAAGTTTAATGCATTTGCAACAAGTATTGACCTATGTAAGCTGACCTGGGCTGAAACTTTTTGCTATTGATCGATTTTCTGCAGGTCCAAGGACCAGTTTACCTCGTGATTCAGCCTGTTGTAAGACAAAATGGATTTTATGGATCCATAATTATGTAAAGTCTTGTTTGGTGTAATGCATCTTGGAGATGCAATAAATCCCCTTTTGCCAGAGCCTGCCTCATATATAAACCACAAAGACTGAACTTACATAGTTGAGTAAACAGATAGTACAGGTCTTTGTTAAATTACATAATGTAGAAATCAAACTTAGTTCTACAAATCGAAATGTTTCAGTTGACCGAACGTGTTAGCATAATTAATACACTTGTGCTCTATATAGAAATCCATTATTTTCCGCTAGGTGGCATTTTTTAAATACATACCTACCTGACTTGGGCATCCTGGGTACATAACCGAATCGATGCAGCGAATTTCAAAATAAAATATACGTTTACTCACTGGTACATCCAACCATGGTTAGCTAGCATATCACAGAAGCACCAGTCATTCATAAATACAGCCCCTATGAGCTTGGGAAAAAGCCCTGGTATCAGTCCAGTGCGGTGGGGACGTTATTTTCGTTGTCAGTCTGTTGCACAAATCCCCGTTTCCCTAATATATATATCTAGAAACTGTATACAGAGGTTTGCAGTAAATGATGGTATTTAATAAAATTATTATCCCCGTTTGATAAAATTATATTTTTAAGAAATTTGTAGGGAAAACAAGAGGGCCATGATGGCCCTGGGTCGCTCACCTTAGTAGAGTGCCTTTAAGGTTTTTCTTTAATTTGACCATTTGACCTAGTTTTTGACCGCAGGTGACCCAATTTCAAACTCATATTTCATGAAGACAAACATTCTGACCAATTTTCAAGTCAATTGAGCAAAAAATGTGGCCTCGAGTGCCCTAAAAAGATATTTCTTTAATTTGACCTAGTGATCTAGATTATGACCCCAGATGACCCAAATTTGAACTGGTCTTTGACTATATCAAAAGAAACATTTTAACCAATTTTCAAATCAAATGAATAATAAATGTGGCCTCTAGAGTGCCCACTAGCTATTTCTTTAATTTGACCAAGTGACCTAGTTTATGACCCCAGTTGACCCAAATTCAGACTCATGTGAGATTTTACAAAGACAAACATTCTGACCAATTTTCAAGGCAATTAAGCAAAGAATGTGGCCTCTAGAGTGCCCACAAGGTATTTCTTTATTTTGACCTAGTGACCTAGTTTATGGTTCCAGGTGACCCAAATCCAAACTCATCTGGTATTTCATCAAGACAAACATTCTGGCCAAATTTCAGGTCATTTGAGCAAAAAATGTGGCCTCCAGAGTGCAAACAAGGTATTTCTTTGACCCAGTGAACTAGTTTATGACCCAAGTTGACCCAAATTAATCTTATGTGAAACTTTATAAAGACAAACTTTCTAACTAATTTTCAAGGCAATTGAGCAAATAATGTGGCCTCGAGAGTGCCAACAAGATATTTCTTTAATTTGACCTAGTGACCTAGTTTATGACCCAAGATGACCCAATTTTGAACTCAATGAAATTGTTGCGCTTAGATGGACAAGCAAACTTAGAAGAGAATCACTACATACCAAATATCAAAGCTCTACGCCTTCCAGTTTTAAAGAAGAATTTTAAAGTTTTCCTTCTTTGTTCCTATGTTCGAACTTGTGACCCCCGGGGCGGGGCCAGTTTTGACCCAGGGGCATCATATGAACCAACTTGGTAGAGGTCCACTAGGAAATGCTACATACCAAATATCAAAGCTCTACAGCTTCCCGTTTAAGAGAAAAAGAAATTTAAAGTTTTCCTTCTTTGTTCCTATCTTCGAACTTGTGACCCCCGGGGCAGGGCCAGTTTTGACCCAGGGGCATCATATGAACAAACTTGGTAGAGGTCCACTCTGAGATGCAATATACCAAATATCAAAGATCCACACCTTTCGGTTTCAGAAAAGAAGAATTTTAAAGTTTTCCTTCTTTGTTCCTATGTTCGAACTTGTGACCCCAGGGGCTGAGCCAGTTTTGACCCAAACAGCATCCTTGGAACAAACTTGGTAGAAGTCCACTAGGAGATGCTACATACCAAATATCAAAGCTCTATGCCTTCCCATTTAAGAGAAAAAAAAAATCTAATTTTTCCTTCTTTGTTCCTATGTTTGAACTTGTGACCCCCGGGGCAGGGCCAATTTTGACCCCAAGGGCATCATATGAACAAACTTAGTAGAGGTCTACTAGGAGATGCTACATACCAAATATCAAAGCTCTATGCCTTCTAGTTTTACAGAAGAAGATTTTTAAAGTTTTCCTTCTTTGTTCCTATGTTGGAAATTGTGACCCCCCAGGGCGGGGCCAGTTTTGACCCCAGGGGCATCATATGAACAAACTTGGTATAGAGGTCCACTAGGAGATGCTACATGCCAAATATCAAAGCTCTACGCCTTCAAATTTCAGAGAAGAAGATTTTTAAAGTTTTCCTTCTTTGTTAATATGCTCAAACTTGTGACCCCCGGGGTGGGGCCAGTTTTGACCCCAGGGGCATCATATGAACAGATTTGGTAGAGGTTCACTAGGCAATGCTACATACCAAATATCAAAGCTCTACGCCTTCCAGTTTCAGAGAAGATGATTTTTAAAGTTTCCCCTCTTTATTCCTATGTTTGAACTTGTGACCCCCGGGGCAGGGCCAGTTTTGACTCCAAGGGCATCATATGAACAAACTTGGTAGAGGTCCACTAGGAGATGCTTCATGCCAAATATCAAACCTCTATGCCTTCTAGTTTTACAGAAGAAGATTTTTAAAGTTTTTCTTCTTTGTTCCTATGTAGGAAATTGTGACCCCCGGGGCGGGGCCAGTTTTGACCCCAGAGGCATCATATGAACAAACTTGGTAGAGGTCCACTAGGAGATGCTTCATGCCAAATATCAAAGCTCTACACCTTCAAGTTTCAGAGAAGAAGATTTTTAAAGTTTTCCTTCTTTGTTAATATGCTCAAACTTGTGACCCCCGGGGCGGGGCCAGTTTTGACCCCAGGGGCATCAAATGAACAAACTTGGTAGAGGTCCACTAGGAGATGCTACATACCAAATATCAAAGCTCTGCGCCTTCTAGTTTCAGAGAAGAAGATTTTCAAAGATTTTGCTTTTTTTTCCTTTTGGTTGCCATGGCAACCAGAGTTGTGGGTGGAATTCAATTCTTTGAACAATTTTGGTAGAGCTTCACCCAAGGAACATCCCTGCCAAGTTTCATCAAGATTGGCCCAGTGGTTTAGGAGAAGAAGATGTTTAAAGAAATTGTTGACGGACGACGGACAACGGACGCAGGACATAGGGCGATCACAATAGCTCACCTTTAGCACGTTGTGCTAAGGTGAGCTAAAAAGGGGTTGATTTTTGCACAGAAATATTATTTATAACCATTTCCCGCTTGCTAATTTTAACGGAAATTTACGCACCGCGTATTTTTATATATCCTGTAAGGATAGTGATGCGTCATAGCAGACAAATCTATCTTCGAAGGATATGACATGCACAGACTATGATCGAAATCTCGATCTAAGCGACCATAAAATCCTTTTCACCCATTCACTGTGGACAAGCCATTTATCTAAAGTGACAATAGCTGCCTAATGTTAACCGGGTTTTAATAAGCATTTAAATGTGAATCATACCATTTAGAAGTATGGAAATCATTGTGAATATGACAATCAGTCATTGAACGTTCGGTCCAAGTGTTAGTCGCCGGCAGAGAAATGAATTTCGAAAGTAGGTTAAAAGTTGACAGGCCACTCTAATTTTTATATTTATTTTCATTTTGCCCGATTTTAAAATTCATTTTCTGCTAGCGACTAACACTTTGTCCGACCACACAATACAGATTGTCACCTTCACAATATTTTCCACACTTTTAAATGGCATGATTTAAATTTAAATGGATTTTAACACCTGCATTGTTTTTTGGCCGCTTTGGGGTCTTTAAAGTACAATGGTGTCTCAAAAGTGGTATAGGTATACCACAAAGACTAGACAGACAAGTCCAAGTACAAAAGCAGAATGTGTATTTAATTAAAAGAATAGAATCAATTGTATGAATTTAAATATTTCAGTCAGTCATAAATTGGGTGTATAGGATTACACAATACGTTTGTGCATTCGATTAAAAATCTCATTTTGTTCGACCCATCATATGGTTTACACTCCTTTACTGCGGACGAGTAAACAGTAATCTACGTTTGTGTCTCAACGTTTCTAGCATAGCTATATATATACATAGAGTAATAATGCAAAGATTAACAAATAGTTGTCATTTCTTAACCCACGAAATATATGTAGTTAGTCTACGCATCAGGATGGTAACTTGCTTTTCCTTTTTGGTCTGTTTTCCGTAGGCTGTGACATGGTTTCTCAAGGTATTTAGCCCTCACTGCTAAGCGCGACCCACTGACCTTTTGCAGACAATGTGAATCAAGATCAAACTGCACATAACGTGCAGTCTAATCTTGGTTCTACACTGACCGATAAGGAGATATCCCCCCCCCCCCCCCGATACTTTCAAATAGCAATATTTAGTAGTTTACTATCGACTGGAAGGTTTAACTTATTTGACAGGATTAGGTTTGCGTGCTGTTCCCATTTTCACACTAAACAGACCTTTAATCCTATTTTCTCTAGTCTTTTGGGAGCAGAAGTAACCAGAGGCAACGCTAAAGCATTTTCAGAAATTCGTTCAAAAACAGTTTAACCCTTTCCGTCCCATCGGCGACAGCAGGGGCAGCATAGGTTAAGATCAGACTCCTCAGAAATTGCAGTCTAATACTACATTGTATATCGTCTGCTTGCATAGTGAATCCTACATAGTTATAATCTTTATGGGTGTTAGTGGATTGTTTTTTCACTGGTCGAAAGGGGTCAAGGTTATATATTTGACGCTGAAAGCGTTAGAAAGTGTTGCATTTCAGTCAAAATTTTTCTCCACGCTGCGACTCTACTGTAAAACTGTTCCTGCGCTATTCTACTTCTTACTGTGGTCAAAAAGCAACGTCATGTCTGCGTTCTTTTGTGAGGCTTTTCTTCAAGAGCACATTGTCTTCTTGAACCTAAATGCGAGATGCGTGTATTTTCTATGTAGAAACATACCCCTGCACTCTCTCCTTAGAATCTTGGTCCCTTACTTTAAATCTTAATGAAGTTCATTTATGAATTCAGGCAGTTTCGATTGCTAAAGAATTTAACTTTTCCCATGTCGACTTGATTTCTATCCTCGTCACCCAAATATTAGTAGGTCGTGTTTAGGACCCAGGGTCTTTATATAAAGTATCTAATTATTTTGTCAGCTACGAGTAACCGGTGGTTAATTCTGTACAATGGTATACCTAATTTAATTTTACTAAGATATTATAGCATTCACCACAGCGAATTCACCCGGCCGCGTAAGAGTACATGTGTATACATTGTAACCAATGTATCAGAAAACGAAGAGAGGAACCTGGAAAGTGATGTAAAAGTATACGTAATAAATAGATGTATGCCTACCAGTAAAGGACGAAGGTCGTCTCTCGGATTAGTCCAGTGAATATCCAACATAATACAAGTTTGAAGGCTATTAAGTATTGATCGATTACCTCGTGTTTCTAATGACATGCACTACCTTCTCTAGATTGTCTCGTCTCCATGGTAACGTATCAGGTGTAAAAGACTGAGTGGTTTGTATATTAAAGTAACAAAGAGTAAATTCCTGAAATACAAAGTCTCGTGTTAAGGTATTTTTTTTTTTAGGGAAATGGCGGATATGGGGATATTAAGCTTAATGTCTAAATTGTGTTTGTTAGAATAAGTGTTGCATAGGGGTCATGCGTGGCTTAGATGCTCCGCAGGTAATCCAGGGGCTCTTGGTTTGAACCTCTACCGCGGTACTAAAATTTAGTGGGAACACCCTTGGGCAAAAAACGACACTGCCCTATAACAAATCCGTTGAGACCTATAAAGAAATGAAATTTCGCCTTGATGACTGAAATTAGGTTAAAAGTCGCGCTGAAAATCATTCTAGCCATAGATCTAGGTACTGCATTACAAAGATATTTTGAAATAAAACAATACCTCCGACTATTTCTTTAACAACCAGATTAACCATGAAATTGCTGGTTCGAATACCCTGCTCGGCGAATCGTTCAGAGGATTGATGATGGTCATTGCGCCGGGATTCATTCCTCTCCCACCGCTGATCGTTGTTCCAACAATGGTTATGTGGGAAAGCAACAAGCAGCATGGGAGGAACATTGTGCCAAGTGCATTATTCATGAGACATTCACAGGAAATAACAGGTGTATCAATTTCCAATATCGTGCTTCAAGTATTGTTAGTACAGCATCATACAGTTTTGTGTAAGAGGTCTATGAGTGTCTAAAACGCACTACTGGTATATCTTAATGTGAAGGAAACTCATGTTATCAATTAATGTTACAAATCTGTAAACAACACATACCAGCACACACTGTCACAGACTGTATGCATCTGCAAAATGTGAACGGCCTTAAATGGGCATTACAGCAGATTTGGTCTCGCAAGATGTTTTTAAGAAAATCGAAATAAAGACGGCAAATTTTCAATCGCGTGCATTTTCAATCGCGTTCAAAGATGGCTTCTTCATTAAAACAAAGATAGAAACACAATTAGAAAACACGTAGAATTATCGAGATTTATTATGTAACTGTAAAATTTCCTATTTCGTTATGGCTGTTATTGGATAAAAAGAAATAATACATTTTAAACAAAGATAATTGTCAGTTGGCCCGACAGTGGTATGTAATTGTAAAATTTCCCATTTCGTTATAGCTGTTATTCGATAAAAAGAAATAATACATTTTAAACAAAGATAATTATCAGTTGGCCCGACAGTGGTAGAGTCGCCGATTCTGGTTCGGATGGTCGTGAGTTCAAGTCCCACCGTAGGCAGTAGTTTCGCACCATTTCCCCCAACAAGGATAAGAAAGAGAGGTCTTTATGATTTTCTATACATAGTATCAACTTTCAATCCCCTAAGCCCCATAATTTTTGGTCAAAATCTGGTTAAATGCCCTTCAACCCTTAGGCTGCTAAGCGCAACTCACTGACCTTTCGCGGACCGTGTAGATCAATATCTCGATTGCACAGAAGGTGTAGCCTGATCTTGGATCTACAGTATCCGATAAGGAGATATTTTTCAAAAAAAAAAGAAAAAAAAAAAAAAAAAAAACGTTTGAAATAACAAAATTTGCAGTTTTACGATCGGATTGAAATTTTATTCATTAAGCATTATAATAATTGATCATCTGGGAGTTACATTGGAGAACCGAGTCTGTGCATCACTCGATAGGCAATATACATGTACCTAGCAAGCAGTGCACGACAAAAACTGATAAGGCCCGTCGACACCAAAGGTCATATTGGACGTATTAACAACAAATGAAATTCGTTTAACTGATCATACTGTAATGTTATGAACAAAAATTAAAATCTCAGCTGTGCAAACACTAAAAGAATAAATGACATTAGTGGCATATAGTCTAAAAATACGGATGGTCAATAGAACCTAAAATTATATCTTTTTATAGAGATTTACCTCTTTCAAGAACTCAAAAATACATTCGAACTTTACTGTATCAAATAAAGTGCTCAAACTGTCGACTTGAAAAACCTGTCTCTTATAGGTGCAAGGTCTACACAATCTGTAAGTATGTGTCTAACAGTTAGAGACATATTGCAGGGAATACATTGTGGTTACTCTTCTCCTTTGAGGAGGTGCGAGTGCGTCATATATGAATGACCAGTGCGAAGACGGGTCAAAATTCAAATAAGGAAATTCTTTGTAATTCAATGTGATCTTTCAAACTAAGAGATGATTTTCTCATATCCCAAAGTGGTTACGGACACTACGTGATCAAAAAGCAGTATTTAACCTTTGAAAAACTTGTACTGTCATTTTAAAGGCAAATTAATTGACCAAGAAACAAATTTATTTTATTTGAGACACATTGCTGTAGGAGACAACTGCTACTAAGTTTGTTTCATTGCAAACAAGTCAGTGCAGAGACATTAACAATAATATGCATAAATTATAATACTCTCAAAATTTGCATATGAATATAGCATAGGTATGAAGAAATTGAAGAACATGTCCTCATGTCTATTTGTGGTAGTAATGACAAGGGAAGTAAACCCAATGAACAGCAGAAAGTCAAAGATAGAAGAGAAAAGACCAGGCTTAAAGTACAAGCACGGAGAGCAAAACAAAGATAAAATAAAATCAAGTATGAACAGTTAATAAGACTGATAGATGAAGAAAGAAAGACGAAAGACAAAACGGCTGAAAGCAATATCAAATCCAGTCATACTCCAAGAATTGCGTAAAAAAAAAAAAAAAAAAAGGGGGGGGGAGGGGGAAATGAGGAGATATCGGCTTAAAAAGAAGGAAAAAACAGGCATTGTTGCATCAGTGAAGTAAAACAGAAAAACAAGAGGGCCATGATGGCCCTGGGTCGCTCACCTTAGTAGAGTGCCTTAAAGGTTTTTCTTTGATTTGACCATGTGACCTAGTTTTTGACCGCAGGTGACCCAATTTCAAACTCATATTTCATGAAGACAAACATTCTGACAAATTTTCAAGTCAATTGAGCAAAATATGTGGCCTCGAGTGCCCTAAAGATATTTCTTTAATTTGACCTAGTGACCTAGATTATGACCCCAGGTGACCCAAATTTGAACTGGTCTTTGACTATATCAAAAGAAACAATTTAACTAATTTTCAAATCAAATGAATAATAAATGTGGCCTCTAGAGTGCCCACTAGCAATTTCTTTAATTTGACCAAGTGAACTAGTTTATGACCACAGTTGACCCAAATTCAGACTCATGTGAGATTTTACAAAGACAAACATCTAGTGACCTAGTTTATGGTTCCAGGTGACCCAAATCCAAACTCATCCGGTATTTCATCAAGACAAACATTCTGGCCAAATTTCTGGTCATTTGAGCAATAAATGTGGCCTCTAGAGTGCAAAAAAGGTATTTCTTTAATTTGACCCAGTGAACTAGTTTATGACCCAAGTTGACCCAAATTAATCTTATGTGAGACTTTATAAAGACAAACTTTCTAACTAATTTTCAAGGCAATTGAGCAAATAATGTGGCCTCGAGAGTGCCAACAAGGTATTTCTTTAATTTGACCTAGTGACCTAGTTTATGACCCAAGATGACCCAATTTTGAACTCAATGAACTTGTTGCGCTTAGATGGGCGAACAAACTTAGAAGAGAATCACTACATACCAAATATCAAAGCTCTACGCCTTCCAGTTTTAAAGAAGAATTTTAAAGTTTTCCTTCTTTGTTCCTATGTTCAAACTTGTGACCCCGGGGCTGGGCCAGTTTTGACCCAGGGGCATCATATGAACAAATTTGGTAGAGGTCCACTAGGAAATGCTACATACCAAATATCAAAGCTCTAAACCTTCCCGTTTAAGAGAACAAGAAATTTAAAGTTTTCCTTCTTTGTTACTATGTTCGAACTTGTGACCCCCGGGGCGGGGCCAGTTTTGACCCAGGGGCATCATATGAACAAACTTGGTAGAGGTGCACTAGGAAATGCTACATACCAAATATCAAAGCTCTACAGCTTCCCGTTTAAGAGAAAAAGAAATTTTAAGTTTTCCTTCTTTGTTCCTATCTTCAAACTTGTGACCCCCGGGGCGGGGCCAGTTTTGACCCAGGGGCATCATATGAACAAATTTGGTAGAGGTCCACTAGGAGATGCAACATACCAAATATCAAAGCTCCACACCTTTCGGTTTAAGAAAAGAAGAATTTTAAAGTTTTCCTTCTTTGTTCCTATGTTCGAACTTGTGACCCCAGGGGCTGGGCCAGTTTTGACCCAAACAGCATCCTTGGAACAAACTTGGTAGAAGTCCACTAGGAGATGCTACATACCAAATATCAAAGCTCTATGCCTTCTCATTTAAGAGAAAAAAAAATTAAAGTTTTCCTTCTTTATTCCTATGTTTGAACTTGTGACCCCCGAGGCAGGGCCAATTTTGGCCCCAAGGGCATCATATGCACAAACTTGGTAGAGATCCACTAGAAGATGCTACATACCAAATATCAAATCTCCATGCCTTCCTGTTTCAGAGAAGAAGATTTTTAAAGTTTTCCTTCTTGGTTCCTATGTTAGAAAATTGTGACCCCCGGGGCGGGACCAGTTTTGACCCCGGGGGCATCATATGAACAAACTTGGTAGAGGTCCACTAGGAGATGCTACATGCCAAATATCAAGGCTCTACGCCTTCAAGTTTCCGAGAAGAAGATTTTTAAAGTTTTCCTTCTTTGTTACTATGCTCAAACTTGTGACCCCCGGGGCGGGGCCAGTTTTGACCCCAGGGGCATCATATGAACAAACTTGGTAGAGGTCCACTAGGCAATGCAACATACCAAATATCAAAGCTCTACGCCTTCCAGTTTCAGAGAAGATGATTTTTAAAGTTTCCCCTCTATGTTCCTATGTTCGAACTTGTGACCCCCGGGCCAGGGCCAGTTTTGACCCCAAGGGCATCATATGAACAAACTTGGTAGAGATCCACTAGGAGATGCTTCAAGCCAAATATCAAAGCTCTATGCCTTCTAGCTTTAGAGAAGAAGATTTTTAAAGTTTTCCTTCTTTATGACTATGCTCAAACTTGTGACCCCTGGGGCGGGGCCAGTTTTGACCCCAGGGGCATCAAATGAACAAACTTGGTAGAGGTCCACTAGGAGATGCTACATACCAAATATCAAAGCTCTGCGCCTTCTAGTTTCAGAGAAGAAGATTTTCAAAGATTTTGCTTTTTTTCCCTTTTTGTTGCCATGGCAACCAGAGTTGTGGGTGGAATTCAATTCTTTGAACAATTTTGGTAGAGCTTCACCCAAGGAACATCCCTGCCAAGTTTCATCAAGATTGGCCCAGTGGCTTAGGAGAAGAAGATGTTTAAAGAAATTGTTGACGGACGACGGACGACGGACGCCGGACATAGGGCGATCATAATAGCTCACCTTTAGCACGTTGTGCTAAGGTGAGCTAACAAGAAACTGTAAAAAGAACTCAAGCTTGGAGAATGCCCATAAAGTTGAAGGATAGTGAAAAGCAAGAAACAGATGTTGATGTAGTTGAAGATAAAGATACTGAGTTACCTGTTAAACCTAAGGCATTACCAAAAGCAACTTTATACAGACACTTGAGGAAAGTCAAGGATGTTTTACCTGAAACACCAATAAGTAAAGCCGACATTTTAAGTAAATTGATTGAATCCCCATCAACATCCAAAGTACTCATAAGAAAACAACTAATAATGACACCCGAATATAGAAGCGTGAAATTACAGATACAGTTTGGAAGTCAGTGACAGAAAGTATGTCAGAAGTTAAGTCAAAGAAAAGTGGTGCAAAGAACCATGCATTCAACAATATATGTAATTCAGTTCAAAGGAAGTAAAGAGGACATAGATTGAAAAAGTATTTCAATGTCAAAGCCCGGTTTTACTTGGTGGGAAAAGAGAGAGAGAAAAAGAAGAAGTGATGCTCTTGACTCTCATGTAAAGGGTTCTGTGGCTATTTTTTTTCCTATGCCCTGAAATAAGCAGAGAGGTGCCAAACAAACGTGAAACTGTGAAAGTCAGAAAGGAAGGTCAGAAAGAAACACTTCAAAAACATGTTATGACCATGACACTAGAAGAAGCTTATCATAAAAGAGTACAAATCAAAAAAACCCAGATCACAAAATTGGACTGACTTCATTTTCAAAATTGAAACCGGTAAATTTGAAAAAAGTTTCTGGAACAAGCAGGTTATCATGCCTATGTCAAAAATGTTGTAATGTGGCCTTGAAAGTTGAGGCACTAACGAGAATGAAGGTTGTGAAAGAGAATGTCAATATTGTTATAAATGAGAAAAGCCTGAGTGATGCTACATTTTGTGAGTATAAGAAAAGTCCATCTATAGCTTGCCTGAGGAGGGAATGTGAAAAATGTGGCGTGAAATGTCTTCGGGATTACCTACAACCATTGGCTGAAATTTGTGGTGACTGTTTAGTCTCCTGGCATCAATGGTAAAGTCTTGAAATGGCTAAAGATAACAAAATAAAGCGCTGTGTATCATGAGTCCAAAAACAATCAGACACCAATACATTTGTATTTAAGGTGAAACATTAAGTATTAAGTATTTAAGGTGAAACATTCCATCACAGGCATAGCAGAGGAAACTAAGTATGATACTGATCTTGCTATTGCTTTTGAAAACAAAGCTACAGATATTCTTTTAAGTAATGGAGTGAAAATAGATATGATCCATGAGTGGACAGATAATTGTGCCGCACAATATAAAGGGAAAAAAGCCTTCGCAGATATCAGTTTGAGGAAAAAGTCATCAATAGCCCGCAATTATTTTGAAGCCTCTCAAGGAAAAAATGTATGTGACAGGCTTGGTGCAACGGTGAAAAATGTCTGATATAGAGCTGTGGTGAGCAACAGAAAGGTCATTAGTAGTGCGCAAGATGTTTATGATTTCTGTACAGAGAAGCTGAAATGGAGCCTATCAACAAAGAAACAAATACAATTTCAAGAAGGGAATTTATCCTTGTTACTGATGTAAAGCGAAATAGAGATGAAATAAATGTACAGACATTAGTTGGTACAAGAAAGTTACATGCTGTTAAGTCAGTTGGGAAAAACTATGAACTGAGTGCAAGAAATCTTAGCTGCTATTGTGACCAATGTTTGGAGGGTAATGAAGCTTGTGATTTCAGTAAGCATGTTAATGCCTGGGTGATGCGCAAGTTAATTGTTACCAATGAAAAATCAAATCAGAAAGAAAACCAACCAAGCAGGAAAAATGATCAGAGAATCAGTTCACAAAAGGACTTTCCTAGGAAAAGAAACACAACCAAAGATAGACAGCCCACCACTAAAAAGAGAGCTAGAGTTGTCAATGAATCACTAGCTCAGAAAAAGACAGACTCACATTCTACACAATATCACACTTGTGACTTTGTAGCTACTGGGCTTAAGCCTAAAATAGGTCTTATTTGTGTTTACTTAGCAGAAGTTTTGGGCCTTTATGATACAGAAGTTAGGCTATAATACATGGGAAAATCAGGCAATGTTTTTGTATGGCCAGAGAGAGAGGACCTTTCACAAGAGCAATTAGATAGAATTCTATGCAAAGTACAGGCTCCAGACCTAGTTAACGAGAGGGGTCATTTTGGATTTAGTTCAACGGCCAGATTAAAGCTAAAAGTGGACCTTGAAAAAACCCACATTTTTATTTCAAGTAAATGTATGCTGTGCACATGTGGTACATCTTGGTTACTTGTTTTTTATTGAAACTCGGCTGAAGTCCAGTATTTTTGCAACTGCTTCCCAGTCCATACTGGAAACAACACGTAAAAGATTCAGAGCTTTTTGCCATTTATTGCTCAGATAATTAATATTTGGGATGAACGTGTGTTTAGAATCGAATAAAAGACCTAAGAATTTGAATTCCGGGACGACTTCTATACGGACATCTTCTAATGTCAGCTCCGGATCGAGATGAAATTTCTTGGACTGACAGAAATGCATACATTTGGTCTTGGTTTTCGAAACTTTGAAACCGTTTTCGTTTGACCACTTGCTTAAATTATTTAAGACCTGTTGAAGCTGTCTTTCAATCGTATGCATATGTTTTGACCGGTAGCAAATGCAGAAGTCGTCAACATAGAGAAAGCATTCTACTCCAGGGCAAACAGATTTAACGATGTTATTAATTTTAACACTTAAAAGTGTTACCGAAAGGATGCTTCCCTGGGGAACGCCCATTTCCTGTTCGTGTGGGCTGGACAATGTATTTCCAACTCGGACTCTAAACTGACGTTCATCTTAAAAAGCAGAAATGAAATAAGCAAGGCGACCTCGAATACCGAAATCATAAAGGTCGTTCATAATACAATACTTCTAGGTGGTATCGTAAGCACTTTCTAAATCAAAATCTTTATGAAGGCTTCACGTATGAAAGTCTCGAAGCGTACTAAGTGATCAAGAGTGCTTCTCTCTTTACGAAATCCGCACTGGTTTGTGGAAATAAGTTTAGTTTTCTCTAAAAACCAAACTAGGCAGTCATTTACCATTCTTTCCATAGTTTTACAAATACAACTTGTTAAGGCTATATAGGGGGGTAATTACTTGGGTTTGTAGAATCTTTGCCTGGCTTTGGTATAGGTATAACTATAGCTTCTTTCCAAGAGCCTGGAAGAACACCTGTCTTTCAGATCTGATTAAAAATTTGGAGTAAACAATGGAGGGAACGATACGGCAAGTGTTTAAGGAAGTGGTAATGTTTATCAAGACCCAACTGCAGTGTCATGACATTTCTTAAGAGCTTTTTTTCAGCTCGTAAATGGTAAAAAACTTTATTATAATGTTCCTTGTTACTGGATTTAAAATTCAGTGTGGATTTCTCTTTTACTTTTTGACGTTTTCGAAACATGGATGAGTAATTTTCATCAGAAGACTTCTTGGCGAACGTATCGGCCAACACATTGGCAATGTCATGTTTAGAAGTAAAATTCCCATCATCAGTATCAAGATGACCAACACTATTGGAAGTACTTTGGCCATTAATTTTTCGTATCATCTCCCATGTCTTTTTGACAATCGATCTACAATTTCATCGGGATACATACTGTCGCCAAGACGCACGTTTACTTTGTTTTATAGTTAGCCGTGCTCTCGCACGTGCGATTTTGAATGAATGAATGAAGTTTTATGGCCCGTCGACATCAAAGGCCATATTGGGCGCACTTACAATTAATGCAATGCTTTTTATTTGATATTCTTAAGGTTACGAAATAAGATTAAAATCTATACTGTGTAAACACTATGAGCAAGTAATTATACTGGCTTTTAGTATTTAAAAAAAAAAAAAAAAAAAAAAAAACAAGAGGGCCATAATGGCCCTGGATCGCTCACATGAATCAGTAGGCGAAATTTCACTCCAGGGTCCTAATTGATAGTACTACATGCTAAATGATGTTAGGCCCAATTTCAAACTCATCCAATATTTTATCAAGACAACATTCTGACCAATTTTTAAGTCAATTGAGCAAGACATGTGGCCTTAAGAGTGACCACAAGGTATTTCTTTAATTTGACCTAGTGACCTCGATTATGACCCAGGTGACCCAATTTTAAACTCATCCTAGATTTTTTCAAGAGATTTTATGAAGACAAGCATTCTGAACAATCTTCAAGTCAATTGAGCAAAAAATATGGCCTCTAGAGTGCCCACAAGGTATTTCTTTAATTTGACCTAGTGACCTAGTTTATGATCCCAGTTGACCCAAATTCGGATTCATCTGAGATGTTATCAAGACAAACATTCTGACCAATCTTCAAGTCAATTAAGCAAGAAATGTAGCCTCTAGAGTGCCCTCATAGTATTTCTTCAATTTGACCTAGTGACCTAGATTATGACCCCAGGTAACCCAATTTTGAACCCCCCTAGATTTCATCAAGACAAACATTTTAACCAATTTTCAAGTCAATTGAACAATAAATATGGCCTCTAGAGTGCCCACAAGGTATTTCTTTAATTTGACCTAGTGACCTAATTTAAGACCCCAAATGACCGAAATTCAAACTCATATGAGATTTTATCAAGACAAACATTCTGACCAAATTTCAAGTCATTTGAGCAATACATGTGGCCTCTAGACTGCTCACAAGGTATTACTTTAATTTGACCTAGTGACCTAGTTTATGACCCCAGGTAACCCAGTTTCGAACTGACTGAACACGTTGTGCTCAGGTGGGCTAACAAAGTTAGAACAGGTTCACTACATACCAAATAACAAAGCTCTATGCCTTCCAGGTTTAGGAAAGAAGAATTTTAAAATTTTCCTTCTTTGTTCCCTTGTTCGAACTTGTGACCCCCGGGGCAGGGCCAGTTTTGACCCCAGCGGCATCATTTGAACAAATTTGGTAGAGGACTACCAGGAGATGCTACAAACCAAATATCAAGGCTCTACACCTTCCAGTTTTAGAGAAGAAGAATTTTAAAGTTTTCCTTCTTTGTTCCTATGTTAGAACTTGTGAACCCCGGAGCAGGGCCAGTTTTGACCTCAGGGGCATCGTATGTACAAACTTGGTGGAGGTCCGCTAGGAGATGCTACATACCAAATATCAAAGCTCTACGCATTCCAGTTTCAGAGAAGAAGAATTTTAAAGTTTTCCTTCTTTGTTCCTATGTTCGAACTTGTGACCCCCCCCAGCAGGGCCAGTTTTGACCCCAGGGGATCATATGAAAAAATTTGGTAGAGGTCCACTAGGAGATGCTAGATGACAAATATCAAAGCTCTACGCCTTCCAGTTTCAGAGAAGAATAATTTTAAAGTTTTCTTTCTTTGTTCCTATGTTCGAACTTGTGACCCCCGGAGCGGGGCCAGTTTTGACCCCAGGGAGATCATATGAACAAACTCGGTAGAGGTCTAGGAGATGCTACATACCAAATATCAAATCTCCATGCCTTCCGCCCCCAGCCGGACGGGGGGTAGAATTCGCCGGCTGCCAGTCCTGTAGAGTGGTAAGACCCCACCAATGGACCCGCCTGTTTGCCGTGGGTGGAGACTCGTAAGCTGGAAAAGAGGATCCTGTCAGTTGAGGGGAGCCCAGGGATCTCCAGCTCTTCAACATACTGCTTCGGCCTCGGCTTCGTGTAAACGAGAGCCTAGATGGGCCCGGTCTAGTGCAATCGGCTGGTCAATCTTCTTGATTGGGGCACATATTGACGTACAGTTTTCCATAACCGTAGGTTTAAACATAAAGCTAATCTATACTATGTATGTATGTTACCGAGAAGAGTAAAACCTTTCCTGTACAAGTTTCTTGTATGTCTTTGTTTTGTTTCAATTTAAAGGGAGTGATACCTTTAGACCTCTCTGATCTTGAGTTGGCCTATGGGTCAATTGGCTAGTGATTGTGGTGCGTTGGGCGCTTTGGGGTGCATGGCCACTACTCATATTTGAGTTCTGGCCATCCACTGTCGTTGCGGCTTTTGCTTCGCGCTCGTTGCCCGAGTATGTCATTTGGGTATCCCTGACACAGGAGGCTGGAAATCCGCTTCCGTATGTGTCCCCTGGTTGGACTCCGTGGTGGGTGGGGGCCACGAATGATGAAATTTAAACTTAAAATCATGGATCAACCAAACAAAAAAAGAACATATGAACATCTAGAAAACGACTCTCCTCCTGTTGAATCGACTAACGGCTTTCCACGGTTTCTCGTCATCGAATCTGTGAATAAAGAAGAACCATTATCAAAACTTTCACTTTTTGTCATTGAGAAAGTACTGGTTTCAGTTGCTGGATCACCGAAATCCGTTAAAAAGCTTAGAACTGGCGGCCTGCTTGTTGAAGTAGAAAAAGCTCAACATTCAAAAAACCTTCTTGCCATTAAACAATTTTTCAACATTCCCGCAAAATGTACTGAACACAGTTCTCTCAATTCATCAAGAGGTATTATACGCTGCCCAGATTTAGCTGGTGTTGAAGAAACTGAAATTGTGTCTGAACTTACAAATCAGGGTGTTCATTGAAGCTAGACGGATCCGTGTTTATCGTGACAACGTTAGGCGGGACACGAATTCCATCATTTTGAAGTTCAACACAGCCATTCTCCGCAAGACCTTGAAAATTGGATACTTAAAAGTGGCAGTCGACCTTTACATTCCAAACCCGTTACAATGTTACAAGTGTTTCAAGTTTGGACATCACGAGCGGCAATGCAACGCCGATGAACATTGTAAACGATGCGGAACAAACGAAGTCGAGACATATCATGTTTATCCCTGCGACAAACCAATGAAATGTTTAAACTGTGGAGAAGAACATTATTCAACATCACGATCATGTAAGATTTGGAAAAGGGAGAAGGAAATTATTACAATTAAACACCGGGAATGTCTATCGTTTGCAGAAGCACGAAAAATTGTAGATGCTCGACATGCATTAGGTGCATCCTACTCTAGCGTGGCAAAATCCACTTCATCAAGAACTATTAATATGCAAGATGCTCAAGCACAGACATCCGAAGCCTCAGCACAAACAGTACCACCACAGAAACAAATTTCAACTTCTGCAAAAACTTCACAGAAACCAGTAGTAAATAGGAAGCCAGAGAAAGCAACCCCTAAAAGTCCAGTTAAAGCTCAAAATACGGTCCTCTCGGATCGCCTTCCAAAGGGATCCGATGACCAAATTCAACAGCATAACCGCTTCCAATGTCTTGATGAAGACATGGAGGCGGAAGACACCCTTGCGGAGTCTAAAACAAATAAGCAAGGTCGTATCATCAAATTAAATAAAAAATGATTCGATTTATACTTCCATTGCTCTATGGTATCAACATTCTTCTAACCTTAGCAATGAGTAATAACATTCTGCAATGGAATTGTCGGAGCATCAAAGCTAATGTTGAGGAATTAAACCTTCTCATTAATGAACAAAAACCAGTAGCAGTTTGTTTACAGGAAACATTTCTCAAAGACTCTGATAACTTTACTTTAAAATATCACTCTTGTTATTTCGAACACTTTAATAGTAATGATAAAGCTTCCGGAGGTGTTGCCGTGATTGTGAACAACGATGTTCCACACCGTTCTGTCAAGCTTGACACTACTCTTAAAGCTGTCGCGGTAAATGTTTCCTTTCATAAGACCATTACTTTGTGTTCTATTTATCTTCCCCCTAACTTACCAATTGATATAAAAAAAACTTGATCATCTCATAGATCAGTTACCGCAGCCATTCATCTTAATGGGAGATTTTAATTCTCACCATACATTATGGGGATGTGCAGACACAAACAACAAGGGTCGAACCATTGACGAATTTATTACAAAACATGATCTTGCATTGTTAAATGATAATTCTTCAACCTATCTTCATCCTGCTACTGGTTCTTACTCATCTTTAGATCTTACTATATGCAGCCCTGGAATTGTTCCAGACTTTAACTGGAAGGTTGATGATGACCTTCACGGAAGTGATCATTTCCGATTGAGGTATCGGAAGTAGGACCATCAATACAGGAGCGTCCAGAACGCTGGAAGCTCCATAAGGCAAATTGGGAAAAATTCAAACTTCACTGCGAACAATCAATTTATCCCACTGCTTTTGATGATTGTGAAAATCCTGCAGAACTTTTCACCTCCTTACTTTATTCGGCTGCTGAAAAATCAATTCCTCGGACATCGACAAATCCAAAGAATCCAAGCAAGCAATGGTTTAACAATGATTGCAAAACGGCTATAGCTGAGCGAAAGCCTGTTCTCAGACAATTTAATTTGCGACCGACTCAGGAAAATCTTTCAAAGTTCAAAATTGCACGTGCAAAAGCACGACGAACTATCAAGCAAAGTAAACGTGCGTCTTGGCGACGGTACGTATCTAGATTAAATTCTAGATCGTCTGTCAAAAAGACATGGGACATGATTAGAAAAATTAATGGGAAAAACTCCTCGTTAAATATCGGGCACTTAAATTCGGATGATGGTGTTGTCACATCCAAAGCAGATATTACCAATGTCTTGGCAGAAATTTTTGCAGAAAAGTCGTCTTCCTCAAACTATACGACAACATTTCGAAAATTCCAAGACACCAAAGAAAAAACTAAACTCAATTTCAAGTCAAATAATACAGAGCATTTCAAGAGGTGCATTGCAGGAAATACACTGTGGCGCTTCTTCTCCTTTGAGGAGGTACGCGTGTGTCATGTATGTATTACCAATGCGAAGACGGGCCAAAATAATTTCTTCACGGCGACTTGTCTGCAACCCTGGAAGCCACTCGCCAAGTGTTGGCTTCACTATAAAGAATTTGTTATCTTTGTTAGCTGGGTCATAACAGGATTGCTGCCATACATTCGGATAAAATCATTAATCAATGGTTTAAAATCGTTAAAAGGAACTTTAAAAGGTAAAACTTCCAGTGACAATGCCTCCTTGGCAGCTTTATCTGCCTCTTCATTGCCACTGATACCAATATGGCTAGGGAGCCAACAGAAAACAATATCGACTTTTTCACACATTCCAGATAATTTTTCAAGGAGACTGGCTATTAATGGGTTATCTTTTTTTACACCCTCAAGTGCTTGCATGGCAGATAAAGAATCATTAAAGATAATGTAGCGCCAGTAAGCGTCTTGTTGAATATGGTTGAGAGCAAGGTCGATTGCTTTTAGCTCCGCAGAAAAAATAGAAGAATTATTAGGAAGCCGAAACTCATATAACTCGCCATCGAGCACGGCAGCTGCAGCAACTTAGTTTCCATCTTTAGAACCATCGGTATATATCTCTTCGTGAAGGCAGTATTGTTCTTTTATTTCAAGGAAATTATTTTTAAAAATCGTAGGATCTGTTGTAGCTTTCTTGTCTGAAGTAAGATTATATATGTAGGTTGGACTTTTAGAAGTCCATAAAGGAACTTCAGAGATTTTTTGTTTTGCTACATCCTCCAGATCGCAATCAATACAAGTTATATCCACTTCAGAGCGCAAACTGAAAGGAGGTATAACTTTTTCTCTATTTAAAAACTTGTCCTTGTACAGCGGTTCAAATACTACTTTATGTGTGGGGTTGTCGGGATTTGATTTTAATTTTAAGTAATATTGCAAGGAAAGTTTCTTCCTGCGTAAATTTAAAGATGGTTCATTTGCCTCTGCATATAAACTATTGACAGGGGATGTTCTAAATGCGCCAAGTGCTAAGCGTAAACCTTGTTTATGGATAGAATCCAGTTTACGAAGGTACGATTGCCGCGCTGAGCCATATACAATGCAGCCTTAATCTAATTTAGAACGGTCAAGTGTTCTATAAAGTCTCAAAAGGACTTTTTTGTCAGCTCCCCAGTCCATACTGGAAACAACACGTAAAAGATTCAGAGCCTTTTGGCATTTATTGCCTAAATAATTAATATGTGGAATAAACGTGAGTTTAGAATCGACTAAAAGACGTAAGAATTTGAATTCTGGGACGATTTCTATACGGATATCATCTAATGTCAGCTCCGGATCGAGATGAAATTTCCTCGACTGACAGAAATGCATACATTTGGTCTTGGTTTTCGAAAATTTAAAACCGTTTTCGTTTGACCACTTGCTTAAATTAATTAAGACCTGTTGAAGCTGTCTTTCAATGGTATGCATACCGGTATGTTTTGACCGGTAGCAAATGCAGAAGTCGTCAGCATACAGAAAGCATTCTATTCCAGAGCAAACAGATTTAACGATGTTATTAAATATTACTTTATGTGTGGGGTTGTCGGGATTTGATTTTAATTTTAAGTAATATTGCAAGGAAAGTTTCTTCCTGCGTAAATTTAAAGATGGTTCATTTGCATATTTTCTATGCGCCATTGTGTAGGCTGCATTGTGAGTGCTCTAAAAAAATGGAATTATATCAGCAGTACTAATGCATGTAGAAGGCTGAAAATTGTCATGAATATGCTTGAATATACAGTGAATGGGATTTTATGGATTTTGTGTGAAATTTCACTATTGTTTTGTGTTAACTTGCATTTTAAAGACAATACTAGGCTCTATATTAGGTTCTTATTTAATAGTAAATTGCCTCAGGCAATAGTGAATGGATATCACCTGACAATGATTAGGCAGTATAATAGGTGTGAACTTCACAATATTGGACAATCAACAAAGGACAGACCAAATTCTCTTACACTTGACAAACTGAAACAGTTAGGTATTCTTAAATATAGAGGCACTCGAGGGGGACAGTTTCAATTAAGACGCGCTTGTGATCAGAATCAAGGAGTAAACTTGGACAATCTTGTGCCACTGCCAAGGCTGATCCCCACTGTCTCTAGTAGAAGAAAAACTCATTTAATAAAAATGAAACGCAAAAACAACTTTCCATCAAGAACTCTGACTAGCATTAGATGCGTAGTAAATGCTTCTGTCAAGGGAAAAATGAAAATGCGAATGTGTTGTATCAGTCCGAGGTCTGTTAAAAACAAGGCACTGTCTATTTGTGATCATATACTTTCAAATGACCTGGATCTTATCACTGTGACAGAAACCTGGCTGGGTTCTTCTATTGATAAGGCATGTATCAATGACCTTGTGCCTACTGGTTACCGAATCAGACATGTTCCTCGACCCAGCCATCGGCGCGGAGGGGGTGTAGCTGTAATTTACAAGTCTGGTATAAATGTGCGTATCTTATCATCAAGCAGCGATCAACAGTTCTCTACTTTTGAATACATGGATTGCAATGTAGATATAAATGGCTACATGTTACGCATTGTCGTCATATATCGACCACCTCCAAGTAGAGAAAATGGTTTAAAGACCAGTGTTTTCCTTGAAGAAGAATGGCCTGGGATTTTAGCAAGCTACGCTACTTTAGACAAACAAATCATAATTACGGGGGATCTGAATTTACATCTTGACATTAAATCGAATACTGACACTGTTAGGTTTAATGGCATCTTAGAATCCTGTGGCATGATTCAACATGTTAATGAACCTACCCATGTTGGTGGTCACATTCTCGATGTTGTCATTACTAGAGATTCAGAAGACATAATATCAAACATGGTCATTACTGATCCTGGAATTGGGGATAGCTTCGGAAAAATGACACATGATCATTATGCAGTTGTATATAGCGTATTGGCCTCTAGACCAGCTCCTGTGAGAAAAACTGTTTCTTTTAGAAAATTTCGTTCAATCAACATAGAATCATTCAAAAATGATATTTTAACATCTGAAGGTATTCAATCTGGTTTCCAGTATACAGATGCTGAAGGCATTGTTGGTGCTTATATTAATGAACTTTCATGTCTGGTCGATAAACATGCCCCCCTTCAAACCAAAACCATTACTTTGAGACCAACATGACCTTGGTATACAGAGGAGCTTCATGATGCTAAACATTTGAGGCGCAAACTTGAAAGGAGATGGCGCCAAACTAAGCTGTCAATTGACCATCAAATCTACAGAAATCAATGCGCTAGGGTGAATAAACTGATTAAGAGGGCTAAAATAGTCTATTACTCGGACAAAGTGGCCTCATGTGGGCAAGATCAAAAAAGTCTGAATAAGGTAACAAAATACCTGTTGGAAGGTCCATGTGAAGTTGTCTTTCCATCTGGTAAGGCTTCCCAAGAACTTGCTCAAGAATTTAGTGACTTCTTTATCAGCAAGATAGAAGGTATAAGAAATGATATAATCATAAACAAGCAATCTACTTGTTTGCTGGATGAACCAACAGACAGATTACCAAGTGACAACCACTTGATTGAATTTACCCCAGCAAGTGAGGAAGAAGTTAAAAAAATTATTCAGAAGTCTCCAAATAAGTCTTGTGAACTTGATCCTATACCAACATGGCTTTTAAAATCTTGTATAGATGTTCTCATCCCTTTTGTGACAAAGATCGTTAATGTCTCTCTTGAGACTGCTTATGTACCACTGTCTTTCAAAAGCTCCTATATTAGACCACTCTTAAAGAAACCAAGTTTGGATCATAATATGCTTAAAAACTATAGACCTGTTTCAAATTTACCCTTTGTTTCAAAGGTCATAGAGAAAGTGGTCAATTCCCGTATAGAACAGCATTTGATATCAAACAGTCTTCATGAAGAACACCAGTCTGCTTATCGGTCATATCATTCAGCAGAAACAGCATTAGTGAAAGTCCAAAATGATATTCTGCAATCCCTAGACCAGAATAAAGTTGCAGTTCTTGTGCTACTTGATCTCTCCGCTGCATTTGACACAATTGACCATAGAACCTTATTACAACGTCTTGAAAACCATTTTGGTATAACAGGAAAAGCACTTAAATGGATTTCCTCATATCTCAGTGAGCGATACCAAACAGTATGTATAGATGGGAAATTATCAAAGTCTGTGCGTATGGAATTTAGTGTGCCGCAAGGCTCTGTGTTAGGACCAAAATATTATATTATGTATACAAAGCCTGTTGGCTCACTCTGCAGGAAACATGGACTTGATCACCATTTTTACGCTGATGACTCACAATTGTATCTGGCATTTGAACCTACAAATAATGTTTCTCAAACTGAAACCTTTAATCGCATCGAAAAGTGTCTTACAGATATTGTATCATGGATGCATTCAAATATGCTTAAACTTAACACAGAAAAAACTGAAGTTATACTATTTGCATCAAGCAGAAATGCCCATCTTCTTGATAACATAGAGCTGAATATTGGAGGCTCTAAGATCAAACCATCTAAGTGTGTCAAAAATCTTGGGGCTATGCTTGACATTAGAATGGATATGGAACAGCATGTAAACTCTGTATGTAGATCATGTTACGCTAAGTTGCGTCAAATCGGACATATCAGAAAATACTTAACACTTGACGCTACCAAATCTCTGGTAAATTCTCTTGTTACTTCAAGATTAGATTATTGCAACGCAATGCTATATGGAGTGCCTAAAAGAACCTTAAATAAACTTCAACATGTTCAGAATACAGCAGCCCGTATAATCAGCAGGGCCTCTCGTTTCAGTCATAGTACACCAGTACTGAAAGAACTCCACTGGCTACCCATTCAGTTTAGAATTTAAGATATTAACCTTAACCTACAAGGCCATACATGGTCAGGCCCCAGTGTATATAAACAGATTTCTTAAAGTGTACAGACCAACTAGAAACTTAAGATCTCGAAATAGTTCACTCACATTAGAGGTTCCAAGAAGCCGAATTACATATGGAGATCGAAGTTTTGTGATTGCAGCCCCAAAATTATGGAACAGCCTACCGGCAAACCTTAGAGACACTGATTCACTGTTTGCATTTAAAAAAGGACTGAAAACATACTTTTTTATCAAAACTTATGGAAATTAATTCCTGATAGACTGAAATTTATTTTTTAGACTGCAACCATGTGGAGTCAGTTTTTACAGTTTTAAAATTTATATTGTACATGCATAAGAGATAATCTCGTTTATGACGGTGTTTAGCCATAACATTTCTTAATCTGTATGATGTTAATTTGTAAAAATTGTGTACCTGTAGCTAGGATGTGAAGCACTTTTGAGCATAGTTAAGCTATGATTAAAGTGCTATATAAATAAGGTATAATAATAATAATTATTATTAATTTTAACACTAAAAAGTGTAACTGAGAGGATGCTTCCCTGGGGAACGCCCATTTCCTGTTCGTGTGGGCTGGACAATGTATTTCCAACTCGGACTCTAAACTGACATTCATCTAAAAAAGCAGAAATGAAACAAGCAAGGCGACCTAGAACACCGAAATCATAAAGGTCGTTCATAATACCATACTTCCAGGTGGTATCGTAAGCACTTTCTAAATCAAAAAAGACAGAAACAACATGATCTTTCCTTATGAAGGCTTCACTTATGAAAGTCTCGAAGCGTACTAAGTGATCAAGAGTGCTTCTTTGTTTACGAAATCCGCACTGGTTTGTGGAGATAAGTTTGTTTTTCTCTAAAAACCAAACTAGGCCGTCATTTACCATTCTTTCCATAGTTTTACAAATACAACTTGTTAAGGCTGTATGGCGGTAATTACTTGGGTTTGTAGAATCTTTGCCTGGCTTTGGTATAGGTATAACTATAGCTTCTTTCCAAGAGTCTGGAAGAACAGCTGTCTTCCAGATCTGATTAAAAATTTGGAGTAAACAATGGAGGGAACGATACGGCAAGTGTTGAAGGAACTGATAGTGTATATCATCAGACCCAACTGCAGTGTCATGACATTTCTTAAGAGCTTTTTTCAGCTCGTAAATGGTAAAATCTTTATTATAATGTTCCTTGTTACTGGATTTAAAATTCAGTTTGGATTTCTATTGTACTTTCTGACGTTTTCGAAACGTGGATAAGTAATTTTCAGAGGAAGACTTCTTGGAGAACGTATCAGCCAGCACATAGGCAATGTCATGTTTAGAAGTAAAATTCCCATCATGAGTATCAAGATGGAAGTACTTTTGCCGTTAATTGTTCGTATCATCTCCCATGTCTTTTTGACAGACGATCTAGAATTTAATCGGAATACATACTGTCGCCAAGACGTACGTTTACTTTGTTTTATAGTTCGCCGTGCTCTCGCACACCCGATTTTGAACTTTGCAAGATTTTCCTGTGTAGGTCTCAGATTGAAATTTTTGAGGACAGATTTTTGCTCAGCTATAGCCTTCTTACAAGCATCGTTAAATCATGGTTTGCTTTGATGCTTTGGTTTTGTCGACGTCCGAGGAATTGATCTCTCTGCAGCCGAGTAAAGTAGGGAAGTGAACAGTTCTGCTGGATTTTCACATTCGTCAATAGCATTGGGATCAATTGATTGTTCGCAATGAATTTTAAACTTTTCCCAATTAGCTTTATGAAACTTCCAGCGTTCTGGACGTTCTTGTATAGATAGTCCAAATTCCGATACTACGATTGGAAAATGATCGCTTGCATGAAGGTCGTCATCGACCTTCCAATTTAAATCAGTAAAAATTTCAAGACTGTATATACTTAAGTCTAAAGATGAATAAGAACCAGTTGCAGGATGAGGATACGTTGAGGATTTATCATTTAGAAGAATGAGGTCGTGAAAACGGTTTTTCACCAGGGTAGGTATGGTATGTTTCAACTTCATTGGTTCCCCATCTTTTACAGTGATCATCAGCATCACACTGCCATTCCATGATGGTCAAACTTAAAGCTTCTATAACATTGAAGTGGGTCGGAGGTGTAGATATCAACAGGAAGCTTCATGTATCCAACTTTCAGGGTTTTAGGTAGGATAGCCGTTTTGAATTTGAGATCTATGGTATTTGTGTCCTTCCGGATACCATCCCGGAAAACACGAATACATCTTGCTTCGAAGACATTCTGAGTCGATAATTCCGTTTCAATTTCTTTCTCCACACCAGCTAAGTACGGACACCTGATTATACCTCTAGATGAGTTCAGAGTACCATGCGCAGTGCATTGTGCGGGGATCTCGAAAAATCGTTTTAAGGCAAGAAGGTTTTTTGAATGTTGTGGCTTTTCAACTTCCACCAGCAGAGTGCCATTTTTCAGTTTTTTGACAGACTTCGGAGAGCCTGCCAAAGAAACCAGTACTTTTTCAATCACAAATGGTGACATCTTTGCCAATGGTTTTTCGAGCTGTAGCGATTCGATAATCAAGAAGAGAGCAAAAGGTCCAGTCGGTTCGGGTTCAGCCTGTTCATTATCAAAGTCTTTCTGTGTTCTTTTTTTGGTTTGGTTATCCATGGTTTAAGTTTAAGTGTTTGTAATTTGCGGCCCCCACCCACCATGGATTCCTACAAGGGGACATGGCCAATACAGGTGAATATCCAGCTCTGCATGTCAGGGTTACCCAAATGATATACTCGGGCAATGTAAACTATAAAATCTGATAGAGGGAGTGCGTGGCAACAACCCCAGATCAGGAAGCACACACGCAAATCAACGCTAGACCAAACAGTCCCCACAACCCAATTAGCCCATGAGCCTATATTAGACTAGGGACTAAAACACAAAAAAATATACAGTTAAATTGGACAAAGAATGAATGAGTGAGGTTTTAAGGCCCGTCGACATCAAAGGTCATATTGGGCGCACTAACAACTAATGCAATACGTTTAATTGATCAAACTGTAAAGTTACAAGACTTTTAAAATCTTAGCTGTGTAAACACTAAAAGAACAAAGGATGTTAGTGACATATAGTCTAAAAATACAGATGGTCAATAGAACCTAAAGTCGTATCTTTTTATAGAGATTTACCTCTTTCAAAAAGTCAAAAATAGATTCCAACTTTACAGTAGTAAATAAATTGCTCATACTGTCAACATGAAAAAACCTGTCTCTTGTAGGTGCAAGGTCTATACAGTCTACAAGTATGTGTTTAACAGTAAGAGGTGTATTGCAGGGAATACATTGAGGTGCTTCTTCTCCCTTAAGGAGATATGAGTGTGTCATGTATGTATGACCAATGCGAAGACGGGCCAAAATAATTTCTTCACGGCGACTTGTCCGCAACCCTGGAAGCCACTCGCCAAGAGCTGGCTTCACTGTAAACAACTTGTTATCTTTGTTAGCTGGGTCATTCCAGGATTGCTGCCATACATTCCGGATAAAAACATTTATCAATGGTTTAAAATCATTAAAAGGAACTTTAAAAGGTAGAACATCCAGTGACAATGCCTCCTTGGCAGCTTTATCTGCCTCTTCATTGCTGCTGATACCAATATGGCTAGGGAGCCAACAGAAAACAATATCGGCTTTTTCACAGATTCCGGATAATTTTTCGAGGAGACTTACAATTAAAGGGTTCTCAGTTTTCTCACACTCAAGTGCTTGCATGGCAGATAACGAATCAGTGAAGATAATATAGCGCCAGTAAGCATCTTCTTGAATATCGTTGAGAGCAAGGTCGATCGCCTTTAGCTCCGCGGAAAAAATAGAAGAATTATTAGGAAGCCGAAATTGGTATATTTCGCCATCGAGCACAGCAGCCGCAGCAACTTTGCTTCCATCTTTAGAATCATCTGTATATATCTCTTCGTGAAGGCAGTATTGTTCTTTTATTTCGAGGAATTTATTTTTAAAAATCATTGGATCTGTTGTAGCTTTCTTGTCAGAAGCAATATTGTATATATAGGTTGGACTTTTAGAAGTCCATAAAGGAATTTCAGAGATTTTATGTTGCGCTACAACCTCAAGATCGCAATCAAGACAACTCATATCTGTTTCACAGCGTAAACCAAAAGGTGGTATGACTTTTTCCCTTTTTTGAAAGTCATTCTTGTACAGCGGTTGAAATACTACTTTATGCGTAGGGTTGTCGGAGTTTGACTTTAATTTTAAGTAATACTACAAGGAAAGTTTCTTCCTGCGTAAATTTAAAGATGGTTCATTTGCCTCAGCATACAAGCTATTGATAGGAGATGTTCTAAAGGCGCCAAGTGCCAAGCGTAAACCTTGGTTATGGATAGAATCCAATTTCCGAATGTACGATTGCCGCGCTGAGCCATATACAATGCAGCCGTAGTCTAACTTAGAACGGACAAGTGTTCTATAAAGTCTCAAGAGGACTTTTTTGTCGGCTCCCCAGTCCATCCTGGAGACAACACGTAAAAGATTAAGAGCTTTTTGGCATTTATTGCTAAGGTAATTGATGTGAGGAATAAACGACAGTTTAGAGTCAAATAAAAGACCCAAGAATTTAAATTCATGGACGACTTCAATTTGTGCTCCATCTAGTGTAAGTTCTGGATCTAAGTGAAATTTTCTTGACTGGCAGAAATGCATGCATTTGGTCTTGGTTTTTGAAAATTTAAAACCATTTTCCTCTGACCATTTTGCTAAGTTATTTAAAACTTGTTGTAACTGCCGTTCAATGGTATGCATATGCTTAGACCTATAGCAAATGCAGAAGTCGTCAACATATAAAAAGCATTCCACAACAGGACAAACAGACTTAACAATATTGTTTATTTTGACTCTGAAGAGTGTTACTGAAAGAATGCTTCCCTGGGGAACGCCCATTTCTTGTTCATGGGGGTTGGAGTAAGCATTTCCTACCCGGACTCTAAACTGACGTTCATTCAAAAATGCCGAAATGAAATAAGCAAGGCGACCTCTTATACCGAAATCATGGAGGTCGTTCATGATTCCATACTTCCATGTGGTATCATACGCACTCTCTAGATCGAAAAATACAGAAACAACATGTTCCTTTTTAATAAAAGCTTCGCGAATAAAAGTTTCGAAGCGAACTAAGTGGTCGAGAGTGCCTCTTAGTTTACGAAAGCCGCACTGGGCGGTAGCGATTAGTTTGTTTTTCTCTAGAAACCAAACAAGGCGGTCATTAACCATTCTTTCCATGGTTTAGCAAATACAACTTGTTAAGGCTATAGGACGATAGTTTGCAGGATTCGTAGAGTCTTTACCTGGTTTTGGTATAGGAATTACTATAGCTTCCTTCCAGGAATCTGGAAGGGTGTCAGACTTGATTAAATATACGAAATAAATATTCAAGGGATCGAAATGGTAAATGTTTTACAAATTGATAATGGATGTCATCACATCCAATAGCAGTATCATGACATTTTTTAGAGCCCTTTTGAGTTCTTTCAGAGTAAAATCCTTATTGTAATGCTCTGTATTATTAGACTTGAAATTCAGCTTAGTTTTTCCTTTGGTGTCTTTAAATTTTCGAAATGTGGTTGTATGGTTTGAGGAAGACGACTTTTCTGCAAAAGTTTCTATCAAGACATTGGCAATATCTGCTTTAGATGTGACAACACCATCATCCAAATTTAAATGCCCGACATTTAACGAGGAGCTTTTCCCATTAATTTTCCTAATCATATCCCATGTCTTTTTGACAGACGATCTAGAATTTAATCTAGATACGTACTGTCGCCAAGACGCACGTTTACTTTGCTTGATAGTTCGTCGTGCTTATGCACGTGCAATTTTGAACTTCGAAAGATTTTCCTGAGTCGGTCTCAGATTAAATTGTTTGAGAACAGACTTTATCTCAGCTATAACCGTTTTGCAATCATCGTTAAACCATGGCTTGCTTGGATGCTTCGGATTTGTCGATGTCCGAGGAATTGATTTTTCAGCAGTCGAGTAAAGTAAGGAAGTGAAAAGTTCTACAGGATTTTCACAGTCATCAAAAGCACTGGGATAAATTGATTGTTCGCAGTCGACCTTGAACTGTTCCCAGTTTGCCTTATGGGATTTCCAACGTTCTGGACGTTGTTATACTGAAGGTCCTAATTCCGATACCTGGATTGGGAAGTGATCACTTCCATGAAGGTCATCACCAACCTTCCAGTTAAAGTCCGGAACAATTCCAGGGTTGCATATAGTAAGGTCTAAAGATGAGTAAGAACCAGTAGCAGGGTGAAGATGGGTTGAAGAATTATCATTTAACAGTACAAGATCATGTTTTGTAATAAATTCTGCAATAGTTCGACCCTTGTCATTCGTGTCTGTACATCCCCATAATGTATGGTGGGAATTAAAATCTCCCATTAAAATGAATGGCTGGGGTAATTGATGTATAAGATGATCAAGTTTTTTTTATATCAATTGGCAAGCTAGGGGGAAGATAACTGGAGCACAGTGTAATGATATTATTGAAAGAAATGTTTACTGGGACAGCTTGAAGGGTAGTGTCGAGTTTAACAGAATGGTGCGGAACATTGTTGTTCACAATCACGGCAACATCTCCGGAAGCTTTATCGTTACCACAAACTTTTTCAAATAACAGGAGTGATATTTTAGGGTAAACTTCTTGGACTCTTTTAAGGAATGTTTCTTGTAAGTAGGTGTATATTAAGGGTGCGATTGATCCGGGCGGATAGGCACTTTCCGGATAGGCTTCCTTTCCGAAGAACTCACCGGATAGGCTGTACCTATCCGGTGACCTTTGCGCGAATCGATGACGCGTTTATCGATCGATCACGCGGTTATCGGAAAGCGCACCTGTTAATGTCGAGAGATGACTAATCAATGTAATTCTATAGGATTTCTCGATATAAAAGCGCTTCTCATGGGTAAAGATCATTAGTAGCGTGTCGCTTATACGAATATATAATGGATAAGGAAGGTATTTTGAAGAAGTATTATTTTGATCACAAACATCCGGCTGCCTACAGAGGACCTGTGAAGTTGCTGAAAGTGCTCCAAAAAAAGTACCCGGGAATGTTTACCCTTAGATATATTTCTCAATGGTTAAGCAAACAAGACGCTTACGCTTTACAAAAACCAGTTCGTTATCGTTTCAAAATGGCTAATGTGAGAGTAACATCGATTAATGAACAATGGGACATTGATTTGCTGTCTGTGATAAATTTAAGTGACGATAATGATGGCGTATCTCCTGTTTGCCATTGACATTTTAAGCAGAAAAGTACGTGTGCAACCACTGAAGAATAAAACGGCAAAGTCTGTGTTGAAGGGTATGAAAACTATGATTCAAGATGTTAAACCGAAAAAGATACATGCGGACAAAGGTTCAGAGTTAGTGAATCAGTGGTTCAAAAAATTGATGAAAGAGGAAGACATTTATTTTTTCACTACACAGAATCCATCAAAAGCGAATTACGTAGAACGAGTGCAACGGACAATCAAGACGGCTCTTTATCGTTATATGAGGCATCAAGGTTCCTATCGTTATATTGATGCGTTGGACGATATTGTGGCGAATTACAACAGCACCCCCCATCGTAGTCTAAATGATTTGACACCGAACCAAGTAAACAAAGACAATGAAGCGGATGTGTGGGCGTTTGTTTAAAGAAACGTCCGAGAGTAAAGAGTAAACCTACATTTCTTTTTAAACTCGGAGATTTTTTGCGCATAAGTTTTACGAAAACACCATTTCGCAGAGCTTATCAGGAGCAATATACGGCCAAAGTTTTTCGTGTAGCTGGAAGACTGCTCAAACAGGGCATTCCTATGTACCGGTTAAAAGATTTGAAAGACGAAGACGTGAAAGGATTGTTTTACACGAGTGAATTGCAGAAAGTAGATATGGACGAAAATAGTCTTTGGTTTATCGAACGCGTTTTGAAGCGAAGAAAAAGAAATAAAAAAGTAGAGCTTCTGGTGAAATGGCAGGGATTTCCAGATACATTTAATAGTTGGATGGATGCGAATGACATTAAAGACACGGGAAGCGGCGAGAAGTAAACATGGATCGGTATATTTATCTGCAGAGTGATGAGGCTAATGTCTTTTTTGAGGATAATCGAACGACTAACTTTAAAGTGCAACTCAAATATCCTCTCTACTTGCCTGGAATGTGGAAGGTAGCTCTAGTAGAATTTAACGCTACGGAAAAATTAAAGTCAAAGTTAAAAGCGGATGATGGATTATATATCTACTCTGATTTGTGTAAAGAGAGTATAGTGGACGGCGACGAACGTCCATTATTACGACGGCTAGAAAAGAGTACTAAAAGCAAATGGAATTATATTTTGAGCACCCCTTTTTACGTCAACGTTGCTAAGAACGAGGTTCGAGAATTCAGTATCTATATAAAAGGAGAAAACGATTTATCGGACATCTATTTGCAAAGTCCCGTGCGATTAACACTACATTTGAGACGTTACCCATTCTTATAATAATCATGAAACTTTACGTACCTAATCCACAAAAGTGGTCGGATTTCTTCTATCGTGTGATTACCGGGAAGACATCTTTAAACCAATCAGGTGCTGGGAGGAAACCGCGGGTTATTCAGAATTAATGCGCAGAATTCTCTGGACTATCTAGACCTCAAGAATACGCAGATTTACGTAAAATTGAACGTGGAAAAATCGGATGGAACAGATCTTACAGCAGAAAAAGTGGGTCCTGCCAATTTGTTCTTGCAAAGCTTATTTTCTACGGTAGAAGTGACATTACAAAACAAAGCCACAATCACCTGCAATTACAATTCCTATAGAACATACATCCCCACTCTTCTGAAATACGTACAGGATGCTTTATCGAGTCAAATAAAGAGTCAAGGATGGCTTATGGATGATGCTGATTCTCCGGGGGTCACTGACCCTGCCGGTACTAACAACGGGTTATTCGAAAGAGTTAAATGGATCGCTGAATCTAACAATCTAGACTTGCAAGGACCTATTTTTCACGACTTATGCGATATGGATCGATATCTTTTGAATCAAGTGGATGTTAAAATCAAGTTTTATAGAAATCCGGCGAGTTTCGCGCTGTTTGCAGTTGATAATACTACGGATTTTAGAGTTGTTATACAGGACATTTACGTCATTGCGAGAAAGGTCAAGGTCAATCCTGCTGTGATCTATGGCCACGCTCAAATCCTGGAGAAACAAAATGCACTATATCCGTACACGAAAAAAGAAGTTCGGGTCCAAACTATCGCTACTGGAAGCAGTTCATTCATTTGGGACAACATGTTTCAAGGAAAGCGACCAGAAACAGTCATCGTTGGGTTCGTCAAGAGTAAAGCTTTAAATGGCGACTATACCACGAATCCATTTAATTTTGAACATTGTAACATCACGCAAATCGTCGTGTATAATGACGGCCTACCAGTGGGTGGAACGCCTGTTAAAACTGACTTTTCGAAAGAAAGGAGTGTTGTCTCGAGGGCCTATGTTAACCTCATTCAGAGTGTGGACAAATGGAGAAGAAATGAAGGTTTTGCTTTAGACATGGACGATTCTAAAAGCGGCAGCACCTTATTCGTGTTTCAGTCAGAGCCTAACTTTTCCCACCACGGAGAGTATTTATCCCTAGTGAAGAGTGGGAATTAGCAGTTAGTTGTTCAGTTTGGTAAAGTACTCTCAGGTGAGAAAAAGTACTTTTTTCTACTTTAACAGCGTATAACCTTTATTTTAACACAACCCATATACTCATCTATTTTCTATACATATTTTTACCATGTTTTTGTTTTAAGTATGTGTATCTTCAATGCTTTGATACGATGTTCTTAAATCTTTTTTTTTTTACTTTCTTATAGAACCAATGACCTGTATCGTATATTCGGAGGAGCCGGCGTACCTGGAGATCACAAAGGAACGTGACTTAATATTACAAGCATGAATACATCGCAGCTAGAGTGTTGTATTAAGTGTGACGACATATTGTCAGCTTATGCTATCGGTGTTTTTGCATCAGACACTCTGCCGGTTGGAAATTTGAGAAAAACCTCCGCGCGTGCCTTGCTCAATCAGGAGTATCATATCGATATCTGTGAGTAATTCTAACTCAACGCCTGTCATTTTGAGTAAACTAGCCCAGGATAGACCTGGGGATGTGTAGAAATGACAGGGATCCAACTCATACTGCGTGAGACACAACTTTTCTAAAAGACTCAAACACATCGGCCAATAACAATACATCGGTCTTGCAATATAAATTATGATAGTCTCCTAATGATGACAAGTTGAATTCTCGAAATACTTTCTGTGCATGGGTGTAATCTTCATCCGAAATACTTCCTTTCTTTATAGAAGAATAAAACTCTTCAATGGGAGGTAGTTCTTTTTCATCAAACTTGTGAAAGGAATCCATATATTCACACGGGTAAACGCCTTTACGAACAAGAAGTTTAGCCTGTTCCTTTTGATCAAATTCTGAGAGTAAGTGCGGAAAAGCATCAAGTCTGTCTTGTTTCAGATTTTCCACAAGCGTTTCGAGTGAACTCGGAAGAAATTGAAAACTGTCAATGAATCTGACATCTCCTAACGAGAAACTCACGTATCTTTCCGAAGTTTGAGGGATGCAAGTCAATCTATGATCCTTAAATTGTCCAAGATTTTCGCAGAGGATATGCGCATCGAAGTTGCGTAAATTATGAAATATTACACAAGTGAATTTCGCTTGTTTGCAGTTGAGATTACAGTTGTTACACGCGGCTCCTATGATTGCGCCAATTAAATGATTGTGATGTGCTACAATTTTCTTGTAAGTCCTATCGTACAAAGTGAATACTTTCTTACACAGACAACAGTGCTTAGCTTCCTCAATCAAGCCTTCATGTTCAGGCATGGGTTCAATGCGAGATAGAATTTCTCGAATTTGCTTTTGCTCTTGTAGTAAACTCTCAATAAGGATTTTAGCAGCATTTGGACCCCGATACACGACAGTTTGTTTTGTATAACGCGAATCTTCACAAACCACTTTGTACGCAAAACCACACACTTCTAATTTTGCGGTAGGTGTTGTGGATGCAAATTTTGGATTTGGCGCACAAGTGTGAAGTTTTACATTCACCGTTTCGAAATCCGCGTAGATCGTAAATGGAACTTTCAGGGTCTTCTCATACTCTTTAAATTTGAGAACAACGTCTTTTTCAGTCGACGGTAATATGACCTTTTGTGGTCCGCGCAGAGAACAGTAATCTTTATGATTTAGCAAAAGGTCTTCCAATGTATACCCGTGTAAACAGTAAGGACAAAAATAATGTTTATAACGACACGTTTTCGTTCGTGAAAGAAAGCGATTCAAGTCTGTAATCAAGCAGTAATGAGAAATTTCCGCGGATTTTAGCCACAAAAGATTCACGTGACGAGGTCGTTGTGTATGGTTTGACACCCGTATTGGCACAATCGATCCATCATCAAAGCTGAAAACATTGATTGAGACATTTTCATTCTGTCTTTCGAATTTAGAAATGTCGGTTATAGCCACAGGGTACTGTATTCCGGTCATCACTACTTCATTTTCATGAGGTTTATATAAGTCTGGAATTTCCGGAAAATTCTGCTGCGGGTAAAGGGAGGCTAATACGCAATAAAGGAAGCACCTATCATCTTCATTTTCAATATTCAAAATACAATGGCTATTTGAGAGTGTTTTCGGTAGCGGTATGTAAGTTGATCCAGATATAGGTCTGTACATCACTGTATGGATCTCAAGCTTTATAATGTTCTTAACGAACCAGTTAGATCCTTCTTTCTGATATTTTTCTAAGGCCGCGAACATTTTGTTGAAAGCTTCATTCATATCATGATCTTGCAATCCTTCAGGAAATAAAAACCGATAAGTACTACTTCGAAAGTAAGGGGTTGAACTTGTCGTTTCATTACCATTTTCTCTTTGCATTTCAACTTGCACGCACAAATACCTCCAAGTTGACGAGCGCGTGATCTTAAATAGCTCGTGATTTCATCCCTGGTATTAGCAAAAAACGTGAGCAAATCATATCTTTCACTTCGCGTAGGGTAAATTAGTCCGTTTTGAACCGCCTTCCTTAACGCTGATTCATCCTCGTTACGGCGAAGAGATTCACTTTCCTTTGTTAACATAGGCGAAATAGAGTCTTTTCTCTGAGACTGCGTAGGAGATCTCATCTGAGATTCATTTATCGATCCAGTTTTACCCTTCAAAGGTTTTTTGCTGTTCGACCTAGTTTTACCCTTCGAAGGTTTCTTGCTATCATGTAATGATGTAGAGTTTGTTGCTTGCCTACCCCCTGCTTGATTGAATGGATGACGTTGTTCTATGTTATCTACTAATTGTTTGTAGCTTTCATATTCACTTTGGCAATGATGACACAAAAACGAGGTCTCTTTGGCATGGTGATGAATCTTAACGTTATGTTGAAACAAATCGTGTTTTCGTCCGAATGATTTAGAACATTTTACGCAAGTAAACCTTACTTTTTGTAATCCGTGGACATTCCTTTCGTGCCTTTTAAGATTAGATGGAAAACTGAATAATTCTCCACATTGTTTACATTCATGTTTCCTCTTATGGAGATGCATATGCTGTGTCAGATGTTTCTTCGTTTTAAATACTTTGTTACAAATACAACATACTTATTCCTTATGATTTCCAGATTCCTTATTTTCTCTTTCCATTTTGATACTTTTCACATTCAAAATGTTTAGTTTTAATTGCTAGATAAAAACATGGTATAAGAAAAGTCGTTGCTAACATTGTATATATATCCGTACGTGAAACTTGGAATGATCTTTTGAACAAGCATATTGTATATATCCATATGTGAAACGTAGAATGATCTTTTCAACAAACACAATCGCACTGTTAATATTGCATATATCCGTATGTAAAAACTTGGAATGATATATATTTTTTTTTAAACAAACATATTAGCACTGTTAATATTGTATAAATCCATATGTGAAATGTAGAATGATCTTTTCAACAAACACAATTGCACTGTTAATATTGCATATATCCGTATGTAAAAACTTGGAATGATATATATATTTTTTTAAACAAACATATTAGCACTGTTAATATTGTACATATCCGTATGTGAAACTTGGAAGAAACACAACTGCACTGAATAAAATTCTCAGTTGCCCCGTGTTTATATCAAAGCGTGCTTGTTGGGGATCATTTAAGTGGAACATCTGCGAGTTATCTTTTTCATCGTTTTCTAGGAGGCGCCTTTATGGCTGTACTTTGTTTGTTTGTTGATAGGACGCACCTGCGCTACAGCTGCTATCAATTTATTTCAGCTTTATCCTGTCACCTGTTCCTTTGTTTGTTTGTTAATAGGACGCACCTGCGCTACAGCTGCTATCAATTTATTTCAGCTGTTCCTTTGTACTATGAAAAATGATTGATGAGTCTTTTATTCAACGCACCTGCATGGGCGTGCTTTTTTTTAAAACATATTCACCGAGTCACGGGAAAAAATACAGCTTTGTAAAATTTATAGCGTAAACATCATAGTTGAGGATTAATTACCTTCAAAAAGTGTAGTCAATCGACTGCTTTCTCATACGTTTGTTTCCTCTGGATTTATTTCCCTTCGACCTTTTTCGAATAAACTTCATATCGGAAAGTGGTTTTTCTATGAAAAGCGACGGCTGAATTCCTGTTTCACCTTGGAAGGTTTCTTGTGGTGGAGAAGGTGTGCTTTGGCTCATATCTGAATTCGTATTTTCTTTTGATTGACCACCACGCTGTTCTAATTCCTGCTTCAAGACATCGTTAGGAACGTCTAAATCTGTTTTCTGGTTTTTTTTTCTCTTCTATTTTACGTCCCCCTGATTTGTTCTAGGAGATGGTCGTATTTAGTTTTAGGAATAAGAACTAATTCCTGTGCCATTTTTATAAGAGTTCTTTTCTAGCAACACTTAAGATTTTTATGAAATGCGATGAATATTTTACTAAAAGTCTTTTTCTCTCTTTATCCGAAAGTGACTGACTCACAAAACGACGAATAACCGTCTTGTGCTTTTTCAAAGAGGTTTTATCCGATTGATTCAATTCGCGATTACCCATCAACACGTTGTACACAATTTGCACAATAGCACGTAACTGCGTTTTCTCTATAGTTTTTAACATAGCTTGTCTCTGTTTTGTCGAAGTACTCAAAAGAAGACGTAAAAAGTCCCCTTCCTGACGCTTTAATTTGTTCATAGCTTCTTTTCGGGTGTATATACGATCATAGTTTGACCAGGAATGATATTTGTCCGAAGCTAATAAGTGCTATCCGAGTGGGACGACAGATCGACAAGAAGATACCCGTAGCGTTTTTCCATTGCCTTCCTATATGCTTCCATAAAGTAATGTAACTGTCGAGGAAATATTTGTCGACCTAGAGTTTGTATTTGTAACTCATCCCGTCTGTTTTTAAAGAGTATGAAATAGTGGGTGTTTAGACTGATAGTGCGGAACTCTTTACCCGGACTGAATGCATTTTGGGAAACGAGAATGCAAAAGAAATTGAAATGATGGGCGTATTTACAATATATATTGACTACATCTTTGCTAGTGCTAGCCTCGGTCATTAGATCGTCTATGATAAACAGTTTATGACCCGGTTCTTTTATATACCACGAAAATAGGTAAAGAAAAGAACGTATTACATCGATTCACGAGTACTTTTAAATATAACTTTGAAGATTTTTACAATTTTAGTCCATTCAAAAGTAAAAATAAATTGAAGTACCTATAACTTGTGCAGTGGCAGCCGTTTCCAATTTAACTACACTCTCCATGATTCAAAGATTTAATCGAATCTTTCGTAATACGTTCCTTGTTTTAAACACTTTTTTTCCGGGGAAAAAGAACTCACTAAAAGCATGTAGATAGGTTTACATTGTATTTATTTAAGACTACTCTCATAAGCCACATTTATTACATGATTATAAAACTATGAAATATGCATAAAGTACTACAACACACAGAAAAAAATACAAAAAAGAAACAAAAAATCGATAGCACAATCAACAGCACAAAAAAGTACAAAAAATATGACATTATTATTATTAAAAAAAAAAAAAAAAAAAAAAAAAAAATTAAGACATTTCTTTTTTCCAATCTTAATACCACACTCACAAAACACTTTCATTAGAAAAATGAGTACAAAACATGACATTGAAAAAAAAATGTTTTTTCCAGTCTTAATACGACACTCACAAAACACATTTATTAGAAAAATCAGTACAAAATATACATAATGCACTGCAGAAAAAGTGAATAAAAACATATGGCACCGCACCAAAATATCATCAACTTAGGAGAATCTTTTTTCCAGTTTCATTATAGATACAGCCATTTTGATTAAACAATTTTTCCAGGACCCCATCTTCATGTCGGTATCTCTCCGATCACGACAGTCAAGTTTTAATTTGTACAGACCTATTACTTCTATCGGCATAGAATCCAGCATGTATACTGTTCCATACCATTTTCTATTACACGTATTTCGTTGATTTCACGTAATATATAATCCCAGTAAAGTTCTAATTGTTCTTTCGTCGACAACATTAAGCACTGGTGATCGAGTTGGGATAGAGCTCCATCTTTACATACATCACATTTCTTTTTAAACACGTCTGTCATGACGTCGATAATTTCTTTCGCATAAAAAAAATCGAAATAAGAGTCTAACAATGGCACATATCGTGAATCCATTACCAAGACGAAGCGTTGTCTAGTGCAAACAGTTGTTCGAGGTATGATGGTATTCCGAATGACTCTGAGTACTCGTCTGACTGCTTTGTACCGTATCCAATCATTTTAAGGAAGAAACAGTCATTCGACCATTTTTTGTGTTCAGTTAGCGGAACATCAGTTGGTCCCCATTGCGATAATTTTACGCCGCATGAAAAACATTCGCAAGAATTATTTTCATTCGTATAAAAGAGTCCCGATGATGCCAGGGAGTACTTATCCTGCCGCATTTCTTTCGGCCATGTCTGAAACGTCTTTAACCGATTTTGAAAAAGCAAGTATCACCAGTGTTTGTGTTGATAGTCCACTTTACTACTATCCATATCTTAACTTCTGATTTATCCACGAAGAAATGAATCAATTTACAAGTCCTCATAGTCTTTATAGCCGTTAGGATTACAGCGAGCACAGCGATAGAACGATATTTGATTTAAATGGTCCTCTTCGCATTGAGATTGTGAAAATGTACCACTTAAAAGGTCCTCTTTACATTGAGGTTCGGGAAATGTACCGCTTAGAAGGTTCGTTGGAAAATGTTCAAATACATCTTGAGCTTTTTCGCAGTGGGACGTTTCATTGACGAGTAAAGAAACACTTTTTGATGTACTAACGGAATCACTAAAATCCCAGGGAAGCATTCCGTTATAGCACGTGTTATCCAATAGATTTTCGGGCCATTTGTTTGCTTTTTCATTCGCACTTCCCGGTTCTGTTTCATGATCGCTTCCTTCTGCTTTATCAAACAACCTTTGCTTTGCTTGAGAAAATAAATCTGGAGAGAGCGGTTTCCTTGATTTGTCATCGACAGTTTTTTTTAAGCGTGCTTCCTTCAATAATGTAACAATCCGATTCTTGTTCCGGCGTTTCATAGTCTTCCATAAAATTTTCGTTTTTCTTCTGTTTTTCGTTCTGTCTTCGAAATCTTCGTCCATAGCAACTTTTCATTGCGGTTTGTTTTTAAAAACGTCTTTCATGAAATTCACCGTTTAGGTGGCAGCTTATATAATATTCAGAGACCCACTCATCACAAGTGGAACAATAGATATTTTTAAAAGTACGTTTTTTCTTTGCTATCGACATTATTTTTAACGTATCCACGTTCTTTCACTGTTCTTCTAGAAATGACATCAAAAACTGGATTCCTTCCTGGGAATTACAAATAAAATTAAACGTGTCGTTGGGCAATGTGACAAATTTCGAAGCATTTCTGATCATCACAGTAATTCCATTACAGGTTTTTTTTTATTTTGAGAGTAACGTTATCACTAATTTCGCATCTTATTGTTTTTTTCAACGGTATATATTGAATATTTCTAAATTCTCCTCGTTCGTACTGTATCCTAGCAAAGTCGATAGATGCTTGTGCCATAGTTTATTTTTCCTCACTCATAACTGTCCTTTTTATCAATACGGATGATACCGTTGATATTGCTGCCTATCCTGGGCTTTAACTTCAATAGTTGGTATGTTGGAAGGTGCGGAGTTAACTGGTTCAGGATGGGAACGCCTCTGTATGGAAGGTCCCCAAGACTTTGAAGCTTGTTCGCCTTCAAATGGTTCTTCAAACGACGTTTCTAATACGTTTTCCGGTATTCCCGATACCTAAAAAAGAAAAATAACAAATATAAGTATATAATGACAATACGTTAAAACATGTGTCGAAAATATGTCGAAATACAATCTTAGACTAATGTTATCATCACAATTAAAACATAACGAAAAAAAGAAGAAAAAGTTGAAAATATGAGTTGAGATATAATGCTAAAATGAGCTTAAAAAATAGTAAGTGTAAAAGAAATTTTAAAATGAAATTCAAAACCATGTCGCAAAAAAAAAAAAAAAAATCTCACCTGTTCTCTCTCAATTTGTTGAGCGTAAGACTCCAACTCTGAGAGGCAGTCTTTCAAAGTTATTGCGTCAGACCACCTGAAAGATAGGCTTTTCCTTTGGGTCTTGTCATAAGAGCCAATCTGTTGTCTACATTTACTGCTATCAAAAATATGTAGCCACAGTTGACCATTCCATCTCTTTAATGACACATCTCTACCATATGCGAACCTCCCTTGCACTTTAGTTAAAAATCCCTGACTATCGCGTGTAGGTTCCATGACGATGGTTTTTAATGTTTTTTGATTAACACTGGGAAATCTAGCTAACTTTATAACGAATTTACGGTCTCGTGATTGGTTGAATATATACCGAGATGTCGTTCAATCTGATTGGCTAACTCGCAATTGAGACATTTGATAGGACTGTAGTGTGAGAAATAGACCAGACGTACTACGCGTTGTAGGTTCGTATCCTTTCTTTTATTGTTTTTCTTAACGGACAGAAGTGACGTCACATTTAACTACCATTTGGCGCGGAACGCGCTAATTGGCGTTACGTTAATTAATGTATCGTGAATTCCCGATATACTCCGGCCCTCGAAAATAGTATAAATGTAATAATTAACAAAGTTATAATTTGAATTAAAAAACGTCACTGATTAGGAAAGAATTCTGTGCATGAAACTGCCAATCTAGTAATGAAAAATTATTTAAGTGTACAGGTATTTGCTTACTTATATGATAGTGTCATTTTAGCGACACATATTTAAAGTTTATATTTCTCCTTTAATTCACAAATGGATATTGGCTAATCTTGATCTATCACAGTCTACAAATTTCTCATATAAACCAATAGCACAGTCCATATTTATGAAATAACTTCTAGGGGGTATAGTTTCGTAACGGGATGAAGTGTCACACAGTTATCAGTTTTTATTTTTGCGGCGCGCACAAGACCATCACGTCCTTTCACGACTTCCTCGATCACGGCAAGTTTCCAACGACATCTCGGCTTGTCTCCGTGGATCTGCACTACATCTCCGATGTTAATGGTTTGATCGTTTCTTCCGGTAGTACGATGAAACTCTCTTAGGGCGGTTAAGTATTCGTGACGCCATCTGGACTGAAAACGTTCAATTAGCTGAGTTTGTGTTTTCGCCCTCTTAGTCACGTAGTTTAAGTCACTCTTCGGGGTCGTGGATCGGTTAATTACGTCAGCTGGATCGTCTGGGTATGGAAGCTCTGTAACCCTCCTACCATATAAGAGATGTGCTGGTGTAAGAGGTTCAGGCTGTGAACAGTCAGACTCGGTGTACGTTAATGGTCGGTCATTGAGGACTGCTTCTATCTCTGTGATTATAGTATGAAGAGAATCAAAGGTCACATAGGCTCGAACAAGGATCTTTTTCAGGGCAGTTTTCGTCAGACCAATCAAACGTTCCCACCAACCACCGTACCAAGGGGCTCTACTTGGGATAAATTGCCACTCTGTCCCTTTATCTCGAAGGTTTTCTTTCAGTGTCGGCGATTCGAAAATACGTTTGATGTGATTAGCTGCAGCAAGGTAGGTTGAAGCATTGTCAGAGATCATGATCTTCGGTACCGATCTGCGGCTACAGAATCGTCTGAAAGCTTGCATGAATGTTTCTTCGGTTAAATCAGAAACGAGCTCTAGATGAACTGCACGGGTTGAGGCGCATGTGAACAGGCAAATGTAAGCTTTGGATTCGTTACCCGACTTCTCTTTTACGTATAAGCCCCACTGAAGTCAACTCCAGTGACTTTAAATGGTGTAGGATCTTCAATTCTGTTTTTCGGTAGCGGAGGCGGATCCGGACTGCAGAACGCTTTTCCCGAAACTTTACGGCAGGTAACACATTTTCGAAGAATGGTTTTCACGCACTGACGTATTGAAGTGATCCAGTACTTCTGTCGAAGAAATGTTATCGTTGTGCTGGCTCCCGCATGAAGTACCCTCTCGTGGGCGTCTTGTACGACTAAGCGTGTAAAATAGTGATTAGGCGGAAGTAAATACGGAAATTTTGTCATTTCGGACAATGGAGCATTATGAATTCTCCCACCACATCGCAAAAGATTTGAATCATCTATGAAAAGTCTAAGCTGTTTCACTAAGGGTTTACGTCTAGATTTCGACTGTATATTCTCGATTTCATCTCGGTATGATATTTCTTGTACGTTCCTCATTAAACGCTGCTCTGCAATATTAATCTCATTTAAGGTTAACGGACCAGTACGTCTGGATTCTGAGGTTCTGTGACAGTTGAAAATGAATCTTAAAACATAAGCTGTGACCCTGAAAAGTTTTCGTAATTTACTGTATCGGGTAAAGTCGATCACTGTGTGTGGTGTATATGTAGGCTCATTCGGTTGGCTATCTGCTTCTGGTTCGTTCTCGTCAACAGTAGCTAATACAGTCATGTCAGAATAGCTCATATTCCAAGTCGGCCAGTTTGAACAATCATGGAGCCAAGAAGGTCCATGTAACCATAGATCGTTGTTTGTGAAGTGCTCAGCTGAGATACCACGGGTAAGCAAATCGGCTGGATTATCTTTTGTTGGACAATATCGCCATTTACGATTCTTGGTAAGTTCTTGTATTTCTCGTACTCGATTTTCAACAAACCGTTTTCTTGTTTTTGGTGTGCTGATCCAATGTAAAGCTATCTGGCTATCAGACCACATGTAAATCGTGTTGATCTGTAGGGGTTCTTCTAAGTGTCTTGCTAATCTTGATCCAATGACTGCGGCCATAAGTTCAAGTCTTGGCACTGTCAATGGTTTCATGGGTGCTACTCTGGTCTTCGCCATGACGAATTCTGATCGGTTATCTTTACATATGTAAGCTACTGCTCCGTACGACTGTACACTTGCGTCAACGAATATATGAAGACATTTCACGTCTTCTCTCTGTAGGGTCTCGTTTTTCTGGGAAATTTTATCATCGCCATTTGTGATATTGGTTGTGGATACTGGGAAATAACATCTGGGAATTGACATCATAGTAATATTTCTCAAGTCCTTTGCAATTTCTTTCCATTGTATTTGGTAGGTCTGAGGTAATTCTGTATCCCAATCCAACTTGTTTTTCCAGATGTCTTGTAACATGATTTTAGCACGAACAGTTACGGGACTCAGCAAACCGAGCGGATCATAGATTTTCGACGTCTGTTTTAATACTTCCCGTTTCGTGATATGTGTTGATGTATGGATTATTTTTGTTGGAAACATCATTTCATCAGTCTCTGAGTTCCATCTCATGCCAAGAACTTTTGTGTTCGAGTCTGTATCAAGGATGTTTTGTGCATTTGCGATCTCGCGTAACTTTTGACTGTTTGAAGTCCATGATCTTAGATTGAAATTTGCCGATGACATCAACGTCCGAGCTTTACTGAAATATTGTAGAACATCCTTTTCTTCCTCAAAACTTGACAAAACATTGTCAACATACAGGTCTCGTTTCAACACTTGAGAAACTGTATTCTCTGCATTTTCATTCAAGTGTTTCAATAGTGTTGCGCCTAAAATGAACGGTGAGCACGTTGCGCCAAATAGGACAGATTTATAACGATATGTATAAAACGGACTGTTAGCGTCTGTAGGATCGGATAGCCATAAGAATCGAGTCACATCCCGATCGTCTTCATGTAGTCCGACTTGAAGAAAGGCTTTTTCTATGTCTGTAGATACTGCATATTTGTTTAGTCTGAATCTCACGAGTATGCTAGTTAGATCATTCAGCTCTGGGGGTGTTGTCTGAAGACAATCGTTTAGACTAGGATGGCCTGCTGATTTCCGACAACTACAGTCGAATACTATTCGGATCGGTGTGGTTGTCGAATCTTTCTTGACAGCCTGGTGCGGTATGTAGTGAATGCGACTGGTCGTCCGTTCGTCAGGGGAGATAACTCTTTCGATGAAACCCCTTTTTTCTTGTTCTTTGATTATCTCGCCATACCTTTGGAGAAGCGTTGGTTCTTTTGTTAGTTTACGAATTGTGCTTTGAGTCCTTTTTAATGCGACATCGAAGTTTGTCGGAAGTGGTGAATGATCCTGTTACCATGGTAATTTTGCAACGTAGCGACCGTTAGTGAATGATATGCATTTCTGCTGGTATTCTTCTAAAACTTCCTGTCTGTTACTGTCTTTTTCAGCCGATATTCCCAGTGATTCTAGCTTCCAAAAACGTTCTAACTGATCAGTCTCCGGCGGTCTGGTAATGACGTTCATCATGTAGTAATCCTTTTTATTCGATGTAACCGGAAGTGGGCCAGAAAGTAAGTAGCCTATTTTAGATCTGATGGCAGTAGGTCCATTTCCACGAACAGTTTTGTTCTGAACTATTTTCCAGTAGTGGTCTGCACCGATGAGTAGAGATATTTTCGAACTGTTCATCGTCTGTCACAGGATGTGCGAGTTTCAGGCTCCTTAAGTATGGCAGTGAAGTAACGGATCGTTGTATGTTTCGGATAGGTACTGCTATTGTTGGCACAATCATGACATTTAAGGAAATCTTTTCACCATTGTCTGTAATCAGGCTGACGGTAGCTGTGTCTAGATGCTGAATTTTCTTGTTTGTATCTCCGAATGATGCTACTTGAATAATGTCGGAACCAGTCGGTTGTAGACCTAGTTTCTGAGCGAATGACTGAGTGATGAATGAACTTTGTGCACCAAGATCAAACAGAATATTACTGTCCAAAGTAGTGTCATTAACACACTGGTGCAACTGCCGTTTGCAACAAAACGTTGGGTTTCTTCTGTGATGAGTGAAATATACCGGTATCAGGCCGTGTGTCCACATATCTGATTTTACTATCAGCCGTTTGTGTATGAAGCGCTGCACTATCTGTTGTTTTTGAACTTTTGTGACTAGTATGTGTATTACTGTTACATATACTGGTATGATGTTTCCTGTTGCATTTTAAGCATCGCTTACTGGAGGAACATTTTGACACTTGATGTTTACCGAGGCAGTTAAAACACAGGCGTTTCCTTTTCACAAGTTCAGTGCGTTCTTCGGTGGTTTTTAACTTTGTACAGTTCACAGGTTTGTGTGGCTCACCGCAATAAACACATAACTTGATGTCCGTTTGGCTACTGTAACGCGGTTTGTGTTGCGCATGTGTGTGAGATTTTTCTTTAGTTTCGGCCAGAAATGATGCGGTTATCCCATGGAAAGTTTCGGTTGGTTGACTAGCCTCTAATATTGTAATTTCCTTGCGTATTGCCGATCGTAGGTCCCCTAACAACCAATTGTCACTCCCATTCTCACGTGCTAGATTTCGGCGGATCTCTTGTGGGAGTTTGTTTAGAATAATCGGCACCAGCAGTTTACCGTAAGAATCTTGAAAGTCTCCTAATGACTCTAACCCACGAATGTATGTCTCAAGCCTATCGTAGTAGTTTCTAAGACTCGGTAATGTGTTGTTTGGAGCTGGAATCTGCAGAAAAGCTTGCATGTAGGCGTTCGTGATTTTATGAATTTGACCGAATCTCTCTCGTAAAAGTTCAATTGCTCTACCGTAATTTGCGTTGGTTAATGCAAATCCCTCTATAGTTGATGCGGCGGCGCCTTCTAATTGTGATTTAAGGTAGTTGAACTTTTGGACATCAGTTAAATTCATATTCAGATGTATAGAAGATTCAAAAGAATTCCAGAATGTCTGCCATTGTAGGATGTCACCATTAAACGACGGAAGTGTCAGCTTAGGTAAGCGCTGAAACTGTGTGGAATGAGAAGAAATACTCACAGTGGGGATGAGATCATCTCTTGGGGGTGGAATAAATTCCGAGGCTGTAGGATTTAGTCTGCGTGTCTCGGTGTAAGTGTGTCTCTCCGGCTCCGTACACTTTGAACCTCGATACTCCTTTAACTTGCCCAATTTAATCTCGATGTCTAAAACGTGTTGTTCCGCTTCCACCATCTCTTCGTCCAGCTCTGCGACATCTATCTGCTCTAGAATCTTCTCGTTTAACGATTTGACGGACTCGAACTTAGAAGTTATTCCCGAAAGAATAATGTCAAACTCGCAAAACGTCTCATGCTGCTTGGTAATCTCAATTTTCAGCAACTGTTGGTCGATAACTTTTCTGTGTGCGTTACGCATAGATAGTAGTCTGTCAATCTTCATCTTTGTTTGGTCACGGCACCAAAAAATGTAGTGTGAGAAATAGACCAGACGTACTACGCGTTGTAGGTTCGTATCCTTTCTTTTATTGTTTTTCTTAACGGACAGAAGTGACGTCACATTTAACTACCATTTGGCGCGGAACGCGCTAATTGGCGTTACGTTAATTAATGTATCGTGAATTCCCGATAAGGACAACGCATGATTAAACCCGTCTTGACACCTGCCACACCTGCATGTGATATCGCGCGTTCGTGGCTTTCAAAAGGCGCCCCGATGTCTGCTTTATTGTTCTACAGAGATGAAAAAGTTAGATAAAAGAATGATAGACGGGCTTGTTTATTGTAAACACCTGCGTGGCAGCTGTGCACACCTGCATATCATTTTTTCTATACCCATTTGCCGCACCTGCTTCTTTGTTCGATAGAAATGAAATTTACAGATAGAGAAATAAATTGGGGGGGGGGGGTGTATTTATAAACATCTACCAGTTACCGCGTTTTTTTTTTTTTTTTTTAGGAGTGCTTGTAGATCTTCCTTTTTTACCCAAAAACATTTTTCAATATATGAAAACGGCTTCCATTCATCGAATGTTTCGTATAATCGTGATTACAAATTAATTGTTGTACATATAACGAATGAGAAATTTTGGCGCAGTAAAGTCTATTTAAAAGCGTTACAATTAAACAAATATGGAATACGACGAAGGGTTTACAAGAAATTCTGAGCAAGAATGCATCACCAATGTCTATTTCGAAATCAAAGCGATGCGAGGAATGGAAATTGGAGACATCATATGTTTTAACATTATAGGAATATAAAGCGCGTCATTTGCGATAAACCGATCTCCATTCCGTATGAACGATAAAATTCCACCTATTGATGCACGCCGACTGTTTTGAAAAATCATTAGACAAAAAACTCTCACCGACATATGCAAAAAGTTTTAAAATGCATTTAATTTTGGCATTTCTTTGAATCCGGTCGTTTTCGAGTCCGGTAGTTTTGAAACCCGGTCGTTACCGGTGTTTTGGGTGTTTCAGCATTTTGGGGGATAGTCTTTTTTCCATATACTACGTCAGAATTTACGTCTGGCTCTAGGTAAAACAACTGTGCATTCGCGTTAAATTTAGGGGTGTGTATCAAAACATATGGGAACCTAACCCGTGGCAAAAAGCGGCTCCCATTTCCGTTTTCTCACGCGATCAGTCATGGCGCCGAAGAAAGTGAACATCACTATTTTATGTATTAGCTTTTTTAGCTTTGTGTTCAGTGCTGAGATTTTTCTAGATGAAGGTTATTTGTGCCACGATGACGTGAGTGAATGCATTGTAGACATTCCCGCGTCATATACTGCCAAAAGGACATACCCGTCCCTAAAAGCCATAACGTTTTCTAGATTTCCAGAGAACTCTTCTCTGGGTTTACAAACTTTACCATCTCTGGAGAGAATAACCGTCCTTTCCTCCATATACTACAGCAATACATTCATAAAAAACTTATGCAAGATATTTGTGAATTGGGGAGTGCATAGACGGAACAGCATAAAGATTGAACTAAGTGACAAGAACCTGACACGACAGTGTTTGGTGAGTATAACGGCTGTGATACATGTTTAATAAGGTAACCCATCTGAGTCGAAATCTTGAGGTTGTGGGTTCGCCCAAATGTGTCAAAACTTTCTTTCGCTTCTTACCTCTGACTCTTGTGTAAAAAAAGCAGACAATGGCTTTAAGAAGAAAATTGTGTCTGTATACATACTGGCTGTAAGAAAAACAAATCACATGAATGTGACATTGAGCTTAATGATACGACCTTTATGTTGACAGTTCTTTCCACAAATACTCACTCCTATGTATATGTTGGACAGAGCTTTTACAAACACAATAAAAGTTGAAATTGCTTGTTATGAGCAATTTCACCTTTTGTTACAATGTTAGCTACCTTATCTAAAGGTGTCATTTACAGACCAGCTTATGATACATATCTGCTCTAATTTTGTGTCTAATAGAGATATTATAGAAATGTCATGGAAACGTTGTACCAAACACACAACTGCTATTACTAATCAATTAAATCAAGCAGTGTCAATTAACAGAAACTGTGAATATGTAAGACTACAGTATATATTACACATCTATGTTGAATTTGTTGCGACTTTTTTTAAACCGTGTGATTTTGATAGATATTTTTAATAACTTGGAACCTTTCTACTGTAGTGTAAAACTGATTCAAGCAATTAAGTCTGCACTAATACATGGATTTTTCTCTGTTTATCTTCTTTCAGATACCTTCCAGAAAAACGTCTGCTGTCAGTGTCACCACACCCCCATTACCATCGACGAGTCTTCAAGAAGAATCCGAGACAAGATTTCATCAAGGAGAATTCGAGACAAATCTTCATCAAGAAGAATTATCTACATTGACAATGCCTTCAGTCAGTGCTAAGACATCACCTCCAGTCACTGTCAATACTCTACCGTCCATCACCCTGTTTAGGCAGACAACTACCCCAGTGGACACGTCTCATACCCCTTTATCACTCACAAAAGCTCCCCCCTTCACCTGAACCTAACAAGACAGATGACCTACGCACTGCAGGTATAAACCTTTTTGTTTACATCTTATTATGCTGCTCACTAGCACTAAATATCTTACTTATGTGCTTATACTTTAGAAAACATTCATCTTCACGTTGTTGTTGCTTAAGTAGCAGCCAAATACATAGACCACCAGGTCGAGACCGCTTACAGCATGCGGAGCAATTGCGAAGAAATAGAATATATATACCACAGAATGGACGCACATCCTTAATCCATTCTGAGTCAAACAGTAGCTTTCAAAGTGAGGCGATATATACTAGCGTTCCATCATTACCACAGAGTACTAACGACCTGTATTTGAATGAATCAGCGTGTTAAACCCAAACAAATTCAGCAAAGTGTTGGTACCCACATGTGACATTTCTATTATTAAATAAACCTGACATTTTTTTAAATCTGTACCAGACAGTAAATATAGGACTCTCCCTTTTAAATGAGCCTGTTTTAATGTATGCATTAAGCTGAATACAAAAAGTGAAGCTTTTACCAGATGAAAAAAAAAAAAAAATACGTATCTAAAGTGAAAGGGATTGCTAACAAAAAAAAAATCAAGAGCAGTTTAAATTATAGGATTAGTCTCTAGAAGGGTAATAAACATACTGGGGAAAGGAGAAAATGCTTATTATAAGTAAATTTTCCTTGACACACAATGATATCAAAGCCTGTGTCAGGGGTCATTATCCGATAAAATGGATTAAAGATTTGGAAATGGATTAAAGATATTTTACCCTGTCATTAACCTATGTATTCGCCTCTCTTGCTTTTTATTATCTTTTTAGCAGCAAGAAAACTATTAACTTCCCAAATATATCATTTTTTTTCTAAAATCCTTACCAAATTGGATGAGTCCAAAAAATCTGATAATGGATTAAGATGTTTATCCCACATTTATGCTACCTGTTAAACCTCTTGTATATTTATGAAAATTTCAGTAACTGGAGTGAGCATTGCCCTGGTGATAGCAGTGACTGTAATTATTATTCTAGTCGTGTTGAGACTGAGAAAGAAAAAGGCAAGAAAACTGACTCATGTGATCAGTCCTCCATCCTTTTCTGAAGAACAGCTACAGGATACTAGCTTTTCCTCAAGTTTAGCAACTGCAGGGCAAACCAACACCATCCCAGCATCACATTTGTCAGAGGATCAGGAGGAAGTAGTGGAGTTTTAAATGGATAGGATTGCTCCTCTTCCACCCCACAACTACAACACACGATGGCAAAAGAAACAACTTCAGCAGTTACAGTGATATTGTTGATAAACCCTTTCCCAGATAAAGCCTGGTTTTTACATCCCTGAGGTAGGAGGCTTTTGAAAACATGGTGAGAAAAGGAGAAAATGCTTGTAATGAGCATTTTCTCCTTTTCCCACCAAGGTTTCTCCCCTTAAAGAAAAAAATACCGCCTTTTTACCCACACTCAAGATGTCGTCTGCAAGTGCTTTCAATTTGGGGAACTAAAATTTACTCCATCTGGTAAAGAGTTAACTCTTTACACGATGAGAATAACTTAACCTGATAGCAGACAACAAATTAACTCTGACAGTAATAATGAGAAATCGTCTCTGGAAGGGTAGAAAAGATGATGGTAAAAGGAGAAAATGCTTATTGTGAACATTTCTCCTTTTCTCACCATGTTTTCGAACGGGGGGAAGGGGTAAAAATCATGTGTCTTATTGCTTAGGATATAGGGGGGGATAATATTACGACTGAACTAGTTTTACAAATGTTATCTAAGAACATTCCACTTTTAAGGTAAATTGTCCATCATTAATTCATTACATTGATATTTAGATTTTGATGCAAGCTTTCAATGTTTGGAAATAAATTCCGAGTCATTGAATGCTTGCATCAGTACTGAAATCTAACCCATTAAGAAACCTGCTTTTTAGTATAATTGTCTACCCCCAGTTTGATTTGAAATTTGGAAAATCCAACTTTTTTCATCTGTTGAAAGCTAAACATAAAAGGGCATTATTATATTTTAATGGTGGATGGCTTACCTTAAAAATGGTATATTTAGCAAACAACCACGTTTTTTGTTTTACATTTTAAATTTTATTGAAAGTTTTCACAAAAAGTTCCTGGATCTATATTCATACTGAATACATTTTCTCATAAAAGTAGAAAATAACATGTTGGAAACATTCCTAACTTACATTCCTCACATATATGCATAACAAACATTGCTGTATAGAAACATATCAAATTATAACATGCGTTGTAGTATTGAAACATATCAATTATAACAAACATTTGGAAACATAATGAATAGTCATAAAACAAATAAGTTGTGATGATACTTTTATATGTAAATAGTTTACCTTGTCTATAGAGACAAGTGATAATCACTGTAGTAAAAGGTAGAATGACCTATGACAAGTCATTTGACCTTTTTTTTTTACGTTTTTAGATTAATAGAAAGATAGACTATTACCAGAGACTTACTTTTCTAAAGATAAAATCTATATACTAAGGAGGTTTTGAAGTAATTCTAAAAAAATAGGTATACAATGAGAAATAGTTCATTTATGTATTATATTGTGTTACATCTGTCTTGATAATTGTACTGCAGCATCTGTGTTAATGTCATCACTGTATTGATGCTTTCACCCGTCTGAAAATACACATTTTAAAAAAGTACAGTCAATTTTCATCTTAAAAATCTTTTGTATTTACAGTTAACAATTTACTAAACAAACCCATGGTTTTGTGTGCAGTAGAAGTCTTTTGAAAACATGGGGGGGGGGGGGCGGTTTGAAAGAGTCTGAACTTCATTATTCAGTACAGAGTAAAATTAGTATCTTTCTATTTTCATTGTCACAAATAGCATTACTTCATAGACACACAAAAACTAGTTACCTCCCTTGCATTATAAAAATGTTCACTTCAAAACTACCTCAAAGTCTGAATTTTTATTATTGTTGATATATAGTTATTTTGACTACGAGGGTATTATGCGTGGGAATTATGATTGAGATATATATATATATATATATATATATATATGTATATGTATATATATATATATATATATATATATTTTAAACCCCTAACAACTTTTTGAAAACCTTGTAAAAAAGGAAGCATTTGTTTGTAAAGAGCATTTGTTTGTAAAGAGCAAATGCTCTCTTTTGTACAATGTTTACCCAAGTTAACATGAGATTGTCCGTTCTGTTATTTTCGTCATATGCTCACATTTCTAAAAGCAGCATATATGGTAATGGGTTAATCCCAGTTTACATTAGACTTTGCTGTAAGTCTGTAGAGAATTCTTTTCAAAAAACTACTTTCCACTTTATATTACTACGTCTTTTAAAAACTAGTTACACGTTTTTAAAGCAAGTTACCTCTCTTTCATTGTAAAATGTTTGTACTAATACTCATTTACAAATAGTCTCTTTTAAGATCAAATGATGTGGATGAGTATGTACCGTTTTGATCTTAATCAACTCTATTTGTATAAAACACCGGTGCTTTGAGAACTTGATCATGTATTTTCACTTTATTTTTTATGTTTTAAAAGTAAGCCAATTCGCTGTGATATATATATATATATATTGGTTGCCGTCTTTTTATTTTTCGTAACCATATATATATACCATATATATAGCTAAAAACCTTATCGTTAACCGTTCTTTTTTTTTTTAGCACGAATGACTTTTTAAAAACATTGATGAAAAAGGACGAGACTCTATTTTTAATGACTTTTTAAAAACATTGATGGAAAAGGACGACACTCTATTTTTAATAACCAATTCAGTTCGTTGCATGTATTTTTCATTTTATTTATAAAGTATATTGGGGAAAAAAAAAAGGTTAACGATAAAGTCGAAGGATTTGTTTATATTTCTACATTACGAGAGCTTTTGACGGAATTTATTTCCCGATGACTAGCTTTGTATTTAGAAATACAAATAAAATGTTGAATATATACGTTTTTACCTTACTTTATGTTGATGGATATTACACCGGCATGTATATTAAATCTCCGTCCCCGTGCTCGTCCACGTCACTGATATTTTTGTACCTTGGCGTTTCCTGCTTCTTTTTTCTCTTTTCACCCCTAGCTGTCTGGTTAAGGTGGGATTTTAAATCCACCATTTCGACCCCCAAGACAGCTTTTTCCCCCGCAAGTCCATCTCTTTGGGTAATCAAGTCCTTTTTTTCCTTTTGCAGGCTTTCAATGCGCGCTTTCAAAGCTTGATTGTCTTTAGTAGCCGAATTTAAATTTTCCCTGCTTTCATACACTTGGTCCTTTAAACTGTCCACCTGGTCCTGCAAGTCTCGAACAATATGGGCTGTTGCACCCCTGTTGGACTCTCACATGTCCATCGTGAAGTCCAAGAATTTGTTCATAAATTGGTCTGCCATTGCGTAATCCTTGATTGATTTTGAATCGTGTTGTGAATCTATGTTGACGAGGGGCTTGCGATTTTATAGGAAATGTTGGACAAAAGGTTGGAATTGGCGCGCTGGAGAGTGGGGTGGGATCCTGACATCCCATTACCCAATGGAGTTCTCTTTTGACAGAACAAAGAGCGCAATGACTTTGTATTAACCATTGTACCACCGTTTCCTCAACGTTTTTCAGAAACTCTTTCTTCTTCTCCCAATGCCCCCCCCCCCCCCACCACCATATGGAGGACTCGCTTAATAGAGTTAGCAAACGACACTGTCAAATATTCAGACTAAATGGGAAAATGCGGTGCACGAAGAATGAATGAATGGAGTTTTATGGCCCGTCGACAGCAAAGGTCATATTGGGCGCACTGACAACTAATGCAATACGTTTAATTGATCAAACTGTAAACTTACAAAAAATTTAAAAACTTAGCTGTGTAAACACTAAAAGAACAAGTGACGTTAGTGACATATAGTCTAAAAATGCAGATGGTCAATAGAACCTAAAATCATATCTTTTTATAGAGATTTACCTCTCTCAAAAAGTCAAAAATAGACTCCAACTTTACAGTATCAAATAAATTGCTCATACTGTCAACATGAAAAAACCTGTCTCTTGTAGGTGCAAGATCTATACAGTCTACAAGTATGTGCCTAACAGTAAGAGGTGAATTGCAGGAAATACACTGTGGCGCTTCTTCTCCTTTGAGGAGGTAAGAGTGTGTCATGTATGTATGACCAATGCGAAGACGGGCCAAAATAATTTCTTCACGGCGACTTGTCCGCAACCCTGGAAGCCACTCGCCAAGAGCTGGCTTCACTGTAAACAACTTGTTATCTTTGTTAGCTGGGTCATTCCAGGATTGCTGCCATACATTCCGGATAAAAACATTAATCAATGGCTTAAAATCATTAAAAGGAACTTTAAAACGTAAAACGTCCTGTGACAATGCCTCCTTGGCAGCTTTATCTGCCTCTTCATTGCCACTGATACCAATATGGCTAGGGAGCCAACAGAAAACAATATCGGCTTTTTCACAAATTTCGGACAATTCTTCAAGGAGACCGACTATTAATGGGTTATCTGTTTTCTCACCCTCAAGTGCTTGCATGGCAGATAATGAATCTGTAAAGATAATGTAGCGCCAGTAAGCATCTTCTTGAATATGGTTGAGAGCAAGGTCGATCGCCTTTAGCTCCGCAGAAAAAATAGAAGAATTATTAGGAAGCCGAAATTGGTATAATTCGCCATCGAGCACGGCAGCTGCAGCAACTTTGTTTCCGTCTTTAGAACCATCTGTATATATCTCTTCGTAAAGGCAGTATTGTTCTTTTATTTCAAGAAATTTATTTTTAAAAATCATAGGATCTGTTGTAACTTTCTTGTCTGAAGCAAGATTATATATGAAGGTAGGACTTTTAGAAGTCCATAAAGAAACTTCAGAGATTTTTGTTTTGCTACATCCTCCAGATCGCAATCAATACAAGCCATGTCCGCTTCACAGCGCAAACTAAAAGGTGGTATGACTTTGTCTCTATTTTGAAATTCAGTCGTGAAGAGGGGTTCAAATACTACTTTATGCGTAGGGTTGTCGGGATTTGACTTTAACTTTAGGTAATATTGCAAGGAAAGTTTCTTCCTGCGTAAATTTAAAGATGGTTCATTTGCTTCTGCTTATAAACTATTGACGGGAGATGTTCTAAAGGCTCCAAGTGCTAAGCGTAAACCTTGGTTATGGATAGAATCCAATTTACGAAGGTAGGACTGTCGCGCCGAGCCATATACAATGCAGCCGTAATCTAACTTTGAACGGACAAGTGTTCTATAAAGTCTCAAAAGGACTTTTTTTTCGGCTCCCCAGTCCATACTGGAGACAACACGTAAAAGGTTCAGTGCTTTTTGGCATTTATTGCTCAAATAGTTAATATGTGGGATGAACGTGAGTTTAGAATCAAATAAAACACCTAAGAATTTGAATTCTGGGACGAATTCTGGTCAAAAGCATTGGGATCAATTGATTGATGAAGTTTCCAGCGTTCTGGACGTTCTTGTATAGATGGTCCAATTTCCGATACTACGATTGGGAAATGGTCGCTTCCATGAAGGTCGTCATCGACCTTCCAATTTAAATCAGTAAATATTTCCGGACTGCATATACTTAAGTCTAAAGATGAATAAGAACCAGTTGCAGGATGAAGATACGTTGAGGACTTATCGTTCAGCAAAACAAGATTATGTTCTGTGATAAAATTTTGTATGGTTTGACCTTTGTCATTTGTATTTGTACGTCCCCACAACGTATGATGGGAATTGAAATCTTCCATCAAAATGAAAGGTTTTGGTAATTGATGTACGAGATCATCAAGTTTCTTAACATCGATTGCCGAGCTGGGTGGAAGGTAAATAGAACATAGTGTAATGGTTTTATTTAGAGAAATGCTTACAGCGACGGCTTGTAAAGTAGTTTCGAGTTTGACCAAATGGTGTGGAATATTGTTGTTCACAATTATTGCCACTCCTCCTGAAGCTTTATCGTTACCACTGAAGTTTTTACAAAAGCAGGAGTGGCACTTTAAGGAGAATTTGTCGGAGTCTTTAAGAAAGGTCTCCTGTAAAGATATTGCAACTTGTTTCTTTTCATTAATTAAGAGATTTAACTCCTCGAAATTAGCTTTAATGCTGCGACAATTCCATTGCAGAATGGTGTTATACATTGTAAAAGTAAGAGTTAGGCAGATACCATAGAAAACTGGAAGTATGTATTGATTCATCTCTTGTTATTTAATTTGATGATACGACCTTGCTTATTTGTTTCTGCATGGTCGGTTTCCGCCTCCATGTCTTCATCAAGACACTGGAAACGGTTATGTTGTTGTATTTGGTCATCAAACCCCTTTGGAAGGCGGTCTGAGCGGACCTTTTTTTGCGATCTATTCGGACTTTTTGGAACAGGCTTTTCTGGTTTGTTGTTAACTAAAGTTTGCTGACGTTTGGCTGTTGTGGAGGTTTGTTTCTCAGTTGAATCTGTTTGCACCGAGGCATCGTTTGCGTTTGTCTGTGTTTGAGCATCTTTCAAAGTTACTGATTTTGCTGTATTTGACTTGGTCACACTGGAGTAAGAGGCACCCAGTGCTTGCCGTGTATCTACAATTTTTCTAGCTTCCGAAAAAGAGAGGCTTTCCCGATATTTTATGGTGATGATTTCTTTTTCCCTCTTCCAGACTTTACACGATCGGGATGTGGAATAGTGTTCCTCACCACAGTTTAAACATTTCATCGGCTTTTCGCAAGGGTAGGTATATGTTTCAGCTTCATTGATTCTGCATCTTTTACAGTGATTGTCTGCATCACACTGCCTCTCATGATGGCCAAATTTAAAGCATTTATAACATTGAAGCGGATTGGGGATGTAGATATCAACAGGAACCTTCATGTATCCAACTTTAAGGGTTTTAGGTAGGATAGCTGTTTTGAATTTCAGACTATGGTATTCGTGTCCTTCCGGATACCATCCCGAAAAACTAGAATACGTCTTGCTTCAATGACATTCTGAGTCGACAACTCCGTCACAATTTCTTCTTCCTCTAAGTCCAGCTAAGTCCGGACACCTAATTATACCTCTAGATGAGTTCAGAGTACCATGTGCAGTGCATTTTGCGGGAATCTCGAAAAATCGTTTTAAGGCCAAAAGGTTTTTTGAATGTTGTGGTTTTTCAACTTCCATCAGCAGAGTGCCATTTTTCATTTTTTTGACAGACTTCGGACAGCCTGCCAAAGAAACCAGTACTTTTTCAATCACAAATGGTGACAGCTTTGCCAATGGTTTTTCGGGCTGTAGCGATTCTATGATCAGGAAGCGAGCAAAAGGTCCAGTCGGTTCGGTTTCAGCCTGTTCATTATCAAAGTCCTTCCGTGTTCTTTTTTTTGTTTGGTTATCCATGGTTTCAATTTAAGTGTTCGTCATTTGCGGCCCCCACCCACCATGGAGTCCTACAAGGGGACATGGCCAATAGAGCGGAATACCCAGCTCTGCATGTCAGGGTTACCCAAATGATATACTCGGGCAACGTAAACTATAAAATCTGACAGAGAGAATGCTTGGCAACAACCCCAGATCAGGAAGCACCCACGCAAATCAACACCCGACCAAACAGTCCACACAACCAGATTAGCCCATGAGCCTATATTAGACTAGGGACTAAAACATAAAAAAATATACAGTTAAATTGGACAAAATTTATGATGTAAAAATACATGCAAGTATTTGATCAAAGAGATTAGTGATACGTGCAAGTTCAAGAAAGCAATTGTAGTACAAACGAAAATGGGTGTTTTTTTTTTACCAGTAAGAGAATCTTACTGCAAAATGAGATAATTTCGAAATACCCAAAATCTAAAAACGACCAGCCGATTGCACTAGACCGGGCCCATCTAGGCTCTCGTTTAGACCGAAGCCGAGGCCGAAGCAGTGTATTGAAGAGCTGGAGATCCCTTGGCTCCCCTCAACTACCAGGACCCTCTTTTCCGGCTTACGAGTCTCCACCCACGGCAAACAGGCGGGTCCATTGGTGGGGTCTTACCACTCTGCAGGACTGGCAGCCGGCGTATTCTACCCCCACGTCCGGCTGGGGGGCGGTGCACGAAACAATTACCTATCACGAACAACTTCTCCTTTTCCCTCGATGATTTCCAAACATGTCTACTTCAGACATATAAAACGTCAATGTTCGAGTAAGAACGATTGTCTTTTGTTTCTTTATAAAGAATTTCCCCCTTTTCTGCAAAGTTATTATTATTATTATTTTTTTTTTTTTCCCATAAATTTTTCTCCCAATAAACCCCCTTTTCAAATGGAACTTTCAGATTTGATGAGAGACGTAAAGGATGAGCGCAGTATTAATCCTTTACCATAGAAGAAAATTCAACCGTTTCAAATTTTAAGCAGTAGCAAACGACAATTCCAAGTTGAACTCAATTGAGGGAAAAAAAGTATGGTAAACATTGTTTTATGAGGAGAAACTGTTCGTGATAAAAAATTTCTACTTTTACCGTAATAATTACCAAAGATTTCTACTTCAAATGCGTTAAAAACGTGATAAAGAGCAAATATTATTAACCAATAATTGGTTCACTGAACACTGAGTATCGTCTGCTTTACAATTTACACCCCTACCCTCATCAGATTGTACTTTTCAACACTAATCACATATTCATAAATCATGTACAAATATATACTTGCTGAGAGAATGCGCTTCAAGAATGGCTTGAAGGGATTAAGTGAACACTAGTGTATTTGAACGAAGAAACTTGAATAGGGTTGACATCGACTATAAAGATAAACGAAGTTGCTCAAAGCAGGACTAAATGGTAAAATGTACTATAACATAGCATAGTTTATTCGTATCGATTCCAACGAAAGAGCGCGCATTCGCAAGGTCATTAGATAACAGGTGAGACGCGTCTACATTATTAGGGTTGGCATGCTGAATAAAGAATATCAAAATTCATTTTAAATCATTTTTCAATCTTTTCATTCCGTAACGTAATACAATTGGAACCACAAAAATTGATTCTGCCAGGTATTTGCAGTTATATTGCTTTGTTTCGTCAAGCCAAGGCAGGTGGTAAAAAAAATTGCGCCATACTTTAACACTTTCACTGCCCAAATATATAAATTTCATCCTGTTCGACAACTGAAAATACAACTTATTGTAACTGTAAAAAGATTTTAACCCAGGAGCTTGACTTAAAAATAAAAGGGCGGCACAGATCAGAGATCAGATTTCACTTTCTGTGCTGTCTGATATTGATGTACGCCATTGTCAAATTTGCTCGTTTTCGTCTCTAGCGCTGAAAGAGTTAATGTAATAATGCCAGACGAAGATTATCACTCTACCAGATCATGATGACATTGAAATTTATCATGGACAGCAAATCGATGTCCCATTGTTCATTAATCGATGTTACTCTCACGTTAGCCGTTTTGAAACGATAACGAATGGGTTTCTGTATGGCGTAAGCGTCTTGTTTGCTTAACCATTGAGAAATATATCTAAGGGTAAACATTCCCGGGTACTTTTTCTGGAGCACTTTCAGCAACTTCACAGGTCCTCCGTAGGCAGCCAGATGTTTGGGATCAAAATAATACTTCTTCAAAATACCTTCCTTATCCATTATATATTCGTATAAACGACACGCTACTAATGATCTTTACCCACAAGAAGGCGCTTTTATATCGAGAAATCCTATAGAATTACGTTGATTAGTCACCTCTCGACATTAACAGGTGCGCGTACCGATAACCGCGTGATCGATCGATAAACGCGTCATCGATCCGCGCAAAGTTCACCGGGTAGGTACAGCCTATCCGGTGAGTTCTCCGGAAAGGAAGCCTATCCGGAAAGTGCCTATCCGCCCGGATCAATCGCACCCTTAATATACACCTACTCTTGTAAACAAACTGCTACTGGTTTCTGTTCATTCAATAATAGATTTAATTCCTCAAAGTTGGCTCTAATACTATGACAATTCCATTGCAGAATGTTATTACTCATTGCTAAATTTGAGATGAAGAGGATACCACAAAGCCACAGAAGTATGTAATTATTCATCTTTTATTATTGAGTTTGATATTTCTTACTTGCTTATTTGTGTTGGACTCTGCTGATGAGTCTTCCGCTTCTATGTCTTCATCAAGGCATTCAAAGCGGTTATATTGTTTAATTTTGTCGTCAGATCCCTTAGGAAGGCGATCCGAGACAACTTTAGGAGGAGATTTGTTTCTTTTTTGACTAGGGCTATTTGGAGCTTTTGCTTGTACTTGTGAAGTATTCGATTTTTTTTACAGTTGGTTGGCTAGATGCAGTACTCTTATTAGGAGTTGAGGGTTTCAGATGGGCATGTTCGCTTACTGGTTTATCTGTTGTTTGAACAGCAGCATCAACGATTTGGGTTTGTGCATCCCTACGCTTTACCTGTTTTGACAAAGATGTTTTCGACACAGATGCATATGAAGCACTTAAGTTGTGCCTAGCTTCCACAATTTTCCTCGCCTCGGGAAAAGAGAGTCCTTCTGTGTATTTCACAGTAACAACCTCTTTCTCTTTCTTCCAAACTGGGCAAGATCGAGAAGTTGCAACATGGTCGCCTTTGCAGTTAATGCATCTGATATATATACATGGATATTTCTGACAACAAAGTATCATAAGATAAGACAGAAGCGGTTTTGGAAACGGAACGTAGATCAACGGCTAAAGTGATATAAAACAGGGAGAAATGGCTATTTGTTTTTTTCTGACGAATAGTTGCTTTCTTTTAATTTGCCTGGAAGAAGTTCAGGAAGAGCTTTTGCACTACCCCCGGCATCTGCGTTGGCATACACATTTATGTTAAAGTTTATATAAGAGCTCGCATTTCCCAAACCATGTGACGGATTTCATATGATGATAGATATACTCGTAGGTCCAAATTTCTTTTAGCAATACCCATCCCAGGCCCATGGTTTTCAGGTCCAAGCTACAGACTTTGTAATTTTACATTAAAGATTTACGTTAAAGTTTTAAATTTTAAGAGCTCATATTTTCCAATATATATAATGGATTTGATTCAAATTTCATCTGATATAGGTCCAAAGTTTTTTTTTACAGCAATACCCCGGTCAAGGTCACAGACTTTGAAATTTCACATTATGTTTTTTAAGCGCTCATATTTTCCAAATCAAATGATGGATTTGGTTCATATTTTGCATGGCAACAGATATGGGTCTAAAGTTTTATTGAGCCATCCCTGCCGATGTCAGTGATCTTAAGGCTAAGGTCACAGACTTAGAAATTTCACGTTAAAGTTGTTCTAGAGCTCATATTTTTGAAATGATACCATTTATTTGGTTCATAGTTAGTATAATGATGAATATAGGTTCAGAGTTATAATCAGATTTACCCCAGCCCATGCGAATGGCCAAAAGGTCAAGGTCACTGGCCTATTAGATGTTAAAGTTTTTTAAAAGCTCAAATTTCCAAACCATATGATGGATTTGGTTCATATTTGGTTTAAAGATAGATATGGGTCCAAAGTTTCTTTCAGCAGTCCCCGCTCCCCATAAATATGACCTCCAAGTCCATGCATAGCTGGCAGGTTTAAGGGTCATATAGTCTTTAGGTCCAGGCAAGCTTTGCCGTTTAATGACAGCTCTTATTTTTGTTGTTTTGATTTATTTGTGATCTTAAGAGTATTACTCTAGTCAGGAAGATATGTTAATACTTAGCAAACACTTTGAATATCCTTAAAACATTGTATGTGGATGCTTCCCTGAACATAATGTGTTATGGTGCAGTTTTAAGAGCTTTTGATTTACGAAAGATGGATGGTGACTTCATACTTCATACTTTTCGAGAAGGCCATTTTAAATATTTGAGAGAACAGGAGTAACATCCAATTTTACAGCATCAAATAAATTGTTCATACTGTCAACATGAAAAAACCTGTCTCTTGTAGGTGCAAGGCCTATGCAGTCTACAAGTATATGTTTAACAGTTAGAGATGCAATGAATGGAAGATGCATTAATGGATATCCTTTTCTATTATAATAATCACGGTCTCCATTTAAAGCTGAGGAAAGTCTTATATGGCATCCATCTACAAAACAAACTACACCTGGGAGGGTGCATTTTTCCTCAATATCCCTTGCAATATCGACCTGTTGCTGTGGATTAGTCCAGCGAATTACCTGTAACGATAAAGGAAAGCATAACTGCACTTATCTTGACTTGTACAGTACAACCTGTGGTAAGTAGCCACCGAGAGAAATGCTAACCATGCTGCTTAAAGGAGGTAGCTGTTCAGCAGAGGGACAACCTTACATGACTGGATAGCCAGATATACACAAACAGATTGATAGCTGAAGACATTGATGGACAAGGCAACTGGCAATATACAATCAAACCTCCTCTTAAGGAGTTACCCAAGAAAGCACACAAAAAATAGCTGCTTAAGACAGATGGCCCCTTGAAATAGGTTAATTTGCATTGTATTTTTGTTCAAGGGATCTCCCAAAAAGTGGCTGCTGAAGAAAGATGACCCTCTTCAGACAGGTTGGACTGTGGAATGAGTTTACTTAGCTGAAACCTCTCCATCATTTATGTTGCTTTCATTTATTCATGCATTATTCTTACTTTTTATCAAACTGGTAATTTAAGAGAAATAAACATACCAGAATATCCTTGATTGTAGCTGCTGAAGAGAGGTGGTATTAAAAAAGAGTCCTAAACAAATGGAGGTTTTACTGTAGTAAGTCTTATCCAATTAATGTTATCATGTCACTTAAACATAAGTACAGGTAAAAAAATTTAAAACTACATTAAAGTACCTCTGATACATCTACAAAATGAAATGACAAAAATGAGTTCTAAAGAGAGGTGATTGCTTAATGCAGCACACAGGTAATGCAGAAAGTTCCTGTTGGAGCTTTCTGTACTATTTGTGTACTGCATTAAATAGCCACCTATCTACAAACTTGTGCTTCCTTTAGAGGTCGTTTAGCGACACACTACTGTGCATTCGAAAAGTATCTTAAAGTTCTTGTATGATTGGCACTACAGGAGATCAATTTGACTCGCAAACTTGTTTGAAAAACTTGTGAACTATTACACATCTAGTGATGATCGACAAACGCAAACCTGCCTTCCAAGCTATATGATAGCATCAAAAACCTGGCCAATCACTGCATGGACTGTAGACATGGACAGATTGAATGTGTGGGCGACTACGGTATAGACTGTGTGTTTGCCAAGTTACACAATCCAACTACTAGCCTTTTTTCAGAGGATACATTTTCATGAGGCCCACTGCCCGTAGCAAGCAGAGTTCGGTAAGTCATTTCCAGCAAATGTCAAATAAGTGTCAGGTTACACGATAATGCACACGAAAATCGTCAATATTTTCCGGTATCCCCATTTCTCGGAAAACAGATCCCATATAATTAGGTACTTTCAGTACATAGTCCCTTCTCGGTGATGCATAGATGCAACCGATTGTCCTTAAGCTTTGTGCTTGTTGCAGAATCTCATGGTCGTCTTCATCGATCATAAACTCGTTAATTAAGCAATACAGCAAATGTTCTTTTCTGATTGCAGCCAATTGCAGCTGATTGTCTAAACCAAACACGAACTAGAGAATGTTCTATCATCAGTATTCCCACTCACATCCTTTTTTTTTTTGGGGGGGGGGGGGTGCATGCGCTCCCTGGGGTACAAGTTTGGTAGTGCAAGAGCAATTCTAGGAGTGCACTTAATAATGACAATTTTAGAGCTTTACGGAGGAAAGTAAGGCTATGTTGTATTGAAAATTTGTTTGGGCGAGTCTCACTCTACTCTTGAAAAAAAATATGGGTAATTCAAAAATGAAGATGCTTGTTATATTTCCTCAATCACAGGACCAGTTACAGAGGGACAAGTTATAGCCTGGTGGCCAGTAGAATTTTCCATTTTACTGACAATTTCAGACACTAATTAGCGTTCACTTATTGTTTTATAGAGATATTTATGTAAATTTACTGTTTAAAGTTATTGATAAAGCTGAATAGACAGTTTAAAATGCCTATTTCAAACTAATTTTTGTTGTGTCATGGGTTTTCACGTTTTTCTGAAACGATATTTTTTTCATGCCTGTTACGTTTTGCACTGGCCGCCGCGATATAACTGAAATGGTGTCAGAAACACCATACAAACACATCTTTTCGTGAAATTTGAAAAGAGTCAATTTCGTGGAATGTAAAGTGCTTTTCGCGAAAAGGACTGACTTCTTTTCGTAAAATTAAAGTCCTTTTCGCGAAAAGGAGTCCTTTTCGTATTTTAGACGTACCCAGTGAAATAAAATTTCAAGGCTATAGTAAACACCCATATTTTGCCATTCTAATGGTATTTCTGAGGGGGGAAAATCTCTCTCGGACACTGTAGATCTAAGATCAGACTGCACGTTGTGTGCAGTCTGATATTGATCTAAACTAACCGCGAAACGTCATTGACTCGTTCTCAGAAGGTTAAGTTTTAAAAAAACTAGATTCTTCCTTTTATAGAGCGACTTCGATCGCGAAACGTAGTTTGGCTACGCAAGCTGAAATGTGTTGAAATGAGCTTGTGTAGACGATGAGATGATCAGGGTTCCCATTCACGCACATATGTGCGTGATTCACGCACTTAACTGAATAATCACGCACAAAAGTATGAGGGGAATCTGTTTATCACCGCTAATCAAACTGTTGTCATTTCTTTAAAAGTATTAATGATATTAATCCGCTTTTTTTCTGGTGTAAAATTACAGGTTTTGAAGTTACATGCTACCCTAATTGACAAATCTTTGTAAAGACCCCTTTTCACAGAGCACGGCTCACTTCCGTTTGCGAAAAGGAGTCCTTTTCGTAAATTGAATCTGAAATACGAAAATGACTCCTTTTCGTGCAAAAGGCAATAGATTTCACAGAAAGGACTGTTTTGATGAAAAATCAACCTCATTTTCTCGAAAAGAACTAGCTTTGGCGATACAAGTTGGCTTCTTTAAAGAAAGTGCCATGAGAGATCAGCGACAATGTTTTCAAATAGTTTATTGGCTTTTGATTTCAATATATTTTGGTACATTGGACAAACAAGTAATACATTAAGTAACTACCGCTGTGTTAATGCCACTTATGCATTGCATGACAGTCACGTGACCTTCTTCCCGCGTTTTCAAGTTGTGTGATCTTTTCCCGCGGTGTTCTTTCTCTCTTTTTTTCAACGATTTTTTTTTTCCTTCTCTTTGCTTTCATTTATTTGCTTAATGAAAATTACAATTATTGGAGAGGTAATTTGCAATCAAATCAATATGACATTCGAGTTTTTTAATCCGTCATACGAAAACAAACAACGTCTATTTCCTATTTCAGATTCTTGATTTCGGTTTACTTATAAAACCATGACGAAACAGACTGTGTATCAGGACAATTTCGCAAAAAGGCTGGATTTAGACAGCAATTTCTGAGGCAGTCTGCCTTTTAAACTCACCACTGTTGGAGAGGTCTGATGACCTCTCCAATGAGCTCCTTTTAGGATAAGAGCTCTATATTTTAACAAAAGGAATAAGTCCTTTTCGCGCAAGGGACTTTAAATTTCACAAATTGAAATGCTTCTCGCAATGTGAGTCGTTATAGCAACCAAGAAGACATTTCTGAAAAGAGAGTTAGATTTCGTGAAATGAAGCGAGAGGATAAGGTAGTTTGCATATTAATAGTTCGAACAAATTTATTTCATGCCAAAAATATGGCAATACTTGGCAACAATTTATTAACGTTAAAAACGGTCCTTGAATAATGTTTTTAAAAAAAAACATTTGTTTGAAGCGAGACCAAAACAAATGAGCCATGCTCTGGCAAATGGGGGCTTAATGCATCTCCGTAATGCATTACACCAAGCAAGACATCACAAAATGTAGGGACCTATAAAATCCATAAAGTTTGACAATTGGCGGAATATAGAGGTAGAATGGTCCTTGGACATGCAGAAAATTTACACTGGCAAAAAAGTTCGACCAATGTCAGCCTGCGCGGACTGCACATACAGACAGACAGACAGACAAATAGACATACAGACAGACAGACATGGGAATGAAAATGGTACTTTTTTTCGAAATTAGCCGGTCCCATTTTTTTCTTTTACAAGAAACACAAAAATGTCAAAAGTGATTGCGGCCTAGACAGTAAGTTCATTAAAGTAACAAACTCAACAATAACTCTCGTAAAATATCAAAACTGAAGTAAACAATTCTCAGCTTCTGCTTTATGTGAGACTGAGACCGGGACTTGGTAAAATGAAACTCCATGAATGCTTTGCTAGGTGCACTGACCACCGATAAGTCAGAGATAATGTGAAAAGAGTTTTATTTAACTCATTAATTTCAGTTTTAACACATGCATTGTTTAATTTTGGCCGCTACCAGGCCTTTAATGCGTGGCCCACCAATAATTAGGGTAGTACATTAGTAATCCAGAGGTTCTCGGTTCAGTCATCAACTGTATCGCTGGTTTTCGTTGGTGTAAGGCACATTACGAAACCTCAGCCTTGTAGATCTACAAGTAAAACCACGAAACACAATGACAAGCGATGTTTATAAATGGCTGGTGCATAGGTTATATGCTAGCTAACCATGGCTGGATGAATCGTACAAGGTAGGTTTAGGTGAGTAAACGTATATTTTATTTTGAATTTCGCTGCATTGATTGCCGCCTTGAAATGTAGTCCGGTTCTGTACCCAGAATGCCCTTATCAGATAGGTTTGCATATGAAAATTGCCACCTGGAGGAAGATAATGAAATTCTGGTGCGAAGTCGAAAATATACCATAAGAGGCAAGTAGCCCATTACGGAAACATCACTCAAAATGTTTTGTTTTACATTTGTCTTTCCTCTTTACAGATGTTTGGCCAGCTATCGCCCTACTTAGCTTTTCATAGTTGAATCGTCTTTGAAGTTCGGTGATAGATCTAGATCTGTTACAAAAAAAAAACATTCAAAGGTGGGGATATCACCCGATCAGTAACACGCGTCAGTTATGCGGGTTCATATACAAGTGGATAAAATGGCGTAATATTTCATGTCATAAAAATAGAGTTACCAATTGCAAACGAGTCTAGGACAATTCCCCCCCCCCCCACAAATGCCCCCCCCCCGGACAACTCCCCCTTGCAAATCCCCCCCGGACAATTGCGCCCCCCCCCCCACAATTACCCCCTGGCCAACTCCCCCCCCCCCCGACAATCGCCCCCTGGACAACTACCCCCGATGATTGCCCCCCCCCCCCGGAAATTATCCCCCTAGGACAATTGCCCCCAGGACAATTGCCTCCAGGACAATTGCCCCCCGACAACTCCCCCCTCCAGACAATTCCCACCAGGATGTTCATACCATCATATGCACAACTCGATGAACTCAATATTCTGTTCGCGAGGAACTCCTACTCGACGTGCGTACTTCAAATGTGATCACATGAAAAATCTAGTAATCTAATCTAGTTCCAGTTGAACTCGGCCTTGGAAGTGAACCCAGGGTCTGACGCTGAAAGCCGACAATGACCTCGTCCCAAAGCAAAAGCAGAAGAAATTTCGAGTTAGATGGGGGGATTGTCCGGGGGCAATTGTCCGGGAGGCAATGGCCCGGGGGGGGGGGGGAATTGTCCAGGGGGGAGTTGTGGGGGGGGCTATTGTCTTGGGGGCAATTGTCCAGGGGGAAATTTGCAGGGGGGAGTTGTCCAGGGGGGCAGTTGTCTAGGGGGGAATTGTCCTGATACGATTGCAAACCGAGCTTCCCGTTATTTAGAAGCAAATATTGCACCTTTTTTACTGAATATTTAGGTAGACGTACAGTTTCATTGCGCTTGCAGAGAAAAATATGCTTGAAATCTCCCCCCCCATTTTTTTTTTTTTTTTATTTTTTATTGAAAATCAAATAATAGATTTAATGATAATAACCTCGGCACAATAATCTAAAAAAGCCCGTTTACTGGCATTTCACATCTATGGTTAGCTAATTTGGGTTAAAAAATATCACACTAAAGATACTTTATTCATTCATTTGGTAATTTTATTTTCATCTATAAATAATAGATCTAGATCGATGTAGCAACAATGGACATATAGCAAACATACCACATGTACATGTGAAAGATTTACAAACAATTCAGTACCCAGGAGGACATCAGAAATATGATGAAAATGAATAAGGGGGTTGGATTTCTCTCTTTTCTATTGGTATTCGGATATCGGAGATTTTATTATTATAGAGTAGAATAGAATACGTTTATTCAGGAAAAAAGGCAATATGCCTATCATACCACACACAGTCATCAAATATATATACAATCTACAATGACAGTCAATGGATTAAGTGCTATGTAGCTACAAATAAAGGGAAGTAACGTCTCTAATACTCAATTACGTTTGTATAAAAGTTATCTCTCTTGTAGGAGCGCACACACACACACACACACACACATAAAGAGACTAAAAGAACACCATAATTTCAGATCAGCCATACCAAACTGATCTGAATCTATACTATTCCTCAAGTGTTCTCATCTATATCTATTCAAGGATGACAAAAAACTTTCATAATTGTATAATCTTTAGCTATCTTATAATGAAAAGTTAAATTAGAATAGTTTGACCAATTGGATCCTATGACATATTTACTGAGTGATTGCATACTGAATCTTGAGTTTTTGAGATTTTTTGAGAGGAAAATTAAAGAAATGCAACATAATCATTATGAATAGATCTGTCTATCTCTTCCTTCAAAGCCTTTATAGATAAACATTGATAAATTTCTAATAATCTGTTTGTTTTCACCTTTCATCAATTCAATAAATTTAATCATACTTGGCCTCTTCCAGAAATACTTTTTGATATATATTTTTCTAATATTTGAAAACATTGGACATTCAAGTAAAAAGTGCATTTCATCTTCTAAAGTACTGCATAATTTGCATTTCCTTTCCTGATATGGGATTTTTTCTGGTTTATGCCATCTTCCTGATTCTATTTCTAGTCTATGTGATGAAAGCCGGAAACGACTAAAGGCTATTCTAAATTTTTCATTAGAAATACATCAACTATTTAAATATGGCTGAAAAGAAAAAATTACAAAAAGTTCTGTATGTTCTTGCTCTTGATGACTCTTCCAAATCATTATTCCAGCTCTGCATAAAATTATCTTTAATTCTTTGTATGAATATTTTCATAAATAAATCTGTATCTTCAACGCCTTGATTTCGCCATACATTGTAAAAGCCATTACTTTCTAAAATATATTTAACAGAAAGTAATGGCTTTTACAATGTATGGCTTAATTATAATAAACCCCAAAATATGAAATTTTACTGCAATAAACAAGAGGGCCATGATGGCCCTGGATCGCTCACCTGAGTAGAGTGCCTTAAAGGTACTTCTTAAATTTGACCAAGTGACCTCATTTATGACCCCAGGTGACCCAATTTCAAACTCATATTTCACAAAGACAAACATTCTGACCAATTTTCAAGTCAGTTGAGCAAAACATGTAGCCTCTAGAGTGCCCTAAAGGTATTTCTTTAATTTGACCTAGTGACCTAGATTATTACCCCAGGTGACAGAAATATGAATATGGACTTTATCAAAAGAAACATTTTAACCAATTTTCAAATCAACTGAATAATAAATGTGGCCTCTAGAGTGCCCACTAGGTATTTCTTTAATTTGACCAAGTGACCTAGTTTATGACCCCAGTTGACCCAAATTTAGACTCATGTGAGATTTTATAAAGACAAACATTCTGACCAATTTTCAAGGCAATTGAGCAAATATTGTGGCCTCTAGAGTGCCCATAAGGTATTTCTTTAATTTGACCTAGTGACCTAGTTTATGGTTCCAGGTGACCCAAATCCAAACTCATCTGATATTTCATCAAGACAAACATTCTGGCCAAATTTCAGGTCATTTGAGCAATAAATGTGGCCTCCAGAGTGCAAACAAGGTATTTCTTTAATTTGATTGTGACCTAGTTTATGACCCCAGTTGACCCAAATTCAGACTTATGTGAGATTTTATAAAGACAAACTTTCTGACCAATTTTCAAGGCAATTGAGCCAGATAATGTGGCCTCAAGAGTACCAACAAGGTATTTCTTTAATTTGACCAAGTGATCTAGTTTATGACCCAAGATGACCCACTTTTGAACTCAATGAACTCGTTGTGCTTAGATGGGCAAACAAACTTAGAAGAAAATCACTGCATACCAAATATCAAAGCTCTACGCCTTCCTGTTTCAAAGAAGAATTTTAAAGTTTTCTTTGTTCCTATGTTCAAACTTGTGACTCCCCGGGCTGGGCCAGTTTTGACCCAAGCAGCATCCTTGGAACAAACTTGGTAGAGGTCCACTAGGAGATGCTACATACCAAATATCAAAGCTCTACACCTTCCCGTTTAAGAGAAAAAGAAATTTAAAGTTTTCTTTCTTTGTTCCTATGTTCGAACTTGTGATCCCTAGGGCGGGGCCAGTTTTGACCCCAGAGGCATCATATGAACAAACTTGGTAGAGGTCCACTATGAGATGCAACATACCAAATATCAAAGCTCTACGCCTTTCGGTTTCAGAAAAGAAGAATTTTAAAGTTTTCCTTCTTGTTCCTATGTTCGAACTTGTGACCCCCGGGGCAGGGCCAGTTTTGACCCCAAAGGCATCATATGAACAAACTTGGTAGAGGTCTACTAGGAGATGCAACATACAAAATATCAAAGCTCCACGCCTTCCTGTTTCAGAGAAGAAGATTTTTTTTAATTTTCCTTCTCTGTTCCTATGTTCGAACTTGTGACCCCCGGGGCGGGGCCAGTTTTGATCCTAGGGACATTATATGAACAAACTTGGTAGAGGTCCACTAGAAGATGCTACATACCAAATATCAAAGCTCTACACCTTCAAGTTTCAGAGAAGAAGATTTTTAAAGTTTTCCTTCTTTGTTCCTATGTTCGAACTTGTGACCCCCGGGGCGGGGCCAGTTTTGACCCCAGGGGCATCATATGAACAAACTTGGTAGACGTCTACTAGGAGATGCTACATGCCAAATATCAAAGCTCTATGCCTCCCAGTTTCAGAGAAGATGATTTTTAAATTTTTCCTTCTTTGTTCCTATGTTCAAACTTGTGACCCCCGCGGCGGGGCCAATTTTGACCCAGGGACATCATATGAACAAACTTGGTAGAGGTCCACTAGGAGATGCTACATACCACATATCAAAGCTCTACGCCTTCAAGTTTCAGAGAAGAAGATTTTTAAAATTTCCTTCTTTCTTCCTATGTTCGAACTTGTGACCCCCCCGCCCCGGGACGGGGCCAGTTTTGACCCCAGGGACATCATATGAACAACCTTGGAAGAGGTCCACTAGGAGATGCTACATACCAAATATCAAAGCTCTACACCTTCAAGTTTCAGAGAAGAAGATTTTTAAAGTTTTCCTTCTTTGTTCCTATGTTCAAACTTGTGACCCCCGCGGCGGGGCCAGTTTTGACCCCAGGGACATCATATGAACAAACTTGGTAGAGGTCCACTAGGAGATGCTACATACCAAATATCAAAGCTCTACGCCTTCAAGTTTCAGAAAAGATTTTTAAAGTTTTCCTTCTTTGTTCCTATGTTCAAACTTGTGACCCCTGGGGTGGGGCCAGTTTTGACCCCAGGGACATCATATGAACAAACTTGGAAGAGGTCCACTAGGAGATGCTACATACCAAATATCAAAGCTCTGTGCCTTCTAGTTTCAGAGAAGAAAATTTTCAAAGATTTTGCATTTTTTTCCTTTTTGTTGCCATGGCAACCAGAGTTATGGGTGGAATTCAATTCTTTGAACAACTTTGGTAGAGCTTAACCCAAGGAACATCCCTGCAAAGTTTCATCAAGATTGGCCCAGTGGTTTAGGAGAAGAAGATGTTTAAAGAAATTGTTGACGGACGATGGACGACAGACGACGGACGACGGACGCCGGACATAGGGCGATCACAATAGCTCACCTTGAGCACTTTGTGCTCACGATGAGCTAAAAATAAATTGACACCATATCGTCAATCATTCGGAAAACAATTGTAATGACTTTTAACAATTAACACTGTAGATTCGCTTTAGCATTTTGCCCAGAATCACAGCATCTAAGTATTTACATCTGATGGGAGAAGCCCAAAACATGTGTGGTAACGTTACAAAATTTTCTAAAAAGAAACACTCTAGGCAAGTTCTTTGACATAACAGAATGGTCCTGCGTGGCTCATAGGTGAATATGTAAGATTGGAAACCTGGATATCCCATGTTCGATCCTCAGTCGAGGTGCTGGATTTGGCGGGGACGTCCTTGGGCAAGACAATTCAGAGCCCTAGCCTAGTACTGTTGAAATTTGGGACACGTGTATATTAATATCGCCGTGATATGACTGAACTAATGTTGAAAGCTGTGTTATTGAAATGTCAGTCAGTCAGTCAGTCAGTCATGAAAACGAAAGTGAAAGAAGCCTTACTGTAGGCAGGAATAACAACCGCATTATAACTGACTAGCACAATACATAAGAGGCAAACCAAAATTTAACTGTTGTTACATGTATATAAATCTAAAGAAATCTAGTGCGTTCTGTCTCGAATCTCCGCTGCAGTTTACACAAAATTTATTTTTGATTTCCAGCTACTATACAAGTAACAACATACAAGTCTTAAGTGGAATAACCCCTGCACAAGTTTGCAAACGAATCACAATCGGGTTATTTCACCTCACAACAATAATGGTGCACTTTGCCTTGTATTGTTGCAAATTGCAACCATTGGAACACTTTTGTTTCGAATTGTAAGGAAAACAACGTCTTTTATATACGAGATCTATTCACAAAAATGAAATATAGGATTATTCCTTTTACTTGGATTTAACCTAATATGACACAGATATGACACGGACAACTTCGGAAAATGCATTTAGTAAACGCCGCCGGTAAATTAGCAATCGCTCATAATCATCAACTGCTTCTCCTCCTGCCATGATTCCTCTTATCTATTGAGATATATACAATATTAATGGCAAAAATAAATTGTTCTTCACAACATGACAACTTGAACCATAACTAAGGAAAACACACTCTCATATATTCACATGAAAAAATACAGAGCTATAACTGTTCATTACAATTAACAAATTACGATACATATATGGTGAATATTTCCAGCAAGTAGTAACAAGAGCACCGCATGAGGGTGCCAACGCTCTGCTGCAAGTGCTTTAGTTTCCGTGAGAATTTTAAGTCGAAAAAGGAGCACAACTGCTTCAAAAATATTTTGATGGCTCCCCTTTTGATAGTTAACAACTTGTCCAAGTCTGAATTAAATATCTTGAGTAATTACAGAGATAATATAAAATGTCAAAGTTTTTGAAAAATCGAAAAGGGGGTATAACTATGTCAAAAACATTTTGATGGTTACCTGCTTCTGTCGCACAGGGTTCCCCTTTTAATAGTAAACAACTTGTCCAAGTTTGAAGTAAATATCTGCAGTAATAACAGAGATGTTATAAAATGTCAAATTTTTTGCACGACGACGATGCAGACGACAACGACGCCTGGGTACATGGCAATAACTCGACGTTTTCTTCGAAAACAGCCGAGCTAAAGACTAAAAATACAATTTCAAAGCTCTTTCCGCCAGGATAATCCCACAGAACAAAAGGGCTGCACAGTCTGTGTAGTTTGATCTTGAGCTACACTGTCCTCAAGAGTGCACGAGGTCACGTTTAGTAGAATGAGAGTTCAGATATTTACATGAGCACATATTTAAAACAAGAGGGCCATGATGGCCCTGGATCGCTCACCTGAGTCAATAGGCGAAATTTCACCCCAGGGTCATAATGACCCAATTTAAAACTCATCTCAGATATTATTAAGACAAACATTCTGACCAATGGTCAGGTCAATTGAGCTGAAAATGTGGCCTCTGCAGTGTCCAAAATGTATTTCTTCAATTTTACCTAGTGACCTAGTTTTATGACCCTATGTAACCATACTTCAAATTCATCCAAATTATCAAGACAAACTTGTTAACAAAGGTTCAGGTGAATTGGACAAGAATTGCCGCCTCTAGAGTGCCCACAAGGTATTTCTGTAATTTGACATAGTGACCTAGATTATGACCATATGTGACCCAATTTCAAACCCATTCAAGATATCATCAAGTCAAACATGCTGACAAATTTACAGGTCAGTTGAGCACAAATTGTGGCCTCTAGAACGCCCATAATACATTTCTTGAATTTGACCTAGTGACCTAGTTTGTGAGACCAAGTTTCTGACCGATCCGAGATATCATCAAGTAAAACATGTAAACCAATTTTCGGGTCAATTTAGCTAGAATCGTGGCCTCTAGTGTGCCCACAAGGTATTTCTTCAATGTGACCCAGTGACCTTGTTTTTGACCCTATGTTACCCAATTTTGAACTCATCCGAGATATCACAAAGACAAACACGCTGACCATTTTTTAGGTCATTTGAGCAAGAATTGTGGCCACTAGAGCACCCACAAGATATTTCTTTAAATTTGACCTAATGACCTAGTCTATGACCCTATGTGACTCAATTTTAAACTCATCCAAGATTTTATCACGACAAACATGCTGATCAATTTTCAGATCAGTTGAGTAATAATTGTAGCCTCTAGAGCGCCCACAATGAATTTTTGTAAGTTGATCTAGTGAGACCTAATTTATGACCCTACGTGACCCAAATTCGAACTCATCCAAAATTTCATCAAGACAAACATTCTGACCAATTTTCAGGTCGATTGAGTAAGAAATGTGGCCTCTAGAGTTTCCACAAGATATTTCTTTAATTTGACCTAGTGACCTAGTTTATGACCCTAGGTATCCTAAATTTGAACTCATCTGAGATTTTATTAAGACAAAGATTCTGACCAATTTTCAAGTCAATTGAGCACAGAATGTGGCTTCTAGAGTGCCTAAAATGTATTTCTTTAATTTGACCTAGTGACCTAGTTTATGACCTAGGTGACCAAAATTCAAACTTATCCGAGATTTCACCAAGACAAAGATTCTGACCAAGTTTCAGGTCAATTAAGTAAGAAATGTGGCCTCTAGATTGCCCTCAACATATTTCTTTAATTTGACTTAGTGACCTAGTTTATGACCCTAGGTGACCCAAATTCGAACTGTTCCGAGATTTCATTAGGACAAACATTCTGACCAATTTTCAGGTCAGTTGAGTAAGAAATGTGGCCTTTAGAGTGTTCACAAGGTATTTCTTTGATTTGACCTAGTGACCTAGTTTATGACCCCAGGTGACCTGATTTCAATTTTATCCGAGATTTAATTAAGACAAACATTCTGACCAATTTTCAAGTCAATTGAGTGAGAAAATGTGGCCTCTAGACTGCCCACAAGGTATTTCTTTAATTAGACCCCCCAGCCGGACGGGGGGTAGAATTCGCCGGCTGCCAGTCCTGCAGAGTGGTAAGACCCCACCAATGGACCCGACTGTTTGCCGTGGGTGGAGACTCGTAAGCCGGAAAAGAGGGTCCTGGCAGTTGAGGGGAGCCCAGGGATCTCCAGCTCTTCAACACACTGCTTCGGCCTCGGCTTCGGTGTAAACGAGAGCCTAGATGTGCCCGGTCTAGTGCAATCGGCTGGTCGTTTTTAGATTTGGGCAAATTGAACCTTTTTCAATATGTTTATACCCTCATTGGTGCGAAAAAATATCTTTTTCTGTTTGTATTAGTTGTTTTCCTGAAACTGCATGTAGTACTATACTGCTTGATTATAGACTTGTATGTATTCATACAGTATCAATTTGTCTATTTTAACTGCATATTTTTTGTGTGTTTTAGTCCCTAGTCTAATATAGGCTCATGGGCTAATTGGGTTGTGTGGACTATTTAGTTGGGCATTGACTTGAGTGGGTGCTTCCTCATCTGGGATTGTTGCCACGCATCTTCCTTGTCACATTGTTTAGTTTGCATTGCTCAAGTATATCATTTGGGTAACCGTGACATGCAGAGCTGGATACTCCGCTCTACTAGCCATGTCCCCTTTGTAGGACTCCATGGTGGGTGGGGGCCGCGAATGATGAATCTTAAAAAATCAATCATGGAAAACCAAACCAAAAACCGAACACGGACAGACCTTGAAAACGATCAGGCAAAAGTTGAATCGACAGGACCGTTTGCACGCTTTCTGATTATCGAATCGTTAAACTCAGAAAAACCACTATCAAAAATGTCACCATTTGTAATAGAAAAGGTAATTGTTTCTTTGGCAGGCTCTCCAAAGTCTGTCAAGAAGCTGAAAAATGGCACTTCGTTAGTTGAGGTTGAAAAGGCACAACACTCAAAAAACCTACTAGGCCTAAAACGATTCTTTGACATTCCTGCCAAATGCACTGCACATGAAACTTTAAATTCATCAAGAGGCATTATCAGATGTCCTGATTTGGCTGGTGTTGAGGAAGAAGAAATTGTTAATGAACCAGCAACACAGAATGTTATTGAGGCTAGACGTATTCGTATTTTTAGGGATGGTATCCGGAAGGACACGAATACCATAGTCCTGAAGTTCAAAACAGCCATTCTTCCGAAAACGTTGAAAGCCGGGTACTTGAAGGTTCCTGTGGATCTTTATATCCCAAACCCTCTCCAGTGCTACAGATGCTTCAAGTTCGGACACCACGAAAGGAAATGCAATGCTGACGATCACTGCAAAAGATGTGGAACGAACGAAGTCGAAACTTACCATACTTACCCCTGTAGCAAACCCATGAAATGTTTAAATTGCGGTGAGGAGCACTTTTCTACATCCCGCACATGCAAAGTATGGAAGAGAGAAAAAGAAATTGTAACCGTTAAATACCGCGAAAGCCTGTCGTTTGCAGAAGCGCGGAAAATCGTGATGCACGACAGGGATTGGGTTCGTTGTATTCCAGCGTCACGAAATCCAATACAGCCAAAGCAGTGAACTTGAAAGATGCACCAACTCAAAGAAATGATACCTCAGTGCAAAGAGAATCAACTCATAAACAGACTTCTAATACTGTTAAACCACAAAAACCTGTAGTAAATAAAAAACCAGACAAGCCTGTTAGAAATACAAGTCCAGCCAAATCTCCGAAAAAGGCCCTCTCAGATCGCCTTCCTAAGGGATCTGATGACGAAATTCAACATAATCGCTTCCAATGTCTTGATGAAGACATGGAGGCGGAAAACGGCCCTGCAGAAACTACAAATAAGCAAGGTCGAATAATCAAATTGAATAACAAGAAATGAATCAGTACATACTTCCAGTATTATATGGTATCTTCCTGACCCTTACTTTATTAATGAATAATACCATTCTGCAATGGAATTGTCGTAGCATTAAAGCTAACTATGAGGAATTAAAACTTTTAGTGAACGAACAGAAACCAGTTTCAATATCTTTACAGGAGACATTCCTGAAAGATTCCGATAAGTTCTCATTTAAGTACCACTCCTGTTATTTAAAAAAATTATGGTGACCATGATAAAGATTCAGGGGGAGTAGCCCTCATTGTGAACAACAACGTTCCGCACCATTATATCAATCTTGACACTACTTTACAAGCTGTTGCGGTAAACATTTCCCTCAATAAGACCATAACACTGCGCTCTATTTATCTTCCACCTAGTTCGCCAATTGATGTCAAGAAACTTGATGAACTTGTAGAACAATTGCCGGCCCCTTTCATTTTAATGGGAGATTTCAATTCCCATCATATATTATGGGGATGTACAGATACAAACGATAAAGGTCGAAGCATTGAAAGTTTTGTCACAGAGCATAATCTTGTTTTGCTCAATGATAAGTCTCCTACGTATCTTCATCCTGCAACTGGTTCCTATTCTTCTCTTGATTTGACTCTCTGTAGTCCAGAGATATTCACTGACTTAAATTGGAAGGTCAACGATGGCCTACATGGAAGTGATCATTTTCCTATACACATATCGAAGGTTGGACCATCTATACAACAACGTCCAGAACGCTGGTGGCTACATAAAGCAAATTGGGAAAAATTCAAAATTCACTGTGAACAATCAATTTATCCCAATGCCTTTGACGAATGCGAAAATCCTGCAGAACTGTTCACTTCCTTACTTTACTCGGCTGCAGAGAAATCTATTCCTCGAACGTCGACAAAACCAAAGCATCCAAGCAAACCATGGTTTAACGATGATTGTAAGAAGGCTATAGCTGAGCGGAAATCTGTTCTCAGACAATTCAATCTGAGACCTACACAGGAGAATCTTGCAAAGTTCAAAATTGCGCGTGCGAGAGCGCGACGAACTATCAAACAAAGTAAATGTGAGTCTTGGCGACAGTACGTATCTGGATTGAATTCTAGATCGTCTGTCAAAAAGACATGGGAAATGATACGAAAAATTAATGGAAAAAGTATTTCAAATAGTACTGGTCATCTTGTTACTGATGAGGGGAATTTTACTTCTAAAGAAAACATTGCTAATGTGCTGGCTGATACATTTGCCAACAAATCTTCTTCTACAAACTACTCATCCACGTTTCGAAAATTTCAAGCGGTGAAAGAGAAATCAAAATTAAACTTTAAAGCCGGTAACACGGAACATTATAATAAAGACTTTACTATGAAAGAGTTAAGAAAGGCTCTTAAAAAATGCCATGATACTGCAGTTGGGTCTAATGATATCCATTACCAATTCCTCAAACACTTACCGTATACTTCCCTCCATTGTTTACTTCAAATTTTTAATCAGGCTTGGAAGACAGGTGTTCTTCCAGAGTCTTGGAAAGAAGCTATAGTTATACCTATACCAAAGCCTGGTAAAGATTCTACAAACCCAAGTAATTATCGCCCTATAGCCTTAACAAGTTGTATTTGTAAAACTATGGAAAGAATGATAAATGACCGCCTCGTTTGGTTTTTAGAGAAAAATAAACTTATTTCCACGAACCAGTGCGGATTTCGTAAACAGAAAAGCACTCTTGATCACTTAGTTCGCTTCGAGACTTTTATACGTGAAGCCTTCATAAAGAGAGAACATGTTGTTTCTGTCTTTTTTGATTTAGAAAGTGCTTACGATACCACCTGGAAGTATGGAATTATGAACGACCTTTATGATTTCGGTATTCGAGGTCGCCTTGCTTATTTCATTTCTGCCGTTTTAGATGTCCGTCAGTTTAGAGTCCGGGTTGAAAATACATTGTCCAGTCCACACGACCAGGAAATGGGCGTTCCCCAGGGAAGCATTCTTTCAGCTACACTGTTTAGTGTTAAAATTAATAACATCGTTAAATCTATTTGCCCTGGAGTAGAATGCTTTCTCTATGTTGACGACTTCTGCATTTGCTACCGGTCAAAACATATGCATACGATTGAAAGACAGCTTCAACAGGTCTTAAATAATTTGAATAAGTGGTCAAACGAAAACGGTTTCAAATTTTCGAAGACCAAGACCAAATGTATGCATTTTTGTCAGTCGAGGAAACTTCATCTCGACCCGGACTTGACATTAGATGGTGTCCGTATAGAAGTCGTTCCAGAATTCAAATTTTTAGGTCTTTTACTCGATTCTAAACTCACGTTCATCCCACATATTAATTATCTAAGCAACAAATCCCAAAAAGCTCTTAATCTTTTACGTGTTGTTTCCAGTATGGACTGGGGAGCAGATAAAAAAGTATTACCAAGACTGTATAGATCGTAAGTAAGATCTAAACTAGGCTATGGTTGCGCGGTATATGGGTCAGCACGTCAGTCATATTTACGCAAACTTGATACTATTCATAATCAGGGCTTGCGTCTTGCACTGGGAGCATTTAAAACTTCTCCAATTAATAGTCTGTATGCTGAAGCAAATGAACCTTCGTTAAATCTTAGGCGAAAAAAACTTTCCATACAATACTATTTAAAATTGAAGTCTAACCCTGAAAACCCAACTCATAAGGTTGTTTTTGAACCAATGTATAAAGAAGAATTTTTAGAAAAAGAAAGTCATACCTCTTTTTACTCTTCGTTGTGATGCAGACGTACAAAGCCTTGATTTTAATCTAGATAATATCGAGACTCATAGCATAACAGACATTCCTCTATGGACTTCCAACAGTCCTACGTTTGTATATGATCTTGCATCACATCAAAAAGCGATTACAGATCCTATGATTTTTAAAAGTAAATATCTTGAAATAAAAAGACGATATTGTAATTATGAGCCAATTTATACAGACGGTTCCAAAGATGGTGACAGGGTTGCTGCAGCTGCCGTTCTAGACGGCGAATTATATCAGTTCCGTCTTCCAGATAAATTTTCGATTTTCTCTGCAGAGCTCAAGGCAATAGATCTTGCTCTTGATCATGTTAAAGACGACGGTTACTGGCGTTATATCATTTTAACTGACTCACTTTCAGCAATGCAAGCACTTGAACATGAGAAAACTGACAACCCGCTTATTGCTAAACTTTTAGATAAATTATCCGATATCTGCGAAAATGATGATGTATTCTGTTGCCTTCCCAGTCATATTGGCATTCGAGGTAATGAGGAGGCAGACAGAGCTGCCAAGGAAGCATTATCTCTCAATGTATTACCTTTTAAAGTACCCTTTAGTGATTTTAAACCGCTTATCAATAGTTTTATTCAAGATGTCTGGCAAAGATCTTGGAGTGATCCGGCAAATCAGCACAATAAATTATTTTCCATCAAGCCACATACAGGTGAATGGCCGCCGGGCTTGCGGTCAAGTCGCCGGAAGGAAATTATTCTGGCCCATTTAAGAATAGGTCATACACACGTTACGCATTCGTATCTTCTCAAAGGAGAAGAAGCTCCAAAATATATCCCATGTGACGCTGTTTTAACTGTCAATCACTTACTTATAGAGTGCACAGATTTTGCACCTATCAGAGACAGGTACTTTCAGGTTGACAGTCTGAAAACATTTTTTGATACTGTGAAGTTGGAATCATTGTTTGAACTTCTAAAGGAAGTTAACCTTTTTAAGAAGATATATACTTTACTTTTTTCCCCACGTTTTAACAACTTTCTTAGCATACATGGTTTTGCCTCTTTAATGGGGAGATTCTTACTCCATTAGAGATTGTTTTGTCTTATAATTGTTCAGGTCTTAAAAGGGCCTATTGGCCTTTGCAAAATGTTTTAAGGCCCATCGACAGTGTAGGTCATATTGGGCGCATTTACATACTAAACCATGCGTTTTACTTTCAGTGATACCGTGAAACATTGGAATAGGATGTTTAACACAGAAATAATGAGGTAGCAACCTTGTTTACGTAATTAAAAAAACTTTGCAAAGGTCAATAGGCCCTTTTAAAACCTGAACAGACTGTCAACCTGAAAGTACCTGTCTCTGATAAGTGCAAAATCTGTGCACGCTATAAGTAAGTGATTGACAGTTAAAACAGCGTCACGTGGAATACATTTTGGAGCTTCTTCTCCTTTGAGAAGATACGAATGCGTAATGTGTGTATAACCTATTCTTAAACGGGCCAGAATAATTTCCTTCCGGCGACTTGACCGCAAGCCCGGGGGCCATTCACCTGTATGTGGCTTGATGAAAAATAACTTATTGTGTTGATTTGCCGGATCACTCCAAGATCTTTGCCAGACATCTTGAATAAAACTATTGATAAGCGGTTTAAAATCACTAAAGGGTACTTTAAAAGGTAATACATTGAGAGATAATGCTTCCTTCCTTCAGCTCTGTCTGCCTCCTCATTACCTCGAATGCCAATATGACTGGGAAGCCAACAGAATACAACATCATCATTTTCGCAGATATCGGATAATTTATCTAAAAGTGTAGCAATATGCGGGTTGTCAGTTTTCTCATGTTCAAGTGCTTGCATTGCTGAAAGTGAATCAGTAAAAATGATATAACGCCAATAACCGTCTTCTTTAACATGATCAAGAACAAGATCTATTGCCTTGAGCTCTGCAGAGAAAATCGAAAATTTATATGGAAGACGGAACTGATATAATTCGCCGTCTAGAACGGCAGCTGCAGCAACCCTGTCACCATCTTTGGAATCGTCTGTACAAATTGGCTCATAATTATAATATCGTCTGTTGGAAGTCCATAGAGGAATGTCTGTTATTCTATGAGTCTCGCTATCATCTAGATTAAAATCAAGGCTTTGTATGTCTCTGCATCAGAACGAAGACTGAAAGGAGGTATGACTTTTTTCTTTTTCTAAAAATTCTTCTTTATACATTGGTTCAAAAACAACCTTATGAGTTGGGTTTTCAGGGTTAGACTTCAATTTTAAATAGTATTGCATGGAAAGTTTCTTTCGCCTAAGATTTAACGAAGGTTCATTTGCTACAGCATACAGACTATTAATTGGAGTTTCAAATGCTCCCGATGCAAGACGCAAGCCCTGATTATGAATAGTATCAAGTTTGCGTAAATATGACTGACGTGCTGACCCGTATACCGCGCAACCGTAGTCTAGTTTAGATCTTACTAACGATCTGTACAGTCTCAGTAATACTTTTTTTATCTGTTCCCCAGTCCATACTGGTTTTCGAAAATTTGAAACCGTTTTCGTTTGACCACTTATTCAAATTATTTAAGACCTGTTGAAGCTGTCTTTCAATCGTATGCATATGTTTCGACCGGTAGCAAATGCAGAAGTCGTCAACATACAGAAAGCATTCTACTCCAGGGCAAATAGATTTAACGATGTTATTAATTTTAACACTAAACAGTGTAGCTGAAAGAATGCTTCCCTGGGGTACGCCCATTTCCTGTTCATGTGGGCTGGACAATGTATTTCCAACCCGGACTCTAAACTGACGTTCATCTAAAAAAGCAGAAATGAAATAAGCAAGGCGACCTCGAATACCGAAATCATAAAGGTCGTTCATAATCCCATACTTCCAGGTGGTATCGTAAGCACTTTCTAGATCAAAAAAGACAGAATCAACATGTTCTTTCTTTATGAAGGCTTCACGTATAAAAGTCTCGAAGCGAACTAAGTGATCAAGAGTGCTTTTCTGTTTACGAAATCCGCACTGGTTTGTGGAAATAAGTTTATTTTTCTCTAAAAACCAAACGAGGCGGTCATTTACCATTCTTTCCATAGTTTTGCAAATACAACTTGTTCAGGCTATAGGGCGATAATTACTTGGGTTTGTAGAATCTTTACCAAGCTTTGGTATAGGTATAACTATAGCTTCTTTCCAAGAGTCTGGAAGAACACCTGTCTTCCAAGCTTGATTAAAAATTTGAAGTAAACAATGGAGGGAAGTATACGGTAAGTGTTTGAGGAATTGGTAATGGATATCATCAGACCCAACTGCAGTATCATGGCATTTTTTAAGAGCCTTTCTTAACTCTTTCATAGTAAAGTCTTTATTATAATGTTCCGTGTTACTGGATTTAAAGTTTAATTTTGATTTCTCTTTCACCGCTTGAAATTTTCGAAACGCGGATGAGTAGTTTGTAGAAGAAGATTTGTTGGCAAATGTATCAGCCAGCACATTAGCAATGTTTTCTTTAGAAGTAAAGTTTCCTTCATCAGTAACAAGATGACCAATACTATTTGAAGTACTTTTGCCATTAATTTTTCGTATCATTTCCCATGTCTTTTTGACAGACGATCTAGAATTCAATCTAGATACGTACTGTCGCCAAGAGTCACGTTTACTTTGTTTGATAGTTCGTCGCGCTCTCGCACGCGCAATTTTGAACTTTGCAAGATTCTCCTGTGTAGGTCTCAGATTGAATTGTCTGAGAACAGATTTTCGCTCGGCTATAGCCTTCTTACAATCATCGTTAAACCATGGTTTGCTTTGGTGCTTTGGTTTTGTCGACGTTCGAGGAATAGATTTCTCTGAGGCCGAGTAAAGTAAGGAAGTGAACAGTTCTGCAGGATTTTCACATTCGTCAAAGGCATTGGGATAAATTGATTGTTCACAGTGAATTTTGAATTTTTCCCAATTTGCTTTATGTAGCCTCCAGCGTTCTGGACGTTGTTGTATAGATGGTCCAACCTACGATATGTGTATAGGAAAATGATCACTTCCATGTAGGTCATCGTTGACCTTCCAATTTAAGTCAGTGATTATCTCTGGACTACAAAGAGTCAAATCAAGAGAAGAATAGGAACCAGTTGCAGGATGAAGATACGTAGAAGACTTATCATTGAGCAAAACAAGATTATGCTCTGTGACAAAACTTTCAATGCTTCGACCTTTATCGTTTGTACCTGTACATTCCCATACTGTATGATGGGAATTGAAATCTCCCATTAAAATGAAAGGGGCCGGCAATTCTGCTACAAGTCCATTAAGTTTCTTGACATCAATTGGCGAACTAGGTGGAAGATAAATAGAGCACAGTATTATGGTCTTATTGAGGGAAATGTTTACCGCAACAGCTTGTAAAGTAGTGTCAAGATTGATATAATGGTGCGGAACGTTGTTGTTCACAATGAGGGCTACTCCCCCTGAAGCTTTATCATGGCCACCATATTTTTTTTAAATAACACGAGTGGCACTTAAAGGAAAACTTATCGAAATCTTTCAGGAATGTCTCCTGTAAAGATATTGCAACTGGTTTCTGTTCATTCACTAAAAGTTTTAATTCCTCATAGTTAGCTTTAATGCTACGACAATTCCATTGCAGAATGGTATTATTCATTACTAAGTTCATAGTAAATAAGATACCACAGAGGACTGGAAGTATGTTCAGATTCATTTCTTATTATTCAGTTTGATAATACGACCTTGCTTATTTGTATCTGCATGGTCGTTTTCCGCCTCCATGTCTTCCTCAAGACACTGGAAGCGGTTGTATTCTTGTATTTGGTCATCAGACCCCTTTGGACGGCGGTCCGAGATGTTGAAAATGTGGCCTCTAGAGTGTCCACAAGGTATTTATTTAATTTGACCTAGTGACCTAGTTTATGACCCCAGGTGGCATGAATTCATACTCATTCGAGTTTTCATCAAGACAAATATTCTGACCAATTTTAAGGTCAATTGAGTGAAAAATGTGGCCTCTAGAGTGCCCACAAGGTATTTCTTTAATTTGACCTAGAGACCTAGTTTATGATCTCAGGTGACCCAAATTCAACCTCATGCGAGATTTCATCACAACAAACATTCTGACTAATTCTCAGGTCAATTGAGTACAAAATGTGGCCTCTGGAGTGTCCCAAAGGTATTTAATTTGTCCTAGTGACCTAGTTTATGACCCCACGTGACCCAAATTCGGACCTATCCGAGATTTCATCAAGACAAACATTGTGATTAATTTTCAGGTCAATTGAGCAAGAGATGTGGCCTCCATAGTGTCCACAAGGTATTTCTTTAATTTGACCTAGTGACCTAGTTTATGACCCCAGGTGACCCAAATTCAAACTCATCCAAGATTTCATCAAGAAAAACATTCTGACCAATTTTCAGGTCAATTAACGAATCACAACGCCTCACTCAGCACTTCGTGCTCAGGTGAGCTAACACATAGGCCTAACCATTGTCTCTGGCTTGTGATAGACAACATAAAGATGAAGTTTCATAATATTTTGTCCTGTAGTTAAAGGGATATTAATCCATAATGAAAATATATGTGAGGCCCCCAATAAATATCGGCGGACATCAGTAGGGACACCTGTATGAATTTCTATTAGTTTTTGTCAAGGATTTTAGAAGGTATCTGTCCTGAAAGACGGACAAACAGATGGTCATTGGTCATGATGAAATTAAACATTTAGCCCCCTTCTTTCATGACATGGCATTTCATGAAATAAAAACAAATAACTATTGTCTGTGGCTTGTAATAAACAATATAAAGATGAAGTTTCATGACATGTAGTCGTGTAGTTAAAGAGATATTGGTCCACAATGAAAATATACGTCAAGCCCACTTTTTCCATGACACAGCAATAAAAAACAAGATGGCCATGATGGCCCTGGATCGCTCACCTGAGTAGAGTGCCTTAAAGGTATTTAATTTGACCAAGTGACCTAGTTTATGGCCCCAGGTGACCCAATTTCAAACTAATTTTTCAAGAAGACAAACATTCTGACCGATTTTCAAGTCAATTGAACAAAAAATGTGGCCTCTAGAGTGCCCTAAACGTATTTCTTTAATTTGACCTAGTGACCTAGATTATGACCCCAGGTGACCCAAATTTGAACTAGTGTTGGACTTTATCAAAAGGAACATCTTAACCAATTTTCAAATCAACTGAATAATGAATGTGGCCTCTAGAGTGCCCACAAGGCATTTCTTTAATTTGACAAAGGGACTTAGTTTATGACCCCAGTTGACCCAAGTTCAGACTCATGTGAGATTTTATAAAGACAAACATTCTGACCAATTTTCAAGGCAATTGAGCAAATAATGTGGCCTCTAGAGTGCCCACAAGTTTATTTCTTTAATTTGACCTAATGACCTAGTTTATGGTTCCAGGTGACCCAAATCCAAACTCATTTGATATTTCATCAAGACAAACATTCTGGCCATATTTTAGGTCATTTGAGCAATAAATGTGGCCTCCAGAGTGCAAACAAGGCATTTCTTTAATTTGACCCAGTGACCTAGTTTATGACCCCAGTTGACCCGAATTCAGACTTATGTGAGATTTTATAAAGACAAACTTTCTGACCAATTTTCAAGGCAACTGAGCAAATAATGTGGCCTCAAGAGTGCCAACAAGGTATTTCTTTTAATTTAACCTAGTGACCTAGTTTATGATCCAAGATGACCAAATTTTCAACTCAATGAACTCGTTGTGCTTAGATGGGCAAACAAACTTAGAAGAGAATCACTACATACCAAATATCAAAGCTCTACGCCTTCCAGTTTCAAAGAAGAATTTTAAAGTTTTCCTTCTATGTTCCTATGTTCGAACTTGTGACCCCCGGGGCTGGGCCAGTTTTGACCCAAGCAGCATCCTTGGAACAAACTTGGTAGAGGTCCACTAGGAGATGCTACATACCAAATATCAAAGCTCTACAGCTTCCCGTTTAAGAGAAAAAGAAATTTACAATCAATAAATCAATCAATCAACCTTCTAATTTGCGAAGGGGTCTTTTTTGTGGAATGTAGAGTCCTTTCCGCGAAAAGGACTGAGAGGACTGACTCCTTTTCGTAAAATCTTAAGTCCTTTTCGCGAAAAGGAGTTATCTTGACTCCTTTTCGCGAAAAGGACTCCTTTTCGTATTTCACTAACCCAGCAGTGTTGTGTATAGTATAATACATGAACCAGTTATGTATCTAGTAGTGAAGCGTATTTTCTAAAAATAAAACTTGGTCGCTGCTCTGGAAGACTGGATTGCCTGACCCTACTACAACGTTATCGGGTCAGGTTAAGCGCAATAATGGCGGCCTCCAATGCGTCATAAAGCGTAACTTCAGCCCCCTCAGAATCGTTTTTGGCCGGAGGATTGGGGTCAAGGGCGGGGGAGGGGGCGGGTAGGGGCGGGGCTTTGCCAAACCGTGAACACCCTACCTGAGCGGAAACCTAGACCTACCGGGGTGTCCGAGACTGTGAGGTAGAGCGTCGGCCTCGTTACCATAAGGTCTCGAATTCGATACCCGAGAGCGGATGTCAACTTTGGGATTATTCGTTGGCCCACACATTCGGCGCGAGTACTGATGTAGTGCCCAGGAAGCAGAATCGAGAGAGAGATTAGTGTAAGTTGTAAGAACTTGTTTCTCAATCAATGTAAAATAAATAGGCCTATGTTCAAAACTAAACCAACCGGGGGCCATTAAGGCCTCATCTTTTCAGACTATCGACCAGCCTAGGTCGTACTTGATTCGCGATCTTCCGAAACTCCAGAATACTCTGAACAGCTGTCCCAAATCAATTGTGTCCGCGGAATCATTTTTCAACAAAAATGGCGGAAAAGGCCATCGTTACAGCAGCGCTTTTAATTAATGACGACTCATCCAGCTCTGATGAAGAAGAATTTGATTCTGAATTTCCTCTAGTAGTTGGAGGACGATTGATTCTTGCTCTGTAAGTCGAGTATCTTATATTTTATTTGTTTTTCTCATCGGAAATCTACACATATTTGACTATTTTAAACTCGTACTATTGTGTTTTAACGTATTGTGGCATTTATATCTTGTTCTTCAGATCATCATAGGCATCGCCTCTCTGATCGATCTTTACCTAGTATAAAAGACATGTGGTTCCTGCAACGTATTAGAATCAGATACCCTTTGGTTTGCGATTGTTCTCTAACCATTTGGGTTTACTTTCGGCCATTTTCCAAAAGCCCCTTCCTCTATCGTGCATACTTAGTCCAAAGAATTACAGTTTGTTTTTCAGATAGAGCAAAGACAAACATAAGGTTGATGGCTATGCCGAGGAATTCATTCCTCTGTACACTTTGGACGATTTTCAGCGATTCTTTCGCATGACAAGGTGTACATTCGAAGTGATCTGTGAACAACTGGGAACATTTGATACATTCAGAACAACACCTAGTTGTCGCAAAGCTGTTCCAATTGACAAGCAATTATTGGTATTTTTATGGCATATTGGTGGTCTAGAACCGCTCTGTAGAACTGCAGATCGATTTAATATAACAGAATTCACAGTGTTACGTATACGTACAAAAATGTGTGAAGTTGTTCAAGAACATTTTGTAAAAAAGTACATTACTTGGCCAAAGGATCGGGATGAAGATGTGATTATACAAGCTTTTAGGGATAAAAGAGGTTTTCCTGATGTAATGGGAGCTCTGGACAGTACACACATACAGATTAGACCTCCCAAAGAACACCCGCAGACCTACGTAAATTGTAATGGCTATCATTCCGTCATACTGCAGGCTGTTTGTCGCGAGGACATGCGTTTTACAAATTGTTTTGTGGGTTGGCTAGGTAGCTGCCATGACTCCAGTGTCCTAAAGAATTCGGATTTATGGGACAATGGACAACATTGGTGTGGAGAAAAGCATCTGATTGGAGATGGCGGTTTCCCTTTAACAATGTGGTTACTTACCTCGTTTCGAGATACAGGTCACTTCACGCCATTGCAGTGTCACTACAACTTTTGCCTATCATCAACTAGACAGGACATAGAGAGAGCTTTTGCCTTGCTGAAAGGGAGGTTTCGTAAACTGCAAAATCTTGATGTCCAGAGTGTTTTTACAGCAGTGGAAATTTGTATCACATGCTGTGTGTTTCACAATATTTGTGTTTTACAGGATGACGAACTTGGGGAGTTTTTCAATGAAACTGATCATGTTAATCCGCCTGCACCTGCAATAGTGGTGAATGATGCTGCAGGCATTGCTAAAAGAAATGATGTTGCCCGGCAGTTAATTTAACAGTGCACTTTAGCTTCTTAATGCCAGATGAAAGCAATGCAGAAAAGTCACCAGTTTGACTGCATTGCTTTCGTCCTGCATGAAGCCAACCACCTTCCTTAAAACCTAAAACCTAAAGCCCTTTTTGCTGCCGTTTTGGAGAGGCTTTGCTGCATCACTGACAACACTTTCACCTTTGCAATTGTTCGATCCATGTGTAGAAAAGAAAAAGTTGTGTTTTTTCTATATGTCTTATGGCTGTTACCATGCAGGTACACTGGTGTCAAAATAAATACATACCTTAGCTATTATTATTCATTGAATATTCTGTGGTATTAAGTCTGCTTTTCAGACTGAAATTCGGGTCACGTAGACAATAAACTAGGAGTAACACAAATTAACGAAAATTATCCCTGATGTAGCTGATGCAACCTGGTTATTATTCATTGTTGGTGAATGGTTAAGAATGATCCCTTTCCCTACAGCTTATTTTCAGATGGAGACAGATGGTAGCAGGCTGAAATTAAAGTAAAATGCTCCCAAAGTATTCTACTGTACTTTCTGACTGCTTCATGAAGTTCATCTGCAAGGATGTAGGAAATATTTATTATGGTGAATATTAATGGCTTCAAAAGTGGAACTATTTTCCTCAATGAATTATTTTTAATATATGAAAAGGCAAGGTTCTTACCCCGTCTAAACTCTTTACCAAATGACAAAATTTTAGTCTCTTCCAAAAAGATTTTCAGACAAAATGAATGTCAATAAAAAACTGCAATTGAGCTTGGGAAGGGTAAAAAACATTGTGGGAGAAGGAGAAAATGCTGGTTGCCTGCATTTTCTCCTTCTTCCACAATATTTTCAAAAGCCTTCTTTCTCAGGGAAATTAAAAGTCGGGATTGTGTGGTAAAGGGTAAAGCAACCATTAAAAAACTGTCTTTAACTCTTTCCCTGATAAGTCATGTCTGGAATATTCCAATGAGAGAAGAAATAAAGAAAAGAAACAGGCATTGTAAAATATGAGGAGAATTTTCTACGAGTACAGAAAAAAATGTGGGAAAAGGTATAATTGCTCATTCTGAGCAATATTTCCTCTTCCCATAGTGTTTTCAAAGAGCCTCTACTACTGAGGCATCCAACAGTGTCTCTTTGAGGGAAAGGGTTAAGACGTGGCTGCTTGAGGCATTCTGAAAGCAATATAGAAAGCCTCATAAGAGGTGTTCAGCATTGGTTTAGTCATGAATTAAGCAGTCAACTGTCTTACCTCAGAACTCCCACCAGTCATGGGTATCTTAAGGTATATTTCAAAACAAAGACATTCTGGTTAAGTGAAAAGTACCTGGAAACTTTATTTTGACAAAATAAATAAAATGAAATAAGACATGGCATTTTGTATTAAAACTCATTCAACTGAGCTGTTCCATGGGATAAGAACCCTTGTCACATTGCAAGAAATGTAGATTCAAATCAATTTTGAGTGATACATTTCTTATAAGGGTCTGCAGAGTTTGCAAACTTAGATGTAACACAAAATGTTTAACCCTTTACTAATCACTCCCATGTTTTCACGACCTCCTCATCCCGAAGGTGGAATACAAATGAAAACACGAAAACATTGTGGAAAAAAAGGAGAAATTGCTCATAATGAGCAATTTCTCCTTTTCCCCACACGGTTTTCAACATATTGACAGCATTCCAATCCATTTTCTTCAAATGTAAGATTGTCGTCTGCAAACTCTTACATTTTCAAATAGTTGAAATTTATCGTTTGGGAAAGGGTTAATACACTGTATTGACAAGTATCGATCAAATGTTTGTCATAATCAGATGTCTCATCAAAGATAGGCACCTGATCTGGGGCTACATTGCATAGACAGAAGAGCCACTTTTCAAATTGACCAGCTAAATTATTAACAATATTAAATGTAGTTTTCCCCAGAAAGCAATGAAATGATTTTTAAACACCAGCATCTTGTGCCTGAAAACATCAACTGAACTTTTTGCTATATGAATACCAAACTGACATCTACAACAATAATTGGAAAATTTTTTATGAATAACTGATTGGAATACATCTGTCAACAGGAAGGATGGATCAGGATCAGACCTTACATATATATGGTGGGTGTGATCAGGTTCCAAACTGTTATAATTGATCTTTGAAATTGACCACCTTCATTTACACCTGAAACTTTTAATAAACAATTCCAATCAAGTAAAGTCGAATTTTATTATTTAGAGTTGTTTTTACAAAATTGCTGCCAAATAACAAACAATGTAAATTCAGATCAGTGGGTACATTAAGAAGCCATCTGATCTGAATCTACACTGTTTGCATAGGACAATTGTACTTTGCATTGATATACAATTGTAAAGTATACTTGTCAGTAGGGTAGAGTTTGTTAACCCTTTACCACACAATCTCGACTTTGAGAGAGAAATCTTTTTGAAAACATTGTGGGAAAAAGAGAAAATGCTGGTAACCAGCATTTTCTCCTTTTTCCACAATGTTTTCTGGCTCTCCAAAAATAAGTTTTAAAGTTTCAGTCATATTTATTTTCTTGTCTGCAAATGCTTTCAATTTGCACAGGTCTATAATTCTGTCGTTTGGTAAGGGGTTAAGAAGAGTTATAGCATTGCACAAAAATACAAGTTGCTAGAACTCTTTATCATCAGACGATACAGCTATTGGGTTTTTTTTTTTTTTTTTTCAGTAACACAAAAAAAAAAAAAAAAAAAATAACTGGAATAATATCTGGATTGTAAGCTGCTTTTTACCAGCTTATGATTGTTCCAAATAAAAATCAAAACAATAGAAAAATCCCTTTAACTTTTGCCCTCCTACCAACAGCATTTAATGACTCTGCCAGGTTGACTTTTGAAAACGTTCTGACAAATTTCTTCTTTGTCACAATGTTTTTTTTTTTCCTCTGGTTTAATATTATACCTTAATTTGTCTTCATTTTTTTTCTTCTCTTTAGATGCTTTTTCTCTGACAGAATCCAGAATAGCATTGTTAATTACAGAGAAAGGGTTAAGAGATCAAACCTTTGCTTAAAGTATTTAACTCTTTACCAAACAACAAAATTTTAGGCTGGTCCAAATTTAAAGCATTTGTGGACAACAAATTCAGTGCTGATGAAATAATATTGGCTGGCTTTGATAGGGTAGAAAACATTGTGCGAGAAGGAGATTATGCTGGTTACCAGCATTTTCTCCTTTTCCAACAATGTTTTCAAAGGCTTCTTTTCCAGGGTTTTTAAAAGTCGGGATTGCGTGGTAAAGAGTTAAACCACATTAAAACACACATCAATAATGCAAAGATACACCTGTCTGGTGATATATACACAGGGAAGCAGGTACAATGCAATGGTGAGCTACAAATCTTACAAAAGAATCAAACAGTGTATGCTATTTCTTTCTGCAGTACGTGAAACAAATATAACCATTACTGCCTATAATATAGAAATTTTGTAGGTACAACACACCTTTATAAAATATTTTAGGTAAATAACTGGTTTACATAATATCTTGCACACTAGTTAGTACTTGAAAGAGCTCTTGACTCTTTACCAAACGACACAGATGTAGACTTATCCAAACTGAGAGCATTTCTAGATGACTACTTAAATGTGACTCAAATAATGGAATTTGTATTTGATAGGGTAAAAAACCTTGTGGGAAGAGGAGAAAATGTTGGTTACAAGCATTTTCTTCTTTTCCTACAGTGTAATAACAAGATGGCCCTGTATTGCCCCACTGGCTAGGACATAAAATCCATGTATGCCAAACATTCCAATACTTGGCCAATTGGTTTTGAATATAGGAGCCCCGAGACAGGACTGAAATTGGTAGCCCTAGTTCTTATGGTTAGTAACAAGAGGATTTCTAAAGATGTAAAACTTCTGACCCTAGGGCTATAATTTAGGCACTCTTGGTGAAGGCCCGCTAGGTAAAGCTACACGCAAAATTTGATACCCCGCAGGCTTTATGACTATGTACAGGGAGATTTCTTTAGTTTTCTCTGTATAAGCCCATGCAAAACTAGTGACCCCCAGGGCAGGGCTAATTTGACCCCAGGGCTATAATTTGGGCACTCTTGGCAGAGGCCCACCAGATATAGCCACATGCAAAATTTGGTAACCCTAGGCCTCATTGCTAGGTAAAGGAAGATTTCTAAATTTTTCTCTATATAAGCCCATGTAAAACTTGTGACCCCTGGAGTGGGGTCAAATTTGACCTCAGGGCTATAATTTGAAGATACTTGATAGAGACCCACTAGATAAAGCTACATGCCAAACTTGGTAGCCCTAGGCCTTATGGTTTCAGTTTTGTTGCCATGGCAACCAGAGTTTTTGAAGGAATCAAATTCTTTCAACAAATTCTGGAGAGGACCGTGGCAGGATCATTTCTCTGAAATTTCATCGAAATCAGACGGGTAGTTTCAGAGAAGAAGATGTTTAAATAAAAGTTAACGCACGGACGGCCAGACACATGGACAGATGCACGACGGCCACCAGGCCATGACATAAGCCCGCTGGCCTTTGCCCAGTGGAGCTGAAAAAGTATTCTTCCTCAGGGTCTTTAAGGTCAGGAATGTGTGGTGAAACTAAAAGGTTAAAAAACATTATCTTGGACACTAACATTTAAACTAGTTAGCTCTTAAAAGCATTAGTCCATTTCTTTATCTTGCCTCTTTAAATTTGACATATTTTCAAAATTTTACTACAGTCCATGCAGCATATCATGCGATAGTGACTCAGGAATAATGTGCATACCTCCTTTTCATGTGCAAATTTTGCAACAACCTGAAAGCAATAAGAGGGACACTTAACCCTTTCCAACACGGAGTGTTTTTAAAATTGAGGACAGTTGGTTGTTTAAACCAGAGATGAAAATAAAGCGAAGAAGTTCTCCTTTTGGAGCATTCTGCTTTAGTTTCAGACTGCTTAACTTTTTACCACACAGTCACAACTTTTAACACCACTGAGGAAGAAGGCCTTTGAAATCAGCGCCGGAAAAGAAAATATTGTTAAGCAGCTTTTTCTTCTTTTCCCACAATGCTTTCCACCCTTTGAAAGACAGGTTTTATGTTTTGAGTTACAATGAATTTGTTGTCTGCAATGGCTTTAAATTTGGACCAGGCTAAAACTGATGTTGTTTGGTGAAGAGTTAATCTTATAAATGGATGGATGCTTCATAACGAAAAAAAAGCTTTCAAAACAGTAAAAACTCTTTACAACAGCCACGAAAATTTTCTTTTTGTGGAGCGGCATGTCAAAATGCTTAAACCAGGCTGAAAATAAAGCAAAGTTCTCCTTTAGGAGCATTCTGCTTTACTTTTCAGCCTGTTTCTTCAGAGAATCGATTGACGTTTTGACAAACACTTTAGTAATTCTGACCTTCCATTGATAAAATGTTTTGTGTGCAGTAAAATATGATGAATTAAATGCTGAAAGCTTGCAAATCTAGCCAGTGAGCTTTATGCCCTGTTTTTGTCAAGTATTATGAAGCATTTTCGTTTAGTTTAAACATAAATAAAAAATATGTTTGAACTAAACTGAAATGCTTCAGTGGAAGGTCAGAATTACTTGGTGTTTTTCGAAACGTCAATCAATTCTCTGAAGAGTCCCATCCTTTCTTTGTGGTGTTCGTCTTTTTTAGCTTGTTCTTTCTCATGCCTTTCATTCAAAGATTGCGTAACATTTTACAAATATGAAATAACAGCAGCAGCCTGGGTTTTTCTAACTTTACAAACACTATGATTAGCCTCCAATTCTGTATCACTATTGGACCGTTTCCCTGTTTCTTGTCTTTTATCATTCATCTCTGGTTGTTTGGCTCGTTCCTCTGACTGGCTGGTACTAGCAACAAATTTCGGCTCAATATTGGGTCGTGCCGAGTATATTTCATCTAGCTCAGTTTCATGAATGTAATTTTTTCTCTCATTACCACTTTTGACATTATGATCTTTAACTTGTTTATATGCTCTTGTAATTGTTTTCATACGTCCACTGCATTGTTAGAGCTGAAACTGTAACCTGCTGTGTGTAATTCTTTACTGATCTCTACAAAAGCTTTGTTCTTCCTCAATTTCCCAGTATCCCAATCCTGTCTTTGTATTCTCCTATTAGCAACAGTGTGGCTTGTCTGGACCAAATAAGTGATCCTTCCTGTTGTTCTTGCAGTGTTACTTGCTTGTCTATTTCTACACTGGTTAAGGTATGGTCAACGTTTATCCCGGCATATTCAGTTTTGTCAACTGTCTCGGTGGGTACATTTTCTGGAATACAAGTTAGGTTAGACTTGAAGCTTGTGAATAAATCAATATGCTACGGTGTTACAGTACCAAACTCAATAAAATGCTAAGAAAATGGTTATATGCTTAAAACTGTAAAATCATTTCTGCTGTTTCATAAAATCTGCATTTTTGATGGGAATAAGACCTGTCCCGAACGAGCCCAGACAAACAAGCCTATATATACACTGACAAGCCCTGGAACGAAAAGGTCTGTTGCGGTTCTAAGCATTCCCACCTTCGGCCAGTGAACTGTCATGTGTATATTTCATATTCCTTTCAATTTGCATTGAATTTAGATTTTTTCATACTGTTAATGGCTCCATTTGTGCATGTGTCAAACACTTTATTCCGCAAACCTGGGATTATGCCCAAGCTATGCAAAATCAAAAAAGGTTCGGTCCAAAAACTTGCATCTTCAACGGAATTAGATTAGGTCTAATTACTTAAATATCAATGGCTGAATTAAAAAAAACCACTGAGATTCAGGGTTTTTTTATGTTAGATCAATTTACCTTCATTTCTGCAGCACTCATGTCTCACGAAGACTTCATGCTCAGAAACCACTTTTTGCATTGTTCGCACATGAACATGGGTCTGTTTTCCGCCATGACACTTTTCAGATTGTCACGTGACTATTCTGGTCACCCCAGCTCTTTCAGAGGAGTAATCGGCAGTACACCCAGACAGCTGTTCCATTGCGCTTGATTTCAGAATCGCTGTTCGGAAGACTGGGAGTTGCAAATCAAGTCCGACCATAGTGTTAGGGGCAGTTAATCCAGACAAATGGATTCGTGATTCTTGCAGGGCTACGTCATATCCGGCGAATTCGGAATAGCACAGATTCTATTTCCGCTTAGAAACGCCATGGCAACGCGCAACTCGGTGGACGCTACCCGTAATGGGCATTTTGATACTGTAAAAAAGAAGCTGCATTCTACAGCAAATTGTTATTTGCGCGTCAAAATTGTATTTGAACATGATGCACGATTATCCTGGCCATCTTCGAGATGTAGTTCAAGCGCAGTGTCATTGGATTCGATGGATGTTAATGAACAACTTTTTATTGTCAACCCTCGAAATAATCGAAGGTTCCATTGACATTTCTCTCAACTACCACAGATTCATATCACAGCCAAAACCAGTAAAAGTATTATATGGGCAACGTCGGACATCCTGGCATTCTCGAGAATCATTTTAGGGGATCATATTAAAATATATCTACATTAAACCAATTTTATTCAATACAATAATTACATAAATTTTAAATTCTAAAAAATTAAGTTGCGCGAAAAGGATTGGAGTGAAAGCTGTAAGCTTGTAATGTTCCTCTCCTACAAGTCACGTCAATGTCAGTTGTTTAACAGTGTCGGAAATCACAACAAAACATGGACATATGTATACACGTGAATGTGTGTGTGTGTGTGTGTGTGTGTGAGAGAGGCGAGGAGTGCCACCAACAAATATTCGTGTTTCAGTTAAAACAAAATGTGAAACGTTAGAACTTGTCATTCCTTAAAGACACACAGTAACCTTTGAATAATACTTAAATAGGGAGAGATTGTGTGCGAAAGTCGCCGCATATACTTGTATATTAACAATGTTGCATGTAAATTTACAAAACTGAAACACAGAATCAAAAGGTGAAGCCATTCAACTTCTAAAACGGTTAGTGTCAATAATGTATGAGTGAACTGCTGAAAATATTTTTTCGTTATCGGCAAGACTGAAAGTCTCGTCACCAAAAAGAAGTGTCTGTAGGCTTACGTTGTAGATTTCTAATACGCGTTGAAATAGACTGATTTTTCTAAACTCACGAAAGTATCTGCAATCGAAGAAATAATGTTGATTTGATTCAATTTCGCCACAAGCACAAAGAGGAGAATCGATTAAGTTTCTGAAATAAAGGTGTTGATGAAGTGAACTGCATTTAGTTCGCAGCCCAGCACGAATGACCCGAATCCTCCTCTCTGCAGAGAAATATAGCTTATTTGGATTTGCTTTATCTCTGGTGATGTGACTTTCATTAATCTTTGAAATATATGAGTTACCAATGTTTTTCTGGGCAACGGCACACCCAACCCTTGACAGAAGGTTGCTGCTGGCTGAAAAATGGCACCTCTTTGGAGCTTTACTTGCCACCATGTTGTTGAATGATTCAACTTCTCTTGTGGAACCTCCTGGTGCAATCTTCTCCGAGTTTTGACTGAAGAGATGGAACACAGCCTCCAAATCTTTTCTCAGTTCATCTCCAGATAGGTCCTTGGTGAGGGTATTATGGGTGTAATTCTCTGGATCATCCTTAAATCGGCACCAGTCGCCACACATGGAATGTTCCCCGAAGGCATGTGGAACTATTTGCTCTATTTGAGCTTTACATGAGTCACTATCTCCTTTGGTCTGAGCCAAAGCATAATTGAAACACTTCTTCAGATATGCAATAACATTGTTGGACAGAACTTTATGCTTCTTTTGTAATGTAAATAGACTATTAGTCAGATGTTTTGACGTATGATTCACATCACTCCACTTTGAAATGCTATGGTCCAGCTCTGAACGAATTCTGGCCATTGTTGTTGTGTCATCATCCATGATGATAGTCGAAACTTTTACCCCTTGATCTTCAACTCTCTTTATAAGATTAATACCAACATCAGGCTCCATAGCCCTTGCACTTCCTGACCAGTTTTTTGAACACTTATGGGGAGGAACATTTTCTTTACTCACGTGCAAACGGTTGCAAATTCTACAGTCTGATTGTCTAACTCCAAATGCACATATCTTTCCGGTATTGTTCCCAATCCATGGGCCTACACCTGACTTACTGTCGTATGTTCGTCCGCTTCCACGTTTCTGCCACCCCATGTCACTTCTTGACTCACTGGTTGCGGCCTCGTTAGGTCTGTAAAAATGATAAACACATTTTGAGTCAGAAATTCAGAACTCACAATTCAGTATTGAAGTTAATACTGTAACTACGCTAGAACATTCAATAATTTAGGGTCAACACAATTAAACCCTTTACCACACAGTGAAGACTTTTAACGACCCTGGGAAACAAGCCTTTTGAAAACATTGTGGGAAAAGGAGAAAATGCTGGTAACCAGCATTTTCTCCTTTTCCAACTATGTTTTTTACCTTAGCAAAGAAAAAATGCACCATTTGAGCCACTTTGAAACAGTGGTCTGCAAATGCTTTCAATTTTGACAAGGCTAAAATTTTGTCATCTGGTAAAGGGTTAATCCATACCACTAGGGTAGCTCAGTGGTAAAAAGGCCACCTCGGGAATGGGAGGCTCTTTCTTTGAACCCTGGCCATTCATACCAAAGACAATAAACAGTGGTAGTATTGGCTTTCATCCATGTAGCTCTTGGTTTCAGGGATATGTAAACAGTAGAATCCAGGATCATGAATTTGTAAACTGTAGCAGTAGATAACTGAAAAAAATTTGAAGAATGGTTTAACTCCCCCCCCCCCCAAAAAAAAGAGATGTTCCCACTCACATCTCTTTTTGGGAGTACATGCGCTCCCTGGAAGCGCAAGAGAAATTCTAGGAGTGCACTTAATATTGACAATTATAGAGCATTTATAGAGGACAGTAAGGGTCTATTGCATTGAAAATTTGTTTTGATGAGTCTAACTCTGCAGTCGGCTGCTCTTGAAAACAATATGGGTAATTTAAAAAAAAGGAAGATGCTTGTTATGACTTCCTAACTCACGGGACCAGTTTCAGAGGGACAACTTACAGCCTGACGGCCAGTAGAATTTTCCATTTCACTGTCAATTTCAGACACTAATTAGCTTTCGCTTATTGTTTTAAAGAGATATTTATGTAAATTTACTGTTCAAAGTCATTTATAAAGCTGAATAGACAGTTTGAAATGCCTATGATCGGACGATGTCGAACCAATTTTTGTTGTGTCATGGGTTTTCGCGTTTCTTGCAGCGATCTTTTTTTCATGCCTGTTAAGGTTTTGAGTAGTATTTCCGCATCATTTGACATAGATTTATCAATAAGAATAGCATGTTACTTCAAAACCTTTAATTTTACTTTAGAAAAGCGGATTGATACCAAGTGTGATTAGCGGTGATAAACAGTGACTTTCACACTTGATAACTTGTCCCAACTGGCGCCACTGGTGATCAACAATGGAAGCCCTGAAACCTGTGCGTGCATGCACGTTTCACTTCATATTTTTGTGCGTGATTATTCAATTCAGTGCGTGAATCACGCACATATGTGCGTGAATGGGAACCCTGATTTATACAACCATTTTGATTTTAACACTAACAATAAAGCATAGAAATAGGTAGGAAATGAGTAGTTACTACTTTGGATCTTGGGACTATAAATATTTACAAACATGAGACTCTAGTTTAGTAACTGAAATACTTTTGAAAGTGGTAAACCCGTGACAGAATGTATGTCATGAAGGTCTGTGCTAAAACAAATACAAACAAAAAACAAACAGACCTGATGCTATCAGCTTCTTCCTCAAGACTGTTCAAACATGAATCATTTGCTACAGATTGAATATGAGGATGTATCTCGGCTTCTCTTCTTGACATTGCAGAGTGGTGAAGACCTTTTACTTCCATGGTTGACATTAGGCTATTTATCTGTCGGTATGTCAGTCCAGAATGAATTACACTTGAAACAAACAAAAACAAAAAAAACAAAAAAAAAACAAAAAAATGGATATGAAATAAAACTGATGAATTATGAAACCTTAGACCTCGATTCTCCCATACTTGTGCGTACTCTGTAAAAATTTCTGTCCCATTTTAACTTTTATGTGTGCTCATTTCTCTCTCTCTCTCTCTCTCTCTCTCTCTAACCCCCTATTCTTTTCTAATGATCAATTTGCATATTTTGAAAATATATATTTTTGGGATTGTTTCCTGATAGTCTGATCATCTTCTGTTTTGCACAACAAGTAACTAATGTGGAAAAAAACAGAGACTACATGAATGTGTTCACAAATTCATAGAAGAGACCATCTAACTGCATTCACATTATCAAATTTGTATATAACAAGTAAAATGCATCAAATCTAATTGTTCGATCAAAAAATTAATCATAAACTTCAATGGTTTTAAAGTAACGACAAAGAAGTGGGCCATCAATATCATTGAGTCTAACACCAGAAGTGCCAGGTGGAAAGCATGAAAATAAGTAAGACCTGGGAGTTGATGGTAAACTTATTTTTGTCTACATAAAACAACGCTAATATTTTTCTTCTAAGATTTGAAAGAGTCATTTACCTAGTACAGCTTTCGTATTAACGTCATACACAGGCATGCCGCGATTTGACTTGTTGCAAGGGCCATGGCTTTTCCCAGTAGATATGCTGTTAATTATTCCACAGTCACAATTGATGTACAGAATGCTAGCGTAGCCAACTCTCTGTTCTTTGTAGATTTTGTGGAGATGTAGTGGTTCAGAACAGTTCTTACACGATTTAAGTTGATCTGCTAGAAATTTTAACTCGACAATTCGCCGATCGATACCGCACCCACTTTCAGTCTCATCGTTCAAGCCATTTTCTGACGTCCTTTCAGTATTCTTGGGCAATTCCTTTGAAGAAACATTTCTCCGTGTCAATTCTTCCAACCTTGCAGCCTTATTTTGCTTTACAAATCGCCTTTTCCAGCGCCTTTTCATTTTTTTCAAACCGTTCAAGATTTTTTTTCGCAACAACAATACAACAGGAAGTTAACAAGGGAGTGAACTCTCAACGATTTTTTCCTCGATAAGCGTGATGGAGTTATCTATCTTAGTTCTAAGCCTAATAAACGCTAGGTGTCGCATGAATTCTGCGAATATGTCTTTAACAACAGAAGGTAAAAAGGATTTGTTCTGCAAGTTATATTTTGTAGATTATGAGATCCTCTTAGGCTGTAGGATGAAGTACTTCCTATTGAAACGGGAAGTAAAGAATTTAAATAAGAAGGGGCTAGTCCTTTCATCAACACTAGACATAAAAAGCTTAGGATGAACAGGTCCATTACGTTTGCAGGATATGATTTGCGATTCCGATTGTACGGGGTTAAACTTTACAAGCCACTTATTTGCCCAATCTATAATTTTATTGATGTTCGTTTGTAAAATTGTACCGGCTATATAGAGAATGTATGGTTGGTGCCGAGATGGATAAAGTTTATCCGGTGAGGCTTAGAAAACCGAGAGGGCGAGCTTTAGCGAGCCCTCTTCAGTTTTCGAGCCGAGCCGGATAAACTTTATCCATCTCGGCACCAACCATATATTCGATTTATCCCGTTTTTTAAAGGAAAAAAGACCCATTTTTTACCTTTTTTTTTTTTGTTGTTGTTGTTGTTGTTTTGTTTAATTATTTGATATGTTAACAGTAGGTCCCCTACGTTCCCGGTGTTCAAGCAGCCTAACTACACAGTTATTCTAGTGATTCGAGGAAAGCAGTAGTTCCTAATATATCCGACTAGAATATCCATATATCATCAAAAATGAGTCATTTTTTCACAATTACCAGCGTAATATCAATGTTTTTATTTCTAAATATGTTGAGATTTGCTATGTATGCTGACTGTCAATGCAACGAACTATACAGTCTTGTGCTATACTGTAGGTGAACGTCCCAACGGCCCCAGTTATGGCGACATTAATAAGGGCAACAAATAACGTTAAACTAGAAGGAAAATTTTAGGGGTTATATACCTTTTTGTGTTCAATAATTCTTTTGAAATGTATCGTGACGTCACATGACGTAATTTTCTCTGAATACTACGTAATCACTCGCAGAAATGTTGTTGGGTGCGTTCAGGGTTCTACCATCGGTACCGATTGGTACCTATTGGTACCGTCAGTAGCCATCGGTATACCGATGGAAATTTTGTTGGTAGTCAATTCTCCCGCGAGTAGACAAGTCGGGTAGCTTTGGTAGCCTCGTTTTGAGTAAATTAAGATGGCGGAAAAAGATGAAAATTCTCAAGCCGCGGCTGTTCTTATTCTCCTAAGGCTACCAGTTAGAGACGACAGAACTTACAAAGTTGTTGTGAAACAGGAGGAGATTCCCTTTATTGCTTCTAGTAAGAAGTGTGATTGTTGTTTTTATAAAGAAGGTCGAGAGACCAGATTGGTTAATTGGATCCGGAATGCCTGAAAAGTTGAATAGCTACTTCGATTATAAGCTCAGTGTTAATATTTCTGAAGGTGTGGATTCTAGTGTAAGAGGCAGCTGAAACATTCATGGCCCGACCGGGACTTGAACAGGTTCGGGACAAGTCCAAAAAGAGTTATAATAGCCCGAACGAACTATAATGAGAACAAAAGAACGACGAAATGTTTTGATTTGCACAGGTGTTCTGCCGAATCCTGGAAAACTCGACCCCAAGACAATTCGACCCCAAATTGAAAAACCTAAGACAACTCGACCCCAACACAACTCAACCCCAACTCCTTGGAAAATTCGACCCAAATAAGAATTTCAAAATATGATGGATAGATACTTTATTACATGAAGTGAAATGGTGTTGATTAATTAGCTTGTATTCTAGGTATTTACGTTGCATTGAACCAAAAATAAAACAGATGCAGTTTATTTTCGCACCTATATTGTTTTTTTCGCAATTGATTGCAACCACGTATATTTTGGCCAATATTTTTTTTTATTTACGATGCAAAATCAACCAATATTTGGCTATAAACATTGTTTTACATGCTTTATAAGAACATAAAACAAAATTTTGATTAAACTTAAACATAAAAAGTTACAGCTTACAAAGCTGTATAGCTGCTTCAAATGTTTTGATTTGCATAGTTGTTCTGCTTATCTAATGTAGGTGGAATGTATACGGACTTCTGTTACAGGTGTAATAACAAGACAACAGGTTTTGTTCATAAACAAACTCCACTTTTTTAGACCAAGACAATGATCTCACAACATTATAAAAGTGTTTCATAATCGGTTTTGTTATTAAATGACTGATGATCTTTTGTGGCTCTCCTATATTGCAGGGATGAGACTTATAAACTTTTGAAAATTTTAATATTAGAAATTGATCTCAAATTTTTATTTTTCACAGATATTCGTTGTTTTTCTTTGCAGATCGAGCCCTTATCATCAACTTCTTGGTCGAGTTTGCCAAAAACAAGAACAGAGTATGGTCCACAATTGCGGAAGAATTGGGAATAGCCGATATCACTGGGCATCAATGCAGAGAAAGGTATTATACCTTGAAGAAAGCCTACAGAAAGTTTGTAGCAGACTCATACAAAACTGGTAACAAAAGGCCTAAGCCATTCATTTATGAAGAATTAATGGCCGACATTGTTCAGGGTGACCCAACATTCACTCCTGTTGTAGCAAAAGGCACCCTTGGTGTAGCTTCACCTACTGATCAATCTGAATCTGATGCAGATGGTGGTGCAGTTAGTGAAGAAAGTGGTTCAGTTAGTCAACCGAAGAAGAAGAAGACCCAAGTGGAAGAGCTTTAAGAGTATATGCAACAGCGTGACGAGAAATTTCTAGAGGCTCTCAGCTCTATGAATGAAAAGCATAATAAATTAATGGAGAAGCTTATTGAAAAACTATAACTACCTGAATTTTATTAAAATTATGCCAAGCCCCCGTAGCTCAGTCGGTAGCGTACAGGACTTGAGAACAGGAGGTCGTTGGTTCGATCCACGGCTTGGCCAATTTCTTTCCGAGGACTGGTGATAGTCATTGCGACAGGATTCATTCCTCTCTCACCGCTGACCATTGTTTCGACGATGGTTGTGGGAAAGCAGCCAGTGGCTTGGAAAGAATATTGTGCGGAGTATTGGTAAAAGAAACTCCAGGAAAGCATGGATAGGTGCACTGACCGCCGTGATATAAATGAAATAATGTTGAAAACGGCGTTAAACACCATACAATCAATCATTACTTAAATTATGCTCTTAAAGCTGCTCTACTACAGATTTTCATTAAAATTTTACAAAATGAGATTATCAACTTTTAACCCTTTACCACACAATTCCGACTTTTAACGACCTTGAAAAAGAAGTCTTGTGAAAACATTGTGGGAAAAGGAGAAAATGCTGGTAACCAGCATTATCTCCTTTTTCCATAATGTTTTCTATCCATCCTAAAACAAATGTCATTTTTTTCAGTTACATTTATTTTGTTGTCTGCAAATGCTTTCAATTTGGACCAGTCTCAAAATTTGTGGCTTGGTAAAGAGTTAAGCAGTATTTGTTGTCCTTTCCATATGGGAAGCACGCTTTTCCAGTTTTGTGAACTGTACATGCTTCTAAACTGCTACCAAAGTCATTTACTTTTTATAAAATAAGAATAAAGCGTTACTTGACGCATTATTTTCACCACTTATAAGGCTATTTTTTCATTTTCCAAAAGGATTTTTCTTGCCATACCATGTCATTTTTAAACATCTGAAGACAGTCTAATTAGAAATTTGTATATTGAGAAACAGAAATATTTGTCCAAAATCTGCAGTAGAGCAGCTTTAAGCATGAGTTGAGCTCATTTTTGAAAAGTTGACTTTGATTTTGTTTCATTACAATAACATGAGGTAAAGGAGAAAATGCTGGTAACCAGCATTATCTCCTTTTTCCACAATGTTTTCTATCCATCCCAAAACAAATGTCATTTTTTTCAGTTACATTTATTTTGTTGTCTGCAAATGCTTTCAATTTGGACCAGTCTCAAAAATTGTGGCTTGGTAAAGAGTTAAGCAGTATTTGTTGTCCTTTCCATATGGGAAGCAAGCTTTTCCAGTTTTGTGAACTGTTCATGCTTCTAAACTGCTACCAAAGTCATTTACTTTTTATAAAATCAGAATAAAGCGTTACTAGACGCATTATTTTTACCACTTATAAGGCTATTTTTTCATTTTCCAAAAGGATTTTTCTTGCCGTACCATGTCATTTTTAAGCATCTGAAGACAGTCTAATTAGAAATTTGTATATTGAGAAACAAATATTTGTCCAAAATCTGCAGTAGAGCAGCTTTAAGCATGAGTTGAGCTCATTTTTGAAAAGTTAACTTTGATTTTGTTTCATTACAATAATATGAGGTACATGTTGTTAGAAATGTTGATTTTTGAGTGTCTTTTTAGACAGATTGTTTCAAGTCATTTAAAAAGTTGAGAAAGTGTTTCGTAATATTTGATTAGAATCTATAAAATCACGTGTTCATCGTTCTTGTTTTAAATTCTTCTATAAATTTTAGCTCACCAATACTTCGATTTAAACATACGATCCTTTTTAAATTGAGTTATATACCCTTGAAGGGAACCAGTGAAGAGCCTTATTAATTTGCATATGCATACAGTCAGATTAAGCTGTTCACTGTTGACAGTGACTGGACATAACGTATAAGACACAAGTCATGTATACGCAGGGATTTCTTGTGCTAAATTGTTGAGGAATTATTGCCTTTTATTGTTTTCTAATTAAAACTAAACCTTGCTTAAAGGCCTTTGCAGAGATATGTCAGTCAGCCTATGGCAACAGCTTAAGTTAATTATTCTGTGCAATGTCATGCAGTATAGAAGGAGACTCAATTAATCAATGTTTCATTTTATTAAAACATCATTCTCTGCAATGTCATGCAGTATAGACGTAGACTCAATTAATCAATGTTTCATTTTATTAAAACATCACATTCTAAACTCTTAAAGTCAACATTGCAAATTTATAGACAATGCACACTAATAATCAAGTACTTCATCTTTGTATAATCTTATCATAACACCGCAGGTTAAGCCCTCTCTAGCCAACGTTGTATTTATTTCTATTGATATAATACAAACGTATTTCAAATGTTCATATTTATCCCCACGCTTTTCGAAGAAAAAGTGTGCCCCCCCCCAGCTGAGCGGGGGAATAGAAGTTGTCCAGCTGCCGTCCTGCAGTAGTGGTAAGACCCCACCAAATGGACCCGCCTGTTTGCCGTGGGTGGAGACTCGTAAGCAGGAAAAGAGGGTCCTGGTAGTTGAGCCCAGGGATCTCCAGCTCTCCAACACACTGCTTTGACCTCGGCTTCTGTGTAAACGAGAGCGTAGATGGGCCCGGTCTAGTGCAATCGGCTGGTCGTTTTAGGATTGGGCGTATTTTATTTATAACTATTGTGTTGGGGGAGCTGTTCGGGACGAGGACATCTGTACCCTGGGTATAGATGCCTATTTCCTGCATGCGTCCCGCGATATACCTTGAAACCAAAAATTTTCTGATTATTAAGCAGACTTGGAATATTTGATACTTTTCCCTCTTTTACTTACATAACTAATTTGGTCTCCATTCTTGGAGGAATAATCTAATGCGTTTAACCCATATTTTATGTTTGCTTGAAAAGTGCCCTTTCTACCTTTCCCTTTAGTATGGTCTTATACAGGCTTATGAGCTAATTGGGTGTTGTGAATTTTTCGTTGGGACTTTGACTGCCATGGCAAATCCCTGATCTGGGGGACTACCCATGTTCTTTTCCTTGTCGCTCCGACTTATTCAGGGCATCTGAGTATACCATCTGTGTAACCCTGGTATGGGGAGCTGGATACCCGCTCCATTGGCCATATCCCCTGCTTGGACTCTGCGGAGGGTGTGTTCATAGATGATGAACACTTCACTTACAATCATGGATCCCCAAAACAAAAAAAGAAAACGCGACCAACTTGATGCCGACTCTATCACTCTATTTACCAGTCAAACTTAATGAAGGTGATAGAACACGTGTGGAGGAGTTGCAGTAGTAGAGAATAATTCTATTCCTCATCTCAAGCAACAGCTGTTAGCATTTCTTCAAATGAAACGATAACGATATGTTCCATATATTTGCCGCCAAGTATGCCTATAGATTGTACTAAACTAGATCAGCTGATTGACCAGCTTCCTAAGCCTTTCATTTCAATGGGCGATTTTAATGCCCATAGAACCTTACGGGGTTGTAAAGACACAAATGTTAAAGGTCGACAAATTGAAGATTTTATTTCCAAGCATGACCTCTGTCACTTGAATGATAAACATCACACATACCTACATCCTGCCTCTGGCTCATATACATCTCTAGACTTGACTATATGCAGTCCTGAAGTTGCTTCTGACTTCCATTGGAAGGTTGATGACGACCTTCATGGAAGCGATCATTTCCCGATTCTAGTATCGGAAATGAGACCTTCCATACAGCAACGACCAGAACGCTGGAAGCTTCATAGAGCGAATTGGGAACAGTTCAAAAAACACTGCGAACAGTCAATCCATCAAAATGCTTTTGAAAATTGTAAAAATCCAGCGGAACTTTTTACTTCCTTAGTTTACTTTGCCGCAGAGAAATCAATTCCTAGAACCACGACAGATCCAAAGCGTCCAAGCAAACCATGTTATAACGATGACTGCAAGAAAGCTATAGCAGAGCGTAAACGTGTTCTCAGAAATTTCAACCTGAGACCGACTCAGCAGAATCTTACAAAATTTAAAATTGCAGGTGCGAAAGCACGACGGACAATAAAACTAAAGTAAACGAACGTCTTGGAGACAGTATGTATCTAGATTGAACTCTAGATCGTCTGTCAAAAAGACATGGGATATGGTCCGTAAAATTAACGGTAAAAACTCACATCAGAATGCTAGTCACTTAAATGCTGATAGTGGTGGCAGAAGCTTTGCAGAGAAATCCTCCTCTTCGAATTACACGGCAAAGTTCCGAAAATTTCAACACATAAAAGAAAAAACTAAGCTAAATTTCAAATCGAATAATGCGGAGCCATACAATAAGGACTTCTCTATGAAAGAACAGAAGAAAGCGTTAAAGAAATGCCACGATACTGCTGTTGGATGCGACAACATTCATTATCAGTTTTTAAAGCATTTGCCATATCGTTCTCTAGATTGTTTACTCAATATATTTAATCAGGTTTGGCAGACAGGTATTCTTCCCGATACATGTAAGGAAGCCATAGTAATACCAATACCCAAACCGGGAAAAGATTCTTCTAATCCTGCAAACTATCGCCCTATAGCCTACATTTCTGACTCCATACCTCACAGTATCGCTTCTTACCTTTATATATGCGCCCAATATGACCTCAGTTGTCGACGGGCCATAAAACTCCATTCATTCATTCATTCATTCATTCATTCATTCGCCCTATAGCCTTAACAAGTTGCATTTGTAAAACCATGGAAAGAATGGTGAATGACCGTCTTGTTTGGTTTTTAGAGAAAAATAAATTAATAGCAACCGCTCAGAGCGGATTTCGTAAACAAAGAGGCACTCTTGATCATTTAGTTCGTTTTGAGACATTCATACGTGAAGGTTTTATTAAGAAAGAACATGTTGTCTCTGTGTTTTTTGATCTCGAAAGTGCCTACGATACAACATGGAAGTATGGAATTATAAATGACCTCTATGATTTCGGTATTCGAGGTCGCCTTGCTTATTTCATCTCAGCATTTTTAAATGAGCGGCAGTTTAGAGTCAGAGTCGGTAATACTTTTTCCAACCCCCATGAACAAGAGATGGGCGTTCCCCGGGAATGTATTCTGTCAGTTACACTCTTTAGTGTAAAGATTAACAATATAATCAAATCTGTATGTCTTGGTGTGGAATGTTTTCTTTATGTCGACGACTTTTGCATTTGCTACAGGTCAAAACACATGCATACTATTGAGAGACAGCTCCAGCAGGTCCTGAACAATTTAAGCAAATGGTCTGAAGAAAATGGTTTTGGGTTTTCCAAAACAAAAACCAAGTGTGTGCATTTTTGTAATTCAAGAAAATTTCATCTTGACCCAGACCTTACATTAGATGGTGTTCGTATAGAAGTCGTCCAAGAGTTAAAATTTCTAGGCCTTTTATTTGATTCCAAGCTGTCGTTCATTCCTCACATCAATTACTTGAGCAATAAATGTCAGAAAGTTTTCAATCTTTGACGTGTAGTCTCCAGTATGGACTGGGGAGCAGATAAAAAAGTGTTATTGCGACTTTATAGGTCGCTTGTAAGATCAAAGTTGAATTACGGTTGCGCAGGGCACGTCAGTCATACTTGCGCAAATTTGATACTATTCATAATCAAGGCTTGCGTCTTGTACTGGGCGCATTTAGGACTTCTCCAATAAATAGTCTGTATGCAGAAGCAAACGAGCCTTCCTTAAATCTTAGGCGAAAGAAACTGTCAATGCAGTACTATATAAAACTGAAGTCAAACCCTGAAAATCCTACTCATAAAGTTGTATTTGAACCTCTGTATAAGGCCGATTTTTTAAAGAAAGAAAATGTAATACCTCTTTTCAGTCTCCGGTGTGAAGCTGATATCCAAAGTCTTGGCTTCGACCTTGATGACGTAGCGCAGCAGAAGATTACAGATGTGCCTTTATGGACTTCCAACAGTCCGACATTTGTCTATGATCTAGCATCATACAAAAAGGCAACAACAGATCCTACTATATTTAAAATCAAATATCTAGAAATAAAAAGACAGTATTACAATTATGAACACATTTATACAGATGGTTCGAAAGAAGGTGACAGGGTTGCCACGGCTGCTGTGCCGGACGGCGAACTATACCAGTTTGGTCTTTCAGATAAGTCTTCAATTTTTTCTGCAGAGCTAAAAGCTATAGACCTTGCTCTTGATCATATAAAGGAAGACGGTTACTGGCGCTACATCATTTTTACCGATTCACTTTCTGCCATGCAAGCACTTGAGCATGAGAAGACTGATAATGCAATTATTGTTAATCTTTTAGATAAGCTCTCTGACATCTGCGGAACTACTGACATTGTTTTCTGTTAGCTCCCCAGCCACATTGGTATCAGTGGTAATGAAGAGGCAGATAGAGCTGCCAAGGAGGCATTATCACTTGATATTTTACCTTTTAAAGTCCCTTTTACCGATTTTAAACCTTCAATTAATACTTTTATTCAATATGTATGGGATACTTCGTGGAACGACCCACTAAATCATCAAAATAAACTTTTCTGTATTAAGCCAACTCTTGGAGAATGGCTGCCAGGCTCAAGGACTTGTCGCCGCGAAGAAATTGTTTTGGCCCGTTTGCGTATCGGTCATACGCATCTTACGCACTCCTATCTCCTGAAAGGAGAGGAGGCGCCGCAATGCATCCCGTGCTGTACTCCTCTCACCGTGAAGCATATATTAAGCGAGTGCGTTGACTTAGCGCAAATACGCGATAAATACTACAAAGACAACATGAGTCTTTTATTTGATACTGTGAAGATTGAATCATTACTTGAATACCTCAAAGAGGCAAATCTTTTCAGAAAAATTTAGTGTTTTATCTTCCTTGTTACATTCTAACTTAACTCGTTTTAAGGGTTTATTTGGCCTATCTGTTATTATTTTTATCCGTTAAAGGTCACTTATGCGTACCTTTTACTTTTTACCCCTGTTATTATTTTTATCCGTTAAACGTCACTTATGCGTACCTTTTACTTTTTACCCATATAGTTTTATACATTCCTAAATCAGTACTTCACAGTATCGCTTTTCACCTTCGTATATGCGCCCAGTATGACCTCAGCTGTCGACGGCCATAAAACTCTATTCATTAATTCATTGATTCATTCATTCGAAGAAAAAGTGGGGATTATGTATTCACGACCGTCCGTCCGTGTGTCTGTATGTAATGTGTCGCAACTCCTCCTAGGGTTTTGAAGCTAGAACATATACAAAATTTCGTACTTATAACTTTATTTGTTGAGGAGTAATGGTAATTTTTCCATATTTTACCTTTGACCCCTCCCCCGGCCCCTGGGGGTGGGGACGACATCTAAATATCGCTACGCACATCTACAGACATAACCTAATCATATACCAAAGTATAAAAGTTCTAGCTTCAAAACCCGTCCGTGCGTCTGTATGTAATGTCGCGCAACTCCTCCTAGGGTTTTGAAGCAAGAACTTTGATACTTTGGTATATGATTAGGTTATGTCTGTAGATGTGCGTAGCGATATTTAGATGTCTCCCCCACTCCCAGGGGCCGGGAGGAGGGGTCAAAAGTCAAATATGGAAAAAATTGCCATTACTCTTTAACAAATAAAGTTCAAAATTTTGTATATGCAATCAGGGACTCAAGATGTAAAACATATGGAACAGGTTTTTCTGTGAGACCCTTGGGTCATGCCCTGGAGGTGGTACTTGGATGGTTAGAGGGGTAAAAAATCAAATTTTGTCAAACATGGTCATATAGCATACCAATTCGAAGGGTTTGAAGTGTAGAAAAAATTCAATACAATATTTTTCAAACTTGACCCATGGGTCATGCCCTAGGGGTGGTACTTGGGGAGGGGGTTGGGGGTCTAAAGTCAAGTTTTGTCAAACATGATCATGTAGCATATCAAATCGAAGGGTTTGAAGAGTAGAGGAAATTCAATACAGTATTTTTCAAATTTGACCCAAGGGTCGTGCCCTGAAGGGAGGGTCTGAAAAATCATTTTTAGTCAAACATGGTCATGTTGCATACCAAATCAAAGAGCATGAGGATTAGAAGAAATTGATTACAATATTTTTCAAATTTGCCCATGGGGTCTTGCCCTGTGGGATACTTGAGGGTAAGGGGGGTCAAAAATCAGACTTTGTTAAACAAGGTCATGACGTAGTATATCAAATCGAAGGGCTTGAAGAGTACTGGAAATTAAATGCAATATTTTTCCAATTTGGTCCATGGGTCATGCCCTGTGTGTGTGTGGGGGGGGTACTTATGGGCAAGGGGTTACGTCATATACAGCGTGGGGATATGCGATGGCTTTCCATCGACTGCACAAATTCTAGTTCCAATTAAAATCAATGAGTAACTTTTTTATGCTCTACATAAAGAGTTCAAAATGTTCTATTTGATGCCATACAACATTATTTGGGCCCCGCACTGAAAGTGCAGATGCCCTATATAGTAATCAGTCTGTCAGTCCGTCAGTCTGTCCATCCACAAATTTTTCAACGATCAATTACTGCTTAACCCTTAGTGTAATCGTCCAGAAACTTTACAAGTATATTATATTTCTAGTAGTTGATTAGTGTGTATTTGATATGATTGTTTCTGGTTACTCAATTTGATAAAGAATCTTTATAATAAAAGTTTTAGCCATCTTATTTGCTTGTAATTGTTGCATCAGTTCCTGCCTTAAACGTATGCCTGACAACTCGTTGCCTTGTCTAGCTACCCGCTCATTGTTTTCAAAACAGTTGTCATCTACCATATCGTCAAACATGTCGTCTCCATCTTTAACACAGATGTTATTTAAGATGCATGCAAACAAAATGGTGTCCACGATAATATTTATCTTTGATGCATCAAATCTTAGAAGTCTACGAAACCTGCATTTCAGTAGCCCAAACGTTCTTTCAATAACAACACGAGCCTTTGCATGTGTAGTGTTGAAGCGGTTTTGCTGATGGGTCAAGTTGCCAAAGTTCCGAAAAGGTGTAACAAGCCAACGCGTGAGGGGAAATGCTGAGTCACCAAGAAGATAGAATCCAGGTGGTATTAAGTACTCAGCCTATTGAAATAGGTCTGATGTTCTAAGTACTGTAGCATCATGTGTGCTCCCAGGGTTTCCTGTCCAAGCGTAGGTAAAACAGTTGTTTGCGTCACAGCATGCAAGCAACACCAAGGAGTGAAACTGCTTTCTGTTATAATATGCTGGAGAGTGTTTCGAAGGTGCCTTTATTGGAATATGTGAACCATCGATTGCACCGATAACCCCTTGAAACTCGGATAACTGACTGTAACCAATACTTGTCTCTCTCAGTTTGGCATCACCCTTGGCCACTGAATAACTTGAGTCATGATATCGTGTACTAGAGCAGACGATGTTCTCTTCACACCTGCATGGAATTATCCTTTGGAAACGCCAAACCTGTCCGCCATAGATCGGAAGCATTCCATATTACCTGAAATAATAATATCAGTCTTTTTGAGTAAAATCAAATCAAGTCAATATTTATTTATTGTCGGATATGCTCGTACAAAGAGAAACGCTTCTGTCCGACATTAAGGTAAAAAGGTTAATCCTTAGAATTCGAAGAAAGCGTCTGCAATCCTTCTTACAAATGATTATTTATCAGAGATTACGTTCATTAATAAGTTGGAACAGAATGACATCTCTAACCAAGAAGAAAACATTTAACCATAATTCGTACCACCATCTCTTAGTTGTACGTACCAAGATACCAGAGGAACATCAAAAGTTCCTTCTCAGTATTCACTGAAGGGCCATTTGCTCGATTAAACGAGGGAGCTTTCTCCATCTCCACAAGCAATCTTTGGAAAGAGTGACGAGAGAGACGAAAGTGACTACTGAAGTCATCCAATGAATACATGGGGACGATTTGTTGATAGTAGTGCTCTATTCTCGGTACACCGTCTCTCCGTTGCTTTATTACTGCTAGCAAGACATCACAGTTTGTTATACTAGATGTTACAATACTCGAGGCAAGCTCATAGCTATTCTTTTGTAGCATAATCAGAGCAGGAATCACCAGCCTCGCTCTTTGCGGTTGATCATCCGCCATGTTTGTTTACCGATTGGTACCAATTTTCGTTCAGAGGTAGTTGGTTACCGATGGTACCATCGGCTAAACTCGGATACCGATGGTAGAACCATGAACGCAAGTGTTGTAAACAGACACCGGTAGGGAGAAGGAAAGAACTTACCTCTGATACGAAAACGGTTATTGTTTGATTATGTTATTCGTGTATTCGACAACCGGAAATATCTCGTAGACTGGACATACCACAGACTACAATTAATGGGATTATCAACAGATATTGTATACGAAATAGTGTTGAAAATTTATGATGAAGTAGCGCCCCGGCAAAAATAAGTGAACGTGATAGTCGGACATTGAACATTAGGAATTGTAAAACAAAACAGGAAAGAAACATAATCGGACATAACGGGAATTTCTAATAAAGCAAGAAACTCTACAGTTTCTAAACGGACTGTTCAAAGGACATTGTATAGCGAAGAATATATTGGAACGGACACGGTTTTTATGTCGAGAAAGGTAGGTGAAAATTGGTTACCGTGTTGCCTCGCTACTCCACCCACCCCGAGGTTCAGCTTGATGATCTGGTCGGCTCAAAGTCCGGACTTGAAAATTACAGAGAACTTATTGCATAGACTTAAAAGACAACTGAAAAGTCGGCCTGAAATCATTGACATGCAAGATAAGCTTGAGACTGCCATTCGTGCAGTCTGCACAAGCATTCCTATTGATTACATCAGGATTTTTTATTCCAGCCGACCAAGGAGGATACAGAATGTAATAAAATCAAAAGAATATTTAAAAAAGTCTAAGGTTCGAAAAGTTGGTTTTGAATATGTTGAACAGTTTTTTTTTTTTTTTTTTTCAGTGCTCATTCACAGTTAACATCAGCTATTTTGTTTTTTTAGACATTTGAATTTATGACACAATTCTGTATTATTAACCTTATAGCGCGAAGGAATACACAAATGCCGGATAAAGTTAAGTTTATTAGGTTACCCCTTTATTAGGTCAGTATAAATAACGAAAACGGGATAAATCAGGATCACCTACAACCATGGATAAACTTGTGTCATCTGCAAATAGGTTTATGCTTGATTCAATATCTTTTACAATGTCATTAATGTAGACTAGAAATAGGAAAGGTCCGAGAATAGATCCTTGCGGAACTCCAGCATTAATAGAACTTAATTCTGATTCAGAACCAGGTAGTACAACCCTCTGATATCTATTCGAGAGGTACTCTGAAAGAAGGTTGTCAGCGATTCCAGCTTTTTGCAACATGCATAGAAGACCGTTATGCCATACCTTGTCAAAGACTTTACTATTATTAGATAACTCGGATTTCTAATCCTTCATTCAAGACTTCGCAAATTTTATCATATAGAAATAAAACCTGGTTGACTGTTGAGTCTCCTGGTAAAAATCCTGATTGTGAAGGTGTGAAAAAATTCGTATCGTTTAGATGGTTAAAGACATGTTTATATATTATTCTTTCAAATACCTTTTCCATGGTGTTTAGTGGAGATACTGGTCGCTAATTAGACAAAAGATTGGACATACATTGGAAATTTTCCAAGAAGACGGAAATACACTTGCGTTCAAAGACTGATTATAGATTTTACTCAGAGGGTTAGATATTTGATGTGCAACTTCCATCAGAATTCGATTATTGATACCATCTGGACCAGATGCTTTACCTAAACGGAGCATTCTTCACAAATCTAATAGATCGGTCACAACCGAACCCACGGCAAAAAGAATCGTGCTTCCTCTCATTTTTCGCCGTATGCGCGAATCGTACGGGTCGCAGAGGTAGAAAAAAGTAGCAGTGGATTCGTAAGGAGTTACCGGTCTCTAGCGTTCAGCTTCAGGTTGGCGCACAACACCATATCGCTCTTCATCCCACCGGTCTGCACCGCCATATATGAGGAGTACAAGGAGGAGCTTTTCACCGTCCCCTCGACACCAGACACATGGCGTGCTGTGGCTACTAAGTTCGGGGCGCGCTGGAACTTCCATCACTGTTGTGGGGCTATCGATGGGAAGCATACCGAGATAAAGAAGCCCAGTAAAAGTGGTTCCCTCTTCTACAATTACAAGGGATTTTTCTCGATTATCCTCCTCGCTGTGGTTGATGTCGACTACAAGTTTATGTGGGCCAATGTTGGAGGCAACGGCTCCGCCTCTGACGCTGGAATATTCAACACCTCTCGCCTCAGGCCAGCCCTTGAGAACGGACGACTGGGCTTCACTGACCCCAACCCACTGCCTGGTGACGACCAAGATGTCCCGTACTTCTTGGTCGGAGACGACGCCTTCCCCTTCCGCAGGTGGATGATGAAACCATACAGCCAGCGAGGACTCACGCACAAGGACATGCTGTTCAACTATCGCCTTTCACGGGCTCGCATGGTGGTTGAGAACGGGTTCGGGATCCTCGCGCATCGCTGGATCGCTGGCGGTGTCTTTTGGCTTGCCTGCAGCTGGAACCCAAAGTTTGCTTTGCATGGGTAACTTTATGCAAGAAAAGTCTTTGAGATCAAAGATTTTCCCTTGAATTCGAAGACTTATGTGATAAAGCGTCCTATGAAAAAGGAAAATTGGGTGATTAGAAGTATTTTTAGGTTGTAAGTAAGACACAAGTAAAGACCATGTACACTGTCTATTACCCTGTGTGCAAACATGTACATAATAAGAGGCAATAAGTGAAAACAATCAAGTCCAGTTTCTTTAAAACAAGAAAATTATCAATATTTCAAAATACCAGTCCACTGAAACGCGTCTCTTGTCAACAGCTAGGTATTGACGTTTGGAAATTTGAAATTACCATTTTTGACGCTCAAAAAATATCTTTCTTAGCGTCAGTCTGGCGCACGAGTTTACCGGCTGAAAACGTGACAAAGGTGTTGATCCACTAATGTAGTGTAAAATGGCAGGTTTGAAAGTTACCTGCTACGATAATTGATAAATTCATGACAAATCATGCGGTACTTCTCCAAAAAATAATTAGCATTCATAGAAGATCGCCGGGGGGGGGGGGGGAAGCGAAAACCCATGACACAACCAAGGTCATTTTAGCATCGTCCCATCAGAGACACTTAAAACTTTCTTTTCATCTTCAATAATAATTTAAACAGTGAATTTACATAAATATCGGTATAAAACAATACGTGGACGACAAAATCTCTGTTTAATGATGAGGAAAATAACTTTGGTTGTTTTATGCAATGAAAATATAGGTACATGTAGGTATATAACAACCTAGATCTACTGCTTAGGCTAGGGATAGTGGAGGATATGCCTTCATGTCTTACAGTGTTAGCACTGGAACAAGTGTTAAAGAAGAAGGTATTGGATATTTATACAAAGAAAGAAGAAAAGAATAAAAATACTTTAAAGAGTGTGACCTGTATTTTTCTCCCTTTTCCACAATGTTCCAAGCTACGAAAGTCAAATCAAGGTATTTGAGCAACATTTGAATTATCGTTCGCAAATGCTTTAAACATGGATGCTTCTAAAATTATGTCTTTTGGTAAACAGTTAAAAGTTTATGTCCATAGTGATCAACTGTATGCTAGGGCTGTAAGTTAAAATTCATCCAACCACTTCATTCAAGTAAGTCTGTACATACTTGATGTCAAAAGGTATTTTCTTGTTTAATTTTGCCATATGGACCCTTGAAAATATGGGCCCAAGAGTCAATGACTGACTGGAGATTCAGGACCTAGTGAGAACCCTGATAGCGGCTTACAGCAGGAGACCAGTTTACCTCAGACTTTGTTCCTTATCATTTTTGCACATAGGTCTTGTTGACAGTGAAAAGTGCAAGCATCCAAAGATGGCTTGAAAAGAGTTAATTAATATCTCCATTCATCTTTTGCATTGGCCTGAGCTGAATCACATTTATTTAAAGTATGATTTTCAACTTGTATTTCTTAAATTATCTGACGGGATTTTATGGTACTATTGAGTGGATACATAAAAGATAAACAAGCATTTTTTTTTTCTTTCTTTAATTTTTAGAAACAAAGACATCACAATACTACATCAACTAGTTGATCTCCAACAAATGTGTTAACTCTTTACAAGATGACAAAATTTGATCTAGTCTAAATTGAAAGCATTTGCAGATGACATTTTTATCAGGAGCTCAAATGATGTGATTGTCTCTAGAAAGGTAAAAACATTGTTGGAAAAGGATTACCAGAAATGTTTTCAAACGCCTCCTACCCTAGGGCTTTAGAAACAGATTACCTAGTTAAGGGTTAAAGGACTATAATTTCAGTCCTAAAAATCTTATATGGTCCATGTAAAAAGTTTCTTAAAAAACAAATTCCCTACCTACCCTACCTACAGAATCTCAGACTGAAACCCTAAACACATATTTTTTGGGGGGCCTAATTATTCTGGGAGTATTTTATCTCATTTATTTCTACTCTTTCTATAGTTTACAGCTCAGAGCTAGATAGTTATTTTGAAAACATAATGAGAAAAGAAGAAAATGTTTATGACGAGAATGTTCTCCTTCATTTTGTCATTTGAACGTTTCTAAATTTTTTCATCTGCAAATGCTGTCATTTTGAACGTTACTAATAAAGCAGTTTTAAAGCAGGTTTTAAACATTTTATTTTATAGTTCTATGATAGAAAGTTTGACAGTGTAAACTTGATTGTGTTCTACAGAGAAAAATAGAATAAAACAGTATTTGTTAATACATTTTTTTTTTTTTTTTTAAATATACTGCTGTTCAAAGACAGATGGCTCGACTGTGCAACTCAATAGCGTCAAGGATTTATGATCGCGGGTTCGAATCCCAAATATTTGAAAACATTCTTGGAAAAACATGTCCGTGAGCTGTTTTCTCCTCTTCTCTCATTGTTTTTTTTTTTTTTTTTTTTCCCAGAGACAAATCACAACATTTAGCACTTATATTTTGACAAAGAAAAAAAAAACGTACTCTTTATATATTCAACTGTCCTCCGCGTCTGAAATGATTTGATACTTCTCATGCAAGCCAATGACAATGACATCGCGTGCATGACGTGCATTCGTACCATCACTCCTGAAAGCTGCGCAACTGCCTGCATTTATAGCAGGCATGGCTGTACACGTTTGTAATGCAGGTGGGGAATTTTTGCTCCGATTCGTAAAAGCGACTGTGCTTAGGTTTGTAGGCTTCAGCAAGGTTGGAGATCCGAGATTGAAAATCTGTTAAGATCTAAGTTATTGTCAGTCAATGCATCAATTGCTTGGTGTGTATTCATGACATCACTATGAAAGCCTGCATTTATAGCCGACGTACTCGGGATTGGACTGCGAGTCTTTCCAATCGTTATACTTGGGTACGAACTGCCTGCATTTATAGTAGGCATGACTGGTATCGAACTGTGCGCTGTACACGTTTGTAATGCGGGTTGGAAATTTGTGCTCTGATTCGTAGAAGCGACTGTGCTTAGGTTTGTAGGCGTCAGCAAGGTTGGAGATCCGAGATTTGAACTTCTGTTAAGATCTAAATGTATATCGGAAGTACGAGGTACTTGCTTATCTGTTTTCTCAGAGATGGAAATGTCCTGTTGTGTGCGAGTGGGAATGCAGACATCATTTCAAGAACGGTTCAGACGGTTTTTAAGCGGCGGCTGACCAATGGAAGACATGTCCATGTCATTTAACAACTTCGTTTGTAAACTTATGAGCTGTTGCTGTAAATCCATAATTTGCATATTTTTACTTTGAATGTTTTTTCTGTGTTTAACATTTTAAGTCTTAAGTTTTTGCAATGGTTCTTTTAATTGTTTTTGAACATGGAATTGTTCTTCTAGATATTTTAATCTTTTATCTTTAACGTTCAGTTCACGTTGCAACTCTTCCTTTTCTCTCTCTAGATTATTTACATTGCTAGTGGTGGAGTCCTTTTGTCTAAAATACATGTCATAGTTCATATCCAAAAATTTGTTTAATTTAGCAGAATCCATTAGTCCTTTTAAGTAAGAGTATGTAAAATATAAAAGAAGTTAAATGATGCTGAAGTCCGAGAACACAGCGATAGAATAAGGTCTAAGTCCAAAGGACACGTTTTCGAGTAAATTGAAAACGAGTCACGAGGTGGCGGGTTTTTACAGGGAATCTCAGAGGTTCGAATCGTTTGTTTGACCTGACATTAAGGCAAAAAAAGCAAACTAAGTGTTCCAGTTTTTTAAGTTATATGAATAAAAAAAAAAAAAAAAAAGCAAACTATGCGTTCAGGTTTTTGGAAATCTAATTGCATCTTTTCCCACTGACGTTTATTGTCTGTTATATTGTGTTAAATACTGAAATAAAAACATCTACAGCCAAACGCTCAGCTAGACTCGTGTGGAGATATCTACTTTCGTTTGTGATCAAAATGAAAGACGCTGACCAATACAGAAAATTGTGAAAGCAATATGTATTTCCATCTGAAATATATGGGATAAGGACTGCTGTATCATATTGGATACATTAAGATATTTTTCAACTGTTTCCTTGGACTATAGCCATTTATAAAGGGAACACAAAGTTTTTATAGCGCTTGAAGACGAAATTACAATGTACTGAGCAATAAGAGAAAATGTGCGCCTTTTGTTAGACGTCGTCTGCATAAAATAATGGGTAAGGAAAAATTGCTGCAGTGCTGTGTTTTTCGTGTACACTTTAAACACAGATAAACAGAAAAACATGCAGATTCACGTTTTGTAATGATGTTTGTACTTTTTTTTAGCGGATGTGTTCACCCAGAACGTAGTTTCAGCATTTTTTTTTTACGTAAACAGTTTTACCCTGGTTACGTGACGCTCCATGTTATCAAATTTTTAAACTGAAACGGGTGGCTGTGAAAAAGACATTAATCAAATTTACATAACTTACTTTTTTTTTTTTTTTTTTTTTCTTTCTTTCTTACTTGTAAAAAAACATTTTTTTTTTTTTTTTCGGCGACTCAATACGCGTTCGAACTCGGCGAGGTCATGCTTAAATTCACCGTTTTCAAAAACAAGATCATAAACTCGTTTTAGGTTATCTACCTACTTATGCAGAATTATATTTCGCAATTTAGGCTTCTGTTCCAGAATATATAACATCTATATACACAGGATTTGTACAATTTAGACTGCCATAATTGCACGACTAATTGGATTCTTTTTTTAAGTGCTAATAATGTCTAACATATCTATTTCGGAATTGATTAATAATATCGAACAAAAACAACTGGAAATAAACAAAAAAAAAGAAACTATGAAAAGACTAAAAAATGATATACAAATCGATCAGTTAATACTAAATTCTGCTGTCGATGCAGTGAAACAACTACATCAAAATCAAAACCAGGATAAAAGAGTCGTTCGGTTACTAAACAAACAATAAGGTAAGTAAGTTTCAAGTGTTTTTTTTTTTTTTTTTTTAGGTACGTAACCTCCCAACCCTACTGCCTGAGCGACGAACATGCCCCGAACGACCAATTTGTCCGAGCGAGGATTTCCCAATGCTAAACAAAAGATTGAAAAAATTCGTAAAATCAATGGATTTTATATGTTCTGTTAGGACGTCATCGATGCAGCGAAGATTTTGCGCTCTGTAAAACGAATTCCTTTCCCCATGACGTCATCAGATCACCGAAGATTTTGCTCACCGAGGATTTTGCTCAACCAGGATTTTGCTCCAAATACCGAGGATTCCTCCTGTACCTTTGACACTACTCTTAGACTTTATCGCTAGTATTGTTAATAGTTTAAACTTTTGTACGAAACATTACAGTTTGATCAATTAAATGCATTGCAGTAGTGGTTAGTGCGCCCAAAATGACCTTTGATGTCGACGGGCCATAAAACTCCATCCATTTATTCATTCATTCATTCCAAAATTGTTCAAATTGAAGACCTAGAGTCAAAATTGGCACCGTTCCATGGGTCATGAATTTAATGCGTGCTTATAAAGTGAAAATTCTAAAAACTCTCTTGCTCCTAACCATAAATTCTATGGCTACCAAATTTGGCACATAGCTTCTTTTTGTGAATCACTTCTGAATTTGTTCAAAATTTTGCCCTGGCATCAAAATCAGCCCTGCATCAGGAGCCTCAAGTTTTACAGGGGTTTTATATTGAGAAAACTGAACATCTTCTTGTTTCTTGTGTACCGCCCAGACATTTATCATTTGGTATGTGGCTTTATCTTGTGAAACTCTACCAGGATTCAAGTGATTATTGCTTTGTGGTGAAAAATGGCCTGCCCTGGGGGTCACAACTTTCACATGGGCTTTTACAGAGATCAGGTAATAAGTCCTCTTCTTTGAAATCATTTGGTCTATCATTAGCTCTACTGGCTGAAAGCCAGCAGAGCTTATGTCATGGCGGGGTTTCCGTCGTCCGTCTGTCCGTCCGTCCGTCTGTCCGTCCGTTAGTCTTTTTCTTGTTTACGCGATAAAGTCTGCATTTGCTGCCGGATTTTCATGAAACTTGCACAGTTTGTTTATCTCATCAATAGCTTCAACCCTATTGAATTTGAAAAAAATCCAACAAACAGTATGGGAAAAGTAGCCATTTCAAGTTGAAAATTTCCAGTTCTTGTTTACGCGATAAAGTCTGCAAATAACTTCAGATTTTCGTGAAACTTGCACAGTTTGTTTATTTCATCAATAGCTTCAACCCTATCGACTTTGAAAAAAATCCAACAAATAGTATGGGAAAAGTAGCCATTTAAAGTTGAAAATTTAAATTTTCTGTTCTTGTTTACGCAATAAAGTCTGTATTTCTGGTCAGATTTTCATGAAAATCACACAGTTTGTTTATCTCATCAGTAGCTTCAACCCTATTGATTTTGAAAAAAAAATCGAAGAAACAATGTGGGAAAAGTAGCCATTTCATGTTGAAAATTTCCAATTCTTGTTTACATGATAAAGTCTGCATTCCCTGCCAGTAGAGCATATTCAGGCCCTTCAGGGCCTTCTAGTTTTCATGTTCGGTATGATGTACTCATTAGTCAGTTGAGCGATCATGGCCCTCTTTTTTGTGACAGTTGCACTTGTGTTTAGCCTATGTGGTAAATGGTTCCATAATATATCCGGCCTCTCTCAATGATATCTTTAAAAAAATGCTTTAAACTATTGTAGTGTATGCTTTTGGAATGAGTGGTGGTAACAGATTTGTCAAACTTGCGCATATTATTAAGATTTTGGATGCTTGAGCAGACATAGTGATTGACATATTTCCTTGAAATATTTTTAAAGTTTTTATTGGCTCCATTTCTCTTTCTATATGGATCCGAAAATTTGCTATATTTTTGGAAGCCCTAACTTCATCTGGTAGAAAATGTCTCTTCTTTGGCTTTCGGTCAAGTCGCCGCGAGGAAATTATCTTGGTCCGTCTTCGCATTGGTCATACATATGTGACGCACTCTTTCCTTCAAAAGGGAGGGGAAGCATCACAATGTTTTACTTGCAATGCGTTTATTACTGTCAAACATTTACTTATAGATTGCATAGGCCTTACACCTGCAAGAGACAGGTTTTTTTTTTTTTTTTTTTCGTGTTGACAGTATTCTCATGAACATTTTATTTGATACTGTAAAGTTTGAAGCTATTTTAGATTTTTTTGAAAGAGGTAATTCTCCATAAAAAGATATAATTTTGGGTCCTATCGACCATCTGCTTTTGGACGATATGTTACTACCTTCATTTGTTCTTTTAGTGTTTACACAGCTCATATTTTATTTTTATATATATATATTTTTTTTTGTAATATTACAATATGATAACTTAAACGCATTCCATTACTTGTTAGTGCGCCCAATATGACCTTTGATGTCGAGGGGCTGTAAAATTCTTTCATTCTGTTTCTTTTTTATGTTTGAATGGTGAAATGATCACATCAACACCTTTTGGGGTTATAAAATCCGAAATCAAAAACCCTTTATCCACCGTATTGACATCGCCTGTTTCACATAAATCCGCAAGTCAAGACCTTTTGGTGATTTGTTTGTCACTTGTTGATCCAGGATATAAATCTGAATCTGACACTAATGTCACAATACCTGATGGGCTTATGTCTGTCAGTGATTTCCGTGTTATATGCAGCTTGTATTGGCTCTACAGTAAGCACTTCAGTTACAGAGAATAAGGTGTTTCTGTCCTTATTTTGGTGCCGTCTATAATTACCCGACAATTTGGGTATTTCCGTTTAAGGTGTACGAGGCCTAACTCTCTGCGAAATCATCGGCTAATATCGTGTAATATCGACGTACTCGCACAAGCTGTCGGTTAATCTCGGTCTCTGCCGGTAGGTTTCGTATTTTTTCTAGATGAACTCCGATATCGGTGAATTTTTTCAGACAATATTCTAGACATTTTGAGACAACGAAGTTTATTTTTGTTCCAAAAAACTGATTTGATTTTTGTTGTTTGTAAGTCACGTGACGCGGGCTTTTCCCACTCTTTGACGTAATATATTTGGTTCCAAAATGGCTGACCTAACCGACAGAGTTAGGGACTACCGCGGTCGTTTCCGAAAAACTAAATCAAAGCGAGCCAAAAGGTCAGTTATCATAGATCATAACTACGCATCGGGATTTATCTGCCAAGGAAGGAGTTGCACAAAGGAGGGTTGTCCGGTGGAGGGCAAATTTCATGAAAAAGAACATTGCCCGGTAGGTCGACGAATAGTGGAATTTTCAGTTTTGTTGGAGGCGCTTCAAGACTGTGAAAAATGCCGACTTGGACCTGTTCCACTCACCTTGTACTCAATCAAAGGTGAAACGAAGAAAGGACTTGGTGGCTATTTAAAAGTTAAGTGCCAAAATCCAGATTGTTGTCATGTAAACACGCTACCTTATGGGAAAACATACCGTGACAAGAAGACTGGGGCACCATGTTTCGCTGTCAACACAAAGCTTGGTACAGGTAAGAAAAATACCAGTGTGACTATGACTCCACTGAAAAGATTACATTGTGTATGTATGGGTGTCTGTGGTTTGGTGTGTATGTATGTATGATAATGATATGTATGGATGATGGATTTTGTTTGTTTTATAGGGTTTTATTTGATTTGAACAATCTTTCAGGTTTATGTTAAAAAAAGAAAAAAAAAAAACATTTACAGTATTTAAATGCTTCCTGGGTATCACCAGTACTTGATTTGGGTGCTGGGTATTACCAGTACTAGATTTGGGCTCTTATATGTCTCGCTGAAAGACATACATGCGTGATCAGGGCCTCAACCGGTCCAGTCAAAAAGTTTTGTCTCTCTGGGAAACAAGGTCTGTGCCCCTGAAAGGAGAGAGAGAGAGAGATATATAATCACTCAAGTAAGTAAAAAGGTGGATATTTGCTATTCAAATATAATTTAGATATCTGCATTTGATAACGGTGGAAGGAAAAATTTTACGAAAATGGGAAAAATATATTCCCTTTAATAGGACAATGCCTCCCACAATATTCTCCATATACCGGTATGTTTTCCAGAAAAGTGATTGTTTGGGAAAGGCATTGAAACTGACGTTATTATTGCTTCATTTTCTTCAATTTCAGCTATGATCGATAGTGTTGGAGGTCCAACTAAAGTGAACAACTTCCTTTCAACTTTAAATATTCCTACCATTGATAGCAAAAACTTAAAGAAAATGGAAAGGCGAGCAGGTTACTCAGTTGAGAGTGTAGCATCGAGGTCCACATTAAATGCAGCAAAAGATGCCTTTGCTTTAGAAATGGAGTATGTATGTAATGAAATAAATATCTTATTGTAATAAACTTCACTTTTCATGTCTGTCTGCACTCATTTCCGCTTTACTAGATTATTCTTCTATTCTGCTTCTCCAAAGTTGAAACTTCACATACATGTGCATTTCCCAATGGCTGCATGCTGATATACTACTCTGCTTTCTTGACCATTTGGTCCCATTCTACAGGGGATCTTGGTTCAATGAAGTAACTTGTTACTCGCCCCTTTCTTTTTTTCATAATGCTTTTAACTCTTTACCATTCGACAAAATTTTAGACTGGTCCAAATTGAAAGCATTTGCAGATGACAAAATAAACCTAACTCAAAAATTGAAATTTGTTTCAAGCAGGGTAGAAACATTGTGGGAAAAGGAGAAAATGCTGGTTACCAGCATTTTCTCCTTTTCCCACAATGTTTTCAAAAGGCTTCTGTCTCAGGGTCATAAAAACCAGGGATTGTTTGGTAAAGGGTTAAAAGGTTCATAATAACAGAAAAAAAGGAATCATATCTTTTTTGAAGAAAGAATAACCATTAAAAAGGATGAGTGCAGTATCTAATAAGAACCATATATTGTGCAGGTACTTGGAATGATATGGGACTTACCCAACAAATTGTTAACTACAAGCATATTCCCCTTCTTCAATTTTTTTTTTTTTTTTTTTTTTTTTTTCAACTATTAAAATTTTCATGTACCTAAACATATCAAAGACATATGAAATAGCAATAGAAAATTTTCAACATTTCAGAGACATTGCTCAAGAAGAAACCAAGAAGTCTGAAGAGGCCATGGATATAATACAGCCAGACCTTGGGATTTCACTTTTGCCAGACACTTCACCAAATGTAAAGTATGTATAGGTTAAAGAGTTCATAATTTATATCCTTTTTACCGGGTTTGCTTTCGGAAAGTTTTCTCATTATCAAGTGATCACAAGTGAGATTTACTTCTGCTCACAGTGCTCTGTTGTTTGATGTGATACGATTAACCTTTTCCCAAACGACAAATTTTATACTCTTCCAAACTGAAAGAGTTTGCAGACGACAATTTTGAATTAGAAGAAAATGGCAGAAAATTCTCCATAAGGTTAGAAAACACTGTGGGAAAAAATGCTCATTACGAGCAATTTCTCCTTTTCCCACAGTGTTTTCAAAAGACTTGTGCAATTTGCTTAGTTTTGGCACGTAAAAATAAGGGCTTGTTTGGGAAAAGGTTAACATATATTTATTTACCCTGGCAGACATGAATTAGTGGTTGAACTTGGTAATTCATCTAAATTTAAGAAGATACAGGTTAACACACTTGACACAGTAGAAAACATTATTTAACACTTGATAACACAATCACAACTTTTAACGACCTTGTATAAGAAGCCTTTTGAAAACATTGCTGGAAAAGGAGAAAATACTGGTAATCAATATTTTCTCCTTTTCCCACAATCTTTTCTTTACTCCCAAATCAAATTGCAGTTTTTCTGTCACATTTATTTTTTCTCTGCAAATCCTTTCATTTTTGATGAATAAAAAATTTTCTTGTTTGGTAAAGAGCTAAAAGACTATATTGTCTTTTTTTGACACAGTTTTCAAAAGCTATGTTCATCAGCATATTGAAGGCTTCTTTCAGTGAGAAAATGTATCATGTTTGTAGAATGAAATGAAATTAATTTGAGCACTTTTCCAAGTTTTTCTGATTTTTTTTTTTTTTTTTTTTTCTCCTTTATGCAGAGCAATAGTAGAGTCTTGTGCTGCTGAATGGAAATGTAAAGAAGACATGGAGTTAAATTCTGTAACAGTAATTGAAAAAAGTAAGAGGTAGGTTTGAATCCAGACATTTTACTATGTATTTGTTACTCTGGTAAATGAGACAGTATTTATTAACCAATTTAAAGTGAGGTGTGAAGACATTTGCCATGATTCATACTCAAATGTATCATTTCAAAACATGTAATTCTAAGTACAACGCCGCTTGTTTTGTGCATTGCATCACAGTTATTGTGACACTCAGATCATGTCTGCATGGAAAAACAGCAATGTGCTTGTGAAGAATAAAAATTTATTCTATTTCAGGAGTTTTATTGGAAACACAACTTATAGACAGACTTAAGTCTTTCATGGGAAAAAAAGAAATTGCTTATAACAAGCAATTTCTCCTTTTCCCACAGCCTTTTCAAAAAACTTGTACTGCAGACATGTAAAACCATGGCTTTGTTTGGTAAAGGGCTAAATTTGTCTCTTGTCCCATTTTTCAATCATTTTTTGTGCTATCTTTATTTCAGAAAAGAAAGTGCTGGTTTGATTGTTGCTCGCCAAAAGGTTTCAAGGGCTAGGAGAGGCTGGGATTCTTGAAATGGCTTCTCAAGGGACACCAGTTGAATACGTTGAGGGGGATGGAGATAATACAATGATTTCAAGACTACGAACAAGCCAGGGAATAGAGTTAAAGAAACGCTTTGACAGAAACCATATCGTTAAAAACATTGGAAAGCAACTGTACAATTTACAAAATCTGAAACTGAGTAAGAATGTGATTAATCATGTACAGAAGTGCTTGAAGTATGCCTTTGTTAAGAATCAAGGGGATCCAGAAGGAATGAAAGAAAATTTGAAAGCCATAGTGCCTCATCAATTTGGAGACCATACAAACTGTAAAGAAAGATTCTGTGGTTACATGAAAACTAACAATGAAAAGTATGTCCATAAGAGTCTTCCATACAAGGTTCCACTAAAGGATCCATCTGGAAATTTGAGGCGAGCTCATGATCGAGTATTTGAAGGTGTAATTTCTAATGCAGAAGTATATTCAGATTTGGGATCATCTCAACAATGTGAACATGCTAATAGAGAGGTTACCCTTCGAGCCCCTAAGTCTCTGCATTATGGAAATTCAGCGTCCTTGGATTTCAGAGTTCAGGCAACTGCAGCATTTATTAATGAGGGAAGAGATTATATAGTTCAGGTATTCATACAATGTTGAACCCTGTTGAAATTTGGAAGTTCAGATTTTCTTGTTTTTGAATTGTTGAAGTTTTATTTTGAGTTTACAATTTTGCTCTATGTTCTGTCTGTAAAAAATATTGGATTTTTATAAATTTGAAAGGTAAAAACATTAATCTAATTCCCATAAATAGCAAACAAATTGATTTGTGATTTCAATTCTTTTCTAAAAGCCTATACAGCTTGTGGAGTTGTACAACAGTATTGCACTCAACTTCCATAATGATTTTGGACTACTGTTCCATTATGAAAACTTGAGGATCTAGTATTTGAAGATGAAATTCTAAGTTAGCACACTTTTAACCCTTTCCCAAACAATCCCTGGTTTTTTACGGCCCTGAAAAAGAAGCCTTTTGAAAACATTGTGGGAAAAGGAGAAAATGCTGGTAACCAGCATATTCTCCTTTTCCCACAATGTTTTCTAACCTACCTGCAGATAAAGTCTGCATTTGTTGTCTGATTTTTGTGAAACTTGCAGTTTGTTTACCTCATCAATAGCTTCAACCCTATTGATTTTTAAAAAAATCCAACAAACAGTTTGGGAAAAGTAGCCATTTCAAATTGAAAATTTCGAATTCTTGTTTACGTGATAAAGTCTGCATTTGTTGCCTGATTTTAGTGAAACTTGCAGAGTTTGTTTATCTCATCAATAGCTTTAACGCTATTGATTTTGAGAAAAATCCAACAAACATTATGGGAAAAGTAGCTATTTCTTCAAGTTGAAAATTTCTAATGCTTGTTTATGCAATAAAGTCTGCATTTGTTGCCAGATTTTCATGAAAATCACACAGTCTATTTATATTATCAGTAGCTTCAACCCTATTGATTTTGAGACAAATCCAACAAACAGTATGGGAAAAGTAGCCATTTCAAGTTGAAAATTTCAAATTCTTGTTTACGGGATAAAATGTGCATTTGTAATTAGATTTTTGTGAAACTTGCACAGTTTGTTTACCAATTTACCAATTCTTGTTTTCGTGACAAAGTATGCATTTCTTGTTTGAATTTGGACCCATATTATTCTGTAATGGGTCTGATCTTGTTTTCAGAATTTTGTTTTACAGAGTAACCAATAGGTCCCTTTGTGTGTGACAGGTCTCATTTATATATTAGATGGGCTAAGTCTAACGTCTTTTGATATTTTTGTGAAAATGCGACTTTGATATTTGACCTTGACATTGTCAGAAGACCTTAATCCATGTTACCAAAAGAAAATATGTGAGGTACATATTCCTTTCAAATATTGACTTTGAAACTGGCTATTTTTAAGAAATTACTGGCAAATGTTTAGATTTTTGTTGATTCTTTGTTCATTTGACCTTGATATTTGACCTTGACCTTACCAGATGATGATAACTGTTTTAACTTTGTTATCAGCTGAAACATTTGATGAGGTTCACCTTCGTACCAAATATGAGGTTTGCAATTGTAATCCTTCAGGAAACACAGGAAAATATTTATAGTTTTGATCATTTTTTTTTTTTTTATTTGACCTTGATATTTGACCTTGACTTAGTCTAATGACATCGACTTTGTTATCAGCTGAAGCATAATAGTAAGATGTACCATCATACGTGATATGAGCTTTGTACCTTATATACATTAGAAATTACAGACAAATGTTTAGTTTTACGTTAATTTTCTGAGAGAAAGGGTGAATGCACCCTACCATATCTAGGTCAGATTTTCTCTGAAACGGTGTGGTAAAATTTCTTAAAAACTCTTTCCAGTATTCATTAATGGTGTCTTGAATTTTTAGAGAAGTTCTAATGAATTGAAGTTTTTTTTCAATTTTTTAGGATTTTTTGAAATTTAGTGTGAACTCGTCAAACGCACTTGAAAAAGGGTCAAATTGGAGGACCTATATGTGACTTTTGTCAGGATACTTTCTGCCTTTGTGAAAAAAAATCCATTTTTGATTGAATTTTGATCAAGTAATATTTATTTGCTTGTTTGATACCATTTTTGTTCATAAATTTTGAAAAACCTGATAAATATGTTAAGTTTTATAGAGGTAGTAGTCTATTATTTTTTATCAGTTTTGATGTTCACGGGTTATGAGATAAAATTCCTCGTAATTCAACTTACGCGTGGTATTTTTTTTTTAAATTTCATTATTAAGTGTCTTTACCAGTTACAATTACAGTGAGACTTAGTTTATGATGATTTTGAAAAATGGGGGTTAGGCCCCGAATACCTTAAAACTTTCGGACAAAGTGTCATGTACATTTTTAGCTCGCCTGAGCACGAAGTGCTAAGGTGAGGTATTGTGATCAGTCATTGTCCGGCGTCCGTCTGACCGTCTGTCCATCTGTCCAAAACTCCTTTAAACATCTTCTCTTCCTAAATCGGTGGGCCAATCATCTTGAAACTTGGCAGGCATGTTCCTTGGGTAAAGCTCTACCAAAGTTGTTAAAAGAATTGAATTAACCCATTAACTCTGGTTGCCACGGCAACAAAAAAGGGGAAATTTACAACATTTTTAAAAATCTTCTTGTCTGAAACCAGAAAGTCCAGAGCTTTGATTTTTGGTATGTAGTATCTTCTAGTAGTCCTCTACCAAGTTTGTTCAAATGATGCCCATGGGGTCAAAATTGGCCGGGCCCCAGGGGTCGCAAATTTGGGGAAAATCATATATTGAGCAAACTTTGAAAATCTTCTTGTCTGAAACTAGACGGCCTAGAGTTTTGATAATTTATATGGATCATCTCCTGGTGAACCTCTACCAAGTTTGTTTAAATGATGCCCCTGGGGTCAAAATCAGCCCTGCCCCAGCGGTCACAAAGTAGGAAATAAAGGTATATAGAGTGAACGTTTGTTATGCCTAATATCTTGAAAGCTATACAGAGTTTTTACATCGAACTTGTAACATCTATCAACCACCATTAGGAAATGCAGGACAACAAGTATCACCCAGATTGACCATGCAACACCACAGTTATATACTTTTTTTTTTTTTTTTTTCTTTTTATTGCTGTGTCGTGGAAGAAGGGGGCTTGACGTATATTTTCATTGTGGACCAATATCTCTTTAACTACAGGACAAAATGTCATGAAACTTCACCTTTATCTTGTTTATTACAAGCCACAGACAATAGTTATTTGTTTTTATTTCATGAAATGCCATGTCATGAAAAAAGGGGGCTAAATGTTTAATTTCATCATGGACCAATGACCATCTGTTTGTCCGTCTTTCAGGACAGATATCTTATAAAATCCTTGACAAAAACTAATAGAAATTCGTACAGGTGTTCCTAATGATGTCCGCCGATATTTATTGGGTTTTTTCTTGCCATTTTGATATCAAATACGGTCTCATTAGAAAAAGGGTCTTCATGTATATTTCTGTTAAGGATCCATATACATGTGCATAGTTTAGATTAAGATCAGACTGTCTTTCAGGACAGATATCTTCTAAAATCCTTGACAAAAACTAATAGAAATTCATACAGGTGTTCCTAATGATGTCCGCCGATATTTATTGTTTTTTTTTTGTTTTTTTTTTTTTTTTTGTCTTTTTGATATCAAATACGGTCTCATAGGAAAAAAGGGCTTCATGTATATTTCTGTTAAGGATCAATATACATGTATCTTCTACTCAAAATCCTGGGCAAAAATTTGTGAAAGTTTATACGTGTGTTCCTTTTGATAGTCCGCCAATAGTATTATTTTAGCTTTTTTGATTAAATGCCGTGTCATGGAAAAAGGGGGCTTCACATATATTTTCATTATGGATTAATATCTCTTGAACTACAGGACAAAGTGTTATGAAATTTCATCTTTATTTTGTTTATCAGAAGCCACAGACAATGGTTAGGCCTATTTTGTTAGCTCACCTGAGCACGAAGAGCTGAGTGAGCTATTGTGATTCGTCAACTGACCTGAAAATTGGTCAGAATGTTTGTCTTGATGAATCTCGGATGAGTTTGAATTTCGGTCACCTTGGATCATAAATTAGGTCACTAGGTCAAATTAAAGAAATACTTTGTGGACACTCTAGAGGCCACATTTCTTGCTCAATTGACCTGAAAATTGGTCAGAATGTTTGTCTTGATGAAATCTCGAATGAGTTCGAATTCGGGTCACGTGGGGTCATAAACTAGGTCACTAGGTCAAATTAAAGAAATACCTTGTGGACACTCTAGAGGCCACATTTCTTGCTCAATTGACCTGAAAATTAGTCAGATTGTTTTTTATGATGCAATCTCGGATAAGACTGAATTTGGGACACCTGGGGTCATACACTAGGTCACTAGAACAAATTAAAGAAATACCTTTTAAACACTCTAGAGGCCACATTTCTAACTCAGTTGACCTTAAAATGGGTAGGAATGTTTGTTATGATGAGATCTCGCATGAGTTTGGATTTGGGCCACCTTGGGTCATAAACTAGGTCATTCGGTCAAATTAAAGAAATACCTTGTGGGCACTCTAGAGGCCACATTTTTTACCTAATTGACCTGAAAATTGGTCAGAATATTTGTCTTGAATAATTCTCGGATGAGTTTGAATTTCGGTCACCTGGGGTCATAAACTAGGTCACTAGGTTAAATTAAAGAAATACCTTGTGGGCATTCTAGAGGCTACATTTCTTACTCAATTGACCTGAAATTTGGTCAAAATCTTTGTCTTGATGGAGTCTCGGATGAGTTCGAATTTGGGTCACGTGGGGTCATAAACTAGGTCACTAGGTAAAATTAAAGAAATACCTTGTGGACACTCTATAGGCCATATTTCATACTCAATTGACCTGAAAATTGGTCAGAATATTTGTCTTGATGAAATCACATATGAGTTCGAATTTGGGCCACCTGGGGTCATAAAGTAGGTCACTAGGTCAAATTAAAGAAATACCTTGTGGGCATTCTAGAGGCAACATTTTGTACTCAATTGACCTGAAAATTGGTCAGAATATTTGTCTTGATAAAATCTTGGATGAGTTCGAATTTTGGTCACCTGGGGTCATAAACTGGGTCACTGGGTACAATTAAAGAAATACCTTGTAGGCACTCTAAAGACCACAATTTCTTGCTCAATTGACTTGAAAATTGGTCAGAATTTTTGTCTTAATTAAATCTCGGATGAGTTAGAAATTGGGTCACCTGGGGTCATTAACTAGGTCACTATGTCAAATTAAAAAAATAACTTGTGGACACTCTAGAGGCCACATTTCTTAATCAATTATTCTGAAAATTGGTCAGAATGTTTGTCTTGATGATATCCTGGATGAGTTCAAATTTGGGTCACCTAGGGTCATAAACTAGTTCACTAGGTCTAATTAAAAAAATATGTTGAGGGCAATCTAGAGGCCACATTTCTTACTTAGTTGACCTGAAAATTGGTCAGAAGGTTTGTTATGATGAAGTCTCGGATGACTTTGAAATTGCGTTGCCTGGGGTCATAAACTAGGTCACTAGGTCAAATCAAAGAAATACCTTGTGGGCACTCTAGAGGCCACATTTCTGCTCAAATGACTTGAAAATTGGTCAGAATGTTTGTCTTAATTAAATCTCGGATGAATTTGAATTTGGGTTACCTGGGGTCACAAACTAGGTCACTAGGTCAAATCAAAGAAATACCTTGTGGACACTCCAGAGGCCACATTTCATACTCAATTGACCTGAAATATGGTCAGAATGTTAGTCCTGATGAAATCCTGGATGAGTTCGAATTTTGGTCACCTTGGGTCATAAACTAGGTCACTAGGTCAAATTAAAAAAATATGTTGAGGGCAATCTAGAGGCCACATTTCTTACTCAATTGATCTGAAAATTGGTCAGAATGTTTGTTATGATGAAATATCGGATGAGTTTGAAATTGGATTGCCTGGGGTCATAAACTAGGTCACTAGGTCAAATCAAAGAAATACCTTGTGGACACTCTAGAGGCCATATTTCATTTTACCAGAAAATTGGTCAGAATGTTTTTCTTAATGAAATCTCGGAAGAGTTTGGATTTAGGTCACCTAGGTCATAAACTAGGTCACTAGGTCAAATTAAAGAAATACCTTGTGGACACCCTAGAGGCCACATTCTGTGCTCAGTTGACTTGAAAATTAGTCAGAATCTTTGTCTTAATAAAATCTCAGATGAGTTCATAATTTGGGATACCTTGGGTCATAAACTAGGTCACTAGGTCAAATTAAAGAAATAACTCGTGGAAACTCCAGAGGCCACATTTCTTGCTCAATTGTCCTGAAAATTGGTCAGAATGTTTGTCTTGATGAAATTTCGGGTGAGTTTGAATTTGGGTCACCTAGGGTCATAAACTAGGTCTCACTAGATCAACTTACAAAAATTCCTTGTGGGCGCTCTAGAAGCTACAATTAATTACTCGATTGACCTGGAAATTGATCAGCATGTTTGTCATGATATAATCTTGGATGAGTTCGAAATTGAGTCACATAGGGTCATAAACTAGGTCACTAGGTCAAATTTAAAGAAATATCTTGTGGGCGCTCTAGTGGCCACAGTTCTTGCTCAAATGACCTGAAAACTGGTCCGCGTGTTTGTCTTTGTGATATCTCGAATGAGTTCAAAATTGGGTAACATAGGGTTAAAAACAAGGTCACTAGGTCACATTGAAGAAATACCTTGTGGGCACTCTAGAGGCCACAATTCTAGCTAAACTGACCTGAAAATTGGTTCATATGTTTTACTTGATGATATCTCTGACCAATCAGAAATTGGGTCTCATAGGGTCCTAAACTAGGTCACCAGATCAAATTCAAGAAATGTATTGTGGGCGTTCTAGAGGCCACAATTTTTGCTGAAAATTTGTCGGCATGTTTGACTAGATAATATCTTGAATAGGTTTGAAATTTGGTCACATAGGGTCATAATCTAGGTTACCAAGTCAGATTAAAGAAATACCTTGTGGGCACTCTAGAGGGGGCAATTCTTGCCTAATTCACCTGAACCTTTGTAAGAAGTTTGTCTTGATATTTTGGATGAGTTTGAAATATGGTCACATAGGATCATAAACCAGGTCACTTGGTCAAATTGAAAAAAAATACATTTTGGACACTCCAGAGGCCACATTTTTAGCTCAACTGACCAGACCATTGGTCAGAACGTTTGTCTTAATAATATCTCAGGTGAGTTTTAAATTGGGTCATTATGACACTGGGATGAAATTTCGCCTATTGACTCAGGTGAGCGATCCAGGGCCATCATTGCCCTCTTGTTTTCTTGTCGCCAACTTTACGAGAAAATTTAAACTGATATCTAGGTAGTTAAACCATTGGTTGAATATCGTTCCACAATTGCCGGTAGATATGTAAAATCTATCTCCCAAGTCTTCTAACAACAATCAAAGTCTATGTCTTATCAGGTGGAACCGGGCACCCATAGTCATGCAGCTGTCAATTATGAAAAGAAGTTGTAACTTAATGTCGAACATGATAACCTTAATTTTTAACACACAATGCTGAAAGATTAAGTAACATTTTTACATGAGTCTACATACCATGTACTTTTGTGAAGAACAAATTAGTTTGGAGTTGGTTCAATCCAACATTATCAATGCTGCTGCAATTTCCATATTTTTCTGTCGACGTATCTCCTTTATACACTTATAATGTTCTATCATTTCTTATATGAAACCAGAACTGCATTACAATGTTTTAAACTTCATGGATGAGATTGTTTGTTTCCAAGTTAAATGATACAGAAAAAATACTTTTTAAAACTATGGTAAGCTTACCCTGAGAGATATATCAGTCACTGAATCATTAATGTCGAACAGAAGTCCAGTTGTCTGGTTGTCAAAATCCGTCAGATGTAAGTTTCTTCTACCTTTGGAGTGTCATCTTCCAATGGCTCAAAATTCAGTGGTATGCTGTCCAATGCCTAGAAGGGGAAAGCCAGTATCAGATACAAGATACACATTTAAGTTTTCATCCCCGTTTTCATTACAATCCGTACTCTCATAAACTAATATTATTTCAAAATACAACACCTAGAGTGAAGAATGATTAATGACGAATGTATTCATATATCAAAGATCTATATATATATTATATTTTTTTTTATCAGCCATTAGTTTTCACCGAAACTAGAACATGTTTACTTTGATAAGATCTGCAATCCTTCTCAGATATAACTTCTGATTCTCTTTAACTTGCAAGGTTAACAAATGACGTTTTGCTCTGAACTTCTACAACTGAGACATACATAAATCGAGGTTAAACATGATCTTAGCCAAGGCTTAGTGGATTGTAACTAAATTACATTTACCGAGATTTTATGCACCTTTCTAGTTCACCGGCCCTGGGGAAGTAACACTGTTATGGTCAATTCTTTTTTGTCAACGATATTCTGTTGCTTGAGTTCATCTTCTTCAAGTACTTTCGCTTCCGCCTGGACTTCTGCATTTTCTTTTTCCGTATTTATAAGATCTAAACTGATATCTAGACCCGTTTTCTTGCATTCTGCTTCAGCAGCTGTCTTTTCTGTTCTTTAATGTAAGCCTTTTGTCTCAGTAATTCTGCTTCCTGTTGTTTGAATTTTAGTTTTGTTTCACTTAATTAAGCTTTAAGTCTCTTTTTGTTGTACTATAACAAGCATGGGAACTGCTTAAAGTCTCTAAATGGTGTAACAAGCAAGGCATGTAAACAGGTTCTAATTTATATTCTAATAATTAGCGAAGTTCTAATCCCTATACTAATAAAAAGGATTTTTCTACGAGTTCTAACAGCCAATCACAAACACAGGAACATTAAAGAAAAGAACAATGTAGATCAAGGCCACTCTGCAAAAATCTGTGCAAGCTGACCGGTATCTACACTGTTTACAACGATTTCAGCAATAGGCTAAGGATTAAAGCTGCTTTAGAATTAATGTAACGGTGATATCTTAGACTGAGTCTCTCATATTTACACAAAACATTGTAGAAAAGGACGAATCTACACGAGAATCTACCCTGCGTTTGTTATGGTAAAAGAAGCAGCTGCTCGTAATGAACAACGACTAATTTCACTCTAACAACAGTTCGATTGCTAAAAATGTCGGATATTGTTTCGCTACGAACCGAAGTGGCTGGATTACTCCCCTTATTTCGATTAAACCTTTAACATTCCAATCAAACATTTTCTGCCCTTGGCGTGGTTTGATATTACAGGAGTACATTAATAGTGCAAACATGCATCATATGCTTGTTGAATTACATACAGTGAGTGCCATAATTGCCAGAAAACATCAAAATTGTCTTGCTTCTTTTTGTTGTTGTCATACTTTTTAAAAGGCGCGAGTGTGTGTGAAAATAAATTTTCCATGAGAAATACTCTACGATTGACCTTGTCTACGAGGGTCAGTCAAAAATAAGTGAGCACTGCCTAATAACTTTTTAAAACTACGTGGTAAACAAATTACGTGCTTATAATCCCTCAAAGTAATCTCCCCTGGACTGGATGACAGAAATCCATCTCTTTGGCAACGCTTGGATGCCGGTTGCTAGGCTACCGAAGTTGATTCGTCGTACCTCCCTGTTCACGGCACACTCAAGTTCATCCAAACTCTCGTAGCGTATTCCCCGTAAGGGCTCCTTAAGTTTTGGGAACAAATCAAAGTCAGGGGGGGGGGGGGGCTCAAGTCAGGGGAGTAGGGTGGATGATCAAGAACTTCCCACTGGTATGACTCCAGCAGCTCCTTGACAACGTTGGCTTTATTGGGTGATGCGTTATCGTGTAAAATTAGCGGCGTGCGGTCAATCATCTCTTGGCGCTTTCGGCGTATTGCTGGACGAAGTATTGTTCTAATATACATCTTATAGTACTCTTTATTCACAGTCTTACCAGTTGGTACCCTATGTGCCGTCAATACTCCACGAAAATCATATGCAAAGATCATCAACATTTTGGCACAGTTCTGACTTCGACGGAATTTTACGGGTCTTGGGGAGTTTTTTGTATGCCATTCACTGCTTTGGCGCTTTAATTCGGGTTCAAAAGACCGAATCCATGTCTCATCGATTGCAACGATTCGTTGTAACATTTCATCGCCATCTTCACCATATCTTTTTAGAAGTTTACGGGCAATGTTTACACGTTGGTGTTTTTCACTTTCCGACAGCATGTGGGGCACCCATCGGGCCGCGATCTTTCTCACTTGCAGACGTTCCGATAAAATTCGATGAACTGACCCGTGACTTATATCCAACTCATGAGCAATTTCATCACATGAATATCTTCTGTCATCGTTCAGCAGTTCTGCAACATTTTCCACATTTTCACGGGTCGTTGCCGACAAAGGCCTTCCGCACAGGTGCTTGTTGCTAACTGTATTTCGCCCGTTGTTGAATTGTCTTACCCATCGGGTGATAGAACTATATGGAAGTACAAACTCTGAACCTACTTCCTCGAGCGCTTTCTGAATTTCTATCGCGCTTTTACCCCGCCTAGCCTCAATCTTAATATATATTACTTGTTCGTCGCGCGTCCGCCATGACAGTTTTGTAAATGACGTCATATTTACATGACGTCATGTAAAGTTATTTTTTCCCGCGCAAATTTTGCACGAGACATTAATGAACAATCGTGCCAAGTTTTGTTAGCCTACGTAATAAAATAAAAAAAGTTATGAGGCAGTGCTCACTTACTTTTGACTGACCCTCGTACATATAAGCGAGACCACCCATGATTTAAGCACTGGCACCATGAAATAGGTTATCTCCCTTATACATAGACATCACACTACCGGTCGAAACATATGAGTACGATTGAAAGACAGCTTCAACAGGTCTTAAATAATTTGAGCAAGTGGTCAAACGAAAACGAGTTCAAATTTCGAAAACAAAGACAGAATGTATCCATTTTTGTCAGTCGAGGAAACTTCATCTCGACCCGAAGCTGATATTCGATGGTGTCCGTATAGAAGTCGTTCCAGAATTCAAATTTTTAGGTCTTTTATTCGATTCTAAACTCACGTTTATCCCACGTATTAATTATTTTAGCAATAAATGCCAAAAAGCTCTGAATCGTTTACTTGTTGTTTCCAGTATGGCTGTCCAGCCCAACGAACAGGAAATGGGCGTTCCCCAATGAAGCATCCTTTCAGTTACACTTTTTAGTGTTAAAATTAACAACATTGTTAAATCTGTTTGCCCTGGAGTAGAATGCTTTCTGTATGTTGACGACTTCTGCATTTGCTATCGGTCAAAGCATATGCATACGATTGAAAGACAGCTTCAACAGGTCTTTCATAATTTAAGCAACAGGTCGAACGAAAACGGTTTCAAATTTTCGAAAACCAAGACCAAATGTATGCATTTCTGTCAGTCGAGAAAATTTCATCTCGACCCGGAGCTGACATTAGATGGTGTCCGTATAGAAGTCGTCCCAGAATTCAAATTCTTAGGTCTTTTACTTGATTCTAAACTCACGTTCATCCCACGTATTAACTATTTGAGCAATAAATGCCAGAAAGCTCTGAATCTTTTACGTGTTGTTTCCTGTATGGACTTGGGAGCCGACAAAAAAGTCCTTTTGAGACTTTACAGAACACTTACTAAATTAGATTACGGCTGCATTGTATATGGCTCAGCGCGGCAATCGTACCTTTGTAAACTGGATTCTATCCATAACCAAGGTTTACGCTTAGCACTTGGCGCCTTTAGAACATCCCCTGTCAATAGGTCATATGCAGAAGCAAATGAACCATCTTTAAATTTACGCAGGAAGAAACTTTCTTTACAATATTACTTAAACTCAAATCTCGACAACCCCCCGCATAAAGTAGTATTTGAACCGCTGTACAAGGACAAGTTTTTAAATAGAGAAAAAGTTATACCTCCTTTCAGTTTGCGCTGTGAAGCGGACATAACTTGTATTGATTGCGATCTGGAGGATGTAGCAAAACAAAAAATCTCTGAAGATCCTTTATGTACTTCTAGAAGTCCAACCTACATATATAATCTTGCTTCAGACAAGAAAGCTACAACAGATACTATGATTTTTAAAAATAAGTTCCTTGAAATAAAAGAATACAGCCTTTATGAAGAGCTATATGTGTCAGTGACTGCAGATAGGGGTCTTATGGTCAAAAAATCACTTTTTCATTTTTTCCCATATTTGGATACACCTACATGTCTAGAACATAATCTGTGAATATGGAATGAAAATCCCTAAAAATAAAAAAAGGGAGTCAATGGTAAAAGATCTATGACGTCGTGCACATGACGTCATGAGTCTACAAGAGCTGAACGTTTTGCTCCAATGCTTTAATTCATTGTTAAATAGATTAAATAATTGGCTAAGATGATTCTATTTCAATGGTATGTTTAACTCATCTCATATACCTTTGTCTGTCTTCCACAGACGAATCAAACCTACACTTTAACTCTTTACTTTACCAGCTATTTTTAGACTGACAACACCCCATTACAAATTACATACAGGACACATACTTACAACAGAGGAAAATACGTTTTTTCAGCAGCATCAAAAACATGGTAAGATGATATTCAATCAACTTTTACATGCAATTTCTCCTTTTAAAGCTATCAAATTCAGAGACATAAAAAGTTGCTTTAACTCCAGTTAGAGAAGGATGTCAATACAAGCCTGAATGTGGCACAGTGACAAAAAACAGTATTACTATTCTAAGTTATTTATTTCTGTAACATAACACGACTAATGATTATATACATATAACATTTGTAATAAACTGAGCAAATATCCAAATTTGTCAAAAATACATGTACTGAAATATACAAATTGGTTTAACCCCTACCATTCAATTTAATCCTTAACCACACAATCCAGTGTTTTACCCCCCCCCCCTCCAGGAAAAAACGCTTTTGAAAACATTATTGGAAAAGGAGAAAATGTTGGTAACCAGCATTTTCTCCTAATGTTCTCTACCCCATCAAAAAGAAAAATTATCATCATCATCATTTTGTCAATAGTTAATTTGTCATTGCAAATGCTTTCAATTTGGTCCAGGCTAGAATTTTGTCATTTGGTAAGGTGTTAAATGGACTTTTTCCAGTCTAAGAAAAAAGGACAATAGTAATATAATTTCACAGGTGTCTGCCATAATATTGTCAACACAAAAGAAAGATATAGATCAAAGATCAGAGTGCACACTTTTTGTAGTCTGATCTTGATCTAAACTGTCTGTAAAAGAAGTCTGACCTTGAGCTAATTGTCTGTAAAAATGGACTATCTAGCTGACTGGACATTTGCAACTTAAATGGTTCAAATAGCTTTGGCTTAAATGAAAAAGATTGATTGCACAAGTACATATTCAAGTATCTTTCACCAATTGTGACACACTGTGGACACTTTTACACGAAAGATGCACTGATTTATTGTAAACTATGCAATAGCTCTCCATTTGAGCCTCTCATAACACCAAAGCATCCGTCTGGTGAAAAATTGGTATGATTTCATCCAGGCACCATCATTCTGTACTGAATGTCTTTGATTTTACCTATTTAATGTAGAAATGCAATCTTTATAGTAGTGAGAATGAATTGTGATAACCCTTACCAATTCATTCTATTTTAGCAACCATAGGAAGGAGTTTGTTAACATTGTGAGAAAAGGGGAAATGCTGGTAATCGGCATTTTCTCCGTTAACCACAATGTTTTATACCTTTTAAGACTGTTTCATCATTTGAGCCTTACTTTTATTTGTTGTCTTTAAATGTTTTCATTTGGTTTAGAGTTAAGTGATGGATGTCATCTCTGAATGACAGTTGCAAAGACTTATCCAGCTCACTTTTGTAACTTTGATGCTATACATCATGAGTGAAATTTTGCCTTTGTACACCAAATTCAGTCTATATGTTCATGCAGTCTTTCTACAAACAGTCAAATTTTAGTCTCAACCTTTCACTCTTTCTTTGAGAAATTTATCACAAAAAAGTCTACTGAAAATGACTGAATGAATGTGATATAGTAAACTGCATTTAGCAATTGAGGTGAAGGATAATGTTCTGAAATTTCCTTTTAAAGAGTATTATGACTATCACAGATTTCTGTTTTATAAGTTGACCAAGCTATAACTTTTTATGTTTACTAAGTCTGATACCTATTGGGAATGAAAGCAACAACAATCCCTTTTTTTTTCTGAAAATGTTCACCTTTTTTTTTTTTTTTATTTCTACAAAGAAACTATCTTTGACTAGAAAATACACAAACCTGTTAAAACTCTCCACAATGAAGTATATTTACAACAATATTTTCTTGCTGATAGATCTATTTACCAAAGTGGATCTGAAAAACATTTCACAATATGTTCCTGTAACCATTGATGTATCACTAGTAATTGCTTCACAGGCAATCTATTTTTGGTGCTCATGTATGTATGTCAGTTCCAATAAGGTAGCAGTTTATATTGTATAACTGAAAAATTGCGTGAAGCCTGTAAAACACCGGTATGTCTTTCACTTGCAATCATACACATAAGTAGGTGCAAGAAAAACCCTGCGAGATTGAGTATAATTACAGAACACAAATGTGACAGAAAAGGTCATCTTTGCATGTTAAATGTGAGAAATAAAGCTGCCTTGGGATGTATCTATTTCATGTACTTTCAGACTTTGAAATAAGCTGAATTTATTTATTTTGGCAGTAAAAGAGTTAAAAGTAACATTCAGTAAGCTAGATTGTTGAACAAGACATACCTGTCATTTTCTATGAATCCTGACCTCAAGGTCTTGAAGATCAGAAATGATGCTGTGCCATGCTAACTACACTGTCTGTTCCTTCACTAACCACTTCACCGTCATTCAAATGTGCCTATTTACCTGGGATGAGAATGAAAGTAATGAAAGTTTTGTATTGACAAGAATAAAAACTATAATATACATACTGAAAATAACTTAAACAACATGAAACCTGTATGGTTGGTACTTAATGGAATCAAAGAATATCTGCAATACAGGTTTTAGAATTCTAATCACCATCCAATAATCTGAAATCAACCAATTGTCTGATCCTCAGTCAAATTACTTAAGAATCATTGTTACTTTCTATATGCTTGACTGTTTGCCACAGAGCTCCAACCCTCAGTTTATTTGTTATTAAATGATACAAAATTAAATACACGCCACACTGGAGTCAGACAATACATTGGTAAATAATGATAAGATTCAGAATCTGGTTAACATGTTCATCATGTTACATTTCCATTCAAATTTTAGTCAACAAGAGATGCAAAACACATAGTTCTACTTCAATGTCTGCCTTTGTACTGAATAATCGCAACAAAAAAATAATAACAAACATACAGATTCTTAGTTTCCGGTTTCAAATTTGACACTGTTGCCATTGCCTGAATAATTACCGGACTCACAGTGGATCTCTATGTTTACATTTACAACACTGGATTCTGGATCAAATTTGTTTTCGAAAGTTGGGTAGTTTTTCACCCGTGACAACCGATATATTGTTCTCAATCATTCAACAAAACATTGTCCTGATACACGATTATTTTATGTAGAATCGTACTGACAGTGGGAAAGTGAGTTTACGTACTTATCTGTTCAGCTACTTTTCAAATTTTGGCGGACAATGTACAACAAAATCGTTGCTATAAACAAAACTTGTACGAGTTAGTTACCGATGACACAACTTCCGGGTCATTGAAAGTGCCGAAAATTTGTATTTTCGCCAAGAAATATTGAGATACAAATTCTTATTTCAAAATGTGAAATACGCAAATCTTACCTGAGACATGTTCTTGTATGTAGTCACCATAGTTATCTTTAAATCCGATGTTTATGTCACCCTACCTAAATGAGGTTATCGCTGTTTTCAGGCAGGAAGTGGTACACTCGGTACGGACTAAATCACTTAAGTGGCCTTAATTTTATCGTGATACGATCGGATCACTCAGATTTGTGACTGATTTACCTGTTGACAGACTTAAGAGACTATATACAAACAAAAATATGTGTTTAAAGCCAAAGTCATGGCGGTAGTCGTATAAAAATACGACGCGCAAACTTTAAAACGTGTTTTCTCGAAATTGACGTCGGAGCCGTAAGACCTGTTTCTCTTGCCGACGTCACATTTACCGATGGTTCTAAAGATAGGAACAAAGTTGCTGTGCTCGATGGCGAGTTATATCAGTTTCGGCTTCCTAATAATCTTCTATTTTTTCTGCGGAGTTAAAAGCAGTCGACCTTGCTCTCAACCATATTCAACAAGACGCTTACTGGCGCTACATTATCTTTACTGATTCTTTATCTGCCATGCAAGTACTTGAGGGTAAGAAAACAGATGACCCATTAATAGTCAGTCACCTTGGAAAATTATCTGGAATCTGTGAAAAAGCCGATATTGTTTTCTGTTGGCTCCCTAGCTATATTGGTATCAGTGGCAATGAAGAGGCAGATAAAGCTGCCAAGGAGGCATTGTCACTGGAAGTTTTACCTTTTAAAGTTCCATTTAACGATTTTAAACCATTGATTAATGATTTTATCTAATGCATTTAATCGAGCAAACAGTAAGAGGTGCATTGCAGGAAATACACTGTGGCGCTTCTTCTCCTTTGAGGAGGTACGAGTGTGTCATGTATGTATGACCAATGCGAAGACGGGCCAAAATAATTTCTTCACGGCGACTTGTCCGCAACTCTGGAAGCCACTCGCCAAGTGTTGGCCTCATTGTAAACAACTTGTTATCTTTGTTAGCTGGGTCATTCCAGGATTGCTGCCATACATTTCGGATAAAATCATTAATCAATGGATTATTTAGCGTGCCTTATAACTCACTAATGAATGAATGAATACAGTTTTATGGACAGCCGACAGCAAAGGTCATTTTTGGCGCCAAGAGTGGCCTTTGCTGTCGGCTGTCCATAAAATTCTATTCATTCATTCATTCATTCATTACTGAGTTATAAGGCACGCTAAATAATCCACGAAGGCGACGATGCTTTCATATATACATCAACATGAGCATCGACAAAAGGGTATTTGCGTGTTTTTATTTATTTATTTGTTTTTTGTTCAAATAGATGTTTGCGGAGTTTTGGGTTTCAAAATGGTTATTTGTAGTTTGCTTTTAATTCAGAACGGATATTTGCGGTGTTTTCTATTATTACAGATTTTTGTTATTTTATGTACTATTTACTGACTGTGTTTCAGAGCCTCTTATTCCCTTATGAAGCGAAAAGACAAAGAATCTCTAAATCAAGAGAATATTACGGATTCCATATCAGATGAAACTACCATGGAAGAAGACGATGATGATGAATTATGGGAGGACATATCAGAAGAGGACAAGGGCTACACTTACAGCTTCATAAGTTCTGATTCAACAACAATGATATATGAGACAGGGAAAAGTTCATGACCACCCTAAAGGTCAGCTGTGATATACTGAGTGACTATTAATCGCATCCTACATTGTTTATGTTTATGAATTAATGTCCACATGCAGACAGTACCATTACTACATTTTGAATTTATTGTTTTATTTCATAGCCCATTTCAAAATGTATCAGTTTTGGTGTAGTTCATAGCTACTTTTGCAAATTTACCCCCCCCCCCCCCACACACACACACACATCTCAAACTAACATACGCTTATAACACCTAAGACAAATATCCACGAATGAGTTTGTTCTATGTTACAGGGTACATTCTATGTTGGGATAACGTAGGACGACATATCACAGCCCGAAATCAAACTAGAAATAATGGGAACAAATACATATGGGATTGGCGTTTTTAGCAAAAAGATAGAATCTCTACAACAGCATTTACAGACGAATCAGCTGTAAATGCTGTAGATATACCAACGGACTATTTTCTTCTGAATCGAGAAGAAATTGAGGAAATACGGCGAAGGATGACAGCAGTGGAAGGAGGAATTCTGACAAAACATATAGTACAAGAAAATATTGATGCTGAACATCAATGGCGCCGCAAACTAGTTGTTTCTGTAACAGGACACAATGCATTGAGTTATTTCCTAATACGCATCTCTTGCACAATCTTCGTAGAGGTCCAAGTGGTGATACTGTATTTAAACTCTGGGCCATCTGGTTTTTGACAAGATTTTTAAATTTCATATCATTGAAGGCTATTTGCAAACTTCTTATCCATGGACTGGGCCATTTCTTTATCCACAGGACATCATTTGGACACAATTGGTAGATAGAAATGTTAGAGCTGTTGCCTTTCTGATATTTGATAGAAGATTTTGAAAAGTGTGCAACAAATATGGCTATGCGCAAATTTGTGACATCTGGGTGGAGGGGAGCATATGGCAACTTTTGGTTTGGTTTGGTTATTTCCGTTTATTTATCGTCGCTACCGGTTGCCCATCTGAGCGACGCCCCCAGAAGACGGTTAGTTGTTACGGGGGATAGTGCAAGGATACAGGTCGAAACTACTGAGAGCTTCGCCTGGTTCTTTAACGTGCTCGGCATATAGCACCGTCACACGGGACCTCGGTTTAATGTCTCATCCGAAAGACTTTTAGTAATTTTTAGTTGGCCAGCCGGGGATACGAACCCACAATCTGTAGGACATTGTGTTCACAAGTCCTACGCTCTACCTACTGAGCTATATCGGCCGGTAATGGCAACTTTTGACCCGAAGGCCACCATTTGAACATACTAGTACTTGGTAGAGGTCATTGTAGCAATACTACACATGAAATATCAAAACTCTCGACCGTCTGATTTTGAACAGGAAGATTTTACATTAACGAAAGAAAAGTCTGTTATCGGATTGTGTTAAATCTGACACTCCAACACATATGTCTGGTATCATACAACCCCTCTTTATTATAGATATAATAAAGACTTGAATGAAGTCCTTATATCTATATAGACTAGAGGGGTTGTATGATACCAGTCATGTTAGGCGCTCCAACATTGATTTACGGATGTTTCGGTAACAGACGAGTTCGGTAAATTGGACTTAGAGAGTAAATTGATTGGATGTTTCGGTAACAAGGCAGTAATATAGTGCCGTGACGTTTTTCACACCCATGGCTTCTGTTTGTGCAAACGTTTTTTCTTTTATTTTGCAATTCTCACTCGTTTTCTGACGTAAATATATTTGTTGTTCTTTCCATGCTGTATAAATAAATACCTGAAATTAGTAAATTTTGATCACCATATCTTATTTTCGTTTTTCACCCATAGCTGATTCATGTAATGAATAATATACGATCCCTGATAAAACCCAGCCCTAAGCTTGTACCCGTATTACTTAATCGTCCTACAGATAACAGACTCCAACTTTAAGCCAATCCTCAAGTTTTTTCAAAATGTTTTATTAAAAATGACGCTATTCTTGTCAACGTTTTCTGTGTGAAAAATAATTTCTTCCGGAAACAAATTGGTCAACTTCCAAACCAGCCATTTACCCTCAGAACACCTTTCACTCTTGTTGCCCTTGCGACCGATTCAGACAAAGATCAAACTGCAAAGCAAAAAAAAAAAAAAAGTCTGATCGTTGGTTTACGCTGCCAGCTTTTCTAAGGAAGGACAACTTTGCTTTGAAATAGCTAATATTAGACCAGGGATCGTATATTGTAATATATATATTGTTCTGTTTCTAAAATGAAAATAGCCTTTACTTTTTTCGATGCTCTAAGGGTTAAAATTATGGATAATTAACGTGAATTCAGAAATAAAGATAATACATTTGAAACATTGTGGCAAATGAAGAGAGGGAGTGAGAGATAGAGAGAGAGGCCTTGACAATAATGCTTTCGTGCATACTTCTTGTGATTTTGACCATGAACATTTGTGCCCATCTAAAAGATATCTGTTCTGTATTGTTCCTCTCCATTTTCCACACAGTTTTCAAATCTGGTCTGGTGCACAAAAATCGGCGTCTGCTGGTTTTAAAGTGCGTTCATCAATACAACACTGCATAAAAAAAATCATATGCGTACTATTTGAGAGCGAAGGGAGTACTGTATATTGTATATAGACGCGTTTACAGCCTGTTTTCACACGTCCCATTGCCAACAAGATAAAGAAGTTTCCCGTAGATCTTAAAGATTAACCCCGGTTTATGAAAACCTGAAACACCAATGGACAAGAAGAAACTCGCAGATCAGACTGCATGTAAAAGTTATGGGGATTGGGCATGTTTAGATCACACACTGCTCGTGCAGTTTGAAAAAAAGTATTTGTCAAAAAATGTATTTGCTACTATCTATCTCTCGCGCTCACTCTCTTCTTTTGCCACAATATTTTTACCTGTATTACCTGTGTTTCTGAACTAAATTTAACTATCCATAATTTTAAATCTAAGAGCGTCGAATAAACCCAACGGTCATTTTCATTCTAGATATAAAACCTATTTTTAGCAGTGTCAAGGTTTTCTTGTTCAGAATGTCTTGCAAAATTGACAAATGAAGATCAAAGATCAAACTCCGTGTTTGGTGTACTCTGATCTCGATCTGCACCGGCCGCGATGGCAACAGCAGTAATGACAGACGCTCTAAGGGTTAATGGCTGGCTTGGAAATCTTTCAGTAAGAAAATATTTTCACATTGAAAGGATCATAAAGCATTGATTTAAAAAGAGATACAACGTGTTTCAAGTTTAGGATTGGGTGTTGTTATTCGTTACCTCAACTTTGATTCGGGTATCATTTTACGTACAGCATGACAGTAGAAACGTAACTAAAATATTATGTCTTAAAGTGTGTGGACGAAAAAAGAGAAACATTGAACGAATCAGAACCAAGACTTTATTTGGTGTGAAAAACGTCACGGTGCATTACCACTATATAATTACCTTGTTACCGAAACATCCAATCGATTTACTCTATAAGTCCAATTTACCGAACTCGTCTGTTACCGAAACATCTGTCACCCCCCCCCCCCCCCCACCCCCAACATTGACCTAGTTACAGTTAGCTGGTCTTAAAAACACGATCGCGAAAGGAAAACAATATTTCTACAATCCATACAATACTAGAACAAAAATATAAGTGGGGTCACAAGTACCACATAGGGTGCTCTAGGGTCAAAGAGCTTGAAAATGCCTCTTAACCTTTTCCAGCGTAAGATATTTAAAATGGTGGCTTCGAAAATTTGTGACAGATAATTTTTGATCACGTGAGTTATTATTCGAAATGCATTTTTTATTTTTCGAAAGGAAAATGTTGATATGTCTACGATCCGTGTTTTTATCCATCTAACAATGAAAGTGCAATATATAAAAACAAAAAATAAATCCCCACAAATAAATAAAAAAGTTATTATGGACCCCGATCTGGTAATCAAAGTACAGTAGATATAGGTGGATGTTAAAACAAAGCATGGAACCAGTTCAATATGGCTGCCTCCATAGGCACTTTACAAAACCGAATAAAAATATAGTGCCGCCGCTCATGCGGCGCCACAAAAATCCTATGAACTATTAAAGGACATTAGCGGGAATGACGGAAACACAGCTATTCATATCGCAATAAAAGGACAAGTGAGATTGTGAGTTTTAAAGATTCATACACGTTTTTAAAAGTGTTGATTTATCGACTTGTTATTCTGTATGTATATTGTAAAGTTATGTAGACCTATCCGACTGAAGTACTTAACTTTAGTTAGTCCCAGTGTTCTATTTTTCTATATTTCGCCAAAATTCCGATCATTAATTTATACATTACCATGCAAAGTCTTCTTCATTTGATGAACATTTCTTAAACATGTGTTAAGTGGCTCATAGCTCGATTTTTACTAACCCACTATCTGTCCCAAAACCTGATATAATACGAGGAAGGCATTGCCTTTCTAATACCTAGGTGTACAGAAAGACCGATAATTTTTTCTTAGCCATAGAAGTCTTTGGAACAAATTACCCTGAGACGTTACTTAGTTCACTCTTGTAAAATTCAACACTATTCATGAAACTTCATTTTTTTCGGAAAAAAAAAAATGCAACATTCTATCCTAACCTGATCTGAGCTCACACGATATCTATATTTTACTAATGGGTTGAATTATTTTATTATGGTATTACTACCGTGCATGTTATTGAATATTTAAATCAATGTTTGAATTTTTTCTAAAATATTTATAGAAAAAATATGGAAACTTGATTCATTCTTCGTATGTGTTGATTTGTAGTTAAATATTCCCTGCGTAAAGAGCTCTCAATCTAAAATATTCATGTGGTGGTTTAAAATGGAATAGGATAAACCCCCAGACGGACGAGGGGTAGAATTCGCCGGTTGCCAGTCGTGTAGAGTGGTAAGACCCCACCAATGGACCCGCCTGTTTGCCGTGGGTGGAGACTCGTAAGCTGGAAAAGATGGTCCTCACAGTTGAGGGGAGCCCATGGATCTCCAGCTCTTCAACACACTGCTTCGGCCTCGGCTTCGGTGTAAATGAAGGCCTAGATGGGCCTGGTCTAGTGCAATCGGCTGGTCGTCTTTTAGATCGTGGGCATTTTGAAAGTTATTTCATTCAGTTTCAACACTACTGCTGGTGTAAAAGAAAACTTCTACATTTCCTTGTATCACAATGATAATCTTAAAAAAAATGCATGTATTACCAACCTGTTTGATTGTGCACTTGCATGTATTCGTACAGAATCAATTTACCCATTTTAACTGCATATCTTTTGTATGTTTTAGTCCCTAGTCTAATATAGGCTCATGGGCTAATTGGGTTGTGTGGACTGTTTAGTCGGGCATTGACTTGCGTGAGTGCTTCCTTATCTTGGGATGTTGCCACGCATCCTCTTTGTCTGATTATCTAGTTTGCATTGCCTGAGTATATCATTTGGATAACCCTGACATGCAGAGCTGGATACTCCGCTCTAATGGCCATGTCCCCGTTGTAGGACTCCATGGAGGGTGGGGGCCATGAATGATGAATTTAAAATACCAAATCATGGATCACCCAAATAAAAAACGAACGCATGAACATCTGGAAAACGACTCTGCTTCAGTTGAATGGACAAATGGCTTTCCCCGGTTTCTTGTGATTGAATCTTGTAATACCGAACAACCTCTGACAAAGCTTTTCACCTTTCATTATCGAAAAAGTATTAGTTTCGATTGCGGGATCACCAAAATCTGTGAAAAAGCTGAGAACTGGGGGCTTTCTTGTTGAGGTAGAAAAACCTCAACATGCAAAAAATCTGCTCGGGTTAAAGCATTTTTGTAACATACCTTCAAAATGCTCCGCGCATGGCTCTCTGAACTCTTCAAGAGGTATAATATGCTGCCCAGATTTAGCCGGTGTTGAAGAACAAGAAATTGTTTCCGAAATGTCAAGTCAAAATGTAATCGAAGGTAGACGGATCCGTGTTTATCGTGATAACGTCAGGCGAGACACGAATTCAGTCATTCTCAAATTCAGTACAGCAATTCTCCCGAAGACCTTAAAAATCGGATATTTGAAAGTGCCAGTTGACGTTTACATTCCGAATCCTTTGCAATGTTACACGTGCTTTAAGTTCGGACATAATGAAAGGTAATGTAACGCCAACGAACATTGTAAACGATGTGGAACGAATTAAGTCGAGACCTTCCATCTTTATCCTTGTGACAAACTCATGAAAAGTTTGAATTGTGGTGAGGATCATTTCTCCATATCCTGCACTTGCAAAGTCTGGAAAAGAGAGAAAGAAATTATAACGATAAAACATCGAGAAAGCCTGTCATTTGCAGCAGCACGCAAGATTGTGGATGCATTGGGGGCATCATACACCAGCGTCAAAAGATCTAATGCTGCAAAAGCAATAAATTTAAAAGACGCTCAAACACAAATAAGTGAAGCGTTGGTACAAACAGTTACACCACAGAAACAGAATTCTGCTTCTGCAAAAACGTCACAGAAACCTGTAAGGAGTGAAAAACCAGAAAAGCCCGCCTCAAAAAGTTCAAAATAAGGTCATCTCGGAACGCCTCCCAAAGGGATCCGATGACCAAATTCAACAGCATAACCGCTTCCAGTGTCTTGATGAAGACATGGAGGCGGAAAACACCCTTGCGGAGTCACTTACAAATAAGCAGGGTCGTATCATCAAATTAAATAATAAGAAATGAATTTGCACATACTTCCAGTCCTCTGTGGTATCTTCCTTACAATAAACTCAGTCATGAATAACACCATTCTTCAATGGAATTCTCGCAGCATTAAAGCTAATTTCGGGGAATTACACCTTTTAATCAATGAAAAGAAACCAGTTGCAATATCTTTACAGGAGACCTTTCTTAAAGATTCCGACAAATTCTCCTTAAAGTGCCACTCCTGTTTTTGTAAAAACTTTAGCGGTCACAATAAAGCTTCAGGAGGAGTGGCAATAATTGTGATCTTCCACCCAGCTTGGCAATCGATATCAAGAAACTTGATGATCTTGTAGATCAATTACCAAAACCTTTCATTTTAATGGGAGATTTCTATTCCTATCATACGTTGGGGGATGTACAAATACGAATAACAGGGATCAAATCATAGAAAGTTTTATCACAGAGCATTAATCTTGTTTTGCTCAACGGTAAGTCCTCAACGTATCTTCATCCTGCAACTGGTTCTTATTCATCTTTAGACTTAAGTATATGCAGTCCCGAAATTTTTACTGACTTAAATTGGAAGGTCGATGACGACCTTCATGGAAGCGATCATTTCCCGATCGTAGTATCGTAAATTGGACCATCTATACAAGAACGTCCAAAACGCTGGAAGCTTCATGAAGCAAATTGGGAAAAGTTCAAAATTCATTGCGAACAATCAATTGATCCCAATGCTTTTGACGAATGTGAAAATCCAGCAGAACTGTTCACTTCCTCACTTTACTCGGCTGCAGAGAGATCAATTCCTCGAACGTCGACAAAACCAAAGCATCATAGTAAATCATGGTTTAACGATGATTGTAAGAAGGCTATAGCTGAGCGAAAATCTGTTCTCAGGAATTTCAATCTGAGACCTACTCAGGAAAATCTTGCAAAGTTCAAAATTGTGCGTGCGAGAGCACGGCAAACTATAAAACAAAGTTAACGTGCGTCTTTGCGACAGTATGTATCCCGATTAAATTCTAGATCGTCTGTCAAAAAGACATGGGAGATGATACGAACAATTAACGGCAAAAGTGCTTCGAATAGTATTGGTCATCTTGATAATGATGATGGGAATGTTACTTCTAAACATGACATTGCCAATGTGTTGGCTGATACGTTCGCCAAGAAGTCTTCCTCTGAAAATTACTCATCCACGTTTCGAAAACGTCAGGAAGTAAAAGAGAAATCCAAACTGAATTTTAAATCCAGTAACAAGGAACATTATAATAAAGATTTTACCATTAAAGAACTCAAAAAAGCTCTTAAGAAATGTCATGACACTGCAGTTGGGTCTGATGATATACACTATCAGTTCCTTAAACACTTGCCGTATTGTTCCCTCCATTGTTCACTCCAAATTTTTTTTTATGCTGTTAGCAAGTTGCTTGCAATTTGGACCAGTCTGAAATTTTGTTGTTTGATAAAGATTTAGCCCATTACCACACAATCCAGAGTTGAAACGACCTTGACAGAGAAAGCCTTTAAAAACATTGTTAACACTTTACCAATCATTTTCTCCTTTTCTGACAATGTCTTACTAAGCTTTTAAAGAAAAGTCCAATCGTTTTTGCCACATTCAATTAGCTGTTTGCAAATGCTTGGACAATGCTTAGACAAGACTTAAAATTGTATTGTCTGGTAAACACTAAGCCACACAGGATCAAGGAAATAGATTTGAGCCATGCTCTTAAAAAAAGGAGGCTTAATGCATCTCCGTGATGCATGATAACATGCAAGTATCACATTATTATGGATCCATAAAATCTATTTTGTGTAACAATGGACTGAATCCTGAGATACAGGGGTCCTTTGCCATGCAGAAAATGTTCCAAAAGCAAAGGTTGACCCAGGTCAACTGGGTCGATACTTTTTGCAGATGCATTAAGCCCCCATTTCACAGAGCACGGCTCATTTGTTTGTGCCGGATTTTAATACTGTCTTACCAGCTTAGGTCATATCAAAGTGATCAAGGGACCTATGCATGTTTTCTGGCTCTCTCATACCACCAGTACTGACACAACTTTCCTTCCAAGCCACTGACAACTTTTCCCACATGCATCAGAGGCCAAGCCCCCGTAGCTCAGTCGATAGCGTACAGGACTTGAGAACAGGAGGTCGCTGGTTCGATCCCCGGCTTGGCCAATTTCTTTCCGAGGACTGATGATAGTCATCGCGACAAGATTCATTCCTCTCTCACCGCTGACCTTTGTTTCGACGATGGTTATGTGGGAAAGCAGCCAGTGGCATGGAAAGAATATTGTGCGGAGTACTGGTAAAAGAAACTCCAGGAAAGCATGGATAGGTGCACTGGGCGCCGTGATATAACTGAAATAATGTTGAAAACGGCGTTAAATACCATACAATCAATTAATCAATGCATCAGAGATAAGTGGCAAAAAATCGCCAGAAAAAAAGTTTTCCTCAACCAGGTATCGAAGGAAAAGAAATGTTTGATGTCACAGTTTGTTTGTATGCTCTTTACCCTTTACCAAACAAAATTTGGAATGCAATCAAATTGAAGCATTTGTAGACCACAAGTCAGTTGAAGCTCAAATGATGATTTCTGTTAGAAAACATTGCGGGAAAAGGAGAAAATTCTGATTTCTAGCATTTTCTCCTTTTCCCACAATGATTTCAAAAACCGTCTTTCCCAGGGTCATCAAAACCCAGGAATGTTTGGTAAAGGGATCAGCCTAACTTCAGTCATATAGGGGTGACAAGTGCACCTATCCATGTCTTCGTAGAGTTTCTTTCACCATAAATTGGCAGAACTGGGGAGTATGACCAGTGATCCCCTAGTTTCAAGTCCATTGCGCTACCATTTGACCAACCAAACATGATGTTACACAGCAACACCATTTTCTTATTCATTCATTCCTGTCTCACCACTGACCATTGTTTCGACGATGGTTATGTGGGTAAGCAGCCAGTGGCTTGGAAAGGATACTGTGCAGAGTACTGGTAAAAAGAAACTCCAGGAAAGCATGGATAGGGGCACTGGCCGTCGCGATATAACTGAATAATGTTGAAAACGGCGTTAAACACCATACAACTAAATTAACCACATGTCATTTGTCAGCTGCAATTGCTTACAATTTAGATCAGTCTGAAATTTTGTCATTTGGTACAGAGTTAGCCCTTCATCTCATCCAGAGTTTAAAAGAGCTGGACAGAGAAGGCCTTTTCTCATGTTTTCAGAATGTTTTCTTTAGTGCTGTTGAAACACCAGATTCATTCGAGACGCATTCAATTTGCCCTCTGCAATTGCTTTTCAATCTGGATAAGTTTCTTAAAGTCCCAATAGTGGCTGAAAGTAAACAATGGAAGAGTTAACTCTTTACCAAACGACAAAATTTTAGACTGGTCCGAATTGAAAGCATTTGCAGACGACAAATTAAAGGTGGCCCAAATTATGAAATTTGCCATTGATAGGTTAGAAAACATTGTGGGAAAAGGAGAAAATGCTGGTTACCAGCATTTTCTCCTTTTCCCACAATGCTTTCAAAAGGCCTCTTTTTCAGGATCGTTAAAAGTCGGGATTGTGTGGTAAAGGGTTAAAACAGGGATCTTGTATACACAGTGTGTATATATGATCCCCAGGTTAAAATGCATTTAAATGTGTGTGTTAAAATGCATTTTAATTGTCATAACGTCTTAATGTATGGAAATGATTGTGAAGGTGACAATTTTTTATTGTAAGGTCGGTGGAAGTGTTAGTCGCTGGAAGAAAAAATGAGTAGTCATTCTATCTTTTGTTTACGCTTTATCTGGTTTTGAAATTCATTTTTCTGCCAGCGACTTACACTTAGGCCTGTACATTACAGATTGTCCTCTTCACGATAATTTCCATTATTTTAAATGATATAATTTAAATTCAAATGCAATTGAACACCTCCCTTTTTACTTTTGGTCGTGATTTTGGATTTTAAATGTTGCTGTCTGGTAAGAAGTAAACTAATTATTGTTTACCACACCACCCTGAGTTTTAAGGACCCAGAGAAAGAAAGCTTTTGAAAACACTGTGGGTGAAAGAGAAAATGCTTGTAACTAGTATTTTCTCCTTTCCTACAATGTTTAATAAGCTTTCAAAGAAAAGAACAAGCACTTTTGAAACAGATAACATGTCCCTTGCAAATGTTTCCAATTTGGTTAACTCTTAACCAAACAATAAAAATTTTTAGACTAGTCCAAATTGAAAACATATGCAGACGAAAAAATAAATGTGAATCAAAAATTGAAAGTTTTTGGGGGAAGAGTAGAAAACATCGTGGGAAAAGGAGAAAATGCTGGTTACCAGCATTTTCTCCTTTTCCCACAATGTTTTCTAAAGGCTTTTTTTCTTACGGTCGTTAAAAGTTGGTTTTTTGTGGTAAGGGGTTAAGTCTTAAATATTATTGTCTGATAGAGTTGACCACTCAAAGCCCCCTTTCACAAGGAGCACAACTGACTGCAACAGTTTGGTGGTACAATCATCTGGAAAAATGTATACATGTACATGCAGTAATGAATCTCAAAATGGGTATAACGGGTCATACAGCATCAGTGACCGTGGACGATTATGTTGCATATACTTGTGAGAGCGCTTTTCCGAACACATGCAATTGAGCTATGCTCTGTGAAAAGGGAGCTTAATGCATCTGCGAAAAGTATCGACCAGGTCAGCCTGTGCAGTCCGCACAGGCTGACCTGGGCTGAAACTTTTCACTACTGGTGAATTTTCTGCATGTCTAAGGACCAGTCTACCAGATTTAGTCGGTTGTTAAGAAAGTTGCAATTTTGGATCCATAACTGTGAGATGGCTAGTTTGGTATAATGGATCACGGAGATGCATTATGCCCACTTTTGCCAGAGCATAAATTGTTTTATGAGTAGCTGCGACTGATGTGAGGTCAACCATAAAACCACTGCAACCTGTGGCATGTTCCTACGACTTGAATTATGACAGTGCATTTTGGCGGCATGTTCGGACGAAACACACTGCATGTTAGAATTTGGACAAGTCTGAAATTTTGTTGTTTGGTGAAGAGTTTACCGGTTACCTCAAGCTGGTAAACATTCAGGTGAAATGCCAGTGATTCAAATGAATCAAGGTCTGACACATGTTTCCAAGTGAAACCACGGGGTGACATTGCTAGTTTATGAGCATTTTCTCCTTGTGTCACCATGTTTCCCAAGGTGGTCTATTGTAGGGCTTATGAAGTTACATGCATGCAGGTGGCGATGTATTTACCCTGTCTCATACAATCCTAACGTTTAACCCTTTACCGCACAATCCCGACTTTAACATCTTTGAGAAAGAAAATTTTTAAAAACGTGGGAAGAGGAGATAATGCCTGTAACCAGTATCTTTTCCTTTTCCCACAATGTTTTCTAGCCTATAACAGACGAGTCTTACCATTTGATCAATTTTTCAGTTTGTCATTGGCAATTGCTTTCAATTTGGAAAAGTCTGAAAATATGTCATTGGGTAGAGTTAAGAGCTCTGATGAAAGAGGTTTTTGAAAACATTTTGAGAAAAGGAGAAAATGCTGGTGTCCTCTACTACAATATTATTAAAATCTTAGCTCAGGGTTCAAAATTGGCTCCCATCCAGGGGTCTTAAATCCTTTACTACTCGATCCTGAGTTTTTACAACCCTGAGAAAGAACTTTGAAACCATGTGCGAAAAGAAGAAAATGCTGGTAACTAGCGTAATCAATCCATACTTTTTTAATAACGGCTCATTTGAGCCACTTCTGCTTATTTGTCTGCCGATGCTTTTAATTTGGACAGGAGTAAAATTTTATGTTATAAATAGTAAAAAAGGAAAGCAAACATTCAAAAAAAAAAAGGAGAAAAGGATGACAAGCATTTTCTCTTTGTCATACAGTGTTTTCAGAAGCCTCTTTTCTCAGAGTTGTTAAAACAACACTGAATTTGTAATAAAGTGTTTAAGTTTAGGAGCAGTTGCTTGTTACAAGCTACATAACAAATGTCTTGCATCAAATGGCCGGGCTTTCCAATCTTGTTTTCAAAAATGTTTCATAATAGGGACATAAAATATTTATGTGGATATGGGTTAATACAAGGTGGCCATGATAGCCCTGTATCGCTTCACTTCCTTCTAAATAAATGTATCATGCACTTATTTGGCATTGACAGAGACATATATTATATCGAGAAGTCTGTATTGCAATAAACTTTCATAGATAAATGACCCCCCCCCCCCCGCCCCCCCCCCTCAAAAAAAAAAAAAAGAAAAGAGAGTCATCTTCTTTTTCAAGTGCAAAGATTATGTTGGTGAACACAAGAAGGTCTAATCCAGTAGCATCAATACCAAATATCGATGAACTGTAACAATGAAATACAGAACCACATGAAATGCTGTTTTATAGGTTATCAATTTATTTTATATCATTATATTTTTCAATAATTCTCTAGATAACATTTCACATAATTTACTTACACAGATCAGTGCCTCGAATAAAATTACGCATCCGAAACTATAACGTCTGTAAGATGGTAAGCAAACAAAGCGACAGGTGTCATGTTTAGTTTACATACATATGTGATATGGTATGAAACACGAACACCAAAAAACATACAAAACACCAGTATTTATCCTAAAAATACCTGTGTTTTAGTATATAATACCCTAAAACACGTGACGCGTTTCACAAAATTTACAGTGTAATAAAATGACAATCACTTTGCTATATTTCTATTTCGTTTCGTTCTATTTAGTTTCGTTCCGTTTCATTTCGGTTTCATTTCTCACTTTATAGGGACCCCACCTGATTGATGTTTCTTTCCTATGTCTCTGGTCAGAGAAGAAACTTCCTCTGTCCATTATTTCGTTGCGTTGCATTTCGGTTCCGTTTCTTACTCCATAGAGACCCAACCAGATGGCCCAGTTTCCTATTCTCTTGAAATGCAACTAAGCTGCAAGTATTGAAGGCTCTGTGCTCAAGTCTCTGTTTTGTAGCAGCTTCAAGCAGTATCTATGATATCCATCGTAATATATGTCACTGACAAAAATTGTCTAGAATGTGTAGAAAAACTTTGTAGGTAAAAGTAAATATCCGTGGCACAAACTTTTCAAAAGCCGTCGGCCGTTTAACTCTTTACTACACGAAAAAAAAAAAAATGCAGACACCTCCTGCGTAAACAACAACTTCAGTAAGCCTCAATGGTGATATTTATTCTTGATAGGGTAGAAAATGTGGGAAATGGGGAAAAAATGTTTACTTGCATTTCCTTCTTTTCCAGCATGTTTTCAGAAGGCTTCTTACTCAGGAGTGTTATATCTCGGGATTTTTTAAACGTTTAACTCCGTTGCACAACTCGGAGTTTCAACGACCTTAGGGACCAAGGCTTTCGATAACATTGTGGGAGAAGATGCAGGTAACAAGCCTTTTCTCCTTTCCCACAATATTTTCCAGTCTTTCGAAGACAAATTCCGCTATTTTAGCAACATTTCATTTGTCGTCTTATAAGGGGTTCAAATTTGTACAGGTCCAAAACTGTTAGCGTCAACACTTTACAACGCATTCCCGAGTTCTAACAACCGGCTTGAGAGAAAAACCTGTTGGAAACATTTTGGGAAAAGAAGAAAGAATGCTAACTATAATTGTTATACCTGAATGTCGAGACTATTTCAGTACTTTTCTGGATACAGAAGAATTCTACGGAATACCATTAGGGCCATCGCCTTGAAATGTGTTTATTTGAAACGTGATACTCGATAGTACGATGATGATAATGCGAAATCACGAAACTACGATGATGGAAACACGATAGTACGATGACGATAACGCGATATTACGATGGTGAAAAAACGACAATAGAATGGTACGATGATGAAAGTGTGATATAATACCGTGTTTTCACTATCTTATTGTCGCGTTTTCACCATCGTATTGTCGCGTTTTCACCATCGTGGTATCGCGTTATCACCATCGTACTATCGTGTTTTCATCATCGTACTACCGTGTTTTCACCATCGTACGTTCGCGTTTTCACCATTGCACTAGTGTGTTTTCATCATCGTACTATCGTGTTTTCACCATCGTACTTTCGAGTTTTCACCATGGTACTATCGTGTTTTCATCATCGTACTGTCGCCTCCGGTGCGCATCCGCATGCACATTCAAAAGCGATTGTCCCAACGGTATTCGTACTCATCAGCCATGTAATAACCTCTAAGAACCAGGCTGCATATTTTAATACTGATCGCTTTGCCGAGACATTTTGTAGAAAGCCAATCTTGAGGTTGCTTTCATTTGTGCCTTATTCCTTTATTTCTAGAATGAAAATGTCCATTTGGTTTGTTGGCAGTGTAAAGGTTAAAAATCAATAATTTTCGTTCACTCAAAGAGCGCTAGACTGGACATTTACTCTCGCGTTACCAAATGCACAAAACTTTATACTTGCCTAAACTGAAAGCATTTTCAGACGACAAATTAAGTGGTTCAAATGGACATAATTGTCTTAGAACGGGTAAAAAATATTATGGGAAAAGGGAAAAATGCTGGTCACCAGCATTTTTTCCTTTTCTCATATTGTTTTCCAAATCCTTATTTCTACGGGTCATTTAAACTCGGGATTTTGTAGTACTTAAAGAGGTGAAATCGACGTTGTAGGTCAAGATCAGACTTCAAGGGACATGCTTAGTGATCTTGAATCTTCATTGTTGGATATTCTGTGAGACATTACGTGTGATGAGACAGTTTTAGCCAAAATATCTCACAACACACCGGACGGGGTAGAATTAGATCACACTACACGTTTTGTTGATTTCCATCTTAACTCTTTACCAAACGACAAAATTTTTTGACTTGATCAAATAGAAAGTATTTGCGGACGACAACTAAAATGTAGCTCAAAATCTTACTTCTGTACTTTATAGGGTAGAAAAAAATGTCGGAAATGGAGAAAATGCTGGTTATCAGATTGGAAATGATATTCTGCAATGTACTGGTAAATGAAACTCCAAGAAATCATTGATAGGTGCACTGGCCGTCGCAATATAGCTGAAATAATGTTAAAGACGGCATTAAATGCATATACCAAATATACCGCACATTCTTTGGCGTTAATAATTAAAAAAAAAACACTTCAAAGTTTGGCAAATGGAACACGTCAAATAACACAAGTTTATTTTCCCAGCAAAATTGATCAAAAAAGGTCTTCGTCAAAAATTCAGATGTATTAACCCTTATCCTGCCAAATTTAAACTGTTGGCGATTACACAGATTTCAATTGGTTAAATGGCAGTAGATGGGGGTTTCGTTGACAGAAATTAATGATAGAGCAGAGGAGAGTGCAGAGCAAGATCAGATTGCACATACATGCAGGCTGATCTTTTCCTACACTCTCCACAAAATAAATCCATTATTGCAATCGGCAGGATAAGGACTAATGCGCTAATCTTCTTATATAATAACAAATAAACAAGCTAACCTTTCCACCACAACAACACACAGATTTAAGGATTTTAAGGAAGAATGCTTTTCCACCCTTGAGAGAAATAAGAAAATGCTGGTAACCAGAATTTTCTCATTTTTTCCGTAAAGTTTTACGCGTGGCCAAAAAAACTGAAGTCTAGTAGAGTTATACGGAATACCGTTGGGGCAATCGCCTTTGAATGTGTATGCGCACCGGAAGGCTATAGTACGATGGTGAAAACGCGAAAGTACGATGGTGATAACGCGATAGTACGATGATGAAAATACGATAGTATGATGGTGAAAACGCGATAGTACGATAATGATAACACGACAGTACGATGATGAAAATACGACAGAGCGATGGTGAAAACGCGATAGTACGAGGATGACAACACGACAGCACGATATTGAAATCGGGAAAGTACGATGGTGAAAACGCGAAAGTACGATGATGAAAACACGATAGTACGATGATGATAACGCAACAGTACGATGGTGATAACGCGATAGTACGATGATGAAAACGCGACAGTACGATGGTGAAAACACGATATTATATCGCACTTTCATCATAGCACTATCGTTTTGTCGCATTTTCACCATCGTATTATCGCATTATCATCATCGTACTGTCGCGTTTTCATCATCGTAGTTTCGTGATTACGCATTATCATCATAGTGCTATCGAGTATCGCTTTTTAAATTAACACATTCAAAGGCGATAGCCCTAACGGTATTCCGTAGAATTCGGGTAGCCAACATTTTCTCCTTCTCCAACAATGTTTTCTATTGTTTGAAAGACAAATTCCACCATTTGAGCTGTATTTCACGTCTTGTCTGCAAAGGTAATCGGAAAGAAAGTATCTGGAAAAAAAAACTGTTTTAAAGTATCGGTATTGGTAAAGACAGCAAATAGTGTCTCTTTTGGGGGGGGGGGGGGGGGGGGAGGAAGAGAAGAAATTGCATGTTACAAGCAATTCGGATTATGTTCAACGTTATTATTGGAAAAAGAGAAAATGCTTTTTATCACTATACTTTTAAAGAGTGGAAATAAGTTGGTAAACAATTAACTTTGTAAAACTCACAAACTGAATTCTGTAAGTAAAGTGAAAGTTAAAGATCAATCAGAAATGAAATAACTGATTGACTGATTTAATGGTGTCTTACGCCGTTTTCAATATTATTTCAGTTATATAACGCCGGCTAGTGCACTTCTCCATGCTTTCCTGGAGTTTCTTTTACCAGTACTCCGCACATTATTCTTTTCAAGCCACTGTCTGCTTTCCCATATAACAATCGTCGAAATAATGGTCAGCGGTGAGAGAGGAATGAATCCTGTCGCAATGACTATCATCAGTCCTCGGAAAGAAATTGGCCGAGCCGGGGATCGAACCAGCGACCCCTGTTCTCAAGTCCTGTACGCTACCGACTGAGCTACCGGGGCTCGACACCAAAATGAAAGAAGAACAGAATAGAAAGAAAAGAAAATTTCAGTTCAATCCAAAATCTTGCATTAAATACGCTCTCAAGTCCTGTATGCTACCGGCTCAGCTACCGGCATTGCTCGGCAGAAATGAAATAAAATGATTATAAAAGACAATATGTTATAAACAGTTTGGCAATATCAATGACTTAAACTGAAAAGTAGACCCTTATTAGGATTATACAAATTGCAAATTACATAAATTACACGATAAATACATTAAATTGAAATCAAAAACAATTTAATTACTATTGTTATAACCCCATTTCTTGCAGGGTTTAACAAACATGAGTGTTTCGAAATTTCTGCCCAATTTCAGGAAAAAAAAAAAACATGTGCAAATATCACATTTCTTTTTTAAAGAAAAGTCAATATACACTATCAACTAAATTTTTACATCATATACATGTATCATGTTAGCTTGATTTTGGAAACTGATACTTTTTTTCCTGATACATTCTTTTTGATACTTTTTTCCTGTTTTTTTTTTTCCTGATACTTTCTTTCCTACATTCTTTTGCAAATACCTTGGATTTTGACAAGTCCAAAATTTTGCCGTATGGAAGAGTGGTATTCTGGAAGAGTTACCTCTTAACCCTTCCCAAACGACAAATTTTGGACTGGTCCAAATTAAAAGAGTTTGCAGACGACAATTTTAAATTTGATGAAAATGGCAGAAAGGTCTCAAAAAGGGTAGAAAACACAGTGGGAAAAGGAGAAATTGCTCGTTGTGAGCAATTTCTCCTTTTCCCACTGTGTTTTCAAAAGACTTGTACTGCAGACACGTCAAAACCAGGGCTTGTTTGGGAAAGGGTTAACAGACAATCTTGACCCTGGGATAGAAGGCTCTTGAAAACGTTGTGGGTAAAGAAGAAAATACTGTTATCCAGCATGTTTTCATTTTCCCTCGATATATTTTTTTCACCTTATATCAAAGACAACCTCAGACCTTTGAGTTACATGTTGAATTGTCGTCTGTGCATGCTTTCAATTTCGACAGTTCTAAAATTTTGTCTTTTGGTAAGTTAACTGTTTACCACACAATACCGAGTTTTAAGGGCCCTAAAAGGAGACAGCATTTGAAATCATTGCTGAAAAAGGAGAAAATGCTGGTATGTAGCATTTTCTCCTTTTCTGGCAATGTATCTACCCTATCAATGAAAGAAATACTCATTTGAGCTACATTTAATTTGTCGTCTGCACATGCTTTCAATATCGACAATTCTAAAATTTTGTCTTTTGGTAAAGATAAACTCGGGATCGTTTGGTAAAGGGTAAAAACTGAAGAATTCGTTGTTTGACTCAAGCCGCGTCTCGTTATACATAGATAAATCGGTATACAGCTGTGGCGAGCGATGTTTGCGGCGGGGAGATGAAAGGGGCGGGGTCATCTATAGACGACGGTGACTCGCGCTCTACTCGAGGGTAAAACATGTTAATTAACTTGTGTATAATTTTGCGGGGACATTTCCGTGTTTTATGACGTTCGAGGCGTTCAACATGCGGAAATCCTTTACTTTTTATGTTGCCTTTAGTTTTATTTTATTTCGATGTTCTTTTATTTAGATGTTGTGACAGTGGTCGAAGAGTTTATTCGTACAACGACAAATTATGGATACAGAGCATGTCGATGGTACGTAAAATATTTACCATTCGAATATTAACCCTTAAGCTGCCAAGTGCGACTCATTGTCCTTTTGCGGACAGCGTAGATCAAGATCAGACTGCACAGAGCGTGCAGTCTGATCTTGGATCTACACTGTCCGATAAGGAGATGTGTTTATATACTAAAATAGCTTCGAAAACGGAAAATTTGGGGTTTTACTATCGACAAGTAATTCTCAATTTAGTTACTTAGCTGGGTCAGGGTTAAGCTCTTTCTTGTTTACCTTCACGACACGACAGATTTCTTTAAAAATCGTTCAATTTGAAAGCTTTTAGATCTACAGACGACAATGAAATGTTGCTGAAGAAATGGTGATTTCTGTTAGGTAGAGTAGAAAACATTGCTTGAAAAAATTTCCAACATTTCATCCTTTTCTCACATTTGTTTTCTGAGGCCTTTCAGAGTCGGAATTTTGTGGTAAAGACGAGCCCGTTTAATTGATTACCAAATAACAAAATTTTAGACCAGTACAAACTGAAAACATTTGCAGGCAACAGTATAAATGTCACTCAAATATTGAAAATTGATTTGGAACGGTTTGAAAACATTCTGGAAGAAGAAGAAGAAAATGCTGGTTACGAGCTATTTCCCTTTTTCCGGCGACAATGTTTTCGGATTAACTTTCTTTCTATTGGTCGTTAAAAGTAGGGATTGTATGGTAAACGGTTTCAAATTGGTTTGTTAACTCGATTACCAAACGACAAAATTTCAGACTAGTCCTATCTTAAAACATTTGCAGACGATAAAATAGATGCGACTCAAAATTTTAAATCTGATTTGGAAAAGACAGAAAATATTAAGGGAAAAGGATAAAATGATGATTACTAGTATTTTCTCCTTTTGTACAATGCTTTCCACATCTGGTTACTAGCGTTTTATTCTTTTCCCTCAATGTCTTCAACATCTGGTTACCAGCATTTTATGCTTTCCCTACCATTTTTTCAAGATTGTGGTCAAAAGAATCTTCTCCTTTTCCTGCAATGTTTTCTATCCACCAGAAAAATAAAGCTCATTTGCAATAACTTTGAATTTGCCGTCTGCAGCTGTTATGAATTTGGTAGAATCTAAAATTTCTGTAGTGAGAAAGGCTTAACCAATAAAGTCATGTGTCGTAAATCAAATAATATTACTCGTATATTTAACCTTTACCAAACGGTCCATTTTGAGTTACTACAAAAAAAATGTGGAAAAAGTAAAATCCCACGAACAAACATTTTTCTGCATTTCTCAATATATCTTCTGTCCTTGCATAGACAAATTGAATCATCTTATGTGTTGTCAGCAAATTGCTAACGTAGTAACTACTTGAACAAATCTTAAATTTGTCGTCTGGTAGAGTTAAAAGAAAGGCGTACATGTATTTTGAATTAGTTGTCTGCAAGGTACCGTGTGCAAATGCTTTTGTCAAAGATTTTGTAAAGATATAAGCACGAAACTCTTTCTCTCTCTCTTTCTCTCTCTCTCTCTCCCTCTCTCTTGCTTGCAGATCAGCGGATTTGTACTAGATGACGTACTAGATGACCCCTGTGGACTAGGCGTCTGCCTGTATGGTTCCGTTATCATTTAGAGATAACGATTTTACTTTGTCAGTCTTGAAATATTGTGCACGAGTCCTTGAAAAGAGGGCATAGTAACCATCTACCTGAGCCGCGCTCTGGAAAGAGGGGTTTAGTATATCTCAGTGATGCATTATTCGAAGAAAGTCCTCACAATGATTTTGAATTAGTGAAATCAATTTTGTCTAACAAACAACTGAATCTTCAGGTAGACTGGAGTTTTGACATGTAGAAAATTAATCCATACCAAAAAGTTTCGACTCAGGTCAGCCTGCGCGGACTGCGCAGGCTGACATGAGTCGATTCTTTTGCAAATGCTTTTAAGACCCTTTTCACAGAGTATGGCTCATTTGTATTATCTTGAGTACACAGCTTATTCAACCCTTTGCCGACCCGTGCAACTTCGTGGGTAACATATGGGGCTTGAAATGGCGAGTCTTGAAACCAGGGGATCCTTGGTTCGAGAAAATTCTTTCAGAGGATTGATGATAATGATTGCACAGGTCTCATTCATTCCTCTCTCGGCGCTGATCATGGACGTATTGTCTGTGGAAAAATAGCTTCAGAAGAATAGTGTGAGATTCTGGTCAAAGGAGTTTCGAGAAAGAATGGACATATGCACCTGCCGCCGCGATTTACATGAAATAATGCAGAAATGACGTGAAATACCATACACACTTAACCCTATAATAAGGAATGCTGAGTTTTAACGAGGCCGAGAAACGACAGAACTTGAAATTGACCCAAATTGAGAGCATTTGCAGACGAGAAATTTTGTATGACTCAAGTGAGCGGACATGTCTTTGATAAGGTAGAAAATATTACAGGAAAAGCAGAAAATGCTACTATTATTTTCTACTTTTCACGCAATGATTTCAAGTTTTCCTTCTTCAGTCCCCTGAAACACAGGAATACGTGGTAAAGGGTTAACCAAGCTCTACTGAGAACATATGAGCCGTGCTTTGGGGTTAAATGTATCTGCAAGAAGTATAGACCCAGGTCAGCCTGCGCAGTCCGCGCAGGCTGACCTGAACCGAAACTTTTTGCTATTGGTCAATTTTCTGCATGTCAAAGGACCAGTGTTACCTCATGATTCTGTCGGTTGTCAGACAAAATTAATTTTATGGATCTATAATTGTGTGATGACTTGCTTGGTATCATGGATAGCGGAGATGCATTAATCCCCCTTTTAGTTACCAGAGCATGGCTCGAATTATTATGCATTTTAAGGCAGCAACTAGCTGGGGGTCTCCCAGAGTCCTGCATGACTCAGTGGTGAAGATCTGGGATTTGCTACATGTATTTGGAAGTCCCGAGTTCATTCCTCGCTCTAGGCGATCAGGTTCCTGTAGAAGTGTCTTAGGGAAGGAAACCCCAGAGCTCTTGTCGTGTTAGGACTGAAGTAATGCTTCAAGCGGCGGAGTCCGTCCGTCCGTCCGTCCGTCTGTCTGTCTGTCTGTCTGTCGTCTTAACAACCATCTTTCGTTTGTTTGTATTCCTTCTTTGCAATAAAACTAATCCAAGTATTCTTTGAGGCATGTCGCGGTTATGGACAAACATATGAGATACTTATCAAAGTGGATTTAAAAGTGTGAACAAACATATATCCAAACAAATACTTGATTTCTTACACATGTATTATTTACCTAGGTCACGAATAAAATTTAGATATACTAGTATTCATCTGTTGATCTTGTCCAGTATTTTCGTAGACATACTGAACATGTCTTAAAAAAGAATGTTGTTTCGGGAGGGGTAGAAAGTATATGGGAAAAGAAGAAAATGCTCGTTACCTTCACTTCTCCTTTTCCCGCAATGTTTTCAAAAGGCTTCTTTCTCATGGTGGTTAAAAGTCAGGATTGTGTGATAAATGGTTAATTTTTAGTACATATATTAAGAAATGTTCACACACTGTTTTCGATGGACTTACAAAAGTCTTTTCACTTGAACATATCGATCGTTTATTATAATTACAAATTGTGCATGTCACAAATCAAGTTTGTCCAGATATCTATTTGGATCATTACGGCGACCAACCGTTTACCAAAGAATGCCGAGTTTTAAAGATCCTAAAGAAGACGACTATTTACAACGTAGTGGAAAAGGAGAAAATGCCTGTAACTGGCATTTTCTCTTTTTCCGCGATGTTTTCAAACCTTGACGATTAAAATTTTAATTTTTGTCACATCTATAATGTCGTCTGCAAACGCATTCAATTTTTTGAAGTCTGAAACTTTGTAGTCTGGTAAAGAGTTAACTTTTGAAACAAGTTTACAGCAAATCTGTGTAAAATGCATGTATTAATTACCAACATAGAACTTAAGTTAGCTCTTTACCAAACAACAAAGTTTTAGGCTTGTCTAATTTGAAAAAAAAAATTGCAGACGACAACATTCATGTGCCTCAGTTGATGGAATCTGGTTTTTAACGGGTATAAAATATTGTGGGGAAAAGGAGAAAATGCTCGTCATGGTCGTTTTCTCCTTTTCCCATTTTCTTAGCTCACCTGAGCACAAAGTGCTCAAGGTGAGCTTTTGTGATCGTGCTGTGTCCGGTGTCCGTCGTGCGTCGTCCGTCGTGCGTCGTCCAGGCGTCAACAATTACCTTATGTGCACTCTAAAGGCCACATTTTCAGTCATATACTCATGAAACTTGGTCAGAATGTTTGTCTTGATAATAACTCGGACAAGTTCGAAATTGGGTTATGTCGGGTAAGAAAGTAGGTCACCAGGTCAAAATTTAGGAAAACTTTGTGTGCACTCTTGAGGCCCCTTGGTCAGTGTAATACTTATGAAACATGGTCAGAATGTTTGTCTGGATGATATCTCAAACAAGTTTGAAACTGAGTCATGTTGGGTCAAAAAGTAGGTTACTGGGACAAATTTTAGAATAAAACCTTGTGTTCAGTCTAGAGGCCACATTTTCAGCAGTAACCTCATAAAACTTTGAGTATTTGTCTTGATGCTATCTCTGACAAGTTTGAAATTGGGTCATGTTGGGTCAAAAAGTAGGTCACTCTGCCAAATTGTAGAAAAACCTTGTGTGCACCCTAGAGGCAAGACTTTCATCCCGATACCCATGAAACTTGGTCAGAATGTTTGTCTTGATGAAATCTAGCACGAGTCCAACATTGGGTCATGTCAGGTCAAAAAGTAGGTCATTTGGCCAAATCTTTGCAAAAAACCTGTGGGCACTCTAGAGGCTACATTTTCAGATCAGTTCTAATGAAACTTGATTAGAATGTTTGTCTTGATGATATATCAGACAAGTTCAAATTTGAGTCATGTAGAATCCTTTACAAAACAGTCTCAGGTTTTTACGACGCAATGAAAACTAAAACAAGGGGGCCATTGGCCCTAAAGCGCTCACCTGAGTAAAGTCATCTAGGGTTGATAAAGCTGAAGAGATCCTGGTTGTAATGATGTAAAGCACATGAGTGTTCGTGACCTACCTTTTGACTTCCTAGATCTATTTTTCAACTTGTCAGAGATATCATCAAGACAAACATTCTGATGATATTTAGAGAGTATCGAATAGGATTAACATTAATGAGTGACCATTATGACAAAATTACTAAGTGTGTGACGAGCATTTTTTCCTTTTGTCACTCTATTTTCTCCAAGTGGTCGTCTGCAAGACCAAGCAATTTGTCTTACATGGCTGGAGCACGCCGTTCAAGTCTGTTTACAGACAGATAGCAAGTGTAAGTAGAATTGTAAACATTCTGTATATCGAGATAATCCCAGTGTCCCGGATAATAAAACAATGAAGCGTTAAAAGTAACCTAGGTTCCTATCCGACCATTTCCCCCTTTTATATATTGTGACATTACTTTGTCAAACATGACGTAATAATTACGGAACCGATAAACAGTTACTATTAAAGGCTAGTTTCTGCCCCCCCCCCCCCCCTTGCTTGTAGTCTAGTACCAAGAGTACGCCCCGATAACGTAGTGGTAGGGGCAGGTAATCCAGACCACCTCACTTGTTCTATATCTCGTATCTCGCACTTTAACCCTTGACTAAACGACAAAATGTTAGACGTGTTCGTATTGAAACATACTGAAAGCTTTTCCAGACGAGTACGCAAACTTGAGATGATGGGATAATCCTTTACCGACTAGGTATTCATTGTTTTACAATTGCTTTGTATTGGAGTTTAACACCATTTTAACAGCTCAGATCATGTCATGGCGGTCAGTGACGCACCGATGTGATTCCTGGCTTTCTCATACCAATACTGACACAACTTTCTTTCCAAAGCTTCTGACTCCTTTTCTCACATGCATCAGAGGTGAGAGGCGAAAAATCGTCGGAAAGAAAGTTTGCCTCAACCGGGTATCGAACCCGCAACCACCAGGTCACGAGTCAGATACGCTAACCACTGAGCTACCCGGGCGGACCATTTACGAAAATGAGCCGCTCTACGACAAAATGTGCCTAAAAACTGAATTTTAAATTAATAACAATTGATAAGGGGGGAAATATCATGTTAAACTACAGGATGTTTCAAAATACAATTTTGTTACACTTTCATATATGCCTAGGTTATATCATTTATCAAGGTATCAAAATAACCTCCACACCATTTCATATGTTTTAGAATACAGATTTATCACACGCACAGTATGTAAGTTAACATTAAACAACAAAGGCGGCTAGCACCTTTCAAACATACATCGATTTACATCAAATGTTCAAAACGACAACTTGTATTTTTATGTCACAGGTCACATAGTCTCTTCATGAAATTCGCCTTTTCATCGATCTGGGCGTTTGCGCGTTTGCGTTGTGATCAGTCCCATCTCTGCCACTGCTGAGAACATAGATATATTGTCTGATGCTAAACTTTACGCACATTGTCCTCATAGCCTCGCCAAAGAAGTCCAATGAGCCTATGTCCGGCTATCGAGGGGATCACTGTCGCTGTTTTCAAAATCACCGTTGAATCAAAGTTGCTTTTCAATCATTCCAATACTCTGTGGACTGCGTATGGTGCTGTACTATCCTGCTGAAACTGAATTTCCTCTAGTATTGTATACCCTACTACGAATTACTGGTATAAACTTTTGTTTCGAGGAAAGAGCTGTTGATATGGTTCCATGTAAATGTTGCAGCTTATTCATTATTGTCTTTAAAAAAATGCCCACTTACACCATTCACATTAACAGCATCTCGTACAATTTGGATAAAGTCTAGCTTCAGACAACAGATGGACTGATCACAACCTAGACGCGCTAATCGATGAAAACGAATTTCTTGAAGAGACTGAATGTCTTGTGAGGTAAAAATTGACATCATTTTGAACATTTGATGTAAACTGATGTATGCTATGAGAGGAGCTAGCCGCCTTTTTAGTTAAATGTTACCTTAAATACTAGGCATGTCATAAAACTGTATCTTCGAATAATTCTATTGTAATACCGTTACAAACAATGTACGTTGGGTATATCTGAGAGCGTGACATATATTATGAAATACCTGTATAACAAATAACCATTATTTTCTCCTATTTCTACAATGTTTTCTGTCCTTTCAAAGACAAAGACATCATTTGAACGACATTTATATGGTCATCTGTCAATGATTTCAATTTGGTTGTCCAAAATTTTGTTGTTTGATAGTTAACTTTTTACCAAATGATCAAAGTTTGGACTGGACATATTGAAAGCATTTGCAGACAACAAATTGACTGCAGCTCAGATGATGAAATTTGTCTTTGATAGGACATAAAACATTGTGGGAAAAGGAGAAAATGCTGGCTACCAGCATTTTCTCCTTTTCTCATAATGTTTTCAACAGCTTTCTCTTTCAAGGTAGCTACAGGTCGTGATTGTGTGGCAAAGGCTTACGGAGCACCACGCCTAAAAATTCACTTACTCTAAACTGAGCAAGTTGTATTTGTAAACTATCGATCCCGTAGTTTGTCAGATTAACGATATAATTCTAGTAAACCACGTGTTACCTGGACAACACATTGAACTGTTATGGTAAACTGTCGTTACTATAGAAACAGTGGTTCCTCATTATTGATATATACATGTATAAATCTTACAAGTTTTTGTAAAGAACTGTCTTCACCTGTTTTTGCCATGCCATTATGTTGTATATGTATTTCGTAACAGAGAACAGTGAGCCATGCTGAGTGAAAAGCGGGCTTAATAATGCATCTGCGAAAAGTAGCGTTCAGGTCAGCCTGCGCAGTCCGCGCAGGCTGATCTGCGCCGAAATTTTTCCCTATTTGCCAATTTTCTGTATGTCCAAGGACCAGTCTACCTCATGATTAAGTCGGTTGTTGGAAGAAAAGGCTATTATGGATCGATAATTATGTAATGGCTTGATCGGAACAATGCATCACGGAGATGCATTTAGCCCCCTTTTGTTAGAGCATGGCTCATTAATACTTTTAGACTAGCCAGTATTTAACTCTTTACCAAACGACAAAATCCTACACTTGTCCAGTGTTGAGGCAATTGCAGACGGCAAATTAAAGATGATATATATGCTGGTAACCAGCATCATCTCCTTTTCCGACGATGTTTGCAAAAGCTTTGCAGGGCCTTTAAAATTTGGAATTCCTTTGCAAAGCGTTCTAGCATTCACTCTATGATGGCACAGAAGAAGGGATTTCGTCGTTGTAAGGATAGCTTGAAACTGGACAAAATTCAGTAGTCATTATTTATTGTCTCATTTTCTCCTTTTCCCACAATGTTATAAAAAATTCTTGTTTTTACAAGGGGGGGCGGGGGGGACCAAGGCAGGTCCTAATAAACGGTGAACTGATTAGAGCCACGATTTGTGAAAAGGATGTTTAACTTTTTACCATACAATCCCGACTTTTAACGACCCTGAATAAGAAGCCTTTTGAAAACATTGTGGGAAAAGGAGAAAATGCTGGTAACCAGCATTTTCTCCTTTTCCCACAATGTTTTCTAACCTTCCCAAAACAAATTTCAGTTTTTGAGTTACATTTATTTTGTCGTCTGCAAATGCTTTCAGTTTGGACTAGTCTATAAAATTTGTTGTTTGGTAAAGAGTTAATGCATTTGCAAAAGGTCATGACCATGTCAGCACTTGCAGGCTGACATGGTCGAGCATTTTCCCTATTTATACATTCTGTGCCTGCCCAAGGATAATTCTACTTCATGATTCAGTCGGTTGCTAGACATAATAGATGTTATGAATCCATAATTACGATTGATTGATTGATTGATTGTATGGTGTTTAACGCCGTTTTCAACATTATTTCAGTTATATCGCGGCGGCCAGTGCACCTATCCATGCTTTCCTGGAATTTCTTTTACCAGTACTACGCCCAATATTCTTTCCAAGCCACTGGCTGCTTTCCCACATAACCATCGTCGAAACAATGATCATCGGTGAGAGAGGAATGAATCCTGTCGCAATGACTATCATCAGTTCTCGGAAAGAAATTGGCCGAGCCGGGGATCGAACCAGCGACCTCCTGTTCTCAAGTCCTGTACGCTACCGACTGAGCTACGGGGGTTCGACCCATAATTATATGATGACTTCCTTGGTATGTGCAGAAAATTTGCACTGTTTTGAAAAGCTTCTTTTCATCGCGCTCGCTAAAGCGCGGGATTGTTCGGTAAAGAGTTAACCCTTTACCTAAAATCCTGACGACCCTGATAAAAAAAAAAAAAGCTTTTGAAAACATTGTGGGAAAAGGAGAAAATGTTGGTAACCAACATTTTCTCTTTTTCCCTCTTTTTTTTTTTTCCTCCCCCCAAAAAATGCCAATTTTTGAGCCACGTTTATGTTCTCTCTGCTAAACTTTTGTAAAGAGTTAAACCACCTTTTCACAGAGCATGGGTTATAAAGCTCAGTAAATGTTATAGACGACTTAAGCCGTCTTGTAGTATCATTAAAAAACGTCGCGAAGAAATTACTCGAATTGAGCAATTTTCGCTTTTTGCACAATGTTTTCACTTGTACTACGACTAAATCATCCAATAATAATAATAGTAATAATAATAATAAGTTGTTGCGCCAGCGATGGTAGCTAGGTGCAGTACAGGATGCTATTTAAGGAGAGAGAGAGAGAGAGAGAGGGGGGGGGAAGGGAGAGCGAGGGAGGGGAGAGAGGTAGGTAGGGATAGAGAGAAAAAGAAGGCGGGACGGAGAGTGGGGTAGGTCGAGGGGAGGAGAAGGGAGAGAGGAACGGTGGGGAGGGAGGGAGAGAGAGAAAGAGATTTAAATAAACGCGGAAGAGACAAAAGAAAATACTAACAACACAGACAGTTATTTGACATAAAACAATCAACTGATGAATTATGATTGTTTTCCTGTTCATGTAATGTATGGGGGACTTATCGGCATTAATCGATATTTATTGAACTAGTAATTGATATATTATTTTTGCATTTTGACAAGTTGACATACCCCTGCGGGTAATGTCGAAGATTTTAACCCCTGTTCTGCTAAATAATTTTAATAAAACATTCAAGCCGACAGTAAAAACCCGAAAAATGTTTTTTTAAACTTAATTTTTGGAGAAAAGTGTCTCCTTATCGGACAGAATAGATATAAGATCAGACTGCACATTCTATGCAGTCTGATTTTGATCTTCACTGTCCGCAAAAGGTCCTTGACTCGCGCTTAGCAGCTTAAGGGTTAAGTTTAGTCATCTTCCTTAACTTTGTACCACACGGCAAAGTACATGCACATGACATGCTTAAAACTCTTTACGACACAATCCCGCGTTTTAACGACCTTCAGAGAAAACGCCTCTTGAAAACATTGTGGGAAAAGGATAAAATACTGATAACCAGAATTTTCTCCTTTTCCAACAATGTTTTCTACCCCTTCAGAAACAGATTTTTATCATTTGGACCACATTCAATTTGTCATCTGCAATTGCTTTAGATTTGGACAAGTCTAGAAATTTGTCATTTGGTGAAGAGTTAAATATTGAAAGCGTTTGCAGACGAAAAATAAGTGGTTTACTCTTTTATCACCAAAATATGAGTCATGTTGTGTAAAAGGGGGAATGTTAAAACATCTGTAAAAAGTATGCTGACCTGTGTTGAAACTGTTTACTTTTGGTAAATTATCAGCATGTCCAGGGAGCATTTTACCTCTTGATTCATCCGGTTGTTAGACAAAAAGGATTTAAAATCCTATCCCTGCTAAATAACTTAGATAACACCTTCAAGGCTGTAGAAAAAAAAAAATTTTTTTTTTTCAAACTATGTTTTTGGAGAAAATCCAAGATTAGATGCACGTTCTATGCAGTCGGATCGTGATCTACACTGTCCGCAAAAGGTCAGTGAGTCGCGCTTTGAGTTAAGGCCCCGTAATTATGTGATGACTTGCTTGGTATAATGCTCTTAAGGCAATGCATGTTTTATATAGTAACATTTGTAAACATTTTGTAAACCCAAAAATTTCGTTAGAATTATTTGATGCCTTTGTCAGTCCAATTGTCAACTTTGGGTGTCAGATATGGGGGTTCACTAAATCCAAAGAGCTTGAGCGAATTCATCTAAAATTTTGTAAAATGATTCTCGGGGTCAAACAGTCCACTTGCAATGCTGCCGTTTATGGCGAATTAGGACGTTATCCATTGTATATAAATAGATATGTCCTTATGTTAAAATACTTTTTTAAAATAATAAAGACAGAAAACATCTTAATGAAAACCATCACTAAAGTTATGTTAAATGATATGTCTGTTGGTAAGGTAAACTGGTTATCACGTGTTAAATCACGATTAGAAGAAAACGGTTTTTTATATGTTTGGGAGAATCCCGAAAGTGTTAGTCCTGATCATATTATTGAAATTTTCAAACAACGATTGAAAGATTCATTTTTACAGAAATGGTATTCGGATTTATCAACAAGTGCTGTTCTTTCTCCTTTATATGGCCACTTGAAAGAAGAATTCAAAATTGAAAGTTACTTATCTATTATTTTAACAAAACGTCTCAGAATTTGTTTAACTAAAATCCGCACGTCTTCCCATATTCTACGAGTTGAATCCTGAAGACACGGGCGTATACGAATGCCTAGGAATGAAAGATTTTGTATATTTTGTAACATGAATTGCATAGAAGATGAATATCATTTCACTATTGAATGTCCTTTTTATTATAGTCTTCGTAAGAAATATATAGATAAAAAATACTACGTCAAATCAAATATGTTTAAATTTGTAAGTCTTATGAAATCTGAGGAGTACAATACCATTTTGAAAACATATACGTTTATTAAGTTTGCATTCTATAAAAGGAATGCTAAACAAAATTAATAGCGGAAAGTGCAGTTCCAAGACAGACTGCACGTGTTGTGAGGTCTGATCTGACTCTGCACTGACCGCACAAGTCAGTGAAGTTCTGTTTGACACTCCTGTGGTTCAAATGTTATTTTTTTTTTACATCTTCCTGTAAGTACCTTATGATATATAAATCTAGCCAAAGTTTTCCTTTCTCTCTCTCTGTCTCTCCAAATGTATGTCACTGTTGACTATTGTTGATCTTTAAAACATAGAATGTTGTAACATGATGTATACAATTATGTACAAGTGAAATAAATATCTATCTATAATGTCTCACGGAGATGCATTAAACCCCTTGTACCAGAGCATGACTCAAATATTAACTTGACCTCTTTCGACAGCTATAAATACAATCAGCTGAGACTCGGGAGCATTTGAGCCATGCTCTAAGAAAAGGGGTCTAAATGCATCTGCGAAAAAGTATCGACCAAGTCAGCCTGCGCAGTACGCGCAGGCTGACCTGGGCCGAAACTTTTCGCTATTAGTAAATTTTCTGTGTGTCCAAGGACCAGCCTACCTCGTGATTGAGTCCATTGGTTTTTTTTTTTTTTTTTTTTTTTTTTTTAAAGTGGCTATTATGGATCCATAATTATGTGATGGCTTGATTGGTATCATGGATCATTGACATGCACTAAGCGCCCTTTTGCCAGAGCATGGCTCATTTATATCTTACAGGCTGTACCAAACTTTTTGGACGATGCAGATCAAGATCAGACTGCACTGTCTGGACAGTCTTATATTGATCTAAGTCGTCCGCAAAAGTCCTTGGTTACTCCTTTAATGCCGTAAGGTTCAAAGACGGTGGTGTTTCTTGGAACGACCCTGTGACAAAAGCCTTTTGAAAACATTATAGGAAAAGGAGAAAAGCCTTTTGAAAACATTGTAGGAAAAGGAGAAAATGCTGGTAACCAGCATTTTCTCCTTTTCCCACAATGTTTTCTACCCTTCCCAAAGCAAATTTCAATTTTTCAGTCACATTTATTTTGCTGTTTGGAAATGCTTTGAATTTGGACCATTCTAAGATTTTGTCGTTTGGTAAAGAGATTTTGCCAGATGACAAAATTGTAGAATTATCCAAATCGTAAGCTTTGTCGACAACAAATTCAGTGTGACTGCAATTTGTTTATGGATGGGTGGGAAACATTGTGGGGTAGTGATACATGTAACAGTCATTTTCTGCCTTTTCCGCAATGTTTTCAACAATCTTTCCTCCGAGGTGCATTTTGTAAAAGGTGAACGACCAGTAGAAAGGAGATGTTTGAGAATATCGTGGGAAAAAAAAAAAAGAAGAAAATGATTGTTACTTTACTGGGATGTGGTTTTTCCTCTTTTCAGAGAATTTCCCTCCTTGAAAGCTAAAAGTGACTAAACTCGAAACTGGCCCGTCTTATACCGATCTGGGTCTCTATTCACCTATCATTCTTAAGAATATTCTTAGTATTACTCTCCAAGATTTTCCAAGTCTGAAAGTAACACGTCTTCTGATAGGCTAAACCAAATGGTTTAGCCAATCAGAAGTTGTGTTACTGTCAACTTTGGACATTTCTGGAGAATCAGACTAAGAATAGTCTTAAGAATGATTGGTAAATACGGACCCTGCTCAGAAATGATGTGCTAGTATTTACTGAAGCATGAGAGGGTGATGAGGGCAATCATCGCTCATATACTGTCACTCACACCTAGTTACTATTTGCTCATTTTCTTATATTTTTACCCCTTTCGAAGACGAAGACGTATCCCACACATGATATGGATTAAATGATGAAATTTGTCGTTGAAGGATTAGAAAACAGTGTGGAAAAAGGAGAAAAGGCTGTTTTCAAAAAATGTTTTTAGAAGCGAAGCAGTGTTAACCCTATACCAAACAACGCCGTGTTTTAACAACCGTGAAGAATAAAGATATTGAAAACATTGTGAGAAAAGGAGGAAGTGCTAGTTACCAGTGTTTTCTCCTTTCACAGCATTTTTCACTTTGTGTCTGATACAGTTTTATCTGTCTTCTGCAAGTCTTTTCGATTTCGAAGAGTCTAAAAAATACTGTCGCTTGGTACAGGGTACACAAACAGGGTAAGCCTGTACCACATAATCGCGTATTTTAACGACCCTTAGAAAGAGACCTTTTGAAAACATTGTAGGAAGAGAAGAAAATGCTGTTCCCAAACTTTTTCTACTCTTTAAGATACAATTTTTATGTTTTGAATAATATTTTTGATGTGTGGCTTGCAAATGCTTTCAATTTGAACCAGGTTAAGATTTTGCTGTGTGGTAAAGAGTTGAAATAGTTAATGGTATGCACGACTAATAATTAGCCCGTTCCATGATAGGGTAATCAAGGATGTACCTTAGTGAAGCAGTATATATGTACACCTACAGGTGTTTACCCTGTCATTTAACTGTAATCAAGTTGTAATTGAACAAAGTCAATAAAAAGGTTAAACTCTTGAGAAACCGCGATAGGATGGACAAGTCGATTACTTCGTTCTGATAACAAAGACGTGTAAATCTAATGGTTTATGCTCTTCCTTCTTCCGCCCACCCTCTCTCTCTCTCTTCTCTCCCAGTCTGAATCTCTCATTTTCTTTCTTTCTTTCTTTCTTTCCCCCTACCTCCCTCCCCTACCAAACGACAATCCATTGTTTTACTGAGACCAAGGTAAAGAGCTTTTGTTTACAATATGTTTGAAGAGGAAAAATGACGGTAATCAAATTTTTTTCCGTTTTCTTACAATGTTTTCTGACTTCGAGCCATATCGAATTTGTTGTCTGCAATTGCTTTCAATCTTGGTCAAAAATCTAAATTTTTGTTGTTCGATGAAGAGTTAACCCTTAACCTGCTAAATAAATAAAATGATACTTTCAAGCCGATATTATACACACAAAATTGGTTATTTCAAAGATATTATTTTGGGAAAAATATCTCCTTATTGGACAGTGTAGATCAAAGATCAGACTGCACGTTCTGTGCAGTCTGATCTTGATCTACACTGCCCGCAAAAGGCCATTCAGTCGCGCCTAGCAGCCTAAGGGTTAAAGAGCTGTTGGACGTAATTGTTCAGTAATCCAGACGATTTGTTTATCAACTTCACCATTAAATTTCTGTAACAGACTACACAAGAGATCACAAGTATATAGCCACAGACTTTATCCTTAACCTTAGAGCGCCAGTTTCAACTATCATCGGTCTGGAAAACTGTGTAGGTCACGAAAGGACTGTATAGATCCTTAAGTCTGAGCCCGTATTCACCAACCATTCACAATTGCATTCTTACTCTAATGCTAGATTTAGAAAGTAAAACAACTTCTGATTGGCTAAACCATGCGGTTTAGCTCATCAGAAGCTATGTTACTTTCAAAATTAGAACATTCGTGAGAATAAGATTAACCCCCTTGTCTGCTAAGCACGATTCAGGCGAACCATATCTCTGTGAAAAGGGGGCTTAATGCATCTGCAAAAAAGTATTGACCCAGGTCAGCCTGCGCTGACTGCGCAGGCTGACTCGGGACGAAAATTTTTGCTATTGGTCAATTTTATGCACGTCAAAGGACCAGTCTACCCCATGATTCCGTTGGTTGTTAGAAAAGATGGATTTTTTTCATAATAATGAGATGGCTTGCATGGTATAACTCTTTACCAAACGACAAATTTTTGGACTAGACCAAATTCAAAAAGCATTTGCAGACGACAAATTAAATGTTGCCAAAATGATAATTTCTGTCTCTGATAGGGTAGAAAACATTGTGGGAAAAGGAGAAAATGCTGGTTACCAGCATTTTCTCCTTTTCCCACAATGTTTTCCAAAGCCTTCTCTTTTAGGATCGTTAAAAGTCGGGATTGTGTGGTAAAGGGATAATGCATCACGGAGATGCATTAGACCCCCTTTTGCCAGAGCATGGCTCAAATGTAATTGTCTACAATGAAGGCTTTTGCAGACGATACATCAGATGTGGCTCAACAAATGGAATTAATATTTCAAAGGAGAGAAAACTTTGTGGGAAAAGCAGAAAATGTTGTTAACTATAGCACATTCTCATTTTCATACATTGCTTTCAAAAAGCCTTCCTCTTCAGGGTCGTTTTAAACAAGGGATTTGTGGGGACAGATTTAACTGAAATACTAGTACATCACAAAACTTACGTTAAAGTTTCATTATACAACGTATAGGACTGGTCAAACTTAGCCCTTTACCACACGAAACTAGACAAAACCAAAAGCATTATAGGACATATTAAATGTGGTTCAAGCTGTTAAATTTGTTTCTGAAAGGATATAAAACATTGTGGGAAAAGGAGAAAATGCTGTTTATCAGCATTGTCTCCTTTTCCCACATTGTTTTCATAAGCATTCTTCCTCTAGGACGTTAAAACTCGGGATTATGTGGTAAAAGGTTATGGAGCTCCCTAGGTGTCATGTGTCAAAGTTTTTCTTATTTCGATATAACGCAACCGTAATTCAATGAATCAAAATGATAGTTCCTTTTAACGAAATGGTAATACGTTTTAATGCAATGCTTATTGGTTTTAACGAAATGCTTATTGGTTTTAGCGAAATGCTTCTTCGTTTTAACGAAATGCTTATTCGTTGTAACGAAATAATTATTCGTTCCAACGAAATGCTTATTCGTTTTAACGAAATGCTATTTCGAGAAAGCGATATAGGTATGTTTGGACCACCCGTTAGTTTTCGCGTGCCATGATTCGAATGCATATGAACAGGGCATTGTTTCCTTTTTATCTCGTTATAACGAAATATTATTTCGTTCTATCGAAATAGTAATTCTAGATAACGAATAAGCACTTTGTTTTGTAGAAATAGGATTTTTTTCAATAACGAATTCTGGATTTTTTTTTAAATAACGAATTCATATTTCATTCAATCGAATAATTATTTCTTAACAATGAAATAAAAAATGTGCGACTCAAGACATCCACGGAGCTCCGTAAATACTCGCAGTGTACTGGAAATTATTCAATGACGTGCAGAAATTAATCTCAAATAATGGAATTAAGGATAGAAAACATTGTGAGAAAAGGAGAAGATGCTGGTAACCAGCATTTTCTTTTTTCCCACAATATTTTCGAAATGTCCCTCTCCGAAGGATCGCTTGAAACAAGGTGTTAACCAAAGTGCATCACAAAATTAACGATGAAGTATTCTGAATCCTTGGGCTTCTAAGCGCGACTCAAGGACCTTTAGCGGACAGTGTAGATCAAGATCAGACTACACAGAACATGAAATCTGATCTTAGATCTACAATTTCCGATAAGGAGTCATTTCTCCGCATTAAATAGCTTTGAAATAGCAACATTTGGGTTTTTACTATCGACTTGAAGGTATCATTTAACTTGCAATGCTTACGGCAGATGTACGGCAAATTACTCAGTGTCGTCAAAAATTGACCCCCATGAACTTCTAAATATATTATCAACTCTTCACCCGACGACAAAAGTTTAGACTTATTCAAACTGAAAGCATTTGCAAACACAAATTGAATGTAGCTCAAACGATGGAGCTTGCCTTTGAAAGGATAATAAAGATTGTTGGAAAAACGAGAACAATTCTGGTCCTCGATGTTTTCAAAAGATTCTTTCTAGGGGTGATGAAAAAACGGTATGGTTTGGTCAACTATAAATTTCGAGGCAAGTGGTAAAAACCCGAATAATAGTCTCTTACATGTATTTTCGTCAATAAAAAATTCATCGTATTGGACTATGGAGATCCAAGATCAGAGTGTATGTTCTGTACAACCTGATCTTGGATTTACACTGTCCGCAAAAGAATATTAGGCCGCACTTGGCAGCTACAGTACAGCGATCTACTCCGTGTGCGACAATATTAATGACTGGCCTGGAGGAGGGGAGATATAAAGAGTTTTGTCACAAACATGTACCAGGTTTAATAGTACTTTTTTTTTTTTATAATTTTTCATATACGTATTTAACTCAAGACATATAGATAAAGTCAATCTCTCTCCCTGTCTGTCTGTCTGTCTATCTATCTGTCTGTCTTTCTTTCTTTCTTTCTTTCTTTCTTTCTTTCTTTCTTTCTTTCTTTCTTTCTGTAACTTCATGTTTATTCATAAAATGTACTAGGTCAAAGGTATTTTTATACACGAAGCTTTTTCAAGCAATAGTTTAGAGTTAACGTCCTAGAGGCATATCTTTTTTTTTTTTTTTTTTAATAAGAATTCTTGTAAACAACTGACAAATACTCAAAAATATTTTTTATGTATGTAAGCGTAAATAAACTGGACTGTTACATTCAGAAAAAGAGGGATCAATTTCACCGTTTAGGTCGTTTCTCTCCGCCTATTTCTATGAGACTTGGATTCGTATTCGCCAACAATTTTTAAAAACGCTCTTAGTCCTTTTCTCCAAGATTTTCTAAATTTGACAGTAACACAACTTCTGATTGGCTAAACTATTTTGTTTGGCCGATCAGAAGTTGTGTTACTGTCAAATTTAGAAAATCTTGGAGAAAGAAGGACTAAGAACGTTGCTGGGGAATGCAGACCTAGATATGACGTCACAGTACCTATTCGAATACGATCCCACAGTATGTGTGCGTTTAGTCAGTTATATGATATTCCCACGTGCCATTGCAAAATTCTGCGGAGCAAAATGCAAAAATATCTAAAGAGGCCACGTATCACATTTTAAGGGAACCTTAGTCAAATTTCTTGCCTACACTTCTTTTTCTTGTTCATTTTTGGTTTGCAATTTATCACCATTCTAAATTCAGTGACAAACCAATCTTAAAGTTTGATACGATTAACACAATCAGAATAGCGTACTTTAAGCCTTTACCACACAATCCCCAATGTTAATGATCCTGAGGAAGAAAGCTTCTCAAGTTCTGAAAACATCGTTGGAAAAGGAGAAAATGCTGGAAACCATTATTTCCTCCTTTTTTCACACAATGTTTTTTACCTTTTCAGTGACAAATTCCTTCATTTGAGTCACATTTAAATTGTCGTCTGAAAATGCTTACAATTTGGACAAGTCTACATTTTTGTTGTGGGGTAAAGTGTTCAGTCATACCAGACGACAAAATTTTACGTAGAATTATCCAAATTGAAAACACTTGCAGACGACATATCAGTTGTGACTGAAATAATGGGTTTTGTCTTGGAAGATATTTGGTGGCAAGGAGAAAATAATAGTTCTCTTTTACTTTTTCCAACAATGTTTTCAGAAGCATCTAGATACTTTGCTAGGTTTCTTAAAACACGTGGTCGTTTCTTAACCCCTTACCACACAACCCCGAGTTTTAACTACCTTGAAAGAGAAGGCTTTTGAAAACATTGTGAGGAAATGCTAGTTACCAGCATTTTCTCCTTTCCCTCAAAGTTTTCTATCTTGTCAAAGACAGAAATCGTCATTTGAGCGACATTTTATTTGTCGTCTGCAAATGCTTTCAGTTTGGTCTAATCCAAAATTTTGTCGCGTGTGGTAAAGAGTTGAAGATATGAAAGACATACATGTGAACTAAGCTGAAATAGTACTTGGTATCGCATGTATGTTTGCCCGTCCGCCTAAAGGCAAATCAGGCACCTTGACAAATTCAATTAATACTCTGTGTTTGACCCGAAAAACGTGAATGTGAATGGTGTAGGTCATTGGTCAAGGTCACTACAATGGTTGAAATAACCCTTTACCAAAAAAATCAAAATTTTAACGACCATGGGGTGGAAGCCGTTTGAAAAGGAGAAAATGCTGGTAAGAAGCAGTGTTTTCTACCCTTTCAAAGACCATTCACATTGTTTGGGCTACATTTTTAGTTTGTCGTCTGCAAATGCTTTTAGTATTGACAGGTAGTAAGATTTTGTCGTTCGTTAAATACATGTACATGCATTATGTTACTGGGAAGACTGGTTTTCTGGTGCAGTTAATTTTAACATCCGGTTGTTCTAACAATGTACCAATCAGGCCAGATTCTTTATGACCTAAAGCGCATATGGGAAAAGGTGAAAATGCTTATCAGCTGTAAGTTTATTTTCAGGAACAGCAAACTGTATTTCAAGCAACTCATCACATAATTTTGGATCGATTAATCCATTTTGTCTAATAGTCAACTGAATCATAAGATAGAAAAGTCCTTTGACATGCAGAAAATTTACAAAAAGCAAAAATTTTTGAGGCCCATATCGACAATGGTCGATACTTATTGCAGATGCATGTAGCCCCCTTTGTCACAGAGCTGGGCTCTTTTGTATTTTCTGTTTTTGTATTATTGCAGTATTTGATGGTACCCAGCTTGAGAAAGGAAACAGGACCGAAATAATTATAGAGGGAACAGACGATGTTGAACCACTGAGCATAATTGTGTGGTGTCTAGGCGGTGTACTGTTAATTACACTTCTCTCATTGCTCGGACGGATCATTCTGGCCAAGAGAAAACACCCGTTTCAAAGTCTTCAAGAAAAGTACGTATAACAATTCATCATAAACCTAGAAATTTTCCAGCATCACATGCAGGTAAAATCATACATGGCGGGCATGACTGACCTGAGTCAAAACTGTTTGCTATTGTAGATTTTTTCTGCATGTCAAAGGGCCAGTTAACCTAGTGACTAAGTTGGTTAGGCAAAATCGATTTCATGGATACATATGGATTCATACTTTCCTGGTACAATGTGTAAAGGAGATACATTGAAGCCCCTGTTCCCAGAGCCCCGCTCAAACATTACTGTGCTTTTGGAATGCGAGTTTTGGCATACACTTGTGGAGAGAGAGAGAGAGAGAGAGGTAGAGAGAGAGAGCTCTAACTCCTGGCTCAATTTCTAGTGGGAGGGCAAGTTCTTCTAATATCGCCGGTTGATGAGCCGCCAGCTCATTTGCCAATGGTTACCGAATGCTCACCTGCCTGGTGGCTTGACATACATGGCTAATACTTAGGAAGTAAATGTTGAACCCTTTACCACACAAATCGAGTTGTTGTAACCCCGAGGAAGCAAGCATAGATAAAGAAAGAAGAAGGGATAAAAAAACATTGTTGGCAAAGGAGAAAATAATACTGGTTACAAGCAATTTGTTCCTTTTTAAAAGCTCTCTTCCTTGGGGTCGTTAAAACACATGATTGCTTGGTGAAGAGTTCAGCGGAGAGTACAAAACAGAACCAGACTACACAGAAACTATAGTATAATCTTTGATTTTGGCGTAAAGAGTTAACATCACGGATCGTATAATGCTTTATGTATGAAATAATGGTTTTTTTTTTTGTAAAGTGGTGAAGGAAGTCCAAGACGCAGTCATGTGTTTAGAATAAGACTCGATGGCCCGGAATATACCGGTTATCCTTATCAGCCTGGTCGTGGACATCGGAATCCGGTTCCCAGATATCTAGCAGCACAACAGTCATTGGAATCTCACACGAGAAACCAGCCTACTGTTCAAAGCCATACAAATGTAGCCGGGCAGCATTCATCCAACCATAGAGCAGGGAATCAACAAGGATTAGTAGATAACAGCCAAAGAGTTTCCATTTCCGGTGTTCCAAACAGTGTTAGATCTAGTCAATGTTTTAACTCTGTACTAAATACCAGTTCAAGTGCGGACAGACCAGCCTCTTTCGTGCCAAACGGGCGGATAGCGAGTGTAAACGGTTACATTATTAGCCCACCGCCATATCAACAGGTTGTGAGTTCGGGTGGCCGTCTTCCCTCCGTAATAGTTGCAAGGCAACAGCCAATATCCGTGAGGCGTTTGGATTTTTCTCTGTGATAGAACGTAAATTACAAATTTCGACATCAAAATGTCCTTCAACGCTGTTTACTAGTCAACACAATTTTAGACTGCTTTTGTGTTCAACCCTTTACCAGACGACAAAATGATAGACTGGTCTGCATTTAAACCACTTGCAGACAAAGGTTAGAAAACACTGTAGGAAGTGGAGAAAATGCTGTTTACCACATTTTCTCCTTTTATTACAATGTGTTCAAAAGCGATCTCTTTCAAGGTGGGTAAAATTCGGGTTTGTGTAGTAAAGGGTTAAAAGGGCAGAAAACTTTGTTGGTAAAGGAGAAAATGCTGGTTATGAGTTGCTCCCCCCCAAACAATGCCCTCCATACTAATCATAAAAGACCGTATTTAATAATTTCGTATTATCTTTATATTTTGTAATAGTCTTTGGTTGAATTTCCATTACAATATATATATGCATGTACACAATTATTCATCAATAATTATTAACTATAAAACATTGGACTTGGTCCATATTGACAACATTTGCAGACGACAAAATCAAATAGACTGAAACATTAAAATTTGTCCCAGGAAGAGTAGAAAACATTGTGGGAAAAGGAGAAAATGCTGGTTACCATCATTTTCTGCTCTTTTCAGAATGTTTTCAAAAACCACCTCAAGTCAAAGTCGTTTAAATTCAGGATTGTATGGTAAAGGGTCAAGGTGTGTTCAGTTTCATGTTTATTGTACTTGTATGTATCTAAGGTGCTATATATACATGTATACTTCATCTTCTGTGGTTTGTAGTTTCACGCGATGTTTAATACCTTTGCAGCTATATTGTGGCGGCCAGTGCACCTATCTGTGCTTTCCCAGAGGTTCATTTACAAGGTCTTCGCACAACATTCTTTCCAAGCTACTGACTGCTTTCACATATTAACATTGTCAAGAAAAATGTTCAGAGGTGAAAGAGGGATAAATCCTGTCGCACTGACTATCATTAATCCTCGGAAAGAAATAGGCCGAGCTGGGGATTCGAACCAGTGACCCCTTGGTATTGAGCTCTGTACGTTACCGACTGAGCCTCTAGGCTCGACGCTTCAGTTTTTAGCTCCACTGGCCGAAGGCCAGCGGGCTTATGTCATGGCCCGGTGTCCGTCGTGCGTCCGTCCGTCCGTGCGTCCGTCCGTCCGTCCGTGCGTTAACTTTTATTTCAAACATCTTCTTCTCTGAAACTACCCATCCAATTTTCATGAAACTTCACAGAAATGATCCTGCCATGGTCCTCTTCAGAATTTCTTGAAAGAATTTGATTCCTTCAAAAACTCTGGTTGCCATGGCAACAAAACTGAAAAATATTGGAAATCTTTAAAAATCTTCTTGTCTGAAACCATAAGGCAGAGGGCTACCAAATTTGGCATGTAGCTTTATGTAGTAGAACTCTATCAAGTTTCTTCAAATTATAGCCCTGGGGTCAAAATTGGCTCTGCCCCAGGGGTCACAAGTTTTACATAGGCTTATATAGAGAAAACTTTAAAAATCTTCCTCTACCTAGCCATAAGGCCTAGAGCTACCAAATTTTGCATGTTGCTATATCTAGTGGGCCTCTACCAAGCAGGCCAAAATTTTAGCCCTGGGGTCAAAATTGGCTCTGCCCCAGGGGTCACAAGTTTTACATAGGCTTATATAGAGAAAACTTTAAAAATCTTCCTCTACCTAGCCATAAGGCCTAGAGCTACCAAATTTTGCATGTTGCTATATCTAGTGGGCCTCTACCAAGCAGGCCAAAATTTTAGCCCTGGGGTCAAAATTGGCTCTGCCCCAGGGGTCACAAGTTTTACATAGGCTTATATAGAGAAAACTTTAAAAATCTTCCTCTACCTAGCCATAAGGCCTAGAGCTACCAAATTTTGCATGTTGCTATATCTAGTGGGCCTCTACCAAGCGGGCCAAAATTTTAGCCCTGGGGTCAAAATTGGTCCCGCCGCTGGGGTCACAAGTTTTACATGGGTTTATATAGTGACAAGTTAAGAAATCTTCCTGTTTTGATTTTTTTTTTTTTCTGAAATTAGCCTTGCATCAGGGGTCTTATGTTTTGCAGAGGCTTCATATGGACAAAACTTGAAAATCACCATATTTATAACCATACAGCATAGACTTGTATTATTTTGGCATGTGGCTTTATATTGTGGACCTCTACCAGGGTTCAAGTAATTATAGCTCTTGGATCAAAAATGGCTTTGCCTTGCGGGTCTCAACTTTCACATGGGCTTTTACAGAGAAAACTTTGTAAGTCTTCATTTTGAAACCATTTGGCTCAGAATTGAAATGTTTAGTATTTATGGTTTATATTTATAAGCCAGTGGAGCGATACAGGGCCATCATGGCCCTCTTGTTTTAATTGTGTTCATTGATCACTAAAAGAAGAAACCTTTTTTTTTTTTCGATCGGCGAAAAAGGTAACAATGAAAAACATACAGAGCAACACTCTGGTAAAAGGGGGTTTGTTGTATCTCCATGGTGCACTATACTGAGCAAGTCATCACATAATTATGGATCCATAAAATCGATTTTGACGAAAAACCAACTGCATCATGGGATAGACTTGTCCTTTGACACTCAAAAAATTGACCAATAGCAAAAGGTTCCGGTCAGCCTGCGCAATCTCCGCATTTGATTCCCTTTTCAGAGAGCATGACTCAGATTTGTTCACTTTGAAATCATTCGTACAGGATAGAATAAAAATTGGCTCATATCAACGGATTTGTCTTTGAATGGGAAAAAAAAAAAGTGTCAGAAATGCAGTCTATATATGTTTCTTGCCATTATTTTCTTTTTTTACCACAATATTTTGTAAAGCCTTCATCATTCGGGTATCCATTAGGGGTTAGAACTTATTTCCTTCCAACTTTTAACCTGCTAAGTAAGTGAAATGAAACTTTTAAAGCTGATAGTTAACCCTTCCAACACGACAAATTTTGGACTGGTCCAAATCGAAAGAGTTTTGCATACGACAATTTTAAATTTGATGAAGATGGCAGAAAGGTCTCAAAAAGGGTAGAAAACACTATGGGAAAAGGAGAAATTGCTCGTAACGAGCAATTTCTCCTTTTCCCACAGTGTTTTCAAAAGACTTGTACTGCAGTCACATGAAAACCAGGGATTGTTTGGGAAAGGGTTAAACCCAAATTTTGCTATTCCAAAGGTATTTTATTGGGGAAAATATCGTTTTATCGGATAGTGTAGATTAAAGATCAGACTGCCTGTTCTGTGTAGTCTGATCTTGATCGACACAGTCAGCAAAAGGTCTATGAGTCACGCTTAGCAGCTTAAGGGTTAAGATATGTTCTAGTCAGTTCATTCATTACAGTTCATCACAGTTGGCTTTGTAATGTATTTAAGTTTACAACCACATGTACGTTTTTAAATAAAATTATGATAAATTACTAAAAAAAGAAAATATATAATTGCTTATTTGTTTACTCGAGTATATTAGTGATTCGACTTCTCTGCCAGATGTCTATCTCTGCCTGCCTGCCTGCCTGCGACTCTCTGTCTCTGTCTGTCTTGCCTGTCTGTCAATCTATCTTGTCTTGCCATCGGTCTCTGTCGGTCCGTCCGTCTGTATGTCTGTCTAGCTGTCTGTCGGTCTGTCCGCCCTCCCTCCGGCCCATCCGTCCGTCCATCCGTTTACAAAATTTTGGACTTGACCAAATTAGAATGATGATTTCTGTATGTGATAGGGTAGAAAACATTGTGGGGAAAGGAGAAAATGCTGGTTACCTGCATTTTCTCATTTTCCCACAATGTTTCAAAAATCCTTCTTCCTTAGAGTCGTTAAAAGTTGGGATTGTTGTCGACATTATCTCAGTATTATACCATTTCTGTCAGAATATTGAAAATCGTGTTGTTTCCGTGGCGTTAGACGCCGTCTTCAATATTGATATTATTCAAGTAACATCACACAATACTAGTACATGTAAATCTGAACAAAACAACGAAATTTCCCCTGATAAAACTTAACTACCATGTTAACCCTTTCCCAAAAGACAATTTTTGAACTTTTCCAACTTGAAAGCATCTATAGACGGCATATTTAAAATTGATATAAATGAAATATAGTTTTCTGATAGGCTACACAACATTTTGGGAAAATGAGAAAATCCTGGTTACCAGCATTTTGCCATTTTTTTTTTTAGCAGAATCTTTTAGAAACCTTTCCTCCTCTGGGTCGATACAACTCAGATTTATTGGTAAAGGGTTAAAGTAACTTTCCAGTCAATCAATAATAACGGGTTGTGTTCCTTTGAAATGTGTATAAGTGAATCTTTGAGTCGAGGAAGGTTCTTTGTTTCTCAGTCCCTCTACATGTGTTGCGTCTCTCTCTCTCTCTCTCTCTCTTGTCTTTTCTTTTTCGCTGTCACTCTTACTCTCCTCCTATCGCCCTCTCTCTCCCTCTCTCTCTCTCTCTCTCTCTCTCTCTCTCTAACTTTTGTGCAAGATGTATTTGCCGGACCCGATAGATCAGTCGGTAAACAGTTCGGGCTTGAATGCAGGAATGCAGGAGAAAGCTGGTTCTATTCCTTCCCCAGCCCGGCAAAATTCTTTCTAAGGACATATGGTAGTTATTGCAACAGAATTAATTTCTGTCACACCTCAGAAGATTGTTGCGACTGTTTCCCTATTGATAGGAAAAGCAGCCAGTGGCTTGGGAAGGGTATTGTTCAAAGTGCTGGTAAAAGAAACACCTGGAATGCATGGATAGGTGCACTGGGTGTCGCGATATATATATATAATATACATGTGTACATTATGTTAAAGATGGCATTAAACACCAAAACATGACACATGAAATGACTACTTGGTCATAGAAACACAATGAAAGCATAGACAGGTGCACTTGCCGCCACGTTAAAATCAAATAATGCTGAAAACGCAATTATACACCACACGGTAAACAAACAAAACAAAACAAAACAAAAAATCGAGGTTTTAAGGACAGCAACTCGTGTTATCACCGCTACGATTTACCATTATTATCTCCCTTACGTAACCCAGTAGGTTTAATATATTCGTAATGAATTATGCCAAGCAGGTCGTTGCATTATATGTATCCGTTTTGTCTTAAAACAGACTTAACCGTTTACTATACAACTCCGAGTTTTAACGACCCCGAGAAAGAAATATTTTAAACACATTGTAAGAAAGAAGAAAATGCTGGGAAACCAACATTTTCTCCTTTCCTCCAAGTTTTCTACCCTTCCAAAGACAAATCAAATTATAATTTGAATAAGATGAGATATGTCGTCTGATAAGGCCTTCAGTTTTTTTCATGTGGTAAAGAGCTAATCATAAGGTATAACTGTCCTTTGACATGGAAGAAATTTTACATAGAGCAACAAGCTTCGACCAAGGTCAGTCACTAAGCATGACTCGTGAGCAGAGAAAATGTTAAGTAACAATAACTCGCAAGACAGTCATGATAAAATCGTGATTGAGTTATTTCCCATAACTCTGACTGGTTGGAGCTGTGAAAGCTATCGAGGTATGATGGGGGGGGGGGGGGGGGGGGGGGGGCAGGGGCAGGGGCGGGGGGGGGGGGGGGGGGAAAGCACAAAAACGCTGCAGAATGCAGAAATTGTTTGCTTCTGCTTGGATGCGAACCTGCGACCTCCAAACTCAAATACAAGCGACTCTATTGACCGAGATATCCGGGCAAATGATATTTTGCTGTGTTCAAAACGTATTTGGCCCTTGTTTCGCAATATCAGACGCGATGGAAAGCTACACAGAAAAAATACAAAAAAAAATCTCGTGTTTCCTACACGTATACAGTTTACATTTATTAGCCATGTTCTGTGAAATGGGGGTTTAATGCGTCTCCAAAATAAATTCGACCCATGTCAGCCTACACAGTCCGCGCAGACTCACCTGAATCAAAACTTTTTGCTATCGATCAGTTTTCTGCATGTCAAAGGACCAGTCTACGCCATGATTCAGTCGGTTGTAAGACAAAATGGATTTTATGGATCAATTATTATTATACGGGATGACTTGCCTTGTATCATACATCACCGAGATGTATTGAACCCCCTCTTGCCAGAGCAAGTTCATATTGCTTTTTTTTAGTTCTAATGCCATCTTTGCTCCCGAATAAAAAGTATAAGTCTTTGCTAAGACTTTTCTCAATAACTAGCAGAACGAAATCTGGTTCTGGACCTCCCGCTCTGTAAATGGATGTCTAGACCATTTGGCCACGCAGACGGTTAGTAATGCATGATCTTTCTTGATGCCGATTTGACCAATTACACGTACCACCCAACACAGTGGTTTAACGATTCCTGTAAAAAATGGCCTTAACCCTTTACCACACAATGACGCCTTTTGACACCCCTGGGAAAGAAGCCTTTTGAAAACATTGTGGGAAAAGGAGAAAATGCTGGTAACCAGCATTTTCTCCTGTTCCCACAATGCTTTCTACCCTATCAAAGAAAAATTGCACCATTTGAGCCACATTGAAATTGTCATCTGCAAATACTTTCAATTTGGACAAGGCTAAAATTTTGTCGTCTGGTAAAGGGTCAAACAACATTGTCAACTGGTGTTTTCTCCTTTTTGTGCAGTGCTTTCTTTTTTTTTCAAAGACCACTCCCATTATTTTAGCCGCATTGGATTTGCAGTCAAGTCCAAAATTATGTTGTTTGGTAAAAGAGTGAAAATGAGACCGGAAGTATCGTAGTTGTTCAAGTTTGTGAAGGCACTCCTAATATATTCAATCCTCGTCCCCTTATAACCCCTCACCACAAAATCTCGTGTTTTAAAGACCCATATAAGAAGGGTTTTGAAAACTTTGCTCGAGAAGGAAAAATTCTGGTAACCGGCATTTCTTCCTGTTCCCACACAGTTTTTATCCTTAAAAAGATTAACTCCCATTATTTTAGCCACAACTTTATAGTCTTCTACAAGTGCATTTGAGCGGTGGCAAAAGGGGGTTTAACGCATCTCCCTGATGCATTATAGCAAGTAAGTCAAACAATTATGAATCCACAAAATCCGATTTATTTTGCCCAGCAAGCAACTGAATCGTCGGATAGAATGACCCTTTGACATGCAAAAAATTTACAAATAGCAAAAAGTTTCCACTCATGTCAGCCTGTGCAGACTGCTTAGGCTGACATGGTTCGATACTTTTTGCAGAGGCATTAAACCCCGCTCTTCACAAAGCATGGCTCTTTTAGGATTGACAGATCGAAAATTTGGTCGTCTGGTTAGACTAAAGTCAAGACCGGAAGTTCCTGAGTTGTCCGAGTTTATCGAGGCGCTCCGAATATACTATTTCTCCATGCCGTTTTATAACCCCGATAACAATAGATAATCTTCTTTTAAGGATTATCCGTCTTTAAACATGTAATCCGAGTTATCAAGCGTCTTTTGTACAACCAGACCTTTACTATAAAATAAATTTGATAAGTTTGACGGGTCCCCGATAAACAACTTGTCATAAACATTGTACACAGTCAATAGGGAACTGTATTGTTTGGTGAAAGTCTATATTTGATATTATACATGTACATATTTGCATATTATAAATTATTCAAAGTTTATACGGGTAGAGGGGGAATTTTAATATATACTACGCCACTTTTATTTACCCGTAAAACGCTGGATACCTGGAATATTTACAGTAATTGCTAGGTAAGTCTTTTTTATAGGGAGTTTACCAACATACGTCTTGATATACTACCATAATCACGTTTAACTCTTTGCAGAACAATAAAATTTTGGACTCGATCAAATTGAAAGCTTTTGCGGACGAAAAATTACATGCAGCTCAAATGATGATTTCTGCTTTGATAGGATAGAATACTTTGTGGGAAAAGGAGAAAATGCTTACTTCCAGCATTTTCTCCTTTTCCCACAATGTTTCCAAGAGCATTTTCTTTCAGTGTCGTTAAAACTCGGGATTGTGTGGTAAAGGGTTTAGAGCTAGTTCAGCTCTTTACCAGATGAGAGAAAACTTGAGAAATATCTAAATTGAAAGTATTTGAAGATGACAATTTAAATACAGCTTAAGTAATTCGACTAACCTTTAAAAGGACAGAGAGCATTGCAGGAAAAGGAGAACATGCTAGTTATCATCAGTTTCACCTTTTCCCACAATGTTTTCAAATGTCTACTTACCCAGGGTGGTTGAAACACCGAATTGTTTGTTGGAAGGTTAACATAATATTTACAGCAGTTCTGTTGCAGGAGAGCATTTTTGAAAATATCGTGGAAAAAGGAAATTGCTCATATAAGGAGATAATAAATATTCCAGGCAGGTAATGAATCCACGACCAACAAGTTAATAACTTACACTATCCCACGTCGCTACAAAAACTAGCACTGTAGCAACGCGGTACAACCGACAAACTTGTCTTAGACCTGGCTGCACTAATGATGCAGCACCCTATGGCAATACAACAAATCTCCTAACCTGCATCGATCCAGTCCGTCGGTCGGTCAGTAAAACACAAAACAGTTGGTCGGTCGGTCGGTCAGTCAGTCCGCCCGTCCGTCCTTCGGTCCTTCTATCCGTCCGTCCGTCCGACCGACCGATCGACGGAATGTAAATGAGTCGATATGGCAGTCAATATATCAGTCAATATGTCAGTCAGTATGTCAGACATGTATCAAAGTCGGCACGTCGGAATGTAGATGGGTCAGTATAACATGCATTTATGTCAGTCAATTTGCCATTCAGTATGTCTGAAAATACAGTAATCAATAAGACAGTCGATTTGTCAAATATGTGTGTCAGTCAATATATAAGTTAATATGACCGTCAGTATGCCATTCAGACTGTTAGTCAGTGTGTCAGTCAACATCCCAGCCAATGTGTCTGACAATGTCAGAATGTCGGACAGAATATCAGATATGTATGTCAGTCAATATGGCAGTCAATATGGCTGTTAGTATCTCAGTCAACATGCCACAATCTATATGTAAGTCAGTATAGAAGTGAGTATGCCAGGCATGTCTATTGGAATGTATATGAATCAGTATGTCAGTCAGTTTGTAATTATGTCAGTCTGTGAGTCAGACATGTACGCCAGTATGTCAGAAAGAATCTTTGTAAGAATACTGCGCGAAGTACTACTAAGAGTGAATCAGGAGAACATGGATAGGTGTACTGGCAGCTGAGATATAACTGAAATAAAGTTGAAAACAACGTAAGTAATAAAAATAACTATGTACCGACCGACCCACCAACCAACCAACCGACCAACAAATCAGTTTTGTCATACAATATACAATGATGCCCCAAGATGCACCAAGACAACACGCAAATAGAATAAATCCACATCTTATCTAAACTTTGTAAACAGATAATAAATAATCGTTCGTTCATTTTACAGCTTAAAAAACAACTCTATCCTCTGTGTAACGGAAATGGACACTTGTATCAAACTGGAAGTGTTTATAGACGAAAAAATAAATGTTGCTTACATGATGGGATTGTCTTACAGCTGGAAACGTTGTTGTAAAAAGTTTTCAAGAGCTTTCTTTTGTCAGTGTGATTAAAACATAGTATCCTTTGGTTGGTTGGTTCTATGGTATTTAACGCCGTTTTCAACATTCTTTCAGTTATATCGTGGCGGCCAGTGCGCCTATCCATGCTTTCCTGGGGTTTCTTTTACCAGTACTCCTCACAATATACTTTCCAAGCCACTGGCTGCTTTCCCACATAACCATCGTCGAAACAATGGTCAGCGGTGAGAGAGGAATGACTCCTTTGGCAGTGACTATCATCAATCCTCGGAAAGAAATTGGCCGAGCCGGGGATCGAACCAGCGACCCCCTGTTCTCAAGTCCAACACGCTACCGACTGAGCTACCGGGGCTCGGCATATTCTTTGGTAAAGGGTTAAATCACCAAATTACGTAATAATTTAATAGGTTTATAGCTTTTAAATGATACGTGGCTGAATCTATTGGATTATTAGCTGCCCTTCTCCCCTCCCCCTTAACCCTTAAGCTACTAAACGCGACTCGCTGACCTTTTGCGGACAGTGTAGATCAAGATCAGACTGCACAGACGTGCAGTCTGATCTTGGATCTACACTGTCCGACAAGGAGATATTGTTCCCCATAAAGGTATGTTTGAATTAACATTATTCGGGTTTTTACTATCGTCTTGAAAGTTTTATTTAACTTATTTAGCAGGATAAGGGTTAAAAACACACAGCAAAGTTAAACAGCCTTTAATTCATTGCAAAATGATAATATGTCAGACTCGTATTATTTGCAAAAATTGGAAGAAGACAAAAAAGTGTAAAAATGTTGTAATTTTATTTTTAGGCTAGAAAATACCTATGTGTGTGTGTGTGAGAGAGAGAGAGAGGGGGGGGGGGTTTAAATGTTTCCTAAATGAAACCTCTTGAAAAAAAAAAAAGTATTTCATGCAGTTAATCTGACTGATTAGGAGCTTATGCAAAACTGTGAGGTTAGAGTACTTCGGTCCGATTTAACCCTTTACCAGACGATAAAATTTTAGAAACGTCAAAACTGAAAGCATTTGCAGACGACAATTTCAGTGTGGCTCAAATGATGCGATTTTTCTTAGACAAGGTAGAAAATATTGTGGGAAAAGGAGAAAATGCTGGTTACCAGCATTTTCTCCTTTTCCCACAATGTTTTCAAAAGGCTTCTCTCTCAGGGTCGTTAACAGTCGGGATTGTGTGATAAAGGGTTAAACAAACCTGGATGTATTATGCCTGACCGGTTCACAACCTATTTCTTGTTGAGAATGTATATTTCCTCTTGCGCATGACTTTTCTCCCATGTTGCAGCAAACTAATACATGAACATACTGTAGCAAAAGCACGAGTATTGTTTTTTTCCCGTTTATCATAATATTTACCCCTTTATTCGTTTTGTGTAGTCGAACTCATGATGAATTTTCCCAGTTTACAAGGAAGCTTTCAAACATGCAAATTTCTGCCGGTAGGCACTTACTTAAAGTTAAAACATGCTCTGTGAAAATGGGCTAGCATCTGCAAAAAGTATCGACCCATAACTCTGTGATGACTTACTTGGTATAATGGATCACGGAGAGGCATTAAACCCCCTTTTGTCAAAGCATCTCTCATGCACAAGAGCTTAACCGAGCTTGAATCCAAACGTACGACTCCAGAATTACAGGCCCTTTACAAAACTGACTGTGTTACTGGGCTCGGCAAATAAATACGTACAGGAGATTAAGCTGTAACTCCTTACCAGAAAACCCCGAGTTTTAAAAAGCAAGGAAACCCTTTAAAACATTGTGAGAAAAGGAGAAAATCCTGGTAGCTAGCGTTTTCTCCCTTTTCCACAAAATTCTATAACCTAAAAAATCCCTAAATTGTCGGTTGCAAAAGTCTTAAATTTGGACAAGTGTAAATTTTTTTGTTCTGGCACACTACTGACTAAATTAAATTAAAATTAAATCAACATTTCCGGCTGATGTTAACAGCGGATAAATTCTAATAAGTGCCAAGTACCTTTCTTAGAAAAAAAATGCCACTGAATCGGACTTGATCTACACTGTCCGCAAAAGAGCCTAGGATTTGTTTTGTAGGCCGAAAGGATTAAAACATCTTAGATTTAAAGGTAGATTATCTGACGATATTTAATCGTTCATCATTTTATTTATTCATATTACTCATTTATTATCAAAACTTTAATCAAAAGGAGTATTTAAAATTTTTTATCGATTTTTGTTCAATCTTTATATCCCCTTCACATCTGTTTATTTACCACTGTAATCCTTTGCCAGACAATCCCCAGTTTGAACGAAATCCGAAAAAAGATAATTCCCAGTTTTAATGAAACGGCCGAAAAAGTTTTTGAAAATATCGTGGTAAAAGGAGAACATGCTGGTTACCAGTATATTCTCCTTTTACCATGATATTTTCTATGATTTCAAACACAAATCCCATTATTTGAGCCTGATTCAGTTTATCGGTCTGCAAATCTTACCAAATTAGACTAGTCCAAATTGAGAGCATTTACCAGCATTTCTCTTTTTTCCAAAATGTTCTCAAAGGTATTTTTCTTCAGGGTCGTCAAAATTCGGGATTGTTTAATAAAGGATTAACCCTTTCCCAAACGACAAATTTTGGACTGGTCCAAATTGAAAGAGTTTGCAGACGACAATTTTAAATTTGATGAAAATGGCAGAAAGTTATCAAAAAGGGTAGAAAACACTGTGGGAAAAGGAGAAATTGTTACGAGCAATTTTTCCCTTACCCACAGTGTTTTCAACAGACTTGTACTGTAGACACGTGAAAACCAGGACTTGTTTGGGAAAGGATTAAATTTCGACAAGTCCTCAAATTTTGGCGTTTGATAAACAGTTAATTTCTACCATACTTGAAAACGCCGACTCTTTTATTTATCTTCTGCGGACACCTTTATGATATCCCGGTGTATATAAATGAGCTATGCTCTGGCGAAAGGGGGCTTGATGCACCTCAGTGTTGCATTATACCAAGCAAGTCATGATATGATTGTGGATCCATAAAATCCATTTTGTCTAACAATAGGCTGAATCCTGAGGTAAAACGGTCCTAAGACATACCTGAATTTACCAAAAGCAAAAAAATGTCGACCGAGGTCAGCCTGGGTTGACACAACGTCTCAGAATCAAAATTGACTTAACTAAAGAAAAAGACTTAAGTTCATTACTGAATTGAGTTTGGAACGTCGTATCAATGATGTTGTTGTCTTTATATGCTTTTAATATGGATGGGTGTAAATTGTGTCGTCTGTAGGTAAATGACGGGTTTTTAGGAATTTCGGTTTTAGGCATTGAAACATTTTTTTTAAACGATTACAATCATTAAGGTAATTGTGTCAATTAATTTTTGTTATTTCTCTTTTTATTTCAGACTGCCCAAAAAGAATAAAGAAAAATGCTAGAAGCCTTTTGCTGAATTTGTACGTCAATATTTCGCGCGAGAAAAAGGTGTCGAGCAGGATTTTATTTCTTTTATAAGCTACCAACATGCTAAAACCGAGGCCGATAAAGAAATCGGCATTGAATGTGCCTCGGTATTCGTCACGTGTTAAACCAGCCAATCCATTTTCCTCAGTGAACAAGTACCAATCACAGAAAGAGGTTGCATTGCGCACACCAGAAACGACGTCATTTCTGGAAGTCACGCCCCTATGTAGAAATAATGCAAAAGGACTTCAGAATTTACAAGACATAAGACCGAAAAGTTTAAAGCCGTTCCGGTCAGGCGAAGTACAGAAAGCCACAGAGTTTGTGCTTGAGGACTATCTAAACGATAAAATATACGAAAGACAACAATGTAACCATCTTAGTCAGCTGATAAGTTCCAAAATCTTAGAAAAAATTCAACAACTTGGATACGGCCGCTACAAAATGGTGGCCGTCGTATCTATTGGTAGCATGAAAGAACGGCCTGGTATGCAGTTCGGCTCCCGTTGTCTGTGGAATAAAGAAACAGACAATTTTATAAGTGCTAAATACAGTAACAGTTCATTGTTTGCCGTAGCTATGGTATATGGATTGTGTTTTGACTGAAGTCTGTGGCACAATTGAATAAGGGTGATGTGGTCCTAGCATGGAAATGATGACTCAGATCTTCAGCATGCACCGTATTTAACAATCATTATCAAATGTATTTTTCTTCTTATTTTCAAGAAATTTCTAAATGCCAAAGGAACGCAATCATTTCTGAATTGTAAAGCCAAAAGACAATTTTTAGACCCGTCCAGATTGAAAGCATCAGTAGACGACATGGTAAATGCGACTAAAAATTGAAATTAGTTTTTAAAAGGGTAGAATTGTGGTAAGAAAAGCAAAATGTTTGTTTACCAGCATTTTCTCATTTTTCCACGGGGTTTTCAAAAGCCTTCTTTCTCAGGGTCGTTAAAACTCGGATCTTTTTGGTAATTGGTTTATTAGGCGCATTAAGGTATACATCGTTACGAGCACACCTTTCATACTTATCTACAAGGTCAGTGTAGCAAGAAAGAAGTGAGACAAGCTTTGTGAAAAGGGGGTTTAATGCATCTGCAGAAAATTTCGACCATCGTCGACCTGGGTCGAAATTTGCTATCGGTCAATTTTCTGCATGCCAAAGGACCCCTATTCTTCATGATTCAGTAAGTTGTTGGATATAATGGATTTTATGGGTATATAATGTATGATGGTTTGCTTGTTAAAATGCATCATAGAGATGCATTAAGCTCCCTTTTCCGGAGCGTTGCTTATGTAATATACATTTTAACCCTTTCCCAAACAAGCCCTGGTTTTCACGTGTCTGCAGTACAAGTCTTTTGAAAACACTGTGGGAAAAGGAGAAATTGCTCGTAACGAGCAATTTCTCCCTTTCCCACAGGTTTTCTACCCTTTTGGAGAACTTTCTGTCATTTTCATCAAATTTAAAATTGTCGTCTGCAAACTCTTTCAATTTGGACCAGTCTAAAATTTATCGTTTGGGAAAGGGTTAAGGGACCAAAGCCCATTGCGATACCTGCTAACTAAAAAAGCTATCATGAAGTTGGTGTTTGTTATATTGATCAGGGATTTCTCAGCACTTTGTGAATTACAGATAGTAAAATGGGTAATTACATTTACTTTGAATTCCCCAACAATCATTAATTATATAAAAGATCTCAAATATAATGTGTAGGGCCCCCGTTACACGAAACTTGTTCCCAGAACGTTCAACACAATTCTAAAGATATCTGGGTCCGCATTCACCAGCCATTCTTTAGTATATTCTTAGTCTTATTCTCCAAGATTTTCTACATTTGAAAGTAGTAACACAACTCCTGATTGGCTAAACCAAATAGTTTAGCCAACCAGGAGTTGTGTTACTTTCAAACGTAGAAAATTCTGGAGAACAAGACAAAGAACATTCTTAAGAATGGTTCGTGAATATGGACCCTGAACGAATCTACCTTTAACGACTAGCTGTTAGCCGGTTGATGTGTTTACAAGTTAAAATCACACCTGAACACTACGTCCACTCCGTTTGCAGACAATTTGAACCCACGCGACCAGATTTTTTTTTTTTCAAACGGAGTGAAAACGAGTTTGGTGTAACGGGATATAAAACACAAAGACATTATGCTCTGACAATAACATTACTGATTCATCATGCCACATACAATTAAATATACATACAAAGTGTAGAAAAAAAGTATTTACTATTTCCATACAGAAGAAAAGTGTGATTTCCTACCCAGTTCGATTCTAGTCCTTCAAGTTGAAGGCAGTACCCTTGAGTTTAGAATCTTATCCCATCCCTATTTCTGAACAAGACACAGGAAGTAAAATATGAGTTCTATCTTGGATAACTGGTTCGAATACAGTTCTATACGGGAAACAGAAACACCGAATTAAACCTTAAACAAAACAAAACGAAAACTCCAAAAGAACTGTTGAAATGTCTAAGTACTAAGGCTGAAACACCACCGCAAACAACCAAAACAACCACAATACAACAACAACAATATCAAGAAGAAGGAGAACAAGAGCAAGAACAAGAACATCTACAACAACATGTACAACAACAACAACGGCAGCAACATTAACAAAAACAGTACTGCTAATCTGCTACTGTGGCTACTACTACTAATCGTAATCGACGTCGTCGGCATGAGCAAGGTCAGCAACATCATTACCTTACACACAATGGATATTGTACGTATTATCACACAGAGGCAAAAATTATGCCGAGTTAAGTGATAGGTTATATTTAGTTCACAATTTTTTTTTTTGCCTTTGCCAATGAGTAACAAATGCCTCCAATTTTATTATTAATTCACACCGTCATCGCATAAGGTACCAAAATAGATGCAGACACAGTAGGTTTTATATAAACTTCTTTTTTTAGGCATGTTCCCCTTAACTTTTCCCAAACAATCTTGATTTCACGACCCTGAACAAAAATGATTTGTAAAACAATGTGCGAAAAAGGAGAAAATGCCGGTGACCAACATTTTGTTCTTTTCCCACAATGTTTTCTACAACCTCTGAAACAGATCCTACATTTTAAGCTACATTTAACCTCTAACCTGCTAAATAAGTGAAATGAAACTTTCGACCCGATAGTAAAACCCCGAATAGTGCTATTTCAAAATTATATTTTGGAAAAAAAGCATCTTCTTATCGGAAAGTGTAGATTAAAGATCAGACTGCACGTTCTGTGCAGTCTAATCTTGATCTACACTGTCCGGAAAAGGTCAGTGAGCCAGGCTTAGCAGCTTAAGGATTAAAACCGGAAAACTAATTTCTATATGGACTAGTCAAGTTAGCTTGTAAACAGTTATGTATCTTTGTAAAAACGGACATATGAGATCAATGTGTTACTCGTCCTCTTTATCACCTGACTTACAGTCTAGGCTTTTTTGTATTTTACTTTTGATACATGTATATCTGGGATTTGTACTACATGTAATGATAATATGCCGATACATTTCCGGATATTTATACTCTCAGCCATTGGTTGATTAGCGATCAAAAAAATAAGGGGATTTTTTTTTTTCTTCGCCATTCATTTTGTTGTTCTAAGTAATTAAAGCCCTTTACAAGTGTGGGGATTTCACCAACAATCAATCTATATCTTTTTTAAACAATACTTATCAATAAAGGCTGTCGCTGAGGTATACTTCAGCGGCGATATTGTGTCAGTAGAAACCGATGTCCCATTGAATATAAACCAAAGAATGGGTGTTACAGAATTCGGAAAATTTGAGCCATGCTCTTGCAAAAGGGGACTTAATGCATCTCTGTGAGGCATTATAATAATCAAGTAATCACATAATTAGGGATACATAAAATCCATTCAGTCTGCCAAGTGACTGGATATGGTGGTAGATTTGTCCTTGGACATGCAGAAATTTAAATTTACAAATACCAAAAAGTTTCGGCCTATGTCAGCCTACACGGACCTCGCAGGCTGACATGGATCGATACTGTTTGCAGGTGCATTAAGCCCCCTTTTGTCAGAGCACGGCTCGTTTGTATATGTATACTCTGGAATATAATTTTTATCACACAAACACCCTTCTTTCAGTGTAATACAGCCACATGTGACGAACTTTTTTATCTTTCACACTTTCGAGATTAATAAAGCAAATACATGTAGTCCCATATTTGATCAAAGCTCTGCAATTTCATTCCTCCTTTCCAAAACATTGCTGGCCCTGATTTCTCTTTAAAATAATTGTCAAAATTGATTACCGTGACAAAGCCGTGAATTTTATTATCTTAAAGATGCGTCCTACGGTCAGGGAGAAAAACGCTGTTAAAACTTGAAAGCGTGTAGAATGGGTCAGACTTTGGTAAGCTGTGCAAACATAGAAACAGAACAGAATCTTTATCGTGACTTAAAGCACAAAGTCTCATAGTCACAAAGACTTACATATATGCATGTTATGAAAATGACAGTCATGTATCATGGAAGAATATAATACTAACAATGATAACAAAATATTAAAATATAGTTGCACAAGTGAGAGAAGCTGAGAAGTAAATTTTCTATCCTGGAATTAATTGCTCGACTGAGTAGTAGACTTTCTTTATTTAAAAGCATGTTTATAACATAGCTAAATTACAAATATATATGGTGTAAGGGATAGCGAAACTTAATTTGTCCTCATCTAAAACTGAAAACGAAAACAGTGACTTCTTTAAAGGCTGCCAAAAAATTAAATGCATTTTCTATCGGTCAGAATCTGAGCAACCCTTGCAACCGTCTGGGGCAAGATTTGGCATGAAGATACAAGAATGATTATAGTTTGATAAAATAAAGACGAAATGGATTAAAATCTAGCTGAAAACAGGTATGGGTGAATCTTTAAGATTCAAAACAAAATCATTACATGCAAGGTTCGTAGGAACTACTTTTCTTTCGTGATGCACACACCTATAGCCATTTTCAGTCGATTTCCTGCAAGATTTCTACCCAAAATTACTTGGGTACGATGTTTTAAGGGGACAAAAAGTACAATAAACTTTAGATTTAGAAAGGAAATCTAGGTAATTTTGCAAACTTTCAATACAAGATTGATTATTCCACCATTCTAGACAAAACCTACTTAATAAAAAGCATGAAATAGCTCAGTGGAACACAAAAATTCAATGAACGCAACGCGGCAAAATGTTTTCTGTGATCTGTCCGCCATATTGAAATTCTTGGCGATACACCTCAAAACCCGCTCGCCTGCTAGGCAAGCGCTTGCGGCGAGCAACGCATTCGATAGAAATTTGCTCGCGAGCGCTCGAAAGCGCTTGCCATATTGAACGAACGGCTGATCTACATGTACATTGGTCGCAAAAGAAACTGAAATTGTGAAAGGCGCTTTAACAGCTAAAGCTAAATCGATGATTGATCGGTAGTTTGTACTTACCTCTCGCATCCATCATGATCAATCAGACCCTTTTTTTCCGGTTTAATCTTTAACCCAAACTAACCCGTGTTTTAACGAGCCCAGACGAAAACATGCTTTTGAAAACACTGTAGGAAAAGGAGAAAATTCTGGTGACCAGGTCATTTTCCTCTAATATTCTCTACCCTTTCAAAGACAAATCCCAGTGTTTTTAGGCACATTTAAATTACTAGTATCGTCTGCCAATGCTTTCAGTTTTGACAAATCTAAAATTTTGTCGTCTTATAAAGAGTAAGCCCTTAACCACACAATTCCGAGTTTTAACAACCTCGAGGAAGAAGCCTTTTGAAACATTGTGGGAAAAGGAGAAAATGCTGGTTACCAGTATTTATTCCTTTCCCCTCAATGTTTTCTACCCGTTCAAAGACAAAGTCCATTGTCCAAGCCACATTCATACTGCGAATGCTCTCAATATGGAAAAGACTAAAATTTTGTCGTCTGGTAAAGAGTTAAAACATTTCCTGTTTGGCCGTTACATTGTCCCATTCGAGGCTGGTCACGTGGTCAAGTCATAGTTCGTCACGACATGGTTACAGCAAATGGCGAACCTGTAGTAAATAATCACTTACACACGTTGGAGTGAGTTTTAACGAGTGTTTAACGACTATTTAACGAGTCATTGATATATTACTAGTATACCATGTTCTCCTCATTTAATGCAAGCGGTCTCACACAGATAATTCCTATTGGTACATCGAAAACTAGAGTGAACATTACTGTCGTCGACTCTGTGCTGATCTTTTCCAGGCAAATCACTAGTACTGCTGTTTATTTCTCTGAAATGTATCTCTACTGGCCTTTACAAAAAGGTCCAGAAAATGGCATTGTGAGCCTTTTTGCAATTCTTTTCCCAACATAAGTGCATATACCCTCGGAAAAATCAGAGTAAAAAGAGGCCATGATGAGTTTAAAAAAATCATATTTCCTGATAAGAGAACAATTAAAAGCTTGCAAGGAAAGTGCACAGTGCCTAGCCCCTGTAGTGAAGTCGGTTGCGTTCAGGATTTGAGGCCAAGGAATCGCTAGTTCGAATTTCCTGATCGTCCATTGTTTTCCTAGAACTGATGATAGTTACTGACACAAGATTGACTTTTTTACGAGGATTGCTAATAGACATTGAGACAAGATTCATTCCTCTACCATCTCTGATCGTTGTTTTGATGATGGTTAAGTGTGAAGCAGCCAGCGGCTTTGAGGGAATATTATCATGCGAAGCACTGGTAAAAGATACTCCAGGAAAGCATGAATAGGTGCACTGGCCGCCGCGATATAACTGTAATGGTGTTGAAAACGACGTTAAAGACCGTACAAAAAAAACAGCATAGCTATGCCTATCCTCTCCAGACAGCAAATAAACATTACAGACACATGGTAGACCTGACCTTTCATCTTTTCTCTGGTACCAGTGTAACGTTAGTAGAAAGACTTGATATAACTTTTCATGTGGGACTACTTTCGACTACTACAACCAGTAAGCACTCCTTTCTGGCGTTAAACCAAACCTACGTTCATTGTTCCTAACCCTTCAACAAACAACCACAAGTTTAAAGAACCCCGAGGAAAAAAGTTTTTGAAAATATTGTGGGAAAAGGAGAAAATGCTGGTTACCAGTTTTTTTTTTTTTTTTTCCTTTTCCCACAATCTTTTCTGATCTTTCACAATACAAATTCCTTCATTTGAAGCAGATTAATTTTTCGTCTGCAAATGCTATCAACTTGGACTGGTCTAAAATGTTGTCGTCTGCGTGCACATGCTTTCAGTTTTGACCAGTCTAAAATTTTGTCGTCTGGAAAATAAAGCAGGTGTCACATTGTCCCGAAGACGGTCGCACAGCAGCAGCAGCAGCAACAACAACAACAACAAAAATCATCGTAAAACCTATATCATATGATAATGATAAATTAATTCAGAAAAAAATAATTAAAACCATATAATCAATTTATCATAACGTTGAATTTGGAGATGAAATGAATAAAGTGATTAAAAAAAAAATGAAAATATGCAGGAGGAGAAGGTTGCTAAAAATATGCTGAGTCGTTGTTTTTACAAAAAATATAGAGATTATTGACATTTGGGAAATGCAATAAGCATTTAGTCTTTTTCTTTGAAGTTGAAGAATACGCGAGTGATGCTCTGTGAAAAGGGGGTTTAATGCAACTGCAAGAAGTATCGACTCAGGTCAGCCTGCTTCTTTGGTTTTTGGTCTTCTCATGATATATTTTCCTTGTCCTTTTACAGGTTATAGTGCCAGAAGAGAGAGAGAGAGAGAGAGAAAGAGAGAGAGAGAGAGAGATGTGCTTTTGACGACCTTAATATTTTCAGCGCCATAGGCGAAAATAGGGCTTTTGCTGACGGCACACATCATATCAGACTGCACAAAAAGTTCAGTCTTGAATCTATACCGCTCGCTTGTTTAGTCATCTCTTTCTGTGTTTCAGTGGATTGTATTTACAGCAGTCGAAAAGGTTCGATAATACATAATATATTTTTGGGTAAATTGATTGGTTGAATGGTTTTTAAGCTGCTTTCAACATTATTACAGTCACATCACGACAACAGCTCACACATTGATGAGTGCCCTTAGTTTACCCAGTGCTAGTCTTGGGCTCTGAAGTATCTGGCCCAAAACCATTGCCGAAAAAAAAAACAAAAAAAACAGTGTTTCGAGCAAGGACCAAACCGGAGTCCTCTTGGTTACAAATTCTTCACTCTAACTGCTGAGCCATGCAGGGCAGTTTGCGATGACAAAGTGACAGGCATCCTCGTTGACCCAGTTCCGATGTATTCCGTAAACTACATTCATCGCCCCCGGGTTATCTCGCTCGCGTATGTTTTCTCGTTCTCATGATGCATTTTGATTGGTAATCTCAGTTTTTCAGTGTGAAAATTTAATCTATTTTATTAACCATATGCCATCATTTCTATTTTTAGCTCGTCTACAACCAATCAAATCGCTTGTTTCAAATTAAGCTTGGCGATACTTTAACTATCGCCGAGGCCGTGAACATCATTGACAAAAGTTTACAAAAAACATTCGTAGTCACCCCAGCTTAAAGCCTCTGAATATTTGCCTTTGTATACAAGGATTTGTAATGTCTGCCCTGGACTGTCGTTAGGCAAATGCCACAGAAGGAAGGCATTCGGCATACCTCGGGTGATCCGTTGATCAAATCCCTCGGCTGTATCACGTAGCTTGATATGCACCTACACCGTACATTTCGCACACCTCCGGAAGCACACCGCTTTACCGTTATTGAAACTGTAAGGCACCTCTTTAGAAAGAACGCATGAGTAAATTTTCAATCGTTATCTTTCTAAGAGTATTTCAGTCGGCAAACAGTTTGTACATTCAATTTTTAGAGTGGTTTATCAATTCCGTTAGGAGCTTTCATCGACAGATCGATAGAAGTGAATAACCTCACAGTGGTTGTTCATGTCGTTGCTAAGCGATCTACAGGGGCGCCGCCATGTTTAAGATCATGTGATTGGTAGTTCAAAATGGAAGCCTCCCTTATACAGACGAGGTTAGATGTAGGTACGGAATCGGCCGAGTTGTTACGAGTGAGAAGGAAGGCCCACCGGCGGCAGCCATATTCGTTGATAACGATGTGGGTTTTACCCGGTTTATTCATAGTAACGGAAGAAATGTGATTATCCTCCACTACAATAGCGTATCGTTATGTTATCGACAATTCGACTGTCTATTGGGTGTAATTCACAATTTTATGAATATTCATAGAAACGACGGTTTCGCAGTTGAATGTCCCGGGGGTGATGGATTCTAATACTTCACACCTGGGTTTAACGAAGGTGAGTTAAAGAAGGCTATTTAGTTTTCATTCTGTAAATAAAAAGTTCTTGTAAATCACTGGTAAAACACTAGATATGAGCGGCAACGTGATGTATTATACCAAGCAAGTCATCATATAAAGAAAATATAGATCTATACAATACATTTTGTGTAACAGCCGACTAAATCATAAGGTAGAATGGTCCTTTGATAAGCAGAAAATGTAAAACAGCAAAAAAAAAATTACGATCCAGGTCAGCATGCGCATACTGCACAGGCCGACATGAGTTGATGCATTTTGCACATGCATGAAACCCCCATTTCGCAGATCATGCATGACCCATTTATTTATTCTTACTGCAATCGTAAAGAAATTTGTGGGGTTACATTTGTTAAAAAAAGAAAACGATTTTGGTGATTAATCAACGAGATGATCGTTTTTCAATCGGTAACTCCATCTGTTTTTAATTACATCAGACGTGACGTCATCGTACTAATTTGAATACGAATATTGATCACGTGACATGCCCAAAAGTCTTTGCGAAACTCTGGCACGAGATTTAAAAAAAAAAAAACTTTAAGAGTTCGTAGCCCTTCAAGGGAATACATTTTAACACTTTTTTCTTACTTTTGTCTTTCTTCTTCAATGATGATTTGCCAGCTTTCATAAGTTCAGTGATAAGTCATTTTTAAAGGTAGGCAAGAATACAAAAGTCTGAAGAGCTCCCTTTAACGTGTTGTGTTTTATTTTTAAGAGGTTCAGACGGTTGATTTATGGGGAATATGACGTCATTATAATTTATGAAATTAGGACAAGAGCACAGGTTTTACAGACTTGAACCCTTTCTCTGCCAATGGGAATCTATACAACTTTGGAGGACGGCGTGGATCCAAGATCAGACCGCATATAACGTACAGACTGATCTTGATCTACACCGTCTGCTACCTGCAGCTAAACCATAATTAAAATCGTTTATTCATTCATGTATTTGTTCGTATTTGTAGCTTCTATTTCAGGAACCCAGTTCTTAGTATCTAAAGCGCTGGAACCAACTTAAATTGTTCTTGTGGTCAGTGAAGGTCGGGATCAAATTGCACAGTACATGCAGTCTGATACCGATCTACAATATCTGCTACTTCTTTATGTATTCTGGTAGAAACAACCTTTGAATAACAATATTTAGGCTGTTTTTACTAACTGAAAAGGTCCAATTCATCAGTTCAGTGCTTTACATATTAAAGGTATTTTGTTTTATCATTGTATTGCAGATACGCTTGCATGAATTCGTCACAATTCGGCCGATTTCGTAACTACAACTTACCTCGTCTGTATCAAGGATCCATTTTAAAGTATACTGTCAGTCACATGATCTTAACCCTTTACCATACGACAAAATTTTAGACTTGCCCAAACTAAAAGCTTTTGCACACGACAAATGATTGTGACTCAGAACTAGAAATTCACCATTGGAAGAGTAGAAAACATCGTGGGAAAAGTTCTCCTTTTCCGATAATGTTTTCAAAAAGCCTTTTCATTAGGGTCGTTCAAACTCGGGATTTTGTGGTAAAGGGTTAAACATGGCGGCGCTCATGTAAATCGACCTGCCGCTGTAAACCACGGTTAAATTATTCACATCTATCAACCTGTCGGTGAAATCGGCCAAAGGAAAACGTTAAAAAATGAATGTACAAACTCTGGCAACGACAATGTTTTTGGTAAAAATTTAGATAGATAATTGCGACTCTGTTTTTTTTATGGAGCCTTACAATTTTATGGACGTTAAAGAGGTGTACTTCCGGCGAAGAAATATACCGTGTAGGTGTATATTACCCATTGTAATACAGCCGAGGGATTTGAACAACGGATCATCCAAAAATTGCCGAATGGTGCGCTTGTATACTTTGTTTTTGTGCTGAAAGTAAAGAAAGATATACAGTATAAAAGATATACAGTATAAATTCTTGTTCCAGTTTCTACTTCCGTCGCGTGTTAAACAAGTACTTTGCATGTCAAGTAACATTTCATTGGGTTTAGTGAAAACCATTATAGGTAGTATCTGTCAAAGCTCTAGTTACTGACAGAAAAATGTAATGTAAACCTAGAACAAAAATTGCCAACTTTTGTTCTAGTTTTACATTATATTTTTCTGCCAACGACTGGAACTTTAACAGATTGCACTATGACACATTATCAGACTTATGATAACATCCATACTTTTATACGGTATGAAAGTGGTGACCGAAAATAAACAATGCGGGTATAAAAATGCATTTAAATTTAAATCATACTATTTAAAAGTATGAAAATTACTGTGCATATGACAATCTGTTATTGGACAATCAGTTCAAGTGTTAGTCGCTGGCAGAAGAATGATTTTTAAGACAAGGTTAAAAGTTGCCAAGTCGCTCGATCTTTTGTTTACTTTTTACCTGGCTTTGAAATTCATTTTTCCGCCAGCGACCAGTACTTGGACCGACCGTACATTAACAGATTGTCATTTTAATCCTAAGTACCATATTTTAAAATTGGTATGATGTAAATTGAACTGCCTTTAAATTAATCTGTTTTTCATTCCCGATCTGTTCCCTTTTGGTCGCTCGTAGGCCTTTAAGGTAACAGGTTAACTGGATAATCGATTGGCAGACTTTTCGACAATTTACATCTGCTCTCTTTCTCTCTCTTTCCCCCCTAATTTCCTGCGACATCTGACTGACCGTCTGACACAGTTTAGTTTCTCTTCTGTTCATTCATCGATCAATTGTTTAGTATATAATACGAGCACAATGATCGATGTAATTTTGCAATGATTCATAAACAGTTCTCACGATAAACTTACCAACCGACAGTAAAGTTACATTTTAGTCGAATACTATTGGGCGTTAACGCTTAACAAGACGATAAACAGTTTAGACATGTACAGACTGATAGCACATGCAGATGACAAAGTAAATGTGAACCAAATGATTGGATATGCTTTTGATAGTTGGAAAAAATATTGTTAAAAAAAGCTAGTTGCCAGCATTAACTTTCCTTTTTTTGCCACAATCTCTTCAAAAGGCGTGTATCTCAGGGTCGTTTCATGTCGGGATTGTATGGCAAAAGGTTTTAAAGCGTCAGAAGATAGATTTCGACCCCCTTTTTTTGTGTGTGTGAGGAAAAAATACAAAAATACTACAGAAAGAAATTGCCTCCGCTGTTATTCGAACCTAATACCCTCAAAACGATTAATTGACCTATGGATTGTGTAGTATTTGACACCGTTTTTTTCAGTCATATAACGGCAGCCAGTGCACCTATCTATGCTTTCCTAGAGTTTCGTTTTACCATTACCTCGCACAATATTCTTCCTTAGTGGGCTGCTTTCGCACATGACCATCGTCAAACAATGATCAGCGGTGTGAGATGAATGAATCCTGTCGCAATTACAACCTTCAGTCCTCAGAAAGAAATTTGCCGAGCAGGGGATTCGAACCAGCGACCTCTTGGTCTTAAGTCCTGTACGCTATTGACTGCAGTACTGGGGCCCGCAATCTTCAAAACAACAGTCTTGCGACTTTTTCTAAAATAGGCATTTCGAACTTTTGCGAGACTAGGAAATCCACATTATCGCACCATTTATGTACAAAAATTGCCCTTAGCACAAACAAAAACTTGTTCGCGTGTTTGATAATTAATTTTGACTCAACAATTTTTGTCACAAAGGGAGCTATTCAGATCTTCATAATCTCACTAACCTTCAAAAATGATATATTACCGAATTAAGTAACTCGATACCAGGTAAGACAAAAATAAGAAAAACAATGTTTTAGAGGTAAGTAATTCCTAAATGGGATACGCTGCCTTTTTAAGTATTTTAAGATTTCGTTCCAGAATTTCGTAAGTCTGTACGAGTGTCACATGATCAATACTACACTTTTATTACCACTCCCTTGCACTACGGATCATTCCCATTCACCTCTGTAGCTGGCTCAGAAAGTAGTCCGTCATCGCGTGATATTTTCGTCACATGACCATAACTCAAAATGGCGACACAAACGCCGGTGAAAGAAAGACCAATCGATTGTTTTGTGTGCTGTTCAAACAGCATAGGGCCAATCAGACTTAGTGGTAGGAAATGTGAAAAAGAGGGATTTTCTGAAAAGCTTAAATGTCTTTTAAAGGACGATAACTTGTTTTTTAATCTTACAAACTTAGATCCATCGGCGTGTTAAATTGTCATCATTCATGGGCGCAGCCATTTTTTTTTTTTTTTTTTTACAATTGGCGTAAGATTCTGATCAGTAAAGAAGCTTGAAAAAATAGTTGCATTGTATACAGGTAAATTCATCAGTTTGAATGCACCTATAATGTATTCGGAATCATATTTCCTTTGTCTACTTTATTATGTTACACATGAAACAGTTAAACAGTAACAAAACATTCCTCGGTTTGACAAGATTCTTGTCATTTAGCCCGTTGCAGAGATGTATGGTGAGAGTAACGAAAGACAACTCTGCTCGGAGATTGGTTTATTACGAGGATTCGTATTCAAATTAGTACGATGACGTCATATCTGATGTAATGAAAATAATCAGTTACGTATTGCAAAACGATCATTAAAACGTCCAAAATTGTTTCTTTATGATCGGAAGAAAAGAAATCTAATATAGCTGTGCTTATCGGTGTTTCACAAGAATAGGTGAATTGTCAAAATTAAATCTGTCACTGAATATCACTGGAAATGCACTACTGGTATATGATGGTAAAGAAAAATATATCCAGTTGTCTTTTTCGATGTTTTACAAGAAATTTTGATTTGTGCCATAAAAAACTAAGTAGCCCCATTTAAATAACATATGTAGCACTCTTCGTTAATTGAAAACAGGAAAAATGAACACTTTGTTACGCTCTCTTTGATAGCATGTTAACCCTTAAGCTGCTAAGCGCGACTCACTAAGCTTTTACGGACAGTGTAGATCAAGATCAGACTGCACAGAACGTGCTACACTTTCCGATAAGGAGATATTTTTCCCAAAAAGTAACGTTTCAAAAGCACCATATAGGTTTTTAGTATTTGCTTAAAAGTTTTAATTTATTCAGCAGAACAAGGGTTAACCCTTTCCGTGCATGGGCGAAAAGAGGGTTTTTTCCGGAGAGTATAGCTCAAGATCAGAGTGCGCAGAGCGTGCAGTCTAATCTTGGGTCTATACCATCCGCATGTTTAGTCTTGCTTATTAGATAAAAATCTTTCTGAGTTTCAGTAGATTGCATATTCAGCCGTCGACAGGGGCAGAGTTAATAATATATTTGAGGCTGAAGAATGTGATTTTTTTTTCAAGAGAGACAGACAACTGATTTATGGGGAATTTGACGTCATGATAATTTATGTAATGAGAACAAGAAGGATTAATTGAGTTCCTTTTTTATTTTTATTTTTCTGTTCTCAATGGATTTTTACAGTCATTTTAAATAATAAATGAGTCTTGCTTTGGCAAAAGGGATTTTAATGTATCTCAGTGATGCATGATGCCAAACAAGTCATCACATACCTATGGATCCACAAAATTTATTTTGCCCAACAGCCGACGGAAATCATGACGTAATTTGATTTTTTTGGCATGCAGAAAATTGACCAGTAGCAAAATCTTTTTGTCAGGTCAGCTTGCGCGGACTGCGCAGGTTGGCATGTGTCGATATGGGTTTTTTTTTTTTTTTTTGCAGATGAATCAAATCCCCTTTTCACAGAACGTGGCTCAACTGTATTTTTCTTTATTTGTAAATTTTTATGAAAGGGTAGTAATTCCTTTCTGCAATAATGATAAAAATAAGGTGATTATTTAATTACAAACAACAATTCAAAAAAACTCAAACCAAAAAAATGCGGCTCAGTTAAGTTTATGTAAGTTGTTTGAAATTATAATGATAGCAAATGCTTAAGGCATATCAAATGCCGAGCCCATGTAGCGCAGTTGGTAGTGTACAGAACTTGACATCCGGGGTCCTTTGGTTCGAATCCAAAGGTCGGCAAATTTCTTTCCGAGGACTGATGACAGTCATTGCGACAGCATTCATTCCTTTCTCACCGCTGATCAATTTTTCGATAATGCTTATGTGGGAAAGCTAGAAAGCAGACTGTATCTCGGGAAGAATATTGTGCGAAGCACTGGTAAAAACTCCAGGAAAGCATGGATAGGTGCACATGCCTCGGCGATTTAACTGAAATAATGTTGAAAACGGCGTTAAACATCATACAAACAAAACAAAGGACGCCATTATAAAAGCAGTTGCCCATTACTCATACCTTACCATAAAACCAATTGCTGCCATCGATACTTTGAGTGTTGCCCGATGTCTATCACACGGTAACGGGTGATAGAACGGGTACCGGTCTCTCATCCAAAGATAGACTGGGAATCGCACAAATTATTATACTTCTTAAAATTCCATCGATCTATTCATCTTCTTTATCAACTAACTGACTTTCCTTTTAAAGGAGCTAATCTGATTTTTATAATCTCACCAAACTTAAAAATGATTCGTCACGGAATTAAGTAAGACGGTAGCTGGTAAATCATCACTATAAAAAAAAAAACGTAAGATAAATATTTGTAAGAGGTGTTTCCATAATGGGCTATGCAGCCTCATAAAGTAATTTTAGTTTTCGTGCCAGGGTCCGTATTCACCAACCATTCTTAAGAATATTCTTGGTCTTGTTCTCCAAAATTTTCCAAATTTGAAAGTAACACACCCTCTGATTGGCTAAACCATTTGGTTTAGCCAATCAGAAGTTGTGTTACTTTCAAACTTGGAAAATCTTGAAGAATAAGTCTAAGAACGTTCTTAAGAATGGTTGGTGAATACGGACCCAGAATTTCGCAAAGGTTTATGAGAATGTCACATGATCAAAAACACGCGGAGATTATATAGAATCGTATTCTAATACGTACGATGGCGTCATATTTTATCTCATTGAAAAAGGCAGAGTTACCGATTGCAAAGAGACCAGACAAATTTGCATCTTTTTACTGTATGACACCGAACAGTTTCGTTACGTTTGCAGGAACAATGCGTTTTGTAATATTTGTTAGTGTGAAGCAAAAAAATTAGTTTGCAGCAAAAAGTCAACAAAAGCCCTTAAAGTAACCTTGAAGTTTTGTTTAAAACCTTTCATTTTACATTGTCTTTGTAACAAGTGTGTATAACGGCGTTTATCGATTACTGATAGAAGGCTCAAAAAGTATTATTTTGTAGGTTTCTATGGCATAATTTTCTTTGAAACATTGCAGAGACACAAATTAATGGTGACTAAATATATGTTTTTAGAACTCCTTTGCAAAGGCTTAACCATAATCGAGTTACAAGCTGATATTGCTTAACGCGAATTGGTATTTGACAGTTGCACTTTATCAAACAGAGGCAGAGTGAAGGAAGAGTATAAAAGGGAAATGTGCTCACGTGTACACCAGTCCCGAAGACATGAGCAAAAATTCTACACCTAGCACACTTGAGTGCAATTATAAAAGACCCTTCTCATTACCAAGAAAGAGCGAGTCTGCCATGTCGGAAGGGACGTCAGAACAGACATCTCCAGATCAGAGCCTTTAGCCAATACAAGAGAACACGTCCTCGCCTAGGTGTTCGTCACCAACCGGAACAATTTCTCCGACGGTTTACGAAGCAGTTGGTTACCTTCCATTGATGGCTTACATGGCATTGACTGATGAGTACAAAACAGTAACAGCAAAACTGCCATCACTTCAGACTCAAACTTCCTCTACGATATGAATCATCGTAGACGTGCGGATTAAATGAAAACATCGGCGGCCAGACAACAAAATTTAGCACTGTGTTTTCAAAAGCATTCTTCTTCAGGTTCGTTGGAACTAATGATTGTAAGGTAAACAGTTAAGAGGAAAAAACACAAGGCTGAAAGGACGAGTAGGAATACTGAAAGCAAAGGCCGATAAGAGAGAACAGTACGACCGCCGGAACTGCCCACGACTCTCAGGTATACCGGATACCAAGGACGAGTCTGTGGGCGATAAATTATAGAGTAAACAACAGCAATCGACCCTGACCTTACGACTGGTGAGATTGGTCCTGCACTTCAGAGAAGCCGAAGTATAAATAGCTAGGACGACACCATGAGACATCATCATCAAATTTTTAATTTACAGTTCCCGTCAGAAACAGTTAAGAAATGGTGGTCATGCTTGCGTATTCCTGAATGAAGACTATGAAGGCTGACAGATAAGTTGTCAATCTTGAACTGAAGGAGTTAGGCAGTGATGTCTTGTTTTAGCCCTACTATTCCCTGACAATTGAAGGCTGTGTACTCGAAGTCTTGTGCCAATTGGTCAATTTACAGTGAAGAGGTAGCACTCTAAAGTAAACAATGCAAGTGACTGGCAAAAGTGCACAAAGGCTGCCATTCACGATTGTGGCTTTGAATTGATTGAGCATCCGCTTTATTTGCCTGGTCTCGCTCCTACAGACTTTCATCTATTTCCAAAATTGAAAAAAGAAAGGACATTTCCGGTATCCACTTTCGGTCAGATGATGACGTCATGCATGCAATGGAGCACTTTCTGAACGGTCAAGAAAAGACTTCTTGTTAAAGTCGCACCGAGGCCCGTAACCATCGCGTGCAAAAGTGTATGGATAATTAAAGGAATTATGTTGAAAAACAATGCAATACATGTTCGCTTTAAGTCAAATTCTTATATATGAGTTTCACAACTTGTCAATCAGCCCTCGTAACTTACATTTGCAGTTCACTGGCCTATCCGATAGATAGATATAAATGTATAGCTTGGCCCACAAGATATGCACAAGCTAATATACTTTTATATCTGTGGGATAGACCAGAAGACTGCACATTGAAGACAAAATATTTGATTACTCGAGGAAGATAGCAAACGACAAAGTAATTACAAGTAAATGGACAAAGGTCGGAGTGATTTCGGTAAAAGACAGAGTGGATACCTTCGTCGATCTGGATAAATTAAAAAGCAAAGCTTTATCCTCTTTACCTTTTATTTTATATGCAGTATACTTACCTGTGCAGTCAATACACGCTAATCAAGACAATGTTCATTCTATCAAAGACATGTTCCATCATCTGATCCACATTTAATCTATTGTCTGTCAAATGGCATTATTTCGTGGTCTGGTATAGGGTAACAAACAAAAGTCAGTTGAGATCAAATATAAATGAACCACGCGGCGTAAAAAGGTTGTTAAATGCATCTGCCAAAAGTATCAACCAATGTCAGCCTGCGCAGTCCGCGCAGGCTGACATCGGTCGATACTTTTTGCTATGGATATTTTTTCTGTATGTCAAAGAACTATTCTACCACGCAATTTACCCCAGTGTTTTACAGAACGGATACATATAATGAGACGACTTGCTTGGCGTAATGGATTACGAAAATGGCTTTAATCCTGCTTTTTCCAGAGCGCTGCTCATTAACATTAACAATGTGCACATATTTTACACAACATGATCGATGGATGAACATGTAAGGGAAATACTTTTGCAAAGTAAAATGTTAATCACATTGAAGAAAGTCAAAAATAAGATAAAAGGATGTTTCAAATAGACGAAAAGATGACAAATTGTTCAAAGGTCTGTCGACAAATAAACTTGCAAACTGAAATCAGGCAAAGGGCTACCTCATTACCACACGTCAAAACTTTGGAAGTGCTCAAAATGAAAGCATATGTAGACGACAACTTAATTAGAGCTGAATTGATGGAGTTCTTTCATAAAGGGTAGCAGACATTATTGGAGAAGTAGAAAATGCTGGTTACCAACGTTTTTGCCCCTTTACTATAATCTTTTCCAAAGCCGTCTTCCTCAAAATCGTCAAAACTCGGGATTATGTTGTCAATGGTTTCAACAAGCATATGAATAGAGGTTTTCGAAGACATTGTGGGAAGAGGAGAAAATGTTGGTGACCATCATTTTCTCCCTTTCCAATAATGTTTTGTACCATTGAAAAGGTGGACGACATCATTTAAGCCACATTCATTTCTTTTTTTCGTCTGCGAATACTTTTAATTCGGAAGAGTCTTATCTTCATTTTCGTCTGGTAAGAAGCTTAAATATTATGTAGTTAACTAAAAACATTATTCAGCGGTAGAAATCTCAAATGTCTATTAAATTATATCCCGGTACTTCTTTTGATACAACTATGCCATGTCCTGAAGCATCATCGAGGGGTAAGAACAATAGCACAATAGCATCTGCACGAGTGTAGGACAAAAGCTCACCACATCAATTTCCATCTTAACGAGTAAGAACGATTTCCCACAGGGACAGTAACCACTTGGAAAAGCGTAGGACAAAGGATACTAGGACCACTGCAGATGGACAATTACAATCTGGACGAGTGTAGAGCAATTGCCCACAACGACAATTACCATCTGGAGGAGTGTGAGACAAGTACCCATAAGGACAATTACAATCTGGACGAGTGTAGGGCAATTGCCCACAGGGACAATTACCATATGGGAGAGAGTGAAACAAGTACCCACAAGGAAAATTACCATCTGACGAGTGCAGAGGGCGATTGCCCACAAGGACAATTACCATCTGGAGGAGTGTGAGACATATACCCACAAGGACAATCACAATCTGACGAGTGTAGAACAACTACCAATAAGGATAATTACCATCTGGAGGAGTGTAAGACAAGTAGCCAGAAAGACAATTACAATCTTGACGAGTGCAGAGAAATAGACCACAAGGACAATTACCATCTGGAGGAGTGTGAGACAAGTACTCAAAAGGACAATTAACATCTAGACGAGTGTAGGGCAATTGCCAACAGGGACAATTACAATCTGGAGAAGTGTGAGACAAATATCCACAAGGACAATTACCATCTGACGAGTGCAAAGCAAATGCCCACAAGGACAATTATCATCTGGAGGAGTGGGAGACAAGTACCCACAAGGACAATTACAATCTTGACGAGTGTAGGGCAATAGTTCAGAAGGACAATTACCATCGGGGGGGGGGGGGGTGTGAAACAAGTACCCATAAGGACAATTACTATCTTGACGAGTGTTGGACAATGGCCCACAAGGAAAATTACCATCGGAACGAGTATAGGACAATTTTTCAGTGAGACAGCTACCATCTGGACCAGTGTAGGTCAATTTCACACTGGGACAGCTACCATATGGACAAGTGTAGGACAAATGGCCACTAGGACAATTACCATATTGAGAAGTGTAGGAAAAATGCCCATCAGGATAACTACCATCTGGACGAGTGTAGGGCTATATCTCATAGGAACAACTAACATCTTGACGAGTGCAGGACAATTGACCACTGGACAGTTACCGTCTGGACATGTGTTTGACACTTTTCCACGATATCAATCTCCATCATAACGAGTGTAGGAGGATTTCCCTCTGGATAGATATCGTCTGGACCGGTGTGGACAATTACCCAATCGGACAAAACCATCTGGACGAGAGTAGAACACTTGCCCACTGGAACAATTGCTATCTAGAAGAATGTCCTGTTAGGCAAATGTCCTAATGGGGACTCGTCCATAAACCAGAATAAACTGCCACCACGCAGTTCTGTATTACTGACTGACCTTTATTTAGATGTAGATGTTTTCTTAAAGAAGTTTAACATTCATTAAATATCCTGAATTACACGGACAATCAATGTTCTTGGTGTTTACAATATTTTTTTTCTTTCTTTGAATCGATATCAGATAAGTGAGCCATGTTCTATGAAAAGGAGGCTTAATGCATCTGCGAAAAGTATCGACCAAGGTTAGGCGGCGGAGTCCACGCCGGCTGGACTACGCTGAAACTTTTCGCTATTGGTCAATTTTTTGTATGTTTAACACTTAAGCTGCTGATAGCGACCCACTGACCTTTTGCGGACAGTGTAGATCAAGATCAGACTGCACAGAACGTGCAGTCTGATCTTTGATCTACACAGTCCGATACGGTATTTTCTTTCTGGTGAAATCAACTTTGAAACAGCAATGTTTGGGCTTTTAGTATCTAGTAGAAATTTGGGTTTCATTTATTCAGCAGCTTAAGTGTTAAGGACAAGTTTACCTCATGATTCAGTCACTTGTTACAAATGGTTTTTATGGATCTATATTTATGTAATGCTATGCATGGTATCATGCATCATAGAGATGCATTAAGCCCCCTTTTGCCAGAGCATGGCTCATGTGTATTCGATAGCTGTTTATTGAAAACCTTTTTGCGGATATAGTTTATAATGGATCATGCGGTTTTAAACACTAAGGTTGCACTTGTACTTATTCACCCTAATGGGTAACCTGATTAAACTATTAGTAAACAGTTCCGAGAAAAAAAAAAAATGGCTTTTGGAAAAGGAGAAATGCTGGTCACCAGCATTTTCTCCTTTTCCATGACATTTCTATCCTTTCAAGGTCAGATTTTGTAATTTAAGTGTCCATTATGTGTTTGTTGTATACACGTTGGGCCAAGCCCCGGTAGCACAGTCGGTAGCGTACAGGGCTTGAGACCAGGCGGTCGCTGGTTCGAATTCAGAGCTCGGCCAATTTCTTTCCGAGGTTTGAAGATAGTCATTGCGACGGGATTTATTCCTCTCTCACCGCTGGTCCTTGTTTCGACGATGGTTATGTGGGAAATCAGCCATTGGCTTGGAAATGATATTGTGCGAAATACTGGTAAGAGAAACACCAGGAAAACATGGATATGTGCATTTGCCAACGCGATATCAGTGAAATAATGTTGCAAACGGGGTTAAACACCACATTATATTTTTAAAGAAAATAACCCACTTGGACTGTTGAGTTCTAAATATAATTGTTCGAATCCAAAGCTCCATGATTTATCATAGTCTTCGAAACAGAATTTATTCTTCTCTCACGGCAGATCATTGTCTGGATGATGCTTATGTAGGAAAGAAGCCAGTGGCTTGGGAAGAATATTGTGTGTATTGCTGCTAAAAGAAACTCTGGCAAAGCATGGATAGGTGCACTTGCCGCCGCGATATAAATAAATAATGTTATAAATCTGTTGGCCCTCTTTACTTACCTGTTGCACTGTCTACAAAAATATGCAAGTTTGTTTTTGAATGCAGTCTTTCTCTAGGTCCTTAAAACTCGAAAAAAAAGTTAAATTAATTGATTCGTTGATTGATTGGTTTTTCACGCGGCTTTCAACATTATTTTAATCATATCACAGCTACAGCTCATGTATTCATGTGAGTCCTGGGTCTCACCAGTACAAGGCTGGGGCTATGAAAGGATTGTCCCTAAGGCAACTTGCTCTAAAATCCCAGCGCCTCGAGTGAGAATCGCACCTCGGGCACCCATGTTGAACATCCTACATCTTCACCGCTGAGCCGTGCAGGATCCCGTTAGTGGCTTACTTCTTCACCAAACGACATTTTAGACTTGTCCAAATTGAAAGCATTTGCAGACGACAATATAATTGTGGCTCAAATGACGAAAATCGTCTTTGATATGGTAGAATACGTTGTGGGCAAAGAAGAAAATGCTGGTTAACATCATTTTCTCCATTTAACACAACGTTTTCAAAAGACGCCATTCTCAGAGACTGCTTTGTAAAGGTTAAAAAAAAAAAAAATGACGATAGACAGATAGTGGCCCCTGCAGATGTTTGATTACACAATGTAAAATGTAATAATTACGTTGCAGTCACAAATTAAACCATAAAACTAATAAAGAACAAGGAATTAAAAAAAAAAAAAACAACGCTGGGCTAAATTCGTTCATTAGCATTAATAATTTGCGCACTATATAACTACTTTATTTTGCATTGAAATGTATAACAAACGGCTCTTATTTGCATTTAAATGTATAAATTTTAATTCTAGTTTATATTTCAATGACGGCCTAATTTAATTTGTTTCAGGCAACGATCACCCATAGCCGATGGTCTTGTTACTGAATCAGGGACCAGTCCGAATAGCCCAAGTGGTAGGGCGAAGGTCTTTTTAAACATCAAGGCTCGTGCTACTTGAGGGTGTGGGATCGAGCCCCACGGCTGGTCACTTAGAATTACTAATAGTCTTTTGGATGAGACGTTTAATCTAGGTCCCGTGTGACAGCGCTATACAAGGAGCGCTTTACAGAACCAGGGATAACTTAGGATGGCTTGACTTCGGGTCGTCCTGTATCTTGCACTATCCCCAGTAGCATAACTTAACAGTCTTCTGGGGGGGTCGCCCATATGGGCAACGGGTGGCGACGATAAATAAACGAAAATCAACCAACCAACAAAAACTGAACCAAGAGAAATTTCAAAGGGCCATAACCCCTGTTAAAGTGAACCAGTCATGATAAAAACTGCACAAACTCTTATGGCAGGAAAGCTTTCATCTAAATTTCAGCCAAATTGGTTAGAAGCTGTAGGAGAAGAAGACACAAGATTACTTCCACGAACGAACGTGGACAGACAGACAACTTGATTCCTGTACAAGCCACTCCCCCTCCTTCCATTCCGTTGTGGCGGACAATTCTAATATCATTTTAAAAGCGTTATCAGAATAATTTTACGTGTGTTTGATGCAGTAAAGGGTATTATTTTGGAAAGTAAAGAAGATGGTGATATTGCCTTTAGTGTTTCTTTCCGATGCTAAAAACCAATTCTAAAGCTTATTTGGCGTGCAACACACGAAAAGGGGCCTTCAGACGTATGCGTAAAAGTGTGTCGTTCCAGATGCAGTCTGTGACTAATCCGAGATGACACTTCCCGTTTTTGTGCGATTTTCTGTTTCACGAGAGTCTACTGTATGAAAAAAATCTTATGTAGTCGTAAAGCGCCATCTCGGATTAGTCTGCGCGGACTGCGCAGGATAATCCGGGACGACACTTTACTCAAATGTTCGAAGGTCTCATTTTGCATGTTGCGGGCCATTTTGGAATGATATTGAACGAAGCAATCTTCAGTACACGTACTTTTCCCCGGTCCTTTATAAAGTAGGTGTTTGGAATCCTTAAAGGCACAATAGCGGCCAGACGTAAACAAAGGGGTGATAAAATGCATTTAAATGTAAATCATACCATTTAAAAGTATGGAAATTATTGTGAAGAGGACAATATGCTATTGTATGGTCGATCCAAATGTTAGCCGCTGGTACTAATATGAATTTTAAAACTAGGTCAAACGTTGCCAGGTCGTTCTTTTTTGTTTAATTTTAAACTGGTTTTAAAACTCATTTCCTATTAGTGACTAACACTTGGACTGACAGTACAATAAGGGACTGTTATCTTCACAATAATTTCCATATTTTTAAATGATATGGCATAAATTAAGATGCATTTTAACACTCCGTTGTTTACTTTTGGCCGCTAACGAGACTTTAAACAAACATTCACATGCTTTAACAACGCTGAAAAACAAGGCTTTATAAAACAATACTCCATCTATATTTTCTAAGTCAATTCAAAGGCGAATCCCACCACCAAATTTGTCATCTGCAAATGCTCTCAATTTGGATGTTGCCAAAAAAGAAAATCCGCGCAGAAAGTTATCCCCTTTCATACGAGATGACAGTAACCGTCACTTGAATAACGAGATTCGGACCCACAGTCTGCCGACGTCGTCCCGATTGATCGATTTAAACAGTTATACCATACAATCGTAAAATGGAGCACATTTTTTTTTTGGCGGAAATATTGAAAAAAAAGAGAGTTTTTATTTTATGAGTGTTACTGTATTTCAAAGTCCCTACACAGTTTTTTCACAGTGCGATGTACGAGAACGGAGCGTTCTTTCTGGGTCAGCCCTATAGTAAACGACCCTGAGGAAGACGGCCTTTGAAAACATCTTGGGAAAAGGTGAAAATGCTGAAAACCAGCATTTTTTTTTTTTTTTTTTCCCCACAATGTTTTCTACTCATTTTAAGTCAAATACCCACGTTTTAGTCACATTTGATTTGTCGTCTGAAAATGCAGAAATTTAATTTTGACAAGTCTGAGATTTACTTTCTGGTAAAGAGTTACAGATATGGAAATGTTGCGGTGATGATTAACGCTCGATCAATCCCGGTCACAACAGCTCTACGTATTTACACACGTAAGTTGTCACGTTTCGATGGAGGGCCGTGCAATTACCGTTACTATAAAACACGTAGTGACTGACTTTCGACAGTAAAACACAACGTTCACGCTAGGGTCAGAACTAAACACTCTTTTTATAGATCGATGGACGCTAAATCAAGTGTTGAACAACGTATTGGAATAGAAAACAAAAAAACCGAAGGACGAAAAATATCGACTTGAAACGCTATCAATTTTATATAAATTAAAAAGAAAAAGATCATATGCTATGCAGAGTGAAATCTTCACGTACGTTTTCCATTATGTTGTAAACAACTAACATTTGAAACACCTAAGCAATTAAACATTATATTTATGTATATAAAGCAAAAAAATATATCAATACATATTTAAAGCGTCGATACATCAAAACTGCGTAAATCAAGAGGGGAAAAAAACCAACTTGACTTTCACCAGCTTACAACTCGGTTTTAAAACCTAATCACTGACTTGTGACACAAAGAAGAAGCCAAGAAATCCTTTATTTTGTTGTTAATATTCTAAACCCTAAACATCTACGAGAATGACTGTTTATTTTATCTCCTATGTTCTGTTGGTCCTAATCTTAAATGACATACGTCACGTGACCGGTCATGGTGGAATGGTGGAACCTCCAATGAGGAGCATTGCCTGGAGGTACGGGTTCGATGCTCCTGTGAACTACGACTGGATGTCTCTGTACTGCGGCGGATTACACGTAAGTGGTTGCTTTATCGTATTCTTGCTTTTGATAACACATAAACGAGAGGCTAAGACATTTTTTTCTTTTAAATGCATATTGGAGTTAACTTGGCCAATACTTTTCGCATCAAATTTACACGATGCTAACAATTTATCATTTGATCCCATCTTTTAATAACCTGGAGGAAGAAGTCTTTTAAAAATATTGAGGAAAAATAAGAAAATGCTGGTTACCAGCATTTTCTGCTTTTTCCTCAATGTTTTCTACTCCATCAAAAACAAATCTCATCCTTTGATCTATATTTCTTTTGTCGTCACCGAGCCCCGGTAGCGAAGTCGGTAGCGTACAGGACTTGAGAATAGAGGGTCGCTTGTTCGAATACCCAGCTCGTTAATTTCTTTCCGAGGATTGATGATAGTCATTGCGACAGGTTTCATTCCTCTCTCACCGCTGACCATTGTTTCGCCGATGGTTATGTGGGAGAGCAACCGGTGGCCTCGGAAGAATATTGTGCGAAGTACTGGTACGAGAAACTCTGGGAAAGCATGGGTAGGTGCACTGTCGGCTCCAATGTAACTAGAATAATGTTAAAGGGGAGTTAAATACCATACAATCAATTAATCAATAACTTAATTGTCGTCTACAAATGCTTTTAATGTGGATGAGTCTAAAACATTTTTCGAGGATAAATAGTTACTGATGAATTTTTTATTCCTTATTTTCGGAAGGCTTAGCTTTTATCTTGAAAGCCCGACGGCCAACGAGCGTATGTCATGGCCTGTGTCCGCCGTGCGGCCTCCGTCAGTATGTCCGTCTGTCTGTCCGTGCGTGCATTTTTATTTATCTAAGTTGTCTCTGAAACTATTAAACCAGTTTCGAACAAACTTTACAGAAATGATACATCCATAGTCTGCAGCTTGATTTTCCTTAAAGAATTTCATTTTGTCATGAACTCTGGTTGGTATGGCAACACACCTGAAAAAAATATTGAAAAGCCTTTAAAAATCTTTTCCTTAAAAAAAAAAAAGAGCAGAGGTTGCTTTTTTTTCTGTATAAATGACCCGACGGTGGACCGCTTTAACCGTTTTCAATACAATGCTGGGTTTTAACGATCCCAAGGAAGAAGGCTTTTGAAAACATTGTGGGATGAAGACAAAAAAATGGTGACCAGCTTTTCTCATTTTCCCACAATTTAATCTACCGTATAACAGACAGAGATGATCATTTGATCTAAATTTATTTTGACGTTCTTACTCAGGGTCATTAATCCTTAAAGCAACGATTTAATCATTTGGACCTTGTTAATAAAGAAAATACAGCCCGAAATATTGCCATTTCAAGGTTGTTTCTGTTACGGTATTTAATCCTTATCCTGATAGCGAAATGAAGCTTTCAAGCTAATCGTGAAAACGCAAATTTTGCTATTTCAATGGTATTTTTTGGAGCAAGATATCTCCTTATCGGACAGTGTAGATACATAGGCCGCAGAAGGTCCTTGAATCGCGCTTAGCAGCCCAAGGCTTAACATACAAGCGGACAGTACAGATTTAAGATCAGACTGCATGTTCTGTGCAGTCTGATCTTGATCTACAATGTCCGCAAAACTTACTTAAATCGGTATCAGGACTTTAAATGTTAAACCACTCATTCTTTTGTTATAGGTCTAAACTGATTTAAACAGCAGGGTTGTCCTTTTATTTTTCAGACATTTCAGCGAAATGGCGGAAAATGTGGTTTATGTGGAGACCCATACACGGGACCATACGAGAACGACAAGGGAGGTGTGTACGATACTGGTATCATTGTTCGACATTATCCAATCGGATTGCAAGAAATAGAGGTCAAGGTCGAACTCACAGCCCATCATAGAGGCTATTTCCGGTTCAAGTTGTGTCCTAATAACGATAACGCTCTGACGGCAGAATGTTTGAACAGGTTGGTATGACGTCACATTTCGCTTAGGGTTAAAACTCTTAAAAACCTTAGAAGAGCCAAAATTGAAATCAAACTGGGAAAATCAACAAATTTAGGTCAGTATGACGTCACCATCGAAGGCGTGGATACAAAATAACTGAAGTGTTTTGGTAATAAATTTTGATTCTGCTTCTACCAAGCAACGCATTTTTTGTGCAGGTCCATATTAGAAGCATTTTGCAGACTGCAATTTCAATGCGACTCAAATGATCGCATCATTTGTAAAAGGGCAGACACCTAGTGTGAAAGGGATAAAATGCTAATTACTTACAAGGTTTCCTTAGGATCGTTAAAAACAATTGTTGGCTAAGGTGATCTTAGAAATATTACAGAACACTGCATGCGGGTGCCAACTCAGTTTAGTCATTCACCATACGTAGGTAAAAGGTTAAAAAAAAATAGAATTCCGAGTGTAAATACACAGGTAATACTCTATAAATAAATACCACTGCAGATATCCGTTACAAATAAGGGAAGGACGAAGTCAAGGAGATGCCTACCGTTACTTTCCACCGGAGAACCCCAAACTTCACGAACTTCACCTGATATTGCCACCGGAAGTGACGTGTGACCGTTGTGTTCTACAGTGGACTTACACAGCAGGTACCTACTAAGCTGTCTGTTACTTGCTCAGCTGTAGTCTTATATATCATTTGTGAAAAACTTTCCACATTCACAATAAAAATTCTGGCATAATACTGGCAACTCCCCCCCCCCCCCCCCCCCCCTATATCGCAGAAACCCATGAAAATCAAAATTATGCGTCAAAAAAGTGTGTTTTTTTAGGGATTCATTTCGTATGCATTAAATACAATATTGCTCAATGGAATGACGCTAAAAAATAATTAATTTCTTATCTTTTCACTCATAAAACAATTCCGCATATAAGCATAGAACGATATAGTGATGGGAGTTGCCGGTATTATACCAACCTTGTCAACAGGCACCTTTGCTTACCTACAGAGACAGAGACAGAGAGTTCTGCCAATGACAGTTTGTAGTATAGTATGCCTACTTATTAAAAGATGGAATTCAATCTTTAACTCTTTACCAAACGACAGAATGTTTGATTTGTACTAATCCAAAGCATATGCAGACAGCAAGTTAAATGTGGCTAAAATAGCGGAAATTGTCTTTGTAAGGGTAGAAACATTTGGTATCCTTTTCACAGAACGTTTCTGAAAATTGTCTTCTTCTTGGTCGTTAAAAAATGTTTAGATTAATCTTACCTGGGCCCGTATTCACCAACCATTCTAAAGAACATTCTCAGTCTTATTCCCCAACATTTTCTGGATTTGAAAGTAACACAACTTCTGATTGGCTAAACCAGTTGGTTTAGCCAATCAAAAGTTGTGTTACTTTCAAATTTGGACAATCTTGGAGAATAAGACAAAGAGTATTCTTAAGAATGGGTGGTGAATACTTGGCCTGATTTTTTTGTACACTTTCCTTTCCAGGTAATAATGCCGGAAGAGGGCCCGATGGTAGAAGCTGTCTTGGTTGTGGTATACAAGAAACCTTTGTCAATTGTGCAGACATAAGTATAGGGGGTATGATTGATCGCGTGGCCGTTCCCACGGACAACGGAAATATTACAGGAGGAGGTCAAGAGGTAATTCTACCTGAAAGGAACGACATTGTTGATATAATCAGAAATGCTCCACCAGAGAATTCACTAGATGAATTCATAAATACCCTACGACGTCCTGACAGCCAGCAAGAGTTATCCCCTCGCCCTTTTGAAAGAGACCAACGTCCAACTGAACCGTCGTCGATGGATCCTTGGAGATCTGAAAGAAATAGTGATCAAACATTCAGAAATTTGAATTCGCAGAATAGTTTGGGTACACAGAATGGCATCGATAACTTTGATTTCACAACTTCATCTTCAGCTATTGATCATCGGAATTTTGGACATTCCAGATGGAATAATTTCCATAGAGACAGCATGGAATCCAGTCGCCATTTGGACTTTTCTGGAATTAGCAATCCTTCCATTTTACGAGCACTGAATAACCATTTCAATAGGGATCCAATGCGTATAGGTGGCAGTCATCCATTTCATCGACCGCATTCTTTTCATGACAATATCCACAGTCCTCACGAGGCTCCCCGGCCATCATCTATGAGTATCCCACCTAGACAGCCCATTGGGCACACCGGTCGTGGACAAACCATGACGGACAACCGGATAATCATCGATCGCGGTACACACACCACCCTTCTTGGATCATTAAATCCACTTTTAAGTGAAATCAATCGTCAACACAGTGATTTATCGCCAAATGACAATTTCCATCACAACAGTCGACGTTTTTCAAGTTCTATTTTAAGGGGAAAACACCTTACGGGAGACATTCACACACAATTGCCTAGAGTTCCAAACAATAAGCTGACCTCTCATACACGTCAGTGGCAATCAGGCATTTCTGGTGGCGAACATTCTGATCACAGGGGACAGCATATACATCATGGCCCAAGACCAAGACATTTAAGTTTAAAACAACCATCTAGCTCTGAATTTCGCACACAGCACAAGACAACGAGTCTTCACTCACGTTATCGACTTCCGAGGAGAATTATTGTTCACAGTATGGATCTTGCACAGCATTTGTTACGTCGTTACCCACAACTTAAAGGTCGTGTTTTCCTTTCCAGTCGCGCACATAGACTTAACAAGTACGCCAATGCTGTGAGCCGCTATCGGTTTAGACAACGATGGTAGTAAAATTGTTGAGTGTTCTTTGTGTAAGGCTAAAACACACATTATGCAGCTTTATGTGAGTCATGCTCTGTGAAAAGGAGGTTTAACGCATCTGCAAAAAGTATCGAACCATGTCAGCCTGCGCGTCTCGCTTATCTGGGTCGATGCAAAATTTCTACAGGTCAAAAGACCACTCTATCTCATGATTCAACCAGTTTTTTTTAATTAAAAATGGATCCATATTATGCAACTACTAGCTTGATATAATACATTACGAAGATGCATTTAACTCCCTTTTCCCAGAGCGCCGCTCAGGTATCTATTATACGAGTCTACGACTCAAAAATTAGTGCTTCGAATACCAATGCGAGTGGTTACCAATGAATGTGACAATATTACATCAACAGACCTTAGTTCTTATTTATTCAGATTTTCGAATAAAATACCGATCGTAAAGAGATCTCACACTTACTCAAAGCTTAATTATGCATAATATTCAATAAAAATTCTGGGTATGCACAAATTGTATAAAGTGCGCCCGGGGTTAAAAGGTTAAAAGTGAATACTTTATTATCTATTTTTCCTTTCATGCTTTTATTTTGTTTGATATTATTCAACTCTGCTTCGCCTTTCCATTAGACTAAGCGTAGCCTTGGTTCCAGTCCGATCAATTTTTCCTGTAACATGTACTCGTATATATGCTCGGACGTTACATGGTCAAAATGACGTATAATACTTACTGTTTCCATTTCGATAGAGTTATCTCTCTTTGAGCTCTCGTGTGCATATCAGGTAAGAAATGAACAAGTCTCGCGAGACAGAGCGATATTGTTGGAACCTACACGGTGCCCGTAATGTAGTAAAGTCGTTAAATAACCCATAACAGGAAAAGAAAAATGAGAAATGAAAGCCTTTATAACTATACTTAGTATTCACTGCATCGCGATGAAATGTGCCTCCATATGTACAGATGCCTGCATTTGGCTGCACTTCATATATGGTGCCATTGATTTTTGTTTGGTTGGTCTAAACGCGCCTTTAAAGATACATCTATAGTCGTGTTCAGCCATTTGTTAACCCATTTCATTTTTATTTTATCAAACTATAATCATTCTTGAATATTCATGTCAAATGTTGCTCTTGACGGTTGCAAGGTTGCATAGATTACGACGGATAAGTATTTCATTTTCTGGAGGCCTTCAAAGAAATTACTGTTGTGACGTTTCCGGTTTTAAATCGAAGATTTCCGGTAAACGTATTTATATATTTATCTCTTTAATATATCGGTAAATTTTCTATGTATGCACAGCTGATTATATTCTGAACTATTTTACAGCCTGTCAAATTTTAACAGCGTCCTTTTTCTCTCTGGTTGTAAGGATTATCTTTAATTTGAAGTGTTCCACTGATGGAAATTAGAAGTTTTAAAGAACCGATAACCACTTTTGTCACAGGTCTGTAAAGTTGTAAAACCATGGAAAGACACCGCGATGAGCAGTGATTAAAAAATTGTTACAGCCTGGATTCAGGCCAGACTAAGCGCAACAAAATTTCTTTTCCTAATTCTTTTAGGGACCATAACAGTGGCACCTTACACTTTAAGGTCCACGGTGATCAAGGTCGGCCCATTTTCTTACACTGAAAACTTTTACGACCTTGCCACCGATGATGATGACGTCAGGTAAACAATACAACTATTTACCAATTACCGATGTTGTGCACGACGCAATATTTTTGATAGTATTGCTTTACTTTGAGCTGTCAAGAGTGAGCGCCTCTTGAGCGTGGACATTTTTTTCTACGTAGAGCTTGTTAGGTTTTGAACACTTTTCTCTACCCTGTCAAAACGCGAGGCTGGGGTATTTCGTCACCTGCCCTCTAAATTATAGTTTTCCTATAACGTGAAACCGCTTTGACTTGTCATTACTTTGTTTCCGAGACCGTGTTCGGTTTTTTGCGATATTTGCCGAGGCTCCTTCTTAAGGGAATTCAAATGTATAAGACCCTTAGGCAGCTCAGTGCCACTCACTGACCTTTTACGGACAGTGTAGATCAAGATCAGACTGCACAGAACGTGCAGTCTAATCTTGGATCTACGCTCTCCGATAAAAAGACATTTTTCTCTAAACAATAAGTTTGACATAGCATTAATCTGTTTTTTACTACTGGCTTGAAAGTTTCATTTATTTAGCAGGATAAGAGTAATTATTTTTGTACGATAATAAACTGATCTTATCGCTATGTCCAAGGTGTAGAGGTAAAATACATGGACTCATGATCCCGAGGTAAACTTCCTGTAAAACGTAAATTTGTCGAAGATCTATAAATAGTTTATGTAAACTAACGGAATATTCATTAAATGACAAGTTAAAGCAGTTTCATTATACAAGTTGGCTTCTTGAAAAAAGAAGCCAGGAGAGGTCGGCATCAATGTTTTCAAATAGTTTATTGGCTTTTGATTTCAATATATTTTGGTAGATGTAAACAAACAAGTTAGGTATTAAATGAATGAGAAAACGCTTTTTTTTTTCAATTTTGCTGGTGTAAAGGCTCAAAACAGTACATGTTCCACATTGTTATAATATTCTAGGAATTGTAGGCCATATGCTATTAACATGCTCAGAAATACATATTTTTTTTCAAAATTCAAGGACACAAAACTGAAGATGATGATCCATTTTGGCTCATTTTCAAAAGGAACAAACCTCTAATGAATGTATGTAATGTGTGCTCAGATAAGCCAAAATATTTTTGGAAAGGAGAAATCGTTCGATTAAAATTTGATACAATATGCTAATTCCACTTAATAGGCAAGAATCTTACCTGATGACAATAAATAAAGGTGGCCTATACATAATACTAGTACCAGACATGTTAAAAAGAAATGTAACATTTTTTAATCTTTTAACAAACAGCAATTTCTGGACTGTCGCAAACAGAAAAAAACATGCAGACGACAATTCAAACTTTGATAATTAATGTGGAAGATGGTGCTTCCCACAATATTTTGAAAAGTTGTCTGCTGCAGACATGTAAAATGAAGAGGTTGTTTGTCTAAACGGTAAAAATTTAAGAAAGATAAATGATCCATGCTCTGAGAAAAGGGCGCTTAATGCATCTGCCAAAAGTATCGACCCATATCAGCCTGCGCAATCCGCCCAAAACCAAAGGACCACGGACTCTTTTGAGGTATGCAGTACGTAGGGGGAAGAGGCACGACTTTTTTTCCGCTCATAAGTTGATTTCCACGGGATTCTCGCAATCCCGCATAATAGAAGCAACTTTGTGTGTTATTTCATAAAATATATATCATTATAAATCCATAGAATTTTTTTATAAAACTGAGAAAAGTGCTAGAGTCTAGTCAGCTTTGAAAAATAGAACTTGAAAACATACTGATCAACCTATTTATATCTATTTGTGGGGTACGAGTTCTCCGGAGAACTCGTGCTCTAGAGATTGGGGTACGAGTTCTCCAGGGTACGAATTCTCCAGATAGTATCAAGTCACGTAATCTTTTCCAGCGGTGTTCTTTCTCTTTTTTTAACGACATTGTTTTCTTTTTGCTTAGATTTATTTGTTTATTGAAAAATTTCAATTATTGGAGAGATCATTTACAATCACTATAGTATGATAAATCTTTTTGGAAATCCGTCATATAAAAAAAAAAAACCTTTATTTCCTATTTCAGTTTTTCGATTTCGGTTTGTTTATAAAACCATGACGAAATAGACTGTGTATCAGAACAATTTTGCAAAAACAAATGGATTTAGACAGCGATTTCTGTGGCAGTCTGCCTTTTAAACTCACCACTGTTGGAGAGGTCTGATGACCTCTCCAGTGAAAGTCTTTATTTGACTTGACAAATACACGAGCTACGGCCTTGCAAAAGGGAGGGGTTTAATGCATCTTCCTGATGCATTGTACCGCGCAAGACATCATATAATCATAGATCCATAAAATCCATTATGCCTAGCAGCCGACTGAATTACGAGGTAGAATAGTCCTATGACATGCAGAAAACTTATAATAGCAAAATATTTCAACCCAGGTCAGCCTACGCGGACTGCTAGGTTGACTTGGATCGATAGTTTTTACAGACACATTAAAACTCCTTTCAACAGAGCAGCGTTCACATGTATCGCATCATATACAATGAAAAAACAAACATTAACAAACTACCGACAGTAAATCAAGGACAATAACTGAGATGGATTGATTGGTGTGTGGAAAAATGATTCTAGGTATATGATACCTTTTTTTTTCAAATCTCAAACAAAACTTGGGCAAATACATGTATTATTAAAGCTGGTGATTATATCAATTACACAGCCGGTACTTTCATGTACCAAACATACAGAATGCAATTTATAAAAGAAAAAAATCAACTGTACTTCTTGGCCTGGGCTTGGCTTGCCAAGACCAAGGCCATAGGAATCGCATACCAAAATTTCAACCCCATCCAAGCATTTACGGAAAAACCCGAGTAAAAGTGAAAAGTACCGCCTGCAATCCATCTCACCACGCTGAAAGAAACCACAAACATCCCTTAAAATAATAAAAATATCTCGATTTGAACATCAAAGTAAGGTTTAATTTCAAAACAAATTTTGATAGATGTGAGATTTTAATCCTACGAAAGTGTTTACTAAGAATTTTGAGCCCTGGTGAGGTTATTCATAACTGCAAATTCGTGCGCCTAACAGTGAAAGAAACGATTGGTAAACCTCGGGTCATCGTTGATCAAACGTTTAGATGTAGGTACGCAATCGATCGAGTTGTGACGAGTGCTGTTGCCGAGCACTAATCGGGATCGTTCGTTTGTCCTTTTTCTAGACACCATGTGAATGACAAATAATGATAGCGTATTTTACGCAGACGGTGAGCTCTTTCTCTGAAAAAAGTGTCTCAAAACCTCGGTAAGATTTTAATTTTTGTAAAATTACTGTGCACCTCGTGTCTGAAGTTATTACTATGTATTTGATTAGTATATGTACCTTTTTTCTGCCTGTCAGAGTTGCCCAGATATGACATCTCGGCCCATAACCATTTCGACCCATAACAAACTCGGCGCATACAATATCAAATATGTATTTAAGTTTGTAGCGTGAGCAGTTGGAAACCAGTTAATCTTTTAAAAACAATGAAATTTTAAACTTGTCTTAATTGAAAACATTTGCGGACGGCAAGTTAGACTGAGCTGAAATGTCGGTTATTGGCTGTGAAAGTTCAGATAACCTTGCAGGAAAAAAGAGAGCATTTTCTTCTTTTTCCAAAAGGTTTTCATGAGGCTATATCCTTAGAGTCCTTAAAACTCGGGATTGTGTGGTAAAAAGTTAAGTAACTGGTGGGCGTTTCATATCGAAGATCAGACTTGACATTCAGTGCAATCTGATCTTGACTTCCATAGGTATTTAGGCTGACCTGTGTCGAAACTTTTGCTTTTGGCAAATTTTCTGTATGTCAAAGGACCAGTATACCCCATGATTCAGTCGGCTGTTCGACAAAATGGATTTTATGTATCCATAGATATATTACGGCTTGGAATGACGGATCACGGAGATGCATCAAACCCCCTTTTGCCGGATCAGGGCTCATTTGTGTTTTCCATATTCACAACCAGGAGCTCTTCAAATTGATCAATCCTAGATGACTTTATTCAGATGAGGGCTTTAGGTCCAACGGCCCTCTTCTTCATGAAAATCGGCTTTCCAACTTGGTTGATCATGGCAATTTAGAGATTCCATGGACTTTCAATGCGAAAGTTGAAAAGTGGCATTTACAGCAGATATTCTGATAAAACTTTTATAGAAATGTACCTTGAGCAGTCTTGTATCATCCATATGAATTTATTTAACTGGTAGTCTTTAACTCATCTGTTTACGAAGAAAGCGTCATGCTATTGTCAAAGCCTATGCGTCATTGCCGTTGTGCAAAACCTTAGACATTTTTTAATATCTCTGTTATTCCTGAAGATATTTACTTCAAACTTGTACAAGTTATTTACTGTCAAAAGGGGTACCCATATAACAGGGCAGTAACCATCAAAATATTTTTGACACAGTTACGCCCTTTTTCTATTGCTTTAAATTTCCAGAAGCTTTGACATTTTATCATATCTGTCATTAATGAAGATACTTACTTCAAACTTGAACTTTTCGTTAACTAAAATGGGAATTTATATCAGTACAACAGAGGTAGGTAACCACCAAAATATTTTTTGCAAAGTAATTAGTTATGCCCCTTTTTCGACTGAGAACTTTTAGCTCAGCTGTTTTCAGAGACATGGTATTTTCATAGCCCTAGTGTCATCTTCGTCGTTTGTGTCGTCGTCATGCAAAATATTTGACATTTTACAATATCTTTGTTAGTACTGAAAATGTTTACTTAAAACTTGGGTAAGTTGTTAACTATCCAAATGGAAACATAAACAATAGGGGTAAATGACTATCAAGTTATGCCCCTTTTTCAACTTTGTGTTTTCACTGAAATTCAACCGAGCATTGATGCCTGAATGCGGACGTCTTTTTATTTGTTGCCATAGAAACCAAAACTTAAAAATAAAAAGACATACGTAAAAGATTGTCTTCTCAGACAACAAATCGTGCTCTGTGATATTAGCCTTTAAAGACTTTGTGTTTTTCCTTGTCAACCTATAGACTGAGTGTGGTAAAATGAAAGAAAGATATGATTCATTGCTTGGCCATTGTGGATTTTTGCACTTTCCCGAAATATAACCTGCTGTTGCACGCTGCTCATTTTGGTTTGTTACCATGATTTGTTGCCAAAGCAACGTAAAGGAAGAAAATAGGAAGCAGAAAATCCTTTGAAAATTATCTCCTCTCAGTCCATAAAGACCATGAGACCAAGGCTATACAAAAATACTCATTGTATTGGTCTTTAGAAATTTATGTTTTTCCATTCTGTTGGCAACTACACACACTGACAGTGTGAGACATGTAGATATTTTTTATAAGTCTGTACAAATGTGATAGCAGTTTTAAGCCTATAAAATGTGATAGCAACTTTGAGCTTCTGGGCCTCATTTTCCTACCTCTTCACCGGTTCTGATGCCCAGGCCTTCAGCGCTTTGATTTATTATGGCGACGTCTGATAGCCAGAAAATGTATTACAGCTGGTTTAAAGATGACAACATCTGACAGCGATATATTTTTTAAAATTTATTAATTTTTCATTCTTTGTTTTTTTTGACAACCACCATGTTTTTCTAAGCTGAGAAATTTCCCCAGTAATCCTTTAGTATCTTCTTTTAGGCTAAACTTACCAGGGGAGGTCGCTGCTTCAAATAAATTCTAATCCATACAGAGGTTATCTCTCTTGTAATTGCACTATTTTTAGCCTTTGCTTATTTTTTTCATATGCCGTTTAAGCAGAACCGTATTTTATCCCGTTTTCAAAAGAAAAAAAAGCACTTTTTAACTCTTTTTTTAATTATTTGATTTGTTTACAATAGGTCCCCATACGTCGCCGGTTTTCAAGAGGCCTTCACAGCCTAAGTACGAACATATCCTAGTGATCCGAGGAAAGCAGTAGTTCCTATTATATCCGACTAAATTAGCCATATATCATCAAAAAGGGTTCATTTTTCACAATTTCTAGCGTAATATAAATGTTTTTATTTCTAAATATGTTGAGTTTTGGTATGCACGCTGACTGTCAACGCAACATGATATACAGTGTTGTGCCATAAGTGAACGTCCAAACGTCTCCAGTTATGGCGACATTGATAAGGGCAGCAAATAAACAACGTCCAGCTAGAATGAAAATTTAGGGGTTTTATCGAAAACTGACTACGCAAAATTATTTCGAAAAATACAAGCATAGTCGTGTATTAGTAATCACAATAAAACATAAATTTTAATATGTAAAATTCAAGTGATAGGTCATCTGTTACCAAAGACCATCAATACGTGAAGATCAGTTCGGGTAAACATGGTAAATTTTCAAATTTATTCTACATGGGGCTCCTAAAATGTTTGAAGTATGTAAGCTGGATATAATATGCATTACTTAACATCAGGTGATAAAAAAACACCACTTTACCCTTTCAGCGCCATAGGCGAAAACAGGGGCTTTAGCGGATGGCATAGATAGAGATCAGTCTGCACAGTCTGAGATGCACAGTCTGATCTTGGATCTATACCGACCCCTTGTTTAGTAAAGTATGTAGGCTAATAATTCGACTGAGACTACTAATTCGACGACCACTTTTCCAATACTCGTTCGACGATGTTGATTTCTCATGGCGGGAATACGTTTCTGTACACTTTGCATTAGAAGAGGTGGGTGGGGAACTGACGGTTACCTTCGATTTTTCTGCCTCGCAAGTTGTATACAGTCGGTATTTCTTGTAGTATCATTTCTTGGAAATGCAGACTGAACCCTTGATTTGCGGTCTAACTTAGACTTCCTCACAAAAGGTCCGTTAAAGAGAAACATGTTTACGCTGTTTATAATTTCGTGCAGTACGGTGAAAAATTTCCGAGTACTACGCAACTATTTCCTTCGGGAATAGTCAATTATCGTCTTTCATGCTATTGTGCCTTCATAGTGCCCCGGAATCTGATTTGAAAAGAAATGAGAACACTCAAAAGGACGAACGAGCCCGCACGAACAAGCACGGGCGAACAAGCCTAGGGACTAAGTAGCTTGTTCCCATGCGCACTATGATGCACACACACACACAAAAAAAACTCCCGAAAACATCCTTAACCCTTTCCCAAACGATAAATTTTAGACTGGTCCAAATTGAAAGAGTTTGCAGACGACAATTTCAAATTTGATGAAAATGACAGAAAGTTCTCCAAAAGAGTAGAAAACACTGTGGGGAAAAGGAGAAATTGCTCGTTACGAGCAATTTCTCCCTTTCCCACAGTGTTTTCAAAAGACTTGTACTACAGACACGTGAAAACCAGGGCTTGTTTGGGAAAGGGTTAAACATCAATAAATTGGGGAGCACTCTCGGAAAAGGGTCATTGCATCTCCGTGACGTATTATACTAAGCAAGTCATCATATAGTGATGAATCCATAAAACTCATTTTGTCTAACAACAGACTGAATCATGAGGTAGAATGGTCCCTTGAACATGCTGGAAATTTACAAGTAGCAACAAGTTTTGACCAATGACAGCCTGTGCGGACTGTACAGGCCGAAATGAGTCGATACTTTTCTGCAGATGCATTACATGCTCTTTTCACAGAGCATGGCTCAAATACACCTATATTTATACACCACAATACTTTATATTCCCTACACATTAACTACAATTGAAGTAAAGCGGTGTTGAATGTAGTGGATCCTTTTAACTCTTTACCACACAATCCCGACTTTTAACGACCCTAAAAAGGAAGCCTTTTGAAAACATTGTGGGAAAAGGAGAAAATGCTGGTTACCAGCATTTTCTCCTTTTCCCACAATGTTTTCTACCCGTCCTCTAAGAAATTTCAATTTTTGAGTCACATTTAATTTGTTGTCTGCAAATGCTTTCAATTTGGACTAGTCTAAAATTTTGTCGTTTGGTAAAGAGTTAAACGGTTCGATAGAGTCACTAGACTTCAACCGGGTTATGACCTGTTTGATCGACTTGTTTATTCACCTGGTCAACTATCAATCAAGTTCAGAAATGGTGTTTATAAATCATTCTTTAAACTATGAGAATATTCTATATAAAGGCCCAATAGCGGCCGAAAGTGAACAACATGGAAGTATAAAAATTTAAATAATACAATTTAAAAGTATGAAAATTATTGTGGAGACAATCTGTTATTGTACCGTCGGTCCGAGTGCTAGTAACTGGCAGAAAAAAACGAAATTTAAAACTAGGTAAAAAGTTGCCAAGTCGCTCTATCTTTTGTTTTACTTTTTACTTCAGTTCTGTCGTGGCGGCCAGTGCAATTATTTCATGCGAAACTGGATCTTTTTAACCTTTTACCACATACTCCCAATTTTAAACGATCTTGAAGAAAAAGCCTTTTGAAAATATTGCGCGAAGCATTTTCTCCTTTTTCCCGCAATGTTTTCTACTCCTTCAAAAACAATATAGCTATATCATTTGGACCAGATTTACTTTGTCTGCAAATGCTATCAAATTGGACAAGTCTAATATTTGTTGTATGGTAGATGGTTAACCAGTATTTCGTACTATTTTCTTTCCAATCAATTGGCCGCTTCTCCTCGTAAATATCGTCGAAACAATGATCAGCGATGAGGAATGAATCCTGCCGCATAACACTATCATCACTTCTCGGACAGACTTCGGCCGGGCTGCGTCGCTCAGTGGTGAAGATGTAAGATCAGAAATTCGGAGGTTCCAAGTTCAATCCTCGAAGCTTTGGGTTTTTCTTTGGAGTGTTCTTGAGCAAGACATTTCAAAGCCCTAGCCTTGTACTGGTGAAACCTAGTGCCCGTACTTATAAAACTCGAGTACATGCTCAACTGAGTGTGTGCTCAAAATTTGGAGTTTAATTTATACTTTACCGTTATCCAGCTGAATAAATTAAAAAAAAAAAACTTTTAAGCCGATAGTGAAAACCGGGATAATGCTATTTAACCCTTTCCCAAACAAGCCCTGCTTTTCACGTGTCTGCAGTACAAGTCTTTTGAAAACACTGTGGGAAAAGGAGAAATTGCTCGTAACGAGCAATTTCTCCTTCTACCACAGTGTTTTCTACCCTTTTTGATAACCTTCTGCCATTTTCATCAAATTTAAAATTGTCGTCTGCAAACTCTTTCAATTTGGACCAGTCCAAAATTTGTCGTTTGGGACAGGGATAAAACAAAGTTTCTGGGGAAAAAAAATGTTATGAGGCAGTGTAGATTCAAGATCAGATTGCACGTTCTGTGCAGTGTGACCTTGATCTACAATGTCCGCAAAAGGTACGTGGGTCGCACTTAGCCTCCCGAGGGTTAAGACGGTAAAAAAAAAAAAACTTTGATACAATAGGCAGAAACGAAGAAAAGCTTTAAGCCATAGGGTGCTAAGCGCGACTTAATGACCTTATGCGGATACTGTAGATCAAGATCAGACTGCACAAAATGTGCAGTCTGATGTTTGATCTGCACTGTCCGATAGGGTATTTTTTCCCGGTGAAATAAACTTTGAAAGCGCAATATTTAGCTTTTTACTGTTGTGTGGAAATTTTCGTTTCTTTTATTTAGCAGTTTAAAGGTTATAGTTCAGAATTTACTCCATAAAGTTTATCAAATAAAAGTCATACAACCTTGGAATTTCATGCCCAGTTGACTTGATCACGAAAAAAAAGTTTTATAAATAAGCGTTGACCCAGAACACAGATGAATAAGTTTGCTGACGGCGTGATGAAACAGAGATCATGTTGAAACAATTTACAAGTTAACGTACTTGCCTATTGTTTTTAAAGCAATGTGTACTTGCTTAAAGGCCCAGCAGCTGCCAGAATTAAACAATGCGGGTGATGAAATGCAGTTAAATGTAAATCATACTATCTATAAGTATGAAATGTACTGTGAAGATGACAATCACTTATTGTACCATCGGTCTAGGTATTAGTCGCTGGTAGAAAAATGAATTATAAAACTAGATAAAAAGTTGCCAGATCATTCTATATTTTGTTTACTTATTGCGTGGATTTACAATTCATTTTTCTGCCAGTGACTAACACTTGAACTGGCCGTACAGTTACAGACTGTAATCTTTACAATAATCACCATGCTTTTAAATGATTTAACCCTTTCCCAAACGATAAATTTTGGACTGGTCCAAATTGAAAGAGTTTGCAGACGACAATTTAAATCTGATGAAAATGTCAGAAAGGTCTCAAAAAAGGTAGAAAACACTGTGGGAAAAGGAGAAATTGCTCGTTACGAGCAATTTCTCCTTTTCCCACAGTGTTTTCAAAAGACTTGTACTGCAGGCACGTGAAAACCAGGGCTTGTTTGGGAAAGGGTTAAATTCAAATACATTGTAAATCTCGCATGGTTTTCTTTTGTCCGCTACTGGACCTTTAATTCAGGTTACTTGCTCAAAATAGGTGGCCACTAAGAGAGATTTTACCACGCTTAGTTAACCCTTGAGCTGCTAAGTGCGGCTTACTGGCCTTTTGCAGACAGTGTAGATTAAGATCATGCTTCACGGAACGTGCTGTCTGATCTTGAATTTACACTATCCGATGAGGAGCTATCATTCCCCCCAACAAATACCTTTGAAATGGCAAAGTTTGGGTTTTTACTATCGGCTTGAACATTTTATTTCATTATTCAGCAGGATAAGGGTTAGCTCTAAATTGCCAAGTACAATTGAGCCATGCTCTGTGAAAAAGGAGGTTTACTGCATCTGCAAAAAGTATCGACCAAGGTCACTCAGCCTACACAGTCCGCGCAGGCTAACCTGGGTCGAAATCTTTTGCTACTGACCAGTGTTCCGCCTGTCAGAGGACCAGTCTTCCTCAGGATTCAGTCGGTTGTTAAAAGATGGATTTCCTGGATCCATAATTTTACGATGACTCACGGAGATATACTAAACCCCAGCGCGTGCACGGCTCGTTTGCATTTGTTTGCAGTGTTAGCGCGATTAGATCGGACATAACTTGGCAATATCACCTTGAATCCAAACTGTCTTGTATTTGCTGTTACGGGTAGAGTAAGTCGCGGTCAGACTGCGTCGAATTTGCAGTGTGATCGTGAGTCTCAACTGTCCGACATGTTTTTATGTAGACATTGTAGATCAGAATCAGACGGCACAAAAATTGCAGTGTGTTCTTGGATCTAAACTATCCGGCATTTACTCTTGTAGACAGCGTAGATCAGAATCAGGCTGGTAGAAGTTGCAGTATGATCTTAGATTTACACTGTGCGACATTTGTTCTTGTAGACAATGTAGGATCAGAATGTACAAAACTTGTAGTGTGATCTGGGATCTAAACTTCCCGGTATTTGCCCTTATAGACAGCGTAGATCAGGATCAGGCTGCACTTAACTTGGCAGTGTGATCTTTGTCATATTTATATGAGCCATGCCCTCTGAAAAGGGGCTTTATGCATCAGCGAAAAGTATCCACCCAGGTCATCCTGCGCAGTCCGCGCAGGCTGACCTGGGCCGAAACTTTTCACTATTGGTCAATTTTCTGTGTGTCCAAGGACCAGTCTACCTCATGATGAAGTCTGTTGTTAAAAAAAAAGTAGCCATTATGGATCCGTAATTATGCGATGGCTTCATTGGTATAACTAAGCCCCCTTTTGCCAGATCATGGCTCATATATAAGTGTGTGACATTTTATGACATATTCAGATCCTGTTGACCTTGATATTTAACAACATTTTTGATCGTATTTGCTGATTAAAGTGTACATTTATTTTACACCCATGGTAAACGTCCACAAACCTGTAAACCTTTACCAAACGATCCCGAATTACAACGCACCTGACAGAGACAGCTTCTGAACATACCTGTATTGTGGAAAAAAAGAGAAAATGTTGGTGACAAGCATTTCTCCTTCCTTCCACAATGTTTTTCATTTTTTTATTTTTTTTTTTTTTTAATCCTTTCAACTCTTTATCAGATGACAAAATTTTAGACCCGTCCGAACTGAATATACATTGTACATGTATTTGCAGACAACAAATAAAATGTCTCTCAAATGATGGTGCGCTTTTGTGAAAGGGTGGAAAACAATGTGTGAAAGGAGAGAATGCTGGTTACAAACATTTTCCCATTTTTCTGCAAGGATTTTTAAAGGTTTTTATTCCGCCAGGGTCGTTAAAAACTCGGGATTATGTGGTAAAGGTTAAAGCCATCCTACCATTTGAACCATGATTAATCTGTCATCTACAAATACTTTGAATCTGGAGGAGTCCAAAATTTTGTTGTGATGAAAAGAACAGTACATCAAACAGCTGCTAGGCGTGACTTATCACACGATAAAAATTTAGACCTCCACATATTGACACCTGGGCCCGTTTTCACCAACCATTCTTAAGAATATTCTCTGTCTTATTCTCAAGAATTTTCTAAATTTGAAAGTAACGCAACTTCTGATTGGCTAACCCAAATGGTTTAGCCAATCAGAAGTTGTGTTACTTTCAGATTTGGAAAAGCTTGGACAATAAGACAAACAATATTCTTAATAATGGTTGGTGAATACGGACCCTGAACTTTTTATTTCAAAGGGAAGAAAATATTGTGGGAAAAGGAGATAATCCTTGTCCCAGAATGTTTTCAAAAGACTGTTTCCTCGGGGTTGTTATAACCCGGGATTATGTGGTAAAGGGTTAAATGGGTTTATTTTCGACACGGTGTAGCTCAAGATCAGACTGCTCGGAGCTGTCCGATACAGTGAGATTTGAACAGATGAGAACAATAATCTTAAAAACTGTAAATTTGGGTTTTGGCTAATGGCAACGGATGTTCTTTAATGGGCCATTCTAAAAATACGTTCAAAAAGTACGTTGAGGAAATACCAGTGAAAAAAATCTTTACACTTGTATTGTCTATCTTCTTAACTGGTGGTTTGCCAACTGTCGCCGTAATCATTTCAGTGTTAAATCCTTTTTGAAGATAGGTGGATCTATAGAAATCTCAGTTTATCGATTTTCTGTTTATTTATCTTCGCCACTGGTTGCCCATATCGGCGACACCCACCAAAGGCTGTTGGTTATCTTACAGGGGATAGTGTAAGATACAGAATGATACCCATCCTAAGTTACGCCTGACTCTTTTTACATGTTTGTTGCACCGTCACACAGGACCTCGGCTGAACGTCTCATTCGAAAGAATATTAGTTGATTGGTTGAATGGTGTTTTACGCCGCTTTCAACAATATTTCAGTCATATCACGGCGACAGCTCACATATTCGTGTATTTCCTGGGTTTTCACCAGTTCCAGGCTAGGGCTCTGAAGTGTCTTGCCCAAGGACGCTCCCACGAAAAACCCAGTGGATCCAGTGAGGCTTGAACCCGGGGCTTCCAGGCTACGAGTTCGACACTTTACCTCCGAGCCACGCAGGACCCCTGAAAGAATATTAGTACTCGTACATGTAATTTTCTAGATGGCCAGCAGTGTAGCACGAACCCACGCCTCAAGAGGACAAAAAAAAAAAAATGACGGTTCCAAGGCCTATCCTTGAGCTATTCGAGTTGTTCATAGAAATCTTGACCCTTATCCTGCTAAATGAAAGAAATGAAACTTTCAAGCCGACAGTAAAAACTCATTTTTTCCTATTTCAAAGGTATTTTGGAGGAAAGATATCTCCTCATCGGAGTGTGTAGATCAAAGATCAGACTGCACGTTCTGTGCAGTCTGATCTTGATCTATGTTGTCCACAAAACGTCAGTGAGTCACGCTTAGCAGCCTATGGGTTAATAGATCTAGTCCCATTTCAATATTTACACATCTTCATTGAAGCGTGTAACGTGGCTGGGTTTGAATTATCTTTCCGGGATATTTGTCAATAAAGGCATAGGCCTACAATTATACTTAAATGTAGAATATCTGAAAACTTGAAGTGATACATCGGGTTATAAAATGTGGTGGTGTTTTTTTTTTCCGGATATACGATCAAAACTTTCAGCACTAAAGGCGAAAAAGGGGGCATTTTTGCGGGCGACATAGATCAAGATCAAACTGCACAGAACATAGTGTCGAAAACATGGAAAATGGAAAAATGCCGGCTCAAGTTGAAAGCATTTGCATTCGACAAAATAACTGTGATTAGAAAATTAAAATTCCTTTTAGGAAAGATAGAAAACATTGTGGGAAAAGGAGAAAATGCTGGTTACCAACAAAAGGCTTTTTGTTGAGGGTGTTTAAAACTCGTGATTGTGTACAGTACAGAGTGGAATCTTACCAAACATTATATTGGACTTTTTGATGTGAAATGGTTCTTTAAATCTATCTCAGTACGCAGCGTTTAGGGTGAGTTATTATTTATAGACTCAGTACATGTAAAAACGCAACACTTGTTGTAAGTTGAAAATCAGCCGGAAAATAACAAGTTTTGATCAAATTTACCTTTAATGTAATTTATTGTTATTCCATTCTGTGATTCACAAAGTTCTGTTAGAATGCTGTAAGATTTTCAAATGGAAAATGGCACAATGAGTTGCTTACCGCAAATTAAAAAGTCACATAATTAACATCGAGTTTGGCCCTTCCTTGCATTTATCAAAACTTACCAGCCTCGTCTCATTGACAAAATTGTGAGGTTATCCCATACTGTGAGATGTTGTTCACTTCCTTCAGAAGGGCACTCCAAAGTTTCGGGACTGTTGCCAGGGACTAACACTGGTATGCAAACATTTTTTTAAGCATCCCAGACATGTGTCAAGTGAAACAATGTTGTTCTGATCAAGACGGTTTGTAGTGAAAATGGTTGTATGTGCAGCAGCACCATCTTGCTGCAATTTATTGTAAGCTAGCCTGAAAGTTTTACCCAAAACGGTGGAACAAAACACAACATAGCTTCTTTGATGTAGGCAGTAGAATTAACTTTCATTTTTAAAAAAATGCAAGCGCTGATTTGATGAATTAGGTCCCGCCTGCCCATTAACAAACAGGTCAACCATCCTTTTGGTCATGCTCGATAATGCAAGCATCACTAAAATGCTTATTCTCTGCAAACGAGAAAGTCTAATACGACTTTGGAGTTTAGAAAATCGAATCCTAAATTCACTCGAGAACAGATAACAGTTCATTTGAAGCCTGTTGAAACGGAACTGTCTTCTGGGTCATGGTTATCTTGTCTCTTCCGTTCTATGAGTCACAATGCTTTGCATCAAAGTCTCGCAGAACCTTTTGCGGGAATAACATAAATGTACTTAAAAAAAAAACACAGTGCCCTTATGGAGAAACTCGACAACATACCAGATTATTGGATAACCTCACAATTTTGTCAATGAGACAAGGCTGGCAAGTTTTTGATAAATGCAAGGAGGGGCCATACTCGATGTTAATCATATGATTTCTTAAAAAGTGGTTAGAAATTTTTTTATACCATTTTCCATTTGAAAATCTTACAGCAATCACTGAATGGAATGCAATGAATTAGATAAGAGGTAAATCTAATAAAAGCTTGTTAATTTTCGGCTGATTTTCAACTAACAACTAGTGTTGTGTTTTTAAATGTACCGAGTGTAGTAGTGAGGTTGGCTATTTTTGCCGACCGTCATCTGAACCTTTGTTTTTAATTGTTCGCCTGGTGTTTGAAGGTCGTTTCAACATTATTTCCGGTATATCAAGGCGACAGTTGACATATTCATGTATGTCCTGGGTTTCACCAGAACTAGACTAGGGCTCTGAAGTTTCTTGTCTAAGGGCACTCTTAAGAAAAATTCAGTGCTTCCGTTGAGGCTCGAACCCGGGGCCTCCAGGTTACGGGTCCTACACTTTACCACTGAGCCACACAGGACCCCGGACTATTTTGTAAACATCATTTTCTCCCCTTCCCAAAACGTTTTTACCCTTCCCAAAACAAATTTCAATTTTTTAGTCACATTTATTCTGTCGTCTGCAAATGCTTTCAAGTTTGACAAGTCTAAGATTTTTTTGTTCGGTAAAGGGTAAAGGAGGTCGTACTTACCAACCATTCTTAACCCCGAGGCTGCTAAGTGCGACTAAAGAACCTTTTGCGGAAAGTTAAGATCAAGATCAGACTGCACAAAACATGCAGTCTGATCTTTGATCTATACTGTCCGATACGGTACTTTCTTTCCGATGTTATCAACTTTGAAATCGCAATATTTGAGTTTCTACTTTTGAGTGGAAATTTTTGTTTCAATTATTTAGAAGGTTAAGGGTTAAGAACATTGTAGTCGTACTCTATATTTAGAAAGTTATACAAAGCCTGATTGGCTAAACTATTTGAGCCGTGCTCTGGCAAAAAGGGGCTTAATGCATCTCCGTGATGCGTCATAACAAGTAAGACACCACAGATTTATAGATCCATAAATTTCATTGTTTAACAACCAACTGCATCATAAGATAGACTGGTCTTTTGACATACAGCAAATTAAATTGTCCGATAGCGAAAAGGTTCGGCTCAGGTCAGCCTGCGTGGACTGCGCAGGCTGACTTGAGTCGATACTTTTCACAGATGCGTTAAGCCCCCTTTTTACAGTGCATAGCTCATTTGGTTTAGCCAGTCAGAAGCTGTGTTACTTTCAAATATAGGAAATTATAAAGAATAAGACTAAGGATGTTCTTATGAATGGTTGGTGAATACGGTCCTTGGTTTTTCTCTTGATATAAAAATGAATATATCTAGTATGATCACCGAATCTTTCCATGTTCCTTTTTTTCCATATTGTAGTTAAGTGCTTGATTAAGGACATTAGAGGATTTCTTGTATTATGTACAAAATTGTGCTGTTACATCCAAAGTGTTTCGTTGCAGTGGATGGACTGGTTAAGGCGCAAGACTCGTTATTTACAGTACAGCACTAACTACAATGTGTAAGTATAATTTTTTTTGCTTTGTTCTTTCACCGAATGTTGTGTTGCATTAAAGTACCGGTAGCGAGCAAAACTAAACGATGGGGTGTCAAAAAGCATCTGAAATGATTTAAAACACACCATTTAAAAGTATGGAACTTATTGTGACGATGACACTCTGTTCTTGTACGATCGGTCCATGTGTTAGTCGCTGACAGGAAAATGAGCTTTAAAGCCAGGTATGTAAAAAAAAAAAACATAAAAAGTAAACAAACAATAGAGCAACCTGGCAACTTTTTACCTAGTTTTAAAATTTATTTTCCTGCCAGTGACTAACACTTGGACCTACTGTAAAATAACAAATTGTCATCTCCATAATGATTTCCACAATTTTAATGGTATGATTTTAATTTAAGAGCATTTTGCCACCCGTATTTACTTTGGACCGCTATGTGGCCTTTAATTATATCATAAAACGGACCCTAACACCTGTGCAAGGACTGCACCTAGCGCTCTATTTACATTGTATGTTGATTCAGGGGCGAGGAAGGGGGTGCCACTAGAAAAGTTTTGGAAACAAGAGTTCATTCTCTGGTGTACTATGGTCATTCTAAGGGTGCTCGAGGTGCCATATTAAATCTTTACCAAAAGATAAAATTTTAGATTCGACCGAACTCAAAGCATTTGCAGACGAGAAAATAAATGCAGTTCAATGGTAATTTCTGGCCTTGATAGTGTAGAAAACATCGTAGGAAAAGGAGAAAAATGCTGATTTCTCATTTTCGTTCGTTTTTTTCAAAAGCCTTCTATTTCAGGCTCGTTAAAACTCGGGATTGTGTGGTAAAGAGTAAAAGAAGTGTAAATTTACAGGTAAACACTGTATCCAGCAAATTCATATTTGATTAGAATGATTTGGATTCAGTCGCGTATTCGCTTGTAGGTAGCTACGCACCAGCTGACTTGGGTCAAAACTTTTTGCTATTGGTCGATTTTCTGCATGTCCAAGGACCAGCTTACCTTATGATTCAGTCGGTTGTTAGACAAAACGAACAGTATAAAACCATGGTGACGCGATGGCTTGCTTGCTCTTGGTATCATGCATCACGGGGATGTATTAAAACATTAAAACCCCTTTTTTCAGAGCAAGGCAGGCAGCCCCCTCCCCCAAATAAATATTATCTACCCCCTCCTCTCCCAATATATATTGCCTACTTCATTATTTGACCGGATCCTGACTTTTATGCTAAATATATGAGAAGGAATATAAATAGAAATCTGACTATTATTCGGGAAGTTTAGTTCGCATTAGCTGTTCAAGTTACGAAAAACTACTCAGATAGTTTTGTGTTAGGTACCCTATACATGGATAAGCAATTTAATTTGCGCGTACCGTATGAAATATTTCCATGACCATTCGGAGCATGTGCCGAAGGCAGCCCTGTGCGGTGCCAAGAGTAAAATTACAAATTTAATTTATCATGTAAATGATGTTGACCTTGGTCAGGTTAATCAAGTTGACTTCTATGAAAAAATGGAGCCAGGAGAGGTCAGCATCAATGTTTGAAAATAGTTATTGGCTTTTGATTTCAATATAGATCTAGATCTATGTGTTGGTGCATGCAGAGAAACAAATAAGGCATTAATGAATGAGGAAAAAACCTTTTTGTTAATGTGGCTGGTGTAAAGGCACAAAACAATACATGTTCCACATTATGCAAACGTTGAGGTCTGTATTCAGTCGTAAATAACCATTCACCCATACCTTCTAAAAACCGCGGTGTAGAAACCTCAAATGCAAAAGGTGACAGTCACATGACTTTCTTCTCGCGTTTTCAAGTCGTGTGATCTTTTCCCGCGTTGTTCTTTCTCTTTTTTAAAACCAAATTCTTATTTTTTTGCTCAGATTTATTTCTTTAATGAAAAATTACAATTATTGGAGAGGCCAGTTACAGTGAAATCAATGAAAGAAAATTTTTGTGAAAACCGTCATATTTCAGGTTTTTTTTTTTCATTTCAGTTTATTATGAAACCATGACGAAACACAGTATATTAGAAGAATTTCGCACATGTGCAACAATTGGGCCCATTTTACTGGCTTATCGATGAAATTATCTCCCCTGAAAATGCTCGATTTTCCAATATTGACTTTTCAACAAGTCAATGTGTTCTAATGGAAATGTAAAAGGATTTTTTTTTTTTTCAAAGTGCTAAATCATTAATTAAACATTAAGTGGAAATATTTTATCATCTAATGACGTATTATTTATTCTTCCTTCTTTGTCATGGTATAAAAATCATGATTCTAAACTGTGATCTTGTTACTTCCAACTCGATTTAGATATTGACACTAATTTTCCATTTTACCGCATATATAATTCTATATTACCTAGGCAAAATCCGTGAAACTGTATGCGTTTAAGCTTCTAGTATTCCTTTATTCTTTATTCAAAACTCTTTTATCACCTATCGGAGTATTCTCGAAAGATGTTTTTAATATAAATTTATTTAAATGTCTTCTTGCTTCAAAATTTGATTAAAATCAGACAGTTTTTCAAAATTTTCTATTTTTCTGCTATTCTGACGTGTTTATCACATTCGGCAAACCTCGGGTGATCCGTTGATCGAGTTAGATGTAGTAACGGAATCGGCCGAGTTGTGACGTGTGGTGTTTATCAGTATCCGTGGTATAGACCGGTAGCTGTGGCATGTCTTGAGGAATGTAGGAAAGAAAGTATCAGGAAAAAAATCAGGAAAAAAGTATCAGAAAGAATGTATCAGGGAAAAAAAGTATCAGCTGACAATGACAGATCAAGTTAATATGGTATATGATGTAAAAATTTAGTTGATACGTTTTATTGATTTATTTAAGAAAAATGATATTTGTACATTTTTTCCCTTTTTTCTGTCCTGAAATTGAGCAGAAATTTCCAAACACTCATGTTTGATTGTTGATACCTGCAAGAGACAAATCTAAAATTGATTTGCATTAAATTAGATTTCGCCTTCTCCCATAAGAAGTTTAGCATAACCTCAGGTTTAACCTAGATGTAAGTATGGAAAAAAAAAGACATTATTTGCTGTATTTACCAAAACTGATTCGTTTTTTCCTGATACTTTTTTTCCTAGCAAAGGCTGACACTTTTTTTTTCCCGAAACTTTTTTCCTGATACTTTCTTTTTGATCACCCTCTTGATAAACAGACTGTTTTGAAGAATGTCGGTAAAAATGCCATAGGTAAAAATGCCATAGGTAAAAAAAATGCCAGAGGTAAAAAATGTCAGAGTCAATTTGGTAAATATGCCAGAGATTGTAATGTCATAGATGTAGTAATCCTTATCCTGCTAAATAACTTAGATGAAACTTTCAAGCCGATGGTGAAAACCAATATGTTGGTATTTCAAAATTATGGAGGTTGGGGAAATATCTCCTTATCGTACAGCGTAGATCCAAGATCAGACTGCACGTTCCTAGCAGTCTGATCTTGATCTACACTGTCAGCAAAAGGCCAGTTATATTATATATGCTGGGGCTGTTAAAAAAATCAGCATATATGTTAGAACTTACAATTAATGAACAATATTGCACAGATACCTCCTTGTTTTTATTCAGTTTCAATTGAAATACATATGATCAAACATTAATGGAAAAGCAAGGACATTAATATAAATGTTGTACTTGTATCTAGCATCTACCATTTATGTATAAATCCCTGAACATTGTGACAAAAGAAAAAATGCCCATCCTTTCGCTCCAGTTATTTATATAAATTACACAGCAGTCTTTTTGTGTGGCGCAGCAGAGTAAACTTGAAGAACACTGCATCCAAAGAAGATATTGCTCATAATAAGCTCATGATGAGTAAGTTATCCTTTTGCTCCAATGTTTCCTCCTTATTTATTAAACGACAGTCTTTTTCTGTTGTACGGCTGAGGAAATTTGGGGAACAATGCAACAAAAAAGAAATTGCCCATAATGAGCAATTTCTTCTTTTGTCCCAATGTTTTCTCATTTATTTTACACAGTTTAAACAAATTATCTCTTATCAGCCATTACTGAAAATGACTTTAATTGCTGTGCATTATAGGAAATTTGAAGAACATTGGAACAAAAGAAGAAATTGCCTGTAATGAGCAATTTCTCATTTTGTACCAGTATTTTCTCATTTACTTTACAACAGTTTAAACAAATTTACTCTTTACCAACAGTTACTTTTTGTTATGCAGCAGAAGAAATTACCAATAAAGAGTCAATAATGAGCAATTTCTCCTTTTGTTCCAATGTTTTCTCATTTGTTTTACAATATCTTCCAAGTTCGCCATACACAGCAAAGTTTGGGGTTTGAGGACTCAGGCCAAGGATTTTCTTTAAAGATTTCAGATGTATATTTATCAGTAGATTTTAAGTTATAACCCGCCCCCCCCCCCCCCCCCCCCCCCATGCTTCTTCTGCATACAGCAAAAATTGGAGATACCATTCTATCAAAAAGAAGCAATTTTGGTTTAATATCTGTTGGGACTTTTTTAAATAAAGATAAAAGACTATTCATGGCTTTTAAAACTTGATAATATAGAGCATTAACTGCATTTTGTATTCTACCTGTTCTGAAGAATTTAATGCCTAAATGACAAAATTCATCAACAATTTCTATTTTTTTCTCCCGCAATAGACTAATCAAAGTTACAGATAGATTAACGGTTTTTCAGACTTTGCTTTTCTTTACATTTATTTTCAGACCCCATTTTTCGGTATAATTATGCAAACTATTAAGTTGAAATTGTAAAGAACTTTTATCAGTGGTACAATGTATATGAAACGTTGCATCGCCCAGCAGCATCGCCTAGATAAGGGGATTAGTGACTTGGTATAAACTGTCATCTAATTATAAAAGTAGTCTTTATTTCAAGTCATTTTAACCATTTCCTTAATACAGACGAATTTTGACGCGTCTGCTGCAGACACAACCTGAAAGCACTCGCAGAAAATTATTCAAACTAGGACAAATGATAAAGAAGTTTGCAGTTAGTATAGAAACATTGTAACAAAAGTAGAAATTGCTCGTTGCAAGCAATATTCTTTTGTCGCAATGTTTTCAAAACTTGTCTACTTTAGATGCTTTAATCAGTCATTTTCACCAGGGATAGGGTTAATCAAATGCCCCGAAATTACAGCTGATCTGGAACGACACTTTACATAGAAGCTAAAAGCCGATTTTTTTTTTTTACACAAACTTGTAAATATTGAATTTAATGCTTTTACATGTAGGTATTTTAAAGCTTGGCCCGTATTCACCTACCATTCTTAAGAATATTCTTAGTCTTATTCTCCAAGATTGTCCAAGTTTGAAAGTAACACAATTTCTGATTTGCTAAACCAAATGGTTTAGCCAATCAGAAGTTGTGTTACTTTCAAATCCAGAAAATGTTGGAGAATAAGACTAAGAATGTTTTTAAGAATGGTCAGTGAATACGGACCCTGACTGCCTCGTCAAGACTTTAGTGGCAAAAATAATGGATTTAGACTGCAATATCTGAGGCAGTCTGTCTATTAAACTCACCACTGTTGGAGAGATCTGACCTCTCCAGTGATGTGGGCTGATACATATATGACAGTATTTGGTTCCGGTTAGAACAATCACAGGAAAGTAACTTATACAAATCCGTTAGCAACACCCCCCCCCCCCCCCTTCCCTGAGATTTTAAACGCTTACGTTAAATACGACATGTTTTGTTGTTATAGATAGAGGATACTTGTTTATTTCGCTGATCAAAATATAATTTTACAGTGTCAACACCAAAATTTATAGTGTTATGAGTGGTACAACAGACCTTTGAAGCTCTATTTGTCTATCACAGAACACCGAAATTTTCATCGGCTGATCATCAAACAACGTCACTGAAATAGCCCATTCACGCATCGCCTCTATATACGACAGAGGCGATGCGCCAATATGCTACTTATAGTGACATTGTTCGATGACCGAACAATGAAAATTTCGATGTTCCATGATAGACTTCAAAGGCCTGTTGTGCCACATAGCTTTTATAACGACATGACATCTTTGACCACATTTGTATGGCGTCATTAACAGATTACTTGTAACCGAGCATCAAAATAGCAAAATTATACCACTGCGCTCTACAGGGATACAGTATTGTATGAGCAGTGAAGTTACAACAGTGTCATGTTCAGGTTATAATTCACGGATATTTTTTTTTTTTGTATAATCTATAAGGACATGCATCTACCCATGTTTTCCTGTTTCTTTTACAAGTACTTTGCACAATATTTTTTCCCAAACCACAGGCTGTTTTCTCACATAAGCATCGAAACAATGACAACGAGAGAGGAATGAATCCTGTCGCAATGACTATCATTAATTCTCAGAAAGAAATAGGCTAAGTTGGGGATTTGAACCAGCGACTCCCTGGTCTCTCTGAGTCCTGGACGCTACCGACTGCGCTACCGGGGCTTGGCAACTAACACTACAACTAATGGCACAAACTACTTGAAAACTATCTGAAAGGAAATAAAAGTATTTGTTTAATGGATCAGCGGTGTGATGACAGATTTCGAAAATAGTATAATTTTGATTTCACTATAAAAACACATTTTCTGTGTTGGCCTTCTGTTATTTTGTGTGTAATTTAGAGGACAAGAATAGCAAAGATTCCTTTATCTCACCAAGAAAACTTATTTGAGCCAATCTCTATGAAAAAGGGGGTTTAATGCAAAAAAGTGTCGACCGAGTCTGTGCAGGCTGACACCAAACGAAGCTTTTTGCTGTTCGAAAATTTTCTGCCTGTCAAAGGAAAATTTTACCCCCAGATCCAGTCGCTTGTTAGACACAATGGATTTTATGGATCCATAATTATATGATGACGTGCCTGGTATAATGCTTCACAGAGATGAATTAAACCCCTTTTGCCAGAGCACAGCTCATTTACATGGTTTTTATGTGTACAGAATAACGAAATGGAACTGGAGACATCGAAAAGGACTCATTGGCTGTTTGATCGCTGTCTTGTGCTTACTTCTATATCAACAGACATATTTCTTAGAAACACAGACGAAACTTTCCGAGTAAGTTGTATACTTTTACTAGAAAAGTAGTCGCTCGATAGCTGACTGATTGATTGATTGAATGCCGCTTTTAACATTATTTCAGTCATGTAATGGCGGCAGCGCGCGTATTCATGTATGTTCTGGGTGTCACTAGTACTAAGCAGCATTTTTTCCTTTTCCCCGCAATGCTTTCTACCCTGTCAAAGACAGAAAGAGTCATTTTAGCATCATTTAAATGTGTCGTATGCTTTTGCCTTGAATTTCGTTCAGGTAAAAGAAAAAACTTTCGTTTGATAACGGGTTAAATGAATCTCCCAAGCCCAGTAGCGCAGTCGATAGCGTACATGACTTTAAACCGGGGGTGAGGGGGCGGTGTCACTTTTTCGAATCCCAATCTCGGCCAATTTCTTTCCTAGGATTAATGATAGTCATTGCGACAGGATTCATTCCTTTCTCACCGCTGACAATTGCTTCGACGATGCTTATGTGGAAAACCAGCCAGTGGCTTGGGAAGAATGTTACGCGAAAAATTGGGAAAGAAACTCAAGGAAAGCATGAATAAATGCAATTGACTCGGCGATATGATTTAATACTGTTGGAAGCGGCGTTAGACACCGTTCAAAACCAAATTCAAATATAACAGATTTCATTTAATTCGTCAGCATCAGTGCTCAGGTTGGCCTGTAACAGTTTACCACATAATCCAGAGGTTTTACGAATAAGAGGAATATGTCTTAAGAAAACATCGTGAGAAAAGGAGAAAACGAGGTAACCAGCATTTTCCGCTTTCCCACAACGTTTTTTTTTTTTTCACTCTCAAAGTTGTATAACGTCATTTTAGCCGGTTTAATTTTGTTGTCTTCAAATAATTTCGATTTGGATAAGTTTAAAATTTGGTTGTGTGGTAAATGATTAACCCGTTACGAAACAGTGCCGTCTTTTAACGACCCTGGGAAAGGGAAAGAAGCCTTTTGAAAACATTGTCGGAAAAGGAGAAAATGCTGGTAACCAGCATTTTCTCCTTTTCCCACAATGTTTTCTACCCTATCAAAGAAAAATTGCACCGTTTGAGCCACATTGAAATTGTCGTATGCAAACGCTTTCAATTTAGACAAGGCTAAAATTTTGTCGTCTGGTAAAGGGTTAGGCATTCCTATACACATGGCTGAGAAACAATACTTTATGTCCTAAACTCTTTTCCAGACTCAAACCAGGTCGAGTAAGCAGCCTTTCAAGAAACGACGCAAACCGAACATCAGAACTCAACCGTACACTACTGAAAACTGTTCCCATTCTGCACGTAAATGACATGCCGTTAGAAACACCAGAAAGAGATTGTTTAGTTCAAGAGAAAAGGAGACTATCAAAGATATCTATTTTAGGTGATTGATTAATTGTTTGTATTGTGTTTAACGCCGTTTTCAACATTATTTAGTTATGTTGCAGCAGCCAGGTCACCTATCCATGCTTTCCTGGAGTTTTTTTTTTTTTTTCTTTCATTCAGCGTTTCGCACAATATTCTTCCAAAGCCATTGGCTGCTTTCCTACATGACCATGGTCGAAACAATGATCAGCTGTGAGAGAGGAATGATTCCTGTCATCAGTCCTCTACGAAATTCGCCGAGCTTGGATTCGAACAAGCAACCCCCTGATCCCAAGTCTTCTTGTCTACCGACTGCGCTACCTGGGTCGGTATTCACCAACCATTCTTAAGAACGTTCTTTGTCTTGTTCTCCAGAATTTTCTACATTTGAAAGTAACACAACTCCTGATTGGCTAAACCATTTGGTTTAGCCAATCAGGAGTTGTGTTACTATCAAATGTAGAAAATCTTGAAGAATAAGACTAAGAATATTCTTGAGAACGGTTGGTGAATACGGACCCGGGTCTCGGCTATTTTAGGTGAATATTGTGGCTCAAATGTGGTAACCCTTATCCTGCTAAATAAGTAAAATGAAACTTTCAAGCTGATAGCAAAAATCTAAATTTTGCCATTTCAAAAGTATTTTTGGGGAAAAAGATATCTTCTTTTCTGACAGTATAGATCCAAGATCAGACTGCCCGTTCTGTGCAGTCTATTCTTGCCCTGCACTGTCCGCAAAAGGTCAGTGTGTCGCGCTTAGCAGCTTAAGGGTTAACAAGATTTACCTAGAACATTCGTTTAATCCTTCTTCTAATAATCCGAGTGTTACGGCGACCCCGGCGAAGACGGCTTTTTAAACCATTGTGGGAAAAGGAGAAAACGCTGGTAACCAGCATGTGCTTTTGACAACACTGTGGGAAAAATGAGAAAATTCTGGTGACCAGTATTTTCTCCTTTTTCTGCAAAGTTTTCCACCTTTTCAAAAACGAAGCTTATTATTGGAACAACATCTTATTTGACCCCTGCAATGATTTCTACGGACATTTTTAAAACGGCTGTCTGGTAAAAAGTTAATACATATGAGCTATGCCCTGGTAAAAGGAGGTTTAATGCACCTATGAGATGCATAAACAAGTCCTCACATAATTTTGGATCCATAAAATCCATTTTGTCCACAAACTGACTAAATTATAAAGTTGACCACAAGCTAAAAGTTTTGAAACAGATCAGCGAAACCAGGCAGACTTGAATCGATTATTTGTGCAGATACATTAAACCCTCTTTTCACAGACCATGTTTTATATGTAAATATCAACATTGGACGAGAGCTAAAGGACCGCCCTAAAATTAAAGATCATTTGCACGTCACCAGATATAGATAGCTGATCTTAATTCTAGAATATGTGCAGTTTTGAGAGGTAAACAAATGGGCCATGCTCTATGAAATGTAGGATTATTGCATCTGCGAAAAGTATCGACCTAGGTCAGCCTGCGCAGTCCGCGCAGGCTGACCTAGGCCGAAACTTTTCGCTATTGGTAAATTTTCTGTATGTTCAATGATCCGTCTACCTCATGATCCAGTCGGTTGTTAGACAAAATGGATTTAATGGATCCATAATCAGAACAGAACAGAACAGAACATATATTTTAATAGACGTGTACAAGTGTACATAGTCAAAATTACATGTTATATTCAACAAAACATTTGTCAAAGTCTCTCTCTCTCTCTCTCTCTCTCTCTCTCTCTCTCTCTCTGTCTCTTTCTGTTACATAGGAAACAATAATATAAAGTGAGGATGACATACGAAGGATTTTCGCTAGATATGTAAAATGGTAAATAACGTGTTTATAATCATGTGATGATTTGCTAGGTACCATGCAACACAGAGATGCATTAAGCCCCCTTTTGTCTGAGCATGGCTCATATAGATCGTACCAGGTCGATAAAGAGAGCTACGCCTACAATGGTTAGCTCCCTTTATAATAATGTCCATAATACATGAGTCATGCTGTGTTAAAAGGGAGCTTAATGGATTCGCAAAAAGTTTCGACCCAGGTCAGCCAGCGCAGTCCGCGCTTGCAGACCTGGGTCGAAACTTTTTGCTTTTGGTCAATTTTCTGCCTGTCAAAGGACCAGTGTACCTCATGATTCAGTAGGTCGTTATACAAAACAGATTTTAGTAATAATGTGATGACTTGCCTGGTATCATGCATCACGGAGATGCATTAAGCCCCCTTTAGCCAGAGCATGGCTTACATAGTAGTACTTGTCACAGTCCTGTCCGTGGCTTGTCTGTTATCACGTGACAATATTTCTCATTTATTGAAAATAGGCAAGAAGGCATTATACAGGATTGGAGATGTTGTCAAACTGTATGTGAAGCTGTATGAACAAGATTGCACCATACGTTCAAAGGGCGGCGATGTATTACGGGTCCGAATCTTTGAAGACGAACTGAATGCCTCTGCCAGTGGCCAAGTGTTGGATCATCACAATGGGTCTTATACTGTTCTAGTTAAATGTTTGTGGACAGGAACTCCGACGATACAAGTTTACCTAGTCAATACAGCTGAAGTTATTAAATCGTACCGTACTCTTCTGTCGACGGTGAGTTCTTTGGACTTTACTCTAGGCAGGGTGTTAGGGAGCTATTCACCTAGCTTGAAGTCTTCATCGAGAGGAATGAAACCCTTAACCCTTAATCTGCTAAATAAACGACACAAAAAGTTTTCACTCTATAATAAAAAAAATAGTGAAATGTCTATATGATATATTTTTCATCATGAATCGCGTTTACGTATTCATTTTTGATTTGACAAAAGATTAGGCGGAGTCGCCCCCTCATAGTTTAGCCTCATTATAGGAAGGCTCTGAGAAAAGTGTAAGAGCTAAAATACGTGCCGAAAATGTAGAAATAGGTTATAACTAATGTTAAAAAAGAACATGTGATACGATTTTACGTTTATTTGTCATCGCCAATGGTTTGCCGATAATGGTGGAAGCCCCTAAAGCAGTTAGTCGTGTTTTGTGGAATAGTGCAAGATACAGGACGAAATCCATCCCAAACAAGGCCTGGTCTCCTAATGTCTTCGATGTATAGCCTCGACATACGGGATCTAGATTTAAACTCTCATCCGAAAGACTACTAGTAATTTTTCAGTTGGCTAATCGATGGAATTGAACCCAAACCCTAGAAAAGAACAGAAAGGCATTGCTTCTCATAGATCCTAAAGTTTTGCTGTTGTTATTGCTTCACTCCCCAAATGTAACGGTGCGATAAATAACCTGCACAGAGTTAGGATCGAAAAGACAAAAGTTAAAGTGTTCTCAAGCAGTCCAATATATCGCGACAAGAGCTAACTCAATAATAAGTTAATACAAACATCATCTAGTACTTTACTCGCCTCTTTGTCATTTCTAATACATTTAGGCAGTTCTGACATAGTGTCGATACCTTCATATTTAGAGATCTATTATTCCTGCACAGCCCCAGGTGAAAGGGCGTCAAATGGACAGGATGGATAGCCTGGTCAGGGCAGGCTTCGAAAACTACCCTCTTGATAATTGCAACACAGCTGTCAACTAAAACTACATACTGCTACATTCAACGATCCATTATATCCGTTGTGTCTAATAAATGTCTAAATCATTAGCAAGAATGGGCCTTAGGCATGCACAAAAATTGACCAAAAGCAAAAGGTTTCGACACAGGTCAGCCTGCGCAGTCTGACCTAGGTCGACAAGTTTCGCAGATGCATTGAACTCTTTTTACAGAGCATGGTTCAATTATACATGTAACTCGCTTATGTAGTAAACTGTAGGCCTGATAGATCCATTTTTTTCCAGATACCAAGTACGCGACAAATAAGTGCAGTATATAAAACAGGGATGAGAGGTATGTGTCACCCAATGACTAAATGGTTAAGAGGGCCCATTTGTAACCTCACTGAGATGAATGGGGGAATGTCGTGGTACTGTGAAGCGCCAAACGTTACATGTGCGGACGTGGTCCATTTCGAGCGAAGTAAATACGACGCTACCTCTGACATTGAAGATGCGTTGCAGTTTAGGTAAGACCTGTTAGTTTTAAGGTAAGTCATACATAATTTAGTATCCTGCTCAACCCCATTATCGTGCGTGTAAAGAGACTGGAGCTCCGTGCATTTCAGAATCCAGCTTTTTATATGATGTGATATATTTTATAAATTGGACAGACCTTGACTGATACTTGAATGGTCCGATTCCGTTGTTCATATCAATAGCATTTATCAAGAAATGTTGCCATGTTGACCTTTGTAAAATTTTGGATTACTTCTTATGTCATCGTGCATGCAATCAAAGGTTACTCTTGTTGACAAAAGGGCTGCAAATTAATTATTTGTCACCTAATATTCAATGAGGTTCGCCTATTTTAATGAAAAAAAAAATCTTTATTTTGCAGAATATCCTTATTTATTCATTAATTACATTTTGGATAGTATAAAAAGACAAAAGTTATTGCTTGAAAACATTTGGTTTTTCTCATATGTGTAAGTTTTGCATTGTCATGTAAGTCACGTGACGTGTTCAGCCGCTGTAACCAAAACATTCTGTAAAAATCACCTGTATAATACCTCTTTGGAACGCATTTCATTGCACGATAACTGAGGTATGCACGATAATTGAGATTTGTCAATACGGCTTTGTTTTATATTGGCCAATCCAAGCGAAGTAAATACAACGCAACCTCTGACATTGAAGATACATTGCAGTTTAAGTAAGAGCTGTTCATTCTAAGGTATGGCATGCGTATGATTGATCGATTTTCCATTTATTTACCGTCGTGACCGGTTGACCAAAGAAGGCTGTTAGTTATGTTACGCGGGTTGTTTCGACGATGGTTATGTGGGAAAGCAGCCAGTGGCTTGGAAAGAATATTGTGCGGAGTACTGGTAAAAGAAACTCCAGGAAAGCATGGATAGGTGCACTGGCCGCCGTGATATAACTGAAATAATGTTGAAAACGTCGTTAAACACCATACAATCAATCATGTTACGCGGGATAGCGCAAGATACAGGACGAAACCCATCCTAAGTTACGCCTGCTTCTTTAACGTGCTCGAACTGGGTTGAACGTCCCCTTCGAAAGACTATTAGTAATTTTAGATGGCCAGCCGTGGGGCGCAAACTCACAACCTAAAGTGGCGACAGACTTCACATTTACAAGTCCGACGCTGTACCTCTTGAGTTATTCGGGCTGGTCAGGCATGCGTATTAGAGAACGGCTATGTCTTAAATCGGCCATTCCAGGGGAAGTAAATTTTATACAGCGCGACCTCTGACATTGAAGTTGCCTTGAATTTTTAAATATGACCTTTTCATTCTGAATAAGGTATGCGTAATAGAGAGCGGTTGTGTTTTAGAACCGTATCTTAAAGAATCAATTATAACTATCAAAATTTGGAACAATAACATACACTTAACTGTGCCGTATTTTGAACGGTTGCTTGTATCTTTTAATGGTAGCTTATGAAAATTTTCGATACAAAGACAGTATTTTAACTCCCTTACGTGGACACATGCAAAAAGCTCAGTGCAATAATGAAGTATGATAGATTTGAACAAATATCCAATTATTTGAAGTAGGCGAAAATATGATTGCTCTATTTCTCTGTAGTAATTCAATCAGATATGCAAATGAGCGGCGCTCTGAAAAAAATGGAGATTCAATGCATCTTTTTAAAGGCCCAGTAGCAGCTAAAAGTAAAAAATACAGGTGTTAAAATAATATACATTTATATTTAATCATACCATTAAGTACGGAAATTGTTCTGAATATGACAATCTCATACTGTACGATCGGTCCAAGTGTAGGTCGCCGGCAGAAAATTAATTTTCAAAACTACGTCAAAAGTTGCGATGTCGCTCTGTTTCTTTGTTTACTTTTTACCGTACTTTTATCAGATAAGCCCGTGGGTAATATTCCGCAAATGAACTGCAAGCAGCTATATGTATAATATCATTTCGTTAATGAATAGATAACATTAATACCGTTGTTTAGTTACTTTTATGATGGAGCCATGCTCTGCGAAAGGGGCTTTAATGCATTTGCAAAATGTATCGAACCAGGTCAGCTTGTCAAAGGGACATTCTATCTCAGGATTTGTGTGCTTGATTGTTTGTTTGTATTGGAGTTTAACACCGTTTAATGGCTTATATAATATCATGGCGGTCAGTGCATGTGTTTTCTGGCGTTCCCACACCAGCGCTGACAAAACTTTCTTTTCAAGTCACTGACCACTTTTCTCACATGCATCAGAGGTGAGAAGCAAAAAATCGCCGCAAAGAAAGTTTGCCTCCACTAGTGTCAAACCCGCAACTACCAGGTCATAAGTCAGATACGCAGCCACAGAGCTATCCGGCCGGTCACCTCAGAATTCAGCCGGTTGTTAGACAAAATAGAATTTACGGATCCATAATTATGTGATGACTTGCATAGTATAATGCACCATGGAGTTACAGTAAATAAAACCCCCTTTTGCCAGTGCATGGCACATATAAAGAAGAGGTTTGGGTTTATTTCAGTCTACCTCCTTTCACTCTTGACGTATTTAAAACCTTGTTAAATCTCCAGTACCGACCAGAATCTTGCGTACTGGTTACATTTTAGAAAACACGGGGTAAAGCATTTTTAAATAATTATCTTTTACATAACCTCCCTTGATTTTAGTATAACAGTCATTATGAATTTTCTTATCTTACACACATTTTAGATAAAATTTTGTGACGTCTTAGGAGCTTTATTTAACTTCAATAATTAAACTTTTTTGTATTCCTGCCAGTTATTTGAAAACTACTCCAGACACAAATTTTCAGGCCAATTCATCTGTCAAAATCGAGACCCTAAGATCGTGGTAAAGTTAAGATTTTAAATAATGTAGGTATATGTAAGCTTTTTTTGGAATTATTTTTTATCCCAAACTTAACACTCCTGTCAAAGCAGTGATAGGTATCACTTATAATATGTAGGTTTTGTCAAGATCATTGGGCTATACTTATATTTCTTTAGATACAGTTATTTGATAAAAGAATCTGACATTTATTTTCTATTGCGATAAGATATTATTAAACCTCGCGAAAAAAATGCTGTGATACTCGCCGAAGGCTAGCTCAATAACACTTTTCAAGTCTCATTTAATAAAGGTTTATCTCTAACACTTTATGTCAGGTCCTATAATATGTATAACGTGCATGCGTTTTCAAATTTATTCTTTCTCCTTTCCCAGGGACGCTGAACTACAGCCGTCATTCAAGGTCCGAGTTAAAGGTACAAGTATAGATTTAGGCCTAGGGCTGGCCTGTTGAGAGTATGCATCCGATATCTAATGAAATTCAAATCGCTGAAAATTGTTCTTAACCCTTTACCAAACGAAAAAAAAAATTTGTGTCCATATTGAAAGTATTTGCAGGCGATAAATAAAACGCAGAGATGAACAAAGAGATTTAATGGTGATAAGTTAGAAATTAGTGGGGATAAAAGAGAAGATGCTGGTTTCAATCATTTTCCCCTTTTCCCGCAGAGTTTTCGGGGTCGTTAAAACTCGAAAGTTGTGTTAGTAAGGGGTTAAATTTAAATCGGTAAATGCAGAGGAAGTTATGAAGGTCAAGGGAGGGGATAGTTGTGGAATTTCTTAGCCCTGAATGAAAACGTCCTGAACGTTGCCTTGAAAGTTATGACAGGCCAAATTACTTTAAAGGGAATTGCGCCCCTGCCCCTGTCTCTAGTCTAGGTACGAAGCACTCGTACATTGATACACATTTTACATCTTAAAGGTGGAAAACTCAACATTTCACATTTTGCATTCCTATTTCAAATTTTTATACGTCATTACCCATGCAACTGTTTGGACATTAAGTTCCTTGCCATAATCTTACACAATTCAGACATAAGAATTCACTGAATTCAAGACTAATAGAACCTAAGTCAAATACGCTTTTCCACAAAATCCCGAGTTTTAACGACACCCTTGGAAGAAAGCATTTGATCCTAATTCCACATTCAATTTGTTGTTTGCAAATGCCTTGGATTTGGACAAGTTAAAAAATTTGTCGTTTGGTCAAGAGTGAAATCACTCTGTCTTCTTACCTATTTAAATTTTTTGTTAACTAACCCTGATAAGAAATCGAAGAAATAAATTTTCTCTACAATCGCTAAGAAACTGGAAGGTTTTAATAAATTATTAAGCTGGAAGGTTATAGGCCTACTATGTAGTACAAAAGGTATAATTTGGACTTTCAAAGAACGGGACGTCGGTAATTCCCGCTATTTCTACGAGATCAAATATGACGTCATCTTATCTATTTGAATACAACCCACACAACATGACCGACGCGCGTTATTGATCATCTGCCATTCCCACAAGGCGTTGCGAAATTCTGGCGCGAAATCTGAAAATATCCCAAGAAAAAAACCATCAAAGAACATTTCATTTGGTTTTCTTTCTCCTGTTCATTGACGATTTGCAAGATATCATCTGATTAAACTCAGCGATAACAACCTTTTTCCAAGGTTTGTTGACTCTAAAAATCGTTTTAGACCCCTTTAAAACTGATGCTAACAGCCCACTTGTGCTGGATACAAAAAAAGCAAATGCACTTGCAACAAAAATGTGTAGATATTTAGATCTAATCAATTATCACATATTCTGCCTAATTTAAACTTGCCTTTATGTATCTATTTAAAGGGCTATTCAGATTTTTATCGTCTCATCAAACTTAACCCTTGTCCTGCTAAATAACTTAAATAAAACTTTCAAGCGGATTAGAAACCCGAATAATGTTTTGCCGGACTTATTTTTGGAGACAAATATTTCCTTATCGGACAGCGTAGATCCAAGATCAGACTGCACGTTCTCTGCAGACTGGTCTTGAGCTACACTGTCCGTAAATCGTCAGTGAGTCGCGTTTAGCAGCCTAAGGGTTAAAAATGATTTATCACTGAATTAATAACGGCGATAACTGGCAAATCATTATAATAGTAGAAAGACAAAAACGTTTTTCTATTGTATTTCCTTGATGAGCTACACAGCGTCACAAAACAGTTTTAGATTTCGCAGAAGAGTTTCACAAAAACTTAGAATGAAACATGGTCAGTTACACGCATCGATGCGTATTCAAATCAGTATGATGACGTCATATCTGATGTAGGCATATTTAAAATTAGACTGAGTTACCGATTGCAGAACATCATCCCATTATTAAACGCCCAAAAACGTCTTTACGCTAATCTTAACTGTTTAGTTGATACGTTTGCGGAGAAAAATTGTCATCTGATTGTCATTGCTGTTTTAATCTTATACTGCTAAATAACTTAAATAAAAGTGTACAGGGCACTCTATAGGTTAACCCTTTACCATCCAATCCCGTGTTTAAAAAAATCTTTAGAAAACATTGTGGGAAAAGGAGAAAATGCAGGTTACCAGCATTTTCTCCTTTTCCCACAATATTTTCTACTCATTCCAAGACAAATTCCATAAATTGTGCCACATTTTGCCATCTTCAAACGCTTTGAATTTGGACGATCCTTAATCTTTATGCTGCTAAGCCTAACTCACTGACCTTTTTGCGGATAGTGTACCTAAAGAACAGACTGCACCGAAAGTGTAGTCTGATCTTTGATCTACACTGTCCGACAAGGCGTTTTTTTCTGTTGAAATCAAATTTGAAATCGCAATAATTGATTCGATTTTTTTTATTATTTATTTGTTTCATTTCTTTCGCAGTTTAAGGGTTAAATTTCGTTGCCTGATAGATCTAGAGCGTTAAAAGTCATCAATGTTAAATCTTTTCTCTCTCTAGGGTTAAACTATTTGGACCTACTTTCCGAGACAAACCCACCTTGTCATCTGTACGACAAAAGAGAACTTTGGTTTTTGAAGTCTCCCATTGGATATTTCTACCAGGACGAATGGAAACTAATACACTGTAGCCTTGCGTTACCCGAGACCTTCAACGCCTGCTTGAGGAACAAACATTTAGTTTTGTATGGCGATTCAACAGTGAGACAGTGGTTCAAGGATTTAAAGGAGAGATTTAACTGTCAGCTGCGAACCGGAGGGTGGTACAAAGAGAAATGGCAAAAGGACTCGGAGGCTTACTGCTCTATGAACAACCTTACTATTAATTTGTTTTTTCATTCTCTGCCGGGAAATTTTGATGACACCAAATCACAGTTTCATTCCATTGCTAGGCATATTTTGCAATTCAACAAAGCTAAAAACGCTTTAATTCTTATATATCTCCAAAATCATTTCAATGCATACCACCCAGACGTGTTTCTGGACCGTTTAAAACATGTCCATAAGAGTGTGAAGTTAATTCTCCAAGTCAATCCCGATGCAAAGATATTTATAAAAGGTGGCCACTCGTATTGGGGGTCTATAAGCTATATGGGTGATATGTTTAGATCGATGCTTACTGATGAGTTTGCAGATGTTCATGATAAAATAACATATTTAGATAACATGGATATGACAACTGCACGTTTGATCAAAGATTCGCATCCCCCGAGTGACTTTGTCAGGTATATGGTGACACAGTGGCTTGGATATGTATGTACGTAACGACATGTATTTACTAAACGATCATTTACTAGTATTAGACTTGCAGACGACGAATTAAATGTGACAAAAGATTGAATTTGTTTTATGCAGGGTAGAAAACACTGTAGGAAAAGGAGAAAATGCTGGTTACCAGCATTTTCTTCTTTTCCCACAGTGTTTTCAAAATGCCTTCTTTCTCAGGATCTTTAAAACCAGTGATTATGTGATAAAGGGTTAACTGTTTACCATACAAAATACTGAATTTGACTGGACCAAGTTGAAAGAATTTGCAGACAACTCATTTATTGCGTCTCGAATGATTGGATTTGTCTTTGAATGGGTAGAAAACATTGTGGGAAAAGGAGAAAATGCTGGTTGTCAGCATTTTCTTCTTTTCCCACAGTATTTTCCAAAGCCTTTTCCGTCAGGTGGTTTATTTGGTAAAAGGTTCAATCATGACAGATATATACGGCGCTGTCCAGTAAGTCCGTGAACCTAAACAATTCGAACGTGATACATTGTTGCAATCTGAAGATATATTGAAGAAAATTGTTTATCATCAATATTAAGTTCAGGGATCTAATTTGCAAGACACAGAGAGAGAGAGAGAGAGACGTGGAGAGAGGAAGGTGGGGATACCGAGAGAAAGAAGGCGGGATGGAGAGAGAGAGAGAAGGGATAGGGGGAGGGAGAGAGAGGAACGGTGGGGGACAGAGAGAAGAGAGGAGGAAGGGGTAGAGAGAGAGTGAGAGAGGGAGCCCATTTTATTCATAACTATGTTGTCTAACTCTAACTGGGAAAATAATACCTTGGTACTAAAACCTTTTTTCATACTGTCTTCGTATTACTCCAAAATATATTTCAAATTGTAAAATTATTGTCTGAGACTATGCACTGTAGGGTAAATTAAGGCAAAACCATTACTAAAATGAGGAAATTTTCCGAGCTTAATACAAGTGAGCAATGATCTGAGAAAAAAGGGGCTTAATGCATCTGGAAAAAATATATCGACTCAGGTCTTCATGCGCAGTCCACGCAGGCTTACCTAGGTCGAAACATTTTGCTATTGGTCAATTTTCTGCATGTTCAAGGACCATTCAACCTCAAAATTTAGCTAGTTGTTAGACAAAATGGATTTTATGGAGCCATAATGAGATGACTGGCTTGGTATGATGCATCACGGAGATGTATTAACTCCCTTTGCAACAGCCTGCCTTATAGTAAGCTATCTGTTTACCACACAATCCCGACTTTTAACGACCCTGAGAAAGAAGCCTTTTGAAAACATTGTGGGAAAAGGAGAAAATGCTGGTAACCAGCATTTTCTCCTTTTCCCACAATGTTTTCTAGCCTTCCAAAAACAAATTTCAATTTCTGAGTTAGATTGATTTTGTCGTCTGCAGATGCTTTCAATTTGGACTGGTCTAAAAATTTGTTGTTTGGTAAAGAGCTATGCACAGTGGTCTATCCCTTGACGACTTTGGGGTTTGATTTATGGTGTCCCAGCTATGTGCTATACTCATGAAGAAGTAGCGCTAGCATCTGTCAGACTTGATCTATGAAGCCCAGGTCGGAGTAATACTCATCAAACATTGAGTCGAAATGCTTGAACTCTCTACCAAACGACGCAATTTTAAACTTGTCGAAATTAAAAGCCTTTGCAGACGACAAAAATGGATAAAATGATGGTTTTGTCTTTGGATGTATAGAAAACATTGTAGGAAAAGGAGGAAATGCTGGTTACCAACATTTTCTCCTTTTCCCACAATGTTTTCTTAAATGAAACATATTTGTCCCGGTCGTTAAAAGTCGGGATTGTATACTAAAGGGTAAAGTTGATTCTACGGTTGAAAATAAGCCAGACAACGACATCTTCTGATCTCATTTATCTTTCATGTAATTCATTGTTGGTCCATTGAATGATGTACAGAATTTTGTTGAAATGGTTTTTATTTTAAAATGGAAAATGACACAAAAAAGATTCTTGTCGCAAATCAAAAAGTCGCTTAATCAATATTGAGTATGGATATAACTTTGCAAAGCCCTTTTGGAAGAATGGGACAACATACCACTGCATAGAATAACTTCGCAATTTCGTCAGTGAGACGAAGCTGCCAAGTTTTGATCAATGCAAAGGGTGGCCATACTCGATATTAATCATGTGAATTTTTGATATGCGGTGCTTTTAACCCAGGCGCGTCTGTAAGAGCGTCGCCTGATTAAATGTTAAAAGTACAAAGTATGAAAAAGTAATCTCAAAGAAAAAATGCTGAATCAAAACAAACTAATTGTACACATCGCTGTTAATTCCTTTGAATTATGTTTTATGTCAATTCCTTCATAATTTCAGTCATTTGATACTGACATATCTAACATGAGTTTCACCTACACCCTGGATATCGCTGTTATAATGAGAAGGCAATCTTCAGAAATACATGACATCAAGACATTCACAAGAACATCGTCTATGGGTACCAATGCTCCATTGTTTGCTTTTTTTTTTTTTGGCGAAAAAGGGGCGTTAGTATGTCAAAAATGCAGATTACTTCTGGTATGAATTTCCCTATTCGACTGATACAACTAGCCCAACATTGAATTAAATATCTTCAGTAAAAACATAGGTGTAAGAAAATATCAAAGCTTCCGCACCACGACGCTGCCGCAGAGGAGGATAGGGCTATGACATGAGCTACCCGTTTTCTATGGAAACAGCCGAGCCCAAAAGACACAAAAAATTTGAAAAAAAAAAGAAAGTCAGTTCTCAAAATCCAATCGGTTTGTCCATGTCGACGATAAATAAATATCAATTTATACTGGGAAGTTTTGAGTATTTCTTTTCCGTGAAGAAACTCCGTAAGATGAGAACTTGACCCAGGCCTATAATGAGAACCACCACGGACTCGCCAATAGACCAGTATGTTACACGGTCGTGGAGATCCTCGGCAAAAACTCGACCTTGAGCTTCTCGTAACCGGAAGTGAGTCTGGTGATCGATGACGTCATTCAGAGATTCGTGGACTGCGGTACTGGAAGATTCCAACTGGAAAAGAAGAACAAATGTCGGTTCAAACAAGAGAAAAATTAGACGACGGTCCTCCATACATGCCGCAAAAAAGTGCTTTAAGAAATGGCAATGGTCAGGAGAGTAAAATCATAGTAGGTTAAAACTGACGACTTAATTCACTATGTGTTCCTTGTATTTTATTTACTTAATTATTTATTTATTTTATTCAATTTATTTCCTCATTTTGAAGATTTATGATAATATTTGATTACATTTTTCTTATGTAATGCTGAAACATGAATCAAAAAGAGAAAAGAAAGAAAAGTCTAACGAACAAACAACAGATGAGCATATTCAATGAAATGAATGCACCACCAAGTCCCTTGTTTCGTTTGGAAGTTCTTGCCTTAACTTTTGATTCATTTTGCTTAGATATCGGGTTCATTCTGAGAATTCACAGTAGGTTTCTGTGGCATTTGTATGCATACGATACTGTACACTGCAGTAAAAGTACTCTTTTTTTCTTGTGTTATATCACTCTAAAGAGGTGACCATAGTACTTTCAGTAAGAAAGCATAATTATCGCGTATTACGGTATATCTGAATTCGTCTGTACAATCTCTGTACGTTTGTATTTTATAAACGAATTCCTGGATGTGGTCAGAAATAAACGAATTCCTGGATGTGGCAAGCATTAGCCCTTGAGTTGCTAAGCGCGACTCATTGACCTTTTTCGGACAGTGTAGATTAAGATCAGACTGTACAGAACGTGCAGTCTGATCTTGGATCTACACAATCCGCATGTCAAAGGACGAGACTACCTCATGATTCAGTCGGTTGTTTGACAATACATATTTAGCCGCTAGTGTGCCTTTCACATCTTTCCTTCTAATAATAATAATTATAATGATAATAATGCATGTAATAATTGTATGCACGAATGGTCCAGTGGTTTTCCTTCCCACACGTACGTATGAACCACAGCACAGTCTTCACAGTGATACTTCAGTAACAGAGACCTTCAGCCTACTGACCCAAAAATCTCCCTCCCCATTTGAAAGGGCTTGCATCGAGGAACTACGAATCCAAATATGGACGATCAAAAAGTTAGCCATTAAATAACTCTCCACAAAACATCTGATATCCCCGAGTTTTAGCAATTTTTAGATGGTTAGTTACCGGTATGTAAATTTGTACATTATATAGCATGCGGGAGGCAGGGAACAACAACAACGACAACAATAACAATGCACTTTCTGCGTGACCTTACATACACAACATAGAAAGAAACGGTACGTTCCTACCAGAGAGATCGTTCATATACGTTTTCTAAAGTAATTGGAAATTTTCTTCATAATCTTGCCGAATAAACGTGAAATCCATCCTATATTTGGTCAAAAAAATATCAAAACGCTTATTTTGCAAATCTTCGTATAGCAATAAACTCTTTATGGTTGCAAAACACATGAGAAAAAAGAGAGCTATGATGGTCCTAAATCGCCTTTTCATTGTCGAGAAATGATGAATGAATTCATTGGAAAGCAAGATATCAAGACCAACATCTTGGCAAAGTTGCATAAACAACGTGCAGAAAATATGGCTTTTAAGTCACCGACTTTTCGACCTTGGATGACCCATGTTTAAACTTGATAGATACATGTATATTATCAAGACAAACGTCCCGATCAGGATTGAAAAATATTACTCAAAATTTCACCCTAGTACCCTACAAACTTTTCCAGGATTTGACATTATGACCTTTTTTTGACCGAAGGCGAACAAAAATGGTAAAGGACATACATGTATTCGCTACAAACTATCCCACTATCTTATATGGATATTCGAATATTTGACAGCAAATGTGGCATCTACAGCAAAAGAAACGTCTTCGTTATATTCGACCATATGACATACTTCTTGAGCCAACCCGACCCTTTTTTAACCTTTTCAAAGCATGGCTGCAGCAAACATTCTGGCGTAATTCCATGCAGTTGACTGAAAATATGGTCTCTAAAGCAGAAAATATGTTTTCTATGATCTATTCTTTGACACAAGGTAACAATTTTTAAAACTCTTGGAGGATAATATCAAGACAGTATGCTTTGCAAACTTTTACCAGGCCTCCTAGACGATCAAAGGTTTTCTGATAGTTGACCTGGTGGCTTATCTTTTTTTACTAGTGGTGGCACTTTTGAATGTGTCACAGACATGATCAAGACAACATTCTGGCCAAGTTTCATCTTCATTGGATAGAAAGTGTTGCTTCTAGAGTTCACACAAGGTTTACTGAGATTAATTTGTCCTTCTTGAGGTAAATCATTTGTTTTACTATATCAAGATTTCAACGGAATAATCTAACCGTGCAACATAGCGATGGGGCTTCAAGAGCACATGTTGTTTTTTCTAAGATATGACCTTGTGGCCGACCTACCTTTTGACTCGATGACACTATTTTTTTTCCAGGCTGATATATCATCATAAAAAATCTTGGTGGGCATTGAAACTGAAAATGTGGCCACTAGATCGAAATTACTTTTTGACTTGACATAGCAACCTACTTTCTGAACCCCGCTGTCATATTTTTAGACCCGTCCGAAATAACACTGAGACAAAAATTTCTTTTGTACTGGTTTGAAAACAAGGCCTCTACAAGTTTATCGTTTTATGACCATTACAGTAAAATGTGGCTTCTATAGTGAAGACAATGTTTTCTCAAGATTTTATCTTATAATATAACATTTGACCTTACATGACCTCCTTCAAACTCAACAAAGATATTATCAAGAAACACGCACTGCCCAGATTTCGTGAGCACATGATTTAAATATTGGCACCACAGTGCACACAATATTTTCAAAGATTCAATCTTGTGTCATTTTTTTTTTTCTTTTTGAATAAATTTCAAACTCATATGAGATGCGGTAGGACGGACACCCATCCAGTAAGGTTTCAAGACCTTCAGACAGAATTTACCGCTAAGATTTAACCAAATTACCTTTTTCTTTTTTGAGGTGAACAATTTTTTTTTTAACTCGTTTGCGTGCCTTCAACGTGAAAAGACGAAATTCAACTGTCTGAGGCATGGTAATACAAAATTATGCAAGCGATATAATTCTTCCTGGTGTAAGTTTTATCTGAATTACCGTTTTTCAAAACTGTGTTGCGTGTATTAATATGTTGCCCTAAGCAAAGAAACATTCTTTAATGCGTTAAGTACAGAAACTTGTTTTACCATTTGGTTGCACCAGAAACCCGCTTTTAGCTCTAGTGATGCAGTGTCATTTGACAGTTGTAGGAAATCGGGCATTTTTGAAAGATATCTGCTAGAAAATTTTGAGGGTTAAACGCAAGATCGGATGTGTTATGATGGCATTTCTCCAATGCTCAAAGCTAGATTATATATATATGATATCAATGGAGTACTGCACAGTTGGGACCAACTTATCGGTAAGGCTTATCGGTAAGGCTGAACGGGCCACAATCTTTAGTTGTTCATTATTCAACCAGCTGTTACATTTCAGGCTCGTAGATCCCGCAAGCCAGCCCAGACCCAATACAAGATATTTGGGTAGGGGCCATTTACATGCAGATATTTCAGTACATTTTAAAACAATGTTTAAACAAAGGTTTTTCCAATATTTGACGTAGTGACCAAGGTCCGTATTCACCAACCATTCTTAAGAACTTTCTTTGTCTTATTCTCAAGAACTTTCTAAATTTGAAAGTAACGCAACTTCTGATTGGCTAAAACAAATGGTTTAGCAAATCAAAGTTTCATTACTTTCTAAATTTAGAAGTAGACTTAAAAGAAATTAAGAATGGTTGGTAAATACGGACCCTAGCTTTTCACGTGAAATGATCCGCTTTGGTAATTGTCAGATGACATTCCTGAGACAAACATTCGGGAAGTTTTAAAAACAGTCTGCACAACTCACAATAGTTTCCAAAAAGAATTGGTCTGCATGTAGTAAACTACCTTTTTACGGAGTTGACACATTTTAATTTCTATTGCGATATAGTCACTCAAGACATAAATTCTCTTGAGCAGTGAGCAGTTTCGTGAGCAGTTGATTGGAAATATGGCCTCTAGAGAACACAGAATGTTTTCTAAAAATTGAGCAAGCAGACTACATTTAGAGTCGATGTGAAACAGTTTTAAAATAGTCCGAGATATTATCCAGATAAATAATCTGTTAGCTGTTATGGGTCCATAATTATGTAATGACTTGCTTGGTATAATGTATGACGAAGTTAAAAGGTGCATTAGACCCCCTTTCTCCTGAGCATGGCTCAAATGTTTTTGATAGGGATGATACTAAAATTTTGCAATCTGGTAATCTGACAAGCAAACAAGTAACAATATAATACACTGGACAACAGAAGATAGGAATCAAGCTCACAGTGAGCACCTTGTGCGGAGATAAGCTTTAAGCCTTTACCGCACAATGTCTATTTTGACGACCCTTAGAAAGAAGGCTTTCGAAAACATTGCTGGAAAAGGAGATAACGCTGGTAACCAGCATTTTCTCCATTTCCCACAATGTTTTCTACCCTATGAAAGACTGAAAGACATTTTTTTTTTTAGTAATTTTGTTTTTGTTAGTCATCTGCAAATGCTTTGAAGTTAGACAAGGCTAAAATTTTGTCGTCTGGTACAGAGTTACAGGTGCTGTCAGTCAGTCGAAAACCAAAACAATTAAACAGGATAAAAGATCAATATTCATGCTAGGTCATTTTTTTTTTTTTTTTTTTAATAATAAAAGCAAGTCTTCAAACATATAAATACAAATATCGATCTCTGACTTCTACAAACCATGATCTGCACTCACATACTCTATACTTTCAAACATTAGACAGTTACCTCAATAAAAACCTTTCAGTATTAAGAAGGCATTTGTACATTCTAATTAATTTTGTCATTCTATAATTTAATATACGGGGATCTTTTATGAGAGATGAGAAGGGATGAAAGTGCCTTGCACCCTTTGCATATAATCAATACATATTTTTCAAGCAGATTCTTCAGGGATTTGGACAATTTTCAAGTTTGGCTTGAAAAGGAAGAAATCCTCTGCAAGAAGGAACAAGAGGGCCATGATGGCCCTGTATCGCTCCACTGACTTATAAATATAAACCATAAATACTAAACATTTCAATTCTGCGCCAAATGGTTTCAAAATGAAGACTTACAAAGTTTTCTCTGTAAAAGCACATGTTTATGACCAAATTTGGGAGTTCTTGGCCTTATGGCTAGTAACAAGACGGTTTCTGAAGTTTTCACGCCATAAACCCATGTAAAACTTGTGACCCCTTGATCCTAGGGTTGTAACTTGGGCCCTCTTTGTAGTTGTCCACTAGATAGTGCTATAATTATGCAAAATTTGGTAGCCCTAAGCCTTATGGCTATATACACCAAGATTTAAAAGTTTTCCCTATATAAGCCCATGTAAATCTTGTGAACCTCCCCACCCCCAGCATGAGGCCAAATTGACCCTAGGACTGTAATTTGGGCACTCTTGGTAGACCCCCACTAGATCAAGCTAAATGCAAAATTTGGTAACTCTAGGCCTTATGGCTATGTACTGGAAGATTTCTTAAGTTGTCACTATCTACGCCCATGTAAAACTTGTGACCCCTGCAGCGGGGCCAATTTTGACCCCAGGGCTAAAATTTTGGCCTGCTTGGTAGAGGCCCACTAGATATAGCTACATGCAAAATTTGGTAGTTCTAGGCCTTATGGCTAGGTACAGGAAGATTTTTAAAGTTTTCTCCATATAAGCCTATGTAAAACTTGTGACCCCTGGGGCAGAGCCAGTTTTGACCCCTGGGCTATAATTTGACGAAACATGATAGAGGTCTACTACATAAAGCTACATGCCAAATTTGGTAGCCCTACGCCCTATGGTTTCAGAGAAGAAGATTTTTCAAGATTTCCAATATTTTTCAGTTTTGTTGCCATGGCAACCAGAGTTTTTGAAGGAATCGAATTCTTTCAAGAAATTCTGAAGAGGACCATGGAAGGATCATTTCTGTGAAGTTTCATGAAAACTGGATGGGTAGTTTCAGAGAAGAAGATGTTTGAAATAAAAGTTAACGCACGGACGGACGGACGCACGACGGACACCGGGCCATGACATAAGCCGCTGGACTTCGGCCAGTGGAGCTAAAAATCGCAATCATATATACACTGTTTACCTAAGTGATTATTTAACAAAACTTTCAGTGTGTTAAAAAAATTTGAGCAATGCTCTGTGAAAAGGGGGCTTAATGCATCTTGACCCAGGTCAACCAAAGGACTATTCTACCCCAAGATTAAGTCAGTTGTTAGAGAAAATGGCTATTATGGATCCATAATTATGTGCTGGCTTGATAGGTATCATGCATCATGGAGATGCATTAAGCCCCCTTTGGCCAAAGCATGGCTCATTCTCAACTGTTTTCCCCCGCAATATTTCCTGTGCAAGTCACCATTTTCCACAATACATATGAGTGGCCCTCCAGCAAAAGGGGCTTAATCTGTCTCCGTGATGCGTTATACCAAACAAGTCAGGACAGAATTTTGGATCCATAAAATCCATTTTTTCTAACAACAGACTGAATCATGAGATAGAATGGTCCTTGAAAAGGCAGAAAATTGACAAAAAGCAAAAGGTTTTGACTCACGTCAGCCTGCGTGACTGGGTCGATACATTTTGTAGATACATCAAATCCTTTTTCACAGAGCATGGCCCATATGGTATATAGTGCTTTAACAGAGCCTTTTTTATAAATTACAGACTGTCTTATCAATCAAAAATACAGATTAAAACAGGAAATGTGTGAATGAGGTATTCATAAACGAAACAAGGGGGCCATGATGGCCCAGTATCACTCAGTTAACAAGTGCTTGTCAAGCACCAGATCCCCCGCCGATTGGGCTTTTTCTAACACAGCACCGAAATAAGAGCTTGAAGTGAAGATAAAAAAACAAGCATATTTTCTTTTTTCAAATACAGGTCCAAGTTATGAAAGTTGGCATTAACATGATATAATAACTACAAAACATTAAAACTTAATCAATATTAAAGTTTCTGAAAAAGAAAAAAAGACACTTTTTCTTTTTAAAATGCATACAAGAGTTATAAAACTTTTTTGTGTTCATGCCATAAGTATGAAACTTGGCCAAGAATATCATCTAATGATCAAAAAAGCATATGTGAAGTTTCAGATCAATATAGTAGTTTCTGAGAAAGAAGCCCACATTCAAATTTTCAAGTTATAAAGGGAGATAATTTTCTTAAAATTCATGCAAGAGTTATGGAAAATGGCTAAAGACATCATTTGGTAATCATAAAAGAATATGTGAAGTTTCAATGTATTATCCATAGTAGTTTCTGAGAAAAACACCAAACTATGCAATTTCAAAGTCAAAAAAGGGAGATAATTTTCTTAAAATTCATGCCAGATTAACATGTTGACATGGCCATCCAGCGCCGATGCTCCGTTGTTAATAGATGTATTGGACAGTGGAACATAGTTTTTCAATTATGTTCCGGACAAAAGCTAAGCCTGAAAAATAAGAAGGGGTAATAACTCAAAAATTATGAAAGATAGAGTTATTATTCTTGCGCACTGCACTTCTCCTTATTGAAATCTAGACACATACAAATTTTCAAGTTGATATGTGAAACACTTTTCAAGTTATGTTCTGGACAAAAAAATTTAGCCTGAAAAATAACAAAGGGCAATAACTCCAAAAATTTGAAGGACAGAGTTGTCATTCATGTACACTGCACTCCTCCTTAATGAGATCTATCCACTTACGAAGTTTGAAGTTGGTATCTGAAATACTGTTTAAGTTATCTTCCGGATAAAAATGGGGGACGGAAGGAGGGACTGACAGAGACTATTACCATATATCCCCCCCCCACCAGGGGGATAATAAGTATGAAAAATAAACTAGCACTTGTCCCAGAACAGGATAAATTCATCAAAGGGTAATCAGTCAAAAAAAGCCTGTGAATGTAAATGGAAATGTGCGAACAAAAATCCAAAGTAAAAATTTACAAAGGGCAATAACTCCAAAAATACTGAAGATAGAGTTATGGTTCTTGTGCACTGCACTTCTCCTCAATTAGTTCTATATGTGTGTGAAGTTTCAAGTTCCTAGCTTTTATACTTTTGGAGATATACGCCAGACAGAAATCCGAAGTAAAAATTAACAAAGGGCAATAACTCAAAAATTACTGAAGACAGAGTTTTGGTTTTTGTGAACTGCACTTCTCCTTAATGAATTCTATAAGTGTATACAGTTTGAAGTTTCTAGCCTTTGTACTTTTGGAGATATGCTCCAGACAAAATTCCAAAGTGAAAATTTACAAAGAGCAGTAACTCAACAATTACTGAAGATAGAGTTATGATTCTTTAGCACTTCACTTCTCCTTAATTAGTTCTATATGCGTGTGATATTTCAAGTTCCTAGCTTTTATACTTTTGGAGATATGCTCCAGATAAAAATCCAAAGTTAAAATTTACAAAGGGCAATAACTCCAAAAATCCTGAAGACAGAGTTATGGTTGTTGTGCACTGCACTTCTCCTCAATGAGTTCTATATATGAGTGAAGTTTCAAGTTCCTAACTTTTATACTTTTGGAGATATGCTCCGGACAAAAATTCAAAGTAAAAATGTACAAAGGGCAATAACTCCAAAAATACTGAAGACAGAGTAATGGATCTTGTGCACTGCACGCCTCCTCAATGAGTTCTATATGTGTGTGAAGTTTCAAGTTCCCAGCTTTCATACTTTTGGAGATATGCTCCGGACAAAAATTCCAGAAAAAAAAAATGTACAAAGGGCAATAACTCCAAAAATACTGAAGATAGAGTAATGGTTCTTGTACACTGCACGCCTCCTTAATGAGATTTATCCACTTGTGAAGTTTGAAGTTGATATCTCAAATACTTTTGGAGATATGCTCCGGACAAAAATGTGGGACGGAAGGACGGAATGACGGAATGACGGACGGAGACTATTACCATATCCCCCGCCGCCTTTTCGGCGGGGGATAAAAAAGCCGGTACCTAATGCCCAGTTTTAATGACCCCAAGGTTACAAAGGCATTCCCAAACACCTGTAAGAAATGGAGAAAGTACCACTAATGTTTTCTATCTTTTTCATAATACAATCTTGTTTGAGCCCCAGTTCTTTTGTAGTCTGCAAATGCTTTTTAGATAGACAAGTCTTAAGTTTTGTGATTCTGTAAAGGGTTAACCCTTTATCACACAATCCAGTTTTAAAAACACTGAGAAAGGAGGCCTCTTAAAACATTGTAGGAAGAGAGGCTTTTTCCTATTCCAACAATATTTTCTAAATATTCAAGGATTAAAACTATCATTTGAATTGTAGTCTGTAAATTCCATAAGTATGGAAGAGTCTAAATAGTACTGTGTGGCAAAAGGGTTAACCTCACAAGCCTGTCATCCATTTAATGATTCAACTCTTTTACTACTGAATTAAATGAGTCAATTGTGACAAATGTAATACCCTAGTATCTATTTGAAATATAGCAGCATTTTGATTGTTTTTTAGATAGCAGAAGAGTATGGTGTAGATCAATGATCTGACTGCACTTCTCTGCGCTGTCAGACCTTGATCTAGAAATCTATGATAACCTTGGGGGAGAAAGAAATATTTTACAGGTTTGGAATTTCACACCCGAGACTTCTCATCAGTATTTGAAAGGCAAGTAGACTTTCAGGATCCATATTAACCCTTTATTAACACAATCCAAAGTTTTATTGACCCCAGGAAAGAGACATGGCTGACCATAATATACTTTAGGTTGATTGGTAAATAGGACCAAGAAGGGGCATGTAATATTAATTCATAATCATGATCCTTCAGATGGTCATTAAGATTTCAGTGCAGATGCAAGCATTCAATGACCAAGAGCATAAATCCAGGTCACTGTATGACTGCATCTACTGAAATCTTAATGAATATCTGAAAGATAATGATTATGATTTGAAGATGGATAGTCTACCTTAATCTTACCTGTCTGAGAGCATGGTTCATCAGAAATCAATATAAACTAAAAAGGTTATCAAGAGTTATCATTATGTACATTCTTATTTAATGAACAGTCAAAACTCAAATCAAACACTTTATATTCAATTTCAGCGGCATACTTCAAAAACTTCAAAACAAGAACTGTTGAGCTTTTTACACTGAAGTGAGCTAAAAATGAAAAACCAAGACATATCAAAAGCCCTGTCACCCATGAATCTCTTTACAAGGAGCCTTTCTATGCATACTATGCTTCATGCTACTGGACAACTTCACCTTCCTTCCAAAGAGCAATGAATAAATTATATAATGGTAAGCACCAAGTTCTATGTGTATTTAAACTGGTACCCTGTTATCAATCTTCCCATCAACAACAGGTAACATCCGATGCTACAAGGCCAAAATCTGCCAATTTTGAGATTTCATGAGATAACGCAAAACTTGGAAATTTTAAATTGTGATTGATAATCATTTATGCACAAAGATAGCCCTTATCAAAAAAGACAGAATTCACGAGTTTGATAAATTGATCCTGTTCAGAAACTACTCTTTGTCTGTCATGAAAATTTTAGCCGAAGATAGAATTATTCTGTTATCGTATATTAGAAATAAAGGTATTCAGTTACAAGATGTCTAATTAGTAGATTTGGTGCATATGTCAACCAATATCTGTCATTGATAAATAGGGCATTGCTTGTTGTCTATGTGACATAATGGGAGACACAATGGGTACCAGTTTAATGTGTTTTGGGCTATCACTGACTAAATTAATTCTTTACCGTACAATCCACTTTGACAAAAAAGGTTTTTAAAAGCATTGTGGGACAAGGAGTAAATGCTGGTAACCAGCATTTTCTCCTTTTCCCACAATGTTTTCCTCTTTTTCAAAAGACAATTCTAGCAATTGTGCCACATACATGTACAATTTGTCATCTACAAATACTTTCAATCTGGACAATTCTAAAATTTTGTTGTCTAGAAAAGGGTATTACAAGTACTTTACAAACAGCTACAACACCATGATCATATGAACAAGAAGCATCAGTAACCCTTTACCTCACTATCAAGAGTTTAACTCTTTCCCAAACAACAAAATTTTAAACTGGTCCAAAATTAAAGTATTTGCAGACAATTTAAATGTTGTTTAAATGATGAAATTTGTTTTTCATGAGGTAGAAAACACAGTAGGAAAAGGAGAAAATGCATGTTACCAGCATTTACTCCTTTTCCTACCACGTTTTCAAATGCCCATTATGTTTGGGTCATTAAAACTCGAGATTAATGAAATTTGTTTTTCATGAGGTAGAAAACATAGTAGGAAAAGGAGCATTTTCTCCTTTTCCTACTATGTTTTCAAATGCCCATTATGTCGGGGTCATTAAAACTCGGGATTGTTTGGTAGAGTTAAACGACCCCGAGAGAAAAGTATTTGGAAAACAGGAGAAAATGCTGGTGACCGCAATGTTTTCTACCTTTTCAAAGACAAAATTTGATCATGTCATTTAATTAGTGGTCTGAAAATGCCCTCAAGTTGGGCAAGTCTAAAATTTTGTTGCGTGGTAAAGAGCTAATCACACCACAGATACAACTTCTAATGTTGCTGAAAGCTTTGGGAAAAGAAGCAATTTAAGCCTGTAACAAGCAGTGCTCTTTTTTCCCAACAATGTTTTGGAAATGGCCATAAAAAAAAGTAGGATCACCCTATCCTGCAACAAGGTGTCTTTAGTTCCCCTGTTTTTGGTAAGTCTAAAAATAGCTTGTACAGGTATTTATGAACTCTTTACCATGCAACAAAATTACAGATTTGTCCAAATTCAATGCTTTTCCAAATGGCAAATGAAAAGTGGCTTAAATGATGAAACTTGTCCCAGAAGTGGTAGAAAAATTGTGGGAAAGGGAGAAAATGCTGGTTACCAGCATTTTCTCCTTTCCCACTATGTTTTCTGACGGTTTTTCTCCTCAGAGACGTTAAACCACGGGATTGTTTCTGTTTTCAAAAGGCTTTCTCTTCAAAGACATCAAAACACAGGATTGTTTGGTGAAACGGATAACTCAGTCCTTAATTTTCATAAACTAAAACAGTCCTATTGTTAATGAAGTCCTAAATCTTGTTTCCTCTCTTCTCTGTGAAAAAACTCCGCAAAACTAATACTTGTCCGATGCCTATAATTAGAATAACAACTGTCTGTCCAATGGACCACAGCATCACTCTCTCATTGAGGTCCTCGGCATGAGCCCGGCCCTGTGCCTCCCTAAGTCTGTGATGTGTTTGGTAGTCTAAAACATTGCTAAGTTGTTCATGTGTATTAACTGCACTGGATTCCAGCTGTAAAATAATGTTAATTGATTGAAAAGTGTTTTATGCTCTGTTCAACAATTTCAGTCATATCACGGTGACGGCTCATTATTTCATGTGAGTCCTTGGTTTCACTAGAAATGGGCTGGGCTCTTGAATATCCTTGCCAAGGACAAAAACCCTGTGCCTCGTGAGGATTGAACCCTGAGTCTCCGGGTTTGAACCGAACACCTTTACCATTAAGGACCCCACAAAATACTGCACCCTTACAAAAACTGTCATGTTTAGTTACTGGCCATTGTGACCGATTACATGTAGTACGATGTACTTATTTCTACCTTTCTATTACCGAAAAGTACAAACTGCTATGACTCATCACTATTGTTTCACTTTATCATTTATATACAAGTGATTTTCTTCTACTTAAAAATGATTTTTACTTAACCACAGTGAAACATTCACTGATTATATATACACAATAACTTGTGTCTCTTGGATTTAACATCTCACATTTAAACTTCTTGGGAAATCCCTACGGAAGAACACCAATCCCGGACAGAAAAGATAAAATCACTATTGACACATACACCAGGCCAATAATAAGGGGCTTTGCTTATCACCCTTTGACTCTGTGATTTTTGACACAACTTCAAACAAGGAATCACTATCAAAACTTAAAGTTGAAACTGGCTACAAATGCCTGATATATTTACAAGCCCAAATACAGCCTGGCTATTTTACAAGTAAAGTAAATTCATACTCCTAGTGCAACCCACCCATAAACAATCCTTGTACAACCAAAAAACATGCTGAACCAGTCTTTGCTACAGTACATGTAAGCTACCACATTGGACACAAAAATCTGTGGAACACATTTCCACTGGCAGATACCCTAACTTTGAAAAATACAATTCTGCTACAGTACCAGGTATATGCATGAAAAAATTCTTGTATTAAGGTTGAATTCATGTCAACTACTGGTATACTGTATTTTGCGAGGAATTTTTTCAGTAATCTGCAGCAATTTTGTTTCAGAAAAAAAAATATGCAAAGAGAAATTCATTAGACTCACAGAGATCAGATGTAACTACCATATTCACATGGTTAAACATGTAGAGAGAAGGGAGGAGAAAGACAGCTATTTATAGATGGTTGTTTCTCCGAGAAGCTTTCTATTCTCGTCATTGTTTGTTTGTCACATAGGGTACCCAAGATCTCTAGGAATGGGGGGGGGGGGGGGGCTGGATGGTTATAAACATGTAGAGAGGAGGGAAGTGAGGAGCAGCTGTTTTCAAAGTGAGACACTTGTTTCCCCGTGAAATTTCAAATCCTTGTTATTGAATGGTGGTACACATACACATTACAGATCAGTTTTATTAGCAAAACTACAATTCTTTCAAGGTTTACTACACAACTTGATGTATTGATCTTTCAAAGACAAAAATATTAAATAAAAGCTTCGACATTAAAGACCATCACCTTCAGGCACAACACCATCATGCATTACACACTGTCACATTGTATTTATACTACATAGAAGAAAAAAGGCATAGATCTACTAATAGATTAATAAACTTCTTATCTGCATCTGTATATTTAAATAATTTACATTTGAAGCAAGAGGCCCATGAGAGCCTGGATTGCTCTACTGGTTGCTACTGACTATGAAAGTTGAATTGAACAAACAAAATACATGTACATGTTATCAAAACTGTTAATTCAATAGAAACACATTTTTGGATATTACACCAAAATTAAAAGGACTTATACTCTTTGTGATAAACCGTTAACTCTTTACCAAAAAACAAAATTTTAGACTAGTCCAAATTGAAAGCTTTTGCAGACGACAAATTAAATGTGACTTAAAAATTGAAATTTGTTATGGACCAGGTAGAAAACATTGTGGGAAAAGGAGAAAATGCTGGTTACCAGCATTTTCGCCTTTTCCAATAATATTTTCAAAAGACTTCTTCTCCAGGGTCATTAAAACCTGTGATTGTGTGGTAAAGTGTTGAACAATTATTGGAATAAATAACCTCTGCCAGTTTCAGACAAATGGGACCAATAATGTAGACTTTGCTAAGTAAATAAGGTTACATGTACATGTCTGTCATTAAATTGTTCCTTGTCCAAAATTGATGACTGGATTTTTTTTTTTTTCGATAGGGTTCAACCCCTCCATAATACAAATAATCAATGCTCTGGCAAAAGTTTTTTTTTCATCTCCATGATGCATGATACCTGCATGTATCAAGCCATCATATGCTTATGAATCCTTAATAGCCACTTTTTTTAGCAACTGAGATGAGGTATAGTGTCTTTTGACATAAAGAAAATTGACCTATGGCAAGAAGTTTTGGCACAGTTCAGCCTACGTGGACTGTGCAGGCTGACCTGGGTCGATACTTTTAGTGGATGCATTAAGCCCCCTTTTCACAGAGCATGGCTCAAATGATCTGTGCAAGTTTCAGAAGAACTGGATAAAAAATATGGACTAAATTCCCTAAACAAGAAATGTAAATTTTCCACTTCAAATAGCCTTTTAATAGTGCTATCCTTGACTGTCAGATTTTTTTCCCCCTCAAAGTTAAAAGATTTAAATTATTGATAATCTAAACAAACTATGCACATTTCACAAAAATCTTAACAAAAATGGAGAATTTATCATGTAAACAAGAAAAAAGGCTAGCAGATGGATAGACAACAAAAACCATGCCTTGACAGAAGCTCTTCTTGTCTTCTGCCTGTAGAGCTAATAAAACTGGGTATCAAAAAATCTATTATCTCGGCATTTTCTTCTTTTACTAGGGTGCCTTCAAAATAATTTTCCATAGAGTATAAAAACAAAGGATCTTTTGGCAAAGGATTATATCTATAACAAGCATGACTGAGCTGAAAGTTGACGTAACAGTTTTATCTTAGCTTCTATGATACATGTACCTCAAACAATGCAGACAAGAAGCTTAACCCTTCAAGTGATTTCACAATCATAAATGCATTTGCAGCCAATGTTGATCAAGATCAAACTGTGCAAGACATGCAGTCTGACCTTTGATCCATAGTGTCTGCTTTGCTGATATACTAGAGGCAAAAGCAACCTCAGAACTTCAATGATTTCGGTCTTACTTTCTACACTGAAAATGTCTGTTGGATTTATTGGGCACTCAAAGGGTTCAAATGATAAACATCACCAAAGAAAGGAAAACTGATAATAGTTACCAAAGTCATAGCTGTTGCATGGGAATCCAAATTCTTAATGATCGGATCTTCATCTCCAACTTGAAGATCGAAATAAACCACTTTATGAGTAAATGTAGAAAATTCGTTGCTAAAACAAAATTTGATTATTCCTTCCATATCTGAGGTCCAGGTAAAACTATCATATTGTTTTTTGACGTCTTTGTAAAGCACTTTGCCATTTGGAGCTGTAAGTTCCATATCTACGTCATAGTGCCCGCCCGTTATAACCTGCAACAATAGTAATACTAGTCCATTTAACCCTTTACAAAACAACCAAAATGTAGACTTGTCTTATTGCAATTATTTGCAGATGACAAATAAAATGTCACAAATTATAGAATTTGAATCAAAGGTTACAAAACATTGTGGGAAAAGGAGAACTGTTGGTGACCAGCATTTCTTCCTTTCCCACGATGTTTTCGAAAGTCCTTTTCCTTGGCATCATGGAAACTCAGAATTGTGTGGTAAAAGGTTAAAAGGTGTTGAACTCTTTACCAAATGACAAAATATTATAATGGCCCTTGTTGAAAGCATTTGCAGATGACAGACAAACACAGCTGTTGCTTTAACAACCAACTTCAGCTTTGAAAGGGCTGGAAACATTATTGGAAAAGGTGAAAACATTGGTTATCAGCATTTTCTCTTTTTCCCATTACAACATAATGTATTCAAAAGGATTCCTCCTCCAGATCATTAAAACTCAGGTTGTTTGGTACTGGGATATGTAAAAGGTGTTTTGCTCTTTACCATGCAAACAAAACTTAGATTTGTGCATACTGTGAGTATCTGCAATGGACAAAATAAATGTGCGTTGAATGATTAGTCTCTGAGAGGCAACAAAAAAAAAAAAAAACTGTTGTAACATGACTCTAGGTACCAGCACTTTCTCCTGTATTCACAACGCTTTCAGAGTCCTTTTCCTTTGTGTTGTTCAGACACCTGATTGTTTGGTCAAGGGTTATACCCTTACCCTGCCAAATTTAATTTGCCCACTCATGCTGCTTACCAGCATTTTCTCCATTTCTCACAATATTTCTCAAAAGCATTCATGCTGCAGGTCTTTAAAAACAGGGACTTTTTTGTAAAGGGTCAGTGCTGCTTCAACAGTATTTCGTTCCTCTCACAGCTGATCATTGTTTCAACAATGATTATGCAGGAAAGCAGTCAGTGGCCTGGGAAGAATATTAGGCAAGTACTAACTTGTAAAAAAACTCCAGAAAAATATGGACAGGTGCTCTGAGTGAGAGGGAGGGTCTTGCATGGGTGTTTAAAGCTTTACTCACTGATGTTTCAAATTTGATACATATAAACTGTGCATGCATACTTCTCCAAAAACAAAAAAGGCTTCGGAATCCTCTTCAATTTGGGTCAAAGTGTCTCAAGGACCATGGTCCATTTTCACAAACTGTTCTTAATTTCATTCAAAGTCTAGATTTAAGAGAGTAATGCAACTTCTGGTTTTGCCAATCAGAAGTTATACTTCTATTTAAATCAGGAAATTCTTGAGAATAGGACTTAGAATCATTCAGAAGAACGGTTGGCGAATATGAACCAGGTTGCCCAATCAGATACTGCAGTACTTAATTCACACATAAATTCTACTCCACGCGTACAAATTTTTTGTGCTTACATGCATGCACGCACTGTCAAAAGTATGCACTTACAAAAAGGAAAGTAATTACGTATACTGCAAGTACAAATTAGATACCATTTCGTATTGCATACCAAACAAACAAAACGAAAGTAGTTTTCCTCCTAAATGGGTACCACGCTTTGTCCTCAACATAGAGCAGGTTACCAAATATTTTCACTACATATATTTTGAGGCTCCCTTGTCTATCTAAATAATTTTCTCTACGATTTTTTAAGGTGTCAGAATCTACCACGTGTACAGGAAATCTGGTAATTAATTTTCAGCGAGAAATTAAAATCATTTAATAATATTATGATGCACAGTTATCGTTAAAAACACAGTTTTTGACATGTGAAAGATGAGAAATCGAGCCGCAAATTAAATGTGTAATTTTCGTATGTATGGCGTCTGCTGTAGAAAAAATGTCATCACAGCAAAAGCTGCTAAAACATTTTACAGCGTGAAGATCTGAGAAAGGTAGGTTTACACAAGTGATTCTACCATTACACCTTTTGTTTTATTTTGCCCTAACACGGCATGGCCTTTATTTGACAGAGTTTGACCTTACAATGAGCCAATCGGCCTGCTCCTCGGCCTGCTCCTCTGTGATTTTAAAAAAGCCAGATCTACGAACATCATCTTGAACAACGAGCATCAATCTGTCAACGTTTCCTTTTTAAAGCAGTTCTAATGTACTTCACAACTTTGAGAAGGAATAAAGGTGAAAAATCCTCCATAAAGGCGGTCGATTATCAAAACTCCTGGCCGTGTTCGGCTTTTAAACCCTGACCGCTGTTGCAATTAGATCTAAGTATACGCATGCCCTGGAGACATATGATGCATCCATATAATCACCAAATGCACAATTTACAAATGTAGTTAAGATCCCATTCATTATGGTAAAGGAGCTAGGGTGTTAAAATTCATTAATAAAACTGAAACAGCCCAAAGTTACTCTGTACCCCCCAATTTTTCTTTGTACCCCCAATTCAAAACATAGGGGGTACATGTACCCCCAAACTGAAAACCCAGTGGGCATGCTGATGAACACAATAGCATATTATTCATATTTTTCTGCTCTTGGGTTGAATTTTCTTGGGTTAATGGTTCTGTTGTCATCAGCCATTATGATTTCAAATGTTTTTGTATGATGTATGTGATTGAAATAAAATGAAAAACATTTTTTTTTTCTTAAATCTGATGTGGAAACCAGTAGATAGCATGATTATGAAATCGAAGATGATCTTGGTTAAACATCAGATTTTGTGAATTTACCAACCCTTTGAAGAAACCTAGTTCACAGAAGGATGGTTTCCACAAGGGCTGCAAAATTCAACATTTCAAACTTAAAGAAAAGAAATGTGACTGACATATGTTTAGCAAGCACTCACTAACATCCTGATATGAGGTCGAATAGTCCAGGGACCAAATTCTTCAACTTTTCTTACAAAATTCGCTCTAAACGGAATCAAATATTTCTTTCCCCAAAAATGGAAAGGATAAAGTGGTGAATGTATACTGCATTCCACCAACATCTTGATTAGAAATACCTGAAATTCCAGAGTGCTTTCCACTCCCTTGTCAACTTTCTCGAAAAAACACTGTCTTTCATTGTCTGGAAGTTCGAATGTCAATTCGCCACAATGTATCGCTGTTAAAATCGCAGATACAATTGCTATTAGTACAAATAAATAATCCATCCCGTGTTATATCAGCTTGGTATGAAAAGCATTAAAAAATCACTTATTTTGATTTGTTTACAAAACCGGCTTCGTCGTCAGTTACGCTTCCAGCGTGGCAAGGTTACCCGGATGTAGTATAGTTGTAGTTATCCTTTCGACCCCGAATAACTTCGTACCTATGAGAATTAACAAAAAAAAAAACTGTGTATTCTTCATTTTCGTCATGATGTGAATTAAATAAAGTTTTTTTTTTGACTTATCAGAATTTCGAATCAATCAAAAGCGTACAGCTTATTTGACAACTGTTCTTTTTTAAAGGGACAAATCGTAAGTCTACACGTGTAATTAGCAGGTAGGTTTGATGAACAGCTTGAAACGCGAGGGAACGTTTACCAGAATAGACCGGGCCCGACATAATAACCGGATCGATCCTTGGATTTTTTTTTTTTTCAGAGAATTTCTTTAATATGTGGACCTGTTCTGCTACATTTATTTCTTATTGGTGATTCAAACAGAAAACACATATTTTATGAGTCATGCTCCATGACAAGGAGGTTTTAATGCATCTGCATAGGCTGACCTGGGTCAAAACATTTTGCTACCGTATTTATCAATTTTCTGAGTGTCAAGGAACCATTCTACCTCACGATTCATTCTGTTGTTCGGCAAAATGTATTTTATGAACCCATAATAATATGATGGCTTGCTTGATTTAACGCATCACGGAGTTGCATTAAGCCTTCTTTTGTGAGAGCGCCACTCTGACATAACTTCTACTAATCATAGGCACTTGGTTTCCATGACTTTCAGTTTTACAATTTTCATTTACTAGTATATCTGTATATTACAAATACTGTACAGAAATAAATGAAAATTGTAAAACTGAAGTCAATGAAACCAAGTGCCTATGCTACTAATATGTAAACTAAAAAATGTGTTGTGTTCTTCATTTTTTTTTGGGGGGGGGGGGGGGCGGCGAGTCTTATACGTCAATTTTTTCGGGGAATTTTGTTTGGGTCAAGTCAAAACAAGTCCCATCTTTAGCACCAGATAGTTTAATTTTAAATGTCTCTGTTTGGTATAAATATCTGAAAAAATAATTAACTGCAATTCAAAATTTAAGAGGAAAAAATGAATGTCAACATAAATTCAGGACGGAATTGGTTGAAAGTATCGCCGGAAAAGCATGGATAAGTGCATTTGCCCCTGTCACATAACTGAAATAATGTAGAAACAATTTTGAAAGAACAACGTAATCGTTTAACTCTAAAATCAAAATAAATTTAATTCATTTTTTGCCCTGTTTCGAACCGTGCTTTTCTCCAAAGGGAAGGGAGTCAACCATATTCATATAACTCAATAAAGTGACGAGAGTTATCTCTCTGCTGTTTGGTTTTTGCTACTTCCGCCCTCAGCTTCCAAAACTATCCGCAAACTGGCATAATATATACAGGCTCGCGCGAAGCTCCCGTGACACGCGGCTAAATCCACGCGATTCTGACCGTTCGTTTGATATTTTAACACTATTTCAGAGAGAAACAGTGTACTATGTAAGCGATCGATTTATTGCTTTATGCTCCTTAAGTTGTCGATTTTCAGTACAGTATATTATGGAACGCCATAACTGTCTTATGTTGTCCTAAAATATTTCTTTATGTGATATTTTAGATCGTCTAGTCGTTTTTTTATTCCATTATTTCATAACTGTATGCGTTACGAGGTGTGGTCTTCGCATTACGTTGTGTGGTCTTTATATTACGTGATGGTGTTTTTAGATTACGTTATGGTCTTAAATTGTTACCTCATGTAGTTTCCTCATTACCTTATGTAGTCTTCTTATTACGTTGTGGAGATATTATATGACGAGATGTGGTATTGAGATTACGTTATGGTGTTTTCCTTTATCATGATGGTGTTTTTTTAATACGTGATGTTAAATTGTTATGTCATTTAGTTTCCTCATTACCTTATGTAGTTTTTTCATTACGTTGTGGGGATATTATATGACGAGATGTGGTATTGATATTACGTTAAGGTCTTTTCCTTTATTATGATGATGTTTTTTAATACATTTCCTGGTTAAATTGTAATGCCATATAGTTTCCTCATAACATTATCCGGTCTCCTATTGTATAGAGTCCTAGTGGGGATTTTTCACTTAATCTGATATAGAATCTGTTCGCTATCTCGGTTAAAATGAATCAAAATTACGGGGGCGTCTCAAGACGGTTTCATAATGTTTCACTACAAGCAAAAATAAGGTTCGGTTTCATGAGCCAATTTTATTATCACAAATTAATAGTCATCATCAGATGACCGAATTCCTAAATCATGCATTAAATAATTATAAAGTTTATGATTTTTACGAATGGTGTCACAAAGCCTGCGATGCGGGCGAGGTGGTTCTCTTATTCCGTCGTGGTCGGATTCCCTGACAGGTGACTAAAAGTTCCTGCAGTGTGTCTCTTCTATCGAGTCTGTTTGCCTGCAGAGGCGGGGCGTGTGGCATCCTGGGGGTCCCGGAGTGTCTGTTGTGGAGCCTGCGCAGCCTGATCTGCAGCTTGTCCATCCTGTTCATTCTGTCAGTAGGCTCCCAGCTGTCGAGGTTTCTGCACCATCCGTCTCTCCATGTCTCGTATGTTATCGACCTCTCGTTTGATACAAGCATTGTTAAGTGTATAACCTTGCGAAGCATACACGTTAAAAAAGGCTGACTGGTGTAGAATACTTTTGAAAAAAAAAAAAAAAAAACACTGTGGTAAAAGGAGTAAATGCTCGTAAAGAGACTTTTCTAATTTTCCTATAACATTTTCTACCGTTCCTAATACAATCAGTTTAGCCATAGTTTATTTTTTGTCGGCAAATGCTTTCAATTTGGATGGGATCAAAATTTTGTGATCCAGTAAAGAGTTAAATGAAATCAATACCTACACCACAGTGTAGGACCGGAAGTGTACAGTGTTTGGGATTGTATGTGACTTCGGATTCTGTGTGACTTCGGATTCTGTACGAAGTGGTTAAAAATTGTGTTCATACGGTAAGCCAAACTGGCGCTTTTTCATTTATTTTGATAGCTATAAAATTTTCATATCCAGTTATTTGTTTGTTTTGTATGGACCATATCAGGAACACGTAATGTGCGCTGTAAACATTTCTTATAGCAATGGGGGATGCCTTGATCAGTTGACCGTGCTAAAATAACAGATGATTTCGTCCTAAAGCAATGCCGTTTTAGGTTCGATTTCTCAGCCTTAAAAACCTTTTTTCTCAACTGAAAAATGTATAAACATATTCCTTATTCACATTTTTTCGAAAACATGTCAAGGTTTGGTAACAAAATCGACTACAATCTTCCCTCATTCTTTGTTTAAAATGGCAAAAGTGAGAAACGAAATTTGTGCAGTCACTTGTATGCGGTTAATAGATCCCATAGATCCCAAGCGACTGTACAAACACCAAAACAAGAAATTTGTACAGCCAATTGTAAGCGGTTGTACAGTTGCCCGAGTGCACTTCTAATCTTCCTTATCCTTTGTTTAAAACAGCACGTTGAAAAAAGAAATTTGTACAGTGACTTGTACGCGGTTGTACAGACACTGATATCTATAACCGCTGACAAATGACTGAGCAAATTTGTGCAATCACTTGTAGGCGTTTAATAGATCTCAGGCGACTGAACAACTGCCAAACAAGAAATTTGTACAGCCACTTGTAAGCTGTCGCCTGACATCTATTAACCGCTTTCAATCTTCCATATCCCTTGTTTTAAATGGCACGTTGAGAGAAGAAATTAGTGGTCACTTGTGAGCGGTTGTACAGTCGCCCGAGATCTATTAACCACTTACAAGTGACTGTACAATTTTCTTTTCTCATTGGTTTGTATTGTTTGTATTGGAGTTTAACGCCATTTTAACAGCTTAGGTCATATCATGGCGGTCAGCGACGCACCTATGTGCTTCCTGGCTTTCTCACACCAGTACTGACACAACTTTCTTTCCAAAGCCACTGACTACTTTTCTCACATGCATCAGAGGTGAGAGGCGAAAAATCGCCGGAAAGAAAGTTTGCCTCAACCGGGTATCGAACTCGCAACCACCAGGTCACGAGTCCGACACGCTAACCCCTGAGCTACCCGGGCGGGCTTCTTTTCTCAAGGTGCCATTTTTAAACGAAGGATAAGGAAGATAGTAGTCGACTTTGTTACCAAATCTTGTCATGATTTCACAGGAATATGAATATAGAAACTTTTTTTTTTATACATTTTCAGTTAAGAAAACAGGTTTTAAATGCTGAGAAATGGAGTAAAAACGGCATTGTTTTGAGACAAAATCAACGTATTTTTAGTGCGGTCAATTGATCAAGGCACCTCAATTACTGTGTGGAAGTTTTACTGCGCATATACGTGTTCCTGTTCTGGTCTATACATAACAAACAAATACAATGTAGCTTGATATGAGTGATTTATTATTATTTGAAAAATGAAAAAGCACCAGCTTAGTTTACTGTGTGAACACAATTTTTAACCACTAAGTGACAGAGCGTCACTGTACAGAATCCCAAGTCACATACAATCCCAAACAATGTATAGGCCTACTTCCGATCCTACACTGTGATGTAGGCATTGATTTCATTCAACTCTTTACCAGATGACAAAATTCTAATCCCATCCAAACAACAAATAAACTATAGCTAATATGATAGGATTGTTTTATGAAGGCTAGGAAATATTATAGAAAAATGAGGTCTCTTAACGAGCATTTTTCTCCTTTTACCACAATGTTTCTCATAAGTATTCTACACGAGTCAGCCTTTTTAAACATGTATGCTTCGCAAGGTTATACAATTAACAATGCTTGTTTCAAACGAGAGGTCGATAACATACGAGACATGGAGAGACGGATGGTGAAGCAACCTCGACAGCTTGGAGGATGGACAGGCCGCAGATCAGGCTGCGAAGGCTCCACAACAGGCATCCTGGGATCCCCAGGATATCCCACGCTTTGCTCGGCTGGCAAACCGACCCAATAGAAGGGACACACTGCATGAGCCTTTAGACACCCTGTCTAGACAATGATTACGACCACGACGGAATAAAAGAACCACCTCGCCGACGCCGCGGGCTTTGTGACATCATTCGTGAAAATCACGAACTTTACCATTATTTAATGAGAATGACACTACCGTGCATTAAGCATGATTTAGAAATTCGGTCATCTGATGATGAGTAGTAACCCTTAGGGCGCAAAATAAACCTATCAGATATTTTCATCCTAGAAATACAGCCCAAATGATTGCAATTTCATGGTTGCTTTCTTCAACAGTGTTTCTGCAAAGCAGACAGTGTAGATCACACCTCAGGCTGTACATTTCGTGCAGCCTGATCTTTATCTACACTGCCCGCAAAGGCAACTATAGTCATGAAAGGTGCTTTAAGGGCTGATTTGTGGTAATAAAATATTGGGCTCATGAAACCAAACTTCATTTTTGCCTTCATTTTGTAGTGAAATTATTAGAAAAACCGTCTTGAGACGCCCCCTTAATTTTTATTCCTTTTAACCGGGATAGAGAATAGATTCTATATCAGGTTAGGTGAAAAATCCCCAGTTGGCACAAACTGTCATCAGATAGGCTCTGAGCCACCTGAATTGAATCTATTCGTTCTTTTTCGAAAAGAGGAACTAAAGTTCCATTGCCCAATTCCCGTAGGATTGCTTCCAGTGATTCCGCCATTTCTGAAGATGAAGGACGATTGAAGTGACGTAAGCGGTGTCACATTTCCGTACATAGCCGAACGATTAGTCCTCACCACGTCGTAATGAAGAAACGACATCACGTCATGTTATAACCACACAACGTAACAAGAAGAATACCATAAGGTAATATGAAAACAACTCAACAAAGCAATTAAACCAAACAAAATATTAAAAAGACATCACCATAATTAAAGAGAATAACATAACGTAAAGCCGGGGATTCTCAATAGGCCCAGGCGCGTAGCAGGAACTTTTTTCAACTTACACAATTGTGGAAGGGGATCTGGGGTCTGGAAGTCGTCCCCTATCGAGGATTAAGGATGCAGAGCCCCTTATCGGGAGACAGGGGGCCCCTGCGAAAATAAACTGAATACGGGTCTTTCTGATCTTAAAGGTGGCCCTCCAGATTCTGGGACGAAATTTTACAAAAAAAAAATCGTCCTTATACTCCCAAAGCTTTTTAATTTTCATTCATAAAACCCCAGTAGTCGAAAACCATCCGACAACAAGAGAAATTAGAGATTTACTACGGCCGAGGTCGACACTAACGGGAAACATGGTGTATTTTTACATGAGCAACTCGCTCATTTACATACCGGAAATAAACAGACGAAGCTTCAAACATAGCGTCCGAAAAAGACATTATGGAAAATAATTACATGTTTTTTATGTTACGGAATTTAAGCGTCATTAGTCACGTGCCAGTCACTTGACACTCTCACAATGCTTTTTTGATTTCTGGCGGGAAATCTTAAAATACCTTAAGAGGCTACGTAGCCTTTTAAGGGAACACAAAAAAAAAAAAAAAAAAAAAAAATTGTAATTTTATGATTCTTAATTATTGATGATTTGTATTTTTTCATATAAATTTCAGTGATATATATATATATATATATATATATATATATATATATATATATATATGGTGAGATGTGAAAAATCTAAATACCCACCTTTAAAAGCCGATTTGTGGATCATGAAATATTTTCATTCTTTTTACAAGCATGAAATGTTATTTATTTAATTACTACTAGATCTAGTTATTATTTTTTTTAATGGTGAATCAGCGTTATGTAAACAAGCCATGTCAAACTTCACGAAGCTCAAGTCATTGAATGATAATAGTGAGTTAAATGTCTATTCACCTCAAATAGTAACAGACGAAATATACATTTAGACCCTAAGAATAAATGAAGAACGCGCCGTTGCCTCTTTCTTTAACTTATTTAAACCTGAACCAGTTCAAAATGTTTACGTTAATTAAATAAATGCTCACAAGATTCCAAACAACACAAAGCTTAAACCAACGTTGACTAGCCTCCTGACCTCATTTTGTCACATGATTCGTGTTCCAAACATCGTCAAAGAATCACTGATCAGATTAGCTAAAGCAGTTTGAACTGAACCTTTGACGAAACAATTTTCTAACGGCATAGCTCTCACTCGCTCTCTCTATCTCTCTCTTGTTTCGGCATGCAGGCAAACGACGAATACACCCAGAATGTACCCCACAGAGACACACCTATATGCCCCGAAAAAATTAATATGGTCGAATTTTTAATAACAATAAAGTATTTGAAATCAATCATTGAGTCTGAAATGAAACACAATGTGAAGTTTCCCCAAGGGCGGATCGAGGATTTTTTGCCGGGGGGGGGGGGGTTAATCCGGAAAATCCGAAATAAATTTATGAACTGAAACTAAACGCATTCAGCCTTGCCTGAAAGACCACCTCTATAAGGCAGAAACCTTCATTAAGCGACCAAGAGTCAATATCCCAGTAAGATATTTAAAAAAAAGACAAGAGAAACCATGGTATATCGCTCGAATTTTTTTTTTTTTTTTTAGCTAAGTCTATGTTGTTGGTACTTGGTAAATTTTCCTAGCAGACAATGGTTACTCTGAAAATTGTAGGAGGTGGGGAGGGGGCGGGGGGTCCGGACCACCATGTATCCGCCCATGTTCCCATTTCGATGTCAGCAAAACCATAATTTTTGTTATCCGTGATTAGTCGACGCAAACCTATCTGCGTAAGGTGGATCAAAAGTTTCTGTTGATGAAGCCATTTTCAACGTAATAATGTTAGTTAAGGTATAGGTGCGTTATTTATTAAAACTCTTTCCTTAATGTTGACGACACAAGGAGCTTTTGTGGACAGTGTAGATCAAGATCAGACTGCACAGAACGTGCAGTCTGATCTCTGATCCACATTGTCCACATTTTCATTCTAGATTATAAATGAACCGTTTCTTCGTCTTGCAATGGAAGTGTATTTTTAGCCAATGAACAAATACAATTTATTTATTCGGGAGTGAAAGAGTTAATATGGCGTTCTAAACTGGGCTATAAGGGGTATAGATAATAACGGCTGCATGTGAAAATCATTTGGATTAGTTTCAACTTTTTGTCATTTTTTGTCGAACTTAACCAAACAGAATAATACACATAGAGTTCCTTCAGATAGCTATCGATTATATATCAAATGTCTTTATTCTTTGATATATTAACCCATTACCAAACGACAAAATTTCAGACCTGCCCAAAATAAGATTTGCACACAAAAATTCAAAGCGATTGTGTACTGGGTGAAATAAGTACATGTATCTTATTTAGTAGAAAGCATTGTGGGAAAGAAGAAATTGCTTACAAAAGCACTTTCTCCTTTGCTCACAATGCTTTCATAAATAATGACCATAACATAATCTCAAAACAACACCACGTCATATAATAACCACACAACGTAGCCTAATAAGAAGACTACAAAACGTAATGTGAAAACTGCATGATACAACAATTTTACCATACAATGTATTGTATAATCATAATGATTAAGGAAAAGGCCATAATGTAATTTCAAAACCACATCACGTAATATAATAACAACACAACATAATACGAAGACTACCAAACATAATGCGAAAACTACATGACATAACAATTTAATAGCATGGTGTATTAAAAAGACATCATCATGATAAAGGAAAACACCATAACGTAATCTCAATGCCACATCACGTCATATAATATCCCCACAACGTAATAAAAAGACTACATAAGGTAATGAGGAAACTATATGACATAACAATTTAATAACATAATGTATTAAAAGGACATCATCATGATAAAGGAAAACACCATAACGTAATCTCAATACCACATCACGTCATATCATATCCCCACAACGTAATAAGAATACTACATAATGTAATGAGGAAACCATATGACATAACATTTTAATACCATAACGTAATCTCAAAACCACATCACGTCATATAATATCCCCACAACGTAATAAGAAGACTACATAACGTAATGAGGAAACTACATGACATAACAATTTAACACCATAACGTAATCTAAAAACACCATCACGTAATATAAAGACCACACAACGTAATGCAAAGACCACACCTCGTAACGCATATATGAAATAATGGAATAAAAAAACGACTAGACGATCTAAAATATCACATAAAGAAATGTTTTAGGACAACATAAGACAGTTATGGCGTTCCATAGTATTACATAGCACGTATATACTGGTTACCACCTTTTTTCTTTTTCAACGATGTCCTCACAAGCTGTCTCAGGACATTAAAACTAGGCATAAAGGAATAAAGATGGTGGTAACCACCCCCTCCCCCCCGCCCTCGAAAAATGAAAAAAGGGTGTTGCAATGAAATGTATACCATTATTTCCATACAACATAAACCCTTTACCGCACATTCTCGAGTTTTCACGACCCTCGGACAACAAGATTTTGAAAACATTGTGGGAAAAGAATAAAGCGCTGTTAACCAACATTTTCTCCTTTTTTCCACAATGTTTTCTACCCTTTCAAAAACTATTTCCATAATTTGGGTCATATTCAAATTGTCGTATGCAAACGTTCAGGGTGAGTCTAGGATAGTATAGTCTGATAAAAAATCAAACAGAAACTGCAGCCAACAATTTTAAAAAAATTAACCTTTTCATCTCTCTACCAGCCAACAAAATCAGAGACATGTTCAAATTGAAAGCATTTGCAAGCGGAATAACCGATGTGGCACAAACGACGGAAGGTGTCTTCGAAAGGGAAGAAAACATTTAGGGAAACGGAGAAAATGTTGGTTACTCGTACAAGCATTTACTCCTTTTCTCACAATGTTTTCAACCCCGCTTTTTTCCTCATGGTCGTTAACACTCGGGGTTTTGTGGTGAAGTGTTCGAATAGGGTTAATCAACATGATAAATAAATACCTTTGAAATATTGTGTCTATAGCATAAATTGCGCACTACACACAATTTTCCCTTTGCTACATTGTTTTCAGAGTGGTAGTAGGTACAAGACAAAAGCCCAGCTTTATAATGGCCGACATACCTACTTCGTCTTTAACCATTTACCACAAAATGCCGCTTTTTAACGACCCTGGGAAAGAAACCTTTTAAAAACATTGTGGGAAAAGGAGAAAATGCTGGTAACCAGCATTTTTTCCTTTTCCCACACTGTTTTCTTACTCTGTCAAAGAAGAAAAATGCATCATTTGGGCGACATTGAAATTGTCGCCTACAAAATCTTTCAATTTGGACAAGGCTATAATTTTGTCGTCTGTTAAAGGGTTAAGCACGAAAGGAACTTTCGGGAAACAAAGGAAATGATTAGGATTATAAATAAGTCATGCTCAGTAAAAAGGTGGTTTGGTGCATCTGCATAAAGCATCGATTCAGGTCAGCCTGCGCAGTCCACGCAGGCTGACCTGTGTAGAAAGTTTTTGCTATTGGTCAATATTCTGCATCTCTATCGACCAGTCTACCTCATGATTGAGTCGGTTGTTAAACAAAATGGATTTTATGGATCCAGAATTATGTGATGATTTGCTTGATATAATGCATCACGGAGATGTAAACCTCCTTTTTGTCCAGAGCGCGGCTCGCATCTTTGGCACACTATGGATCCATACAAAGGGAATGATTAGGGGTATTGGCAAACCTATCGCCATTTAGAAAGACAGAGATCTTACGGCACGAACATCATCCGTTGGCATAACAGAAACTATCGGAAACAAAGGGAATAATTATGGCAATACATCGCAAGTTTGAACGACATACGGAAGCAAGGGGATCTAAGGGAAATAACTGTTGCCGTTTATCCTCGGTACCGATGTTGTAAGTTAGCACGACAGGAACCTACAGGATACAAAGGAAATGATCTGGGCTATATATATCCTTGGTACGTCCGTATCCGGGTCTCCTCGAGCCTCCGGGAAAAAATCTAAGGGCGTGGAGTAACTTTTTTTCAGGGTAGAGGGATCACCAACTCGAAGTTCTAATACAAGATTATTTTAACCTTGGTCCAGGTTCACAAAATATGGATCTAGCTCAGCTAAACTGACTGACCGAAACGAGCGAAATTGTCATCGTCAGTGAGCACGGGAAAAGACCGTTCCCCGACAAGACAGTACCCCGACACATGTGTTCGAAACACTTCCCCGACAGATTTGCAGACCCTTGCCTGACAGATCTGAAAATACTTCTCTGACTTATAAGAAGACAATTCATAGACAGATCTAATACAGGTCCTGGACACTACTTTATGCCAAATGACCTGTTAATGATAATTGAATCATGTTCTGGCAAAACGGGGTTTTATGCATCTCAGTGATGCATTAAACCAAGCAAGTCATCAACGGATCCATAAAATTCATTATGCCCAGCAAGTGACTGATTTGTGACGTAGAATGGTCCTCTGCCATGCAGAAAATTTACAATAAGCAAAAAAAAGTTTCTTCTACTGCGTATTCACCAACCATTCTTAAGAATATTCTTAGTCTTATTCTCCAAGATTTTCTACATTTGAAAATAACACACCTTCTGATAGACTAAACCAAATGGTTTAGCCAATCAGGAGTTGTGTTACTTTCAAATGTAGAAAATTCTGGAGAACAAGACAAAGAACGTTCTTAAGAATGGTTAGTGAATACGGCTGTCACGGGTCCATACTTTGTGCAGATTTATTAAACCCCCTTTTCACAAAGCAGGGCTAATTGATAATTATGGTAAATCATATATATCTATGGAAAACTAATGTATTGTAATTGGTTCACTTGTACCTGTGATGACGAATCGTATGTACATGTATATACATGTACATTGATGGATACTTTTTTCTCTCCTAGGTGAATTGCTATTTCACGATTGCCATGCTAAGAGAATACTTTTAAAAAATGTATTCGCCAGCATGAAAGTTCGCGTAACAATATGCTTCGACAGAATCATGAAATTCTTTGATAACTTGTATTTTATGTTTGTATATTTCTGTGTGTGTGTTTGAGCATGTTTTAAAGCGTAGACGACTCCTCATTATCTTCCGCTAGGTAGCATTTTTCAAATATATACCTATCTGATATGGGTGCAGAACCGGACTTCTTTTCCAGACAGCATTTAACGCAGCGAATTTCAAAATGAAATATACGTTTTACTCACTAAAGCCTACCTTGTACGATTCATCTAGCCATGGTTAGCTAGCGTATAACCTATACACAAGCCATTTACAAAATTAATATAGCCCATATAGGCTTTGGAAAATGCCCCAGTATAGGCTCAGCCAGGTGGTGACGTCATTTTTGTTGTCAGTCTGTTGCACAAATCACAGTTTTCCCCATGTCTATGTTCAGAAACTGTCTACAGAGATTTGTATCAAGCAATGTATTTTATTTAAAAAAAGAAATCCCCGTTTGAAATCATTATATTTTTAAGAAATTTGTAGCGAAAAACTGGTTTGATTTTTTGACAGAAGTATCATTTATAGCCATTTTCCGCTTGGTATTTTGAGAGTCAATTCACGCACTGCGTTTTAATACTTATCCTGTATAGCATGGAGATGCGTCATAGGCACATGTAAACCGTTCTTTTCGAACTGGGCATGTCAAAATTAGAAATAGTGGAGAAAGGTAGGTTTTCAATGCAATTTTGATAAGAAGAGCAGTTATTACACTCATGAATTATGTAAGATTATTGAAAAGAAGCATTCAGTGTGTCTTTGAAACAGGAGGTCGTGACCTTTCCTTCTTTGTTCCATTAGTTTTGACCCCAAATGCGAAACTGAGGGGTCATGGAGTTAGTAGCTACTTTTAGCCGTAAAACCAATGGTGTGGTAATGCCATGAAAGTTTGCAAAAAAAAAAAAAAAAACGACATGGTAACGTGCTATTTTTTATTTATCACCGAATTATGTATTGTTTTGAGTTTGTTTTAGCTTGACATTTTCAAGCTAGTTTCCTGGGTTTGCATTTGGTGAATTTTGGAATAAAGGCTAAAATGGCTTGTTTTTGTCAATTTTTGTCCGATCATGCCAGTTGCCTGTACTGGTCAGTAATTTCACTGTTTCACAAGTTTTACACGATTTCTTGGTGAAATCTAAAGAATTGGGGTTATGCTGTTGCATGTAAGTGCTCTTTATCATTTCAGGCTGATTCTATAGACCTTTTGTTGAAGAAGTTCTCTTCGGCGTGTTGACGGTCGACACAAGTTTAACCGAAAACCGTGTTCTGGCTCCCATAGCAGACAGGTCTAATCTTCGAAGAATATTGACATGCGCAGACAACAGAAGACTCCGAAAAGACGTCTGGGAATTTTCGGCGTAGCTGAATGCGCTGACTTTTGACCTACTTCTTGTTACTGATAAAGAATGAATAGATGGTAATTTGCGATTGGTAAAAAACTGTGCACACGTTTATTCAGCGGGCCCCTGCTGGTATATCTTTTCACACATTCATGATACCACTGTTAACAAGACCAGCCCGCATGGCTTAGGTGGTAGAGCGTAGGACTTGTAGACACCAAATCTTAGGTCACTTAAGGGTGTGGGTTCTAGCTCCATGTCTAGCCACCTAAAATTACTAATAGTCTTTCGGATGAGACGTTAAACAGAGGTCCTGTGTGACGGTGCTATACACCGAGCAAGTTAAAGAACCAGGCGTAACTTTCGTCCTCTATCTTGCACTATCCCCGTAACAAAACTAACAAACTTAAGTGGGCATTGCCGCCATATGGGCAACCGGTGGCGACGATAATTAAACGCAAATTCAATCAATCAAACGATTAAAAAGCATTGCTACTGCTAATCCATATTCCGGGGTCTTGATTCATACCACAGCAAAATAACGTAGTACAGAATGGTTCTTTCCTTGTGCTATTTGGAAATTTAATATTTTCATAAGCGTTACCCAGTACTACTTTTCAACAAAATGAAAAGCAGTGAGGTAATTGCTCGTGAGGTTTTTTTCTTCTTCATTATTTTACTTCATATTCAGCTACAAAATAGTTTCAATATTCAAATTCCAGTATCTCATATGCCGTCTATTCTCTTTTTTTTTTTTTTTTTTTTAAATATATATCTTGTTTTAGCTTACGGAAGAAATCTTTATTCAATTTAATCTTGATCTTTATTAATCTTCGTTAGAAATGGGTCCGATAACTTCAGAAAAATGTAATATGTAATTAGAATTAAGTGAGAGAGAGAGAGAGGACAGTCAACCGAGCAAACTGGGTGGTTTTTTTTTTTGTTCTGTCATTTTTACATGCACTATAACATTTAGAAAAATGTATTATTTCATGCTTTTCAGTTGTTTATCGGGAATAATGGTTGACTATGGTTTGATAATTTCACCGTTTCGACCAATGAATTTACTGATTGATAAACTCACCGCAACGGAAATACCGAGAGTTCCCATGTACATGTACTTCGCAAATCCCAACAAAAAGGGGTTAAGAAGCATGAAATAAATAGAGGATTTCTTTTTTTCGGTGAAAGATCGAAATGTATGTCATCCCGTGAACATCATACGGTAATAATTTCACTCGAAGAAATACATTATGATCTTTCACCGAGAAAAAAAAAAGAACACAAATATCCTCTCTGTCTTTGTGTGTGTGTGTGTGTGTGTGTGTGTGTGTGTGTGCGCGCGCGCGCGTGTGTGTGCGTGCGTGCGTGTGTGTTTCTTTGGTATTTGGCAACGAAAAATCTTGCAACTATCCTCTCAAAAAAAGCTGAATTATGCACATTTCACATGACATGCTTAATCAAAGTGCTGTAAGCACTGTAATCGGTCGACACTGAATAACTACTGTGGTTTGAAATCACAAATCAAATGGTAGATGTTTGAACTATGTATGGGACAAAAAAGAATCCTACACCGTTACAAATGAGCCACGTAGGATCCCACTTTTTTAAACTGTCTTTTACAAATTAGTAGTTTAACGATTGGTTAAAATATAGGCTATGTTTGCCAGCCGACAGCAATAGAACGTAAAAAATATGTGACAATTCTGATCAGCAGTACCCATTATCAAGTTTTAGATAGCACTCATCATGAACAGCAGTACCTACCAACCCTTTAAAAGAGTGAAAAAATCCATATATTCTTTTCTGTAATTTTGGCAACTTTGGTAACTGTATTGTAACATATAAAAGCCGTATAAAATATGCCTGCATTATAACTTTGGAACTGTTTACTTTTGGCTGCTTGTGGGCCTTTCATTTTTCCATTTTTAACAAGACATCGTATTCATCTTGACAAACTGTCCTACCTATTTTTTAGCGGGCCAAATCGTCCAGTCCAAACGTCTGCTGGCAAATTTCTCCTACACTATACTTTCAAAGAATGTAGATACCCAATAGCTCCCTAACCGTCAACTCTTTACCAAATGATAACATTTTAGACTTGTCCAAATCAAAAACATCTGCACATGACGAATTAAATCTAGACCAAATGATGATTTGAATCGTTGAAAGGGTTAAAAAAAAACATGGGAAAAGGAGAAAATGGTAACCTGTATTTCCCCTTTTCTCACCATGTTTTCAACTTCTTTCTCATGGGCATTAACAAAGGATAGTTTGGTTAAGAGCTAAAAGACTCAGTTAATCGACTAGCCTTTTACAGTCAGGAAAATAATATCAAACATTAGGCTACAATTCCATGGTCGTTTTTTCCCATATACATCCCAAATAAACAGACAATTAGATCTAAGATACGAACGTCTGTGATATTGAATTGCATTGTGTTCAAAGGACAGTCTGATCTTTATCTTTTATTGTCTTCAAAAGCGACTTTACTTGTCCACAGCCAACACACGTAATTGTATTTGAGTCATCATGCATGACAGATCCAAGATCTGACTGCATGTTCTGAGGAGTCTGGTCTGAAACTGCACTCTCTGCAAAGACTTTTTCCCTGGTCCGTTGATTCAGATATGGAGAATATATATGCGGTAGCCTTGATCTCTTTATCTGAAATGTGGAAAGGATGAGAATCGACCAATATGGAATAGCTGATGAGACAAACATGTTGCTGACATTTGCACGCTTAGAGCGCTATTTGTTAAAATAAACATGTGAAGCTTGGAAAAGCAGCCTAAATATTGTAGGACCATTGCTGTCTTGAGTAGATTAACTCGGAAATTTGGCATGACAGATCCAAGATCTGACTGCATGTTCTGAGCAGTCTGGTCTGAATCTGCACCCTCTGCAAAGACTTTTTCCATGGTCCGTTGGTTCAGATATGGAGAATATAATAGTAAGTGAGCTTATTTGTGTTACAGTTTCAGGGATTTTTTTTATTCTCGATGAAAATGTTCTATTTGAAAAAATGGGTGAAAAACGCTGTGGCAAAAAGAGAACATGCTGAATACATACAGTTTCTCCAACTATATTTTCAAAGCCCCACAGGATTGTTTGGTCAAGGGTTAACAGACTGATTCCTGTCTGTAGAAACTCACCAAGAAGAAACATGTAAGTGACTGTGTAAAATGGTAGTGCAATGGCTGGAAGGAGAGGAAGAGGGGCTGTGAAAACAATTTAACCCTTATCCCGCTAAAACATTGAAATGAAATTTCAAACCGGTTGTAAAACCCGAATAATTCTATGTCAGACTTATTCTTTTTTGGAAAAAGAAATATCTCCTCATCTAACAGTATAGATCCAGGATCAGACTGCACGTTCTGTGCAGTCTGATATTGATCTATACTATCCGCAAAAAGGTCAGTGAGTCGCACTTAGCAACCTAAGGGTTAATACATCATTCGCTGATAGATGCGTAATCAGTCAGTACTGTGAATGGACAGTCTGGGTACTAAGGTTGCAAGCGGTGAATCGCCAGTCCATTCTGAAAATGTTTTCGTAATGGGCTCTCCGCGAGGGCCATAACCTTTACACAGCTCTATACCCTTTGTCCCCATAGCTTCACACGCTTCGCCTCACATATACGATCCCTGCATTAAACGAGTAAGGGTTGGTCACTTATTTAAACTTACGGTTGTTACGAGTCGCATTTACATCAGTTTTCTCTAAGGCAGGGCAATCTAAATTTTCAAATTCTTTTAAAGCAATGTTTCCTTACAACCTCCTTTCTGTTGCGAGTTTATTCCTCTCAAGACCAAAATGACCTATCATCTTTTCAACACCTGCTACATATACGGAGAGCACTCGTCACAACTCGGCCGATCCCGTAACTACGTATAACTATCAACGGATCACTCGAAATTTGCCGAATGATATGGACAGCAGACGACTACAAGATGTGTTCACATCACCCGATACATTTGATTCGCACTCGTTTCATTCTTAAAGTTGGTGCTAATCACTGCCCTATTTCTTATAATCGTGTTGAAAGTAAACCGCTCCAGTTTTTGCTGGCCAGAGATTTTGATAATACTGTAATTGTGACATACTTCAGTATTAAACAAATTGTAACCGCCGTTTATTACATAATTTAAAGGTTATTATGGGATTACCTGACATTACTTAACGCCTGTTTACCGCTAATTACTATTCCTGCGCTTATCTGGGTCAAAAGTGTGCTTATCTGGGTCAAAAGTAGTTTTTGTAATAAGGTCATCATAGAAGGTATAAGCGTTAAAACGCTGTAAGTAAAAGCTGTTACGAGTTGCAGTTACATCAGTTTGCCCCGAGCGGACGGGATTCCGAAGTTTGCCATCTCTTTAATCGGTCTACCGACCGATTAAAAACTTACAGGTGAAAATTACAGACATTTTCAAAGTGATAAAATGTTTTCGTTAATTAAATTACAAAAGTCAATCAATCCAATACATCATTTATCCGTAAATCCTTCATGACTCATGAAAATTGTCATTTGACAGAGAACAAAATTGACTTCAAAGGTGTCGGGGAAATGTCTCGAAAGCTTGTATGGGGGAACTGTCTTATCAGGGAAATGTCTTGATTCCGTTAGCACGATAGAAACTTCGACATACAAGGGAAATAACCTGGGCTATATATCCTGCCCACACGACATAAAGTTACATTACTCATCACAAATCGGCCGATTCCGTAACTACATCTAACCTTGTACCATTTTGAACTGCCAATCACAAGATCTCAAACATGGCGGCGCCCGTGAAAATCAATTAGCAACGACATAAACAACCACGGTGAAGTTACTCATATCTATCAATCTGTGGGTGATAAATTCCAACAGAATTGATAAACCACATTAAAAATTAAATATACAAACTGTTTCTCAACGGAACGTATTTATAAAGATTTCAATAGAAAATTGCGACTCTTGTTTTCTTTTTCAGGAGAAACTTTACAATCTTGAGAACGGTAAAATGACGTATTTCCGGCGAAGAAATGTACCGTGTCTATAGGTGCATATTAAGCTACGTGATAGAGTCGAGGAACTTGATCAACAGATCACCCGAGGTTTGTCGAATAAAACCTTACATTATACAAGGGAAATAACCTGGGCTGTATCTGGTTCAACTAAGCAGCTAGATGTCCCAGACTAGCAAGCAATCCCTTTGCACAACAAAGTCAAGTAACCAAGGGTCGAAAATTATCATAAGAATAAGCTGCAGTTGTAAATGCGAAAGTAAAAAAATTAATCTAACGTACAGTTGAAATTTAGTTTTGTATGAAACTATTGTTTGTGGTCGGATACGAACCGCTCCCTTTTGAATCATTGACATGAGCTTACATGAAGCGGAACGGGGAGGCGGAAGGGGAATTATGGGAAATATATTAGAAATCAGAACTTTAGCAAAGCGATGATATTAAAAGAGCAACCGTGAGGCTCATCCTTGATTTTTTTTAAAGCTATAGTTTTTATTGTAACCTCGTTTTTCGCGTCATTACCCATATTTACACGCAGCTTGATTGAACGAACCAATATTGGACGGGACGTTACCATGGTAACGATCCTTTATTGAAATATATTTCTCAGCTCACGCTGCTTTTAGATGTCTATAGGGGTTTTTGTTAAATTGACTGTATGAATAATTTACAGGGTATTTTGGTAGGAGGCACAGTCTATCCTAGCACTAGAACGTAATTAGATTGTTAGATCGTCCTCGGAAAGTATTGTTTAATACTATAGAGAAGTTTTACTCTTTACCTAACAATTCTGAGTTTTAACGACCCTTAGGAATATGGCTTTTGGAAATACTGTGGAATAGGGACACAATCCTGGTAACCAGCATTCACTCCTTTTCTCTCAATGTTAATTTTTACCCTGTCAAAGTGAAATTCTGTGATTGGAGTCAAACTCAATTTCTTTTCTGGCATTGCCTTTATTATTGATTCATATTTTTGTTGTATGGAAAGGAGTTTAAACAAGAAATATCTTCTACCCATTACCAGACGACAAACTTTTAGCCTTGTCCAAATTGAAAGCATCTGCAGACGACAATTGCTCAAATGGTGCAATTTTTCTTGGATAGGGTAGAAAACACTGTGGGAAAAGGAGAAAATGGTGGTTATCAGCATTTTCACCTGTTCCCACTATGTTTTCTACAGGCGTCTTTCCCGTGGTCGTTAAAGTCGGCATTGTGTGGTAAAGAGTAAACCATTATTCTGCTAAATAAGTCAAATGAAACTTTCAAGCCGATAGTAAAAACCCGAATGATGTGATTTCAAACTTATTATTATTATTGTTAGAAAATTATCTCCTTGCCGGACAATGTAGATCAAAGATCGGGCTTCATGTTCTGTGCAATCTGATCTTGATCTATACTGTCCGCAAAAGGTCGGTGAGTCGCGCTTAGCAGCTTAAGAGCTGAAAAAGAAAGATGTCGTAAATTTGCCCGTAAATAGACCTGCAGGGGCCCTTAGAATAAACATGTCTTGTATTTTTCACCAAGTATTTTTCACCAATCGCAACTTTCTATTAATGCATTCGAATATATCCATAGGCAGAAGGAGGTCAAAAGCCAGCGTATTTAGCTACGCCGAAAAATTGACGAATATGGTTTAAAAAGCTATGTACAGGAACAAGACGCGTCACTGAGAAGTGACTGATGCCCCCGAAAATAGTAACCTTTTCCCGTGAGCTCTGAACATGAACACTGACTATGGACACACCATTAACAAACATTCTTGACCTTGCCTCGACCTTGATTTTTGATCTGCGGATAAGATTCTTGCAGGTCACACATCGTTAGTATGTGGTTGACAATTTTACAAATTTATACTGATATTCATCCATTAAAAAAACAGTAACTGACCGGACACAAACATCACCAGTGAAAAACACTTGCTGTGATGTTGACCTTTAACCAATGGTCATCAATGTTTTTTGCACGCAACTCATAGTCTTTATGTAGTTGACAATTCTACACAGTTGTATTGAAATTTATTGATAATTAAAAAAGTTACTGGCCAGACACGACAAAACTGTCAAAAATTTCTCTTTTTAAACATACATGTATTTTATCTAGTCATGACCTTGACCTTTGACCTACTGACAAGGTTCTTGGGCGCGGCACATAGTCTTTATGTGGTTAAAAATTCTTCACATATTTGACCTTGCTGAGATCTTGACCTTTGACCTACAGACACGACTCTTGCGCGAGACACATCGTCTGGATGTGGTTTACATTTGTTTTTTTTTAGCTCACCTGAGCACAAAGTGCTCAGGATGAGCTATTGTGATCACTCACCGTCCGTCGGCGTCCGTCCGTCCGTCCGTCCGTCGTCCGTCCGTCGTCCGTCCGTCCACATTTTTTTGTTTACGCTCTAGCGTCTACAAATATTAACCAATCAGCACCAAACTTGGTCAAAATGTATATGACTATAAGATCTCGGATGAGTTCGATTATGGGTGTAATCGGACCAGAACGACTGGAGTTATTTGCCCTTGAATTAGAAAAATTGCTATATTTGACTTTGTTTACACTCCAGCATCTACAAATATTAACCAATCAGCACCAAACTTGGTCAAAATGTATATGACTATAAGATCTCGGATGAGTTCGATTATGGGTGTAATCGGACCAGAACGACTGGAGTTATTTGCCCTTGAATTAGAAAAATTGCTATATTTGACTTTGTTTACACTCCAGCATCTACAAATATTAACCAATCAGCACCAAACTTGGTCAAAATGTATATGACTATAAGATCTCGGATGAGTTCGATTATGGGTGTAATCGGACCAGAACGACTGGAGTTATTTGCCCTTGAATTAGAAAAATTGCTATATTTGACTTTGTTTACACTCTAGCATCTACAAATATTAACCAATCAGCACCAAACTTAATCAAAATGTATATGACCATACAATCTCAGATGAGTTCGATTATGGGTGTAATCGGACCAGAACGACTGGAGTTATTTGCCCTTGAATTAGAAAAATTGCTATATTTGACTTTGTTTACACTCTAGCAAATATTAACCAATCAGCACCAAACTTGGTCTAAATATATATGACCATAAGATGTCGAATGAGTTTGATTGTAGGTCTAATAGGACCAGTTATTGCTGTGTCATGGAAAAAGGGGGCTTGACGCATATTTTCAATGTGGACCAATATATCTTTAACTACAGGACAAAATGTCATGAAACTTCATCTTCTTATTGTTTATTGCAAGCCACAGACAATAGTTATTTGGTTTTATTTCATGAAACGCCATGTCATGAAAAAAGGGGGCTAAATGTTTAATTTCGTCATGGACCAATGACCATCTGTTTGTCCATCTTTCAGGACAGATATCTTCTAAAATCCTTGACAAAAACTAATAGAAATTCATACAGGTGTTCCTAATGATGTCTGCTGATATTTATTGTGTGTGTGTTTTTTTTTTTTTTTTTTCCTTTTTGATATCAAATACTGTCTCATAGGAAAAAGGGGCTTCATGTATATTTCTGTTAAGGATCAATATACATGTATCTTCAACTCAAAATCCTGGACAAAAATTTGTGAAACTTCATACATGTTTTCCTTATGATAGTCCGCCAATATCATTAGTTTAGCTTTTTTAGCTCACCTGAGCACATAGTGCTCAGGGTGAGCTATTGTGATCGATCATTGTCCGGCGTCCGTCCGTCCATCCGTCCGTCTGTGAACAATTACTTAAAAAATCTTCTTCTCTGAAACCGCCCAACAGATTTCAGTGAAACTTCACAGAAATGATCCTTAGGTGATGCACTTTCAGAATACTTCAAAGATTTGAATTCCATGAAGAACTCTGGTTGCCATGGCAACCGAGAGAAAAAACTTGAGAAATTGGCCCTATGTTGTGGGTTCTCGGATTTCACATAGAGATAAAGAAGGAAATCTGTAAAAATCTTCTTGTCCCAAACCGTAAGGGCTAGAGCTCTCATATTTGGCATGTAGCATCATCTAGTGGCCCTCTACCAAAATACTTCAAATTATGGCCCTAGTGTTGAAAATGGCCCTATGTTGTGGGTTCTCGGATTTCACATAGAGATAAAGAAGGATATCTTTAAAAATCTTCTTGTCCCAAACCTTAAGGGCTAGAGCTTTCATATTTGGCATGTAGCATCATCTAGTGACCCTCTACCAAAATACTTCAAATTATGGCCCTTGTCTTGAAAATGGCCCTATGTTGTGGGTTCTCGGATTTCACATAGAGATAAAGAAGGAAATCTTTAAAAATCTTCTTGTCCCAAATCGTAAGGGCTAGAGCTCTCATATATGGCATGTAGTATCATCTAGTGGCCCTCTACCAAAATACTTCAAATAATGGCCCTAGTGTGGAAATTGGCCCTATGTTGTGGGTTCTCGGATTTCACATAGAGATAATGAAGGAAATCTGTAAAAATCTTTTTGTCCCAAACCTTAAGGGCTAGAGCTTTCATATTTGGCATGTAGCATCATCTAGTGGCCCTCTACCAAAATACTTCAAATTATGGCCCTAGTTTGAAAATGGCCCTATGTTGTGGGTTCTCAGAAAATCTTCTTGTCCCAAACCATAAGGGCTAGAGCTTTCATATTTGGCATGTAGCATTATGGTGTTGAGCTGAGTTGCATTTCAGGTGAGCGATTTAGGACCATCATGGTCCTCTTGTTTAAATTAAGTCATAGGGAAAAAAGTTATAGCACGGACACGAAAACAGACAGACGGACAGATGGGCGGACTAAACAAAAACTATATACCCCCGAATTTTTTCCGGGGGTATAAAGAATTATTTTTCTTTACGAGTACACGTACAGAGAAAGATATAACTGTGTTTGAAGAAAGGCCAATATTTTTTTTTTCTGCGAAACACTAGAAAATATGAACGTGCACATAAATAATTGTGCTGATTAAACCCGCATCGCTCCTGACTTTCTAGGAATACCCTGCTCTAACTACAATTCATTGTCTTTAACCTCTTTACCAAACGAAAAAATTTTGTATTCGACCAAACTGAAAGCATTCGTAGACGACAACTTTGATGATATTTGGCTTTGATATGTTGGAAAACATTGTGGGAAAAGGAGAACATGCTGGTTACCAGTATTTTTTTTCCTTTTCCCACAATCCTTTAAAGCATTCTCTTCCAGGGTAGTTAAAAGTCTGGATTGTGTAATAAAGACTTCAATATTCACAGAGAGCGGTGGTACATCTGCAAACGCCAGTATTTCAAGGAAGCATTTATTTCGTTGTCACACATTACAAATTCAGAAAGTTACAGAACCGCTTCCTTCTTATGGAACGATAGTGTAGTATGAAAAACATGGTCGTTCTGTCCGAGCGACAATTTATTGATTAAATGGTGTTTTGCAACGCTTTCAACATTATTTCGGTCTTATCGCAGCGACAGCTCACTTAGTCAAGTATAATCAGGGTCCATAATCACCAGTCTCTCTTAAGAACATTCTTAGTCGTATTCTCAAGAATGTTTTAAATTTGACAGCAACATAACTTCTGACTGGCTAAACCAAATGGTTTAGCCAACCAGAAGTTGTGTTACTGCCTAAATCTAGACTTAGACTTTGAAAGAAATTGAGAAAGATTTCTGAATACGGATCCTTTTTGCTCATTATTACTAGGCAGAGGTCTCAGAAGTGTCTTTTCCAAGAACTCCTCCATGAAAAATACAGAGCTTCGAGCGAGGATCGAATTCGGGGTCCCAATGTTACGAATCCTAAATCTTATTACTGGACCATGCAGGACCCTGCAGGACAACTAAACTTATGTTAAATGCTAGTCATCAAAAAGTTTTTTTTTTTTTTTTTTTTCTTTTATGTTATGCATCATGCATGATGCTAAGCCGAAAAAAGAAACATTTTTGACTTGAAGGAACATTTACGCAATTATATTTTGCAATTGTATTTTCAGTGAGTTGTACATACATTTAAGAATGATTTGAGCTATCCTCTTTGAAAAAGGGGTTGTCCTGGCGGAGGATTACTCGCCCCATGTTCAAACCCAGTCTCTTTTTTCCTGAACGCTCTAGGCAAATCATGAGGCAGCATACTTTGTCCGTGCCAAATTTTTTCTATTAGAATGGTATGTACAAGCGTTCTTCCGACACCGAGCTTTGCTTCAATGTCATGGATGCTTACTCAACGTTCGGCATCAACTTATAACAGTTGGTCAGTCGCCACGGATGTCGTTTGCAATGCTGTTGTTCCATTTTTGAACCGTTTGTACCACTTGTAATACAAGTGATCGACATACTTCCTTTTGGCTTCTTTGGTCATATTTATGACCTCGGACGGCGATTTTTCCCGATGAGACACAAAACATTTTGAGCGTCCATTATCCCATAATGCCAAAATCACACATCGCCTTGCGTCAATCTTGTTTAAGGTAACCTTGCCGAAATATCTGTGGTAAAAATTTATTACAAACTGGTGTTATGAAACTGATAGAAAATGACGTCCATGTCCCAATAACTCAAACAGCCAAGTGTGGCAGACGACCTACTTCTTAGCTCCAAAATTTGGAAGGAAGAATTTTTTAACAATGGTCAGATTACCTATTTTGTTGGACCTGCCGCGGTATGGCGCATACGTAACATATGAAATGTCAGTAAAACAAATTATTGTGCACAGAGAGACTTGATTTTGTGTTTGAATATTAGTAAATGATATTACATTAAAATAATAGTCAAAAATTAATATCGCTCATTTTGTATTTAAACTACACGGGTTATCCACGAATTTTACGGACATACTTCGTATAAGACACTGGTACTTATAAAGTAGGCGATGACTCTGACTCACTTCAAGTAATATGTTGAAGTTTTAGTTTAGATGCATAATATTTATATCGGTTGACAGACTAACGGATCCAAAATAATGCAGACTTCAAACTCCAGACTGTTTATGGGTGATAGTAACACAAAACAAAGAAAGGTTAATGACCAATGTATTAAGTTCTCAAAATATAGACAGTCAGATTTATTAGCACACTCCATGTAAACGTATCAATAAATGGTTTGAAATTAGATCTGCATATTTTAAGTCGTTGTTCCAGTGATAAGTTTTACTGACCATAAACGGTCTGGCAAATAAAAAGAAAAACAGTTCTATGCCCATATACATGGTAAGATAGTTGCTATACGAAACGAAATCCCCCCTTTTTTTAATGAGCCTTGCTCTGGTAAAATGGTGTTTCCTAAAATTATAACTTACCATATTTTTCTTTCTACCATTGAAAGAAGCGTGAAAATTGGATAGAAAAAGCTGATAAGTGACGATTTCTCTTTCTATGTACAGATAAAAATATCTATATCATATATTTGAAAACTTAATGTGTTTTGTATCCTTAAAAGAGGTTTTGAGACGTCGGGGAGAACTTATACGGGAAATTTCTCTTTCCAAGCTCAGTATACCAATCACTAAATAGCTGAAGGTGTTGTAAATATCTGCAACAAATACTGCATGTGGTTTCTCACGCATTCTGTTTTTGTTCCTTGTGAATTATTTATTTACTTATCTTTTCATTTATCTTATTCATTTGTTCATTTTTATCAAATTTTTATTTTTTCTAATACTGTTTTCTTGGATATTAACCAAGAGTATAAGCTGCTGTGTTCTTGTTTTTTGTTTGACAGGAAGATCTACAGGAAATTAGGAGGGTAAACAGTCATTTCCTGTAGTAAAAGTATAAAATGATACTTACAAACAGAGTTATTATCAAAATAATTTGATAGAGTGCTTACTCAGTCATAAGTCGAACATACTTCTGTCAGAAATTTAAAATCGCCGGACGATGCCACATTGAAATTTATACCAAACCTACTGAATACAGGATTCGAAAATTCAGGCTACCTTTTACATGTAGTGTTCCAACACAGCGGACAGTGTACATCACAGATCAGGCTGCACGTTTTGTGCAGCCTGACTTTGATCTACAATGGCCGCAAGGGCAACCATATTAGTGAAAGGCGCTTTAAGGATTAAAACTTGCTTCACTTACAGATGTTGAGGTTTTTATGCCTTGGTTAGTGATTGATGTGAAAAGCTGACATGAAATTTGCAAAGTGAAGTCTATACACAGTTTACTATCGAAATGGATCGGAATAGCCGTTTAATAAAGTTTAGTTAAAAGATTTCTACTGAATATTTCTATATAGTGCGAAAACATTAAGGACAAAACGCAAGTTATACCTTAATGAGGACATATGAAGTGATGGAAAAGGAAGGTTACAGACTACCGTACTTTTCCCCGTTGTAAACATCAGTTACATTGTCATTATTTCTATTTCCATCCTGGTGCATGATTTCCCCCCCCCCCCCTTTTTTTTTTAAGATGACAAGCTCAGTGGTACAACAAAACGATGGGCATATATAAAATTAAACCATTTAGCAACCTGTATGACATACAAATGAAATATAAACAAACACGCAATCGGTAAACAAAACGCTAATGATATAAAGATATGATATTAATATTGATCATAAAAACACCGACATATTTTGAGGAATGGTGTCCTTTTTTACGGTCTTAATATCGAAGAAGAATAAATACAGAGCGATTTTTTTTGTAAGATCATATAATTAAAAAAGGGCAGCAGAAAGGTTATTTTCCATAGTACAGTTATACTTTATGTACAAATTTACTGTTGTCTTTTCCGTTTAAAAAAATATACATCGATTTATTGATTGAAAGAGTTCATGAGATAAAACAACATCAACTTTCATAAGATTGAGAGTACGCTGTAAAGTAGACAGGGTTACATGTAAATAGATTCTCTACGTCCCTAAAATATATTCGGACCGCAATATTCATGCAATGTAATAATTAGAAACCAGAAAAAGAAATCTACAAATTTGATTTGATTCTTCCATTTTAATTCAAAGGACTGATTACTTCTTGTCTGAATATATTGTACCGATTCAGGACGAATGAAATAGAGCCACATATAATAATGCTCTGATGGGCGACAGTCTGTTTTTCAGCCATGGAATATAAGCATTTTCATAAATATTTTCAAAAGCACTATATATCTGAAAACATAACTGTCCATGTATTATTTTTCAGAGAATTCTGGTTACACGGCAAATCGCAAATCTCTACAAAAAGTCATAATCTCGAAATATGTCCTTAACCCTTTATTAAACAGTTCCCTCTTTTAACCATAATGAACCCCGAGGGAAAAAAGCTTTTCAAAATATTGTTGGGAAAAAGGAAAGGGAAAAATGCTATTAATCAGCATTTTCTCCATCTCCCACAACGCTTTCTAGCCTCTCACAGACAAATCCACCATTTAAACCACATTCATTTTTGTCGTCTGTACATGCTTTGGATTTGGATTAGTTCACAATTTTGTCATTTGGTAAAGAGAGGCATTTCCCCGACAAAAGAGAACATTTTACATTAGAAGAGCACGTGACCAACCGGGAGAGGTTTCTAACACGGGAACTATCAATATTTAATGAACGTGTCGCTCTATAAGATTACTGGCCCTGTCAATGACAGAAATGCTCAAATAATTCGATTAAGACACCGAGATATTGTTCGACAATCCCTCCCACGGATTTGTGCAACTTTTCTTTGGAAATGTTATGATGGTACAGGGGCGTAACCAGGGCTTGTATATACCAAATTAATAGAATTCCTAGGCTTACTTCTGATTTAGAAAGTAACGCAACTTCTGATGGGCTACTCTATATGACTATTATTGGCGTGCAACACACGAAAAGGGGCCTTCGGACATATGCGTAAAAGTATGTCGACTCAGATCATCCTGTGCAGTCTGTGAAAATCCGAGACGACACTTCCTGTTCTTGTGCGATTTTCTGTTACACGAAAGTCTACTGCATGAAAAAATCTTATGAAGTTGTAAAGTACCATCTCGGATTAGCCTGTGCGGACTGCACAGGCTAATCCGAGACGACACTTTACGCAAATGTCCGAAGGTCTCATTTTGCATGTTGCGTGCCATATGAGCCATGGGGTTTATTGCATCTGCAAGAAGTATCGACCCAGGTCAGCCTGCACAGTATATAAACATTTTGCTATCGGCCAATTTTCTGAATGCCAAAGGACCAGTGTACCTTATGATTCATTCGCTTGTTATACAAAAACGATTTTTATGGATCCATAATAATGTGATGACTTGCTTAGTATTATGCATCACGGAGATGGATTAAGCCCTCTTTTTCCGGAGCGTGGCTCATTTCTTCTAAACGTCGACATTAAGCTGTGAATCCCAATGTAGACTTTCTTGCACCCCATGCTCAGAAAAGCGACGGTCATTCTGTTGTGGCTTTTTGCAAAATTATTGACCGGTGTAGAACCATCCATACCTTTGTCGAAGTCTAAAAATAAGTTAATGTATTGTTGCTGATGAAATTCGAATCATGTGAGTTTCTTATTTTAACTTTTCTTTCAATGTACAGACACAGAGCATGGACAACTGGAGTTTTACAGTTTTAGCTCAACTGGCCAAAGGCCAGTACAGCTTATATCATGGCGTTGTGTCCGTCGTCCGTCCGTCTGTCAGTTAGTCTCTTACTTGTTTACGCGATAAAGTCTGCATTTGTGGTCAGATTTTTCTGAAACTTGACCAGTTTCCTTCCATAATCAGTAGGTTGAACCCTATTGACTTTGAAAAAAAAAAAAAAACTGAGAATAAGTAATTGAAAAGTAGCCATTTAAAGTTGAAAAAATTTACTTTCCTTGTTTTACGCAATTAAGTCTGCATTTATGGTTGATTTTGGTGGAACTTGAACAGTTTCTTTATATCATTAATAGCTTTATCCCTATTGATTTTGAGAAATTTTACTTTGATTACTTCACTATTTTACTATTTGCTCAAGTCACCTTGCCTACTTATAACGCAGTCTTAGTGGGCTTTACTATGCTCTCTTTGTGGGTTCAAGCCCACTTGCAACAACAACCTTTTCTTCATTTTGTGTGCGATTGTCATTTTTCTTTTTGCATCACAAATTCACGATGTATGATAGAAAATGTGCAAAATCACTGCCATTATAGCATTCAGGCCTTCATGGGTCTCTAGTTTTTTTCCAAAATGAAAAGCCTTCTTCAAGCAAAATGGAGAATCGTTTTTCAGTATGAAATGGCTTCCATCTCATCTCTTTTTTGTTTCAAACTATTTTATCTATACGTCCATAACTTGGTCAGATTTGTAGAAAATACAAAGTGCCGTTTAGAAGTTTTAGAAGTACGTCTACTTAAATATTGCATATGTGTATTGGTAGATGTTCTTTTACGATTTCCCCAGCTATGCCCGTAATCGATGCAAATTAGATAAAATTGAAATACATTAAATCCACTGGCGCCTTTGATACGCAAACTCCGTTACGTTAATTCAAATGTCGTGAAATAATTTTATTATTCGTTAAGACATTACTTAACTATATTACCTTTTTATCTGGTTATCTGATTTTTTATACATGGTCGATGGAGAAGAATCATTTAAGATGAACACGTGAATTTGAAAGGTCTCTTAACTTTATTTGTTTCATTTTTAAAATTTACTAAATTTTTTAAACATCTCGATATTTTTCCCCTTTAGAATTCTCATAGGATAAATTGTGAACGTGCATTTTATCATCACCATGGGTAAAAAAACATAGTATGTTTGTGCTATGTTCTGGCAAAAGGGGATTTAATGCATGCCCGTGATGCATTATACCAAGCGCGCCATCACATAATTATGGATCAATAAATGAAGAAAATTTACCAAATGCAAACAGTTTCGATTCAAATCAGCCTGCGCGGACTGCGCAGGCTGACCTGGGTCGATACTTTTTGCTGGTGCATTAAACCCTCTTTTCACAAAGCATGGTTCAATTATCATTATGTGTGTGTAAACACATATTGCAAGGAAGATTTTGTTATATAGTATAGTGCCAATAATGTTTCAATTGATAAGGATTAAACCAAATGGTTTCTCGGAAGAAATATATATATAGTAAAACAAATGTTATAAATGATAGAATACATTCCTTGACATGCAAATTAAATAATTTCAAAATTTCAAATTGGCAGTATCTTTTCTGTGTTTTTCTTAAGGATTTTTTTTCTTTTATGTAAGTGACACAGTATTGAATTTTAAGCATAGATTATTTGTGAAAACCTGCACTTTGTACTTAGGTTTGTTATATGAAAAACATGCTCTTGACGAGCAATGTCTTTTTTTTTTCCAAATTGTTTTCATAAGTGGTCTGAGAGACGTAAGCAGTCGCATGCAGTTAGCTATTCGGCCATAAACTGATAACTTCTATTGAGAAAATTTCATTGTATTGTCGTTACTGTCTTACGATAGATCATACCGTGTTTTCCTGCTTTCCCTGGGCCGGTTATACTGGAGTTTGTATTGTAGTTGTGGTATTTTTTTTTTCCCTAAGAAAATAGGAAAAATAAAAAAAAAACACCATCTAATGTTTTAACCACTATGGCGTCAGATGCAGTCTTAAGTTTTCAAGTTTTTCTTTTTTTCTCTGCTGTATAAGCTGGCTTCTGAAATATGTCGTGGTATTAGCCTTGAATGAATAAAAATTGATTTTCGATTGGTAGAAATGTGGATACGTTTATTCTGAAAGCCTTTTTGCGAGCCTGTTCGCTTTTTTTTCTATAGTTGTTTATCGTTCAATAAACCACGGTTGTGAGTTATGAGCTATCGCCCTCATGGTTTATTTATCGTGCCTCATAACCCACAACCGTGGTTTGTTAAACGATAAACCATGATAGAAAGAAGATTATTTCTTAAATATTTAGAGGCTGCTATCTTTTCTCGATACCCTGCAGGGCGTATTCATACCCAAGCCAGTAGAGGTGATAGGGGATAGTCCTTTTCTTGTACTAAGTGGTAACTAGATATTTTATAAGGGTTACACTATAACCCTTTACTGTACAGTCTAGATGTATTTTAGACACTCAGGCCATTTGTACTAACATCTAATCTTAAAAATGTATCTGAATGACAATTTCACTTTTCAACATTATGCAAAACTACGAGGAAAAATAAGGCAGTTGCTGGCGAGGTTACCGTTTATCATTTCTCTTCATGCTGAGCCACGGGTGAATATCAATTCTCATGTTCGAGAACCTTTTACTTCGTCCGTCCTAAAGAATTCTTTCTTTTTATTATTCCGGACAGTGAAGATAATTCAAGTCGGCTCAAAACGATCTACTTGATCTAAGATCAAGACTGTCGAATATTTTGTGATGTTTTTTTTTTTTTATCCTCACCATACGACGGGCGGCCATAAAGGAACCCATTTAGATTTTTTGCAAGTAAACAAAATCATTGTAGATACTACATAATGTATTTAAGCCATGCTCTTGGGGTTTAATGCATCTGCAAAAAGCGTCGACCAGGTCAGCCTGCGCGGACCGCGCAGGCTGACCGGAATCGAACCCAAAGTCGATGTCAATGCCACTCATATCAAATAAAATAGAAAACACGGAATCTGCAATTTCTTCTAGAATATTCGAGCTAGATTACTGAAACTTGGGTTGGTTGTAGATTTTGATATGCAGATTATGCATATGCGTTCATTTATGCCCAAGGCAGAGCCAAGCTCATAACACTAAAAACGTGCATGTAATCCTAGTCAGTGGCTTTAGAAAGAAAGTTGTGTCAGTACTGGTGTGAGAAAGCCACGAAACACGTGGGTGCGTCACTGACCGCCATGATATGACCCGAGCTGTTAAATGGGCGTTAAACTCCAATACAAGCAAAACAAACAAATCTTTTTCACATACATGTACATGAGTACCATAAACCTTATAGTTCTGAGTTTTGATGGCCTTGCGGGTAACAGGCTTTTCAAAACATTGTGGCAAAAAAAGATAATGTTGGTAACTAGCATTTTCTTCTTGTCCAACAATGTTTTCTTTCCTTTAAAGACATCATTTTGGACGCATCTTACTTCTCATCTGTCAATGACTGCATTTCGACCTGTACAAGATTTCATCGTCTGGTAAAGATTAAACCCTTAAGCTGCTAAGTGCGACTCACTGACCTTTTGCGGACCGTGTAGATCAAGATCAGACAGCACAGAACGTGCAGTCTGACCTTTGATCTACACTGTCCGATACGGTATTTTCTTTCGGGTAAAATCAACTTTGAAACCGTGATATTTGGGTTTCTATTATTGAGTGGACAATTTCATTCCATTTATTCAGTAGTTTAAAAGTTTGGTACATGGTGAGAATCTACGACATTCTTTTGCTCTCTTATCTAATCAAAGGACTCAAAGTCCTGGAAAGCGGATTTGTGGTGTAATAAAAAGAATAACATCACAAGCAAAACATGTGCAATCATTTTAAACGGAGTTAGCAAAGGCATGGAAAGTCAAAATTGTTCTGCCGAGCGGGTCGCACAGTAACTGTTATTCTATATTACTGTTTAAGGATTGGAAAGTTGATCCGTCAATCTTATGCAGCTTTTTTGCTGATATTAGATTTCGAAATAAATATGTATACACGTGTAGGACAGTATATACGGTAGTGACAAAAGCGAGGTTGAGGTGTATTACCTAAAACTGAAAGTAGAACGGATGGAGTGCAAGTTGGTTGGTTATTTCCGTTTATTTATCGTCGCTACCGGTTGCCCATCTGAGCGACGCCCCCAGAAGACGGTTAGTTGTTACGGGGGATAGTGCAAGGATACAGGTCGAAACTACTGAGAGCTTCGCCTGGTTCTTTAACGTGCTCAGCGTATAGCACCGTCACACGGGACCTCGGTTTAATGTCTCATCCGAAAGACTATTAGTAATTTTTTAGTTGGCCAGCCGGGGATACGAACCCACAATCTGTAGGACATTGTGTTCACAAGTCCTACGCTCTACCTACTGAGCTATATCGGCTGGTAATGTGGAGTGCAAGCGTGAATGACTGTATATTTGTATGAGGTCAAACCGGTATCATAGTACAGTGTGAGCGCGCATGCGTCGTTACGCATGATATATTTGGTTCCGGTCAAAACGATCATAGTAAGCGGATTTGCTATACAAATCAGCTAAAAATTGACTTGGTTCAAGTGTTAGCGATAAAAGGTCATTGTGGCTCTCTTGTCATTTGCCAGCACTTTGACATTTTGAACGACCAGCATTTTCTCTTTTTCCCACAACATTTTCTACCCTTTCATGAACAAATTTCATTTTTTGGTCCACTTCTCATTTGTCGTCCGCAAATGCAATGAATTTGGACTCGTTCAAAATTTTCACATCTGTCAAAGAATTAAAACGATCGCAATTCTAGTAAATCACAACAATTCGTTGCTCAAACGGAGATGAGAAAATCGTTAAGGTTTTGGTCTGTTCTGTTATAGAAGATCTATATGAGGATACGCCATCGAAAGAGAGAGCGAAATGGTCCCAAATGCACCATCAATATTTGATGACTGTGCCATTTTATAGAATTACTATGTAGACTATGTAGAAATATAATTAAATAAACAGTACATGTAGATTTGTCAACAGTTCCAAAGAAATACACAGATCTATCTTGTAAACAGTAGATGAACACTGGAAAGTCGAATATCTTGGGGAATGTTGGTTCTTTAGAACTTGAGGTTTGAAAGTACATGTGGCAGGGTTTTAACTAGATCTCAGTACGGCCATTTTATTTCCGAGGATTGAGGATAGTCTTTGCGACAAGATTCGTTCCTCTCTTACCGCTGATCATTGCTTCAATGATGATTATGTGAGAAAGCAGCCAGCAGCTTGACAGGAATATAGTGCGAAGTAATAGTAAAAGAAACTCTAGGAGAAATCATTGGTGGGTACATTGACCGCCACGATATAGCTGAAATCGTATTAAAACGATAGTTAACACACTCACACACAAATCTTTTTTCGGACAATGTAGAAAATATTAGACTGCCTAGAACTTGCAACTTCACCTAGGACCAGAACCGTGGCATTTTTAAATTGTTTACCCTCCATAATTATAACCTATTGCCTATTTATTTATTTATTTTTTGTGTGTGTGTGTGAATGAATTTCTTGTAAGTATTGCTAAATGTATTTCTCTTGCCAAACGTAAAGAAAATAGACGGTTACATTCAGTAAAAAGGTGCTCCTTTCGGTGCTTTATAAGGCGATGATTGTTTTGAAATGGATAGCTCAATCTGTTTTTCATGAGACCAGAAATGACGTCATCTTGCTTATTTAAGCAATTGATTTCTAGGCGCGACTTACTGACCTTTTGCAGACTATAGGTAAAGGTCAGACTGCGCAGACCGCGCAGTCTGATCTTAGATCCACACTGTCCGATAAGGAGATATTGTTCTCCAAAGAATAAGTTTGAAATAGCATTGTTTTGGTTTTTACTATCGGCTTGAAAGTTTCATTTAACTTCTTTAGCAGGATAAGGGTTAACCACTGGCGGGGCATTTTAATTTCAATTATTTAGCTGTTAAAACGATCACAACTGTAGTACATCACCACAATTTGTTGCTCAAACGGAGATGAGAATGACGTTAAAGGCGATCTACATGAAAATACGTCTTCGACAGAGACCGAAATGGTCCCATGTGGACCATCAATATTTGATGACTGTACCATTTTATAGAATTACTTGTCCTAAAAAAGGAGTTCGCCAAACTATAATTAAATAAACAGTGCATGTAGATTTGTCAACTATTCCCAGGAAATATACAGTCCTATCTTTGAAATAGTGGATATAAACTGGAAAGTCGACCATCTTGGAATTGTTGGGTCTTTAGAACGTGCAATCTTGAAATACATGTAGAAAGATTTTAACCAGATCTCAGATCGGCCAATTTCTTATCGAGGATTGATGATAGTCATTGCGACGACGGTTTTGTGAGAAAGGAGCCAGTGGTTTGGAAAGAATATCGTAGGGAGCATTGGTGTAAAACATTTCAGGAAAGCATTGACAGATGCACTAGATGCCACAATGTATATGAAAATGAGGTTTAATGCCTCTGCAAGAAGTATCGATTCAGGTCGCAGTCCCCGCAGGCTGACCTGTGTCGCAACGTTTTGATTTTGGTACATTTCTTCAAGGACCATTCTAATTCATGATTCAGTCGTTAGATAAAATCCATAATTATGTGGTGACTTTATCACTTCATAATACATAATACATCACGGAGATGCATTAACTCCCCCTTTGCCAGAGCGTAGCTCATATACAAAATACTGTTGAAAACGGCGAAAAAACATCATACAATCATACATATAACCATATCAGCAGCATCCGACATTTACTGGCACTTACTCTTGACATGTTCCATGACATTATGGCATTCCTTGGTCAATGGCATTTTACGTGAATTTATAAGTATAAACATTGACAATGACTATGTGGGAAAGGACCTAGTTGCTTGGGAAGAATATTGTGCGAAGTACTGGTAAACAAAAACATGCAGGAAAGCGTGTGTCGGTGCCAGGCCGCGGTTATAATGTTGAAATCGGCGTTTATTACCGTACAAAAAACCTAATAGACATTGATAATTGTAATCCACCTTTATTGATTCTGATTATATATGAACCATACTCTGGCAAAAAGGGGTTTGATGGATCTCATTGATGCGTTGTACCAAGCAAGTCTTCACGTAATTATGGATCCATAAAATCTATTCAACCCTTAAACACAAAATCATGACTTTTATTGACCCTGAAAAAGAAGCCTTTTGAAAACATTGTGGTAAAAGGAGAAAATGCTGGTAACCAGCATTTTCTCCTTTTCCCAAAATGTTTTCTACCCTATCCAAGAGAAAAATCACCATTTTAGTTACATATAACTTGCCGTCTGCAAATGCTTTCATTTTGGTTCAGTCCAAAATTTTGTCGTTTGGTAAAGTGTTAATCTAATAATCGACTGAATCTGGAGGTAGAATGGTCCCATGCTATGCAGAAAATTTACCAATAACAAAAAATGTCAGCCTTTGTGACATGAGTAGATACTTTTTGCAGATGCATGAAGCCCCCTTTTCACAGATCACGGCTCATTTATCTAACAACAATGATTCTAAAGTCGTCTGCTGCATGTTAGTTTTAAAAGGTAATAAATGAAGAAAATATTATGTGTCCTGAGGAAAGATGTGGACAATGTTACTGACATAACTTTTAAAGAATTATCGAATTCATTTTAACATACTTCCTTGATGTTTTTTTCGGTTTTATTTTTCAGTACAGGGAAGTTCTTTCCTACTATCTTTAAAATGAAAATAGAGAGATGATTTACTTAAAAACGATACCTTAACGAACGCGAAATCTAAAAAATGGCTGGTATAATTTCTTGTTATTGTTTCACACTTTAATAATAGCTTCTTGGGGGTATCATTATAACAGACTTAGCTCTTCCCCATTAGCATTGCCTTACTTGAACCCTTGAAGCGCCTTTCACAACAATAGTTGCCTTTGCAAACAGTGTAGATCAAGTTCAGACAGCACAAAACGTGCAGTCTGCTTTTTGATCCACAATGTCTGTTTTGCTTAGACACCAGGGACGAAAACAAGCTTGAAATTGAATTTATCTGGGTCTTACTTTTCAGACCCGTAGGAACAGGGGGCACGGGGGGAGAGGAATGCCCCCACCCCCATAATCTTGCCAATGTTACTGAAAAAAATCTTTAGCTCTTGATATGGATCTTACTTGATTAGAAAAATAAGACAGTGAGTTAAATATCCAAAACTTAAAATGATTCACCCAACCTCAAACACCCATTAGGAACAAACACCATACTTAATTCAAGACTTGTGCCCACCCCCGCCATCACATTTTGCTACGGGCCTGCTTTTACACTGAAATTGTCCGTTTGGTTTATTTGAGGCTGTAAGGGTTAATATTAAAAGATAAATCTTTCGCAATCCACAAGTAGATTGGTTACCTCCCCTGATACAGCAAGTGTATAGGGATCGGTACAGGGAACTAAAAATGGGCGGAATTCTGCCCGTCTTTTTTTTTTAGAACAGCCATGACGCGAGACTAATAGAGATTCAGTGGAGGTCACTCTTACTTCCAGAGCAGCAGATTTTCCGATATTTTTGACTTCACGAATAAGTGAATTGTTCTTTTGGTGTCACCTTTTATGTTGATGTCTGCTAATATTCTTTTTAGTTTCGATTACCACTTTCAAATTGTGCAAAGAATGGCAATGTTACCTCTCCAACCAAACTGGAAATGTGTATGCTGCTCTAATTGGCTATTCTGTGATATGCATGTAGCCCAATGAAAAGCAACGACACAATCGCCGGTGCCAGTTGTAATATGTATATCTACAACGGGGACCAGTTTAGTAGACAAGTTGAGGCCCTACGGCTACTCACGATGATTTCCGAATAGCCTATTTAACCTCAATCCAAAATGCAGTGAACTGTAACATTGCCCCGCCCTGCCAGGTCAATTCTTAAAGCCTATACCTACCTTAGACTGGTTACCTCCCCTGATACAGCAAGCGTATAGGGATCGGTACATGTTACGAAAAACGGACAGCAGTCTGCCCGTCTATTTTAGAACAGCGATATCGCGGGACTAAAAGAGATTCAGGGGAGACCCCTCTCGCTTCCTATACATTAGATTTTTCGAATTATTGACTGCTGAAATAACTGAATTATGCACATGGCATTACCTTTCAACATCAATTTTTGCTAAAATTCTTTTAGTTTCGATCACTAATTTCAAATTGTGCAAAAAGTCCGCTATGTTAGATATACTTCCAAACTCGAAATGTGTAAGATGCTCCGATTGGCTATCCCATGATATTCACATAACCCAATCAAAACTAGTATCACAGTAGCATGTACCAGTTGTAGTATGTATATCTACAACGGGGGCCAGTTTACACCTATCTGATATTAGTCTGGTACCCCGTCGTACGTCAGAAAGTATGTTAGGCAAAGCGCTATGATGCCCCCCCCCCCCCCCCTTTGATAATATGCAGAGATAAGGGGATGTTGTTATTTCACTTAATCAAATCGGACTGTAGGCTGAATTCAAAACAGATTGGTTGCAATAAAGTTATGGCAGTGAGTGTTTTATTTTTTTTCTTTTTTAAATATCGTTCTTATTTAGCGAGAAAAAACTACATATCAGAAATACTTTTGAGTATCCGAAATCTCAATAGACCTATATAATGTCCGAAAATAGGGTTACTTTGAAAAATGATTCATAGTCAAATTTATATTAAAGCCATACCCCAACAGCATGTTTTAGATTAGGTAGTGCATATTTTGTACAAAATTGGTCTCATTTTATTCATTTATCAGACTGGATCGCATGAAGTTTGGAAAATCAGGAAAGCATATAGTGCTACGCCTAAGGCCGTCATGGCGTTGTCTGCGCATGTCATCACTCGTCACAACTCGGCCGATTCCGTACCTACATCTAACCTCGTCTGTATAAGGGAGGCTTCCATTTTGAACTACCAATCACATGATCTTAAACATGGCGGCACCCCTGTAGATCGCTTAGCAACGACATGAACAACCACTGTGAAGTTATTCACTTCTATCGATCTGTCGATGAAAGCTCCTAACGGACTTGATAAACCACGTTAAAAATTGAATGTACAAACTGTTTGCCGACTGAAATACTCTTAGAAAGATAACGACAGAAAATTTACTCATTTGTTCTTTCTAAAGAGGAGCCTTACAATTTCAATAACGCTAAAGCGGTGTGCTTCCGGAGATGTGCGAAATGTACCGTGTAGGTGCATGTCAAGCTACGTGATACAGCCGAGGGATTTGATCACCGGATCACCCGAGGTATGCCGAATGCGCATGTCATATTCTTCGAAGATTCGACCTGTCTGCTATGACGCATCAACCATCCCCCGTGTACCTGGGAAAAGTAGGGCTTATATCGAAGCTATTAGCCTACTACCAAAGCATGTAGGGGGTGTTTTAATAAATGGTCGGTGCATAAGTTACATGCTAGCCGATCATAGCTGAATGAATGGCACCAGGTAGCGTTTTATTGAGTAAACGTTTATTTCATTTGAAATTCAAAGTCACGGTTGTTGATTTGAAAAATTACTCTGCTACTGTACCAAGGATGCCCAAATTAGATAGATGTGTATTTGTAGAATGCCATCTAGCGGGAGATAATGGCCGTCATGGAGGTCGCCGTTATTGCGCTTTGCCACTCTCTTGCACTACGAATCATTCCCATTCACCTCTGTAGTTGGCTCAGAAAGTAGTCCGTCATCACGTGATATTTTCGTCACATGACCATAACTCAAAATGGCGACAGAAACGCCGGTGAAAGAAAGACCAATCGATTGTTTTGTGTGCTGTTCAAACAGCATATGGCCAATCAGACTTAGTGGTAGGAAATGTGAAAAAGAGGGATTTTCTGAAAAGCTTAAATGTCTTTTAAAGGACGATAACTTGTTTTTAAATTTTGTTTAAATTGTCATCATTCATGGGCGCAGCCATTTATTTTACAATTGGCGTAAGATTCTGATCAGTAAAGAAGCTTGAAAAAATAGTTCCATTGTATACAGGTAAATTCATCAGTTTGAATGCGCCTATAATGTATCCGGAATCATATTTCCTTTGTCTACTTTATTATGTTACAAATGAAACAGTTAAACAGTAACAAAACATGTTTTCCTCGGTTTGACAAGATTCTTGTCATTTAGCCTGTTGCAGAGATGTATGGTGAGAGTAACGAACGACAGCTCTGCTCGGAGATTGGCGCTTTGACTGACCCGATAACGTAGTGTTAGGGGCAGGTAATCCAGACTAATCTGATATGTGCATTCTTGGTACAGAACCGGACTACTTTTCAAGGCGGCAATCAATGCAGCGAATTTCAAAACAAAATATACGTTTACTCACTAAAACCTACCTTGTACGATTCGCGTTGAAGGTCGGCCATTCAGATGAGAGGTTCGTGGATGGAATACCGCGCTTATTAGAGCCAACCTTTCAAACTTCCCACATGACGGCATTTGCAAGTACTGGTTAAGGTGGCCAGGAAGCAATCATCTAGAGTATTTATTCCTTTACCATACAATCCCGACTTTTAAAGACCCTGCGAAAGAAGGCTTTTGGAAACACTGTAGGAAAAGAAGAAAATCCTGGTAACATTTTATGTCTTGAGTGTTTTGAGTAACGTTTAATATGTCGGCTGCACATGCCTTCAAATTGAAAAAGACTTAAATGATGTCGTTTGGGAAAGAGTTGATATTACAAGCTAAAGAACTTATTTTGCAATCGATGTAATGACTTCTAACCATATGAACGCCAGAAAACTTGTTAGCATACGGAATTTACAAGTATATTTAATACAAGCACTATTTTTTCACACTGTTTTCACCATGCGTATAAGTCTTTATAGTACCATGGGACAAAGGCCCCAATGGCACCATATGAGAAAAGCACCATAGGAAAACATCCACGTGGAAAATGATATTTTGGACTGTATCCTTAGCGATATGGCGTTTGAGTATATTCTGTGTGTGGAGAAATACACTAAATCTATTTATAGAAACGGTAAAAACCTGTTAGTCAGCTTTTTATGGCAACAACATATGATCTGTCGGGAGAAGGTGGCGGATGTCTATTTATGGTGTATTTATCATTTGTGATTAAACTGACCGGAATTGAACCGAAGAGATTTAACCCTCTTTTTAGCGATTTTTTAACCTTTATCCTGCAAAAAAAAATGAAACTTTCAAGCCGGTAGTCAAACCCCCAATTCTACTATTTCAAAAGTATTTGGGGCGGAAAGATATCCCCTTATCGGACAGTGCAGATCCAAGATCAGACTGCACGTTAATAGTTCGAGGGAAAAAAATGTGGGATAAGGAGTAAATGCTTGTAGCCAGTATTTTCTCCTTTCCCCGCAATAATTTCAAATCTTACTTTTTTCGGGGTCGTTTTGCATAATATTTAACCCATCTGACACATTTGAACAACTTCTGTACTTAAGAGTCGCCCGCCCGTGTAGCTCAGTGATAGGCGTATCTGATTCGTGACCTGGTGGTTGTGAGTTCAATACCCGGTTGAGGCAAACTTTCTCTCCAGCGAATTTTCGCCTCTGATCTCCGATGCATGTGAGAAAAGTAGTCAGTGGCTTTGGAAAGAAAGTTGTGTCAGTAGGCCTACTAGTGTGAGAAAGCCAGTAAACGCAATGACCGCCATGATATGACATGAGCTGTTAAAATGGCGTTACAATCCATTGCAAACCATTACAAACCATTACAAACTAACTTAGAAGAGTCAGATATCACCTGTCAACTAAATTACTGTGGAAGTAGTGATAGTAGTAATTACAGTAGTAGATTCTAGTGGAAGAAGTCTCTTAAACGGTAGTAGTAGTAGTTAGTAGTGGTAGAAGAACTGATGGTGGTAGCAGTGGTACTGGGAGAAGTAGTAGCAGAAGTAATTGCAGAAGTAGAAGTAACAGTTATGGTAGTGGCACTAGTAGTAGAGGTAGTTAGTATTAGTAGGAGAATTGTAAGTTATTGTAGAAATAGTAGTACTTAATAGTTGTAGTAGAACCATAAGAAGGTGTAGCAACAGTATTAAATCTTAGGCTGTCGAGTGCGACTCGATGACATTTTGCGGACAGTGTAGATCAAGATCAGACTGCACAAAATGTGCAGTCTGACTTTGGATCTACACTATCCAATGACGAGATTCCGCTACCCCCCCCCCCCCCCCCCGAGAAAAAGACCTTTGAAATAGCAATATTTTGGTTTTTACTATCGGCTTGAAATTTTCATTTCACTTATTTAGAGGGCTAAGGGTTGATAAACGTAGCTGAAATAGTAGTAGTAGTAGTTGTTTTGGTAGCACGGGTTCTTTAGCCTCGCTGTTGAACCCTTTACCACATGACAAAATTTCTGGACTTGTCCAGATCGAAAGCGTGTGCAGACGACAATTTAAATGCTGCTCAAGTCATGGAATTTGTCGTTGATGGGGTAGAAAAGATTGTGGGAAAAGGAGGGAGAAAATGCTGGTTTTTGGAAACACGGTAGGAAAAGAAAAATGCTTGTAACCAGCATTTTTCCCTTTTCTACAATGTTTCCAAACCTCCCAAAAGACATATCTTATCATTTGAGCAACATGTACTTTATTTTGTCACTTGATAATATAACAACCGACTGAATCATGAGGTATACTAGTCCTTGGACATACAGAAAATTTACCAGTAGCAAAAAGTTTCGGCTCAGGTCAGCCTGGGCCGACTGCACAGGCTGACCAGGGTCGATGTTTTTTCGCAGATGCATTAAGTCCCCTTTTCACAGAGCATGGTTCATTTGAAATGTTCTATCATTTAGTGGTGAGACACCGATGATTTGTTTATTTCTCCTCTGAACCTACATTGCAACATTTTGCTTTCCTTATCAAATATTTATGTTTTGAATTCATTGAGACCTGGTACGAAAGGCCGTTGTTTTCGCACTTTTTTACAATAATTGATTTGCCAGTGGCCTCGGAAGTATATTCACCTGGTCAGGTGAATTCCACGAAAGCATGGATAATTGAACCAGCCGCTGCAATATAGATGAAATGATGTTGAAAACGGCCGACAAGTACCTAACGAACGAGCGAACGAACAAACAAATACATAAACAGAAAGGGGTTTATTAGATAGTCTTCGAATTCAAATGAAGCGTAAGTTTTGGACTGTTTTATAGTGTTATTGTCAAAAACTGTAAGTAAAAATTTGTCACAAACTAAATTGACCCATCCTTCTTTGATCTCTTTCAGATATGTTGATGATATCTTGATCTGTAAAAGAACAAGAAGGCCTTAGGCTGGGATTATTCATTTGAGGGGCCCTCTGGAAAAAGGGGGTTCGATGCATCTCCGTGATGCATTATACTAAATGGGTCCTCACGTAATTAGGAATTCATAACATCTATTCAGTCTGACAACTGGCAGAATCTGTAGGTAGGAGGTAGAAAGGTCCTTGGACAGGCACAGAATTTACAAATAGCAAAATGTTTCAACCCAGGTCAGCCTGCTCGTACTGCCCAGACGGACAAGGGTCGATATCTTAAGTCCCCTTTTCATATAGCACGGCTCATTTTGTTTTTCAGCTTGGAAGTCTTAGGCTGGGTTGGTTATGCTCAAAGGAACTCATTTTTGTGAGATGAAAATTATCTACCTCGTCAGATAAAGACCAGATAACAGATTGGTATTGTTTTCTGTATTTGTTGTCTGTAAACGATTCCAATTTGGACCAGTTAACAACTTTGTCGTCTGGTTGATTGACTGATTGAATAGTGTTTAATGCCGCTTTCAACATCAATTAAATTATATCACGACGACAGCTCACATAATCATGTATGTCCTGGGTTTTACAAATACTAGGCTGAGGCTCTGAAGTGTCTTGTCCAAGGAAACTCGCTCGAAAAATCCAGTGCTTCTAGTGAGGCATGAACCCGGGCCTCCAAGTTACGAGTCCTACACGTTACCACTGAACCACGCAGGACCTCTTGTTGTCTGGTAAAGAGTACCCCGTTTCGTTGTGATTGCAATCATTTTTTTTCAACGTACGGTATTCTAGACACACATTCTGATTGACTGATTGATTGATTGATTGATTGATTGATGGATGGACTGACTGACTGACTGACTGACTGATTAATTTATTGATTTGCTTGTTTGATTGATTTGCTTGTTTGATTGATTTGTTTGTTTGATTGATTGATTGACGTTTCACATAGCTTTCAACATTATTTCTGCCATATAATGAAGGCAGCTCACTTGGTCATTATGTGTTCCAAAAAGAAGTAGACCAAGACCCAGAAGGACACGCCAAGGAAAAGCCCAGCGTCTCTACTAAGGATTGAACAAGGGTCCTCCAGGTGTCGAATCATGCTCTTTCACCACTGGCAGAAATTCTGAAGTTAGCAATGGACGTAAGATTTGCTTGAACACACTTTTCAATAGATTCCGAGAAATAGAAGAAAAGGGGTACGGAAAACGGCAAATACTTTGAATGATTGAACAATGGCAGTCTGTAATGTCTCATTTAACTAAACGACAAAATTTTAGACTTGTCCAAATTGAAAGCATTTGCAGATGACAAAATAAATGTGAATCAAAAATTGAAATTTGTTTTTTGGGAAGGTTGGAAAACATTGTGGGAAAAGGAGAAAATGCTGGTTACCAGCATTTTCTCCTTTTCCCATAATGTTTTCAAAAGGCCTTTTCTTCAGGATCGTTAAAAGCCGTGATTGTGTGGTAAAGAGTTAACCCTTTACGAAACAATTCCGCGTTTTAACCCTTTACCACACAATCCCGAGTTTTGACGTCCCTGAGCAAGAAGCCCTTTGAAAATCAAGTGGGAAAAAGAGAAAATGCTGGTTACCAGCATTTTCTCCTTTTCCCACAATGTTTTCTTCTCTATCAATGACGAATTCCATCATTTGAGCTACATTCAAAGTGTCGTCTGCAAATGCTTTCAATTTGGACAAGTTTACAGTTTTGTCGTCTGGTAAAGAGTTAAATACCCTATGGAAAAAGAGCGTTTGAAAACAAAAATGCTGGTTTTCAACTCTTCCAAAGACAAATCTCAAAACATATGAGCCATTCTCTGGCAAAAGAGAGCTTAATGCATCTCTGTGCTGCATCATACTAAGCGAGACATCACATAATTATGGATCCATAAAATCCTTTTTTGTCTAACGACTGACTGTGTTAAAAGGTAGAATGGTCGTTTGACACACAGAAAATTGATCAATAGCGAAAAGTATCTGCCCAGGTCAGCCTGCGTGGACTGCACAGGCTGACGCGGGTCGATACTTTTCGCAGATGCATTAAGCTCCCTTTTCACAGAACATTGCCCATATGTATTACTCACATTGGATTTGTTGTCTGCAACTGCTTTCAGTTTGGACTAGAAAAAAAAAAATGTCGTCTGATTGAGGGTTCAAATATGTCACCAAGGACCCAGGACTATTTACAATGTTTGAATGTAGCATGTTCAATAATTGAGGCATGATCTGTGAAAAGCTGGTAATAATTCTTCTGAAAAAAAGAATCGAGCCATGTCAGCTTGCACAGTCCGCGAAGACTGACACGGATCGAAACTTTTTGTTGTTCGTAAATTGTCTGAATGTAAAAGGACCATAGATATTTTATGATTCAGCCGGGTTTGAGACGAATAGATCCATGTGAGAGAGAGAGAGAGATGATCTTTTTAGAAGTCCAATGATTTTTCAGAACAATAATTTGCGTTTGAGGGTTATGTCAACTATTGCACTCTGAAAAACGATTAAACGATTACACGAACAGTCCGTACACCCCCCTAAAACCTGCTTAGATCAGTAAAAACCGATATGCCGCGTTAATGGACCACTTTGCCATATATGGCATGTGTAGTAGTTAAATAATCCTTATCCGCATAGGACAAAAATATAGGCAGTTGACACGAAGGTCTAACACACCCTATCTACATACATAAGTATGCAGGTTTGTGTTATCAACTTTCGTGTTTGATAGAGAAACAGCTAGCTAGTGCTGTTTAAAGTATGTAAACAGATACTTTTGCAAATAATGTTCGCTGTTGTGGAAAAAATGAGTTCATTTTCAGTTAAACAGTAATATTGGACGAGAAACGAGAGCTAAACTAGAGATGATGGGCGCATGCGCTACGACTCGTGACGTGGTATGGGCTAAAAGCTATGTGAACGACACATTTCTGAAACAGGACCTGTGTTCTGTCTGTACAATATAGAATGAACATTTTGATGACTTTGGCCACTTTCAAGGATCGACTATAACACAGAGGTATGTGAATAAATACTGTGTGTATTGTGCGTGTAATAATGTGTTTTGTTTTTTTGTCATCGATAACATGTAGGCTACTCCCGTTTTTCCCCTTTTGGTTCCGCAAAGGTTGCCTCTATTATTGATTATTTTTTCGGCAGTTGAAATTTCTCGTTGGAAATAACATATGGACAAAGTAACTGAAATATTCGAGAAATTATATGACTGTATATGTGAATGGTCATACTGTAACGGTGGTTATGTTTTAATAGACATGAATAGTGATGGTGAAATGGGCGTGTCAAACGGAAGTGCAACATTTCAGGGTACGGAAGTAAATCAGCTGACTTGCAGAACCGGAAATATCCAAATATCGTAACTGATTATTTGAAATTTTCTGTAAAAAGTTATTTTTCCCATACTGATGTTCCAGAAGACCGACCCTGCCTTTCCATTTTATCACAATAATGCAAACGTTTGGTCATGTTCAGCAATATGACACAGTTCTATTTACACTAGAGGGATTAACTCTTTACCAGACGACAAAACTTGACCAATTTTGCGGACGACAAACAAACTGTATTGGAAATGTCTGATTTGTCTTTGAAGGTAGAGAAAATTGTTCGCAAAGCATTTTCTTCTATTTCCTCAATGCTTTGAAAAGCTTTCTTGTTCGAGGTGGTCAAAACTCAGGATTGTTTGGTAAAGGGTTTAAACTCTTTGCGGCAAAATTTTTAGACTGGTCCAAATATAATACATTTCCAGACAACAAATTGGATGTGCCTCAGATAATGATATTTGTCTTTTAAAGAATGGAAACTATTGCAATAAAAGGAGGAAACACTTGTAACCAGCATTTTCTACTTTGCCTTCGTTGCTTTCAAAAAGCCTTCTTCGTCAGCGTCGTTAAACTCTGGTTTCTTTTGTTAGGAAGTACATGTAATTAGTGCATAATTATAGTTGTGGTTTCGCTATCAGATTTCCTTCCAAGTTTTTCCCCTCCTGTTAACGTATTACTCAAAATTGTGTTTCTCAAAATTTGAGATCTACTTACTTTTAGTTTCAATTAGTTTGCCTGGAGTTTTCATGAAATTCGTCACAAATCAGCATCAACAATAACGTCAAATACAGAATGAGCGGCGATCAGGGAAAGGGGAATTTAATGCATCTTCGTGATGCATTATACCAAGCAAGTCATCACAGTTATGGAATCATACAATCCTTACAACCAACTGTACCATGAGGTCGACTGGTCCTTGGATAGCAAAAAAAAAATTCGATTCAGGTCAGCCTGTTCAGACCGTGAACTGCGCAGCCTGACATGAGTCGATACTTTTTTTGCAGATGCAACAAATCCCATTTTCACAGAGTAGTTCTCAGATAATTCTGACTGATTCTTAAATTTCTGAATTTAGTTTATAACTTATAAATAACACTTTGAAAAGGCTTATTTCGTTTGCATTAATAAAGAAACTTTTTTTTTTTGCATTCATATATGATGGAGCGTGACCTACTGTAAAAAATAGGCATATATGGTAAAACACGCCTTCAAACAGTGGTCTAAACATACATCCATGACTATACACGTATATACATATGAGCCATGCTCTGGCAAAAGGAGGCTGAATGCATCTCCGTCTTGCATGACACCAAGCAAGTCATAACATGATCATGGATCCATAAAATCCATTTTGTCTAGTTGACCAATTGCGAAAAGTTTTTTTTTTCAGGTCAGTCTGCGCGAACTACGCAGGCTGACCTGGGTCGATACTTTTCGCAAATGCATTAAGCCTCAAGCCCCCCTTTTCACAGAGCCCGGATCATATATATATTGATGATACATTAAGGCTAAATTAAATTTAGGCTGCGGGGGACCTGAGTGGCTCAGCCAGAAGTGTAGGATTCGTAACAAGGAGGCCCTGGGTTCTAGCTTCACTGGAAGCACGTTTTTTTTTTTTTTTTGTGGAAATATCCTTAGGGAAGACACTTCTGTTCAGCCCTAGCCTAGAACTGGTGAAAACCAAGAGACACCTGAACATGTGAGCTGCCGCTCTGGTATGACTGAAATAATGTTGAAAACGGAGTAAAACACTATTCAATCTGTTATTCTATGAACTACGGCTGCTATACACTGTATATATACGGAATGCAGGAGCATGACCTGCTGTAACAAAAGTAGACACGTGAATACAGTAAACACTACGCCAAACAGTTACCTAAAGTTACACACACATTCACAGTAGTACTGATACACTCATATTGTGTTACACATGCATTCACAATCGTGCAAATACATATTAGTTATGCTTTGAAGGGGGGTTTCATGAATCTACTAAAAGTATCGACTCATGTCAGGCTGCTCAGTCTGCGCAGGCTGACATGTGTCGAAATGTTTATGCTATTTGTAAAATGTCTTCATGTCCATGGACCACTCTACCTCTATATTCAGTCTTAAATGGAATTTACGGATCCATGCTTATGTGACGACTTGCTTTTTGTAATGATCACGGGGATGCATTAAACCGTCTTACAAGAGCGTCGCCCACATACATGTTTGTTCTTGATACACATAGGACACTAAAGTAAGGCTACTGTGCATATTTTAAGAGAGGAAGAGCGTGACCGGTCACAAGAACGACTCGTTTAAACTTTAGTGAATCGTTCCCTCACACATATATACGTGACAAAGTTACCTATACATACATGTATACTGTTATATAGACAAGTATATTCAATCATGATACATATACGTGTACTTTTCATTAAACTAAGGCTGCTATGCATAAATATGATTCAAGAGCGTGAATTGCTGTGCCAAAAATACTCGAATAGTCAAAAACACATTTATACAACGTTACACTTACATGTATATGCATACTCTTACACCACAGGCCTTTGAGCTGCATCGGTCTATAAAGGAACTCCGAAATTTTCACAGCTCGGTCATCGGACACCGCTACTAAATTAGCATATTTGCCTATCGCCTTTATATCGAAAATACCAAAGAGACGCAAATCGCCAATGTGCTATTATTAGTAACGGTGTCGGATGATCGAGCAATCAAAATTTGGTGCTCTGTAATAGACCAATAAAACTTCAGTGGTCCAGGGTTACACAGACATGTATATTTATAATGAGCGTGGTCACAAAAAAGACTTATATAGCTGATCATTTTCTCAAACAGTAGGCTATGAGTGACTCAAAGCTACACATACATTCATGATGTTACACATACATGTATATGCGCAATATGTACAAGCTACATGAAACCGAGACTCTCATGCATATGATGATGGTTTGGTAGGAAAGTAGCCAGGGTCCCTGGAAGAACATTGTGCGATGCTCTGGTTGAAAGAAACTCTATTAAGCATGGATAGGTGCATTGGCCGCCGCGATATATCTAGAATAACGAAATGTTTTTAAGCTTCAATCGAACACACAAACATTGAAGCAAACAAATAAACTGTAATGCATATACATATATGTAGGACCCTTTACCACACAATCCTTGCTTTTAACGACTTTGAAGAAGAAGACTTTGGAAAAATATCGCAGGAAATGAGAAAATAGTGGTAACCAGCATTTTCTCCTTTTCCCACAATGTTTTCAACTATTTGAAAGATGAATTTCATATCTGAAGTATTTTTAACAGTAATTTTGTGTTTCGTGCTCTATCTTACTCTTTTTTACGTTTTCATCAGATACGAAGGTTAAAGTTCAAGTGTTAATTAATAAAGTCCGTTCGCGCTCGGCGAACACCCCGGCCACCCCCCCCCCCCCCCCCCACAAGTGCGCTGCACATGTAATATACTAGTATCAGTTGGGGTTTTCTTATCGTCGTATTAACATTTTCCGTGGGATCGTAGAAATTTGTTTTTGATAGATTCTATGTGGGTACTATGTGGTACATGTCACATGACCACAGGTATGGAACAATATTTTGTGTTACAACATACATGTATATGAGCCATGCTCTGGCATCTCCGTGATGCATTGTACCAATCAAGTCATCACATAATTATGGATCCATAATAGCTACTTTTTTTTTTAACAGTCAACTGAATCATGAGGTAGTCTGGTCCTTGGACATACATGTACAGACAATTGAACAATAGGGAAAATTTCGGTCCAGGTCAGCCTGCGCGGACTGCGCAGGCTGACCTGGATCGATACTTTTCACAGATACATTAAGCCCCTTTTCACATAGCATAGCTCATATTTTGTATACGTAATAAGGTATGTCTATAATTCATTTTGTAGTTTGTAAATGATTTTGAACAAGTGGGTAAGGCCAAAATTTTGTCGTTTAGAAGAGCGTTACAGGAAACTTGTAAAAAATGAATAATCAGCTTGAAATAAGGGTTTTATACATTAATACATTTCAAATCATCCCGGCCAAGGGAGGTATTTACGAGCAGTTCTTCGTATTGTCACAATCGTAAATTGTGTCTTGCAAGACGCGGAAAAGAAATGGGATGCCGGAAGCTAATGTTTTTCATTCTTAACCAAGTTCTGGACATGTCGAAATCAAGTATTTGGGCCATGCTCATTGAAAAGGGGGCTTAAAGCATCTACAAAAATAAATCGACCCAGGTTAGCCTGCGCAGTCACCCTGCGCCGAAACTTTTGGCTACTGGTCAATTTTATGCATGTCAAAGAACTAGTCTACCTGGGCCCGTATTCACCAACCATTCTTAAGAATATTCTTAGTCTTATTCTCCAAGATTGTCCAAATTTGGCAGTAACACAACATCTGATTGGCTAAACCAAATAGTTTAGCCAATCAGAAGTTGTGTTACTTTCAAATCCAGAAAATGTTGCAGAGTAAGACTAAGAATGTCCTTAAGAATGGTTGGTGAATACGGACCCTGATGATTCTGTGGGTTATTAGACAAAATTGATTTTTGTGGACACATAATTATTTGATATCGTGCTCCTTTTTGCCAGAGCATGGCTCATTTGCATGTATACGACAAACTGAAAGTCTCAAAATTTAACCCTTTTACTGAATGTAAGTGTTCAGTTTATACGACTGCAATGAAAAATAAACCTAGTCACATTTATCGGTGTTTTACAAGAAAAATTGATTTGCAGAATAAAACCTAAATAGGCCCATGTAGAGGAAAAAAAAAAAAACGTTTTTTTTTTTGCAGTGTTTTCAAAAGCCTTCTTCCTCAGGAATTTGTTAAAAGGGTTTAACCCTTAACCAAACATTCTCGAGTTTTCAACGACTGAGAATGGCTGCCTTTGAAAACATTTGTTGGAAAAGGAGAAAATGCTGGTAACCAGCATTTTCTCCTTTTCCACATTGTTTGTAAAAAAGTCACAGTTTATGACTTGGATTACATTTGATTCCTCGTCTGTAAATGCGTTTAATTTGGACAGGCCTAAATTTTTGTCGTCTGGTTAAGTGTCGTGGGGGAAAATAACGAAAGGTTTTCGGATAGAAAAACAAGAAATACCTGGATTCATGGGTGAATTAATTCGTTGCTGGGTGTTTAACTACTTGAAATGTAGCCGACGAATTTTTGTCCAATAAAATTGCTCATAGCTGGGCGGTTTTGCATAAAAGACGATGGTAACCCTTTCGGCGAAACGAACAAAAATCGGCGAAAGGACTTTTTCTTTGTGGACAGCCTAGCTCAAGATGTTGGATCTGTACAGTCTGCTCGTTTAGTACAACCTTAAAGATAAAAGAATCTTTCAATGGATTGTATTTTCAGCCGTCGAAAGAGGTCATGTTTAAATATTTGGGGCTAAAAGAGTAAAATCATCTGCACTAGTTTGCTGTGGGCGAAACTCAACCCTATACCACACAATCACGACTTTTAACGACCCTGAGAAAGGAAACCCCTGAAAACATTGAGGGAAAAGGAGAAAATGCTGGTAACCAACATTTTCTCCTTTTCCCACAATGTTTTCTACCCTTGCCGAAACAAATTTCAATTTTTGAGTCACATTTCATTTTATTTGTCGTCTGCAAATGCTTTGAATCTGGACCAGTCGAAAATTTTGTCGTTTGGTGAAGAGTTAACCTTTTACCACACAATCCCGAGATTTAAAAACCCTGAGGAAGAAGCCTTTTGATAACATTTTGGGAAAAGGAGAAAATGCTGGTAACCAGCATTTTCTCCTTTTTCCACAATGTTTTCTACCCTATCAAAGACCAATTCCACCATTTGAGCCACATTTAAATTGTCGTCTGCAAATGCTTTTTAATATGGGCCAGTCTGGTTTATTTTGTTTGGTACTGTACAGAGTTTTTTTTTTTACGAAATTCAATGTTAGAGAAATGGTATTCATAGCTATTGACTTGTTAGTGGAAACAATTTGTACAGGATGTCGTGAGTGGGGGTGGCTGGTTTTTTTTTTTCTTATCTTGTTCGTCTAATTTTAAGGCTTGTGATTTTGATTTCTGTTTAAAAAAGAAAGGTAGAGTCACTAGATGAGATAAAGATAGGCAAAAAATCAACATTCGTTTGTTCGTTCTCTTTCTCTCTCTTCTCTTTCACTGTCTGTCTGTCTGTCTGTCTCATTTCTTCCTCTTCTCCCCTCTTTCTACCTCAGCATCTCTCTCTCCCATATGTCCCTCCCTGCCACCAGTACCCTCTCTCTACCTACCTACCTCCCTCCCTCAGGACATTTGAAGTTTTGTACATCACCATGACGGCAGAGGGGGTAACAACGATTATCGACTGTTGCATAATTTAAGGTCTATTTATCAGTACAGGTCTCATAAAGCTAACCGGATAAAGGGAGTGTCTAAGTTAAAACCCTTAGTTTGAATGATACGCGGCGTATTAGAGATACAGCCTTACAGCCAGAGAGAAAAGACGTAAAAATTTGATAGACTGTAGTGACTACAACGGTTCTGAATTTTGTTAGCTGTGTAAAAATAGATAAATTATCGATAAATATGGTGAAAGGAATAAACACATATATCGGAAATCTTCGATTTAAAACCGGAAACGTCACACCAGTGATTTCTTTGATGGCCTCCAGAAAATGAAATGCATTTACTAGCGCCCGTAATCTATGCAACCTTGCAACCGTCAGTGACAACATTTGGCATGAAGATACAAGAATGATAAATAGTTTGAAGAAATAAAGATGTAATGGGTTTAAAACGAGCTGAAAACGAGTATATATATGTATCTTTAAGTATATTAAAGTGTATGGATCTGTCAGCAAGTTCCCAAAATTTATTTTCAACCCTTTACCAAACAATCCAGTGCCATAACAACCTTGGGAAATAAGGGTTTTTGAACACACAGGTAAACAAGCAGTTTTTTCCCCTCTTCTGTATCTAGTTTCAAAGTAGCGTAAAACGCGAGAAAAAACTGTGTACAGTTTCTATTTTGTTCTCTTCCTTTCTTACAAAGTTTTGAATAAAGTCGCAGTTATTAACCCTTTACCTAACAATGTCTAGTTTTAACGATCCTGACAGTATTGGTCAAAATCGGACTGCTAAGATCGTTCAGTCTGATCGTGGATCTACACTGTCCAGTACTGATGACCAGAATTTACTTCTTTTGCCAAAACGTTTTCCCACCTTCCGTTCTAAAACAAACCCCATCATCTGACACAAATCTTTTGTCGTTTGTAAATGCTTTCAGTTTTGACGAAATCCTGACGACAAGCATTTCGATCTACCTCTTATTCACAAAAAAGTGTTATTTTTCCTATCATTTTACATGCAATTCTCATCTGTTGCGCCACAACTAATCTGTCGTCTGCATATACTTTCTCTATCGTCCAGTCTTTATTTTGTCTGTTAAAATGTTAACCATATTCTTTTCATCAGGAGAGAACATATTTTAAAAAAGACCACACAATCATATAACAAATATACTGTAGAAAGGGATGAGAACGAAAGCGTTTCAGGCTTATATACTTCACCCCCAAGTTCCGGACAACGGTTATTACATGATCATATCAATATTAGTTTAAACATATTTTATTCAACAGTATAAGATACAGGTTAACAGAATATAATACAATCATATGATAAATATACTGAAGAAAAGGATAAGAACGGAAGCTTAAGCTTATAAAGTTCTTCTCCAAATTTCGGGTAACGGTTACTAGTATTACATGAATGTATTATTACTAACTGCAAAAAAGTAAATTAATTTAGAAAAAAGATAGGAAAAATAACAGAAGAGTGTGGAGTGTTATTGATAAAGATTTCAATTGAAGACTCTTGTATAATGGCTATAGAAACTCCAGCTTGACCATCACAATTTAACAAATTGTAACTGTTTTAACTATTTAAAGGTGGGCAATCAGGCATTACTTGTAAATCTTTTACAATCACGCATGTATGTGTGCACAGCAGCAAATAATCTTTGGTTATCAAGCAGATTAAGGTTTTCATCTCCAAACAGAATGATTTGGAGTGTAAGTCTTGTTATACTGTTAATACTTAGGCTTAGAATAATTCTTTGGTTATTATAAAACGGACATTCTAAAAAAAAAAAAAATGTTGGGTTGATTCCACTGTACCGCATCTACAAAGTGGTGATTGCACCAAATTTTTCAAGTACAAATGTTCATTGAGACAGCTACATTTGTTTCTTAATCTACCATGTATGATCTGAATTTTCCTATCGCCAAAAAAGTAGAGCCTCCGTGGACAAGGTTTATCTACATTCAAACGGTATTTAATCATATCAATATTGATATTTACTCTGTGAAAACGATAGAGTTTGATTCTCGAACTGGTCCTTTAAGTACATGCACATATACATTGTGCCATTCTCTATAAAAAGGGGGCTTAATGCATCTGCAAAAAGCATCGACTCACGTCAGCCTGCGCAGGCTGAACTGTGTCGAAAGTATTTGCTTTTGGTAAATTTTCTGCATGTCCAAGGGCAATTGTACCACATGATTCACAAAATGGACTGTTTGTTAGAAAATTAATTTCATGGATCAATAATTTAATTTTAATGACTTGCAATGTGTAACGGATCACGGAGACGGATTAGCACCCTTTTGCCAAAGATTGGATCACGTAATGCCTGTATGAAGGGAGATAACGAATCTACGATTCTCTCGTTATTCGTTTCGAAGTCGTTCCTTTCGGAATGTTCGAATGATTTTTAAATTAATTTTGCGCCAGTCACATTAAGCTCAGTAATTTCCGCCATTACACGAGTAACGTTATTATCAAGGCATTGACTAGGGCTAACAGACGTTTAATTGGATTATGAAAGATACTTATTCTTTCCTCTGTGGAGAGGCATTGAAACGCAATTTAATTCTTCACCAGACAACTGAGTTTCTTTGCAATTTGAAAGCCTTTGTAGACGATAAACGCAATTATCGAAAAAGACAGATACAAAATATAGAGCTCGTTTCAAAGTCGATGCCATTCGACAAACCTCGGATGATCCGTTGATCAAGTCTCTCGGTTCTCATTCGACAAACCTGTGGTCATTGTGGACACTGGACAGTCTGTATTGGTCGCTGTGGGTTTTTTTTTTTTTGTTTTTGTGACCGTCTTTGTGGGGTTTCTGTGTTGGTCTTTCTAAGGTTTCTGTGTTGGCCGTTGTGTGGTTTCTGTGTTGGTCTTGTTGTATTTTCAGTACTAGTCTTTGTGCGGTTTCTGTGTTGGTCGATGAGGCCTTTCTGTGTTGGACGTTGCGTGGTTCCTGTCACGGTTCGTCTTTGAGAAGTTTCTATATTGGTCTTTTTGAGTTTCTATGTTGGTTGTTTTGCAGTTTCTGTGTTGGTCGTTGTGTGGTTTCTGCCAGGTTCGTCTTTGTGTGGTTTCTGTCAGGTTCGTCTTTGTGTGGTTTCTGTATTGGTCTTTGTGGTTATCTGTGTTGGTCGTTATAGAGACATTGTGTTGGCTTTTGGTAAGTTTCCGTATTACTATGCGTGTGTGTGTCCTTTCGTTGTTTATGTGGGAAAGCAGCCAGTGGCTTGGAAAGAATATTGTGCGGAGCACTGGTAAAAGAAACTCCAGGAAAACATGGATAGTTGCACTGGCCGCCACGATATAACTGAAATAATGTTGAAAACGGCGTTAAACACCATACAGTCAATCAACCAGTCCTGTCGTTGTTGATTTACATGTTTTCAAAAATCTGTTTAACACCTAATACAAGGAAGAAAAATATAAGTCAGAGTACTCAAAGTCCTGAAAAACGTGTCTTTATCATAAAGCCTGTCTTGGTGGTCATGTTTATCAACAAATCTTGAACTTACCCAGACTGAAAGCATTGTCAGACAATAAATTAAATGTGGCTTAAGTAATGGTTATAATACAAGGATAACAATAGTGTGGGAGAAGGAGTAAATACTGGCTACCAGCAATTTTCAACTCCCTGTGTTTTTAAAAGCTTTGTTCTTTACGGTCATTAAAACATGGGATTGTGTGATAAAGGGCTGAGCAAGCAAACTCTATGAAACAAGCAAAGACCTATATTGAGCGTTGGTATATACATGTACCTATACAAAGCGAGCACCTGCCTCAAGCAAGTATAATCTTGAGTGTCCCTTAGGTGTTTGCCTAAAACACATTCGGCTCAACAGTGCGTTAAAGTGTCTCAATACGGTGCCAAACTAATGGCGGATAAAAGGATGTAGAGCTGGGGATTTTAGTCTACGTTAATCTCTGAGAGTTTTCACCGTTATTGGGATCAAGGGACCGAAATTCACAGGGAATTTACATTATCTGGAATTATGTAGAGGTAATAAAAATAGGCTCTACTCTCTCCTACAATCCAGATACCGCTATGTCGCAGGGGCATACCAAGGCGCACAACCGTACGTCCGTAGGCCTGTACACTCGTTGGCATGTTCGCCTGTACGCGCGTCGGGCTTTCGCCCATACACCCACACGTTCGTCAGTTCGTCAGTGCGCCTGTACGCCTGTCCCTCACTCGGGAGAATGACACAGAGAATAAGGAAAGCAAGCCAGAAAAGAAGGATATTTTCCCACCAGTAGTGGCATTTTCTGCTTGTAAACCTTGTATCACCCTGTGGAAAAAGGAGAAAATACTGGTAGCCTTTTTTTTTCCTTTCCACAAAATATTCCTACCTTTCCGAAAAACAAGTTTAAATTTTTAAGTTACGTGCTGTCTTCAATGAGAAGAAATGATCTGTGAAAACGGGGTTAAATGCATCTGTAAAAAGTATCGACCCATATCAGCCTGCGCGGTCCTCGCAGGCTGACCTGGTTCGAAGCGTTTTTATATTGGTCAATTTTCTGCACGTCCAAGATTCAGTTTACCTCATGATTTAGTAGATCGTTAGACAAAGTGGATTTTATGGATCCATAATTAAGTGACGACTTGCTTGGTGTAATGCATCACTAAGATGTCTTAAACCCCCTTTTCCTAGAGCATGGCTAAAATGCTTTCAATTTTGGGCAAATCTAAAAGTTTTGTTGTATGCCAAAGAGTTAAGAAAGGATTCGTACTAAATTTATTCAATACAAAATATTTTTTGAATTTTGGTTTGATGAAGAAAATTTGAATAGCCCCCTTTAACCCTTAGGCTGCTAAGCTTCACTCAAGGGCCCTTTGCGGATAGTTTAGATCAAGATCAGATTGCACAGAATGTGCAGTCTGATCTAAGATCTACACTGTCCGATAAGAAGGCATTTCTCAAAAATAAAAAAAAAAAACCTTTAAAATAGCAAAATTTGGTGTTTTACTATCAGCTTGAAGGTTTCATTTCACTTAGTTGGCAGGATAGGGGTAACGGGTCACTACTCGGCGTGAGATAACGTCATGCCTGAACAGGACTCGATCACTTGATTATTTTATCAAGATAGTTTAAAACAAGTATTTACCGAACGACAAAATTTTACATTCGACGAAGTTGAAAGCATTTGTAGACGAAAAATGAAATGCAGCTCAAACTTTCATTGTGGGAAAAGGAGAAAATGCTGGTTACCAGCATTTTCTCCTTTTCCGACAATGCTTTCAAAAGCCTTCCTCTTCAGGGTCGTAAGAAAGAAGGCATTGTTTGATAAAGGGTTGAAATAGGAATGCTTAAGTTGAGTTTATTGGACAATTACCCCACGGCATAACCAGTGTGATACAAGAATGGTGTCCATTCCCCGAGAGATATACAATTTAACTAAACCCTTAAAGCCTTGAGCACATGTTAACTTTTTGGCAAATAAAGATCCCTTGTTTTGGCGATCCTAAGGAAGTGTGTGTGGGGTGGAGAGTGTTCATGCGTGGCTCAGTGGTAAAGTGTAGGTTTCATAAGTTAGAGCATTCGGGTTTGAGCCTCAATTGAAGCACTGGATTTTTCGTGGGACTGTCCATAGGCAAGACACTTCAGAACCCCTGTCTAGCACTGGTGAAACCCAGGACATTCTTGAATAAGCGACCAATCGCCCTGGTATGACCGAAATAATGCTGAAGGAGGCGTAAAACACCATTCAATCAATCTGAGGAAAAAATAATAACACTGTTGGAGAAATGGAAATTCTAGTTACCAAATGCTTTTCTACACTTTGAAAAACAACTCCCGTCATGTGTGCAACATTTACGTTATCAGTTTCGAAGGTATCTTACATGGAATAGATGCCCATACTTATATACTGGAGGGCTGTGCGATATTATAGAACAGACAGTGAGAGACCATTGCTCTGCCTATCCCGGTAACGCAGTCGGTAACGTATAGGTCTTGAAAGCAGGGCGTCGTTGGTTCGAATTCCCAGCTTTATTTATTTCTTTCCGAGAAGTGATAAAAGTCATTGCAATAGGATTCATTTCTCTCTCACCGCTGATAATTGTTACGACGATGTTTATGTTGGAAAGCAGCCAGTGGCTTGGGAAGAAAGCATGGATGCGTGCTCTGTCCGCTGCGATATAACTGAAATTATGTTGTAAAATGGCGTTTAAAATAGTAATGATGACGTGTTACAGTACAATCTGTTAAAGAGCCAGCTGCTTGCAGAAAATTGTATTGTAAAACTAAAACAAAAGTTGCTTACTTCAGTTCTAGTTTTAATATTCATTTTTCTGCCAGCGACTGGAACTTTGACAGATTCCACTGTAAAACATTATCACACTTATAATGATATCCTTACTTTTAAGTGGTATGAACTAAATTGTCTATATTTTAACCCTTATACTGCTAAATAAATTAAGCCTTTCAAGTCGATTGTAAAAACCCAGATATTGCTATATCAAAGTTATTTTTTTTGGTGAAAACATATCTCCATATCGGACAGTGTAGATACAAGATCAGGCTGCACGTTCTGTGCAGTCTGATCTTGATCTACACTGTCCGCAAAAGGTCACTGAGTCGCGCTTAGCAGCCTAAGGCTTAACTCCGACACTGTTTACTTTTGGCCACTAGTATTCCTAAAAATAACTTGAGGTATGCTCTGTGAAATAAGGGTTTAATGCATCTGCAAAACGTATCGACCCATGTTTTTAAATACATGTATATTATGAATTAAAAATGTCTGCAATGTGACTCCCGAATCGTTTACTTGTAACCGGTAGTGCGGTTTTAACCCTTTTCCTCACAGTTCGGAATTTTAACGACCCAAAGAGAGAAAGTTTTTGAAAACATAATTTTCCCACAATGTTTTCTACTATTTTACGTACAAATTTATCAATTTAGCCACATTCAATAAGTCGTCTGCAAATGGTTTCAAATTAGATTAGTTTACAAAATTTGGTGAAAAGTTAAGCCTGAGAAGTTGACACAATATCGTCGTTAAGCCATAGCACAAAAAGCCAAACCAGTTGACACGACATCGCCGTTAAACTATAGTACAGAAAGTTGATGTGAGTTTTAAAAACATGGAGACGATACAGGCATCTAGTGTAACCAGTTGACACGATATCGTCGTTAAACCATTGTACATTAACAAAAGTCGCTGAGACTTGTTTGAAAACGGAGACACTACTTTTGAAGTCCAGCTAGTTGACAAGATATCGTCGTTAAACTAGAGTACACAAAGTTGCTGTGACTTGTATATAAACACGGAGACGATGCAGGAATGTTATCTTTTGTTTGGATAGATGTCATCGCATCCTGGTTGTACAAGTATGAACTGATATTGGAGACTGTATCGGTCACATGACGGGGTCACGTGTTAAATAATGATTCGCAGGAAATGTGACTCTTCTGACAGAGTGTATATGACCCATGCTCTATGAAAAGGGGTTTAATGCATCTGCAAAAGGCATCGACACAGGTCAGCCTGCGCAGTCCGCGCAGGCTGACCTGCGTCAAAACCTTTTGCTATTGGTCAGTTTTCTGTGTGTCAAAGGACCAGTGTACCTCATGATTCAGTCGATCTTTATGCAAAAGGGATTTTAAGGATTCATATTATAATGACTTGCTTGGTATGACGAATCAATGGGATGCATTAAACACCCTTTTGCCAGAGCATGGCCCTTATGTATCTGTTAGACTATGCGTGCCTAAGAAATGAACTCTTTTGGTTTTGATTTCATGTCACCTATCAATGAATTTCGCGCACGTCTGTGGAAAGTAGGTATGAAATGAGGATGATATATCTTTACGTATTGATTTTTTGTTCGTTCTGTGCATGAAAATGGAATTGAAAACATTGGTTATATTAATGATAATAAGCTTTCTTAACCCTTTACCACACAATGACGCTTTTTAACGACTCTTGGAAAGAAGCCTTTTGAAAACGTAGGAAAAGGAGAAAATGCTGGTAACCACCATTTTCTTCTTTCCCCACAATGTTTTTCTACCTAATCAAAGAAAAATTGCACCATTTGAACCACATTGAAATTGTCGTCTGCAAATGCTTTCAGGTTGGACAAGGCTAGAATTTTGTCCCTTGGCAAAGGGTTAACGCTGCAACATGGTCAACTAACATGGACTAGAACATCGATCAGACAGCATCTTCTGCGGGAGGGGGGCGAGGTCCTGCGTGGCTCAGTGGTAAAATGTGGGACTTGTAACCGTTTGATGCCCCGGGTTCGAGCCTCACTGGAAGTGCTTGGTTTTTCTTGGGCAAGACACTTCAGAGCCCTAGCCTGGTGCTGATGAAACCCAGGACATACATGAATATGTGGCCTTTCACCGTGATATGATTGAAATAACGTTGAAAGTGGTGTATAACACCGTTCAATCAATCTATGCCTTTTATAGCACTCTGACATTCTGGTCTGGATTTAAGCACTCAAAAAAGTACCATGGTCTTCCTAAAGCCTCTGAAAGACATATTCCTATTTCCTCCTTTGGCGTGAATTAAAGGTAGCGGTCCAAACAAAACTGTGTCGGAAAAGTGCAAAGTAATGCAGGATCAAAACTTGTCTTTGGTAATTATTGTCGGGCAACAACCAGGGTCCGTATTCGCCAATCATTCTTAAGAACGGCCTTAGTCTTATTCTTAGGAATTTTCTAAAGTTGAAAGTAACAAAACTTGTGATTGGCTTAATCATTTGGTCTATCCAATCAGAATTTGTGTTTCTTACTTAATCTAGATTAAAACTAAGAATTAGACTAAGAAATTGTTGGTGAACAAGGGACCTGGTTCCTGCTTGAAGCTTGAAAAGTTGCTTTTAACACACCAGCTATACAAATTTATATTTTGTAATCTTTAATCCGTTACCAGACAACCCCGATTTTTTACGACTCTGACAATGAATACTTCTGAAAACATTTTGGAAGAAAGGAGGAAAAGCAGGTAACCGGTATTTTCTCCTTTTTTTTCCCCCACTGTTTTCTACCCTACCAAAGCCAAATTCCAAAGTTTAGTCCTACATGTATTTTTTTCGTTTGCAAAAGCCTTCATTTTGGAAAAGTCTGAAATATCGTGTGGTAATGAGTCAACCCATTACCACACAGTCCCGACTTTTAACGACCCCAAAGGAAAAAACCTTTTGAAAACATTGTGGGAAAAGTAGAAAATGCTGGTCACTAGCATTTTCTCCTTTTCCCACAATGTTTTCTACCCTTCCCAAAACATTTTTTTTTTTTGTCGTCTGCATATGCTTTCAACTTGGAGAAGTCTAAAATTTTGTCGTTTGGTAAAGAGTTAAACACCGGGAAGTTTTATTTCGTTAATAAGGATATGGTTCATGTTCTTTGAGAAAAGTTACAAATGGAAGGCTCCAGAAGTGCGCATTTATTCATGACGCTAACATCGTATTTAGCTACAAACCTTTGAAATTGGTCATTTTCCAAGTACATATATTGTAGGGAAAACAAGGCAGCTTTCTTCCCTGGGATGGAATCTCATTTTCCCCACTTGAACCAAACAAAATTTAAGTGAGATTTAAACAGGAAGTGGATGTGAGTGGAACCGGAAATGCTTGTCACGTGATCAGCTCAGTAACAGTTGCAGGTTTGTCATGTTTTTAGGTGACACACCTCGCTGAGATGCTTTCTGGTTGTCGTTTTCAAAAGTAGTTCCGAAACCAAGGAAATACATTAATGTGTGAGCTGTCGCCGTGATATGACAGGAATAATGTTGAAAGCGACGAAAAACACTTTTAAATCAATCTATCAATCAAAAGTAGTTCAATTTGAAATTTTACAGCAAGCACTTCTGTTTTCTGTTTTAGATGGGAAAAAGAACAGGGTCCTTGTTCACCAAACATTCTTAAACACATTCTTAGTCTTTTTCTCAAGAATTTTCCAAATTTGAAAGTCTGATTGACCACTGAACCGAATGATTCAGCCAATCACAAGTTGTGTTACTTTCTAAGTATAGAAAAAGACTAAGAATGAAACTTAGAATGGTTGGTAAATACGGGCCAGATCTGAAGTGTGGTACTGGTGTTGAGTTGATGATTTCTGTGGAAACTGAGAGCAATTCTGTTATTTCACACGGACAAATTTGTGCCTGTGACCACATAAAGGAGCATGGTCTACAACAACGTTTTGAATTTTTTAAAGAAGTTATGTTTGAGGTGGATTAGGAAAAAAGTCAATAGATTGAGGTGCCATTAAAAAAAACAAAATGATAAATGCCATAGACTATGCAAGCTCGGCCAAATTGATATTCACACCAACCCTGTGTGCAGAGCCGGTAGCTAAGTCGTTTTCGTACATGCTTAAAACCTAGAGAGGTCGCTCGTTCGATATCCGATCGGCTAAATTCTTTCCGAAGGTTGATGATAGCCATAGCGACAGGTTTCATTCCTCTCCCACTGCTGTGCATTGTTTTGGTGGTGTTTAGGTGGGAAAGCAGCAAATGGCTTTGAAAGAAAATTATGCAATGTACCAGTGAAAGAAACTGCAAGAAAGCAAGGATAGGTGCATTTTCAAGCGAGGTATATCTGAAACAATGTTTTAAGCAGAGTTAAACAATAAACACCGAAAAAACCAGATGACTTTGCATAGTTTGTGGGGAAAAAAAACAAAAGCAGGAAAAAAATCGCCAACCTTCCAACATATCTCTTACTTGAGAGAGCTATCGTGAACACAGCCATTTTTTTTTATGTCTAACACGCAAGGAAGATGTGTTCGTCTCTATATTTGGTGTTTTATAAAAGTCGAGCTGGAGAAAGATGCTTTAAGAAAAACAAAAAAGCGAACAGAAATCGATTTTTTTAGGGGGAGGGGCGAAAATTTTCTTCAAACGTTCACCAAACATTACTGTGTATTAAAGAGTCCCTATTTAAGAAGAAGGGCTCTTGAAAACATGGTGGGGAAAAGGAGAAAATGCTGGTAACCAGCATTTTCTCCTTTTCCCCGCCATGTTTACCATTTCAAAGACAGGTTCCATTATTTGAGCCACATTTAATTAGTTTGCTACAACAAGCTTTTAATAAGGACGTGACAAACTTTTTGTCTTCTGGTATAAAATCAAGTGGTTTGGAACATAGGAAACTTGAGATCCAGGGGCCGTATTTAGCAGACATTCTTAAGAAACCATTTGATTCAGCCAATAAAAATTTGTCTTACTTTCAAATAAAAAAAAGAAAAAGAAGAAAATAAGGATAAGACTATGAATTTATTTAAGACTGGTAGGTGAACAGGGGTCCTTGGCTGACAACCTCCCCCCCACCCTTTCTCCCTTTTCCTCTCTTCCTGTGATCTAGCCGAAAGTTGACGAGTTAGGGGATTCAGAAGGGGGTTTTCTGGCGCATTACGATCATATATCAGCCTGCAGAACCCGTCAATTAGTGTGTCACAAGGGGCGTTATTATCTCTGAACCGCCATTCTACAGTAATCTCATAATGACGGGAAGGTTTTGTGGAAAGATGATTTTATTTTTTTCTGGTGGACATCATAGCTGGCTTGAGAACATTCTGAATAACGTTCTTCGTCTATTTCTCAATGTTCTTGTAAATTACAAAGTGGCACAATTTCAAAAATGAAACCAAACGAGCCATGCTCTGTGAAAAGGGGGTTCCGATGCATCTGCAAAAAGTATCGACTCAAGTCAGCCTGCGCAGGGACCTGGGCTGGAACTTTTTGCAATTGCTGTTGGTCAGTTTTCAGTATGTCAAAGGACCAGTCTACCTCATGACTCAGTTTGGTGTTAGAAAAAACAAAAATTCATGGGCCCATAATTATTGGATCTGGTGTGGGTTACAGGAACGCCGTTTTCCAAGTCGTGTCGACGTTGAGATGTTGCTAAAATAGGGACTGTTTATAGGAAATATATCGGTTAATCCTATATGGTCTTAGTTTAAATAGGGTCTGTACAGAGAAAATACACCGATTATTTCCATGTGGTCGTAGTTTAAATGGGGTTTGTACAGAGAAAATACACTGAGTATTTCTATGTGGTCGTAGTTTAAGTAGGGGTTTGTACAGAGAAAATACACTGATTATTTCTACGTGTATGTGGTCGTAGTTTAATCAGGGTTTGTACAGAGAAAATACACCGATTATTTCCATGTGGTCGTAGTTTAAATGGGGTTTGTACAGAGAAAATACACTGAGTATTTCTATGTGGTCGTAGTTTAAGTAGGGGGTTTGTACAGAGAAAATACACTGATTATTTCTACGTGTATGTGGTCGTAGTTTAATCAGGGTTTGTACAGAGAAAATACACCGATTATTTCCATGTGGTCGTAGTTTAAATGGGGTTTGTACAGAGAAAATACACTGAGTATTTCTATGTGGTCGTAGTTTAAGTAGGGGGTTTGTACAGAGAAAATACACTGATTATTTCTACGTGTATGTGGTCGTAGTTTGAGCAGGCCCAAACAGTGAAAAAGGTGTCGATTGTTTCTGTGTGGTCCTAGTTTGAAAAGAGTCTGTTCAGAGAAAATACGCCGATTGTTTCTATCTGGTCGGATCGTCGGAGTATGAATAGGGTCCGGATAGAGAAAATACACTGGTTATTTCTACGCGGTCATAGTTGTAATAAGGTCTGTTCAAAGAAAACCACCGATTATTTCTTTGTGGCCGTAGTATAAATAGGATTTGTGCGGAGAAAATACACTGATTATTTCTATGTGGGCGTATTTTGAGTAAGTTCTTTGCAGAGAAAACAAGCAAATTATTTCCATGTGGTCGTAGTGTGAAAAGGGTCTGTACTTAGAAAATAAACCTATTTTGTTGTAGTTTAAATAGATTTAAAAAGAAAATACATCGACTATGTCTGTACAGAGACTACGTGGTCGCAGTGTAAATTCGGTCTGTACCGAGAAAGTACACCGATTATTACTATGGGGATCGTTCTGTTTGTCAAAATTACTAGTTTCTCTCTGAGTTTTGTCTGTGAATGGGTAAATTATAGAAGAGACATCCCTCATTCACTTCTCCCGGACTTGTTATTGATCGACCTTCTCCCGTCTTGTCAAACTTTCCACTATAGGCTCTTGACGTAAAGCGGAAAGTCGGGTTCAATATATAGGTGTTTAAACATATGAGCCACGCTCTGTGAAAAGTGGTTAAATGCATCTAAAAAAAACATCGACCCAGGTCTGAGGTCAGTCTGCGCAGTCCACGTAGGCTGACCTGTATCGAAACTCTGTGTTTTTGGTCAATTTTCTGCATGTCAAAGGCTTATTCTACCTCATGATTCAGTCGGTCGTTACACAAAATGGATTTTATGGATCCGTAATTATGTGATGACTTGTTTGGTATTATGCATGACGGAGATGCATGAAACCCCTTTTCGCAAGAGCATTGCTCAATTATTTCAGATGATGAACTTAAAGTTTTCATTGCAAAGTTCGGAACCAGAAGTAATCGAACCGAGGAATCAGTTGATGCAGTCTGGGCTCTTTACCTGCTGTGTTATTAACTTGAGAGCAGAGCCCCGGCATTACAGCCGGTAGCGTACAGGACGTGAGAACAAGGGGTCGCTGGTTCGAATCCCCAGCTCGGTTAATATCTTTCCGAGAATTGATGATTGTCATTGCGACAGGATTCATTCGTCTCTCAACGCTGATCCATGTTTCGACGATGATCATGTGGGAAAGCAGCAAGTGGGCTTCAAGTACTCAGTACATTACCGACTGAGCCACTTTGTTCGACGACTTCTTTATAATCAATGGGGGTGATGGCGAGATTATACTCTGGTATCTTACAATATGTACCGCCATGTAGTTGTATATGCAGCGCAAAAATCGTCGAAAACTGTCAATAGTTTATGCTGTGGTACAGTTACGTTATGTTCAGCGCATACGTCATCGGGAACAATCGTTGGGAACTAAGTTGGGTTTATTTGATGGTACCCTGCGTCATGTATTGTCGTCTAGGTACGTTATGTTCAGCGCATACGCCGTCGGAAACTATCGTTGGGAACTATCGTTGGTTTATGCGGTGGTACCCTGCGTCATGTACTGCCATGTAGTTAAGTTATATACGACGCATACATCCTCGAAAAATTGTCGTTTTTGGGAGAACGCAGGTGGTTCTTTGGAAGCAGCAGAAGACGAATGCCCGCAGGAGGGCAATAAATTTAACAAATAATGTGTTTAGTTCGCTTTCTCTTATTCTTTTTTTCTTTGCGTGAGCTTCGGAAATTCTGTTTAACATTTTATCACACAATCCAGAGTTTTAACAACCCTTCTTAAAAAGGCGTTTGAAAAAATTGTGGGGAAAGGAGAAAATGCTGGTTAGCAGCATTTTCTCCTTTTCCCACAATGTTTTCTTCCATTTTAAACGAAAATTGCATCATTTGAGCCACGTCTTCTTAGCTAAAATTAAAATTATCTGAAATGCTTTCAATTTGGACAGGTTTAAAAAATTGTGTCCTTCGGTAGAGTTAACCCTTTTCTTTGAAGAAGTAGCAAACCTATATCCACAATGTTTTCAAAATATTCTTTTTACAAGGTAAAAAAAAAAACAGACGTTTGGTAACTTTACATTGCAGTCCCATGTTTTAATGACTCTGAGAAAGAAGGCTTTGTCAACAACATGGGAAAATAAGTAGACAAGCATTTTCTCTTTTTCTATTTGTACGATTACTTTAGGCACACGTAATTTATCACTTGTTAATGATTTGGGCAAGTCTTACATTTTGGCCTCTAGTAAAGGCCCATTCAGTGGCGAAACAATTGCCAAGAAGAATTTCAGTTTTACAACAGTGTCTTGTTTTGGGTCATGAAAATCATCCCGACAGCAAATGGGTTCCCTAACCGAATGAACTGGGTTGGACCGGATTGGGTTGATTCGATTCGATTCTTAGCTGGACTGAGAGTATACCTTTTTAGCAGAGTAAATGCCTGGATGAATTCACATCTGACTGGATTTATGCCTGGGTGGGTCGAGCCCCGGTAGCGCAATCGGTAGCGTTCAGGAGAGGACATGGGAATCGCTGGTTCCAATCACCAGCTCGGCCGATTTCCTTCCGAGGATCGATGATGGTCATTGTGACAGGATTCATTCCTCTCTAACTGTTGATCAATGTTTCGATGATGGTTATTTGGGAAAGCAGCCAGTGGCTTTGTAGGAATACTTTGTGAAGTTTTGGTAACAGAAACACGAGGAAAGTATTGAAAGGTACACTGGCCGCCGTGATATATCTGAAGTAATGTTGAAAACGGCGTTAAACAATCAATCAATCAATCTGAGTGGACGTGGGGGGGGGGGGGGGCGGAAATCATAGGATGGATGCCTAAATGAGTTGACCGGGGGATCATCAGAGGATACGTCTAATTTGCTATGTAGATTATTTGGTTAACCCTTTACCACACAATTTCGGGTTTTAACGACCCTGAGGAAGGGGCATTTTGAAAACATTGTGGGAAAAGGAGAAAATGCTGGTAACCAGCATTGTCCCCTTTTCCACAATGTTTTCTACCTTATCAAAGACAAATTTTGTCATTTGAACCACATTTAAATTGTCCCCTGCGAATCCTTTCAATTTGAACAAGTCTACATATTTGTTGTGTGGTAAAGAGTGAAGAGTTAAAAGTCACTATGGTCCTCTTGTCTTGATTCTTTACCAGACGACAATATTTTAGACTCGTCCATATTCAAAGCATTTGCAGACAAACGTGTACGTTTTCGCATCCATCAAAATGAATTCGATTTTTAGACTAGCGAAGCTAGTCTATAGGCATCAAGATTGACCTAGAGTCAAAGTAAACAAAAAAACAAAAAATACAGTTGCCAAATACTGCCTCACAGAAAATACTTCTTTCTGTTAGAAATCTTAATTCTGTTATATGTGGCAATTTTGACAAAAAACACTTAATCTCTACCTCTCCAATTTGAACAGATCGTCTTACAAAGTAATAAACTGAACAAGAAGTCATTTATAAGGTACAAGATCTTTGCTTTTATGTAAATTAAGTTAACCTATGCAAAGCAGAGAATTACTTTTTCCTTCACCACTTAACATTATAAATGAATCTATTTATAGATATACCAGGTAACTTGTAGCAAATCCCAGCTATATTAATCCTCATTGGAGAGGGAACTTTTGTCATTCCCTCAGTCATTCATTATTTAGACCATTGTGTACAGTCAAACTGTTATACATGTATTAAACTGTTATGCTACGTCTTGAATATTAACCCTTTACCAAACAATCCCTAGTGTTACGACACTGGGGAAGAATCCCTTTGAAAATATTTGCGGGAAAAGGAGAAAATGCTGGTAACCATCATTTTCTCCTATTCCCACATTGTTTTTTTTTTTTTTCCGTCCTTTTGGAATCAGGTTTCATCAGTTCAGCCACATTTAATTTATGGTCTGCAACAGCTTTGAATTTGGACGAGTGTAAAATTTTTCGTTTTGTTAAGACAGTTAAACAGTTTACTACATCCTGTGCTATTGGATATTGACTGATTGACTGCATGGTGTTTAACGCCGTTTTCAAAGTTATTTCAGTGATATAGCGGCGGCCAGAGCACCTATCCATACTTTCTTGGAGTTCCTTTTACCAGCACTACCGCGACTCAATGACCTTTTTGCAGAAATTGTTGATTAAGATCAGACTGCAGAGAGCGTGCAGTCTGATCTTGGATCTTCACTGTCCGATAAGAGGATATATTTTCTCCAAAATGTAACTTGAAATAGCAATATTCAGGTGTTTACGATTGGCTTGAAAGTTTCATTTAACTTTTTTTTAGCAGGTTAAGGGTTAAACTTAAACTGGATTATATTTAACCAATAGCACGCATAGCCCCGGCAGCTCAGTCGGTAGCGTACAAGACTTGAGAAAAGGAGGTTGCTGGTTCGATCCCCGACTCGGCAAATTTCTTTCCGAGGATTGATGATTAGTCATTGCGACAGGATTAATGTTTCTCTCATGTTTCGACGATGCTTATTTGGGGAAAGCTAGCCAGTGGTTTGAAAAGAATTATGGGCGGAGTACTGGTGAAAGAAACTCCGGGAAAGCATGGATATTTGTGCTGGCCACCGCTACATAACTGAAATAATGTTTAAAACCATACAAACAATCAATCAATAAAATTTGCTAACCTGTCAGTACTTTCAGAACTTTGATTCAAGATGTTTTCGTTGAAATTGCCACAGACTGATAGACCTTGAACTGCCATTTCCAAGTATGCATGCACTATATGAGCCGTGCTTTATGAAGAGAGGGCTTAATGCATTTGCGAAAAGTACCAATCCAGGTCAGCCTGCGCAGGCTGACTTGGGCCGAAACTTTTCGCTGTTGGTCAATTTTCTGTATGCCAAAGGACCAGTCAACCTCATGATTCAGTCGGTTGTTGGGCAAAATGGGCTTTATGGTGGACCCATGATCTTGCTTGGTATAATGCATTACAGAGGTGTATTAAGCCCACTTTTGCCAAGCATGGCTCATAATAAATTATGTTAGTGAGGTACCGTTACGTCGCAGAATTCCAGTGTCTCGAGTGGGGTTCAGGTACCTTCACTGATGTTTTATCTTGTGTATTACTGTCCCACTGAAAGACTTCCATTTTTATGAGCACTTGAATGTAGGGATGAAAAGAATGTAAAGGTGAAAATTTGTGGGAGTTTTCGATAAAAAGGAGAATTTGATTGTTGGATTGATTGGTGTTTAGGGCGCTTTCTACACTGTTTAAGCTACATCACGGCGACAGCTCACATACTCCTGTATGTCCTGTAGCAGGCTAGGAATAAAGAGAAAAAGAGAACTATGAAATCGTAATTTGGATGTTTTGCTATCCGCTAGAAATTTCAATTTTCAGACACATGCCTATATCAGTGAGTGGTTAATCCTTTGCCAAACCATCCAGTGTTTTAACGGTCCTGAGAAAAAAACGACATTTAAAACCATTGTCAAGTTTTAACGGCCCTGAGAAAAAAAAAGACATTTAAAAGCATTGTCAATGTGAGGAAACGGGAAAATGCTGGTAACCAGCATTTTCTCCCTTCCCCCCCCCCCCCCCCCCCCCCCATGTTTTCTGCCCTTTCCATGCAAATTCCCACCAAGCGAGGCACACTTGATATGTCGTAAACAAATGAGCCATGTTCTTTGGAAAGGACCGGGTTGAATGCATTTGCAGAAAGTTTCGACCCAGGTCAGCCTGCGACTGTTTAGCGGCTGACCAGGGATCGCTGGGATCGTATATATAACATGTAATTTATGATCCCAGTTATATATACGATCCCTGGGCTGACCTTGGTCAATATTCTATATGTCCAAAGACCATTTTCTACCCCATGATTCTGTCTAATGTTAAACTAAGTGGATTTTATGCCGGATTCATGATTATGTGATGACATGCTTGGTATCATACATCACGGGGATGCATTAAGCCCCATTTTGCCAGACCATGGCTTAACTACTTTTGATTTGGGCAAGGTTAAAATTTTGTTACCGAAAAAATCGTTCTATGTCAAGCTGGCTCTCTGTGTGATGCATTATACCAAGCAGGGATCTTATATACACTGTGTATATTTGATCCCTGTAGCAAGTAAGTCATTACGTAGGGATTCATAAAATCCAATTTGTCTAACAACCGGTCGCATCATGAGGTACAAATGGTCTTAAGACATGTAGAGAATATATTAAGAATAATAGCAAAAAGGTTCGATTCACATCAGCCTGCACTGAATGGTCTCTCTTTGGTGGAGATGCTTTGAACCCCATATTCACAGAGTATGGATCCAATTTCTTTCTCAACATAGTGTTGTCATTGTAAATCCTCGTCTTAACTCGACCGATTCTGTAACTTCTAACGCATTTTGAACAACGGATCACCGAGCTTTACTGCACGCGCAAATCCTATTGGCTAATCTATCGAAATCGTGAATGTAATGACCTTTGACATCGCCGATCATGTGACAGTTTAGATGCAATTATACAGGTAACACATGGTTGGAAGACTCGGTGTGTTTGTGTATCGACGAATCTATTTGACAAACTTGTTAGTTGTTTTTCACAGGTAGAATATTAAAGTGTAGGAAAATATGCAATAGAGCGTGAAAGGTATTCAAAGAATCTTGTCGATGTTTCAAGGATGTTCACACGTTTATTTTTTTTTTCCGGAGCTAACGTCCCAAATCTTACCACGTGGAGAGATGTAAAATGGCCGATGTGTCACTGAAAAACAGGTGTGCAGTACTTTCCAAGGTAAATTATTTACTAATAAGCTTCATGCGACTTTACAGTGGATTTCGACGGTCAAATTTTGTAAATTTTGATTCGACATAACAGATTAAGAATGAAACGGATTATTGCTATTATTTCAAAAAGGAGTTTGTCCACCAATGTAAATTCATGACAAGGGGCTTGTGGGGGGGGGGGAGGGGGGGGGGTTAGGCGGTTGGATTGTTGATTGATTTTATGGTGTTCAACGCCGTTTTCAACATTTCAGTTACATCACGGCGGCCAGCGCATCTATCCATGCTTTCCAGGAGTTTCTTTTACCAGCACTAAGCACAATATTCTTTCCAATCCACTGACTGCATTCCCACATGACCATCGTCGAAACATTGGTCAGCAGTGAGTGAGGAATGAATTCTGTTGCAGTGACTATTATCAATGCTTGGAAATAGTTAATTCTGTTCAAGGATTTATTAAAAAGTCAGAAAGGTTTGAATGACTGCTTATTATACGTGCCTTGAGCCCATCCTAAATGAGTCGCCATTTGATCAGACGTGTCCCATCTCCAATCCCGGCTGACAATCTATCTTTTATCTTTATCACTCTTATGTTAAATAGTAATTTAGTCTTTAGTGTTCAAATGTTTCATCATCTGTTTTTCTTTAATATCCGTTAATTACTGAAATGTTTGAAATTTTCTCAGCTGCCATTAAGACTGTTGTTTCTGTAACATGTAATTGGAGGAGGGGAATGGCCGAATCTAAGTTGTGAGAACTTGTGGCCAGACCCCTTTGCCAATGTACATGTGTCATTCCATGTACTGGAAATTTTGTTTATGTATTGTTTTTGTAAACATGTACATGTGTATGGCAATAAAATATGTTTAAACTAACTAATCAATGCTTGGAAATAAATTGGCCGAGCAGGGAATCAAACAAGGGACCCCCTGTCCCCACGTCCTCTACGCTACCAACTGAGCTACCGGGGCTTGGCTTGGCAATCGAAGTTACAGCCGTTACACATAATAGATGGTAGTCAGTTACTGATGAACAGGGCTTACCAAAATACTTCTGTAGGATTGAATATTCTCATAGTGACAGGATTAATCTCTTTCTCAACATTGTTGGGTCCTGCAAGGCTCAGTGAAAAATGTAGGTCTCATAACCCAGAGGCCCCACTGGAGCCTTGCTGGAAGCACTGGGTTTTTTGTGGGAGTGGCCTTGGGCAAGACACTTCAGATCCCTAGCCTAGTGCCGGTGAAACCCAGGACATGCATAAATAAGCAAGCTGTATGATGTAAAACTTACAAACCAATCAGAGTCTCCAGCTTGGCCTCATTCTGTCAAGGGATTGATGGTCATTGTAACAAGATTCACTCCTCTCTCACTTCTGATTGGTTTTCAACAACTGTTATGTAGAAAAGCAGTCAGTGGCTTGGGAAGAATGTTGCGTAAACCATCTTGAAATCATGGAGAGGGTGCATTGGCAGCTGCAATATAATGGAACAAAAAGCTGAAAATAGTGTCATGTCATTGAAAGGACAGAAAACAGTAGGAAAAAGGAGAAAATGCTGGTTAGACCTTATGGTTATGAGACTGGCGCTGTATCTCACACAGTGTTTGGTGCCAAGTCCTGGCAGCACAGTTGGTAGTGTACCGGACTTGAGTGTGGGGTCTCTGGTTTGAATCCCAGCTAGGACAATTTCTGTCCAAGGACTGACCGTAGTCATTGTTGCAAGATTCATTCTCTCTCATCACTTATTATTATTACTTAAATGTGTAATAGTGGCTACATAGAAACCGAATTTCACTTTCTTTTATGCTGTCCAAAATACAATGACATGAGGAGGGAATATTTTGGTAACAACTGCCGGCCAACCCAATCTAAATTCATAAGTTTAATGTCATGCAGTAGTAAAAAGATAATTCTTAATATTTGCAAGTACATTTCAACTTGCTTAGATTTTCGCGAAGCGATCTATAATTCTAGTGAATCGTAACCTTTTTCATATAATATTTGTGTTCAATAAAATAGCCCCTACTTTCCTATTGTATTAGAATGTGTACTTCTTATATTTCCAAAAAGCTACATCGTTTTTACTCACATATTGTATTTTATAACTGAACTGATATTGTTACTTTCATTTGCCTTTGCCATATTTCGTTTATTTGTAAATGGCCAAAGACATGTGATGTGTCGATATTGCCAATAAATGAAATGAAATGAAATAAATTATTGTTTCAGTGATGGTTATGTGGAAAAGCAGCCAGCGGCATGGGAAGAGAAGTGTGCAAAGTACTGGCTACAGAAACTCCAGCAAGCATGGATAGGTTCACTGGCTTCTGTAATTCAACTGTTGTTGAAAATAGTGGTAAACACCATACAATCAATCAATCACAATGTTTTGTGAGGATGGCAGGTGTGTTTGTGTGGTTTTGTAATGCAGCTGTCTGGTCTGGATTTAGGCCACAATTGTGCTTGGTTTTAAGGACTAGAGATTATCCTTTTGCAAGGTATTGCAAAACTCTAGTCTGGTACTTGTGAAACCCAGTAAACAAATAATTGTGAGCTGTCAGCATGATAGAACAGAGAAACTGTTGAATTGGCATTAAGCATTTTCCAACAATCTCATGTTTTAACTCTTTATCAAATGACAAGTTTTAGATTGGTTCAGATTGAAGGCATTTGCAGACAACAAATATGGCTAAAATGTTGAGAGAAAAGGAGACAATACTTGTTACCAACAGTTTCTCCTTTTCCCACAATGTTTTCTGAAGGCTTCTCGCTGACGGTAGCTAAAACTCAGGATTGTTTGATGAAGAGGTTGAAGTTCCATGGCTAGACATTCCATTATTGTATCAGGTGTCATTAACCCTTTACCACACAATCCCGAGTTTTAACAACATTGAGGTAGGTGTTTAAAAACATCATCAGAAAAGGAGAAAATGCCTTTTCCCACATTGTTTTCTACCCTTCCCAAAACAAATTTTCAATTACGAGTCGCATTTGCCTTGGCGTTTGCAAAATGTTACCACCTGCATTACATCTTACTTTAACAATATTTAGCTGAGTGAGGTACAGGGCTTGAAACCTGTATGTTGCCAGCCCAAATCCCGATTTCAGCCCTTGGATTAATTATGGTTATTGCAGTAGGATTCATTCTTGTCTTACTGCTGATTACTGTTTTTTTGATGGTTTTGTGGAAAAGTAGCCAAAGTAGCCACTAGCTTGTGCAAAAGTACTGGTAAAAGAAACTTGTGATTGCCAGGGTAGGTGCACTGGCCCATGCAAAATAGTTGAAATATTGTTGAAAACAGCAGGAAACAGCATACTTACTAAGAAAGTGATCAGGGGGTAAAATAGATATTTGCAAAAGAACCAAACAATCCTGAGTTTTCATGATTGTGACAGAAAGCTTTTGAAAACATTCTGAACAAAGAGAAAATGCTGGTAACCAGTATTTTCTCATTTTCCTACAATGGTTTCTAACCTTTCAAATATAAATTTCAATTTCTGAGATGCCTTTATTTGTTATCTGCAGAAGCACTTCTAATTTGGCCAAGTCTCAAATTTTGTGGTTTGAAAAAGAGTTAATGGAGTCTGGTATCCAACTTGATGGTTTTGTTTTACAAATTGATAGGTTCTTTCATGAGCAATTCCTATTTAACTCTTTACCAAACAATAAAATTTTAGACTATTCCAAATTGAAAGCACATGCAAACAACAAAATAAGTGTGACTCAGAAATGGAAATTTGTTCTGGAAAGGGTAGAAAGTATTGTGGGAAAAGGAGAAAATGCTGGTTACCAACATGTGTTTTCCAAAGCTTTCTTCCTCAGGGTCGTTAAAAGTCAGGACTGTGTGGTGAAGGGTTAACTCTTTACCCAACAACAAAATTTTAGACTAGTCCAAATTGAAAACATTTGCAGATGACTAAATAAATGTGACTCAAAAACTGAAATTTGTTTTGGAAAGGGTGGAAAAAATTGTGGGAGAAGGAGAAAATGCTGGTTACAAGCATTTTCTCCTTTTCCCATAATGATATCAAAAGCCTTTTCTTTTAGGGTGAGATTTTGTGGTAAAGAGTTGAGACAACAACATTTTAGACCGGTCCAAATTGAAAGTGTTTGCAGACAACAAATAAAATGGGGCACAAATTACAGTATCTGTCTTTGAGATTGTTGAAAACATTGTGGGAAAAGATGAAATGCTGGTTACCAAATTCTCTTTATCAAAGGACAAATTTTTGGACTGGACCAAATTGCAATTATTTGCAGATGACTGATAATATTGCTTATGATGATTTCTGTCTTTGATGGGTTTCCAGCATTTTCTCCTTTCCCATTATGTTTTCCAAAGCCTTCTCTTCCAGGATAACTCCACCTCTTACCACAATGGAAAATGTTATACAATCTATCAAAACTCAGAGGGATTTTCAATGCATTTGTTTGACTGTGGAAGTGGGTGGTATAGGACAAAGGTCAGATTGCAGGTTCTGTGCATCATGATCTTGATCTATGCCACCTGCAAAAGCCGCTATTTCAGCCCTCAACGTTGACAGGGTTAACTCTTCACTGGAAGACAAAATCTTAGACTTGTCCAAGTTTGAAGCATTTGCAGATGATGAATTAAATGTAAAAGTGTAGAAAACCTTGTGGGAAAGGGAGAGCATTTCTCCTTTTTCCCACAACGTTTTCAAAAGCCTTCTGCAACATGGTTGTTAAAACTAGGGATTGTTTTGTAAGGGGTTAACTCTATCAGATGAGGAAATTTCAAAATGGTAGATTTTGAGAGCATTTGCTGACAGTGCATCTGCTGCACCATGTACATGCCTCAGAGTTGATTCAAGATCAGGCTGCATTATTGTGCATACTGATCTTGATATATGTTATCAGCTAAACCAATCATGGTTGTTGCTTGGCACTCTTGTATCTTTACCAGACAAGTTTTTAGACTCATCCAAATCAATAGCATTTGCAGATAACAAATTTAATGTGGCTCAAATGATCAAATTTTCCTTTAGGAGGGTAGAAACATTAAGGAAAAGGTGCAAATGTTGGTTACAAGTGTTTTCTCCTTTTCTGGCAATGCTTTTCAAAAGCATTCTTCCATAGGGTTGTTAGAACTCGGGATTGTTTGGTAAAGGATAAATCCAAATACCTGAGAGTATGACTATTTTTTCCCTTTAACCCTTTACCAAATGACAAATTACAGACTGGTCCAAATTCAAAGAGTTTGCAGACAACAATTTTAAATTTGATGAGAATGACAGAAAGTTCTCCAAAAGGGTAGAAAACACTGTGGGAAAAGGAGAAATTTCTCGTTATGAGCAGTTTCTCCTTTTCCCACAGTGTTTTCAAAAGACTTGTACTGCAGACACAGGAAAACCAGGGCTTGTTTGGGAAAGGGTTACCTCTTTCACTGCCAGTGTTGCCTTGCATAGCTCTTGCGGATGGCATAGATCAAGATCAGACTGCACAAAAAGTGCAGTCTGATCTTGGATCTACACCATCCCTTAGCTTATTCTGATTATTGACCAAAATCATGTTCAAATGCAGTAAAAAATACACTTGGAAACCTGGAGAAAAGCAGAATCCATTTATTTGGTTCCAAAAAATTTTGATTTTGAGATCATCATTACAAAAATGGAAAGTCCTGTGTTTCTTGGATAAGGTTGAGAATTTACCAAGATTTTAGATCAATCTGAGGGCCATTTGTCTTCATTACAGTTGTGCTGGTGACATCAAAATGATGACTTAAAACTTAAACTTAGCTCGTTTGGAAGAAAACTCAAGGTATTGTCACTATCACTGTCTGCTTTGTAGTATGAAAACATTTGAGGGGTCCTGGGTAGCTTAGTAGTGAACTGTAGCCTTTCTAGGACCCATAATAACCTGGAGCTTCACTGGAAGCATTTGTTTTTTTGGTGGGTCTTGGGCAAGAAAGTCCAGAGCCCAAGTCCAAAGTTAAAACACATAGTAAAAACTGAGAGGTTGCAAAAAGCCTCATTGGCCAATACTAAGATGTCTAGAGTTTTAATAATTGATATTGAGTAACATCTGATGGTTATCTACCATGGTTGTTGAATTTATAGCCCTTGGGTCAAAATGACCCTGTCCTGGGATTGATGTTTGATATACCGGTAGACTTATTTGTGGAAAACTCTCCAGATCATCTTTTCAAGTATTACATGGAGCTTCAACCCTTTACCAAACAATCCCGGGTTTTCACGACCCTAAGAGAGAAGCCTTTTGAAAACATTGTGGGAAAAGGAGAAAATGCTGGTTACCAGCAATTTCTCATTTTTCAACAATGTTTTCTTCCCTTCCCAAAACAAATTTCAATTTTTGAGTCACATTAATTTTGTTTTCTGCAAATGGTCTTGATTTGAAGGAGTCTAGAATTTTGTCGTTTGGTAAATAGTTAACCCTTTACCAAACAAGCCTACCTTTAAACAGCAAGAAAGAAGAAAGCCAGCTTTTGAAGACAATGTAGGAAATGGAGAAAAAAAGATGGTAAACAGTGTTTCCTCTTTTTCCCATGATGTTGTGTACCCTAGGAAAGACAAACTTTCATGTTTTATTAACATTTGTCATCAGCAAATGCTTTCAATTTTGGACAAGCCGAGCCTTGGCAGTACAGTCAGTAGTGTGCAGGACTTGAGAACAGAGTCACTTGTTCAAACCTCCAGCTTGCCACTTTCTTTTGTCATTGCACTAGCTGCTGCAAAATAACTGAAATAATGTGGAAAACAGCATTAAACACCATACACTCAATAAATAAATTTGGACAAGGCTGAGCCTGCCTGGGTGGCTCAGTAGTTAATGTATCTGACTCATGACCTGGTGGTTGTGAGTTTGATACCCAGTTGAGGCAAACTTTTTTTTAGCCTCTCACCTCTGATGCATGTGAGAAAAGTAGTCAATGACTTGGAAAGAAAGTTGTGTCATTAATGGTGTGAGCAAGGAAACACATGCATAGGTGCACTGACCACCATGATATGACCTAAGCTGTTAAAATGGTGCTAACCTCCAAACAAACATTTTAACCAGTGGAGAAGGCTGATATGTTGTTGTCTGAGAAGGCCCTAGTAACATGGTCTCATCGCAACTCGGATTCACCATAACTACATCTTACCTTGTCCACATCAAGGAGCTTAATATTTTGAAGAACTATCGGTCACATGATCTTTAACATGGCAGGGCCCAATGAAAATCATTTAGCGAAGACATCAACAGTCATGGTGAAGTTACTCAGATCTATCAATCTATAGGTGAAAACTTCCAACAGAATTGACAGACCACGTTGAATATAGAAACTGAATGTCATTGTACATGTAGATGTTATTGGAAAGATTCGATAGAAATTGTGACACATTTTCTTCTTTCAAGTGGACCCTAAGAATTTTAAGAATGGCAACACAGTGTATTTCCATCAAAGAAATGTGTCATGTAGGTGCACAGATGAGCCTAAGTTCTCTGATAGAAAACATTGTGGGAAAAGGAGAAAAAAGCTGGTTATCCAGCATTTTCATCTTTTCCAACCATGTTTCCCAAAGCTATCCTCACAAATCAGTAAAAGGTGGGATTGTATGGGAAAGGGTTAAAGCACCTTTCTCAACAACAGATGCCAGGCAGCCAGTTTAGTTCAAAATCATCTGCATGAAACGTGCAGTTTTGGTCTTTGATCCACACTGTCCTCTTTGTTGAGACATTCTTGGCAGAGGCAACCCTGAAATTGTTACTTTTTTGCTTTTATTTTCAGACTGATATTGACTGTTGGGTTTATTCGGCATTCTGAGGGCTGATGGTTAATTTCAGCATTGGATAAGGTATTCATACTGTTCTACGACTGTTGAAAAAATGCTGGAACAGGAGGACATTTTTTTCAGAGGACGAACTTCACGTTACCTTGTCACTCCCCCGTCTTGTCTGTAATCTAGTACTGGACGGAGAACTGATAAGGGCTTGTGGAGGAAATATCAACATGCTTTTAACTTCAAAGAGAACTTTACAACAACCTTTGGATGAAAGTGCATCAAAATTGTGACTTCACATGATAGATCTGGGCTTGAGGAGGAAACATCAACATACTTGTAGATTAACATAGAACTTTTCAACAGCTTGTGGAGGAAATTGCGTCAAAATTGTGACTTCACATGATAAATCTGGGCTTGAGGAGGAAACATCAAAATTGCGCCTTCACATCATAGATAAGGGCTTGTAAAGGAAGCATCATAAAAATTATATCATATGATAGATGTAAAGGCTTGAGGAGGAAATCATAGATATTGGGGCTTGTGGAGGGAATATCAAAATCTTGACATCATTTAATAGATATAAGGGCTTGAGGAGGAAACGGGGAAATTATGACATCACATGATAGATGTAAAGGCTTGAGGAGGAAACATTATCAACAGTTTGACATCAGATATGGGTTAAAGCAGAAACCATCAACAAAATTGTGACATCGATGATAGATATAAAGGTCTGTTGAGAAAACATCTGCAAAATTGTGACTTCACATGATAGATGTAAAGGCTTGTGGAGCAAACATCAAAATTGTGAATTCACATCATAGATATGGGCTTGTGGAGCAAACATCAGCAAAATTATGACATTGCATAATAGATGTAAAGCCTTGAGGAAGAAACATTATCCAAATTGTGACGTCACATCATAGATATTGGGGCTTGAAGAGGAAATATCATCATGGTCTTAACCTCATGTCACAGACATAACTGCTTGTAGAGGAAATAACATCATATTTGTGACCTATAATAGATAGAACAGCTTTTGGAGGAAACATCATCATGGTTGTGACCTCACATCATAGACGTAACATCTTGTTGAGGAACCATCAGTTTCGTCTAGCTCATAAATTTTGGGGGTCATCCGTGACTTGCTATTTGGAATTATGGGGGTCATTCAGAAATTTTACGCATCATGTTTGCCTTTGCCAGTTTGTAGATGTCGCATAATGCTAAAAGTTTTTTTTGACAGTGGGGTTGAAGTTGAAAACAATTAGCTCATAGAAACTGAGGTCTGTCATCTGGATTACTCCAGCAAGTCGATGACCATGACCGAGCAGGGTCTAGAACGTGGACAAAAAGTTGAAGTATGGATTCCATGCAGTAATATAGGTGAGATGACAGTGATGTCACACAGAATAATGTCGCGTTGTAGATTGATTCAGTGTAAACCGGAAACAAATAATTCAGTGTTAGAAAGCGGGTTCCATATGATTCTGCAGTTATAAACTTGATGATTTTGTAAGATATATCAACTAAATCAATTTGTGGTGTATGTTCCTTTTTAGTTCTGATTTGTGTTGCATCTAGGAAGATGTGATGTATTAAGTTTGTTGCGTCAGGCTCTCATTTTGTAGGTCAAAAATGCTAAAACAATGATTTCCTGAAACGCTGAAACATCATCATACATGTACCTGTACCCAGGATATTCATTGAGGAGAAAAAGTCGAAAGTGTGACTTCATATGATAGATACAAAGGCTTGTGCAGGAAACATCATCAAAATTGTGACTTCATCTCATAGATACAATGTATATAGGCTTGGAGAGGAGAAGTCATCATGGTTGTGACTTCACATCACAGATATCACTGCTGGCATGTACTTGTACCAAGAAGATTCACTGTGTAGGAAATGTCATAGTTGTGACTTGAAAATTGTAATGATGAAGTTTCATGGAGGAAACATCACAGTAATTTTGATGTCGGATCATAGATACATGTAGAACAGTTTGTTGAGGAAATGTCAAAATTGTGACTTCCATTCTTGCCCAGGTTACATTTGCTACGGATACCATTAGGCAGGTAATCATCAAAGTATTTTTGACAGAGTTATGTCCCTTTTTCGACAGAATTTTCACAAAGCAGCATCTGCAGCAGAGCATTGGCATCTGCATGCGATAATCTTGTTAGTCTAAAGCACAAGTCTATTTTATACTCAATTGGCCAGGTGACTTATTGAAAAATTTAAAAACAGACATTTAGTTCTACTCATGAATGGTTAATTTCACAAATGCTTGTTCTACTTATTTACTTTGAACTGTCTGTCCAGCTGACAGCAAGGTACAATGACCTGGGTTGGCCAAGGACAAGTAAAGTCATTTTTGAAGATTTGAAGACAATAAAAGATCAAGATCAGACTGTCGTTTGGACGCAGTGCAGATCAATATCACAGATCTATATATCTTGGATCATAATTGTCTATTTGTGTAGGATATAAATTATATGGAAAAAAATGACCATGAAATTGTAATGTTTGTATATTGTTTGTCTGACTGTAAAAGGCCAATAGATTAACTGAGTGTTTTAACTCTTTACCATACTATCCAGTTTTTAAGGAACCTGGGGAAGAATGCTGTTGATAACATTTTGGAATCAAAGCATTGAAAGCACTGGTGTGGCATTTGTCAAGAGAGCCATTGTAAGGAATTAATAATTTGAAAAAGAAACAATAAAAATAGTTTCAAAATATTCACTTGAAAGTCAACCTACAGTCATGCACAATCCAATAGAGTGGTCTGCAACCTTGTGGGACGAACAAGTCCAGGGAAACAAGCACAGGGATGATTAATCCCAGGAAAGAACTGGCTTTGCTCGATCAGGAAACAAAGATTGTATCATTACGCCAATAGAAGGCCATAGTGGATCAAACTATTTTGGATAAAAAAGAGAAGTATTTCCTTGATCGATGGCTAATCCAATTTATTTCAATACGCCATTTTCAATTTCATATCTAAGTGCAATCAAAACACTTATTTGTTTTAGAAAAAGTGAGTTTAATTTGGTTTACTTCCTTCGGGTTTGCACAAACTACGATACATGATTTTCAAAATGCCACAAAAAGGAGAAAATGCAGATAACCATCATTTTCTACTTTTTTTCACAATGTTTTTTTCCTATCCTTTGCAGATTCAGATCGCCATTTGGTCTACATTTAATTCAACAGGTGCAAATGCCTTCGATTTGGACGAGTTTAAAATTTTATCATTTTGTAAAAGGTTGAGGGTTAAGTAGATCTAGTTATTTCATGCTTTTTGGTAGTTTATTGGGAAATAATGATGGATTACATGATTTGATAATTCATGGTTATGACCAGTGAAATTTACCTTAAGTATTTCCATAACTCTTTAATTGAAGGCAGACACAGCAGTTTCTGCTTACTAGTTACCAAGGTAGACAGTGCATGCCATTCATCCAGACAGAAATATGACCTAGTTTACACGCATTTACCCAAAATTTCTTGCGCTTTATGTAATATTGTAATGCTTTGTGATGTGGGGGAAGATACGCCATGGGGAATTACTAAAACAACTGTACTGAATTTTGATGAAAGTCCCAACAAAAAAAAAGGGTTAGAAGCAAGAAAAAACATTTTTTTTTTCAGTGAAAGATTGAAATTTATTTCATCTCTTGAACATCGTTGGTAATATTTTCACTCGTGGCTGCACCACTCGTGAAAATATTGCCAATGATGTTCAGTCCATGAAATAAATTTTGATCTTTCACCAAAAGAAAATATCTTCTATTTATTCAGTATCTGCATTCTATAAAAGTAATGTACGAGACATTGGCCAGCTGACATTTTGGACTGGACGATTGGTCCAGAACAATTTAGCAAGCCAAAAAATATTAGGTAAAACAGTCTGTGTAGATAAATATGAAGGCTTGTTAAAAATGGAAAAAATGAAAGGCCCACTAGCAGCCAAAAGTAAACAGTTCAAAAGTCATAATGCAGACATATTTTATACAACTCACTCATCCCATTTTGAAGTATGGATATTATTATGAATCTGACAATATTTTACAGTTTGATTGATTGATTGTATGGTGTTTAGCACTGTTTTCAACATCGTTTCAGTTATATCCCTGCAGCCAGTGCACCTATCCACTCTTTCCTGGAATTTCCCTTACCAGTACTCCGCACAATATTCTTACCAAGCCACTGACTGCTTTCCCTCATAACTATTGTAGAAATAATGATCAGCGGTGAGATGGGAATAAATCCTGTAGCAATGACTATCATAAGTCCTTGGAAAGAAATTGGCCGAGCGTGGGATCAAACCAGCTACCCCCTTTCCTCAAGTCCTGTACACTACTGACTGAGCTATCAGACCTTTGCATATGTAACAGTACTGTTAACAAAGTTGCCAAACTTACAGAAAAGAATATTTGTATCATTTTTTACTCTTAAGATTGGTAGGTACTGCTACTCAGGATGAGTGATTTCTAAAGCTTGATAATAGGTATTGCTGATCAGAATTGTCACATGTGTTTTAACTCTTTACCAAATGACAAAAATTTAGACTGGTCCAAATTGAAAACATTTGCAGACGACAAAATAAATGTAATTGAAAGATTGAAAATTAGTTTTGGGTAGGATAGAAAACAGTTGTGGGAAAAGGAGAAAATGCTGGTTACCAGCATTTTCTCCTTTTCCCACAAGGTTTTCAAAGGACTTCTTTCACAGGGTCGTTAAAAGTCGGGATTGTGTGGTAAAGAGTTAAGTTCTATTGCTATTGACTGGCAAACATATATTTTAACCATTCTGTTGAACTACCAATTTGTAAAAGATAGTTAAAAAAGAGAGGTACTACCTGGCTCATTTGTAGGGTGTTGGATTTTTTATTCCATACATAGTTCAAACTACTACCATCTGATTAGTGATTTCAAACCAGTGGTAGTTATTCAGTGTTGACCAATTACAGTCCTGACAGCACTTTGATTATATACCTCATCAATGTGGTGCTGGTACAGTATAACGGCAATTCTTTGCCACTTGGTAATTGTTAAACCTAAAGGTCTTTTGCACAAATTTATAAATTAAGCTTTAAATAATGTTTACCTATTTACCAATTGACAAAATTCTGGACTGGACCAAATTGAAAGCATGATTGTGCGGACAAATGCTGCTAAAATGACAATTCCTCTCTTTGATAGAGTAGAAAAGATACCGAGTTAAAGAGAAAATGCTGGTTACCTGATTGTTTTTCCCACATTTTTTCAAAAAGTCTGATCTACCAGGGTCATTAAAACTTGAGATTGTGTGGTAACGGATTAAACAATTAATTACATTTCATATGTAATGATTATGAAATTTGTAATATCCTTTCTCTGTTGTTGTTATGGATTTTTTTGTGTATACAATTGACATGCGCAGTTGGGTAGCTTAGTAGTTAGCAATATCTGACTTGTGACCTTGTGGTTGCGAGTTGGATACCTGGTTGAGGCAAACTTTCTTTCAGTTAATTTTTTGCCTCTCACTTCTGATGCATGTATGAAAAGTAATCTGATGCTGGTAAGGAAATTTGTCAGTGGCTTGGAGAGCAAGTTGTGTCACTACTGATGTGAGAAAGCCAGGAAACAAAGCATGTGTAGGTACACCGACTGCCACAATACAACCCATTAACCCTTTACCAGACGACAAAATTTTAGCATTGTCCAAAATGAAAGCATTATTTTGCAGACGACAATTTCAATGTGGCTCAAATGGTGCAACTTGTCTTTGATAGGGTAGAAAACATTGTGGGAAAAGGAGAAAATGCTGGTTAACAGCATTTTCTCCTTTTCCCACAATGTTTTCAAAAGGCTTCTTTTCCAGGGGCATCAAAAGGCGTCATTGTGCAGTAAAGGGTTAAAGCTGTTAAAACGGCATTAAAGTCCAATACAAACCAACAAGTAGGTGACACAATATCTACATTGAAGTTTATATTGCCAGTAACATGGTTGTACATCTATATGCTTTTGAATATGTTAAATTTGTGGCAAAGCAAGCAGTAACACTTTACCACACAATCCTTACTTTTAATGACCCTGAGAAAGAAAGCTTTTGAAAATGATGCATGAAAAGGAGAAAATGCTAGTAACCAGCATTTCATCCTTTTCCCACAACATTTTCTACCCTTAACAAATTAAATTTCAATTTTGAGTCACATTTATTTTGCCGTCTGCAAATGCTTTCAATTTGGGAAATTCTAATTTTTTTTTTATACCCCCCAAAACTCTGTTTGGGGGGTATATAGGAGTCAGCTTGTCGGTTGGTCCGTCCATCCGTCGGTCCATCGGTCCGTCCGTCGGTCCGTCCGTCGGTCCGTCGGTCTGTAGCTTTTTGTCCGCTCTATTTCTCATAAACTACTGGACGAATTTTATTCAAACTTCACAGGTAGACTCAGTATCAAGCAGAGATGTGCATATGAAATGTTGGTTATGGTTCATTGATTTTTCACTGAGTTATGGCCCTTTCATGAAATTTCTTGTCCGCTCTTTTCCTCATCAACTATTAGACAGATTTGGTTCAAACTACACAAATAGACTCAGTATCAAGCAGAGATGTGCATATCCTATTTTGGTTATGGTTTATTCAGGTTTCATGGAGTTATGGCCCTTTAATGATTCTGGACAAATTTCTTTCAAACTTCATGGATAGACTTTGCACTCAGCAAAGATGTGCATATCATAAATTGTTCTTAGTTAATTAAATAAAATTTCCAAGAGCTAAGCCCTTTTTTGTCGTTCTCTTTATGACGGTGCCCTTGCTGAATTGATGAAAATAAATTATACTTTTGATAGAATACTTTTAACACAGCTGTCCGTCCGTTGGTCGGTCTGTAGCTTTTTGTCCGCTCTATTTCTCATAAACTATTGAACGAATCTTATTCAAACTTCACAGGTAGACTCAGTATCAAGCAGAGACGTGCATATGAAATGTTGGTTATGGTTCATTGATTTTTCACTGAGTTATGGCCCTTTCATGAAATTTCTTGTCCGCTCTTTTTCTCATCAACTATTGGACAGATTTGGTTCAAACTACACAAATAGACTCAGTATCAAGCAGAGATGTGCATATCCTATTTTGGTTATGGTTTATTTAGGTTTCATGGAGTTATGGCCCTTTGATGATTCTGGACAAATTTCTTTCAAACTTCATGGATAGACTTTGCACTCACCAAAGATGTGCATATCATAAATTGTTCTTAGTTAATTAAATAAAATTTCCAAGAGCTAAGCCCTTTTTTGTCGTTCTCTTATGATAGATTCCTACACCTGTAGATAGTTAACAGTAGACTTACCATCACTAACCATCACTAGTAAGTTTTCATGTCACTTCACTTATGTCATGTCATGTCAATTTCATCTTTTCATCGGAAGTTTACTCAAATATAAGACAGATTAATCTTTCAGATATGTTTGGAAAAGGAGAAAATGCTGATTACCAGCACTTACTACTTTCTACACAAAATTGCAAAGATTAATCTTTGCAGTTCCTTGGGAAAAAAATGAAATGATGATTACAAGCATTTACTACGTTCTCCACAACTATTCCAAGTCTTCAACTTGTGATGTGTTAAAATAGATACCAATACCATACGGAAACTAACGAAAGCAACATTTTTTGCGGTTCCGCTTCGGCTTCGCTGCGGTTTCAGTGCATTCCGTATTATATGACTAAAAAGGAAAACATTGTAAACATCGTGAGCAATGGCTTCTGTATTTACAATGTTTTCTTAAGTTTATTACTTTCGGTTCAGTTCAGTTACTATTACGGTTCCGATTCGGTTCGGAGGTTGCTTTCGTTAGTTTCCATACTGTATAAGTAAGATGTAGAGTCTGGTCAAAAACATTGCATGAAAAGACATTTGTTGTCTGCAAAACCTTTTCATTTAAACCAATCTCAATTTGTCCAGCTGGTAAAAAAAAATGTATCAAGTAAGTTTTATTCTCTCCAAGTCTTTAGTCTGTAACAAAGAGTAATTCTTTGGCAAGAAGCCATTGCAGGATATTCATCACCTTCAGTGATAGCTCTGGTATAATTGACTCTCCAGTCACTTATTTTGCATTCCTGTGACATTAATCTGTTTTGTGACAAGGAGCTGTTGGGGGGTATGATCACGTTTAGTGATAGCTCTAGTTTCATTTGGTATAGAATTGACATACATTAGACATTAACACTGATCAATAAGAGTCTCCAGAAAATGCAACGAATACCAGTAATTGTACAACAATATAGATAGGCGTAGCAACAAAAGTCTGGCTAATTACAAAAGTGATGCTGGTATAGTGTGCCAGTGTGCCAGTGACTTGCGTATATATGAGCCATGCTTTGGAAAAAGGGAGTATACTGCATCTCCAGGATGTATTATACCAATCAAGTCATTGCATAGTTACGGATCCGTAAAATTGACCTTGTCTAACAGTCGACAGAATCATGAAGAAGATTGGTCTTTTGCAAGCAGAAAATTAAAACAATCGGCCTATGTCAGCCTGCACAAACTGCACAGGCTGACATGGGTCAATACTTTTTGCAAATGCATTAAGCCTCCTTTTTACAGGGCATGGCTTATTTGTTTTTTTACATACTAAATTTGAGGCAAGGCAAACATTAACATACATTAGATTGTTACATTGATCGACTGAGCATCCAGAAAATGTAACAAATAATTGTTCAACAGTATAGTCCTGATGAAATAACAAAACTCTAGCATATAATATGTCAGCATAGAATAATTCTCTTGAGACTTTTATTATATTGTTATGGAGTTTTATGTCTCTCGTGAAAGTGAGATCTTGAAAATTCCATAAAATGTCAATACTGTCATGCATTTACCTACATGTGAGTCTTGCTTTGTAAAAAGATGGTTTGTTGCATTTTCAAAAAGTATTAACCCGTATGTCAGCCTAGGCAGTCTGCCTGCACAGGCTGACATATCCAAACTTTTTACTTTTCATAAATTTTCTAACCTGGCCAGGTAGCTCAGTGATTAACGTATCTGACTGAAGACCAGGTGGTTATGATGATACCCGGTTGAGGCAAACTTTCTTTCTGGAGATTTTTCACATCTCACCTCCGATTCATGTGGGAAAAGCAATCAGTGGCCTAGAAAGGAATTTTAGTCAGTACTGGTGTGAGAAGGCCAGGAAGGGTAGGTGCACTGACCATCTCGGTATGACCTAAGCTGTTAAAACTCCAATACAAAACAAACCCCAAAAAATCATAAATTTTCTGCATGTCCAAGGACCATTCCATTATGTTTATAGACAAATGGATTATATGAGCTGTGCTCTTCAAAAAGGGGGCTTAAAGCATCTGCAAAAACTATTGACCCAGGTCAGCCTGCACAGTCCGCGCAGGCTGACCTGGACCAGAATTTTTTGCTGGAGGTCAATTTTCTGTATGTCAAAGGACCGGTCTACTTCATGATTCTGTCAGTTGTTGGACAAAATGGACTTTATGGATCCATGATCATGTGGTGACTTGCTAGGTATCATGCATCACAGAGATGCATTAAGCCTCCTTTTGCCAGAGCATGGCTCATGATGATTTGCTTGGTAGAAGCATTACAGGACCATGCATTAGACCCCCTTTTCCTAAAGCATCACCCATATATTTTGATTGTTTTTGTTTGTTTTCAAAGCTTATGCATTTGTGAACCATCCTGTCCTTATAAAAAGGAAGCATTGTAATCTCTTTACCAAATGACAAAACTTTATGCTGGTTCACATTGAAAGTGGTTTCAGACAACAAATGAGTTGCTGTTAAGACAATAGGATTTGTCATTGAAAGGGAAGAAAACATTGTGAGGAAAGAAAATGCTGGTTACCAGCATTTTCTTCTTTTCTCACATTTTTTTTCAAAAGCCTTCTTCCTCAGGGACGTTAAAACACAGGATTGTTTGATAATGAGTTATTCAATATGAGCATCTATCGATATCTCATAATTCCTATAAAACTGTTTGCACTGTCCCGTTCCTTCTATTGTGTGGCTAACTGATGTTACATTTTAACTCTTCACCAGACAACAAAATTTGTAGACTTAATTGTCTAGATTTTGCAGATGAAAAATTCAGTGTTCTTACAAAGATAATTTCTGTTTCTAAAACAGAAAAGGAGAAAATGCTAGTTACCACCATTTTCTCTTTTTCCCACAGTTTTTATGAGCTTTCTTCTACAGGGTAGTTAAAGGGCCACTAACCCAAATTTCATATTTTTTTTTTAACTATGACTGCTGATTTTCATTTAAGTGCAAAGATGGCTTTTAAATTAACACAGAGAAATGAGCCATGCTCTGGCAAAAGGGGGCTTAAGGCATCTCCGCGATGCATTAAACCAAGCAGATCATAACATAGCTATGGATCCATTAAATTCATTTTTTCTAACAAACAACTGCCTAAATCATGAGGTAGAATGGTCCTTTGACATGCAGAAAATTGACCTATAGCAAAAAGTTTCTGCCAAAGTCAGCCTGCATGGGCTGTGCAGGCTGACCTGGGATCATACTTTTTGCAGATGCATTAAGCCCAGCTTTTCACAGAGCATGGCTCAAATAGATGTAGAAATCATGAGGAGTTATCAAGTCTTATGTGTATTTTTACTGTAAAATTTCCTATTTTGTTAGTATTAACTGTATATATAAAGCCATTATTTTATAACAAGGGATACATTTTTAACAGGGAAAAGTATGCCCTATAGCTCAGTTGGTAGAGTTGCCAACGATAGTTTTGCTGATTGTGGGTTTGAGTCCTACAGGAGGGATTTTTTTAACCTTTGTCTGCTAAGGGCGAATCACTCGCTGTTAGTGGACAGCAAAGATCAAGATCAGACTGCACAGAACATGCAGTCTGATCTTGGATCTGCACTGGCAGATAGAGATCTCTTTCTTTCAAAAATACCTTTGAAATAGAAAAATGGGGGGGGGTTCTATCGGCATGTAAGTTTTATTTCTTTTTTTAGCAAGACAAGGGTTTACAGGGTTTTTTTTTTTCACCACTTACTGGTAAACAGTGAAGTCCTTTCAAGTTTTCCCTGAAAAATATCAACTTTCTCCACCTCCTCCCCACCTCTTCCTCCTCCATCCCCCTTTTATGACCCCAAAGTGAAAGACTGTTGAAAATATTGTGGTGAAAGGAGAAAGGGCTGGTGACCAGGATTTTCTCCTTTTCCCATAATGTTTTCTATCCATTCTGATGTAAATATTGTCATTTGTGACATATTTTATTTGTAGCCTGCAGCAGCTTTGAATTTGGTTGAGTCCATATTCTGTCATAATTATGGCAAAGGGTAAATGCCCCGTAAATCCTTTACCACACCATCCCAAGTTTTAAGGACCCTGAAGAAGGAAGGCTTTTGAAAACATTGTGGTAAAAGGAGCAAATGCTGGTTACCAGCATTTTCACTTTGACCCACAGTGTTTCCTACTCTATCAAAAACAGAAATCATCATTTGAGCTACATCTATTTTGTCATCTGCACATGCTTCCCATTTGGTGGAGTCCAAAATTTTTGTTGTTTGGTGAAGAGTTAAAATACAGCTTTGGTAAAGGGCTCAAGAGATGTAGACAATCCTTAATTACTATAACCTTTAGAGCACTTTAATTAACCCATTAACAAACAACAAAATTTGGGACTGGTCCAAATTGAAAGCATTTGCAGACGACAGTTTATATATGGCTCAAAAAATGAAATTTGTAGGGTAGAAAACATGATGGGAAAAGGAGAAAATGCTGGTTACCAGCATTTTCTCCTTTTCCCACCATGTTTTCAAAAGGCTTCTTTCTCGGAGTCATTCCTACTCGTCATTTGAGCTACATCTATTTTGTCATCTGCACATGCTTCCCATTTGGTGGAGTCCAAAATTTTTGTTGTTTGGTAAAGAGTTAAAATACAGCTTTGTAAAGGGCTCAAGAAATGTAGACAATCCGTAATTACTATAACCTTTAAGTACTTTAATTAACCCATTAACAAACAACAAAATTTGGGACTGGTCCAAATTGAAAGCATTTGCAGACGACAGTTTATATATGGCTCAAAAAATGAAATTTGTAGGGTAGAAAACATGATGGGAAAAGGAGAAAATGCTGGTTACCAGCATTTTCTCCTTTTCCCACCATGTTTTCAAAAGGCTTCTTTCTCGGAGTCATTCCTACTCGTCATTTGAGCTACATCTATTTTGTCATGTGCACATGCTTCCCATTTGGTGGAGTCCAAAATTTTTGTTGTTTGGTAAAGAGTTAAAATACAGCTTTGGTAAAGGGCTCAAGAGATGTAGACGATCTGTAATTACTATAACCTTTAGAGCACTTTAATTAACCCATTACCAAACAACAAAGTTTGGGACTGGTCCAAATTGGAAGCATTTGCAGATGACAATTTAAATATGGCTCAAAAAATGAAATTTGTAGGGTAGAAAACATGATGGGAAAAGGAGAAAATGCTGGTTATCAGCATTTTCTCCTTTTCCCACCATGTTTTCAAAAGGCTTCTTTCTCGGATTCATTAAAAGTCGGGATTGTGTGGTAAAGATTCAATTGAAAACCAAAATTTCAATTGGAAACAGACAACTAGTTCAAAATACCATATTGCCTGCTGACACCCAACCATACCTATATCATCCTGTATTAGTCCCAGAGCAGTTGATAATTTTACTGTAATCAAGATCTATTTGTCTGTCACCACGGTACTTAATTCTTTACCAAACAATCCCGGGTTTTAACAACCCCGAGGCAGACAGTCTTCTGAAAACATTGTAGGAAAAGGAAAAAATGCTGGTAAGCAGAATTTTCTCCCACAGTGTTTTTCTTATATTTCATAGAAAAATCCAATCATTTGAGCAATATCTAATTTGTCATTTGGGAAAGAGTGTAATATTTACCAAATGGAAAAAAATTTAGACTTGCACAAATCATAAGTATTTGCAGAAGACAAATTGAATGTAGCTCAAATAATGTGACTTGCCTTTAAAAGCATAGAAAATATTGTGGGAAAAGGAGAAAATGCTAGTTACCAGCATTTTCCCCTTTTCCCACAGTGTTTCAAAAGCTTTCTTTTTAAGGTTGTTAAAACTCGGAATGGTGTGGCAAAGGGATAAAATATCGATATAATCAGCAAAAAAAATTTGCCAGACTACTGAATTGTTCTTTTTTCTCTTTAACTCTCTACTGGAGGACAAAATTGTAGACTTAACCAAATTAAAAGCATTTGTAGACGACAAATTATAGCTATACATTATTTTAATTATGTGATTAAAATGATTCTATTTTTTCCTGAAAGGGTAGAAAACATTACAGGAAAAGGGGAGGATGCTGTTTACCAAATGTTTAGAAAAGCGTTTTTTTTCCTTCGAGGTCGTTAAAATACTGGGCTGTGCAGTAAAAGGTTAAGTTTCAGGTAACTGACATTTTGATTTGTGTTTACCCTTGGGCTGCTAAGCCTGACTGAAGGACCTTGTGTGGCCAGTGATGATCATGATCAGACTGCACACAACATGCAGTCCAACCTTGAATCTACTTGTCTGATAAGGTATATGCATAATAGAATTAATAAGATATTTCTTCCCCCGAAATAACTTTGAAATAACTACATTTGGGTTTTTACTCTCGACTGAAAGGTATCATTTAACTTATTCAGCAGGATAGGGGTAAAATTTAATTAAGTTAAAGAATAGGCCATGAGGGACAGCAATTAATCACATGACTGCTCTTATTTTCGGTCTAATAGAGCCATTACAAATTTTCTTACCTTGCACATGTTGCACTGGTATCCTGCAGCCATCTTACAGCTAAGCAGGGACCATGCAATTTTTTTTAGCCAAATGGACCAATTCTTAAACTGTGAATTGTCCGCATGATCTTTACACAGCCTAAGTACAGTGCCTGTGGGGGCATGGTATAATGCTATCATGAGGTTTCTTTGGGTTTGCAATCTTTCAAATTTGTCATTGTGTAGGGTTTCACAAAATTCTAGAGGCTACGGCACCCCTGAAACGATTTGATAATTGTACAACTGCGATACGGAAAGTAAGGTTATCTGAGACCAAATATGACCATGCAAAAAGAGTGCTTCTGACATGATTGGTAGAGGTTTGTCATTACCACCAGACTTTGCCTGTGCTTAAGCATTGATTTGTCCTAAATTACCAAGAGACCAAATGCAAGAGCTGCTACTTTGCTACTTAGTGACCATTGGGGGTCCTATACAGAAAATACCCTTGACCAGGGCCTTGTTTCAATAAACTGCATAGATTAATGCAAATTATTTGGGATTGAATATACATACCCAAATACAATCCATCCTTTACCCTCAGGTTTGAGTGGGTGTAAAGTTATGCAGTTACGTCAACCTTGTTTTCAGACGTAGTGCTTGCTTACCTACAATGCTTATGCAAATTTTGTGCATACCCAGTGTAGTGAAAGGCAGCCCTGAGCTGTTGATAATTCATACTTGCCATTTTTTTTTTTTTCAAAATTTCGTACGAGAGTGAGTTTAATTAGGTTTAACCCTTCTTGACGACCCTGGGGAAGAAAGCTTTTGAAAACACAGTGGTAAACAGCATTTTCTTTTTTTCAGACAATGTTTTCTACCCTATCAAAGACAAAGTCCATCATTTCAGTGACAGTTGTTGTCCGCAAAAGCTTTAACTCAAATGGGTCTAAAATTTTGCATGGGGTGAAAGTTAATTCAAATGTATTAAAGGCAATTATCAAGTCAAGGGGGAGAAACTACTCTCTTGTTTGTATTGTGTTTAATGTTGTTTTGAACATTATTTCAGTTATATCCTGGTGGCCAGTGGACCTATTTTTATTTCCTTGGAGTTTCTTTCACATGTACTTTAAACAATATTCCCAAGCCACTTGCTGCTTTTTCACATAACCATTTATCAGCTTTTGGAAAGGAATGTATCCTGTCACAAAGACAGTCATCAATTTTCAGAAAGAAATTGGTTGAGCTTGGGAATCAAATTGCTGACCCTCTGGTCAGCCCTGTACATTACCAACTGAGCTACAGGGCTCTGCCTGATTAAACATGGTACAAATTGAAAGCATTTGCAGACGACAAAATAGATGTGACTAAGAAATTGAAATTTGTTTTGGAAACTGTAGAAAACATCGTGGGAAAAGGAGATACCAGTGATACATAATCTCCTTTCTTCTCAGAGTCATGAAAAGTTGGGACTGTGTGAAAAAGGGTTAAAACCAAGAAGGAAAAGTGTTAAAGTATCAAACAATGATTTAAAAATAAAGATTTATTTCATATTTGACATCACACAACGCAAAAGCACTCATTTTGCAGCGGGCAATCTTTGTAAACATTGTGGCACAAGGAGAAAATGTTTGTGATCAATGTTTCCTTTTCATACAATTTTTCCTCATATATATGAGCCATGCTGTGTGAAAAGAGGGTCTAATGCACCTCCAAACAGTATCAACCAAGGTCAGTCTGCCCAGTCCATGCAGGCTGACCTGTTTCAATAATTTTTGCTATTAGTAAATTTTCTGCATATCTGAAGATTATTCTACCTCAGACCAAATGGATTTTATGGATCCACAATCATGTGACGGCTTTCTTGGTATAATGGATCATGGAGATGCATTTACCCTTTACCACACAATCCTGAGTTTTGATGACTCTGATAGAAAAGACTGGCATTTTTTCCTTTTCCAAGAATGTTTTCTTTAATTTGAAAGACAGAAATCATCTTTTGAGCGACATGGAACTTGTCATCTGCAAATGCCTTTAACTCTTTACTGCACAATGTCGCCTTTTAACGACCCTGGGAAAAAAGCCTTTTGAAAACATTGTGGGAAAAGGAGAAAATGCTAGTAACCAGCATTTTCTCCTTTTCCCACAATGTTTTCTACCCAATCAAAGTAAAATTTCACCATTTGAGCCACATTGAAATAGTCGTCTGCAAATGCTTTCAATTTGGACAAGGTTAAAATTTTGTCATGTGGTAGAGGGTTAATTTGGACAAGTCCAAAATTTTGTTCTGTGGTAAAGGGTTAAATCCACTTTTGCAAGAGCATGGCTCATTTATGTACGGAAATATAATTCAACATAAAAGGGAGACATACGGAATTTTATGTTACAGAAACTTTCCTGCATGCATTTGATTTCAGCAGTGTGAGAAATATTGAAATCACTTGAGACAGCAAGTCAAGTGAATTGTCAAAATTTTCTTACACAGCAAGAAGCAAATAGTAGCACCAGGAAAGTTACTACAACATAATTTTCCATTTATAATAACTGTACAACTTTAAATGACAAAATATTGCAGTCATTGAAATTTTATTCAAAAACCATAAACAAAATAAATAATGGTTTAACCCTTTCCCAAACAAGCCCTGGTTTTCACGTGTCTGCAGTACAAGTCTTTTGAAAACACTGTGGGAAAAGGAGAAATTGCTCGTAACGAGCAATTTCTCCTTTTCCCACAGTGTTTTCTACCCGCTTTGAGACCTTTCTGCCATTTTCATCAAATTTAGAATTGTTGTCTGCAAACTCTCACAATTTGGACCAGTCCAAAATTTGTCGTTTGGGAAAGGGTTAAAGAATGGCAGAAGAATATGATACTATAGTGTAAAAGTTTGACCACTTAAATCGCAAATCAATATTTATATATTCAGCAGGTAACTGGCTGCGCAACTAAGTGGTTAGCATATCTGACTAATGACCAGGTGGTTCTGGGTTCAATATCTGGTTGAGGCAAACTTTCTTTCAGGTGATATTTTGCCTCTCACCTCTGTTGCAAGTGAGAAAAATAGTATAAGGCTTGCAAAGAAAGTTGTGTCAGTACTGGTTTGAGAAAGCCAGAAAATACACACGTAGGTGCACACTGACTGCCATGATATGGCCCATGCTGTTAACTCTTTACCACACAATTTCAACTTTTAACGACCCTGAGGAAGAACCTTTTTGAAAATATTGTTGGAAAAGGAGAAAATGCTGGTAACCAGCATTTCCTCCTTTTCCCACAATCTTTTCTACCCTTTCAAAGATTGAAATCATCATTTGAGTCATATTCAATATGTCGACTACAAATGCTTACAATTTGGACAGGTCTAAAAATTTGCTGCGTGGTAAAGAGTTAAAACTAAAATACAAACCAAATCAAGATGCGTCATGAAACCATATTTGACACTGTTTAGGTAAGTATGATTTGCTGTTGTTTGAGATATTTTTGTGACACATGTATCTGACCTGGAAAATTTATAGGTATATATTAAATTTGCACCATGCACTGGCAATAGGGGTTTAATGCATCCCCATGAGTCATTATACTAGGCTAGTCATCATTATTATAATGGATCGATAAAATTTGTTTTGTCTAACAATAGACTGAATCATGAGATAGACTGGTCCTTTAACATGCAGAAAATTTACCAAAAGCAAACACTTTCGACCCAGGTTGGCCTGCATGGACTGTGCAGTGTGACCCAAGTCGATACTTTTTGCAGACGCATTAAACCCCCTTTTGACTGAGCATGGCTCTCTTAGATCCCTTTTACAAAACTTTAAATTGCCATGTTCAAATTTGTATTGTTTTTTAACCCTCCATTGAACAATACATTTTAACAACCCTGACGAAAATGGATTTTGAAAACACACACACACACACACACACACACACACACACTTGTATATATCTTGAGAAAAGGGGAAAATGCTGGTAACCAGCATTTTCTCCTTTTTCCACCCAATGTTTTCTACGCTTTCAAATACAAATCTAACCATTTGAGAACATTTACTTTGTCATCTCCAAATGCTTTTAATTTAGAACAGACTGATAAGTATTCTAAATTGGCAGAGAGTTATAGAGGATCTTGCATTCATGTTTATGTATTATCATTTTTATCAAACTCATTGACCAAAATGTGTATGACGCTCGCCAAGGCTCACGTCATATACATTTTAGTCAATGAGTTTAAATTGAAATATTTCCACAATTTTTTGACTTGAAGTCTTTATCAAACGACAAAAATTTAGACTTGTCCAAACTGAAAGCATTTGCACACAACAAATTCAGCGTTACTCAAAACATGAAATTTGTCTTTTGTAGTGTAGAAAACATTGTAAGAAAAGGAGAAAATGCTGGTTACCGGCATTTTCTCCTTTTGCAACAATGTTTTCAAAAGGCTTCTTTCACAGGGTCGTTAAAAGTCAGGATTGTGGTAAAGGGTTAAATAACTTGGGCTGCATTTTATGTTGCTATCAAACATAAAAATCATAAATTTTTCTGCATGTATATGTCTCAGCAAAGATGACATCATTTTCCCGCAAAATGGCAAAGAATTAAAAATTCCAGCACATGCTGTGGTTGGTTTTGTCAGCTTCACATGCTTATAACTACCAAAATAACCAGGACCCAAAAAATGATAATACACTAGTGTATTATCAAAAATAAGGCATGGGGTTAACTCTTTACCAAACGACAACATTTTAGGCAAGTCCAAATTGAAAGCTTTTGCATAAGACAAAATAAATGTGACCTGTTTTGGGAAGAGTAGAAAACATTGTGGGAAAAGGAGAAAATGCTGGTTCTTTATGTTTTCAAAAGGCTTCTTCCTCAGGGTCGGTAAAAGTCGGGATCGTGTGGTGAAGGGTTAATACACTGGCAGTGATGGTTTTAAGTGATAAAAGTCTAGATGAAACTACCCTGGATAACAGTTAACCCTTTCCCACACAATCCTGAGCTTTAACAACCTTAAGAAAGCGGTCATTTGAAAACATCAACTTAAACAAAACTCTGCAGTGAAAACATGAAATAAAAGTGCTGAACTATTCTGAGACAAAATAACTCCAATTGAACGCATTTCTGTGTTATTCAATACCCTTTTGAAAATCCTTCCTTCATATATCATACATACATACATCACAGCAAATGGAATTTGAAAAGTATTAATGATCTACAATCTCATTACAATTGTGTACAACAAGAGCACCGCATGCAGGTGCCAATGCTCGGCTGCAGTTGTTTTTAATGAAAAATCTAAGTCAAAAAAGAGGCACATCCGAGTCAAAAATATTTTGAAGGTTACCTGCCCCTTGTTGTACGGGTTCCCCTTTTGATAGATAATGTCTAGCCTGAGTTTGCAGAAAATACATGGTAAAGAGAGAGATATTATAAAATGTCAAAATTTTTGCACAAGGTGATGCAGATGACTCCAGGGCTACGACAATGCTTCAAATTCAATGTTTGTTTTTTTTTTTTTTGAAAACAGCAGAGCTAAAACACCTTCCTTTGTAATTATCTTACATATTTAGATCACAGCAAATGGACTTTCAATGGTATCACCAATCTACAATCAAATGACAACTATGTAAAACATGAGGGTCATAATTTCCTGTATCATCCCACTGGCAAACCAAAATAGCATCCTGTCACTGGTATGTTTTTTGACTGAACTCTTTACAAAATGACAAAATTTTAAACTTGTCCAAATTGAAAGTATTTGCAGACGACAAAATAAATGTGACTCAAAAATTGAAATTTGTTTTAGGAAGATTGTGGGAAAAGGACAAAATGCTGGTTACCAGCATTTTCTCCTTTTCCCACAATGTTTTCAAAAGGCTTCTTTCTCAGGATTGTGAAAACCCTTTACTATACAAAACGACAAAATTTTCGACTGGTCAAAACTGAAAGCATTTGAAGATGACAAAATAAATATTGAAGGAATGGTAAGATTTGTCCGGTGTGATTTGTCTGTCATAGCATTTTCTCCTTTTCCCATAATGTTTACAAAAGGCTTCCTCCTCAGGGGCTCAATTAAACTCGGGGATTGTGTGATACAAGGTAAAACAGTTATAACATTTGAGAGCCATGTAACATTTTAAAGAATGTTATGTTCAAGCAAGGGCGCTAAGCACAATTCTCTTCTTTTGTTGGAGTCAATGCAGATCAAGATAAGATGCCTTTGATTTACATAACTGAAATAATGTTGAAAACAGCATTACACACCACACAAACAAAGAAATTTCTACAGCACTTTCAAAGTCAATAGGTTATCTTTGTTATAGGCTAACTAGGCCTTTGTCAGTGGAGCTAAAAAAGTTAAAGATCAAAATAGTTTAACAAAGAAATACTGATAGCTCAGAAAACTTTTGGATTTTTTTTTTTTCCTAATTCCAAAAATCAAATACCTCTAAACAATAAAAAGATAAATTTATACATAACAGCAATATTTCTTCGCAAAGCAAATTTTTCAAAGGGCAAGGCCCCTTAGAGAAAACATTTTTGTGAAGTTTGTTCAGATGTTTCGGAAGACACTAAAAAGAGATATGAGCCATGCTCTATGAAAAGGGGGTTTTAAGCATCTACAAAAAGTATACAGCCAGTTCACCCCTGACAGTCCTTGCAGGCTGATCAGAGTCAAATTTTTTTGCTATTGGTTAACCTTCTTGCATGTCAAAGGACTATTCTACCCCCAGACTCAGATGGTTGTTAGACAAAATGGATTTCGTCTATCCATGATTATGTGATGACTTGCCTGGTATAACTCTTTACCAAATGCCAAAATTTTAGACTAGCCCAAATTGAAAGATTTTGCAGATGACACACTGTATGTGACTCAAAAATCGAAATATTCCATTGGAGGGATAGAAACATTGTGGGAAAAGGAGAAAATGCTGGTAACCAGCATTTTCTCCTTTTCCCACAAAGTTTTCAAAAGGCTCCTCTCTCAGGGTCGTTAAAACCCTGGACTGTGTGGTAATGCATCATGGAGATGCATTACACCACTTTTTGCCAGAGCATTACACATATGAAAGTGAACACATAAGAGTCATGCTCTGTGAAAAGGGAGCTTAATGCATCTGCGAAAAGTATTGACCCAGGTCAGCCTGCACAGTCTGCCTTGGGAAGAAACTTTTCACTTTTGTTAAATTTTCTGTATCTCCAAAGACCAGCCTACCTCATGATTAAGTCAGTTATTTAAAAAATGGCTATCATGGATCCATAGTCATATTATGGTTTGATTGGTATTGTGGATCGCGGAGATGCATTAAGCCTCCTTTTGCCAGAGCATGGCTCTTATACGGAAACAGGCATGCTTTTAACCATGAACAACATAGAAAGCATGTCATATACCCACTTCCCTGCAGACAGAAGAGCAAAAATTACGTGCACCATTACCTCAACCTTGATGCTTAGACACAAGTAATTATATAAATCAGGCACGTAACCAGGGGTTCAGGATCATAATTCACCCCGAATTGAGAGTGCTATTTCACCCTTGGGCTGCTATGCACAGTGTATTGTGCTTTTGTGGACAATGTAAATGACAGTGTAAATGACAATCAGAATGCAAAGAATGTGCAGTCTTATCTTGATACACGCTGTTCGAAACAGATTTTTCATTGGACGAAAAAAAAAAAAAATAGGATTAAATCCAAATATTTGGCTTTTTATTACCGGTTGGAAATTTTTTTTTTTTTTTTTCAAAATTATTTTTCAGCTTAACTCTTTTGGCGCCAAATCAACAAACTTCGCCTCTTTTGATGCCTGTAATTACAATCCACTGAGTCTCCGGAAGATTTTTATAAAATAGGCTTGACTGAACAAGCTGAGGGCATAGATCAAAGATCAGACTGCACGTTCTGTGCAGTCTGATCTTGATCTGTGCCGTCCGCAAAAGTCCCTGTTTTCGCCTATGGCGCTGAAAGGGTTAATTATGAAGAAATAAAGTGATAAAAGAATATTTCTACTTGGCAGACCTTCATATTGTGTGATACGAACACTACCCCTTTGTACACAAACAAAAACACCACTTGCTGGTGCCATGCCTGGCTGCAGTTGCTTATTCACTGAAAATCCTAGCTCAAAAAAAAGAGCATAACTGTGTTGAAATTTAAAAGTACCTGCCCTTAATGTATGGGTTCCTCTTTCAACAGTTAGAAACTAGTTTAAGTTTGAAGTCAATATCTTTAGCCTTTACAACACAATCCCAGCTACTAACTACACTGAAAGAGAAGGCTTTGAAAACATTGTAGGAGAAAATGCAGGTAATCAAAGGCAAAAATCATCATTTTCGCAACATTTGATGCTTGTGAATGCTTTCAATGTGGTCCAGTCCAAAGTTTTGTCATTTGATAAAGGGATAAATAATAACAGAGACATGAGAAAATGTACATGTTTTCTGATGTCAACGGAAGTGCAGACGATGCCAGGACTGTGACAATAGCTCAAGATTTTTCCTTGAAAACAACCAAGCTAAGAAATCATCACAATCGTGCATTATATATCTGGTTAAACCATTAAAGACAACTATCTAAATAAATGAATATAAATATATCTATTTTCTAAAATCTTGGTGTATGAAACAGTTGAACATAACTCTTTACCATAGAACAAAATTTCAGACTTGTCCAAATTTCAGACAACAAATACAATGTGGCTAAAGTAATGGCATCTGTCTTTGAAAGGGTATAAAACATTTCGGAAAAAGGGGAAAATGCTGGTTACAGTATGTTGGTTGCCAGCATTTTTTCCCTTTTCAAATGTTTTCATCGTTTTCACAAACGTTTTTCCTATAGGTCATTAAAACAAGGAACCATATGGTAAAGAGTTAACCCTTTACCACACCATCTCGAGTTTTAATGACCCCGAAGAAGATGGCATTTAAAAAGATAAAAAGCTGGTAGTCGGCATTTTCTCCTTTTTCCATCAAGTTTTCTGCTCTATCAAAGACAGAAACCATACTTTGAGCGACATTTCATTTGTCTTCTGCAAATGCTTTCAATGTGATCACGTCAAAAATTTGTCACTGGGTAGAGAGTTCAGCCATTAATTCATGCAAGCAATGCTTGCCCCTCTGAATCTATTTACAATACATATATACAAGATATTAACTATATGATAATGTCAACTTTAACAAGAAAATCATTTCTACAGAATACTATAGTGTTCTTAATCTCAAAGGCATGTAACAAGAGTACCATTATGGCCCTCAATTGCTCACTTGAGACTTTTACCAAATAACCAAACTTTAGACCCATCCAAATTCAAAGCATTTGCAAAGAAGAAATTAGATGAGGATTTGTCATTGTAATTGACTTTTACAGAGCTAGAAAAAATTTAGGGAAATAGAGAAAATGACGTTCTACAAGAATTTTTATCTTTTCCTAAAATTTTTTCTATAGCCTTTTTTCTTGGGGTTGTTTGCAGACACACTGTTTGATAAAGGCTTAATTTTTTACCATACAGTCCCCACTTTTAACCCTTTCCCAAATGATAAATTTTAGACTGGTCCAAATTGAAAGAGTTTGCAGACGACAATTTTAAATTTGATGAAAATGGCAGAAAGTTCTCAAAAAGGGTAGAAAACACTGTGGGAAAAGGAGAAATTGCTCGTTATGAGCAATTTCTCCTTTTCCCACAGTGTTTTCAAAAGACTTGTACTGCAGACACGTGAATACCAGGGCTTGTTTGGGAAAGGGTTAAAGATCCTGTAATTTGAACCTTTTGAGAACATTGTTGGAAATAGGGGAAATGCTGGAAGCCAGCATTTTCTCTACTTCCAACAATGTTTCCTAGCCTATAAGGATACTTAAGCTCATTGGTATCAATTTTGTATGATATGTTTGCAGATGTTTTGAATTTGGAAGAGTCTAAAAGTCATTATGGTAAGGTTTAATATAACAGTTTGGGTTTGTAACATAGGTGTTGATGTACCTCCAGTTTTAGAATCAGCTTAGAAGTCATTGAGACAGATTTCTTGATAAAGTGTCATTAATATTGCCCGAAAACCATTTCTAAATTGTATTCACAAGAACTTTTTAAGTTGTGAAGGAAACGAGTTTCTGATGGCTAAACCAAAGTGTCTAGTAGATCAGATATTGTATTAATTTTCCTAACTTAGATAAGGATGTTGTTTAGAATAAATAGTGAAAAGAGACCCTGTTATAATGTTTGTCTAAGTATCTTTTCCCACAATGTTTTAGAAAGCCTTCACCTTCATGGTCACAATAAAATGGGATTGTTTTTTGTAAATGGTTAAAATATTAGCTGCACATGATTTAAAAGAATGTGTTTTAATATAGAATGTGAAAAAAAAATGTGTATCTAAATATGACAGCAGTGAAAAAAATGCAATGATACATGACATACCATGCCATTTAACATTACATAAACATGACATTACATCCCATTACAATGCCAATAAACATAAACACAATATGGTAACAGTTAACATGACATAATGTTTCATAATCATGACACAGTCTGCTAACGGCATCCTAATAAACTTAACACAACATGCCATCTAACATAACATAATGTGCCATAATAATGCATAACATACAAAATCAAGACATAGCAATCAAATAACCATGACATAATGTGTGCACATAAACAGGACAGCAACAGGAAACAGCTGATTGTCTAGATGAATTAAATACACCATCAACCTATCTCTAGTCCCCTCAATATAAACTGCAGTAACCATGAACAAAAAATAACCATTAGACCCTTTACCATACCATATCAAGTTTTAATGACCTTAAAGGAGAAGGCTTTTGAAACACTGTGGGTAACCAACATTTTCTCCTTTTCCCATAATGTTTTCTACTCTTCCACAGCCAATGCTCATAATTCCATCCGCGTTTAAATTGTTGGCTGCGAATGCTCTCAATCCTGATGACTCCCAATTTGTGCCATTTAGTGACAATTTAATGCAGTGCTAATTTCAGACATGTCCAGAAAAGATGCATCTATATGTAACAAAAAAAAGAGACAAAATTGTAGCTGGAATTGTATCAATTTCAAGTTTTGCAGAAACTTTCAATTTTAAGTAGTATTTAGTTCGTCATTTGGGAAAGAGGTTAATTACAAAACAAATTATAATTACATTTTCTGTTTCTTTACTCTTTACCAGACAACAAAATTTTAGTCTAGTCAAAATCGAATAAATCAGCAGATGACAAAATAAATGTGACTGAAAAGTTAAAATATGTTTTTGGAACAGAAAACATTGTGGGAAAAAAGACCAGCATTTTCTCCTTTTTCCCACAATATTTTCAAAAGGCTTTCCAGCTCAGGGTCGTTAAAAGTCAGGATTATATGGTAAAGTTAAAAACAATATAATCTCATTCTTAGGATTTCATATTTCCAGTGTATGCCTTCATTTTGACATAGATAAATGGAATGTTTCCTTTATCATGTAACTTCCCTTATTTTTTTTTATGCCAAATGACAAAATGCTAGACTTGTCCACATGGAGACATTTGCAGAAGACAAAACAAATGTGACACAAAAATTGAAATATGTTTTTGAAAGGTAGAATACATTGTGGGAAATGGAGAAAATGCAGGTAACTAGTATTTCTCCTTTTTCCACATTGTTTTTAAAAGTCTTCTTCATTACGGTCGTTTTAAGAAGGCATTGTTCAGCAGAAGGTTAATATAGCCATGACAAATTTTCATATTTATCTTACACACGTTTGAGGTGAGAATATTGACAAATCACTGGTTCACTCTTTACCAGACAGCAAAATTTTAGACGGGTCCAAATTCAAAGCATTTGCAGGCGTCCGTCTTACAAATGATCCTTTAGAAAATGGGCTTTTGCCACTATGTTTTTATATGTATTCAAGCATACTAGTAATTCTTTACCAACTGATTATCACATAATAATGGATCCATTTTGTCAAACAACTCACTGAATCATGTTGCAGAATGGTCCTTTGACATATAGTAAAAAATTGACATATAGCAAAAAGTTTTAACTCATGTCAGCTGACATGGGTTGATACTTTTTGCAGATGCATTAAGCCCCTTTTCACACACCATGGCTCAAATACAAACATTAACTATTTGCAGACATATAAAATCAACTTTTGACAGTATAATAAACACTGTTGGGAAAAGAGCAATTGCTTGTTACACAAGTGAAAGTTAGATTTTTGGAATCTGATTAAGTCCTAAAACCTCATCAGTTTCAATTCAGAAATTAATAAAAAATAGTGTTTTTTTCTGCGGAATAATATTCGTAAACTCAGGAAAGTGTCTGAAAACTTCAAGCCATGCTTTTCACAAGGAATTGCACTTTTTCCAAAGCTGTCTACTGCATGGATGTTAAATGTCACAGCTGTACAGTAATTAACCCTTCAAGCATCTTTCAGTACTGTAGTTGCCATTGTGGCCAGTGCAGATCAAGATCAGACTGCACAAAAGATGCAGTCTGATCTACACTGTCCACTTTGCTGAAACATTACAGACAAAAGGAACCTTGACATCTGGCACTTTAAGGGTTAATTGCTATCTTGAATGATTGATCAAATGATAAAATATTTCTGCTCATGAAAAAAAAATATATGAAGTGCATCATAAAAATGACCTTATTTTCCTGTACATGTATATACAGATTTCTGACTGGATTTTAACACTGAAAACTAGAATAGTATCACTGTAACTCTACAATATAAGATCCAATCTCCATTGGGTCCAGATTGAGCACAGCTTCTATATCTGTCTCCTCTTCCTCGTACATCAGTGTAAGCGAGACCTGGTGTGCAGAGGACAGATGGACTTCACTGAACATCTCATTGAGTGTTACCTATAACAGAGATAACACAAGTACATGTATTAGACTTCTGTGTGTGAAGCATTAGTGTTTGTGAGACTTGGTGTGTAACATTAGTGTGAGACAGGGTGTGTATCATCAGCATTAGTGAGACCTGGCATGTAGCATCATGAGGCCCGATGTGTACCATCAGTGTTAGTGACACTTGAAGGAAAGAGGACAGGAGGACTTCACTAAACATGTCACTGAGTGTTACCCGACGCAGAAATAATGTTGGTACAAGTATGACTTGGTGTGTAACATCACTGTTAACGAGACTTTATGTGTGGAACATGTTAATGAGAGTTGATGGGTATCATCACTGTTAATGAGGCTTTGCGAGTACCATTAGTGTTTGTGAAACCAAGTGTGTAACATTGGTGTTAATGATACCTGCTGTGTGCTGTAACTGAATTCACAGAGCACGGTTTTCTTCTTTTAACCCTTCTCCAACCCTTGGCAAAGAAGGTTTTTGAAAACATTATGAAAAATGAGGAAATGCAGTTCAAAAGTGATCTATCCTTTTCTAACATTTTTTTTTCTACACCTTCAAAGACAAGCCTCCTCGTTTGATCAACATTTTATTAGTCATCTGAAAGTGCTTTCAATCTGGGTAAGTCTTTAATTTTGTTTAAAGAATTAACCGTCAACCTACCTTTCCATCTGCTCGTCCACATATCAAGCCTTGATTTCTAAAACCACAGTCTATCCCAAACCTGTGTAAAAATAACCCAGCTGTATCCTTAGGTATCACCCTTTTGGATTCATCATCATCCCTATTTTGCATAGTTCTTAAATTCATTAAATGGATATCACAAGGGAGACTTTTCCTCATGGGAATAAATGAGGATTGTTCAGGTAGAGCTACTGTGCTTGGATGAGCAGGTATCACATACACCGGATGGATGAGTTGTAAAGATATTTGTTGAGCTAGTAAACTTGCAAATGTAGTTGGATCTGCTGAATTCTGAAAAATAAAATGTAAAATATAATACAACATCATAACCCTCAGAGTGCCAAATAAACCAAACAGACATTTTCAGTCAAAAAATAAGACTCAAATAATTGCAATTTCATGGCTGCTTTTGTCTACAAAGATTTAGTAAAGCAGACAGTGTAGATTAAAAGCCTTCATTGGCCATCAAGGGATGAATATGTGGGAAAGCAGCCAGCCGCTTGAGAAAAAATATTGTGCGAATGACTGGTAAAAGAAACTGGAGGAAAGCACGAGTAGCTGCACTTGCCGCAGCAATATAGCGATATAATGTTGAACAAGAGCACCGCATGTGGGTGCCAATGCTGGGCTGCAGATGCTTGATTTTCTGTGAAAATTTTTAGTCGAAAAAGGGGCATAACTGTGTCAAAAATGGTTATCTGTTCTTGTTGTATAGCTTCCTCTTTTGATAATAAACAACTTGTCCAAGTTTGAAGCAAATATCTTCAGTAATAACAGATACATTATAAAATGTCAAAGTTTTCACACGACGCAGATAACGCCAGGGCAGTGGCAATACCTTGATGTTTTCTTTGAAAACAGCCAAACTGAAACTGCACCAAATATATTTTGATGGGTACCTACCCTGGCTGTATGGGTTCCCCTTTTGATAGTGAACAACTTTTTCCAAGTTTGAAGTAATTAACAAAGTTTTTGAAAATGTTAAAGTTTTTGCATAACTAGACTACAATGCCAGGGCTATGACAATACCTTGATGCTTTCTTCGAAAACAGCCCAGCTAAAAATGCACTAAACGCCATACAAACAAACAAATCATCTCTCTAGCATTTATTAAAAAGTGACTGGTATACATGCGTCATTTTGTACACAACAATGTGACTTACTGGAGACCCACTTATGCGCTTCTCTAGTAATAATCTAAACTGACTGGATGTCCGTTTATTGTCCAACACACCATGTCCAAGTCCTCTACTGTCATCTTGGTTCAAACGTCGGTCTAACACTATTTCTACAACACCTGTAATATCAGAAATCATTTGTTTATCAGTTTGGTTTGTGTTCAACACATTTATCAACATTATATCTGTTACATAAGGGCATCTATTCATGTATTCTCTGGAGTTTCTCTTTCTTGTTCTTTATATATAACACTCTCTTGGACTCTTAACCACTTGAAAAAAAGTAGACTTGTCCAAATTGAGAGCATATGTATATGACAATTAAATGTGGCTCGAACGATGGAAGTAGTCTTTGATACGGTACAAAACACTGCGAGAAAAGAGAATATGATGATTACCAGCATTTTCTGCTTTTCCCACAATGTTTTCAAAAGGCTGTTTTTTTTCTCAGGGTCATTAAAATTTGGGATTGTGTGTCAAAAGGTTAAACCAATGGCTGCCTTCCCACGCAAACAAACCCTGCATTGCTCAGTGGTAAAGTGTAGGACTCATGACCTGGAGGCCCCAGGTTGGAGCCTCACTGGATCCACTGGGTTTTTTGTGGAAGTGCCCTTGGGTAAGACACTTCAGAGCCCTTGCCTGGTACTGGTGAAACCCAGGAAACACATGAGTATATGAGCTATCGCCGTGGTATGACTGAAATAATGTTGAAAGGGGCATAAAACACCATCAATCAATCAATCATAAAAACAAAACCAAAAATGTTTCGGGCAGACTGCATTGCTGGGACTCGGCATGATTCCTATAACTGTCTCCAAACTTGATAATTTGACAATAGGAAGATAGTGTATTGTACAGTAGAACAGTGTAGGTAAAACTCACCTGGTTTAAGATTGGCAAATCCAAGAGAGCTAGCTGACATAACACTAAATCTCTGTTTTCCATCTTCTATAAATGCCATTGTTGGCATGGGATAAAAGTTGCCTTGAAGAGTAAGCTTCTCATAGTACTTGTGTTTTTGCATCTGGAAATTATATTGAGTCAAACCTGTGTTAAAAATTTATCTGACAACAAAATTTAAGGCCTGTGCAAATTGGATGGGTTTGCAGACATCAAATTAACCCTTTACCACACAATCCCAAGTTTTAATGGCCCTGAAGAAGGCTTGTGAAAACATTGTGGGAAAAGGCAAAAACACTGGTAACCAGCACTTTCTCCTTTTCCCACAATGTTTGCCACAACTCCTATAAGATATTTAAGTATCTGAGTCATATCTTATTCGTTGATTGCAAAATGCTTTCAATATGCTGGTAACCAGCATGTTCTCCTTTTCCCACAATGTTTTTTACCCTCTCCAAAACAAATTTTAGATTTTCAGTCATGTTTATTTTGTTGTCTGCAAATGCTTTCAATCGGAGCCAGTCTAAAATTTTGTCGTCTGGTAAAGAGTTAATTGTTGCTCAAACGACAATATTTTGTCTCTAATGGAGTAAAAAACACTGTAGGAAAAGGACAAAATGTTGGTTACCAGCATCTTCGCCTTTCCTAACAATGATTCAAAGGCCTTCTTCACCAGGGTTGTTAAAACAGCGGATTGTGAGGTAAACAGTTAAAGCCCCAATAGCAGCCAAAAATAAACAATGCAAATGTTAAAATGCATTTAAAATTAAATCATACCATTTAAAAGTATGGACAAGTATAATGAAGATGATAATGTTATTGAACAGCCAGTCCAAATATTTGTCGCTGGCAGAAAAATGAATTTTAAAAATAGGTCAAAAGTTGCCGGATCGCTCTATCTTTTGTTTACTTTTTACTTTTTACCAGGTTTTAAAATTTTTCTGCCAGTGACTAACACTTGGACCAACAGTTACTGTACAATAACAGATTGTGACCTTCACAATTATTTCAATTCTTTTAAAAGGTATGATTTAAATTCATACACATTTTAACACCTGTGTTGTTTACCTTTGGCCACTGTTGGGGCTCTAACCTTTACAGTGTGAAATAAACCTAACAGACATTTTTTAGTCTTAAAATGAGACCCAAATAAGTGTAACTTCAAGGTCTTGTCTAGAAAGTCTAAGGAAAGCTGAAAGCACTTCTGGTGCAGTCAGATTACTGTATGTTTTTCTTCCTTGATAAAGACTGTTGGCCAAAATATTGAAAAAGAAAAGAGTGCTTTCCTTTATAAAGTAAATTAGAATGACTGGTGAAACAGTTCCTTAACACTCACCTGAAAACCATTGAGATCTGTGTAGAAAATGTGTTCTTTATTTATAATATCAGTGGTGATTCTGGACACCAATTCAAGGTTGGATGTTTCACGTATGTCCACTATATTTTGTATATCCACTGATGCACCGTCTATACCTACAACACAGGACAGATACATATAGGAGATATATGATGTGTGAGACATATTTCGTGATAACTATATTTAGACCAATCATGCAAACTTATTTTGTAAATACATTTCTCATTGCACAACAAAAGTCTCTGTTAGCTTATCATATTTAACTCTTTACCACATGACAAAAATTGTAGACTGGCCTAAATTAAAAGCATTTCAAGACAACAAACTAAATGTGGCTCAAATGATTGAATTTGTTTCTGAAAGGTTAGAAAACATCATGGGAAAAGGAGGTGCTGGATACCAGCATTTTCTTCTTTTCCAATGATGTTTTCAAAAGTCTAATTTTCTAGCAGCGTCAAAACTTGTCATTGTGTGGTAAAGAGTTAAACAGTTAAGCATAGCTATGGGATGGGGGGGGGGGGGTTGGGGGGGGGTATTAATGCATCTCTGTGATCCATTGTATCAAGCAAGTCATCACATAATCTTTGATCCACAGTATCAATTTTGTGTAATAACCAACTGAATCATCAAGTAAACTGGTCTTTCAACATGCAGAAAATTGACTAATAGCAAAAAGTTTCGATCCAAGTCAGCCTGCAAGGATTGCGCAGGCTGACCTAGGTCGATACTTGTTTACAGATGCATTGAAACTCCTTTCCACAAAGCATGGCTCATTTGTTTTTTGTGTATGAAGCCATTTTCAACATAATATCAGTTATACAAAGACATCCACTGCACCTATCCATGCTTTCCTGGAGTTTCTACTTCCAGTACATCACATCAATATTTTCTTCCAAAGCTACTGACTGCTTTTCTATATAACCATCATTAAAACAATTGTCAGTGAGGTGAGAGAGGAATGAATCCTTTTGCAATTACTACCATCAATCTTTGAGCCAGGGCTACAAACCAGCAAGCATCTGGTTTCAAGCCCTGTACATAAACAACTGAGCTGCAGTGCTCAGCCATCATTCTCTGGGACTCTTGTTGATAACAATATGAGCCATGCTCTAGCAAAAGGGGTTCTTAATGCAAGCAAGTCATCACATAATTATGGATCCATAAAAAGCACTGAATCATGAGGTAGACTGGTCCTTGGACATACAGAAAATTGACAATTAACGAAAAGTTTCGGCCCAGGTCAGCCTGCACAGACTGCACAGGCTGACCTGGGCTGATACTTTTCACTAGTTTTCAATTTTCTGAATTAAGCCCCCTTTCCACAGAGCATGGATCATATCAGTTTGTGCTCAACTTTTTGGACTTTTCAACCCTTCAATAAAATTTTAGCCTGGTTAATACTGAGCATTTGCAGGCAAAAAATCAAATGTTGCTTGAATGCTGGGATTTGTCTTAAACACGGCAGAAAACATTGTGGTAAAGGGCCTAAATGCTGGTTGGTGGTTACCAGCATTTTCTCCTTTTCTCATACTGTTCTCAAAAGCATTCCTACTAAGGGTCCTTAATATACAAGCTTGTGTGGTTAAGGGTAAAACATCATCTTGGACAATAATAGACTCTGCCAGCTTGTTCTAAATAGTTAATTCTCATGTGTAAATGTTTTTAATCTATCACTTTACCAAATGATAAATTTCAGACTGGGTCAAACTGAAAGTATCTGCAGACATCAAATTTAATATGACTAAGTTACTGAAATTCCTCTTTAAGAGGGTAGAAAACATTGTGGGAAATTGATAAAATGCATGGCCAGTTTTCAAAAGCATTCTCCATCAGGGTTATTTGCTAAAGGGTTAAAGTTCCCTAAAGATCCCGAAATATATCTTCAGAAGTAAAATGACTTGTTCTGTTTCTTTGCGGCCATTTTCAATACTATCTCAGTCATATCACTGCTGCAAATGGACCTATCTATTTTTCCAATCTATTCTTCACTGTTCTGTTCACCAGTTTGATCACACTCACCCCAAGCTATTTTCTTCTAACCCACAAATGCATTGTCTTCAGCAGTGAGAGGAAAGATTCCTGTAACAATGACTATCTTCATTCTTTGAAAAGAGGTCAACCTTTGATATTAATAAGGCAGTGCCAAACAAAACTGACAAACATTTTCAATCTAGAAATAAAACCCAAGTAATTGAATTTTCAAGATGGCTCATATCCAGAATGTCTCAGCAATGCAGACAGTGTAAATCAAAGATAAGACTGCACATTTAGAGCAGTCTGGTCACTGGTCTTGATCTATAATGAATGCAAAGGCATCTTTAGTTTTGAAAGATTCACAAACCATTTACCAAACAATCCCAGCTTTTAATGACCTAGAGCTTGAAGGCTTTTGAAACAATGTTGGGAAAAGGGAGAAATGCTGTTGAGCAGCATTTTTTCAATTTTCTCCAAAATATTTTCTGCTCTTCAAAAGAGAAATGTCATGTGTGTAGTAACATATAATCTGTTGTCTGCAAATACTTTCAATTGGAAGAGTCTAAAATTTTCTCCTTTGGTAAGGGTTAAGGGCTAGACCAGTATGATACCTACTTGGTTAACTGGTTTGGCAGAGATATCAAAAGAGTGCCAAAGACAGGTGAGAACATACTCCTCTAGAGATCCAGTACCAAGTAGTTGTCTATAACTAACCTTTTACTGAATGATCCCAAGCGTGAACAACCCTTAGAAAGAAGCCTTTTGAAAGCATTGTGAGGAAAAAGAGAAAATGTTGGTTTTCCAAGAGTTTTATAATTTCTCACAATGTTTACCATGGGTTCCATATTTCTTTCATTTGACATCCCCAAATGCTTTCCATTTGGAAGTTTCTCTTGTAGAGAATTCATGGTGTCCTTCTGATCCATTGCAGGCTCCATTCTTTTTTATTATCATGCCAAAAGCCTTCTTCCTCATGGTTGTTAAAACAAAAGATTGTCTTGAAAAGGGTTTGAAAGGTTCAGTGTCAGGTGGGGTAAGATAGGGCCAGTGATAACAGGTGTATTTTCTCACTACTCCTCAAGTGGAATTTAATACTTATCTGATACATGCATTGGTATTGGGAAATAGGGGAAAGGTGGGAGAACGGTCCAATTCAATTTATGCCCCAAGTTTGTGCTTTTTTTTCTTGTTACATATAATTTGTTTTTCATACAAAGGCTAAGATGGTTTCATAAATAACTAAAGTTATTTACACTTTGCCATATGACAAAAGTTTAGACGTGTCCAAATTTAAAGCATTTGCAGATGACAATTTAAGTGTGGCACAAATCGAGATTTCTATTTGATAGGGTAGAAAACATTAAGGGAAAATGAGAAAATGCCGGTTACCAGCATTTTCATTTTTTCCACAATGTTTTCAAAAGGCCTCTTCATCAGGGTCGTTGAATTTCAGGATTGTGTGGTAGGGGTTTAAAAATTTACCACACAATGCCGACTTTTAATGACCCTGAGAAAGAAGCCTTTTGAAAACATTGTGGGAAAAGGAGAAAATGCTGGCAATCAGCATTTTCTCCCTTTCCCACAATGTTTCCTACCCTTCCCAAAATAAATTAAAATTTTTCAGTCACAACTGTTTTGTTGTCTGCAAATGCTTTTAATTTGGACAAGTCTAAAATTTTGTCATGTAGTTAAAAGTTAAAACTTTTTACCAGATGTCAAAATTCTGGGCTTATCCAAGTTGAAAGACCTTACAGACAGTGTATCAAATGAAGCTCATATGATAAAATTCAATTCAAAAGGGTAGAAAACACTGTGGGGAAAAAGACAAAATGCTTTACTAATTTTGAAAAATAAAATGAGCCCAACTTTGGGTAGATTGTTGCCCACTGCAGGTATTATCTGAAAACTTACCTGTAGGTCATCTGCATCTACTCTTTTATTGTAGAAAATCAGATTATGGGAAAATGGGAGAAATGCTAAATGAAAACTGATTGAATGTCTGGTGTTCAATCTGTTTTAAAAATTCTTTCAGTTATATCACGGCTGCCAGTGCAACAATCCATGGTTTACCACAGCTTCTTTTTACCTGTACTTTGTATGTACAATATTCTTCCCAAGCCATGAGCTGCTTTCCCACCTAACCATCATCGAAACAATGATCAGCGGTGAGAGAGGAATGAATCCTGTTCCAATAACTATCAGCAATCCTTGGAAAGAAACTGACCTAGCTGGGAATTAGAACAAGCTACCCCATGTTCTCAAGGCCTGTACGCTACCAACTGTGCTAAAGGGATTGAGAGAATAAAAGTGTGGGCGACAGTAGTGTAGGGGTAGAGAAATGGCCTCTCACATTAAAAGGTATGAAGTTCACATCCTATAGCAAGCTGGGTCAACCCCTTTGAACTACCAACATTACTGTGCAAGTAATGGTTAACTCTTTACCGCAGAATCCCGACTTTTAACGACCCTGGGAAAGAACCCTTTTGAAAACATTGTGGGAAAAGGAGAAAATGCTGGTAACCAGCATTTTCTCCTTTTCCCACAATGTTTTCTAAACTTCCAAAAAAACAAATTTCAGTTTTTGAGCCACGTTCCTTTTGTCGTCTGCAAATGCTTTCAATTTGGACAGGTCTAAAATTTTGTCGTGTGGTAAAGAGTTAAAGTTTGAAAGAAGTAATCATCAAGAGTGATTAATAAAGCTGTGGGAACTTGTTTTACAAGAGATGTAAAATAAACAAGCCATGCTCTAACTAAAAGAGGGTATAATGCATCTCAGGGATACATTATACAATGCATGTCATAACGTACATGGCATAATTATGGATCAATATAATCCATTTTGTCTAGCAACCCACCGAATCAAGCAATAGAATGCATCTTTGACATGTGGAAAACTGACCAAGAGCAAAAAAATACTGAACCAGATCAACCTGAGTGGACTGTGCAGGCTGACATGGGTCGATACTTTTTGCAGATGCATTAACCCTTTACCGCACAATGCCACCTTTTAACGCCCCTGGGAAAGACGCCTTTTGAAAACATTGTGAGAAAAGGAGAAAATGCTGGTAACCAGCATTTTCTCCTTTTCTCACAATGTTTTCTACCCTATCAAAGAAAAAAAGCACCACCTGAGCCACACTGATATTGTCATCTGCAAATGCTTTCAATTTGGACAAGGCAAAGATTTTGTTGTCTGGTAAAGGGTTAAACCCCCTTTTCACAGAGCATAGCTCCAATAGTTTTACACTAAACTAAGAAAAATGATATCGGCCTGGAAATACATCAAGATAAATGATCAAACATCACAAGTCAACACAGTCATGATTTTAACAAAGGCAAAGACATTTTGAATCTTCACATATGCATATACCTCTTGATCTTATGATAAAACCCATTTTTTTTCAATGTTTCTTTTTTTTTTTTTTTTAACCCTTTACAAACAACAAAATTCTGGACTGGACTAAACTGAAAGCAATTGCAGATGATAAATGTAGCTCCAGTGATTATTCCAGTCTTTTATAGGGTAGAAAGCATTGTGGGAAAGGGAGAAAATGCTGATTATCAGAATTTTCTCCCTTTCCCACAATGTTTTCAAAAGACTTTTTCCATAGAGCTGTTAATAGGCAGTGTTGCGCAGCAAAGGGTTTAGCAAAAAATAACCAGAAACAAGGTTTATAAATTCTTACTTTTTAGTTTTTTCTTTAACCCTTTACCAAACAATCCCCTGTTTGAATGACCCTGAAGAATACTGCTTATGAAAACGCTTTTGGAAAAGAACAAAATGCTGGTCATTTGCATTTTCTCCTTTTCCCACAATGTTTTAAAAAGCTTTATTCCCTTGGGTTGTTGAAACACGGTATTGTTTGGTTCCAGGTTAAAGCTCACAAGGCTAAACAGAAAAAGTACAAATAAGAGCACCACATGCTCGTGCCAACACTCAGCTGTAGTTGCTTTCAGAAATGAGCCATGCTCTGTGACAAGGGGGTTTAATGCATCTGCAAAAAGTATCGACTGCGCAGGCTGACCTGTGTTGAAACTTTTTGCTATCAGTAAATTTGCTGCATGTCAAAGGACATTCTAACTGAAGATTCAGCCAAATTTCAGACAAAATGGACTTCATGGATCCACAATTATGTGATGACTTGCTTAGTATGATGCATCAGAGAAGACACATTAAACCCCCTTTTCCCAAACTGCAGTTCATTTACATATGATCCATGCTCTGGCAAAAGGGGCTTAATGCATCTCCGTAATGCATAATAAGAACCAAGCCATCATATAATTATGGATCAACAATAGACTCTTTTTCTAACAACTGACTGGCCCTTGAAAAACAGAAAACTTACCAATAGCGAAATGTTTCCGCCCAGGTCAGCCTGCGCTGACCTAGGTTGATACTTTTCACAGATGCATTATGACCCCTTTTTGCAGAGCATGGCTCATGTATACAGGGCATATTTTATCCATGCAACAGTGCTACTTGAATCACATAACTGTGTCAAAAATACTTTAAGAGTTTCCTACCCCTCTACTATGTGTTTCCCTTCAGATAGTTAACATCAAGCAGGAGCTTGAAGTAAAATGCATCGGTAACAACGTGGATGTCAGAAAATGTAGCAGTTCTCTCATACTGTCAACACACACAATGACTGAGCTATGATGACTTCTCCACATTGCCTTAACTCTTTATCAAACAACAAAAAATGTAGACTAGTCCAAAGTGAAAGCATTGGCAGACGACAATTTAAATGTGACTCAAATGATGGAATTTGTCATTGATAGGGTAGGAAACATTGTGGGAAAAGGAGAAAATGCTGGTTACCAGCATTTTCTCCTTTTCCCACAATGTTTTCAAAAGGTTTCTTTCTCAAGATTGTTAAAACTCGGGATTGTGTGCTAAAGGGTTAATAAAACAACAGAGTAAAAATATTACCTGTAGTGTTGTGTATCTTAACAATATGTTTCACCATTTGAAACATCACTGTTACCTGGGAAACCACGGGACCTTTGACCACATGGATGATTGGAGCTGATGCTGTCATTCTCTGTTACAGAAACACAAAATAAAGAAGAAATTAGCTGATGAAAAAATATACTGGTCCATAACTGGACTTGATTGTAGGCCTACTTATGTGTGTCCTGGGCTTCACTATAGGCCAGTACTCTAATGTGTCTTGTCAAATGACACTCCCCAGATAAACTACAAGCTCTAAGTGAGGATCAAACATAAAAGTCAACCCTTTAGAACACAGTCCCGTGTTTAAACAATTTAAAAAAGTAAATTTTGAAAACATTGTGGAAAAAGGGGAAAATGCTGGTAAGCACGATTTTTTTCTTTTTGCTACTATGTTTTATTCCACGTCAAAAACAGAATGCAACTTTTGAGATGCACTGGATTTATCATTTCTAAGTGTCTTCAGTATGGAAAAATCTTAAATTTGTTGTGTGGTAAAGGGTTCAAAGGTTTGTTCTGTTGTTCCCTCAAATGACAGACTTGACTGTGCTCCTATTACGTGAAGGGAAATTGGCAAAGCGTTTCTGATCAAAACCAACTGGTATTTTTCCCTCTGTCACTCCCTTTGTGTGTTCAGACATGCAGCCTTAGTATGGACATCAGACAGAGATGGCAGGGTTTTCAGAAGTTCACCAGAGGGCCAGGGACCCTTGAAACTGGAAAAATGGAGATGTCAATCTCTCAAATTGAGCAATTTGCTAGATGTGATTTTCAAACTTGAAACTTAAGTAGTGTTTTTCAAGAAAAGTCAGTAGGTATTTTTTTTTTTTTGACGAATGATATCCTGAATGTGTCAATGAATAAATAATATTCTGAATGCAGACCAAGTTTTGTAGACTGAGCATCACTTTATTATTTTTAAAAATATTAGTGATAAAATTGGGAAAAACAAGCTATGTTTGAGAATTTGCTGGGGTCCATATTTGACCTCAAATTTGGGATAGAAAAATCCCTGGTTTTATCCTACTTTCACTCCCCAAAATCTTACCTTTGCCTGACCATCTGGGAGAAAGAGGTATGCCCCACTCCTGTCTCCATTGTGATTCTTGGTCCCATACGTCACAAACTCCATGTTGATTTTATGCTCAGCTCCATCTTCCTTTGTGAACACAGACTGAAAACATATGACTATGAGCCACACTCTGACAAAAGGGGGCTTAATGTATCTCCTTGATACATGATACCAATCAAGCCATCCCATAATTATGGATTCATAATAGCCACTTTTTTTTAACAACCGACTTAATCATGAGGTAGACTGGTCCTTGGACATACAGAAAATTGACCAATAGCGAAACGTTTCAGCCCGGGTCAGCCTGCACGGACTGCGCAGGCTGACCTGGATTGATACTTTTCGCAGATGCACTAAGCCCCCCTTTTCATACAGCATAGCTCATATAGGATTGAACATAGGTTGGCATATGAGATTAAATTTTATTTACTTTTTACCACAACAATAAAGAAAAAAAAAAAAGAAAAAAAAAGACTTGTTCAAATCAAAATCATTTGTAGATGACAAATGTAGCTGAAATGATGGTAAGTGATTGTGAAAGTGTAGAAAACCTTTTGGAAAAAGGAAGAAATGCTGGTTAGCAACATTTTCGCCTTTTCCCACAAGTTTTTCAAAAGGCTACTGAAACTCAAGTTTGTGTGGTAAACATTTAAACGAGTCTAGGAAAGTGTAATAAGTTGAGCCTCTAGAAAAGTCCATGAATAAAACCTGGGCCCGTATTAACCAACCATTCTTAAGAACATTTTTGGTCTTCATATCTCAGATTTTCTAAATATGAAAGTAGCACAACATCTGATTGGCTAAACCAAATGGTGTTAGCCAATCAGAAGTTGTGTTGCTTTCAAATCTAGAAAATCTTGGGGAATAAGACTGAGAACATTCTTAACAATGGTTGGTGAATACCATCCCTGATTAACATCTTTGAATGAAGTATAATTATCTAGGTGAATGCAGATAGACGGAAAGACGGGCTGAATCTAGTGAATCCACAAAAACATTTGAGCCATGCTCTGGCAAAAGGAGTTTTACTTTATCTCAGTAATGCATTCTACCAAGCAAGTTATATAATTATGGACCCATAAAATTCATTTGTCTAACTACCGACTGAATCATGAGGTAAACTGGTCTTTTGACTAATAGAAAATTCACCAAAAGCAAAAAGTTTTGACTGCGAACTGCACAGGCATACCTGGGATCTACTTTTTGCAAATGTGTTAGACCCCCATTTCAAAAAGCATGGCTCATTTCTTTTACAGGGTATAAAAAGTTATATGTCAAAAGTATTATGTGACAGTGAAAGATTGACTTACATTCAGGAGACCATTAGACCCAGAAAATGATGCAACAAAGTACAGATTGTCCAGTTTGAAATCAGTTCCTGAACTTTTGGTTACAGAGAAAACAGCTCTGAAATGACAGATAGTTGCTTCAACATGCCATTGTATCAACTCGGTATAAACACTTGTATCTAACAGCCAGCTATAAAAGTAAACTTGTAGGTAACTACTACATGCAACAGCTTGGTCAGCCAAACATGACTAATCACAGAAGGGTGTTTGCTTGACCAAGCTGCATTGCTGTAAAAGCTTGCTCACAAGTGGGATTGTTACCACATTGCACATTGCTTGGCTATTGACATACATCTATACAAAAACTGTATATCTGCACAAGCAAGCTTAACAGAGACACTGATTGTAGTGGTATATACTTGACTGTGCTTCATGATATAACAGTTCAACTCCCTACCACACAACAAAATTTTAGACCAGTCCAAATTAAAAGCATTTGCAGGCAACAAATGAAATGGGGCACAAACAACAGTATCTGTCTCTGAGATCACTGAAAACATTGTGGGAAAAGAAGAAAATGCTGGTCACCAGCATTTTCTTCTTTTCCAGCAATGTTTTCAAAGGCCTTCTTCTTCAGGGTCGTTAAAACTTAGGATTGTCTGGTAAAGAGTTAATACATCTAGGTTTGAGTATACCTTATCTGAAAGATCTGTTACATTTTCACATACAATGACTGCAATCATGAAATGAAGTGTTCGACACCCAGCCAGTGCAGAGTCCATCTTTTAATAAGTCAGCAGTTTTATTTTTTCACTTGACACTCTTAACAAAAGACAACCATGAGTTTATAAACTTTTTAAAAAATTGTTGGAAAATGAGAAAATACTGCAAACCAGCACTTTTTCCATCTACCACAATGTTTTCTATCCTTTCAGAATAAAATCTCATCATTTGAGCTGTTTACTTTGTCTTCTGCAAAGTTGTACAAATGTTGATTATACCTTTTTACAAAATCATGTCCAAAGTTATCTGCTGCCGATATCTTTAGGTAAACATTAATTTAAAACATACAAAGAATGTACAAAAGACAAACTCCCTACCAAGGTGAACTTCGGAAAACTGTGTCAAGACCAAATAAAAAGATCAGTCAATTATTAATGTTACTTACGATTCCACATTTGTGTCTGAATTTATAATCTGTATAGTTGGAAACACATTCTGCGGGTTTGAACCTCTACTGACCCGACTAACGGTGTAGCGTAGAATTCCTAGTGCAGGGATTAGTAATCTAAATGACACCTGTAAAATAAAGATCATAAACAAATACACTATTTAATGCTTTACCACAAAATCACTTTCTTTTTTCAATGACCCTGATGGAAAATGCTCCGAAAACATTGTGGTAACCAGCATTTTCTCCTTTTCTCACTATGTTTTCTACCCTATCCCGAAAAATCCCACAGTATGAGCAACATTCGACATGTTGTTTGCAAATGCATTAGATATAAACAAGTCTATAATAGTTTTTTTGGTATAACGAAAAAAAAAATCTGAATGATTTGATTCCTAATATCAATTCCTATGTAACCTTACTCTTGACCAGATGTCAAAATTCTGGACATGTCCAAATCCAACGCATTAAAGACAACAAATTAAATATGGCATAAATGGTCTGAACCGTCTTTGGGTAGTAGAAAAGAAAATATTGTGGGAAAAGGAGAAAATGCTGGTAACCAGCATTTTCTCCTTTTTCCCAAAATATTTTCAAAAGCCTTCTTTCTCTGGACTGTATGATAAAATATTAATGTCATGTACACATTCATTGTTCTGTACTGAGTAACATGTTTATGTAGTTACTTGTTTCAGATATTATCAAGACATACATCTCAACCCTATTATTAGGTTTGAAAGGTGAATTGAGAGTGAAAAAAACTTGGGTTTTTCTTTCCTAAAGTTTGATACCAACAATTTAGCTTTTACCAATATACAATTATCAGTAAGTTTCTTCATCGTTAGAACAAAATAAAATGAGCCATACTCTGGCAAAAGGCATTTAGTGCATCCCTGAGATCTCTTATATCAAGCAAGTCATCACATAATTATGGATCCATAAAATCCATTTTGTCTAAAAATCAACTGAACAGGAGGTAGACTGGTCCTTGGACATGCAGATAATGGGCCAAAAGCAAACTGAACAGGCTTACCTGGGTCATTACTTTTTGCAGATGCATGACTCAAATACATCGTTTGATAATAAATTCAATGCTAACAGTAAGCTGGTCTTTTTACATGTATACCTTTCTCAACAGATTTCTTAAAGTTTAGGGTAGAATCATAAATCAATACTAGCTATGGATGAGAAACAAGCAATATTATTTTATTTTACCACATAACTACCTTAAGTTTCAGTATAATACAGCCATTGCAACTTTTCTTATCCTACACATGTTTGAGAAAAGTAATTTGTGCAAATTTGGTTAAAGCTCTGTAATTAAAAACCTAAATTCAGAAAAATTGTTGACCCAGATATCTCTGTGAATTTAATTGTCAGAATTGATGACTGTGAAACAGCTGCAAATTTCATAATCTTTGGATTCAAAACAAAATCAATATATGCAACTTTCTTTGGAACTATTTTTTTTTCCGTGATGTCAACACCTGTCAAAGAAACCTGTCAAAGAACCGAACTGACCACAGGTATAGTGAGATGCTAGAACACATCATCAACTATAATTCTTGAGATACAGCTATGTGGTAAAAACAATCTTACATTTGTTGGCTCTTGAGGTAAAATTTTATTAAATTTGTTGACAAAAACATGTTACTAAGCTTGCCAAATGCTTGTATAATAACCCTTTTTGTAAGGACTCATTTAACCCTTTACTGCACAATGCTGCCTTTTAACACCCCTGAGAAAGAAGCCTTTTGAAAACATTGTGGGAAAAGGAGAAAATACTGGTAACCAGCATTTTCTCCTTTTCCCACAATGTTTTCTGTCCTATCAAAGGAAAATTGCACTATTTGAGCCACATTGAAATTGTCGTCTGCAAATGCTTTCAATTTGGACAAGGCTAAAATTTTGTCGTCTAGTAAAGAGTTAAACACTGCATGCTGGTACCAATGCTCGGCTGCAGTTACTTCATTTTTAGTGAAAATTTGAAGTAAAAACAAAACTGGGCAATACCTGTGTCAAAAATATTTTGATGGTTACCTGCCCCCATTGTATTGGTTCCCCCTTTCAATAGTTCACAAATAGTCCAAGTTTGAAGTAAATATCTTCAGTAATAACAGAGATATGATAAAATGTCAAAGTTTTTGAGGACAACTACAGGGCTATGACAGTACCATGTTTTCTTCAAGCAGCCAAGCTAATAACATTTTATCTCAAATTCCAACACACGTCAGTTCCTATATAATCTTGAATGCTTCTAAGTCTTTTTATGTTATATCACTGGATTAAACCACCCAAGCCTGAAGACTTACCTCAAATTTGGTTGAAGAAATTTCTTTGGGATCTTCCCAGACTGGGTTGACTTGTGTGGGAACAGTTTGTCCCTGTGAGTCCTTGACAACTACATGTGGAGAGTCCACATAGATACACACAGTGTGGTCCCTGTCTTGGGCTAGTGAGTTGTAGAACATAACTCCCCTGAAACATAGATTTGAGCCATGCTCTGTGGAAAGAAGGTTTAATGCAAAAAGTATCAAGTCTGCACTGGCTGACATGTGTCGAAACCTTTTTACTATTAATTTTCAGTATGGCCAAGGATTATTCTATCTCCAGATTCTGTTGGATTTTAGACAACATGCTGATAACCAGCAATTTCATCTTTTTCCACAATTTCCTTTCACCCTTTGACAGACAAATTTATACTCTGAGTGATATTCAATTTTTTGTTTGCAAATGCTTTCATTTAACCCTTTCCCAAACAAGCCCTGGTTTTCACGTGTATGTAGTACAAGTCTTTTGAAAACACTGTGGGAAAAGGAGAAATTGCTCGTAACGAGTGTTTTCTACCCTTTTTGAGACCTTTCTGCCATTTTCATTAAATTTAAAATTGTTGTCTGCAAACTCTTTGAATTTGGACCAGTCCAAAATTTGTTGTTTGGGAAAGGGTTAAAGGGTTCTAATTTTTTTTTCTCTTGGTAAGGATCTAAGGTGAGTGAATATAGTGCTATGACCAATGGCGTCGCAATATACTTCTCATAAACATGTGCAAGATCTGTAAACTTTGTACTGGGTGAATACACTGAAAACAGTTGCAGAAATGTGATGAGACTATTTCTATACCTGGGTTGTCCACCAGCTTCCCCCAGTTTAATGATAGATTTCTCTGGTAGTGAATCATGCGCTTCACGAACTTCGTCCTAAAAAAAAATTGCATAGTTATTAACCCTTTCCCAAACAAGCCCTGGTTTTCACGTGTCTGCAGTACAAGTCTTTTGAAAACACTGTGGGAAAAGGAGAAATTGCTCGTAATGAGCAATTTCTCCTTTTCCCACAGTGTTTTCTACCCTTCTGGAGAACTTTCTGTCATCTTCATCAAATTTAAAATTGTCGTCTGCAAACTCTTTCAATTTGGACCAGTCTAAAATTTATCTTTTGGGAAAGGGTTAAAGTCAATGATCACTGAAGACATTAACTTGGTTCAAAATTTACCAAAAAACTTGTACAATTGACAAACAGGAGCAATTTTCAAAGAGAAAGAATTCAAAGAATATATCTCTTTTGCAAAAGTAATGAAACTACCTTTGGAAAAGGGGCACATTCCTCTTACTTGTTTCATACAAAAGACAATAGACACGTAAAAATCACTCTATTTCATGTTTTTTATAATGGCTAGAGATCTTTATAATTTTTGATCTGCAGTTTTACTACACAATCCTGGTGTGTAATGACCCCAAGGAAGAACTTAGCAAAAAATTCTGGGAAAAGGAGAAAATGCTAGTTTCCAACATATTTTCCTTTTTCTACAGTTTTTTCAACCTTTTCGAAGACAGAAATCAAGTTTTCAGCTTCATTCAGTTTGTTGTCTGATAATGTTTTCAACTTGGACCAGTCTAAAACTTTGCCATCTGGTGAAGAATTTTTATAGGTGGCTGCTAAATACAAGTGCCCATCAACAGAGGTTTGACTGTATATAGACTTACAACATTGTATAATGGTGTTCCTTCAACTAGCTGATAGCTTTGTTTCTCATCCAAAGAAAGGTATGTAGCACACTCTTTTATCAACAGTTTTGTATCATGCAAGGAGGAAAGTAACCTGCATTGAAAAAAAATAAGAATTTTTGTCTTATCCCTTTACCAAAGGGGAATATAGTTTTGATACATGAATGCCTATATATTGCCAACATTCCTTGGCAATTTCATGTCTGTCTGCAACATTCAAAGGCTATTTCATGTTTTTTCACTATGGCATTTTATAGCAATTCAATGTCTGTCTATGCAACATTCAGTTGCAATTTTATGTCTGTCTATATGCATCATTTCATAGAATTTTTTTTTCTGTCTATTAGTAGATTTTAATATGCATTATTTCAAATCTCTCTGTGCAGCATTTGATGGCAATATCATATCTGCCTGTCTGGCATTCAATAGCCATTCTATGTCTGTGCAGCTTTTGATGGCAATTTCATGTAGGACAGTGTGGTATTCAATGGTGATTTTATATTTCTGCACAGAATTCAAAGACAATTCAATTTCTGTTTATCCCTTTACCAAATGACAATTCTTAGACATGTCCAAATTGAAAGCATTTGCAGACGACAATTTAGAAGCAGCTAAAATAAATATTTCTGTCTTTGATTGGGTAGAAAACCTTGTGTGAAAAGGAGAAAATGCTGGTTACCAGCATTTCTCTCCTTTTTTCGCAATGTTTTCGAAAGGCTTTTTTTCTCAAGGTCATTAAAAGTCAGGATTGTGTGGTAAGGGGTTTCACACCATTCAATGGCAATTTCAGGCCTGTGTATCACTAAATAGCAACAACATTTCTGTCTTTACACGCTGCATTCAATTACATCCCTCAGAGTTGCTAAAGCATAGATTTGTCTGGTAAAGGGCTAAAATGACATTTATAGCATCAAGACTAGGGGTGGGGGGGGGGGGGGGTGGCGGCTCATATTCAATTAATATAGCAATAATTGGCACCCAAATATCACTTCACTGAGGTGTCAAACTCAAATGATGATAGGTGTGACAAATACATGTATATTGAAAAGTTCAAAAACCTATCAATGACCTTAGGGCCATTTATACATGCCAAGTATTTTTGTCAAAAACTGACTAAATTAACATCTTATTTGATTCTCAGCCTTCACTGTTCTAACCTGCCACTGAACATTTCTAAATTTACTCTTGTTTCTTATTCTACCCAAAGGACACAACAAGCAGTCTTTTTGTTGTTTCAGAAAACTATGATTCCAGGTATGCAACATTAAATCTTTACAAAAACAAAATCATTCAACACAGCAATGCTGGACTGCTATTACAGAACCCTGCTAATTAAAGGGTCAAATGATATCAGAATATCATAAATATTAAACGATGTAATGCTTAATGTCTTAAATTTTCTTAAACTTCTTCAATTGGAAATGTTCTTCCAGTTTCAATTTCACTCCAAATACTTTTAAATATTAAAATGCAAAAATGAAAAAAGTTCATAGTACAATTTAAAACACATTTCAAAGGCTGAATTCTAAAAGAGATATCCAATGAAATGAAGGTTTTCATTTTTTCCACCATTTTTGAAAATTGATTCTATGCAAGTACATAGTTGCTTAGTGAACATATAATTCAGATACTCAAGTCTGTCAGTAGTTTCAACAATATCATCATGTTATGAATTTTTTTCTTGGGTCCCCTGAGCATTACTGTAAGCAGAGTTTACTGGAGTTAACACTGACAACAAATAATTGTGAACGGAAACAGAATCACAGCACATGATTTGGTATGTTTGGTTTGTATTGGAGTTTAACACCATTTTAACCCTTTCCCAAACGACAAATTTTAGACTCTTTCAAATTCAAAACATCTGCAGGCAACACATTCAAAGTTGGTACAGATGAGCTTAAGGTCTCTGATAGGGTAGAAAACATTGTGGGAAAAGGAGAAAATGCTGGTTACCAGCATTTTCTCCTTTTCCCACAATGTTTTCAAAAGTCTTCTTCCCCAGGGTCGTGAAAACCAGGGATTGTTTGTTAAAGGGTTAATAGCTCAGGTCATATCACAGCGGTCAGTGACCCACCCATGTGTATCCTGGCTTTCTCACACCAGTACTGACACAACTTTCTTTCCAAAGCCACTGACTACTTTTCTCACATGTATCAGAGGTGAGAGGCGAAAAATTGCCTGAAAGAAAGTTTGCTTCAACCAGGTATAAAACTCGCAACCACCAGGTCACGAGTCAGATATGCTAACCACTGAGCTACCCGAGCAGGCAGCATCACAGGATAATATCCCAGAGGACAAAAGTCCAATAGGACAAAATCCCCTTCTGGCAATATCCCTACAATTGCAGAGGCTCAATATGACAACAGCCTCATGCCCATAATATATAGTCAAAGACATAACAACAAAAACTTACTTATTCCCATAATCCACCACAACGAAATCTTTAGCAGTTCCTGTTATACCATCATGGTGTTGAAATAAACCAAGATTTCGTCTGGCGCTGATCAGTTTTGCCATAAATGATTTTGTCGGAAAGTTACTGTGTCTATCTCTCCTTGCTCTTGTAGATGCCAAAGAAAACAGAATTTCTGCTGCCCTGGATAAAAGTTTCAAATTAATTTAAGCAGCTCTCTGGCAAAAAGGGGTTTAATGCATCGTAATGATACAATGTACCAACCAAGTCATCACACAATTATGGATCCATAAAATCTATTTTTTTTTTAACGAAAGACTGATTCATGAGGTTGACTATTCCTTGGACATGCAAGAAAATTTACAATAGCAAACAGTTTCTATCTGTAAACTGTTTGCTATGTTTGCCTGAGCAGGGTGACACAGGTTGATACTTTTTGCAGATGCATTCAACCCCTTTTTGCACAGCATGACTCATTTGTTAGACTATATCCTAAGGGTAGTGTCACCAGAGTGTCAGCCTCTCATATCAAAGGTTCCCAGTTTAAATCCTGTGATGAGCAGCAGCAACCCTTGAACTACATGCACCATAGCATAAGTACTGGTAAAGGTTTGTGTGAAGCAGTTACCTGATTCTAATGTACTTCCCCAAAATTACTTTTGCACACATACACAATTCCATAAAGAAACACACAGACTGAAGGGATGATTTCAGTTTACCCCCATAAATATTTGAGCCATGCTCTGTGAAAAGGGGGATTAATGCATGGCAAAAACTATTCATGCAGGTCAGACTGTGCAGTCTGTGCAGGCTGACCTGTGTTGAAAGTTTTTGCCTTTGGTAAATTTTCCACATGTCCAAGGACCATTCTACTCATGATTCAGCCGGTTGTTACACAAGATGGATTTTATGGATCTATCATGATATGATGACTTGCTAGGTATGATGCATCACGAAGATTAAACCTCCTTTTGCTACAGTGCCACTCAAGTGTCAACCCTCGAACAAATTCAAATTGTAAACATAGAACAAATTGAATGCAGCTTGAAATCAATAATTTTTTTGTCTTCATTGTGAAAAAAGGAAAAAAAGCCGATAACCAGCATTTTCTCCTATATCCAATCTTGTCAAATTTTTTTTTTCAAAAAAGTTTGGAAAACATTGTTGAATAGGAGAAAATGCTGATTACCAGAATTTTCTCCTTTATCCGATCTTTTCAAAAACTTTCTTCAAAAAAGTTTGGAAAACATTGTAGAAAAGGAGAAAATGCTGGTTAAGGGTTAAAATGATAAATGGAAGACAAAAACATTAAATATGGACAATAACATCAAACATGGACGGTGACATTAAAATTAATATGAACAATAACATTAAAGGTGGACAATAACATTAAATATGGATACTAACATCACACATGGACAATGACATTAAATATGGACAAAAACAATAAAGGTGGAGACTGGAATTTATGATGGACAATAAGACATTAAAAGTGAATAATAACATCAAATATCAACTATAACATCAAAGATGGGCAATAATATAAAAGATGGACAATACCTTTAAATATGGACAAAAAACATTAAAAGTAAACAATAACATTAAAGGTAGACAATAACAATAAAGGTAGATAATAACATTAAAGATGGAATCTAACAATAAGATCATAGGCATAGCCAGGATTAAAATAATGATACACACAGGGAGCTGTATGACGATGTTTGCTTGACAGCATGATGTTACATGAAAAGTAACCATTTATTGTAAAGCATCGAGGAATTCCCTAGTCATCAGTGCATCAATTCAACCCATCAATTTAGTTGATAAGGCATTCAGATCTGGAGAAAAAGCAATACATGTAGATGCCATTGTTATTTATAACTTTGTTCACCAACATTTTATATACACATGTGCGTATTGTGCGTAATGGGTGCTTCACCCTTGAAGATGGAATATAACATTCAATAAAGAAAGTTTCAAGGTCATCTGTTAACATACATACCTGAGATGACTCTCAAAGACTCGGTCAATGTGTTTATAAAATGGCCTTGACGTATAATAACCACTCCAGTAGTGATCATCTTTATCTGCATATGAGAAGAAGTCTCCGTTTAGGACTGGGTAGTCACTGGGTTTCTCGCCTGGGTTCACTTTGAAATCATTGTATAGAGAGTTGAAATAATCTGACAATGTTCCAAACTGGGCCTGTAATCAAACATAATACCTGGGTCCGTATTCATAAACCATCCTTGAGAACGTTATTAGTCTCATTCACCAGAATTTTCTAAATTTAAAAGTAACATAACTCCCAGTTGGCTAAACCATATGGTTTGTCCAATTAGAAGTTGTGCTCATTTCAAACTTAGAAAAACTTGGAGAATAAGACTAAGAATGTTCTTGAGAATGATTGGTGATTACGGACCATGGTTCTTCATTACTTGATCACTGCCAATGGCAAGATAGACAGCTTTTGCTGATGACACAGATCATGATCAAACTGCACAGAATGTGCAGTCTGATCTTGTATCTGCATCATCTGCTACCTGATGCTAAATTATGATCAAAGCAGTCTTCTACAGTAGTGGAACTGTACCTTCACACCAAAAAAAAACTTCAAGTCATTTAATTGGCAGCAAAAGGATTTAAGATTACAATACACAGCTAGAACATCAAAACTCTTTACCAGATGACAAAATTTTGGACTAACCAAATTGAAAGCTTTCGAAAACAAATAAAATATAGCTCATTTGATGGAATAGTCTTTAAAGTAGTAAATGACATTGAAAGTAAAAGAGAAAATGCTGATAACTAGTATATTCTTCTTTCCCATCAATATGCATCTTTTTATCTATGAAGCTACACCTATCTCTCTATCTTTCAACCACCTTCCACCTCTCTATTAATGTGTCTCCACCCATCTCTCTATCTAGTGACCTCCACCCACCTCTCTATCCACCTATCTCCACCCAACTCTCTATCATCCCAACACCTCCTACCTCTCAATCTTCCTTCCTCCACCCACCTCTCTATGAACCAACCTCCAACTATCTCATTTTCCTGCCTCCATCCATCTCCCTATCTACCTACTTTTACCCACCTCTCTATCCACCTACCTCCATCCACCTCTCTACTAACCTACAACCTCCTATCTCTCAATCTAGCTACATGTACCTCTATTTACCACTCTATCACCCTACCTCCACCCTCCTCTCCTATCTACTTACCATCTCCCACCTCTTGTCTACTGTTTCCTCCACCCAACTCTCTATCTTCCTACCTCCACACACCTTTAAATCTACCTACCTCTACCCCAAGTTGTGGATTCAGTTTAAGATAATCAAAGATTTTTTTGTAGTTGATAAACTGTTTGTCCCATTCATCCTCCTTGTCATATCTAAAGTCATCTCCAAGTGGTATAAACAATGACTGACTTCTATACAGAGAGGCTTTTTTCTTCCACTGATCAATAATCATCCCTGTTCTGAAATAAACAACCCAAAAAGATTCTGGAAAAACATTTTGCTGAATTTGTTTATTTGGATAGTATTTTTGACATTATTTCAGTTATGTTGCTGTAGTCAGTGCATCTAGCCATGCTTTCCTGGAGTTTCTTTCACCAGTACTTTGTTCAATATTCTTCCAGAGCAACTGGCTGCTTTCGCACATAATTATCACTGAAACATTGTTGAAACAATAATCGGTGGTGAGGGGGGAATGAGTCATGTTGCAATGTTTATCTTCAATCCTCATACAGAAACTGGCAGAGCCTGGGATTGGAACCAGCTAGCCCCGCTAGAAATCACTGGAGGAAATGTCAAGTGTATAGAGTATATATCTAATTTGGGGTTCATTTAAGATATTTTTCATCAAGATTCAAAAACTAGGGTTATATGAAATTGCTCAAACTCAATGTTTTTTCCTTGTTTGACATTTTAGATCAAACACTGGTTAAAAGTGTGTTTATTTTCAGAAATTCAAATTTTGAACATTAAAAGGATCAAAAAACAAGTACTCAAATATATATATACACTGAAAAACAAATACTTGAATACTGATATTTGGTATTCATTCCATTCCCTTTAATGACAGACGTACATGTACATGTATGGTAAAAAAATGTCTGTCTGTTCTTCACTTCATCTGTTTGCCACAGTCTCTAAGATATCAGGATTTAATTTTCCTATAATCTATTGGATAGACAACTGCAAAGCACAGGTGAATAAATCCTTTACCCAACAATTCCTTATTCTTGTAATTGACTGATTGATTGATTGATTGTATGGTGTTTAACACTGTTTTCAACATTATTTCAGCAATAGCATTGCAGTCAGGGAACCTATTGATGCTTTCCTGGATTTGGTTTCACCAGTGCCATTCTTCCCAAGCCACAAGCTGCTTTCCCAGACAACCATTGTTGAAACAATGATCACTGGTGAGAGAGGAATGGATTCTGTCACAATGATTATCATCAATCCTCAGAAAGAAATTGGCTGAACTGGGGATTCAAACAAGCCACCCCTTGTTCTCAATTCATGTATGCTACCCTCTGCCCTGCCAGGGCTTAGCTCAAACTTTTATGACCAGATCCTCATGAAGAAGGCCTTTGAATACCTCCCAACTCTTTTAGAAATAAATCCCAAAATTAAATTTTAAATTCTGAATTAACTGATCATTTTCCCAAAATGTTTCCCAGCATTTGAGCATTATCAAATATGTCATCTGTAAACGTTTTCAGAGAGTTTAGACAAATACTTCACATACATACCTCTCTGCTACATTGCTGTCTGTTATGACTTGTGGGGGTTTTCTCCAGGGACAATTATAGGAACTGCCGGGTAAACGACGAAAGTCAAATTGACAACAGATGGCAGGTTCTGGACCGCATGTATGTGGAATGTCGTACGAATAAAATGGCATCATGTGACAGAGCATGTCAGTAGTTCCCTCATTATCTGTGAAGTCATTCAATATAAACAACAATGCATGTACGAGAGATAAAAGGATATTCTTGTATAACTTTTAAAAAAAAGACCCTGAATTTTGACAACCCCTAGTAAAAAGACTTTATAAAGCATTGTGTGGGACAACGGGAAAATGCTTGCAACAAGTATATTCTTCTTGTCCCACTAAATTTTTACCCCCTTTCAAAGAAAAATACAATCAGTTCAGCCATGTTTTCGTTGTTGTCTGCAAACACAGTATTAACCTTTACCACACAATCCCGAGTTTTAACGACTCCCGAGAAGAAGCCATTAGAAAACATAGTGGGAAAAGGAGAAAATGCTGGTAACCAGCATTTTCTCCTTTTCCCACAATGTTTTCTACCCATTCAAAGACAGAAATCTTCATTTTAGCAACAGTTAATTTAGTGTCTGCAAATGCCTTCAATTTGGATGTGCCTAAATTTTGTTGTTTGGTAAAGAGTTAATATGGACCAGCCTAAAAGTTTTTGTGAAGACTTCGGTGTTCAACTGAACATGACCAGTCTCCTTCATTACCAATAAAACTGTCCTGTCCTGAAAGGATCAATTATTAAGGCAGCATTCTGGCAAATTTTTTCTCATAGATGGAACAACTATCTCATCAGCCTGAAAAAACCTGGGACATAAACACATACAAATGTATTTCATAGAAAGGAGAAATAGCTGACTAAGAGCAATTTCTCCTCTAGCCACAATGTTTTCAATCCTGTTCTATACCAAGACGAAAAATTTTCTTGAATAGGATTTAACCCTGTTTTGAACATTATATCATTTATATTGCATTGGCCAGTGCACCTATCCATGCTTTCTTAGTGTCTCTTTTACCAGTACTTTGCACAATATTCTTTCTATGCCATCAGTCACAGTCCCACAGAACCATGGTCAAAACAACGATCAGCAGTGAGACAGGAATTAATTCTGTCACAACATCACAAAAAAACGTATGCTGAAAATCACAAGTAAACTGATTATTATTCTTTTTCAGGTAAAAAATAATCCTTTTGAGGATAAAGTACATTAACTCTTTATCAAACGACAAAGTTTTGTCTAGTCCAAAATCAAAGCTTTTGCAGATGATAATTTAAACGCAACTCAAATGATGAAATTTGTTTATGATGGGATAGAAAACATAGTGGAACAAGAGCGGCAAATTGTCGCAAGATACGCCCGTCTTACCCCAAGTTGTAAAGTTGGGGCATAATAATGATAAAGGGGAGGTATAGAAAAATAGTAGTGAAGAATATTTTTTTTACTGTTGATTGAAGATAATGGCAGTGTATTTGTGTTGACGGAACTCTTGTTTATTATTGTATTACTATTAACTCTTTACCACACAGCAAAAGTTTGGACTAGTCCAAATTGAAATCATTTGCAGTTTACAAACTAAATGTAACTCAAAAATTGAAATTTGGTTTGGAAAGGGTAGAAAACATTGTGGGAAAAGGAGAAAATGCTGGTGCATAAAAAATAAGCAATTTATATTTCATGTGCACTGCACTACCCCTTGATGAGATGTATCCAGCCCTAAAATTTCATAACCCGAGGTAGTATAGTTTGAGAGATATGCATCATACAAAATTCAAGTTCGAAAAAAAAACAAGAAAGGGCAATAACTGAAAAATTAAGCAAGCAAGAGTTGAAATTTATATGCACAGCACTTCCCCTTGATGGAATGTATCCACGCATGAAATTTCATATCCTTAGCTAGTATAGTTCTGAAGATATGCACTGGACAAAATTAAAGTTTCAAAATAAAGAAAGAGCAATAAGTCAAAAATTAAGCAAGAGTTATGGTTCATGTGCACTGCACTCCCAGTTGATGAGATCTATCTACGCATGAAATTTCATAGCCATAGGTAGTATAGTTTTGGAGATATGCTCGAGACAAAATTCAAGTATGAAAATAAGTCAAAAATTAAGGAAGGAAGAGTTACGATTCCTGTGCACTGCACTCCCCCTTAATGAGATGTATGCAGGCATGAAATTTCATAACCGTAGGTAGTATAGTTTTGGAGATATTCACCGGAGAAAATGCAAGTATGAAAAAGAAGAAAGGGCAATAACTGAAAAACTGAGGAAGCAAGAGTTATGATTCCTGTGCACTGCACTCCCCCTTAATGAGATGTATGCAGACATGAAATTTCATAACCGTAGGTAGTATAGTATTGGAGATATTCACCGGACAAAATTCAAGTATGAAAAACAACAAAGGGCAATAACTCAAAAATTAGGGAAGCAAGAGTTATGATTCCTGCGCACTGCACTGCCCCTTGATGAGATCTATCCATGCATGAAATTTCATAACCATAGGTAGTATAGTTTTGGAGATATGCTCCGGACAAAATTCAAGTATGAAAAACAACAAAGGGCAATAACTCAAAAATTAAGGAAGCAAGAGTTATGATTCCTGTGCACTGCACTGCCCCTTGATGAGATCTATCCACTCATGAAATTTCATAACCCTAGGTAGTATAGTATTGGAGATATTCACCGGACAAAATTCAAGTATGAAAAACAACAAAGGGCAATAACTCAAAAATTAAGGAAGCAAGAGTTATGATTCCTGCGCACTGCACTGCCCCTTGATGAGATCTATCCACTCATGAAATTTCATAACCCTAGGTAGTATAGTATTAGAGATATTCACCGGACAAAATTCAAGTATGAAAAACAAGAAAGGGCAATAACTCAAAAATTAAGGAAGCAAGAGTTATGATTCCTGCGCACTGCACTCCCCCTTGATGAGATCTATCCACTCATGAAATTTCATAACCGTAGGTAGTATGGTATTGGAGATATTCACCGGACAAAATTCAAGTATGAAAAACAACAAAGGGCAATAACTCAAAAATTAAGGAAGCAAGAGTTATGATTCCTGTGCACTGCACTCCCCCTTGATGAGATCTATCCACTCATGAAATTTCATAACCCTAGGTAGTATAGTATTGGAGATATTCACCGGACAAAATTCAAGTATGAAAAACAACAAAGGGCAATAACTCAAAAATTAAGGAAGCAAGAGTTATGATTCCTGCACACTGCACTCCCCCTTGATGAGATCTATCCACTCATGAAATTTCATAACCCTAGGTAGTATAGTATTGGAGATATTCACCGGACAAAATTCAAGTATGAAAAACAACAAAGGGCAATAACTCAAAAATTAAGGAAGCAAGAGTTATGATTCCTGCACACTGCACTCCCCCTTGATGAGATCTATCCACCCATGAAATTTCATAACCCTAGGTAGTATAGTATTGGAGATATTCACCGGACAAAATTCAAGTATGAAAAACAACAAAGGGCAATAACTCAAAAATTAAGGAAGCAAGAGTTATGATTCCTGTGCACTGCACTGCCCCTTGATGAGATCTATCCACTCATGAAATTTCATAACCCTAGGTAGTATAGTATTGGAGATATTCACCGGACAAAATTCAAGTATGAAAAACAACAAAGGGCAATAACTCAAAAATTAAGGAAGCAAGAGTTATGATTCCTGTGCACTGCACTCCCCCTTGATGAGATCTATCCACTCATGAAATTTCATAACCCTAGGTAGTATAGTATTGGAGATATTCACCGGACAAAATTCAAGTATGAAAAACAACAAAGGGCAATAACTCAAAAATTAAGGAAGCAAGAGTTATGATTCCTGTGCACTGCACTCCCCTTTGATGAGATCTATCCACACATGAAATTTCATAACCGTAGGTAGTATAGTTTTGGAGATATGCTCCGGACAAAGAACTGGACGCCGCCCGCCCGCCCGCCACGGGTGATCCCATAATACGTCCCGTCTTCGACGGGCGTATAAAAAGGAAAAAATGCTGTTTACCAGCATTTTCTCCTTTTCCCATCATGTTTTCAAGAGCCTTCCTTGTAAGGGTCATTAAAACTCATGACTGTGTGGTAAAGAATTAATAAAATGAAAACAACATATCTAAACCATATCATCAATTCCAGCATTCAGTTTTTGTGAATTGTTTTTTTAATGACGAAGTTATACTCAATGCTTAAAATTATTGAAAACAAAAATTATTCAAAAAATTAAAACCAACCTACCCCAACTCTGTCTCCACATAAACTCCAGTTGTTTATTTTTTGCTAAGTGTTTTTTAATTGCATAATGTATTCTCTGTATCAACATCCCATTAAACCCTGACCTCCGTAACAAATATGCCATGGTAGGTGTATGTCCAAAGGGATCAATTGCCCAGCCAGACTTTGGCTTCACACCTGAAACAGGATATAAGGATTCTTATTCTTAACTCTTTACCACACAATCCCGAGTTTTAATGACCCTGGGGAAGAAGCCTCTTGAAAACAATCTCAAGTTTTAATGACCCTGGGGAAGAAGCCTCTTGAAAACATTGTGGGAAAAGGAGAAAATGCTGGTAACCAGCATTTTCTCCTTTTCCCACAATGTTTTCTACTCTATTAAAGACAAATTCCATCATCTGAGCCACATTTAAATTGTCATTTGCAAATTGTTTCAATTCAGAAAAGCCTACATTTTTGTTGAGTGGTAAAGAGTTAAAATATATGAGAGCCATTCTGGCAATAGGGGATTCAGTGCATCTCCGTGATGCCCTCTATCAAGCAAGACATCACATAATTATTGATTCACAAAATCCATTTTGTCTAACAGCTGACTGAATCATGAGGCAGATGTGTCCTTTGACATGCAGAAAATTTTTCAATCCATGTTTCAATCCATGTCAGCCTGCACGGACTGCACAGGCTGTCATGGGTCAATACATTGTGCAAATGCATTAAACCCCATTCTCACAGAGTATGGCTCATGAATTAGAGCTTATCCTACATTAACCCTTTACAAAATAATCCTGTGATTTTATGACCTGAAAAAGACAGTTTTTGAAAACATTGTGGAAAAAGGAGAAATCCTGGTCATCATTTTTTCCTCGTTTTGTCCAATGCTTGGGCAATACAAATAATTTCAAAGTGGAAAGGTGGGTTTTTTCAGGCAAGCAAAAAATTTTCTCCACATTCTGAGCTCAGAAATGTTGGAATTTTTGTTAATTTCTTTTCCATAATTTCTTGATGCTGGAATTTCTTCCATTCAATTTTCTCCTTTCCCCAGCAATGTTTTTAAAAGCCCTTTTGTTCAGGTTCATCAAATCAGCTCAGTGATAAATGAAAAGTAATTACTCAGGGCAGGTGCTTGCTTAACTCTTACCAATATGACAAAATTTTACACTCATTGAAATTCAAAGCATTTGCAGATGACAAATCAAAAGTGGGACAAAAATAGAGTTAGCCTTAAATAGAGTAGAAAATGTTGTGGGAAAAAGGGAAAGTCTTACCTACAGCATTTTCTCCTTTCCCTGCAATGTTTTCAAAAGCTATCAACCTCATTGTCATTGAAACTCCTGACTGTGTGGTAAAGAGTTGAGAAATAGAGTCCTTCTTCTTCACATTTAGAAATTGAAATGATAGCCTCTCAAGACAGACTGGCAGGCTAACAGAGGTGGCCACTAAGACAGGTTCAAATGCATTTCCTGGGTTCCATCAGTACCAGGCTAGGGCTCTGAAGTGCCTTACCCAAGGGCACTCCCACAAAAAACCCAGTGGATCCAGTGAACCTCGAACCCAGGGCCTCCAGGTCATGAGTCCTACACTTTAACACTGAGCCATGCAGGACCCCCGGGATTGTTTTGTAAAAAGTTAAAGAAGACTTGTATTGGAGCATACATACCTAATACTCCATCCAACCACTGATGTCCCTCTATCAGTTGATCTATCATGGCATAATAATGTGTGTTGGCCTCGTCATTCATCACCCATCCCCCTGTCACAATCTCATATCTACCTTCGTCTATCAGTCTGAAAACAGGCATAAAAAATGTGTACACTAAATCTCTCCACCTGTTATCCTGTTGCAATATCGTATCTATCTTAACTCTTTACCACACAATCCTGACTTTTAACAACCCTCAGAAAGAAGCCTTTTGAACCAGCATTTTCTCCTTTTCCCACAATGTTTTCTACCCTTCCCAATACAAACTTCAATTTTTCGGTAACATTTATTTTGTCATCTGCAAATGCTTTCAATTTGGACCAGTCTAAAATATTGTCGTTTGGTAAAGAGTTAATCTATCAGTCTGAAAATAAGGATAAACAAGAGTACCATATGTGGGTGCCAATGCTTGGCTGAGGTTGCTTTTAATGAAAATGCTAATTTGAAAAAGGGGTATAATTGTATAAAAAATATTTTGATGCTTACCTGCATCTGTTGTATGGGCCCCCCCTTTGATAGTTAACTACTAGTCAAAGTTTAAATCGACATCTTCAGTAATGACACACATATTATAAAATGCCAAAGTTTTTTAAAATTGTAAGTCAAAAAAGCGGCATTATTGTGTCAAAAATATGTGGATGGTTACCTGCCCCTGTCCTACTGATTCCCCTTTTTATAGTTCACAACTAGGCCAAGTTTCAAGTAAGTATCTTCAATAAAGACAGAGACACTATAAAATGTCAAAGTTTTTTTACAATGACGCACACGATGTCGCAGACAACACGGACAATGCCAGGACTATACCTGGACGTTTTCTTTGAAAGCAGGCAACCTAAACAAAGGTACAGTAAACTTCCTAATTAAAATCCCTTTCCCACATAACCCCAAGTTTTAACAACCGTGAGAAAGAAGCTTTTTGAAAACATTATGGGAAAAGGAGAAAATGCTGGTAACCAGCATTTTCTCCTTTTCCAGCAATGTTTTCAACCAAAAGACAAAGTTAAATTTTTGAGTCACATTTATTGTGCTGTCTGCAAAAGCTTTCAGTTTGGACTTTTCTCATTTGGTAAAGAGTTTATATAACCAAGATTCCTTTTAATTCTTTATCAACTTTACCACAAGAAAAAATGTAGACTGGTTCAAACTGAAAGAATTGGTAGACGAAAATTTCAGTGTGACTTAACCCTTTCCCAAACTACAAATTTTGGACTGGTCCGAATTGAAGGAGTTTGCAGATGACAATTTTAAATTTGATGAAAATGGCAGAAAGGTCTCAAAAAGGGTAGAAAACACTGTGGGAAAAGGAGAAATTGCTCATTATAAGCAATTTCTCCTTTTCCCACAGTGTTTTCAAAAGACTTGTACTGCAGACACGTGAAAACCAGGACTTGCTTGGGAAAGGGTTAAATGATGGGACTTTAATGGTGTACAAAACAATGTGGGGAAAGGAGAAAATGCTGGTTACCAGCTTTTTCTCCATTTCTCATAATGTTTTCAAAAATCTTCTTTCTCATGGTTGTTAAAACTTGGGATTATGTGGTAAAGGGTTAAATATATTTATTTCATTACACTTACTTTTTTACTCTCTGTCTCATGCTGTTATCCTGCTCATTCCACCACAGATGAAAGAAGGAGATTTCTGCATAGATAAACTTTGCATATGGATACTCTTCCAGCTTCTTTACAGCATTGGTCAGAATGTGTCTGGTCTGTTGGTTGTAGTACTCTTCGTAGGTTTTCACCCATCCTGATGTAGAATGTGAACATAGAGTCAAAGATACATCTTTACAGCCAGAGAGAAAAAAATGCTGTTAAAATTTGATAGTTTGTAGAATGGCAAAGAATTTAGTCAGCTGTGTAAACATAGATAAATTACCAATATATATGGTGTAAAGGATAAAGAAAATCAAGGAATTTGTCCTCGATTTAAAACTGGAAACAACAATCAGTGATTTCTTTGAAGGCCTCCAGAAAATGAAATGCATTTTCCATTCGTTGTAATCTGTGCAACTTGGCAACCGTTGGGGGCAACATTTGGCATGAAGATACAAGAATGATTAAGCTTTCATAAAATAAAAATGAAATGGGTAAAAAACAGACTGACAACGAGTATAGATGTTTCTTTAACCATTAGAGCACTGAGCACTATGTTGCTTTTGTGGACAGTGTAGATCAAGACCAGACTGCACAGAATGTGCAGTCTGATATTGAATCCACACAATTCAGTATTGTGTGACCCTTGAGCACAACTTCTGAGCACAACTTCTGTTGCCTAGGTGGATAGTGCAGATCAAGATCCAACTGCACAGAACAAAGTTGATCTTGGATCTAAACTCTCAGCTGTAGTGCAAAAAACTCCTGTTGCTGTTGCAGACATTATAGATCAAGATCATGCTGCACAGAACATGCAGTCTGATTTTGGATTGACATTGTCCGTTGTAATATAAAAATTAGCAGAGGTACACAAAAGGAAAAGAAAATGTCTCTTCATAACTATTTGTAAAAAAAAATTTGAAAAAGGCTTAAGTGGTCCTTTTCCCATGTTTTCAAAACTTTCTTGCGTGGTGTGTAAAAAGCTGTTTTAATACAGTAAAAACTTATTATTTGTTCAGTACTTTGTAGAGTGTTTCATGGCGTTTTTAACAATAATTCAGTCATATCAAGACAACAGCTATGTCTATCCTTGCTTTCACTAGTACATGGCTGGGATTTTGCAGTACCTTGCCCAAGGCCACTCCAGCTGGAATCATTCTCAGGATTTCCTGATAACACAATAACCATTGAACCACAGAACAATTTGTTTGCCCTATAAATATATAAATATGACTCCCTTTGCCCATGCACCGGACAGCCGAGATCAGCAGCAATAACATGTGACAATGTTTTACGATTATTTGTCACAAAGATTTAGGCTGAAAAATGCAAGTAGCCTATTTAATTGCTCAAACTTAAGGATTGTAGAGATTGTAGAAAGAACATCAGAAAGTAGAAAGAACATCATGTATCTGTGAAGCTTTTTACCATGTACTTATTGTTATAGAAAGCTTTAAGTCAAGCCAAGCTCTGTGAAAAGGGGGCTTAATACATCTTGAAAAGTGTTGACCCAGGTCAGCCTGCACAATCTGCACAGGTTGACCTGGGCCAAAACTTTTCACTACTGGTCAATTATACACATGTCCAAGGACCATTCTACCCCATGATTCATTTGATAGTTTAAAAAAATGGCTATTATGGATTCATTATTATGTGATGGGTTGCTTGGCATCATGCATCCGAGAAATGCATTATGCCCCCTTTTCACAGAGCATGACTCATTTATTTTTTAGAGAAATTCTAAATAGCTGCATTAACAATGAAACGATGGTATCATATATAACCTTAACCCTTTACCGCACAATGCCGCCTTTTGACGCCCCTGGGAAAGAAGCCTTTTGAAAACATTGTGGGAAAAGGAGAAAATGCTGGTAACCAGCATTTTCTCCTTTTCCCACAATGTTTTCTACCCTATCCAAGAAAAGTTGCACCAATTGAGCCACACTGAAATTGTTGTCTGCAAATGCTTTTAATTTGGACAAGGCTAAAATTTTGTCGTCTGGTAAAGGGTTAAATATATTGCACCCACTGTTCCTTGGGTCAAAAACATTGACTCTTCTACGCAAATTTAGATGAGGACATTTGAAAAGTAACCAACATTTTCTCATTGTGCCGACAATGTTTTCTTCTCTTTCAAAGACAAATTCAATCATCCAAAACAATTTTGGTCTGCAAATGCTATCAATATGGACAAGTCCAAATTTATGTCGTCTGGTAAACAGTTAGAAATAGGTAAAGTATTGGCCATAAAAACCAATTCCAATCTCATTATGGGAGTGTGGCTACAAGAGACTGATTGATTGATTGTATGGTGTTTAACGCCGTTTCAACATTATTTCAGTTATATTGTGGCGGCCAGTGGACCTATCCATGCTTTCCTGTAGTTTCTTGTACCAGTACTATGCAACAATATTCTTTCCAAGCCACTGGCTGCTTTCCCACATAGCCATCGTCGAAACAATGGTCAGTGGTGAGAGAGAAATGAATCCTGTCGCAATGACCATCATCAATCCTCGGAAAGAAATTGGCCGAGCCGGGGATTGAACCAGCAATCTCCTGTTCTCAAGTCCTGTACTCTACCGACTGAGGTGGCTACAACAGACTGATCACTGTCGTAAAACAAAACAAAGACTTTCAAGTTTTTCATCCAGTGTTTGGATAGTTAACCCTTAGGCTGCTAAGTGCGACTCTCTGACCTTTCTTTGACAGTGTAGATCAAGATCAGACTGCACAGAACGTACACTCTGATCTTGGATCTACACTGTCTGATAAGGAGATATCTTTTTTTCGTAAAAATAACTATGAAATAGCATTATTTGGGTTTTTACTATCGGTTTGAAAATTTCATTTCATTTATTCAGTAGGATGAGGGTTAACATCCCAGCCCAGTTTCCAAGTACATGTATTTAACGTACTTGTGTGTTTTACAAAGCTACACAAACATATGCAGTAGAATTCTTGGTTGTAACAACTATTTACAATACTTAACTGACCTGGATCATTGTGGGAATGGGGCACCACATACAATTTGAGTTTTCTCTGCTCATGCCATGCTTTTTTGGAGTAACACCCGAGCACTGTTTCCAAGTATACGCTATATACAACTGACTATACGATAGTTATGTGTTTGACCAAGACACACAAACATATGTATCAGAACTCTTGGTTGTAACAACTATTTCCAATACTAAACTGACCTGGATCATTGTGGGAGTGGGGTACCACAAACACTTTCAGTTTTCTCTGCTCATTCCATGCATTTTTGGGGTAGGTAACATCCCAGCCTTGTTTCCAAGCCCCTCCATCAGGGTTGTCAAACTTCAGCGTTTCAAAAATTCTGTCCATCTATAGGTAAAAATTAATCCTTTACAAAACAATTCCAACTTTAAACAACCCCTGGGGAAAAAGGCTAAAGAAAACACTGTGGGAAAAGGAAACAAAAGGGCGATTGGTCCTACATCGCTCAACTGAGTAAGGTCATCTAGAATTGATAAAGCTGAAAAGCTCCTGGTTTTGATGATGTAAAACATGAGTGTAAGTGACCTACCGGTACTTTTTGACAGACTTGACCTATTTTTGAATCTGTCAGAGAATCATCAGGACAAACATTCTGACAAAGTTGTATAATTATTGAGCTGTAAATGTGGCCCCAAGAGTGCAAACAAGGTTTTTCTAGGATTTGGCCCAGTGACCTACTTTTGGACCCAATGTGACCCAATTTCAATCCTGTCCGAGATATTATCAAGACAAATATTCTGACCAAGATTCGTGAGTACCAGGCTGAAAATGTGGCCTTTACAGAGCACACAATGTTCTTCCAAGATGGGGCCCAATGACCCACTTTTTGACCTGACATGACCCAATGTCAAAGGTGTCCCAGATTTCATCAAGACAAACATTTTAACCAGGTTTCATAAGCATAAGGCTAAAAATGTGGCCTCTTGAGTGCACACTAGGTTTTTCTAAGATTTGGTTCAGTGACCTACTTTTTGACCTGACATGACCTAAATTTTGACCATGTCCGAGATTTTATAAAGGCAAACATTTGGACAAATTTTCATGAGTATATGACTGAAAAACTGATCTCTAGAGTGCCCACAAGGTAAATCTTGACAACTGCATGAAGGATGATGGGCACAGCATGATCACAAAAGCTCATCTTGAGCACAAAGTTCTCAAGTGAGCTAAAAAAAGCTGGAAACCAGTATTTTCTCCTTTGCCCACAATGTTTTCTATCCTTTCACAGACAATCCTGACCTTTCAATCAACACTTCATTTTTTTCTGCAAATGCTTTCAATTTGGACCAGTCTAAAATTCAGTTGTCTGGTAAAGTGTTAAAATGTTCTATAAAAATAAATGAAATAGTGCAAGGTAATGCAGTGGTGGAAAATGCAACTTCACAACAAATTTGACGCATCTCAAATGAACAGATTAGTCTTTGGAAGTTTAGAAAATGTGTAAGGAGGATAGAAGGCTTGTAACAAGCAAATCCACAATTCTTTCAACAGACAAAAATCTTCCTCTGATTTATGAAATCAGGGATAGTTTGGTAAGTGCTATGCATTCAGATTTAATCTCCACAAGTTTAACTCTTTACCAAATGACAAAATGATAGACATGTCAAAATCGTTTACCACACAATGCCGACTTTTAACAAACCTGAGGAAGAAGCAGACATGTCAAAATTTAATCGTTTACCACACAATGCCAACTTTAAACAACCCTGAGGAAGAAGCCTTTTAAAAACATTGTGGGAAAAGGAGAAATGCTGGTAACCAGCATTTTCTCCTTTTTCCACAACATTTTTCACCTTATTGAAGAAAAATCCCATCATTTAAGCCACACTGAAATTGTTGTCTGCAAATGCTTTCAATTTAGACTGGTCCAAGATTTTATTATGTGGAAGAGGTTTAAAGCATTTTCAGATGACAATCAATGTGGCTGAAAGTTTGAGATCTGCCTGTAAAAGAGTTGGAAACATTGTGGGAAAAGGAGAAAAAGCTGGTTACCAAACAATCCCATGTTTTACCAAGATGAAGACTTTTGAAAACACTGTGAGAACAGGAGAAAATGCTGGTTAGCATGTTTTCCACTACTTCAGAGACAGAAGTTATCTTTTTAGCTGCATTTGTCTTCTGTAAATACTTTCAACACGGTAAATTCTTAAATTCTGTCGTTCTGTAAAAGTTTAACTCTTTAGCAAACCATGTTAATTATTTGAGATTTGTCCAAGTTGAAAGCATTTGCAAATACCAAGTAACTAGGTCTCAAATAATGAGATATGTCTTTGAAAGGGTATAAAACATTTTGGGAAAAGGAGAAAATGCTGGTTTCTAACATTATAGTATAATGAGCCTTTTTCCTCAGCGTCATTAAAACTCGAGATTGTTTGGTAAAAGGTTAACCCTTTACCACATGATCCCATGTTTTCACGACCCTGGGGAAGACGCATTTTGAAAACATTGTTGAAAAAGGAGAAAATGCTGACAACCATCATTTTCTCCTTTTCCCACAATGTTTACTACCCTGTCAAAGAACCTCAGTTCATTTGTACCACTTTGAGATTTGTTGGCTACAGATGCTCTCAATTTGGAAGTGTCTAAAATTGTTGATTCGAAAAGGGTTAACCCTTAACCTGCTAAATAACTAAAATGAGCTAAAAAAGCTGGAAACCAGTATTTCATCCTTTGCCCACAATGTAACTAAAATGATACTTTCAAGCCAATGGTAAAAACGAAAATGTCGGTATTTCAAAGTTATGGAGGTTGGGGAAACATCTCCTTATAGGTCAGTGTAGATCCAAAATCAGACTGCACGTTCTGTGCAGTCTGATCTAAATCTACACTGTCTGCAATAGATGAGTGAGTTGCGCTTAGCAGCCTAAGGGTTAATATGCTCCTGATGGAGATTTTTACGTGATAAATGTTAGTATAGACAAAAATTTCCATACCTTTATATCACTTTGTGCTTTAGCAGATTTGCTCCATGTACAAACATCCTCCCCTATTTTGACTTCAGATACATTCACAGGATGGTCTTTAATGGCAGAGTTATCTCCCTTCACGGGCTGTTCTATTCTCCCCCCACCACCAACATCCATGTTAACTACAGGCTTATCAGCAGGTAGGACCGAATCATGTACATACTTTAACTCATACAGTTTCTTGACATCATTTGCTAGCTCTTTATTTTGAAAATCTAGAACTTTCTGCAAAGGTAAGAAAGACATAATAATAAATAGAATAATTCAAGAAGACAAGCACATGGCATGTGGTTGTCAACACTTGTCTGCAGTTGCATTTAGAAATAGATTGATTTGAAGTGAAAACTTAAAGTCCAAAAACTGACATAGCTGTATCATACATATTTTGATTGTTACCTGCCCTTATTGTACGGGTTACACTTTTGACAGCTAGTAACTAGTCCGAGTTTGAAGTAAATATCTTCAGTAATGACAGAGATATTGTAAAATGTCAGTTTTAGCATGATGACAACACAGATAGGTCTATGATAATTATTTGACTTTTTCTTCCAAAACAGCCAAGCTAAAAAGAAAACGAGAAGGCCATGATGGCCCTGTATTGCTCCACTGGCTAATAAGTACAAACCATAGTTTTGAGCAAGAGGACTTGTACAGATTTTTAAAAAAAAAAAACCCATTTAACAGTTGTGACCCTAGGGCAAAGCCATCCTTGACCACAGAGCTATAGTGACCTGAATCCTTGTGGCCGTCCACAAGAAAAAGCCACATACCAAATAATACAGGTCTAGGCCGTATGGTTATAAAGCCCCTGTAAAACATGAGACCCCTGAGACAGGGCTTATGAAACACTAGTTATAGTTTTTACACTATGATGCCACAGACGCCTCCAGGGCTGCAACAATACCTCAATGTTATCTTAGAACACATCTACATTAAAAAGGCTGTGTTACCACCTTTAGCACAAGCAATGCCCATTCTTTTTTTTACATTGCAATATCACCTTGCACTTACCTTCAGTTTAGCAATTCCATCTTTGTCCCCAGATGAAAGTTTCTTCATGGCAGCCTTAATCTTGTCTATTGTTATTCTGTTTTTGTCAATATCTGTCTGGATTTCATTGATCTTATGTTCATACATCAAGGATGAATCCTGAAAAATCAGCGTTTAATGGGGGATTATACAGATTTTTATAATTTAACCAAACTTTGACAAGAGGACCATGATGGCCCTGTATATCATGGCCCTGTATCGCTCCACTTCTTTTTAACATTTGTGGTAAAGGTCTACTGTATGAAGCAGCATGCCACATTTGGTAGCCCTAGGCGTTACAGTTAGGATCAAAAGATTTTTTGAAGTTTTCACTATATAAACCCATGTAAAACTTGTGACCCCTAGGTGGGGACTAATTTTAACCCCAGGGCTATAATTTTAATAACATTGGTAGGGGTCCACAAGATGATGCTACATGCAACATTTGGTAGCCCTATGCTTTGTAGAATAAAGATTTTTAAATTTTCACCATATAACTTCATGTAAAACTTGTGACCCCCTGGGTGGGGCCAATTTTGACCCCAGCGCTATAATTTCAGAAAAATCTGGTAGACGTCTATTGGATGCAGCTACATGCAAAATTCAGTAGCCCTAGGCCTTATGGTTTCTGACAAGAAGATTTTTCAAGATTTTCAATATTTTTTAATTCTGTTCCCATGGCAACCAGAGTTTTTATTGGAATAAAATTCTTTTAAGGAATTGTAAAGAGGGCTATAGCAAGATAATTTCTGTGAATTTCATCAGAATTGGATGGGTAGTTTCAGAGAAGATGGGTGCATGGACAAACGCATACACAACAGGCTATGGGCCATAACATAAGTAGCCCTTCGGTTAGAAGTGCTAAAAATAATTTATCATTAAGTAAGGAAATAGCAGACAAACAATCAGTAAAGTAGAGAGACGAATGTAAGAAAAAGATACTTTTCAGTGTATTTCCTTGACCCTTTACCACACAATCCCAAATTTTAACGACCATGAGGAAAAAGACTTTTGAAAACATTTTGAGAAAAGGAGAAAATGCTGGTAACCAGCATTTTCTCCTATTCCCATAATGCTTTATACCGAAGGCAAATTCCATCATTTGAGCCAAGCTGAAATTTTCGTCTGCAAATGCTACAACTTGGATACATCTACATTCTCGTTGTGTGGTAAAGAGTTACTGGGCTACATAGCCTCTTATGGTATTCTTAGATTTTGGGCCAGAATTTCACAAAGGTTAGCACGAATGTCAAGTGATGAATAACATGTGCCTGCTTTGTCAGGTAGTATTCAAATGAGTATGATGATGTCATATTTTATTCATAAAAGTAGGCGGAGTTACCAATTGTACAGCAACCAACATGTTACCAGAACTCTAAATTTGTAATTACATGTAACCTATCCAATTTCTTAATGCTGGTAACCAGTATTTTCTAATTTTCTCATAATGTTTTCTACCCTTTCAAAGACAGAAAGCATCATTTGAGCTATATTCAATTTGTCATCTGCAAATGCTTTCAATTTGGACCAGTCTAAAATTTTGTCATTTGGTAAAGAGTTAAATGGTCTTTTCAAGTCTGTTTAACCTTTCCAAGACAGAAATTTAGATATGTCAAAGTTGAAAGCATTTGGCTATGACATATTAAGATACCTCAATTGCAGGAATATGGTAGAACACAATGGGAAATGAAGAAAATGCTTGTTACCAGTATTTTCTACCTATCTCTCAATACTTGTTCAAAAGGCCTCTTTCTCAGGGTCATTAAAGCTCTGGATTAGGTAGAAAAGTTAAATGGTTATATTTACAACAGTATATCTGCCAGGTGATGTACCAAGTGTTTCTAACATCAGATAAAGGGATACACAGATAACACAGAAAAACAAGGCTCCCCATACTGCTATATACTTCTTCATGTTGACTTCAACCTAATAATGGGTTATCTGTAAAACAAAATATCTAAATAAGCCAGTCTCTCTAAATAGGTAGGTAAACCCTTTACCACATTATCTCAAGTTTTGACGACACTGACAGAGAAGGATTTTGAAAACATTATGGGTAAAGAAGAAAATCATAGTAACCATCATCTTCTCCTTTTTATTAAATTTGTTGTCTGCAAATGTCTTCAAATTAGACAAGTCTAGAATTTTGTGTGGTAATGAGTTAATGCATAAGTTTTGACCCAGTCAGCTTTTATGTGCTCACAGCTTTTGGTTACTTTCCTGCATGCCAAAGAACTATTCTACCTCATTCATTTGGCTAGATTTTAGACAAAATGGGTCTATCCTATGGACAGACCTGTTTAGTATATTGCATTAGAAAGATGCACTAAAACCCCTTTCACAAGGCACCCCTCATGTATTACATGCATATGAGCCATGCTCTAGCAAAAGGGGGCTAAAGGCATCTCTGTGATGGATGATACCTAGCAAGTCTTCATTTTATTATGGATCCATGAAATCCATTTTGTTGGACAATTGTCTAAATCATGAGGTAGACTGGTCATTTTACTTACAGAAAATTGACAAATAGCGAAAAAGTTTTGGCCCAGGTCAGCCTGTGCGGGCTGACCTAGGTCGACGCTTTTTGCAGATGCATTAAACCCCCTTTTCACAGAGCACAACTCATATACATATATAACAGAATCTCACAGGAGTTGGTATTCGAGGTACAAATGTACATGTATTTTAAAATGAGTCGAGACAAATCTTTAAAGGCTCTGGCAAAGTTAACCATGTACCAAGTGACATTTTAGAAAGGCCAAATTGAAAAGAATTTTCAGATAACAATTTACAAGTAGCTCAAGACTTGAAATTTACTAATGCAAGGATAAAAAATCATGCTAAAATGATGAAAAACGCTGGTTAGTAGCAGTACCTCCTTTTTCCACAATGTTTTCAAATGCCTTCTTTCTAGTGGTCCTTAGAACTTGGGATTATGTGGTTTGAGGCTAATGACCCTGATTTTGGAAACTACCCCCCTTCTGAGGTTTATCAGACCCCCTTGGTCCTAGTAACCACCTCTGAACTTTTAGGTCATTTCAAGGGTGACAGGGTTTCCTTTTTAATCATTATGTGTTCAGTCTTACTATGAGATATCAAAATTAAATCCTTACAGCCAGAGAGAAAAAGTTCTGTCATAATTTAAACTGTAGGATGGCTCAGAATTAGCTGTGCAATCGTAGATAAATTACAAAGAAAATATGGTGTTGGGAATAAAAACATATGTCTGAAATCTTTGGTTTAAAACCAGAAACCTCATTATGCATTTTCTATCCATCGTAATCTATGCAACCGTCTGGGGCAACATCTGGCTTGAAGATACAAAAGTGATTTTAGTTTGACAAAATAAAAATGAAATGGATTAAAAACTGGCTGAAACGAGTAAAGATGTATCTTGAATCTAAGGACAAGTGTAATATTTTGAGTTTTTTGTAAAGATATTCAGATCATTCACGAATACCTTAAAATATGTATATAAAGCAACGGACAAACCATGATATCCTCGACGCTACATTGAAAAACATAAGCATACATGCACAAACAATAAGCCTGCGGGCAAACATTTGTACATATGCTCTAAAGAGCTATTTTTAACGATACTTCCTCCAATATCCGATTACTATTCCGTCCGAAGTTTAAACATCCTTTATACTATCAATTTCGATATTTATCCAATAACATAGCTTTACCTGACTCAGAGCTTATTTTTACTTTACCATCTAAAGGAGAAGAAAACTAAATACCTTAGGATTTCTTTCATTCGAAACTTATTCCAGATTGTGCATTCCGCCACGAAGAACGAATAGCCTCTTGGCGAAATTTACAAACATCAACGTCACGGATGTGTCAAACAGCGGAGGGTGAAGATAGGGGGTGTGTTTAGAGGGGTACCGTGTTTAGAGGCTCAATCGGAATTACACTCCGCCTTTTAATTGCGTATTGACATCTTTGATCTCTTTTCCTTTAATGCTGATTTTGGTTTGAATAGTTATGTCCGTGTCTTTGCAATTTGCCGGCGTTTCAGGAACAAGCTTTTGTTTCAATTTCTCTAACAAACTGTCCCGTTTCGGAAAGAACTCTATAAGCTTTGATATTTCATAAGTTGTATCCAAAGCATCATGCATTATCTTTGACTGTTTCAGCGTGTCACCAACAGCTAAATTCAGTGCATGTCCATAGCAGTGCCGAGCTACAGAACATTGTGTCCGACGCGTTGGACGGTCAGAGCAGACAGTCTGCAGAGTGTATTGGATGATGTAGGATGAAATAGGCCTACTGCAGGACCTCTGGAAAGAATCGTATTCTGAAGTTAGGGGGCACTGACATAAGAGCCAGAATTAAGGGTGTTGACGCACAGATGAAGACCCTCGACTATCTTTTCGGTGTCATGCGTGGACAATCAGTCTTGAAAAACACAGACAATTTAAGTAAAGGTTTGCCGCATGAGGCTTTCTCAGCATCGGAAGGCCAAGCTATGGCTCAACTGACACTTGACACATTAGCAAAACTCATCCATTCTTCCATAATTGATTCACTTTCTAAAATAGAATGTCGCCAGCATTTCTTTTAAACTTTCTCATAATACATGGTATTGTCCTTCAATTAGAAGTAAAGTCTCCTTATCTTAAATAGGCTGTAGATGAACCTATGTTCCGTAACAAACATATATTTATCAATCTGATTTTGTCTACACACAAACCAGTGCAAAAGCAGTTTATAAAGCCTTCGAAAATGATTACTTTTTTATGTTTCATAAAGTTGACAAAAATTATGTGGCATCTTTTGGCGAATTTTAGCTCAGATGCTTTCTGCACTTATTAGACCAGCATATATGCTGATATTTTCTGGGGCTCTGAAGTGTCTTGCCCAAGGACACACACAAGAAAAACCCAGCGGCAAAGGTGGAACTCGAACCCAGGGCCTCCAGATTAAGAGTCTCACACTCCACCACTGAGCCACGCGGGACCCCAGAGATTAGTCAGGATAGTTTTAAATGTTCAAATAGTTTCTGTCAAACTTGTTAAGATGTATCATGGTTTCTACAAATTAAACAAAACAGAAAACAATTTATATTTTCAAATATTTATTCTCTGTAAAATCCTTGGTGATTGCTGTCCTAACATTAGTGGGACAACAATTCACTCTATTATGTAAAACGACACAAATTTCAACAAAATATGATATTAAAATTCTGGAAAAAATATTAGCAGGTGTCAGTGTAACAAGTGCTCCGTAACTGTGAAGATATTGACTAATTTTTTAAAGCACTGTATCTCAGTAGTAGTATACTTGGTGTGGGTAAAATTTTAAAACATCGTTAAAAAGGAATCAAATATTGTCATAAAAACCAAACAGTGTCTCAATAATCAATGATAAACTTCATTTTTTGCCATTTTGTGCCACGAATGTGAATCAGTTTCTCGAGAATGGCTGAACTACGAAATGACGAGTCCTTTACGGACGTTTTCCAGAGTTCTAATTGTTCCAAAGAATTTTTTTGTTTTCACATAAAAATAAAAAGAAAATGATATGTTGTTCAATTCGTTTTCTTGTTAAATGCCTGTTTCCATGGTAATAGTATACCCTCAAATTCCGAAAATTGTGACTTTTGCTTGAAAATGATTATAACATTGTCAGACAAGTTTAATTTTGTAATTTATATAAAATCAGAGCTAAATATTTGTATATTCTTATTTAACATTCAAAAAATTTGAATTCCATTCATATTTGTTCAGAAAAGGTCATTTTTTAGCAATTTTGTATTCACAAAAATGCCGAAAAAATTAAGAGTTCTGTAGGTAAAACTGAGTTATCAAAAATACCCTTCCATAGATTTTGTCCATTTTTTCTGTATAGAATCCTTGAAGTATCTTGTTTATAGATTAAGATCAGACTGCATGGAATGTGCAGTCGGATTTTGGATCTATACCAAACGCTTGTTTAATCAAGTCTGTAGGCTAATAATTCCACGTAGGCTACTAATTCAACGATTTGTTACTTTTCCATGGCTCGTTCGACGATTATGACATCTCATAGCGAGAGTACGTTTCTGTACACTTTGCATTAGAAGAAGTGGGTGGGGAACTGACAGTGACCTTCCTTTCTTCTGCCTCGCTAGTTTCATGCAGTCGGCATTTCATGTAATATCATTTACTGGAATTGCAGACTGAACCCTTGGAAAACCGTCTAACTTAGATCTCCTCGCAAAATGTCCTTTAAAGCGAAACATATTTAGACCGTTTCTGATTTCACTATCCGAGTAATAGCCTACTCTTTCCTTCGTGAAGAGTCCAATATCGTCCTTTAAACTAATATGCCTTCTTAGTGTTTCAAAATTGATTTTAAAAGAAATGAGATAATTCAAAAGGACGAACACGCCTGGACGAACGAGCCCGAACGAACAAGCTCGGGTGAACAAGTCCGGAGACGAAAAAGCTCGTTTCCATGCGCATTCGGTTGCGCAAAAAAACTCGCGAAAATATCTTTTAATAAATTTTACAAGGATGTAAAAGACAAGGCAGAAACTGTCGATGTGAATGAACCATCGATGCCTACAAAATGTAAATTGCCAAAACGCTTTCAGTCGGGAGACGCTGCACGTTTCTATCCTCCAACAGAAAGTGATACGTATAGACATTGAGTTCTTTGATGCTCTGCACTACGTACGCGTTTTGGTCAGCCTGGATATAAAGTTTTTAGAAATGTGTAAGAACTCCTGGTCAAAGGAGTGCAGCCAGACTTTGGAAATTACTTTGATGAATTCTCATTCGTGACAAGAGTTCTATAAAACAGACATTAAGATGGACTCGTTGAAAGTTCAACTGGGAACCCTAAGAATGTACTTTGAAAGTCAAGGCCGTGACAAACTCAATGACATGTTGGACTATCTCCGCATGCTAGAAGCTCCCATGCGCGCAATCTATTCAGAGGTTATGACACTCCTGCGGATCTTAATAGTTATTCCAGCAACAAATGCAACCGTTGAAAGGATATTTTCGGCACGTAGAAGAAACAAAACGTAACGGAGGACTATGACAGAGGCTAGACTTAACCACCTCATGACACTGCATGTTCACAAGGACAGAACTGATGCACTTGATTTAACAGAGATCGCAAACGAATTCGCTTCTTGGAATGAAAAATGTAATTGTGTGTTTGGTAAATTTTACACTGACATGCGCAAAATCAGAGCGGGAAGTGTAATGCTGCATCGCAACAATTCTGATAAAACAGAATATGGAAGGAATTGTACAACTAGGGCAGAAAATGTAATATTGATGAGACTCACAGAGGGGTCGAAATAGTTGTTTAGGAGATAGAGCCAATAACAAATAAAACAAACAAAAATAAAACCACTATAGCAGGGATTAAATCTGTACTAAGTTTAATTTTTGCTTTAACGCCAACATAAATCTTGATGCCACCGCCTGATGAGATTCGCAGAGAGGTTGAAATATTTATTATTTAGATTTGAATGAGTCTTTCGTTTATTCTTTTTCATATTTAACTAGCAAAACATCAATACCAAAACTACTGAAATTTGGCCCCAAACGCATCCAAATATGCATTAAAACCGCACATAAAGATGTCCATAATTCAAAAATTTTCTCGGTAATATTTCGGTTGCACATAAAAGCCCCAATGGCGGACAAAAGTAAACAATGCAGGCGTTCAAAATGCATTCTAATCTAAATCATACTTTTTTTAAAAGTATGGAAATTATGGCAATTTGTCGCTGTTCGGTCGGTCCAAGCGTCAGTCGCTGACAGAAAAATATATTTTAAAAGTGGGTCAAAAGTTGCCAGGTCGCTGTATGTTTTCTTTACTTTTTACCTTGCTTTAAAATTGATTTTTCTACCAGCGAGTGGCACTTGCATTAACTGTACAATAGCAGGTTGTAATCTTCACAATAATTTCCATACTTTTAAAAGACATGATTAAATTTCGGAATGCTTTTTAAGACCCCGTTGTTTAATTTTGGTGGCTATCGGGGCTTTAAATTGAGAGAACAAGAATGTAAAGACTATTTAATTTGGAGTCTAGAAGGAAAGGCTTTAGATTTCTTCACCATCACTGTACGGATGGATGAGATTACTTTCAAGGCCATGATAAAAAAAAATAAAAGTAGGTTCGGCTAAGTAGATTTGATTGAAACTACCCGAGTCAACTTCCAACAAGCCTCTCAACAATAAAAGGAAACATTAGAACATTGGGCGGATCGAGTTATGACCCTTGCGACTTCAGCCCCAAAAGACTTGCCTGAGAGTCATAGCAAGGGTTGTTTAGACAATGAGGGAGCTAAACATGCCTGTTGCGAAAACCCTAAAAATATCCAGCAAGCCTTAAATTTGGTGAAACATCACCAATACATTAGCCGGGCTGTTACTAAAAGCCGTCGAACAAAAGACGAAGTGTTCGTCAACCTAATTAGCTTGGAAGTGAAAAGGGTTGTTGTTGAGTCAATTAAAGCCGAAAATAAAAGAAGAAGAAGAAGAAAAAGGCCAAACCGAGTCATCCTTGCTTCTTTTGCACAAAGGCAGGCTATTTAAAAAAAAAGATCGTTATAGACATATTGAAAAGAAAAGCAAAGAGTAAAACGAAAAAAAAAAAAAAAAGGATAAAAGGTAAAATTTAAAAGGGTAAAGACTGAAGATAACGACCACGTCCCTCAATCTACTGTCAAAAAAACCAAAAAGTAGTGGTCAAATTCAGTCTGCTGTCGCCGTTTCTAACCTGACTGCTGAATCAATCTGGGTTTCTAACCAGACTAAAAAGAAAAGTAATACAGCTTTCCCACATAACCATCGTCGAAAGAATGTTCAGCGGTGAGAGAGGAATGAATCCTGTCGCAATGACTATCATCAATCCTCAGAAAGAAATTGGCCAAGCCGGGGATCGAACCAACGACCTCCTGTTCTCAAGTCCTGTATGAATGAATAAATGAATGAATGAGTTTTATGGCCTGTCGACAGCTGAGGTCATATTGGGCGCATATACGAAGGTGGAAAGCGATACTGTGAGGTATTGAGTCAGAAATGTATAAAACTATATGGGCAAACAGTAAAAGGTAGGCATAAGTGACGTTTAACGGATAAAAATAATAACAGAAAGACCCGAAAAGCCCTTAAAACGAGTTAAGTTAGAATGTAACAAAGTAGATAAAACACTTAATTTTTCTGAAAATATTTGCCTCTTTGAGGTATTCAAGTAATGATTCAATCTTCACAGTATCAAATAAAAGACTTATGCTGTCTACTTTGTAGTATTTATCGCGTATTTGCGCTAAGTCAACGCACTCAGTTAATGTATGCTTGACGGTGAGAGGAGTAGAGCACAGGATGCATCGCAGCGCCTCCTCTCCTTTTAGGAGATAGGAGTGCGTTAGATGCGTATGACCGATACGCAGACGGGCCAAAACAATTTCTTCGCGGCGACAAGTCTTTGAGCCTGGCAGCCATTCTCCAAGAGTTGGCTTAATACAGAAAAGTTTATTCCGATGATTTAGTGGGTCGTTCCACGAAGTATCCCATACAGATTGAATAAAAGTATTAATTGAAGGTCATCAAGTGACAATGCCTTTTTGGCAGCTGTACCTGCCTCTTCATTACCACTGATACCATTGTGGCCGGGGAGCCAAAAGAAAACAACGTCAGTAGTTCCGCAGATATCAGACAGCTTATCTAAAAGATTAACAATAATTGCATTATCAGTCTTTTCTTGGAGAATGGCTGCCAGGCTCAAGGACTTTCTGGCGATTTTTCGTCTCTCACCTCTGATGTATGTGGGAAAAGTACAGAGACTTGGAAAGAGAGTCGTGTCTGTACTGGCGTGAGAAAGCCAGGAAAGACATGCATAGGTGCACTGACCGCCGTCATATGACCTAAGCTATTAAAACGGCATTAAACTCCAGTACAAAAAAAAACAAAAAAAAACACTGTTTAATTCATACTCAAAGAGTTCTACAAAACAGTGTTCAAACTTCAATCAATTGACTAAACCAAAGGCATTTGCCCTTTTTATTCTATTACATTTAGCTGACTTCTGAAATTGGAATTTTACAACCATGCCTGTGAAAATGTCCTGTTCATTCATTTAAATATAGTAGTGGTCCAGTTTTTCAGTACCTGAATAATTTTATGTTACTGGAACAACAAATAACCTGCCTCAGGACCAAACTCCGGTGCGTGTGACCTATCACAGGTGAAAAAGAACTCTTTTCAAGAAAACAGGGCTTCAGTTCACCTCCATGACCCCAACTAACGCAAAGCTTCTCACCACCGAGAACCTCTACCTCAATATCCACTTGCCTGGAGGATACAGAGATATCGCCTGGCTGAAGAGAGGTAAATTCTACCCTCCTCGAAAATTGCATACCTAAACACCCCATTCTCCCTGTTATCCGATGTAACAAATGGTAAGGAGGTGAAACAGAGAACCATGAATCCCTCTTTCCCGTCTCCACGCCTTCTATGAAACAGAACGAGGAAGAAGAACTAGGCTCTAAAGATCTAAGTTCTTTCTCGGACTCATCATCGATAAAACAATTCTAAAGAACTCGGTCTGCAGACAATTCCATGCCAAAGAGACTGAGTTGAAGGAAAGAACCATAGAATTATCTACCTCTATCTCTTCAGCCTCTATAGAGAAGATCAAGGAGGCAGAACTTAACTCCAAAAAGCTGATTTCTACCTCCAACTCCTCCTTCATAAAAGAGAACATGGAGGAATCTCTCAGCTCAAAAGAGTTCAGTTCTTTCCCCCCCCCCCCCCCCCCCCGTCCTCATTAGGGGTCCTGCATGACCCAGTGGTAAAGTGTAGGACTTGTGACTTGAAGGTCCCTTGTTCGAGTCTCACTTGATCCACTGGGTTTTTCGTGGGAGTAACCTTGGGCAAGACACTTCAGAGTGCTAGCCTTCTACTGGTGGAACCCAGCAAATACATGAATATGTGAGCTGTCGCCGTGATATGACTGAAATAATGTTGACAGCGGCACAAAACACCATTTAATCAATACACCCTGTCCTCATTGAAAACAATCTTATAAAAATCTGTGTTCACACCAGTCCATACCATAGGGAATGTTTAGTCGAAGGAACAAAAGAGTTCTTAACCGTCCTACAAAAAAAAAATAACATGGAGGAATCGTTTAGCTCAAAAAAGCTCAGTTTTTCCCCCGTCCTCAATCGAAGCAATCCTATAAAAGTCGGTCTTCACACCAATTCATGTCATAGAGAATCTTGAGTCGAAGGGGGAGGGGGACAAAAAGAGTTCTTTTCCTCGATCTCTGCAGACGAGAACAAGGGCAAAGGACTAAGTTCAAAAGAGCTCAATTTTCCCCATGCCTTCGTCAATGTAACACTCCAAGTCTAAATAGGTAAACTTTTAGTCCACATACAATCAGAAATGTAAAATAATGTCGAAAAATATCATTGTAAGGAAAACCGTCAATGACTGGACAGCTAATTTTTCACAAGTATGGGTCTTTGTTCAATTCATGCTAAAAGAGTTTTACTACCTCCATCTCTTTAACCTCTATACAAGAGATGAGGGAGGCAGAACTTAACTCAAAAGAGCTGAGTCCTATCCCCAACTCGTCCTGCACAAAAGAGAACATGGAGGAATCTCTTAGCTCAAAAGAGCTCAGTTCTTTCCCCTGTCCTCATTGGAAGCAATCCTATAAAAGTCGGTGTTCACACCAGTTCATGCCATAGAGATTGTTGAGTCGAAGGAGGGAACAAAAGAGTTCTTGTCCTCAATCTCTTCATCCTCTACAGACGAGAACAAGGGCAAAGAACTAAGCTCAAAAGAGCTCAATTCTTCGCAAAGTTTTCGCAAATGAAATACTGCAAGTCCACAGAGGTACCCTCACAGTCCACATACAGTCTGAAATGTAAAACAATATCGAAAAATATCATTGGTAATGAATGAATGAGTGGAGTTTTATGGCCCTAGGACAGCTGAGGTCATATTGGGTGAATATATAAAGGTAAGAAGCGATATTGTGAAGTATTGAGTCAGAAATGTATAAAACTAAATGGGTAAACAGTAAAAAGTACGAATAAGTGAGGTTTAACGGATAGAAAGGATAACAGAAAGGCCAAAAAAGCCCTTAAAACGAGACAAGGTAGATAAAACTCTAAAATTTTCTGAAAATGTTTGCCTCTTTGAGGTATTCAAATAATGATTCAATCTTCACAGTGTCAAATAAAATACTTATGCTGTCTACTTTGTAGTATTTATCGCGTATTTGCGCTAAGTCAACGCACTCAATTCATATAATATGCTTGACGGTGAGAGGAGCAGAGCACGGGATGCATTGCGGCGCCTCCTCTCCTTTTAGGAGATAGGAGTGCATAAGATGGGTATGACACGATACGCAGACGGGCCAAAACAATTTCTTCGCGGCAAGTCCTTGTACATCTGTAATCTTCTGCTCCGCTATGTCATCAAGGTCTAAGCCAAGACTTCGGATGTCAGCTTCATACCGGAGACTGAAAGGAGGTATTACATTTTCTTTCTTTAAAAATCGTCTTTATACAGAGGTTCAAATACAACTTTATGAGTAGGATTTTCAGGGTTTGACTTAAGTTTCATGTAGTACTGCATTGACAGTTTCTTTGGCCGAAGATTTAAGGAAGGCTCATTTGCTTCTGCATACAGACTATTTATTGGAGAAGTCTTAAATGCGCCTAGTACAAGACGCTAGCCTTGATTATGAGTAGTATCAAGTTTGCGCCAGTATGACTGATGTGCCGACCCGTGCACAGCGCAACCGTAATCCAACTTTGATCTTACAAGGGACCTATAGAGTCGCAATAAAACTTTTTTATCTGCTCCCCAGTCCATACTGGAAACTACAAGTAAAAGATGAGAGCTTTCTGGCATTCATTGCTCAAGTAAGTGATATGAGGAATGAAAGACAATTTAGAATCAAATAAAAAGCCTAGAAATTTGAACTCTTGGACGACTTCTATATGAACACCATCTAATGTAAGGTCCGGATCAAGATGAAACTTTTTTGAATAACAAAAATGCATACACTTAGTTTTTGTTTTGGAAAACTTGAAGCCATTTTCTTCAAACCGTTTGCTTAAATTGTTCAAGACCTGTTGGCGCTGTCTCTCAGTAGTATGCATGTGTTTTGACCTGCAGCAAATGCAGAAGTCGTCGACATAACGAAAACGTTCCACACCAGGACATACTGATTGTTAATCTTTACACTAAAAAGTGTAACTGAAAGAATACATCCCTGGGGAACGCCTATCTTTTGCTCATGGGGGTTAGAAAACGTATTACCGACCCTTACTCTAAACTGCCGCTCATTTAAAAAAGCTGAGATGAAATAAGCAAGGCGACCTCGAATACCGAAATCATAGAGGTCATTCATAATTCCATACTTCCATATTGTATCATAGGCACTTTCAAGATAAAAAAAAAAATACAGAGACAACATGTTCTTTCTTAATAGAACCTTCGCGTATGAATCTCTCAAAACGAACTAAATGATCAAGAGTGCCTCTTTGTTTACGAAATCCACTCTGAGCGGTTTCTATTAATTTGTTTTTCTCTAAAAACCAAACAAGGCGGTCATTCACCATTCTTTCCATGGTTTTACAAATGCAACTTGTTAACGCTGTAGGGCGATAGTTTGCAGGATTAGAAGTATCTTTTCCCGGTTTGGGTATTGGTATTACTATGGCTTCCTTCCATGAATCGGGAAGAATACCTGTCTACCAAACCTGATTAAATATATTGAGTAAACAATGTAGGGAACGATATGGTAAATGCTTTAAAAACTGATAATGAATATCGTCGCATCCAACAGCAGTATCGTGGCATTTCTTTAACGCTTTCTTCAGTTCTTTTGAAGAGAAGTCCTTATTGATTGATTGCATGGTGTTTAACGCAGTTTTCAACATTGTTTCAGTTATATCGCGGTGGGTAGAGGAATTAATCCTATCGAAATGACTATCATCAATCCTCGGAAAGAAATTGGCCTAGCCGTGGATCAAGCAAACTACCTCCTGTTCTCAAGTCCTGTACGCTAATGAATGAGCTACGGGGGCTCGGCAAGTCCTTATTGTATGGCTCCGCATTATTCGATTTGAAATTTAGCTTAGTTTTTCCTTCAATGTTTTGATATTTTCGGAAATTTGGAGAATAATTCGAAGAGGAGGATTTTTCTGCAAATGATTCAGCCAAAGCATTGGCAATATCGGTTTTGGAAGCGACGGCACCATTATCACTATTTAAGTGACCAACATTTTGATATGAGTTAATATCACTGTAAGGATTGTAAGGAAAACCGTCAATGACTGGACAGCTAATTTTTCACAAGTATGGGTCTTTGTTCAATTCATGCTAAAAGAGTTTTACTACCCCCATCTCTTCAACCTCTATAGAGGAGATGAAGGAGGCAGAACTTAACTCAAAAGAACTGAGTCCTATCCTCTAACTCGTCCTACACAAAAGAGAACATGAAGGAATCTCTTAGCTCAAAGGAGCTCAGTTCTTTCCCCTGTCCTCATTGGAAGCAATCCTATAAAAGTCGGTGTTCACACCAGTTCATGCCATAGAGAATGTTGAGTTGAAGGAGGGAACAAAAGAGTTCTTTTCCTCAATCTCTTCATCCACTACAGACGAGAACAAGGGCAAAGAACTAAGCTGAAAAGAGCTCAGTTCTTCGCAAAGTCTTCACAAATGAAATACTCCAAGTCCACAGAGGTACCCTCACACTCCACATACAATCTACAGTCTGAAATGTAAAACAATGTCGAAAAATATCATTGTATGGAAAACCGTCACTGGCTGGACAGCTAATCTTTTACAAGGATGGGTCTTTGTTCAATTCAGGCTAAACGTGTTTTACTACCTCCATCTCTTTAACCTCTATACAAGAGATGAGGGAGGCAGAACTTAACTCAAAAGAGCTAAGTCCTATCCCCAAGTCGTCCTACACAAAAGAGAACATGGAGGAATCTCAAAAGAGCTCAGTTCTTTCCCCTGTCCTCATCGGAAGCAATCCTATAAAAGTCGGTCTTCACACCAGTTCATACCATAGAGAATGTTGAGTCGAAGGAACAAAATAGTTCTTACTCGTCCTACAAAAAAAATGGAGGAATCTCTTAGCTCAAAAGAGCTCAGTTCTTTCCCCTGTCCTCATTGGAAGCAATCCTATAAAAGTCGGTCTTCACACCAGGTCATGCCATAGAGGATGTTGAGTCGAAGGGGGGAACAAAAAGAGTCTTTTCCTCGATCTCTTCATCCTCTACAGACGAGAACAAGGGCAAAGAAATACGCTGAAAAGAGCTCAATTTTTTCCCATGTAACACTCCAAGTCCAAATAGAAAAGCTTTTAGTCCACATACAGTCTGAAATGTAAAATAATCTCGAAAAAAATTGTAAGGAAAACCGTCACTGCCAGGACAGGAGTAGTATAGGAGGGTAGCCTAGCTACAAATGAGCCATTTTGTAGCTAGGCTACCCTCCCTGGAGCAAATTTGTAGCCAGTTTGCCCTACGTGGCGGGCAAACTGGCTACAAATTTGGCCGAAAATCGTCATGGGGAGGCTATTTCGCCATTTTGGCGGCCATCTTGGATTTGCCCTGTATTGCCTACCCTGGGGCAGGCACTATGGGGCAAAATGGTCATGTGACGTCACAGATAGGCTTTTCTCTATTATTGTAGGATTTAGTTTTGGAGAGATGTTCTTTCTCTATCACCGTATTGGTCTTAGTCTTTTTCTTCGTCTTCGATCGGCTTAGGCTTTCTCTATTATCGTTGGACTTAGTCTTTTTCTCCACCGTCTTTGTTCGGCTTAGGCTTTCTCTGCCATCGTTGGACTTAGTCTTTTCTCCACGGTATGGGTTATATTCCCTCCTCATGCTGGCTCAGTCAAGCACCTTGTTGGACTTAGTTTTTTCTCCGTCTTCATTTTTCTCTACTTTCGTTGGACTTAGTCTTTTTCTCCACGATAGGTCTCTCTGGAGACAAGTCTGATCTTGATCTACACTGTTCAGCTTGGTCGATCATTGTTCGCCCCTGTAGGACTTATCCATTTCTGGACCATCGTTGGTCTTAGTCTTTTTCTTCGTCTTCGATCGGCTTAGGCTTTCTCTCTACCATCGTTGGACTTAGTCTTTTTCTCCACCGTCTTTGTTCGGCTTAGGCTTTCTCTGCCATCGTTGGACTTAGGCTTTTCTCCGTCTTTTATTCACCTCTGTAGGGTTTGGTCTTTCTCTGTCATCGTTGGACTTAGTCTTTTTCTTCATCTTTCGTTCAACTTAACCATTTCTCTATTATCGTTGGGCTTAGTCTTTTTTCTTCCACGATGTGGGCTATACACCATCTCACGCTGGCTCAGCCAGAGAGTATCGTTGGACTTAGTCTTTTTCTCCACCGTCTTTGTTCGGCTTAGGCTTTCTCTGCCATCGTTGGACTTAGTCTTTTCTCCACGGTATGGGTTATATTCCCTCCTCATGCTGGCTCAGTCAAGCACCTTGTTGGACTTAGTTTTTTCTCCGTCTTCATTTTTCTCTACTTTCGTTGGACTTAGTCTTTTTCTCCACGATAGGTCTCTCTGGAGACAAGTCTGATCTTGATCTACACTGTTCAGCTTGGTCGATCATTGTTCGCCCCTGTAGGACTTATCCATCTCTGGACCATCGTTGGTCTTAGTCTTTTTCTTCGTCTTCGATCGGCTTAGGCTTTCTCTCTACCATTGTTGGACTTAGTCTTTTTCTCCACCGTCTTTGTTCGGCTTAGGCTTTCTCTGCCATCGTTGGACTTAGGCTTTTCTCCGTCTTTTATTCACCTCTGTAGGGTTTGGTCTTTCTCTGTCATCGTTGGACTTAGTCTTTTTCTTCATCTTTCGTTCAACTTAACCATTTCTCTATTATCGTTGGACTTAGTCTTTTTTCTTCCACGATGTGGGCTATACACCATCTCACGCTGGCTCAGCCAGAGAGTATCGTTGGACTTAGTCTTTTTCTCCACCGTCTTTGTTCGGCTTAGGCTTTCTCTGCCATCGTTGGACTTAGGCTTTTCTCCACGATAGGTCTATATGGGTACTGTCAGGTCTGTATGGGTGTTCGGGAAAGTCTTTTTACTTCATCTTCGATCGACTTGGGCTTTCTCTATTATCGTTGGACTTAGTCTTTTCTCCACGATATAGGCTATATACCGTATCATGGTTGAATTAGTCAGACAAGATTTGTCTCCCTTTGTGCTATACGTGACTTTCCCGGAAATCAAACATGACGTCATTTTCCGAAAATGTAACCAAATTATGTTTACTGGGTTTTTCCGACATTTCCCAGGAATCAGATCGTCTAGACTTATCTGATCTTAGTCTTATTCGTCCCTAGTTTTATTCTTCTCTGTAAGATTTTTTATTTGAAAAAATTTTGTCTGTAAGATTTTTTAGTCTACGACTTTTTTTAATCGTAAAATTTTTTCTCTATCGCTTAAAAGTTTTTCTCTCTGCAACTTTTTTTGTCTACAACTTTTTTCTCTTTGTGAGATTTTTTATTTTGAAAAAATTGTCTGCAAGTTTTTTCTATCGATAAAAATTTTTCTATTGTTAAAAAGTTTTTCTCTGCAAAAGTACACCTCTTAGAATACATCTGCGAAATTGACAATTCTCAAAAGATAGACTTTCTGGGTATTGGTTAGTCCTGAAAAGGACTGTTTTGTTTTTGGTATAGCTTTCTGCTTTTATTGAGACCTTTTCTTTGATTCTTTCTTGCTATCTTTTTTTTATTTCTGTGGTTTTTTCCTCCTCTATTGAGAGCTTTCCTCTATTGAGAGCTTTCCTCTATTGAGAGCTTTTCTTCTGGTTCTTTTGGGATCATCGGAATCTTGAATTCCTTGAAGTTATCTTCTACCAGTGGTGGTGTTACAGAGCTGGGATCGAATCGTTGTTTTTTGTGAAGTTGGTTATCGTCTTCCTCTGCTTTCTCTGCTTTTCGCTTTCTTCCTCTTCTTCTTGGCTTGACTTCTTTTGTTTGAGTTGACTGTTGATTTACAGGAGTGACGATAGAAGCTGTTAACTTTTGAAAACTGGTTTTATCAAAGTTAACCTGGGCTGGGATCGTTACATCTACAGATGAATCTTGTCTTACAGATGAATCTTGTTGACTCTGTTGATTTTGTAGGCATAATGTCTCAATATTTCTATTGAATTGATTCATATTTGTGTTCAAAGTCTTCACTTCGTCTAAAATCTGAGTTATTACAGAATTTTGGTTTGAAATCAATTGGTTTATTTCTTCTTCGATTTTATTAACCGATCCTGTCATCGGCTCAATGAATGTTGAATTCATAGCTGTCGATAGAATATCTCTACTGTTTTCAGGCTGTGGTGAGGAGATGTCTAGGACGGGGTTTTCTTGTGGTAAGGAGTCGTCTAAAACGTCTAAGTTGGAATCCATTTTTCTGTAATCAGTTTGGTCTAAGTTGGAATCCATTTTTCCGTTATTCGTACTAGTTAACAGTTTGTTTTATTCGTACTACTCGAGAATTGAGAGTCGAATGATTATAGAGAAAGTTCGCCAGCATTTTATAGTTTTTGGTCGAGGGGACTTGTCTTGGGACGTAGACTTAGACTTTTCTGTAGGCATTGTAGATAGAAAATAATGTACTAGAAATTTCACTCACATAGAAAATAACATTCTATATGAATAAAATTTCTATCTACATTTTTTTCCAAGTCTAAACTTTTTGGGAAGAAATCAAAAACAGACGACTTTTTTAAATCATTTTCTTTATTCAAAGTTTTTAACATTATTCAAGTTACAATACATTTACGAAATCATTATTGACAATACATGATTGACATATTTCTGACAATCCAGTTTTAACAATACAGTTTTAACAATACAGTTTTAACAATACAGTTTTAATCTACAACAATTTTACAATGCGAATTCACAGACACCTCGATTTTTCCACTTGTCTTCATGTTCCACAATAACTTTGTGCAGATGTTCATTACCCAAAGACATTGGATATACGCTATCCATTTCGCTGTATTGACGTACTCCACTAGATGGAAAAATATGTTTAAAAACGTTTTTTGTTGAAAGAGATGAATATACGGTTTCTTTTGTGACATCTCTATCAAATAGAATATAGCCTTCCAGGGTATCCACTGTCTCCTCACTGTCTTGAATGGATCCTCTTTTGTAGCGTAAGTAAAAGTCAAACAGAACTGATTTCATTTTCAGGACGCTCAGAAAACTTTCTTCTGTTCTTCCTATGATAATGAATACCCATCGACTTGTGGCTCGCATTTGTTTAGTGAAATTTTGCATCTGTTTAGCAATAATGAGATCTTTCCACCACCAACCTGCTAAATAAGCTTCGAGGATGGGATCTGAACCTGTATCGTCCACCAACATCATAATAAAACTGTGTATGCTATACAGTTTGCAGGATGTTTCTCCTTTTGCAGCTCCCTTATTCAATCTATCTACCCAAAGTTTCAAACAGTTGAATTTAATATCAGACTGTACTTGTTCATCGAGTGTGTGCAGATCGATGAAATCTCTATAAACTTTTTCACGTAGTTCTATCGGTAAAGGTAGCATTTCACTTGACATGATTTCACTTTTTGATAGTTTTCACTAGTAATGTTTTTAAAAACTTCTTACTTTGGTCGTTCACTTCAATGTAACACGATGTTATTTTCTTACAGTTATTTATACCCTCAAACTTTTATATCCATAGGGGACAGTATCAGTATCGTTTACAATCACTCTTTTGGTATATACAGAGCGAAACGTTTTTGACTGTGGTTCGCTGGTCACTGTTCTGTCTCTATGCCTTTTGATTCTGCAGTCATACTGAACTTTAATTTCTATTGTGCGATCCAAAGCACATTTTGAATAGGTGTCGAAATTCACCAGCTGATTTGTATTGTGATCCAAGGTAATCCCCTTGACTTTACACTTGCTTTTTTCTTTTCCATCTTTTGTTCTCATTTTACAGGCGTAATTCTTGGGGCCTAATCCTCTGAAATGAGTAATTCTGCAATCAGGCTCTTCATCGGTCCATTTTCCTAGTCTGCTGTTAATAATGGGAGGGTTCCACAATTCAGGATCATGAATGTACATACAACTATCTGTATCGAAATACAGCACTCTATTCTCCAATCTTTCAAGAACACTGTACAGTTCCAACCTTGCATAGGCTGTTACGTAAGACGCTACAATAACATTGGCTGTCGCATGCGTTTCGACAAAGTCCATCTTTTCTTCATAGTTGACCAAAATGAATGGACACTCATTGTCAAAGATTTCCACATGTTTTACCGTGTATTTCGGGTCGGTAATCAACTCGAAATATTTAGACGGTTCTCTGATGTATTTCGTCTTGCTCATGTTTTCACGCTGTGCTAATTTTCCCCAAAGACAGTTCAGCATAATCTTAGCAAATGATCTTTTGCCAGGGTTTTTTTTAATACATTTGGGATCGAGACGAATCCCTTCGGCTTCCTCATACTCGCGAATGAACTGTTCCTTTTCTGAGTCTGTCTGACACCAGCCGGGATATCCACTGGCTTCTTGCTTGATTTTCAAGAAATTGTCCACATAGCCTTTAAAGAATTGGTCCGAAACAGAGTCGAAATGCCAGATTTCATACACTTGCATTAGTCGATATCCACAGTCGAGAGCTTTGAACAGTTCGAATGTAACCCAAGTTCCAACCAAGGCTCTCTCTTCTCTTTCATGGTTACAAACGTTTGAGCTTTCTTGTGCACATTTCATACAAAGTGGAAACATCATCTTGTTGTTACAGTGAACTGGAAGAACGGGGTGAAACAAATCAGTTGGCGGTAGAACTTTGCATTTAATGAGTCCTTCATACTGACGAATATTCTTCATATCAATGTTCTCATAAGTCAAGATTGTTGGATGACCTACAGGATAGAATTTATGTTTGCAGACATAAGGATACAGAGAGCAAATGTCAATGTACTTGATTTCCTTCTCACTGCTTTCCTCAACATCATAGGCAATTTTTATTGCATTGCATCTGCCTCCAGCCAGGGCCTCTCTTGGTTCGATGGGATCATGGTTCGGGTATAGACTTTCAATGGTTTTTTTTGTACTCTTTATCCTTCTTCATCTTGGCGTCGAATTCATGCTCCCATATGGTCACGACGTTATATCCCATTCTTTTGATGGTTTCTAACCGTTCGATAGTACTGTTGTACAATTCATCCATTGTTTTTCCATTGATGGGGTTGATATATTTTCGATCCTTGAAACATGTCTGGCAACCATGAAATAAATCCCCGAGGAATTCATAAACAGTGTTTGATTTGTGGTGAAATCCGTCTACAGTGTATTTCCCTATTTGAAATTCACCACCATTTTTGGCATGTTGAATATGAATCACTTTTTCTCTAGCGATGCTTTGAATCCAGCGTATTGCTTTCATAGAAAACCGACGTCTGACTGGATCTTTGCTTGAAATGATGGCTATCTGATCTTTTGGTAAATAATCTTTTCGCCAAATCTTGTTACAGGCGCCGGCAATGGTAAACGACTCTGTAAATGGACAAATCCCACTCTGTTCGATGAACAACTTTCTGAATTCACCACATCCTCGTCTTAGGATATCAACATCCGATCCACAGAACAACTCCATCTCTTTTTGAAAATTGAATTCCTCACCGTTTTGAACTTTGTCATTATACCAGACTATGAATTTCGATCGAGCCTCTTCGGACATTGAATCGGGTTTGTAATAAGACATGTCCAAGTACGGGCCGACGTAATCCCAAAATTCGTCTGTATTTGCCCAGTGAGGAAAGTAACCTTTTTTCATTTCTTGAAGTCCAAACGTAGTCGGAAATTTCGCCAGCCCAAAGTTCATGAAACTGAAGGAGTCGATCAAACACACACCATTCAGCTCTAACTTCAAAATATTATTTCCATTCATGGTCAGTTCTGGTTCTTTCATCCCAACGTTGATAATATGATTGAGAATAAATTGCCCATCGTACCCTTTGAGATTATGGGCAATAGCTATGATTCCTTTATGATGCTTTGTAAAGAGCCATCTGCAAAATTGACTCAAAGTTTCTTTTCCTTGAAAAATAACTTCTCTTCCTTCTTCGAATTCACTGCATGTGGAACAATGAAAATCAGGTGGTTTATCGATACATTCAGCACAGGCTCGATGTGCAATACAGTAATTCGGAATGTGTACTCCCGTGTCTTGCTGGCATTCGAAATCAAAGAAAATGAACAAAGGTTTTTTGACTAGAGAAGAACTCGTCTCATCGTCGCTATCGTGTTTCATCTTACTCTGGTAAGGCTGAATAAAACAGCGATGAGAAAAGTCAACTATTTTCTTGCAGAGGTGACACTTTTTCTTTCCCTTACAGACATGATTTCTCTTTCTGACAAAAACCTGGCCTTCACATTTTGAACAAAGTTTCACTAATTCACAAATGGTTTTCTTCTCTTTACCTTGAAGCGTTTTGTGATTTTTCAAGCATTCTGCACTGAAAAATCGTCTATGACAATTGGAGCAGACATACTCTTTTGATCCCAATGGACATTTCCCAGCACGAAAACAGCCTTTACAGATCTTTGAGCAAGTATGGTCTTCCCGATTCTTGTAACGTGTGTCGCAGAATTCACAATAATAAGCACAATCAAGAAATCCTGTGATGGATTTGATGTAATCATAGTGGTTTTGATGAGAGTACAAATGTATGATTTTACTATTGTCTTTCACTTCTGGATGTTCAAATACTTTCTCCACTCTCGATTGTTGTTGATGAACTTTAATAACATAGCCTTTTTCATACAAGAAATCTTGAATTTTTTTGTATTCTTCAAGGCCTACAGGTTGTGTCGACGAAACTCCAACTTCATTCATCAATTTCTCGGCTTCAGTCTTTTGAAGTGGCCTGTTTGATGTTCTGATGTTATTCCATCTTCGGTTCCATTCTTGGGTGTTTTCACGTTCATGCTGACAAATCCCCACAACAACAGCTCTTGCAAAACATAGGTGGTCACTATTGTTAATTTCAATAATCGATTGTTTCTTCTTTGCAAAAACTTTCGAATCCAATACTTCTGTGGCCCTAAGTCTTTTACCACTTCCACTTGGGGGTACCGTATGTGTGATATCGAATGTCATACGACCATCGTTCAAGACGAATTCCTCATTCGACTGTAGAACTTTTTCAATCTCGTCCAACATAGTATGACTCTCTAACTCTTCTACGTATAGAAAGGGAATATGAATCCCTATTTTCAATGAGGGGTGATTGATGCTAATTCTAATCATATCCCTCGATTCAGCCTTTAACTTTTGAACGATTTGTTGAATAACATCGTCAAATAAGACAGTCAACTGCTGTGGTTGTAGCTCATCGAATTTCTTAAAAGACGCCTCCAGTAGATGGGATTCTGTTTTGAATTTTCTTGACTTCTTTTTTCCCACTTCTTTTAAGGCGTATAGACTCTTCATATCCAAAGAATTTTTGTCTTCACTTTTTTCTTTCTTGGGCGAAGATGACCCAGCATGACTTTCTTTCGAAGGTTTTTTCTCTGAAGAATATACTTCTTTCTTCGGTGAAAACAACTCACCGTGACTTTCTTCTTTCAAAGATTTTCTGTCTTCTTCTTTCAAAGATTTCTCGTCTTCGCTGGTACAGTCCACATTCATTCGTACAGATTTCTCCTTCGTTGAGGTGAAATTACCATCGTTTTCTTCTTTCAAAGATTTTTCTTTGTTGAGACTTTCAAAGATTTTTTGTCGCTTTCACCGTCACTTTCTTCTTTCAAACTTTTTCTCTTTTTGGGTGGAAATTTCTCATCGTCGCTTTCATCATTACTGCTACTGTCTGGATAGACTAGGATTCTTTTTCTTTTTTTGGCCGGTAGTAATTTTTTTCTCTTCTTCGACATGGGCTGAATTGCCTCAGCGTCGCTTGTACTGTCTGAATACGGTACTAACCTTTTAGACATGGTTTTATGACTGGTTGTGAGTCAAATAATGACCCAGAACTCAAGAAACCCTGGCTTTTTTTATACCTTTTTTCAGGCCGAACGGGTATAAAAAGAGACGTTACGATTGAAATCTCAATCATTCCTCGGAAAGATTTCGAACAGGACGGTTGGTAGAAAATGAGTGGGTTCAAGCGACAAAGTACAACACCAAAGAGAATGTATCTGTATGTTAACCCATACACCCACGATTATGAAATCACCAATATACCGTCAAGATATCAAGTCTACCATACTGGAAACTACGTGGGATCATTTCTATCCCACCAACATTCTGCAGAAAAAGGCGTCTATCGTATCACCAGAGTCCTGGATCAAGCGACATTCGACAAACGCCATGGAGTGGATGATATGACAACGAATATTTGCTTTACATGCGATAGATCAGGACATTGGGCCAGACAATGCCCAGAAAAAGAAAATCAGATGTGGAAATTCGTTTTTGTCTTTGTGGACCCCCACACCCACGATGTCAAAATTTCACCAACAACGGAAACGGGTGGTGAATCTCAACATATGAAATACGTTGGGCCGCTATTATCCTATAAAGTAGACGAGAATAAACGGAAGACAAAACCGTCACAGCCTACAACTTCATCGAGTGGAAAGGGGAAAAGCTCCCAAAACAAGAAAACCTCTTCAACGTCTGGAAAGAACCAAAACAAGAAACCTTCCTCAGGGAAACTTTCTTCAGGATCTGAAGAAAAGAAAATCAACGAGTCATCGACTGAAAATCAGACCGAAAAGCAGATCGAAAACCAGATCGAAAAGCAGATCGAAAATATGGAGCATGACAACACAGAAATCAGCGATACAGAGATCTGTAGAATTCAGATAGATATACATGATAAATCACAACAAAGCTCGCAACAAAGCTCCCAAAACAAGAAACTTTCTTCAGAGGATACTCTTATACTCGATCAGAAATCTGGAGAAGACCAAAACAACGAACAGAGGTCTCAAAAATCTTCAGCGATTGGAAACGAGAAAGTTTCTTCACGGTCTGAAGAGGGGAAAAACAAGAAATCTTCTTCAGAAAAGTTATCTGGAGAGAATCAAATCAACAAGATTTCTTCAGGGTCTGGAGAGGGGAAAAACGAATACCCACGTGTAAGGCAATTACCATATGCAAAGCCTATACGACGAGAAGGAAAGAAGATCTGTTCAGATATCGAATTGAGACGTAGATGGAAATCCGATGTTGAGAAGATCAACGAGAAAAGAGAAAACAAGAAAAAGAAGAGCAGTTTCCTTTACAAATAAAAAAAACACAGTGCAAAAAGCTGTCCAGATCTTGTATTGAAAAATAACAAGGACGTAAACAATGATATTAAAAACAATGAGAGGAAACGCAAGGGTGACTGTGAACCTGACATCCCGAAGAAAAAAAGAAAAATGTGACTGTAAAAAATGTGGTAACATTTTTTCAAAGAACTGTTTCAAAGAACTGTTTCAAAACGGTTTATTTTCATACTTAAAATTCGACATGGACTGAATTATCTATTCGCTACTTGTACTGTCTGAAGAATCTATTTGAATAGGATACTAACTAGGGTACTAAGCTTTTAGACCTTGTTTTAGGGCTGATGGTAAGTCAGCCTTTTAGACATTGTTTTAGAGGCTGATGATAAGTCAGACAATGACCCAATTATGGAAATGCTTTATTCTCACAGTTCAATGTTTCATTGTATATACTTCTAACAGTTCGATGTTTCACTGTAATGATTATTGTACAAAAGTTTAAATAAAAAGTTTTAAATAAAAATGTATAGGACTTGACTTTGTTTTTGACAATTTGAAAGATAAAACTTTCTTGGTCTTGGTTAGCCCACTCACCTGGTTAGGTCTGAAAAAGGCTGTAGCTTCCTTCACTTCCTTCCCGAACTTTCACCAAATAACCCACAACAGCTTGGTATTAGCAGTATAACTTAGTACAAGCATTACTAAGTACTTCCAAAAAAGACTCGCTATGGACAACTTCATCGTGGAAATGAAATGGTCTATAGAGAAATCTGCTGGCTTTATAGCTTGGTAGGGGGATTGACCTACTTTGCGTTAAAATTAAGAGCGCGACCATGGGCGAAAGCATGTAGATAGAATATAGAATATCATACTCTATCTACAATACCTAAGAGCCTTATCTCCAAAAATGTAACGAGACCAACGATTGGCTAATGTTAATTCCGAGTCAGCACGAACGTGGGCGGAAGCATGTAGATAGAACATCACGTTCTATTTCACACAGAATATGATGTTCTACAATGCCTAATCGAAGATGGAGAAAAGACTAAGTCCAACAATGGTAGAGAAAGACTAAATCGAACGAAAGCAGAGAAAAATGAAGACGGAGAAAGACTAAGTCCAACAGTGGCCTTTGCCCTGAGCCAAGCTGAGGAGGGAATATAACCCACATCGTGGAGAAAAAGTCTAAGTCCAACGATACTCTCTGGCTGAACCAGCGTGAGATGGTATATAGCCTATATCGTGGAGAAAAGACTAAGTCCAACGATAATAGAGAAAGCCCAAGTCGATCGAAGATGAAGTAAAAAGACTTTCCCGAACACCCATACAGACCTGACAGTACCCATATAGAGCTATCGTGGAGAAAAGCCTAAGTCCAACGATGGCAGAGAAAGCCTAAGCCGAACAAAGACGGAAAAAAGACTAAGTCCAACGATACTCTCTGGCTGAGCCAGCGTGAGATGGTGTATAGCCCACATCGTGGAAGAAAAAAAACTAAGTCCAACGATAATAGAGAAATGGTTAAGTTGAACGAAAGATGAAGAAAAAGACTAAGTCCAACGATGACAGAGAAAGACCAGACCCTACAGAGGTGAATAAAAGACGGAGAAAAGCCTAAGTCCAACGATGGCAGAGAAAGCCTAAGCCGAACGAAGACGCAGAAAAAGACTAAGACCAACGATGGTCCAGAAATGGATAAGTCCTACAGGGGCGAACAATGATCGACCAAGCTGAACAGTGTAGATCAAGATCAGACTTGTCTCCAGAGAGACCTATCGTGGAGAAAAAGACTAAGTCCAACGAAAGTAGAGAAAAATGAAGACGGAGAAAAAACTAAGTCCAACAAGGTGCTTGACTGAGCCAGCATGAGGAGGGAATATAACCCATATCGTGGAGAAAAGACTAAGTCCAACGATGGCAGAGAAAGCCTAAGCCGAACAAAGACGGTGGAGAAAAAGACTAAGTCCAACGATAATAGAGAAAGCCTAAGCCGATCGAAGACGAAGAAAAAGACTAAGACCAATACGGTGATAGAGAAAGAACATCTCTCCAAAACTAAATCCTACAATAATAGAGAAAAGCCTATCTGTGACGTCACATGACCATTTTGCCCCATAGTGCCTGCCCCAGGGTAGGCAATACAGGGCAAATCCAAGATGGCCGCCAAAATGGCGAAATAGCCTCCCCATGACGATTTTCGGCCAAATTTGTAGCCAGTTTGCCCGCCACGTAGGGCAAACTGGCTACAAATTTGCTCCAGGGAGGGTAGCCTAGCTACAAAATGGCTCATTTGTAGCTAGGCTACCCTCCTATACTACTGACAGGTAATACTCAGAGGTATGGGCCTTTCTTCAATTATGGCTAAAAGAGTTTTATAGTGTTCGAACTTGCATCAGCTAACTTAACGAAAAGCATAAATTCTCGCCTTTGATTCTGTTACATTGCACCGACTTCTCATATTTGAATCTTAAAGCAATGCTTTTGAAAATGGCCTGTCCATTCATCTAAATATGGTAATAGTACAGTTTTTTTTTTTTTTTTATGCGCTGGCGTCAAGTAACTGAAGAAATTCTTTTGACGGGCACATGACTTTTTCTTGTATTGAAGAAACCAGTTGCAATATCTTTACAGGAGAGCTTTCGTAAGGCCTCCGACAAATTCTCCTTTAAGCACCACTCCTGCTTTTGTAAAAACTTCAATGGTAACTTCATAAGGAGTGGCAATAATCGTGAACAACAATGTTCAACATTACTTTGTCAAACTTAAAACTACTTTACAAGCCTTTGCGCTAAGCATTTCTCTAACTAAGTCTGTGACTCTGTGTTTTCTGACTCGTGACCGGTGGTTCCGAGTTCGATACCGGTTGAGGCAAATTTTCTTTTCAGGCGATTTCGACTTTTCGCCCGTCACCTCCGATGCATGTGAGAAAAGTAGTCATTGGCTTTGGAAAGAAAGTTGTGTCAATACTGGTGTGAGAAAGCCAGGAAACTCATGGGTGCGTCACTGACCGCCATGATATGACATGAGCTGTTAAAATGGCGTTAAACTAAAATACAATAAAACAATACTCTGTGTACTATTTATCTTCCACCTAACTCGGCAATCGATGTCAGGAAACTTGATATTATAGATCAGTTGCCAAAACCTTTCATTTTAGTGGGAGATTTCAATTCCCATCATACGTTGTAGGGATGCATAAATGCGAATGACAAAGGTCAAACCATAGAAAGTTTTATCACAGAGCATAATCTTGTTTTGCTCAACGATAAGTCCTCAACGGATCTTCATCCTGCAACTGGTTCTTATTCATCTTTAGACTTAAGTATATGCAGTCTGGAAATTTTCACTGATTTAAATTGGAAGGTTGATGACCTTCATGGAAGCGATCACTTTCCGATCCAAGTATCAAAAGTTGGACCAACTATACAAGAACGTCCGGAACGCAGGAAGCTTCATAAAGCAAACTGGGAAACATTCAAAATTCATTGCGAACAATCATTTGATCCCAATGTGAAGTCCAACAAATGTGAAAATCAAACAGAACTGTTTACTTCCTTACTTTACTCGGCTGCAGAGAAATCAACTCCTCGGACGTTGACAAAACCAAGGCATCAAAGCAAACCATGGTTTAACGATGACTGTAAAAGGGCTATAGCTGAACTAAAATCTGTTCTCAAGCAATTCAATCTGAGACCTCCTCAGGGAAATCTTGCAAAGTTCAAAATTGCACGACGAACTATCAAACAAAGTACTCGTAGACGTGCGTCTTGTGGACACGGCGTATCTACACTGAACTCTAGATCGTCAGTCAAAAGACATGGATAATGATATGAAAAATTAATGGTAAAAATCCTTCCAATAGTATGGGTCATTTTCATACTGATGACAGGAATTGTATCTCTAAACATGACTTTGCCAACGTGCTGGCCGATACATTTGCCAAGAAATCCTCTTCCACGAATTATTCATCCACATTCCGAAACTTTCAGACTGTAATAGAGAAATCCAAATTGAATTTTAAATCCAATTATGTGGTTTATTGATTGATTGCATGGTGTTTAACGCCGTTTTGAACATTATTTCAGTTATATCGCGGAGGCCAGTGCGCCTATCCATGCTTTCCTGGAGTTTCTTTTACCAGTACTAAGCACAATATTCTTTCCCAGCAACTGGCTGCTTTCCCACATAACCATCGTCGAAACAATGGTCAGCGGTGAGAGAGGAATAATCCTATCGAAATGACGATCATCAGTCCTCGGAAAGAGATTGGCCGAGCCGTGGATCGAACCAGCGACCCTCTGTTCTCAAGTCCTGTACGCTACCGACTGAGCTACGGGGGCTCGGCCCAATAATGTGGACCATTGGAACTTTAAAAAAGCTAAAGGCCCTAAAAATGTTATGATACTGCAGCTGGGTCTGACGATATCCATTACCAGTTCCTAAAACACTTACCGTATAGTTCCCTCCATTGTTAGTCCCCTACCGGCGAAGCCGAAGGGGACTTTAGGTTTGCACTCCGTCCGCCCGTCTGTCCATCTGTCCGTCTGTCCGTCAGTCCGGCAATTCAGTTTTCCGGACTTTTTTTCTAAACGCTGGTACATATTGAGCTGAGTTTTGGTGCGTAAGTCACCCACCATCACTTACAGATCAAGTTCGAGTTTCGTTCCGGTCCACTCGTTTTTCACGGATTTACTGGCCTTGGAGCTACAAAATTTCACTGATAAATCAGTTTTCCGGACTTATTTCCTAAACGCTGGTAGGTATTGATCTCAGATTTGCTGTAGCTACATCTAATACACATCTCCTAAGATTCTTCAAAGTATAGTCTGGGGTCCTGCGTGGTTCAGTGGTAAAGTGTAGGACTCGTAACCTGGAGGCCCCGGGTTCGAACCTCACTGGACCCACTGGGTTTTTCGTGGGAGTGTCCTTGGGCAAGACACTTCACAGCCCTAGCCTAGTACTGGTGAAACCCAGGAAATACATGAATATGTGAGCTGTCGCCGTGATATGACTGAAATATTGTTGAAAGCGGCGTAAAACACCATTCAATCAATTTAAATATAGCCCTGGGTCAATATTGGCACAGACCCAAGGGTTTCAAGTTTTACATTCGCATATATTTTGAAAACTTTAAAAAGATTTTTTTGTTAGCCATAAGGCGTAGGGCTACTAAATGTTGCATAGAGCTTTATCTAGTAGGCCTCTACCAAGATCGTCCCAATTATAGCCCTGGTGTCACATTTGGCCCCATCTAGGCAGTCACAAATTTTACATTGGCCTATATAGTGAAAACTTTAAAATTCTTCTCGTTCCTCTTCATAAGACCTAGGACTACCATATTTCGCATGTATATTTTTCTAATGGACCACTATCAAAAGTGTTTAAATTATAGCCTTAAGGTCTAAATTGGCCCGCCCCACAATTACATAGACTTATCTAGTGAAAACTATTTAGAATCTTCTTGTTCCTGCCCTTCAAATACAGCTAAAATATTTTGTGAGTGTTAGCATCTAGCAGGCCTCTTTCAAAATTATTTAAAATAAAGCCCTAGTGTCAAATAGGCCTCTTTCAAAATTATTTAAAATAAAGCCCTAGTGTCAAATTGCCCAGCCCCCCCCCCCCCCTTCCATGGGCCATAAATTCAACATGTGCTCTTCTTGCTTTTAACCATATCCTATGGATACTAGATTTGGATCACTTCTGAATTTGTTCAAAATTTAGCCCTTGGATTGAAATCAGGGGTCTAGAACTCTAATGTTTGGTATGTATGGTTTGTACTTATCAGCCAGTTGAGCGATACAGAGCCATCATGGGCGTCTTGTTCATTGGATAACTCTAAGATTTGTATATCAGCAAACCCTCGCCAAAAAACAGGACAGATTCCGGTATCCGAGCTACTTCAATGGGGAATTAACGATACTACACTATGTTGGAATGTCAGGTACATTGTCAATTTCATGCCCATCGACAAGCGAAGAATAACTCTCATCTTCAACAGGGTACTCCTTTGCTCAGTGAGGGACTATAACCTAGAGGGCCTGGGTTCGAGCCTCGCTGGATGTACTGGGGTTTTCGTGGGAATGTCCTTGGGCAAGACACATCAGAGCCAAATTCTGGTGAAATCAATGACATGCATGATTTCGTGAGCTGTCGCCGTGATATGACTGAACTAATGTTGAAAGCAGCATAAAACACCCTCCATTCGATCTTCATCCTCAACATTGTTTCCTTTACAAGCTTGCTCGTACGTGTATGACGTCAGTAAACCAATATAATCTCGTTCTGCCTCTGTTATATCATTCAAGTCACTGTTCGAACAATGTGTCCCTATTTATATTAAATTTCTACTTCTTTGACATCACTCCGTAGCGTACAGGACTTGAGAACAGGAGGTCGCTGGTTCGATCCCCGGCTTGGCCAATTTCTTTCCGAGGATTGATGATATTCATTGCGATAGGATTCATTCCTCTCTCTCCACTGACCATTGTTGACGAAACAGCCAGTGGCTTGGAAAGAATATTGTGCGTAGTACTGGTAAAAGAAACTCCAGGAAAGCATGGATAGGTGCACTGGCCGCCGCGATATAACTGAAATAATGTTGAAAACGGCGTTAAACACCATACAATCAATCAATCAATCAATCAACTTTGATATCACAAATCAAGGGACGCAACAAATAAGTAAGGGAGAAAAGCGATGTTGTGAAAAGGCAGATTATATATATACATATTTTGTAAGTGCAATATTACTAGATAACAAACTAATCTAATTTTGGAAATCAACATCTGATACCTACTCATTTGCCCTTTAAACTTTGAAACAGTGCTATAAACTTAAAGTAATTACATTTCATGTTTTGGATTTATTTTAAAAATATCGGTTGTAAGTAAGTAATCTCTCTAATCTTATCACTAATGACATCCTTTTGAAGGAAATTTGCGAAAAATAATCTTAAAGTAATTAAAGATAAAATAAAATTGAACCATGCTCTGGCAAACTGGGGTTTTATGCATCTGTATGATGCATTATACCTATCCACTCATCATATAATTATGGATCTGTAAAACCCATTTTGTCTTACAACCAACTGAATTATAAGGTAATATGGTTCTTGGACATGCAGAAAATTTACAAAGAGCAAAAGGTTTCGACCCATGCGCGGACTGCGCAGACTGACATGGGTAGAAACTTTTTGCAGATGCATTAAACCCCATTTCACAAATCAAGGCTCAATTTGATTTGTCACCTGCAAAAGCTTTCATTTTGGACAAGTCAAATGTTTTGTATTTTGGTAAAGAGTTAAACTGTGACCCCAAGCTCTCCCAGACAAGATAAGACAAAAACTTACACATCATGATATAATAATTCTATAGCTACTTGATCTCTACATGTATTTAATCAACTCGTCACTTGTCGCTCAGTGTATGCTGCCATAAACTTGCTGGTCATGTCGACGATGGTTAGGTGGGAGAGCAGCCAGTGGCTTGGGAAGAATAAAGTGTGAAGTACTACTGCTAAAAGACACTTCAGGAAAGCATGGATTGGTGCAAGAGCCGCCACGATATAACTGAAAGAATGTTGAATACGGCATTAATCACCATAAAAATCATTAATTCTTGCAGTTTACTATGTTTGTGCTTATAGTGTACATCAAGATTAGACGGCAGAAAGTGTCTTATCTTGTGTATACATTGTACAACATTTTGCGAGATTATCCGAACTAATCCAGTCCTAACGATAAAGGGTTGTGAAAACAATGTGGTAAAAAGAGCCTTATCCCACATTCCTTTCTACCCTTACAAAGACATTTTCTATCGAAGGACACAGTTTTCATGGTCTAAACTCATGTATAGTTTATTCATCATTTTATAACTGTAAAGATAACAATTGATGTCCGATGGTATAATCTGGTGCAATAGAGAAGTCTTAGCTCACCTGAAAACAGAATGGTAAAGGTTGGCTGAAGTGGTCCATCATTGTCAGGCGATTTTTGTTAATTTTCTTTAACATCTTCTCTTCCTAAGTTGCACACCTGATTTGAATCTAGCTTCATAGACACATTTCATTTCTTTGACCGAGCTTTTGAAAATCTTCAAAAAGAAGCTGGTTGCCAAGGCAAGGGGAATGAGGTAATTTGAAAAATCTTTTAAGATTTTCTTGTCTCTTATAAGGCTTAAGGCTGCAACAATGGGATACAGTGCTATAGTAATAGAGGGTCAGTTTCTTACTCCAAAGGCTCTTGCTTCGAATTCTGTGATGAGCTGGATCAACCCAATGTGCAAGTAGCTTTATCCTGTGGACCTGTGTTCAAATTAAAGACATGGGATCTAAATTGACCCCACCCCAGGGTTCTCAATTTTTGCAAAAGCTTTTTAAATCTTTAAACATCATGTTAGAACCATAAGGCCTAAAGCCATAAGGCCTGGGGATGTGACATACCTTTGTGTGGCATAATCAAGTAAAGACCTTTTTTCACAGATTGTTTTGAAAATGAGACCCCTTTGGATTAAAATTGTCTACCTGCGGGTGTCACAAGTTTTACATGGGTTATGTAGTGAAATCATGAAAAAGTATTTTCGTCTCAATCAAAAAAGCAAGGAAATTTGATATTTTCGGTAATTTCTGTTGCTGGTTGCTATCAATACTCATCAAAGTTGTAGCCCTAGAGCTAAAATTTATCCAGCTCAGAGTGGAAATTGGGAGCCACAAATTTACATAGGCTGATAAAGTGAAACTTTGACAATCTTCTTACGTCAAATCAAAAGACCTTGAGTTGTAACATTTAATATTTCAACTTGAGGACCTTTTCCTGTTTTCAAAGTACAGCCCTTTGATTAAAATTTATCCTACTACGGGGGTTAAAAAGCTATAAACTGGTTTATGTAGAGAAAGTTACAAAAACAATGTCTTGTCCCAAGCTGATAAGCCAAGGGCTGTCATCTGTTGTATGAAGCATTTACAAGTGAACCTCTTGAAAACAATTTATTGCGGTAGTTCGGTCTTGGAGGGTCACTAAGGTCCGTATTCACCAACCATTCTTAAGAACATTCTAAGTCTTACTCTTCAAGATTTTCAAGATTTGAAAGTAATACAACTTTATGTTACCTTCACATTTAGAAAATTCTTGAGACCAAGGCTAAGAACATTCATAAGAATAGTTGGTGAATACGGACCCAGGTTTTGAAAGGTTATGAAAATGGGCTTTAAATGTATCTGCAAAAGTATCGACCCAGAACAAACTGCAGTACGCGAAGGCTGACCTGGGTCGAAAGTCTTTTGCTTTTGGTAATTTTTCTACATGTGAAATTATCAGAGGACCAGTCTTCCTCATGATTTAGCCGGTTGTTAGACAAAATTGATTTTATGGATTTTTAATTATGTGATGACTTGCTCGGTACAATGTATCACGGAGTTGAATCAAACCCCTTTTGCCAGAGCATGGTTCATATCTTTTTTGTAAGAAACGACTAAGCCTAGGTCGAGGAAATTTGACATGCTGCAAGTGAACCTCTTCAAAGATTCTTTGTTGATTTGTCTTCTGCCTTCACTTTGTCTTGTCTGTGAGAGGAGTCCTGTGTGGCTTAGTGGTAAAGTGTAGGACTCGCAACCTGAAGGTGCCGGGCTCGAGCCTTACTGGAAGCGATAGGTTTTTCGAGGGAGTTTCCTTGGGCAACAGACTTCATTAGCCTAGCCTATTACTGGGGTAGCCCTAGAAATACATGATTATGTGGACTGTAACACTGTAAAAGTTTCCTTCTTTAAACTTCAACTGATGGCAAAATAAGTTTAAAAGCAGCTCATTCTTTTGGGTATAGGTCAACTTCAAGGTTACTGTTACTAAAATGGAGAAACTATGTATCTGAAAATAATCATATAATCTCTTATCCATGTTTATAAAATTTCAAATGATAGATTTTGACAGGCAAATTTTACCTTCGTTTTATGGCCAAGGTTAGGGTCAAGCTCAACGTTACTAAATATAGAAAGTACAAGATCAGGGTATTCACCAACCATTCTTACGAACATTCTTAGTTGTGTTCCTAAGAATTTTCTAAATTTGAAAGTAACACACTTCCTGATTGGCTAAACGATATGGTTCAGCCAATCAGAAGTTGTGTTACTTTCTATATCTAGAACTGCACTTAGAATGATACTAAGAATTATTGGGGAATGCTAACCCCGAGCTCTAAACTAGATTGGAACTTATCTTTTGCCCTGCAAAATAGTGCCGTTGTTTTACCTTGTAACAAACTTACAGATAATCTACAAAATTCTCCTAGTCGTGCAAAAAGTTTCATCTCCTCAACAATCTGTGTGCTCAGGTGAGCGCTCAAGGGCCATGACCATCCTTTCTCTGTTTTTGGAAAGCCGTATGTATGCACCGATTTTACTAGTTCTAGTGTTGCGTTCTGTGGTGCGATTTATCTTTATGAAAGGTAGAACATATTGCAATTCGTCCATATCTTACAGACAGCTGCAGGAAGTGAAGCCAGATTTATTGATAAAGCTCTAAGATGAATTTTACCTTTAATCAGAAATCATAAAGGATCTTGGTTAGGACTAACTTCAGTCATTCTTTCTCTTTGAAAGTTGCAAACATCGTCAGCATCATTATCAGTATTAGTAGTGTTAACATTTTAAGCATTTTTAGCGGGGTACTGTGGTGAAGATACGTGAAACTTTGCTCAAAATCGAAAAGAAGAAACAGGATATTAATCCGCTCTTTGTTTACGTGTGGGTTGAACTGGGTCGGTCAGACAGCTACAGGTATGGATTAATGCCGATTGCGTGTCGCCTTGTTAAGGTAAAACCAATTTGATTTCCGGAAGAGCAGGTATTAAACAACATTTTTACAATCTTTATTGCTATTTGTGAATTTTCTGTATGTCCAAGGTCCATACTACCTCATGATCCTGACGGTTATCAGATAATATGGATTTTATAGATCGATAATTATATGATGGCTTGCTTGTTATTATGCATCTCGGAGATGCATTAAGCCCCTTTTGCTAGAGCATGGCTCATATGTTGCTACAAAAAAAAAAAAAAAAAAAAAAACCTATGAGTCGTGCTCTGTGAAAAGAGGTTAAATGTATCTGCACAGGGTGACCTCGGTCGAAATGTTGTTGGCCAGTTTTCTGCGCGTCAAAGGACCAGTCTACCTCACGATCCATTTGGTTGCAAGACATAATTGATTTTTATGGATCAAGAATTATGTGACAATTTGCCTCGTATGATGGATCACGGAGATGCATGAAACCTTCTTTTCCCTGAGCGCACTTTTTACGAACTTCTTAAAAAGATATGATATGAACGAAAAGGACTTTTTCTTACCCTGGGGCCGTCAAACACGACTTCCTTTTTCTGACAGACTGCAGTGAAGGTTCAGTCTGATAGTTCGCACAAATTCTACGCTGACCGACAGGATAAGATTCTGACCGGGGAAAAGAACTACTGGCTCGCAATATCTGGGTTTAAGACTTCGCTGGAAGTTCTAATTTATTTGGAAGAACATGCACTTTGATAGTAAGCCATACTGTTCGTTTCTTTGTTTTATGGTCTGGCCATGGCATCCCTGAAATTTAAACTGGGCCTGTATCGACCAACCATTCTAGATAATACTCTGTGTTAAAAGCCCAAGACTTTTAGCTACATTTCAAAGTGACGCAATTTCAATCTGATTGACTAAATCAATTTGGTTTAGCAAATCAAAAATTGTGTTTCTCTCTAAACGAGAATAAGATAGAATGTTTACTTGAATGATCGGTTAATTCGGCCCCTTGACGTCAATTTTTCACTCAAATTTTCATCTATTCTTCTAGAATTAGACCGGGGAAAATCCCGCCGTACAAGTAATTAGTTACTAAGACACAACAGAGTTTCAGTAAGCCGCCCACCTTACATTTTTGGCCTATAAAATTGTCAAATAATCATGGGAGCCGCCGATGTGTCCCACGATACATGGATGACCTATAACATCTCATGGTACATGGAAGAACGATTAACCCTGTCCCAAACGACAAATTTTAGACTGGTCCAAATTGAAAGAGTTTGCAGACGACAATTTTAAATTTGATGAAAATGGCAGAAAGGTCTCAAAAAGGGTAGAAAACACTGTGGGAAAAGGAGAAATTGCTCGTTACGAGCAATTTCTCCTTTTCCCACAGTGTTTTCAAAAGACTTGCACTGCAGACACGTGAAAACCAGGGCTTCTTTGGGAAAGGGTTAAGTAGTCAAATTACCGCAGGTGACTCGACAACGTATCCTTCGGTACATTGATGAACTGTAACGTTATTAAATTACTGTGGATGAACCGACGATGTATCCAATGGTAAATCTATGGATTTTAGCATCATCAAAATGCCATGGTGAGCCGACGATATGAATGAACATGCACATTTCATTTAATTGGTCCTCCCATCATAGATTATCCAGTCATCTGATTTTGATTAATTGATTGATTGTGTGGTGTTAATCCCGTTTTCAACGTTATTTCAGTAATATAGCGGTGGCCAGTAAACCTATCTGTCCATGCTTTTCTGGAGTCTTCATTCAGCAGTACTTCGGCCAATATTATTCCAAAGCCACTTGCTGCTTTTCCACATCGTCATCGTCAAAACTATGATCAGTGTTGAGAGATTTATGAATCCTGTCTCAATGACTATCATCAATCTTTTGAAAGAAATTGGCCGATCAGGGAATTAAAACCAGCGATCCCCTGATCTCGAGTGTTGTATACTACCGACTGCGCTACCGGAACTCGGCGTTCTGATTTTTATTGTGATAAAGACAACAGCTGACTAAATGTTTCTTGGAGATTTTTTCTTTCAGGTTCAAAATGAATGGTAAAGGTCAAAGATCAAGACGAAAAAAGAAAAGCACTAATGACCCCATCCACCGCCAGACAGAAAGAACACTGTTGTTTGTGAAATTATGGCTTATTTTACCTTTTACCAAACAATTTCATGTTTAATGACTCTTTGGGAAAACGACAAAATGCCAGTAACCAGCATTTTCTCTTTCTCTCACAATGTTTCTATCCTTCCATGGATATATTGTAATTTTGGAGTCACGTTCATTTATAATGCTCTGAATTCGGACAAGTCCAAAATTGTATCGTTTGCTAAAGGGTTGAAAAATGCCTAACGGATCCCTCCCAGTGCAAGACAAAGGATATTATAGATCGTGAATGAGAGGAAGCTGTGTTAACAAAGGCTTGGAGAACGAACGAGAAAAAATATTCTGGTTTTCTGGTGGAGTATTGAATTCATTAATTCTTGAAAAATAATAGTTATTTATTTTTGTATTCAACAATTGCTTTGGCCATTTACAAATAAAGATAAATAAGACCACAAATCAGCATTACACGAAGAAAAGCTCTTTGAATTTATGCAAGATAATGACAATATACAGAAATAATTTTGCGTAAATTGTTCAACATATTACAAGCTTACATATTAGTGCAACAGGTGAATAGAAATTAGAGAAAGATATAAAAAAAAAAAAATGTAAAATAATGTCTTTGTTAATTTGGAATAACTTCTCAATTTTTTTTTTTTTTTTTTTTTTTTCATGAAAAGAAACAAGAGGTGATGAGCATTAATCAATCCAGGCCGAAGGGAAAAAGACTTATAAAGTATAGTAAACCTTAACTGGCACGAAACTGTTGAATCCATAGAAATGAGAGAACAGAAGGATAAGTAGTTAATTCGTGAATCCTCTGACGTTTTCGTCACAGAAGAGAGATTGAGCATCTACTACGTCACGTAAAGGGATAATTCAGTTAAAGATTCTGAAGACTACCTGACAGGGCCTAGACTGCTCGTTTTAGTGGCGTAACAGTTCAATGATTGACCGTACGCTGGAGTTGAGATAAAATTTCCAGTGAAAGAAGACCGCTGTACCTTCCGCATATCTGATTGACAGCGCTGACCACCTAATTGAGAGATAGTAGGAGAAATTAACAGAAAATTTAAACAAATGGCCCGTGCAAACCGGAAGCATTAGCAAACGGCAAATTAGATGTAGCCCGGACGATGGGATCTGTGTATAAAAAGCAGAAAACATCGTTGGAAAAGGAGAAAATGCTGGTCTTCGGGAACGTTGAAACACGGGATTGTTTGTTAAAGGGTTACAAGGTTAGGGCAAAGTAACATGTTACACGTGTATAAGCATTTTCAGTAAAATGATGTGCATCACGACAGGTAGTAGCAGGTCGTGTATCAGCATTCGAGTAATATGGAGTGAATAAACGCTGACAGAATTATGTCGTGTTTCAGTATCCACAATTACGTTCCCTGTATTAACGCTGCTATTAACGTGCAAAGTTTAAGTATTTCCAGCAACATCTGACAGCAACACATCGCAAATAAGCATTGGCAATGACTAGTTGTGTATTAGCGCTAACATTAACACGTCGTGTATCAGTGCTGATAAATGATGTCATTTATCAAAGCTGATGGTAGCATGTCATGTATTAGAGCTGATAGTAGCATGTCATGTATCAGCTATGACAGTAACATGTCATGTATCAGCTCTGAAAGTAACATATCATATATGAGTGCTGACAGAGGCACAATTTGTATCAGCGCTGACAGAAACATGTATTATAACAGTGCTGACAGGAACATGTATTATAACGCGTTATGTATCAACGGCTCTAGCCGTAACATATCATGTATCAGCACTAACAATTACATGACATGTATCAGCGCTGACAGTCAAATATCGTGTAAAATGTTTTGTATCAAGAATGCAGTGTCATTTCTGTTTTTTCCCTTTCTTTCCTTTTTTTTTTTTTTTTTTTCTTCACTTTCTTATTAGTTGTTTTTCTTGTTTTTGCATAGCTTTGTAAAACTTATTAGTCTTTGATAACTATTCATTGATCCAGATTCGGTGAACTAAATAGGCCGTTTGTTTGACAGTTTCCCCTCATGCTCTATTTAACACAATGAAAAGAAAAGAATTTTAAGAGAATTTTAAGAGCATTGTGGAGAGGAGTGAAATTGCTCGAAAAGATCGATTTCACATTTTCCCGCAGTGTTCTTCCATAAAATCAATAATTTATGATCATATTTCAATTAGTTTGTTTAAACACATAACTTTACCTGGATCTCTGAAAAGTACATGTATTTTTATTAACTCTTATTCTAAGATGTGTCACCTTTGCGAGCAGTGAACTCTAAAATCAATCTACACTCGAATCTTGGTCTGCACTGTTCGCAGGGGTCACAAATGTTATTGGAAGTAAATAACGATTGTTGTAAGGATAGAGGGAGGATGGCCACGACCTCCCCTATCCAGTATACGTGGCTAATAAAGTTTACAAAAAAAAAAAAAAAAAAGAATGCAGTGACATGACATGTATCAGCGCTAAAAGAAACAAAGATATGTCAGCATTGACATTTACTTGGTATAATTCAGCAATGACACGCACATGTCGTGCATCAGCGCTGACAGGAGCATGTCATGTATCAGTAGCACTGATATAAGCGTTTATAGTAGCATGTCATGTTTCAGCACTTACAGTAGCATGCCATATATCAGCACTGACAGTAGCATGTCATGTTTTAGCGCTGACAGTAGCATGTCGTGTTTAGGCGCTGACAGGCGAATGTCATGTATTAGCGATGACAGTAGCATGTCATGTATCAGCGCTTACAGTACCATGTGATGTATAAGCGTCATTTATCCGTTCTGAGAGGCGAATATCATATATCAACGTAGACGGTAGCATGTCATGTTTTAGCTCTAACAGTAGCATGTCATGTTTCAGTGCTTACAGGCCAATGTAATGTACCAGCACTGACAGTACATGCTTAGCATCGATAGTGTATCAGCACTGACTGGCATGTTAGGTATCAGCAGCGCCTTTGACATGTCATGTATCGGCATCGACTGTACTTTGTTGTGTATCAGCATTGAGTGTGACCTTTTGTGTATCAGTATCGACTGTGACTTTTCGGTTACAAGCATCAACTGTGACATAACGAGTATCAGCACCAGCAGAGGTATATCGTGTATTAGCAAGACCTGTGACCTGCCATGTATCAACATCGACATGTCATGTATCAACGTTTACTATGATATTGATTATATCAGTAGCAACTTTGACAATTTGTGTATCACCATGGCTGTGACATGTCATGTATCAGCATTGATTGTGACCTGTCATGTATCAGCGCTATCAGTCAAATATCGTGTATCAGCATTGACAGTTGTACTTTGTGTATATAAGATGCCTGTTACATGTCATGTATCAGCATCGTAACTGATATGTCCTTTATAATGGCTGCCAGTTGCACGTCATGTATCATCATTGAATGAGACATGTTCTGTATTCAGGCTGCAAGTTACGCATCGTATATCAGCATTGATAGTGACATGTATATGTTCACTGCCAGTTATATATCGTGTAATAGCATTGGAAGTGACATCTTATGTTTCAGCGCTGCTAGTAATATGTCGTGATTCAGCATTGAAGTGACATGCTGTATAAAGCTTGACAGTAACATATCATGATTCAGCATTGATAGTGACATGTTTTGTATTAGCACGGCCAGTTACATATTGTGGTTTGGCGCTGCAATTAACATGTTTTGTTTTACCATGAGAGTGATATGTTGTGTATTTACGCTGCCAGTTTCTAGTTGTGCATTGGCATTGACAGTAACATGTTATGTATCAGAACTGCAAGTGATGTGTCTTGTATCAGCATTGACAGTGAAATATTGTGTATCCACGCTGCTAGTGACGTGTGGTGTACACTTACGGATACATGTCAGCAGCATTTGGGGTCCTGCGTGACTCTGTGGTAAAGTGTGGAACTGCTGACCTGGAGGCCTCGGTTTCCAGCTTCACTGGATTCATTACGTTTTTCGTGGAAGTGTCCTTGAGGAAAACACTTCCGAGCCCAAGCCTTACACTGATGGAACCCAGGAAATTCACGAATATGTGAGCTGTGTCCGTGATATGGCTGAAATAATCTTAAAAGCGGCGTAAAACATCATTCAATCAATCACCCATTCAACATATCTCCATTGTCAGTGAAACGTGTATAAACACTATCAGTTACATGTCGTGTATCGACATTGACAGAAACACGTTGTATACAACCGCTGCCATTTACGAGTCTTGTACCAGCATTGACAGTAACATGTTGTATACAAGAGCTGCCATTTACGTGTCGCGTATCAGCAGTGACATGTTGTATATAAAGGTTGCCGGCTTTATGTAGTTTAACAGCATTGACAGTGACATGTTGGGTATCAGCGCTGCTAGTTACATTTCGTGTTTCAACATTAACTGTGACATGTTGTATGTAAAGGTTGCTGGTTACGAGTGGTATGTTGCGTGCTAACGCTGCCAGTTACATGTCGTGTTTCAGCATGGAAGTGACATACTGTGTATCTACGCTACCAGTGACATATCGTGTGTCAGGACGGGCAGTTAAATGTTGTGTGTATTAACTCCAATACATCTCGTGTATCAGCATTGACAGAGACATGTTCTGTATTTATAAAGGCTGCCAGTTGCTTGTTTTGTATCAGTATTTACAGAGACATGTTTGTATGCTACAAGTAGAGTGGCGTCACTATTGATAGATACTTGTTATATTTCAGTCATCACTAGTGATGTTTTTGTCGTGTATCATGCATATAGTTGCAAATATCACGATGTCTATTAGTGTTGCAAGTAACATGTCGTGTATCGGCACTGCTAGCCCCAAGTCATGAATCAGTTCTGACTATAATATGTTGCATAACAGCATTTAATAGTATAATGACTTTTAAGAGCATTTAATAATAGTAATATTCCGCATATCAGCATTTGAAGAACCACGTCGTGTGTCAGCAAACCATCAGAATTATTGCCTTTATTTAATTACGCTGCCAATAATATGTCATATCGGCGCACTGATGTCATCTATTACCGCTGCCAGTTAAACTGCCATCATTAAAAGTGACATATCATTACTCGGCAAATGACAGTATTGTGGCATGTGTCAGCAACAACAGTTACATGTCATACACAGTATTTGAGGTAACGCATTGTGTATCAGCCCTGATAGTAACATATCGCGTTTCATAGCTGCAAGGAACATGTCGTGTATCAGCAGTACAAGTCGTGTGTCAGCATTATTTGTCGTGCATCAGGAACAGCGATGCAAAATGACCCGTGTATCAGCATTTCGTCTTGTATATAAGCATTTCCATTTGTGTATCAGCAATTCCATTTTAGAATCAGCATTTTCAGTTGTGTTTCAATATGGCAAGTCGTCAATCAGGGCTGCCGGTCGCATATTATTATTGCCAGATGTGTATCAGCATCATCATTTGGGTATCAGCATTGCAAATGGTGAATTAGCATTTCTAGTTGTATAATAGCATTGCAAGTCGCGTATCAGAATTTCCAGTCGTGTATCAGTCGTTCCAGTTGAGTAGCAGTATTTTAAGGCTCGTACCAACATTGCTAGCTGTGTATCGGCTACGACATTTGTGTATCAACAATGCCAGTCGTGAATAAGCAGTGACAGTTGTGTATAAACATTTAAAGTCGTATATAAACATTTCCAGTTGTGTACCGGCTTTGTCATATACGTATCAGCATTGCTATTCTAAGTATCAGCATTTCCATGCGGTACCAACGTTGTAAGTCGTGTATGACCATTGCCAGTTGTATATCAGTGTTTGGTTTTTTTTTTGTATCAGCGTTGCAATATGTATATCAGCATTTCCAGTTTTTTCTCAGCATTGCCATTTATTGCAAGGCGTGTATAAACAATGCCAGTTGTGTATTAGCATTACCAGCTGTTTCAGCATTGCAAGACGTGTATCAGCATTAACAGTGACACGTTGTGCATGTGAGCTACAACATTGCAAATCGTGTATTAGCATTGCCAGTTGTGTGTCAGCAGTGCTAATTGTGTATCAGCATTGCCAGTTGTGTGTCAGCAGTTCTAAATGTGTTTCAGAATTGCCATTTGTGTGTCAGCAATGCTAATCGTGTATCAGCATTGCCAATTTTGTGTTAGCAATACTAGTTGTGTGTCGGCAGTGAACGTCACGTAGCGTGGACAGTAGGCATTAACCATGAGTGAATGAACAAATTTAAGCAGCGTTCTAATGTTAACCTTTAATGCGCTTTTCACAACTATAGTAGCCTTGGCGGCCAGTCTAAATCATGATCAGACTGCACAAACGTGCCGTCTGATCTTTGATCTACATTGTGAGCTTTGCTGAGACATTATGGAACAAAGCAGCCTTGATATTGCAATTATTTGGCTTATTCCTAGACTGAAATTTACCGCTGAGTTTATTCGACGCTTTAGGGGCTAACTCCTTACCAAACGACAAAATTTCAGACTTGTCCAAATGCAAAGCATTTGCAGACGACAAAATAAATGTGACTCAAAAATTGAAATTTGTTCTCGAAAGGGTAGAAAACATTGTGAGAAAAGGAGAAAATGCTGGCTACTAGCATTTTCTCCTTTTCCCACAATGTTTTCAAAAGACTTTCTCTGTAGGGTCGTTAAGACACGGGATTATGTGGTAAAGGGTTAATAAAACTTATTGCTATTTGCATATGTATGTGTATTTCTTCTCCTCAATAAGATGTATTGCTAATCTATTAGTGGTTTATTTGAAGGATTTTGTTTGATGAATAGAGAATTACTATTGTGATGATAACCTGTACACGTTAAATCAATGGAATATTTTGTTCTGATAATAAGTTTAGACAGTTGGTTGAGTGGCTCGTTTGGCTGCTTTAACCGTTTACTAAACAATCTAGATTTTAAATGACCCTGGGAGAGAAAGCTTTTAAAAACATTGTAGGAAAAGGAGAAAATGTTGGAAACTAGCATTTCTCCTGTTACCACAATGTTTTCTATCCACTATTTGCTTATCTGCAGCATGTGTAAAATATGAAAATTCTGTATTACACTAAAAACAAGTGTAGTTATGTGATAAAATGTTTATCTGTACAAATATTCGTAACCCTTTATTATGCTGGGTAACTTAACCCTTATCCTGCTGAATAAAAGAAATGACTTTATAGTAGATAGTAGAAGCCAAACACTTTCTTGTTTCAAAGGTATTTTTGGAGGAAAGATATCTCCTTATCGGACAGTGTAGATCAAAGATCAGACTGCACGTTCTGTGCAGTCTGATCTTGATCTACGCTGTCCGCAAAAGGTCGGTGGGTCGCGATAAGCAGCCTTAGGGTTAAACAGTTTTTGCGATCAAGATCAAGAACTGAACAGAACACTGCCTGACCCATTCTAAATTGCATTCCCAGTCTTATGCTAAATTTAAAAAGTAACACCATTTCTCGGTTTTTCTTAACCAAATGGGCAATTTCCCATGAAAAATGGGTTGGGGTTTAGTGCATCTGCAAAAAATATCGGCCAGGTCAGCTTGGGTCGATCTTTTTGCTGTTGGGAAAATTTTTGTGCATGCCCAAGGGTCAGTCTACCTCATGATTCAGTCATTTGTTTAAAAAAATTGAGATTTTGTATGTTGGTAAAATAGCATCTGCGAAATAATCCATGATTATACCGTGAACGAGAAAAATACTTCAATCGAGGCATCGACCTTTCTCACTTTTACTTTTTATTCAGGTGTAGGTCATTGGTTACACTGGACACAATGGAGCAGCTGCAACGTCACATGTGGTGAGGGAGCCTCGTTCAGAGTTCGGGCATGCGCAGAGCCACAAGGAGGCGTGCCATGTGATAACTCGAAGTCCCTCATGGATTTTCGCACATGTCAAATGCAGACTTGTCCAGGTGCTGTAAAATGTCTATTGTCTGATAATGTGAAGACTAGCTTAATTTGAAGTTTTTACCCGACCTGACCTCAGAAAAAGTGTGCAGGCAGGTCAGACTTCTGAAGTGAGAATTTGTTTTTTATATAATATTAAAGGACAACTAGCGGCTGAGAGTAAAGGAGAAGGACATATTTTAATTATTTAAATCTAAATCATACCATTTAAAAGCATGGAATACATTGTGAAGACGAAAATCTATTATTGTACTGTCAGTGCAAGTGTTATTGGCCGACAGAAAAAAAAAAATAAATAAATAAATAAAATCGGGTAATAAGTAAATAAAAGATGGAGTGACTTGGCACTTCGGACTGACCGCACAATAAGCTAGTGTCATATTTACAATAATTTCCATCGTTTAAAATAGTATTATAATTTAAATGCATTTTAGCCCCCGCTTGTTTTGTTTTCTTTCTGCCGCTCCTGGGTCCCTAAATTTTAACACATACTTGATGACACCATACTTAAACGTACAGTCTAATTCTGTGGTATAATGGATTTTGGGAGGATTTTTCTAAACCATTATATGCAATATACCTCCAATTTTCATTATGGACCAAGGTTGTTTTTGACTTTAAAATCTGCGACGAGCAAAGCCCAGCTGTATTTGGGTAACAATGCGATTTCTAGTAAATTGCCGGAATAAACGGTATTAATCAAACAGATGAATGAACAGGAGCTACGCTCTGGCAAACGGGTGCTTAATGCATCTCCATGATGCATTGTACCAATCAAATGATAACATAATTACTGATCAATAATATAGCCACTTTTATTTATTATTATTATTTTTAAACAACTGACTGAATCCTGGTCCTTAGACGTACAGAAAACTGACGAGTAGCGAAAAGTTTCGGCCCAGGTCAGCCTGTGCAGACTGCTCAGGCTGATCTGAGTCGACACTTTTCGCAGATGTAATAAGCCCACTTTTAACAGCGCATGGCTCATATATAATGTTTTGCACCTTATCCATGCATGACCAAAATGGTTCATATACATTATGAGCCATGCTCTTTGAAAAGGGGATTTAATGCATTTGCGAAAACTATCGACCCAGGTCAGCCTGTGCAGTTGGCGCCATTCTACCTCAGGGTGTAGCTAGTTGTAAGACAAAATGGATTTTATGGATCCATTATTATATGCCCGTATAATGTATTACGGAGATGAATTAAACTCCCTATTGCCATTTTTCCAGAGCATAGCTCGTATACATGTACTATCGTTCAATTTTTCAGGTCACCTGAAGAGCATTTTCAGGACTGGTCTAACCAAAACATCTGTAACCCTTTACCAGACGACAAAATTTTAGACAAGTCCAAATTGAAAGCAGTTGCAGACGACAAAATAAATTCGACTGAAAAATTAAAATTTGTCTTGGGAAGGGTGAAGAACATTGTGGGAAAAGGCGAAAATGAAAAGGTTTCTTTTCAAGGTTCCTTAAAACTCGGGATTGTGTGGTAAACAAGCCTTTATCACACCGTCCCGTAATTTAAAGACCCAGAGGAAGAGGCCTTTTGAAAACATTGTGGGAAAAGTAAAATATACTGTTTTTCACCCAGCATTTTCTCTTTTTTTTTTCAACCACATTTTTTCTAACTTTTCTAAGACAAATTTAAAAGCCCAATACGACCTTTGATGTCGACGGGCCATAAAACTCCATTCATACATTCATTCATTACAAATTCAAAGAACTGAGGCACATAAACCCAGTCGTCTGCAAAAACTTTCAAATTGGACAAGTGTAAAATTCTGTCGTCTTGTAAAGATTTAACCCTTTCAGCACCAGCTAGATATGAGCCATGATCTGTGAAAAGGGGACTTAATGTATATGCAAAAAGTATTTACCAAGGTCAGCCTGCGAGGTCCGCGCAGGCTGACCTGGGCCGAAACCTTTTGCTTTTGGTCAATTTTCTGCATGTCAGTGGACCAGTTTACCGCATGATTCAGTCAGTTGTTAGACAAAATGGATTTTATAGACTAATTAAGTGATGACTTGCTAGGTATCATTCATCACGGAGAAGCATTAAGCCCCTTTTGCCAGAGCGTGGCTCGTATGGACTCGACCTCTTTCGTCTGCAGATGAAACCCAGAAAGACAATTATTATCTAATAGGGTTGACTAAACAAGATCAGACTGCACGTTATATCTGCAGCCTTTTTCGATCTTTTGCGATCTGTCAAAATAATTTAGCCATGCTCTGTTAGAACCATTTTTGTAATAAAACGGCTTTTTGTAATAAGATTTCAATCTCACCGTGGTCCTTCATTATTCACCCTAACAGTTTAAAATGAATATATCAAACGCCGTTTTATTACAAAAGTGGTTCTAACAATGCTCTGGCATACGTGAGTTTAATGCATCTCCGTACTGCATTATACCCAGCAAGTTGTCACGTAATTATGGATCGATAAAATCTATTTTGTCTTACAAGCAACTGAATCCCGAGGAAGAAGGGTCCTTGGATATGCAGAAAATTTGACAAAAGCAAAAAGTATCGACTTAGCCTGAGTCGATACTTTTTGCAGATGCATTGAACCCCCTTTTTCACAGAGCATATTTCATTTAGTAGTAGTAAAGTTGTTTCAAGGAAAGTAAACGAAAACAATTTCTGTATCTTATTGTAGACACGTCCTGTTTAGACCAGTCGTACTGTAGTTATACTCAAAACGTCACACACTCCTGTACGGATATCTACTTCGCCTATTCACTTTGCCCCCAACTATGTGGAAGATGCGGTAATATACGATCTTTGCTCTAGTAAAAGGGGTTTAATGCACCTCCGTGATGCAGTATAACAAGCAACTCATCACAAAATTATGGGTCCATAAAAAATCCATTTTGTCAAACAACCGACTAAATACTGAGGTAGAATGGTCCTTTTACATGCAGAAAATTTACTATAAACAAAAAGTTCGACTCGGGTCAGCCTATGCGGACTGGGCAGGCTGACCTGGATCGACACTTTTTGCAGATGCATCAAACTCCCTTTTTACAGAGTATGACTCATACATTCTATAGCAATCATGAAGGATGGGTGGATTGATGTATAGATGGATGGACAGGTTGATGGATTGATGTATGGATCTTGCGTTCTCAGGTCAAAACGTATTTAAAACTGGTCACAAGGACCTGTATTACTAACCACGTCCCGGCCACAAGCATGTCTACATTTTCTTGTTCAAAAACTTGGATCTTTGACAAACTTGGCATACAGATTTTCTGGCGTCAAGTGCTGATTATATATTTTGTATTTCTGGGATGATTACATTGTCTTAATTTAACTCTTTACCCACCGACAAAACTTTTGACCTGTTCAGATTGAAAGCGTTTTCAGAAGACAGTTTAAACCTGGTTCAAATTATGGTATTTATTTCTGAAATAAAGAAAGAAAATACTGGTAATCAGCATACCTTTTCCTTTTTCTACATTTTTAAAAGCCTAAGTATTTTCAGATCGATTTACAAAGTGACCTTGACCTTGAAACCAAGTGAATGAAAGCGTTTTCAGAAGACATTTTAAACCTGGTTCAAATGATGGTATTTATTTCTGAAATAAAGGAAGAAAATACTGGTAATCAGCATACCTTTTACTACATTTTTAAAAGCCTAAGTATTTTCAGATCGATTTACAAAGTGACCTTGACCTTGAAACCAAGTGACTTCAAATTCAGGAGAGCTTCTTTTTTTTCGGTCGACACCAATACTGCCATGAAGTGTAGTAAGCCTTTGTGAAATGGCTTCACAGTTTTAGTTTCAGATCTGAGACCTATTTGTCTGAGGGTCGACATACAGACAGACAGACAGAGAGTTGGACAAAGTAAATACAATATAGCGAACTTCCCGCACCACCATTTCCTTGAGCGAGCCAAGCTCCGGTAGGTCAGTCGGTAGCTTACAGGACTTGACAACAGGAGGTCGCTGGTTCGATCCCTGGCTTGGCCGATTTCTTTCAGAGGATTGATGACAGTCATTGCGATAGGATTCATTCCTTTCTCACCGCTGTCCATTGTCTCGACGATGGTTATGTGGGAAAGCATATTGCGCGTAGTACTGGTATAAGAAACTCCAGGAAAGCATGGATAGGTGCACTGGCCGCCGCGATATAGCTGAAATAATTTTGAAAACGGCGTTAAACAGCATACAATCAATCAGTCAATCCTTGAGCGATTACACATAGAATAACAGTTCTATTCTATCGTATTTCAGGGGACTCGGCCCGTAATGCTGTTTGTGGAGACTTGCTCGGTGTTCTGTGTACTGATGCCTTCTGTCAAAACAGAGCAACTTTGGGACTTTGTGTCAAAACCTGCGGACAATGTATTTAATTTAGTCCTCCCTTACAGGACAAACAGCGGCCAAAATAAAACAATGCGTGTGTTAAAATGCATTTAACCCTCAACCTGGTAAATAATTCAAATGAAAATTTAAAGCGGATAGTAAAAAGCAAAATATTGCTATTTCAAAGTTTTTTTTTTTTTTGAAATGTCTCTTTATTGGACAGTGTAGATTCAAGATCACTGTGCACGTCCTAGTCAGTCTGATTTTGATCAACACTGTCCATACAAGGTGCCCGAGTCGCACTTAGCAGCCTGAGGAATACATTTAAATCATACCATTTAAAAGTTATGAAATGATTATGAAGTTGACAATCTGTTATTGTGCAGCCGGTCCAAGTGTTAGTCGCTGGCAGAAAAATGAATTTTAAAACTAAATAAAAAGTTACAAAAGCTTTGAAATCGAGAAAAGAAGGTAACCCTTTTTCTCACAGTGTTTTCCAAGGCTTCCCTTTAAGAGAAACATCAGATCATTTGAATAAAAGCATTTTTTTGATGTGCACATGCTTTTAATTTGGACTGACAGATGTAAAATTGCGTGGTCTGATAAAGAGTAAATATTTTACGTTCGCAGTGGCCGTCAAAAAATATCCAGGGCCAATGGCATTTATTTTATCGGTGCGACAGTCATGAAATATCCAGGGCCAATGGCGATCATTTTATTGGTGCGACCGTCATAAAATATCGGGGATCAAAAACAATTGTTATGCTGCGGAAGTCGTCATGAAATATTTAGGGCCAATAGAAATTTTTCCAGTGTTGCAAGAATTAAAAAATATCTCGGGCCAACAGCGATTATATCAGTGCTTCAGCCGTCATCAAATATCAAGGATCAATAGCGATTATTCCAGTGCTGTCGCCGTCATGAAATATCTAGGGCTCGAATAAACCAACCATTTTTAAGAACATTCTTATTCTATTTCTCAAGTATTTTCTAAATTTTTAGTAATACAATTTCTGATAGGCTAAACTACAGACCTTAGCTAATTAGAAACGGTGCTACATTCGAAATCTAAATTAGACTTGGGATGTTACTTGGACTTGTTGATGAATACGGACCGTCATACAATATCTAGGGTCCGTGGCAATCATTCCAGTGCTGCAGCCGTTATGACCAATAGCGATTATATCTGTGCTGCAACTATCATGAAATACTTAGGGCCAGTAGCAACTATTCCACTACTGCAGCCTTTTCCAGCCATAGATGGTGGTGATACGTAATCACCATGGCAGCTTCTTTAACCCTTTACCCAACGAAGAAACTTAGGACTATTTCAAATTAAACGCTTTTGCATACGACAAATTCAGTGTGTCCCAAATGATGTAACTTGTATTTGAAAGGGTAGAAAGCATTTTGGGAAAAGGAAAATGCTGGATACCAGCATTTTCGCCTTTTCCTGCAATGTTTCAAGAGCCTTTTCCCGCAAAGTCGTTAAAACTTGGAATTATTTGAAAAGGTTTAAAATGACCCAGTATTTCAGCAGTAGTCACAAGTATTTGCCGATTTCTGGTTATGTCGACCGCTAACATAGAGTCAGTATGAATGAAGGAGTTACACTGGCGCAGTGTCATAGCCAAGACTACAGAAATCATTATTCACTCCAAATCAGGACTGCTAATTAAAGACCAACTAGTTGCAACATGTAGATAATTCGGGAGTCAAAATGCACACAAATGGAGCCATGCTCTGTGAAAAGGGGGGATCAATGCATCTTCGAAAAGTATCGACCCAGGTCAGCCTTGACCGAAACTTTCCGCTATTGGTCAATTTTCTATATGTCAAAGGAATAGTCTACCTTATGATAGAGGCGGTTGTTAGACATGGTGGATTATATGGATCCCTAATTATGTGATGTCTTGCTTGGTATAATGCATTATGGAGATGCATTAAGCCCCCTTTTAGCAGAGCATGGTTCAATTTAATTTGTACCACTTCTGTTACGAATCACACAATGTGTTACAGTAAGGTCAGTCAAAATTCCAGTTGCTGGCAGAAAAATGTATTGTAAAACTAGAACAAAAGTTGGCAATTTTTGTTATAGGTTTACGATACATTGTTTCTGCCAGCGACTGAAACTTTGACAGATCCTACTGTAACACTTTATCAGAATCATAACAGTATCCATACTTTTGAATGGTATGAACTGAATACGTCTACATTTCACTCTGCATTTCACTCTCGAATTGTGTACTAGTGGCCGCTAGTGGGCCTGTAATTATTCAGCGGACGAATATACTATAGACTTGTATATACTGATAGCATCGGCAGACGCCGGTTTTTAGCGGATTTGTATAACAAATCTACTTATGTGATTGAACTGGCCGGAACCAAATACATCATGAGTAACGATGCATGCGCGCTGACTTTTAGTTCGACTACCTGGTCTGTATAACGTTATCGGTTTGACCTGAACAAAATACTGTAATACACGCTTGCGCTCTACTCATTCTACTTTCAGTTTTACGTAGTACAATCTGAACTCATTTTTGTCATTACCGTGTATACAGTCCTAAATCTTATACCAGTAGAAGACCGCGTCAGATTGATGGATCAGACTGCTACTCCTTAATGATTTCATGTAATGAAATAACAGTTACTGTGCGTCCCGCTTGGCAGAACAACTTACACTTTCCTTTCCTTTGCTAATTCCACTAACTAGTTACATATACATGTACTTGCAATACATGTAATGGAAGTTTTTCATGACACCGTATCATAGCATAATACTGTTCCACAAATCTGCTTTTTAGGATTTCAGTCTTTTGATTTAAAGGTAGAAAGGATAACTCAAGACCCTCAAGTGCTAGGGAATATCCATGGACTGTGTCGATTGAGATCAGATATTTATTAATTGCAGTCTGATCCTGGATCTATACTTTGTGATATGTTGAGATAATCTGATCAGAAACAGATTTGAAACGGCAATACATTTTTTTTTTTTTTTTTTTTTCAATTTATTATTATTATTATTATTATTATTATTATCCTCATCCTCATCCTTATGATTAATTATTATTGTAAATAATATTCACTTTTGGAAGGATTGGATAGGAAGAGATGTCCTTTTCATTTTATACATCCAATGTCCACAGTTAACGCTACCAACAGCGCATATGAATTTATAAACCATATCACAAAGTTCGGCTATTCATGTGCTAGGTTTTTTTTATCCAGACCATATCAGCCTTATTTCAGTTCTATAACTACAATAGATTTTAAAGTCTCATCTTTCTGAGTTTATCCGTCACATTATTCTGACGTCTATTGACCAATTACGATTTCTTCCCTTACAGCCATATCTATTAGGGAGGGAAAAAAACTAATACTGTGTCAAACCTTAATGGACAATATGAGCCATTCTCTGGCAAAAGGGTGGTTTATTGCATCTCCATGATGCTCTATATACCAAGCAAGTAAACGTCCATAAAATCTATTTTGTCTAACAAACGACTAAACCATGAGGTAAACCGGTCCTTCAATATGCAGAAAATTAACTAACAGCAAAGCAATTCGACCCAGGTTAGCCTCCGCGAACTGTGCATGCTGATCTGGGTCGATACTTTTTGCAGATACATTAAATCTCGCCTTCACAGAGCATGATTCATATATAAATAGCAACAGTTTCTTGGTTCCTAATTTCAGTGTGGCTCAAATGGTGCAATTTTCTCTTGATAGGGTAAAAAACATTGTGGGAAAAGGAGAAAATGCTGGTTACCAGCATTTTCTCCTTTTCCCACAATGTTTTCAAAAGGCACCTTTCCCAGGGGCGTTAAAAGGCGAAATGGTGCGGTAAAGGGTTAAAGTGATTCTGGATCACCAAGGCGGTACTAACCCCAAATTGAATATTATGTAAATCGGTAAAGTGTTTACATGAAGTGATACTTGGTCACAAAATTTGATAGTTGTACACCGGTAAAGTTTTTAAGGTGAGACTTCGTCACTAAGATGATATACTTAAACGTCGATACTGTGTCACTTGTGTATTTACACACCAAAAAAAATCCAAAACAACAACACAGTACGGGTATAATAAATTACGGAACTATGTATGTGTATACTAAGGAATGAAGTTTAACGTTTGCAATGTTGATTAAGTTTTTTTTTTTTTTTTTTTAATTTGAGCCATGCTCAGTGAAAAAGGGATTTAATGCATTTATAGAAAGTATCAACCCAGGTCAGCCTGAGCAGTCCGCTCAGGCTGACATGGGTCGAACCTTTTTGCTATTGATCAATTTGCTGCATCCCTAAGGACCATTCTACTATAGACATAATGTATTTTATGGATCCATAATTATGTGATGAATTGCTTTTTAGAATGCATTAAAACCCATTTTCCCAGAGAATGACTCAAACACTTTTATCGAAAAATCATTTGGTTTAGCCTCTGCTGAGTGCGTTGTCTGCACATGGCATATTCTTCGAAGATTTGACCTGTCTGCTCTGACGCATCACTGGATAATTACTGTGCAAATATCAATACGCGGTGCGTTAATTGCCACTTGAAAAGTGCAGGCGGAAAATGGCAATAAATAATACGTCTGTGGAGAAATCAGACCAGTTTTTCGCCACAAATTTCTTAAAAAACAAAATCATTTAAAACGGGCAAAACGTTTTTTTTTTTTAAAATACCAACAGTTTAAATCTCCGTGGACTGTTTCTAAATATAGACATGGGGAAAACCGAGATTTCTGCAACAGACTGACAACAAAAATAACGTCCCAACCTTGCTGGGCTTATACCGGGGCTTTTTTCGAAGCTTATATGGGCTTATGTTCATAAATGCCTAGTGCATAGGTTATATGCTAGCTAACAATGGCTGGATGAATCTCATGTGGTAGGTTTAAGAGAGTAAACGTGTATTTCATTTTGAAATTCGTCGCATTGACAGACGCCTTGAAAAATAGTGCGGTTCTGTACCCAGAATGCCCATATCAGATAGGCTATATATTTGAAAAATGCCACTTAGCGAAGATAATGTTGCTGAGTGACACACTATCGTCGTTACACTTTACATATTGGATATTTTTTTCCATTAGTAAGGTATTTACATAATGCCTTACTTTGTCATCGTGATTGTGTACCCTAAATTAGACGACCAGTGAAGTATAAATTTACATTAAATCAACTAGACGGTTTCCGCCATTTTTGAAGTTGTCCACAAGTTAAGTATTTACATAAAGTGATATCTGGTCAACGAAACGGTACACACTAAATTTGATATTTATCCATAAGTATCACCATTACATAGGGTAATAAGTAGTCACTAAGGTGGTATTCACCAAATCGAACATTTGTTCATCTGTTAAATAATGACATTAAGTAATTCTTGGTTACGCAGTGGTCACAAATAATTGGATGGCTGTTCATAAAGTTATACCAAGTCTAGGTCCCCAAAACGGTTTCCACCATACTGGGTATTTGTCAACCAGTTAGGTATTTTACATAAAGTGATATCTGGTCACAGAGATGGTAAACACTGACATGATAAACACCAAATTGGATATTTGTTTATGATTTAAGTATTTACATGAAGTGCTATTTGGTTACAGAGGCAACATTAGTTTTTGTTAATCCACTTTGACTGCTAAGCGTGTCTCGATGCATTTTTGTGGACTGTGAAGATCAAGGTCAGACTGCATATGGCGAGATTTTTCCCCGAAAAGAAAGAAGCCTTGAAATCGCTTTATTTTGGTTTTTACTTTCGACTGGAGATTTTCATTTAATTTGTTCAGCAGAAAAGAGTTGAAGTAAATTTGTAAAATATATTGGTCAACTTCTAAGATGTTCTTGCACTAAGAGGTTCCAATTCGTGTTATCAGTGGAGAGCCCCAACAGTCACTGAGTTACGTTATCTAATCTTTATTTGACCACTCAAAGCTGTTAAACTTGAAAGGTTGAAAGGTCAACAACGTGCAGTCTCTCTCTCTCTCTCTCTCTCTCTCTCCTGGAAATTGAAAGAGGAATTTATTTCAAAAGGTAAGGTTTTATGATAATTAAATACAAAATGACCGCCAGGTCACCATTTTTAGCACTAATTTACGAGAATGTTCTCTTGCTCTGTCTGTCTGTCTGTCTGTCTGTCCACAAATTGAAAGAGGAATTTACTTCAGAATGTGGGATTAACCACATTATTTTACAGGAACGTGGTGGCACTAGTAGTAGTATAAGGAGCTAGCCTGGGTTGCTGCAACCCAGGCTAGCTCCCCTGAGGGAGATTTTAACCCAGGGTACCTACCCTCGGGTAGGTACCCTGGGTTAATTCCGGTCGATTTGGGAAATTTTGGGTCGATTGGGGTCCTATTTTCGTGTTTTTGCTTCCCCCCCTCCAACCCAGTCTAGCTACCCTGAGGGAGGTTTTAACCTAGGGTAACTACCCTCAGGGTAGTTACTCTAGGTTGCTTCCAATGGATCAGAAGCCACTGACAATTTGAAGAAAAAAGATAGATCTTTCATGGTAGATGGTTAGCCCTGAAAAGGGCTGTTTTGTTTGGAAATTGTGTTTTTTCTCTCTACTGACAGCTTTTCTTCGTTTTTTTGGGGATTTTTGGGATTTTGAAGTCATCGAAATTATCAATGTTTTTCCCGTATTTACCCTGTCCTGTCAGTATCGGTGAAGCTCTCTTTTGGTCAACTTGCCACTTGTGGAGATGGCTATCGTTTTCCTCTGATTTTCGTTTTGTTGTTCTTCTCGGTTGATTTTCTTTTGGTTGTTTTTCTTTCTTCACAACAGCTACGATAGAGTCCACTAGCTTGTGAAGATTTGTCTTATCGAAGTCAAACTCCACAGGAATCTTTACTGGAACTGCTGAAATGCTCTGACTTTGATAGCGTAGTGTCTCAATGTTTTTCCATAACCGTTCGGTGCTTGTGTTTAAAGTTTTAATCTCCTCCAAATGTTTGTTGAATGTTTCCAGTTCTTTTAAGATCCGAGACAGCATAGAATCTTGTTTCGAATTTAACTGTTTCACCTCTTCGTAAATGTTATCCAATACAGTCGTCGGATTGATGATTGCTGAATTCATAGCTGATGAAAGAATGTCTCCATTGTTTTCCACTGGAAGGAAAGCATCTAAGTTGAAATCGTTTAAGTTGTATTCCATATTGATTTTTAACTTCCGAAATGTTCGAGAGCTATGAGTCAAAATGATGAATGTATGGGAAAAAATCGGTGTTTTTATACGCCAACAGGAGGATTGACCTATTTTGACTTGGAATTAACGTTAACCAATCGTTAGTTTCGTTACATTTTTTTTTGATTTGATACTCTTAGACGTTGTAGATAGATCATATAGTACGTTATGTTCTATCTACATGCTCTCGCCCATGTTCGCGCTTTTAATTCTAACGCAAAGTAGGTCAATCCACCTGTCAAGCTATAAAAGAGACAGCGTTTTTTATTCTTTTTTATTAATTCATTTCATGATGAAGAATTTCTTCCGCAAGTTGATTTGTTGGAAAAAGATGAGAAGGGAAGAAGTGAAAAGACGAGAGGAGGAACAGCGGAGAAGAGCTGAAAAAGAAAGGTTAGAGGAGGAGCGAAAGATGAAGAAGTTCAGGGTGCTTTGCGAGTTCTTCGCCAGGAGAGGCCATGACTGGAGAACCCGCACTCCAATGATTCAGATGGGGAATATTTACCCTAGTCTGAAGGAGTTTGTGCCACCTACAAATAATTGTGCTTGGGTGGCAAAAATGAATAAGCTATATCCTTCACTGAAATGGTAAAGTGTATAGCTTATTTAGCTAAAAACAGCCCTTTTCAGGGCTAGCCATTTACCAAGAAAAGAACTTTCTTTTCAAATTGTCAAAAAACAAAAAAAAGTCAAGTCCTATATGTTTTTTATATCTTTTATTTAAATCTTTTTATTTTAGAACATTTTTACAATATTCATTACAATGAAACTTTGAACTGTAAAAATAAACGAAAAAACTTTTTTCACATAGCCTGTTTTTCTTTTTTTTCTTCGGAATGTCATAGAACTTTGAACTGTAAAAAGACAAAATGAATGAAAAACTTTTTTTCACTTAGGTTGTTTTTCTTTTTTTCTTCGGAATGTCAGATTCACATTTACTCTTACGTTTTTTTCCCCTTTCATTGTTTTTTAATACCATATCTGGACACATTTCATTCCCGTGTTTTGTCGATTTGCAAAAGAAACAGTTGTTTTTGTTGTTTTGTCGTTTTTTCTTCTTTTCGTTATTTTGACTTTTTTCCTCTGGTCTTTTTTCTATCAACACTAAATCTTTTGGTTCTTCCTTCCCGTTCGAACAATCCGACTCTGCAGAAAATTCGTTTTTTGTGGAATCTATGAGATTTTGTTTGTCCAGATTTTTCCGTGAAGTCTCTAATTTATCTGCTATTTTGCAGATCTCTGAATCCTTGATACCCGTGTTGTCAGTCTGCATGTCTACGGTCTGAGTTTCAACGGATGATGTATCCTGTGGTGAACTTTTTTTCCATGTATTTTCATTGCAGAATGATTTGCAGAATGAATTTACTGTCCCGACATATTTCATATGTTGGAGTTTGACAGCTGTTGGTGAAATTTTGATGTCATGGCTGAGCGGGTCCACATAGACAAAAACATTTTCTCCTGTCTGCTTTTCTTTTTCTGGACATTGTCTGGCCCAATGCCCTGTTTTGTTGCACGTAAAACAAATATTTGTTCTCACGCCATCCATCCCATATCGTCTGTCCATCGTTGTTTGATCCAAAACTCTGTAGCTGGTCATGCGGTAAACATCTTTTTCTGCTAAATGTTGTTGGGATAAAAATGGTCCCACGTAGACGCCGTTATGTTTAACTTGATACTTTGACGGAATATTGCTGATCTCATAATCGTGGGTGTATGGATTAACATACAATGCCATCCTCTTTCTAAGTGGTGATGTATTTTGCAGCTTGAACTCGCTCATTTTCTTTTATCAACTATACTGTCTGAGATTGATCAGAGGAATAATGAGATTTTCACAGTCGATATCTCTATTTATACACTACTGTAAGGAAAGACTCAATAAATTGTTAGGTTTTTTTCTCGCTTCCTTCATTTTGTCTTCTCAGCTAGAGCTGAAACGATGGTTAAAAGAAAAAGAATAGTAGATTATTCAGACAGTGAAAGTGACGATGAGTCATTTCCACCAAAAAAGAAAAAATCTTTACCGTTGAAAGAAGAAAGTGATAGTGATGACGAGTCATTTCCACTAGCAAAAAAGAAAAAAACTGTACCATTGAAAGAAGAAAGTGACAGTGAAGATGATATCTTTTCACCAAATATGTTCGTGGATAAAAAAGAAGAAAACAGCAGCTCTACTTTGGATATGAAAAATCTATATGACTTAATAGAAAGGGGAAAAAAGAAGTCAAGAAAATTTAGAACAGAATCACATGTATTGTCAGTGAGTTTTAAGAAATTTGAAGAGTTATCACCCCAGAGACTGCTTGGATTATTTGACGATGTTACCCATGAAATCATTCGAAAGTTAAATGCTAACCCGACAGATATGATTAGAATTAGCATCGATCATCCTTCGTTGGAGATGGGGATTCATATTCTCTTTTTAGCTACAGATCAGCTGCAAGGTGAAACTATATTGAATGAAATTGAACGAGTTTTACAGTCGAATACAGATTTTGTCTTGAACGACGGATTCATGACATTTGACATTACGCATACAATACCTCCATGTGGTAGCGGAAAAGTGAAATATAGATCGTCGGAATTGGATTCAAAGTTTTTTGCCAAGAAGAAACAATGCATTATTCAAATTAACAACTGTGATCAATTATGTTTTGCAAGAGCCGTTGTTGTGGGAATTTGTTACATTGAACGTGAAAACAACGAAGCATGGAATAGGAGATGGAATAATATTCGTCGTTCAGACTACACTCTTCAAAAGACTGAAGCTGAGAAATTGATGAATGAAGCTGGAGTTTTACCAACACAGTCTGTAGGAATTGATGAATTCAAAAAAATTCAATTGTTTTTGTATGAAAAAGACTATGTCATTAAAGTTCACGACCAGCATTCCAAAACGAGGAAAATATTTGAACATCCAGAAGTGAAAGACAATAGTAAGATCATACATTTATACTTCCATCAAAACCATTATGACTACATCAAATCCATCAAAGGTTTTTTTTTTTTTTGTTGTACATATTATTGTGAGTTCTGTGATGTGGGCTACAACAGGCGGGAAGACCATGCTTGCTCAAAAATCTGCAAAGGTTGTTTTCGTGCTGGAAAATGTCCATCAGAATCCAAAGAGTATGTTTGCAGTTACTGTCACAGGCGATTTTTTAGTGTTTTATGCTTTGAAAATCACAGAAATGTTCAAGGTAAAGAAAAGAAATCCATTTGTGAATTAGTGAAACTCTGTTCAAAATGTGGTGCACAGTGTCTTACCAGAAAGGGAAATCATATCTGCAATGGAAAGAAACGGTGCCATATCTGTAAGAAAATTGTTGACTTTTCTCATCGATGTTATATTCAACCTTACCAAAGTAAGACGAATCATAACAGCAATGATGAGACGAGTTTTTCTGTAGTCAAAAAACCACAGTTCATTTTCTTTGATTTTGAATGCAAACAAGACACAGGGGTGCACATCCCGAATTATTGTATAGCACATAGAGTATGTGATGATTGTATCGATAAACCACTTGATTTTCATTGTTCTACATGCAGTGAATTTGAAGAGGGTAGGGAAGTTATTTTTCAAGGAGAAGAAACTTTGAGTCAATTTTGCAAGTGGCTCTTTTCAAAACATCACAAAGGAGTCACAGCTATGGCTCATAATTTAAAAGGTTATGACGGCCAGTTCATTCTGAACTATATTGTCAAAGTTGGGTTAAAACTTCCAAAATTGATCATGAATGGAAACAATATTATGAAGTTAGAATTGAATGGTGTGCGCCTGATCGACTCCTTCAATTTCATGAACTTTGGGCTGGCGAAATTTCCAGCCACATTTGGTCTTCAAGAAATGAAAAAAGGTTACTTTCCTCACTGGGCAAATACAGATGAATTTTGGAGTTATATTGGACCATACTTGGATATGTCTTATTACAAACCCGACTCAATGTCTGAAGAGGGTAGGTCGAAATTCATAGTCTGGTATAATGACAAAGTTCAAAAGGGTGAGGAATTCAATTTTCAAAAAGAGATGGAATCGTACTGTAGGTCAGATGTCGATATCCTAAGACGAGGATGTGCTGAATTCAGAAAGCTGTTTATCGAACAGGGTGGTATTTGTCCATTTTTAGAGGCAATTACCATCGCCGATGCCTGTAACAAAGTCTGGCGAAGCAAATATTTGCCAGGAAATCAAATTGCTATTATTTCAAGTAAAGATTCGTCCAGACGTCGTTTTTCTATGAAAGCGATACGCTGGATTCAAAGCGTAGCTCGGGAAAAAGGTATTCATATTCGTCATGCAAAAAATGGTGGGGAAGTTCAAATCGGAAGATATACTGTAGATGGTTTTCACCGTCAATCAAACACTGTCTATGAATTCCTTGGGGATTTGTATCATGGTTGTCCTGTATGTTATACAGATCGAAAACAGATCAACCCTATCAATGGGAGACCTATGTCTGAATTGTACGAACATACTTTTAAACGTATAGCAGATATCAAAAAAATGGGGTATAATGTAGTGTACATTTGGGAGCATGAATTCGATGCTAAGATGAAGGATAAAGAGTACAAAAAACTCATTGAAAAGTTATATCCACATTTGGACCCCATCGATCCGAGGGAGGGATTGTCTGGGGGAAGATGTAATGCAATAAAAATTAGCTACGATGTTGATGAAAAAAGCAAGAAGGAAATCAAGTACATTGATATCTGTTCTCTGTACCCTTATGTTTGTAAACATAAATCCTATCCTGTGGGTCAGCCAGAAATTTTGACTAGTGAGAATATTGACATGAACAATATTCGTCAGTATGAGGGCTTAATCAAATGCAAAGTTTTACCTCCAACTGATTTGTTTCACCCCGTTCTTCCAGTTCACTGTAACAATAAAATGATGTTTCCACTCTGTATGAAATGTGCAGAAGAAAGTTCAAACATTTGTATCCACGGTGAAGAAGAGAGGGCTTTGGTTGGAACTTGGGTTACTTTTGAATTATTCAAAGCTCTTGACTGTGGCTATCGGCTAATACAAGTGTATGAAATCTGGCATTTCAATTCTGTTTCGGACCAGTTCTTTAAAGGCTATGTGGATAATTTCTTGAAAATTAAGCAAGAAGCCAGTGGTTACCCAAATTGGTGTCAATCAGACTCGGAAAAAGATCAATTCGTTTGTGAATATGAGAAGGCAGAAGGGGTTCGTCTTGATCCAAGTTGTATTCAAAAAAACCCTGGGAGAAGATCGTTTGCTAAGATTATGTTGAACTGTCTTTGGGGAAAATTAGCCCAGCGTGAAAAAATGACTCAGACGGAATACATCAGTGATCCGTCTAAATATTTCGAATTAGTCACCAATCCCAATTTCATTGTAAAGCATGTAGAAATCTTTGACGAGGACTGTCCATTCATCTTGGTTAACTGTGAATCAAAATTGGAACATATTGATACCCACGCTACAGCCAACGTGGTAGTAGGGTCTTACGTAACAGCTTATGCAAGGTTGGAATTGTACGCCGTTCTTGAAAAGTTAAAAGATAGAGTTCTGTATTTCGATACAGATAGTTGTATGTACATTCATGATCCTGAATTATGGAATCCTCCCATTATTAACAGTAGGTTAGGAAAATGGACTGATGAAGAGCCTGACTGTAAAATTACTCAATTCAGAGGACTTGGGCCTAAAAATTATGCTTGCAAAATGAAAACAAAAGATGGAGAAGAGATAAGTAAATGTAAAGTGAAGGGAATTACTTTGGATCACAATACCAACCAGGTGGTGAATTTCGATACCTATTCAAAATGTGCTTTGGATCGTACGATAGAAATCAAAATTCAGTATGATTGTAAAATTAAAAGACATAGAGATAGAACGGTTACCAGCGAACCGCAGACAAAAACGTTTCGCTCTGTATACACCAAAAGAGTTATTGTAAATGCTACTGACACTGTGCCCTATGGTTATAAAAGTCTGAGAAAATCAGTTTCTATATCACATTGTTTTGTGCTAAACAGATAAAGTAAGACGGAAAAAATATTAGACGTTTGGTGAAAAAAATGGCAAGCGTGTTACCGTTACCAATAGAGCTACGTGAAAAAGTTTATGGAGAATTTGTTCGACAACACACGCTCGATGAACGAACACAGTTTAACATTAAATTCAACTGTGTGAAATTTTGGATAGATAAATTGCACAAGGGAGTTGCAAAAGGAGAGACATCTTGTAAGTTGTATAGCATGCACGACTTTATTGCAATGCTGGTGACTGAGTCAGATTTCGACACCACTATCGAAGGCTATTTAACAGCTTGTTTGTGGAAAAGTGACTATTTCACTAAGCAGTTGCAAGCCACAAGTCGATGGCGATTCATTATCATAGGAAGACCAGAAGAAAGTTATCTGAATCTACTGAAAATGAAATCAGTCCTGTTTAACTTTTACTTACGGTATACAAAATCAAGAGATAATGCAGAAGGAGTGGATATCATGGAAGGGTATCTCCTATTTGATAGAGATGTCACAGAAAAAATCGTACTTTCAACTCTTTCGGCAAAAGCAGTATTCAAAAACGTCTTTGAAATTAGAGGAACGTGTGAATATAGTGGTTTGGACAGTGTATATCGTTTGTTTTTGGGTAATGAACAATTGCACAAAACTGTTGTGGAACATGAAGACAAGTGGAAAAATCGAGGTATCTGTGAATTTGCATTGTAAAAAAAAATGTTATATGCTATACTGTAAGAAATGTTTCATTGTAAAAAAAATGTTTTTTCATTGTTCACCTCTGTTCAATAAAAATGCTTTTATTTTCATTGATATTGTCATTTTATCAACAGCCTTTAACGAGAAAAGTAAAAAATATGGATGTACAATCCATATTGTTTCAACACCCTTGTAATATTTTCATCACAGGACCGAGTGGATGCGGAAAAACAGAGTTCGTTTATAAATTAATTGACTATCGAGAAGACTTGTTCAACATCGTTCCTGAAAGAGTTGTTTGGTGTTACAAAGAATGGCAGCATGCTTACAATCTTATGCAAGAAAAGTTCAATTCACAGTTCAAATTGATAAAATTCGTGGAGGGAATTCCTGACGATGAAAACGAAATTGTCAGTGATGTATCTATTCCGCATTTAATTGTCTTTGATGATATGTTGGGTGAGAAAGATGAGGAAAAAATTAAACTTTGGTTTACAAGAAAAGGACACCATCGTAATGCAAGTGTGATTTACATCACGCAAAATATGTTTCAGCAATCGAAATCGAGTCGAACCATTAGTCTTAATTCCAGATATATGATTTTATTTCGAAATGAACGAGATAAGAATCAGATTAAAACACTAGCTCACCAAATGCAAGCCCCACATTTGTTACCTGCTTATGAAGATGCTACATCGACGGATCATGGTTATTAAGTCATAGATTTTCACTCACAAACAAATAAAGAATTAAGACTACGAGCAGATATATTTCATCGTTGGCGTACACAAGGAGATGAAAGAGGACCCATTATTTATTCTCCTGCTTAAAAAACTTTATGCAAAATTCTTGCTTAAAAGAGAATCACATTTTGAACATAAATCATTTTTATGATTCACACCCGTGAGTAAACATGGCTTTACCATCCACACCGAGTTCAGTTTTAGCTGCTTTGCGAAATTTAAGTCAACAAACCGATAGACATGAAAGAGAAGCTGTGTTAAAAGCAGGATTAAAAGAAATTTTAAAATGGTTTACGTTGGCTGCGCAAAACATCATTGAAAATAAAATCAAATTACCAAAACAAACCACAATGTACATGACAAAACATAGAACAGATATTGAACGGCTAGCAGATCCATCCATAGACGAGGAAAGTAAACGTAAAATCATTTTAAAACCTGGAGGGGGAGGATTTCTAGGTGGTGTTATTATCAGAAGCTTACTGAGATGGGATGGAGTAAAAACCATCAGAAAATTTGGAGTTGAAAGACAAACTCGAAAACGTGTCCCACGAAAACGTGCACCGCAAAAGAAGAAATCTCCAAAAAAGAAAAAATCTCCAAGAAAGCGTGCTCCGCAAAAGAAGAAGTCTCCAAAGAAAAAATCTCCAAAGAAAAAATCTCCAAAGAAAAAATCTCCGAAAAAGCGTGCTCCACCAAAGAAGCATGCTCCAATTACGATTGATGAAAGATTTGTTACTACCCGAAAACGAACCCCTGTAGCAAGTAGCATTTCAGAACATCAACAATATCCAAAATCTAGAGAGGAAATACTTGGTGAAAGAATGCGGAATTACCAAAGAAAGTATTCAAGATTTATATTACCAGGCAAAAAATTAGCGTTTCAAAGAATTCCATCCGTCGCTTGGTCTCCAAATACATTTGCTAAACATAAAAAAGGATTAAGAAAATATAGACGGATGATAGAAGATATGCTGCGATATAACATAGGCACAGGAAGATATAAACTTGACGAAAAAAATCAGGTGCTTGACCTTGGGAAAGGAAGATCCGTTCCCGTGGATTCGTCCATGGCTAGCGCTGATACATTGGTTGATGCTCTCTATTCACAGTTTTCTTAAAAAAGTAATTCTGACTGTAAAAGACAGTATGTTAAAAAGTTTTCTTTTGTAAAAAACAGTATGTTAAAAACATCAGGTATAAATGATAGCGACATGGACGTTGTATTATCATTTAATCCGATATCGAGTTAAAGTCAACATGAAAAGGAAAACGCCTCTGATAAAAAAACATGGTTCAATGGTTATGGCCATGATGCAGGCTACACCAAAAATACGTAAAAAACTTGTAAAAGATTCATCACCAGAAGTGATAAGATGTATATCGGAATGTTGTCATAACGTTTTAAAAGGCAATGTACATTTATCATCAGCTCAGAAGAAGAAATTGTATTCAAGCCGACAACATATCAGACGTTTAGCTTCGAAATCGGCTTCTGTAAAAAATAAAAAACAAATATTAAATCAAAAAGGTGGATTTCTTTCATTACTTGCACCTGCATTATTGCCATTGTTAGGAAAAGCCGTTATCGGAGGAATAGGAGGGGCTCTTAAAGCCTTATAGATAAAAATCTTGTAGATAAAAAATCTTGTAGATAAAAAATCTTGTAATAAAAATCGCATCATGTCTGTTAAAAAAATGGTTATCGTGCCTTATCAGGTTTTAGAAAATATGAATCGTTGGAAAGACGAGCAATATCATAAACCTCGTTTACCACCCAATCCGCAAGTTGTGGATGCAGCACATCTTCGGCAGGATATGGGTCATATTTTACAAAGCACTGATCTGTCAGAAACAGAAAAGGCTCAAAGGTATGGTGAAACTTTGTTTAAGTTACAAAATTCGCTTCAAAAAGCAAGACCAACTTCGTTCAACTCACTTCCAACGACAAAAAGTGATGATAGTATACAGAAATCAGCATCTGTTACCTTGCATGATCAAATTTTGCAAAGCGTACCAAAAACCATGAAAAGAAAAGCTGAGTTACTTTTGAGTATGATAAAAGATAACAATAATTTAACTTGGGACGAACAAGGAGTCGTGTCATACAAAGGTGTACGCATTCATGGTTCCAATATCATCGATCTTATCAATGATACAATTCGTCAGAGAAAAGGTACTGAACCTAGAGGATGGAAAACTTTTTCAAAGGCATTACACGAAAGCAATATACCGCGAGAAGTTATTGGTAACTCAAATAGATGGAGATGGATGCAAAAAGCTCAAGATAAATCACTGAGTAAATCAGTGAGCGAAGATGAAGAATCCTACGGCGGATCCGATCACTTATTTCACACGCCAAAAAGCGTACAAAAAAGTGCAAGGAAATCGCTTACAAGAAGTGTTAAAAAATCTGCGAAAAGAATAAAAGAATCATCTCCATACATGAAACCCGAAGAAAGAGAAAGACTGAGGCAATTCTATACTAAAGAGTTGTTAACTCCACCAAAATCTATAAAAAAGACCCCTAGCCGTAAAACGCTTCAGTCATGGGAATCCTGGTAAAGCCTAAACTTGATTACAAACTTGATTACGTGTTAAGAAAATTGTTTTATGATCCCAAAAGTACTGTCGCATTTACTGGAATAAAGCAATTGTATCACGCTGCAAAATCTGTTTTGAAAGGAATAAGATACAAAGATGTCCAAGAGTGGTTACGAGGTGAATCCACCTATACCTTACATAAACCAATTCGTCGTCGTTTCAAAAGACGAAAAACTATTGTAAGTGGTATAGACTATCAATGGCAGGCTGATTTGGCTAACATGCAACATTTAGCGAGACAAAATGATAACAAGAAATATTTACTTTGTATAATTGACGTGTTTTCAAGATTTTCATGGGTTATCCCTATTCCAAATAAGATGGGAAAAACTTTGATTCGAGCATTTCAATCTATTGTTCAGAAATCAAATCGAAAACCTTTGTCACTTCAAACAGATAAAGGTTCGGAATTCAAAAACAGACTGTTTCAGCAATACTTGAAAAAGAATCAGATTCATTTCTTTACCACTGAAAATCCAGAGACGAAAGCAAGTATTGTTGAAAGATTTCAACGAACTTTAAAAACGAGAATGTGGAAATACTTTACGTACAAGAAAACAAGACGTTACATTGACGTATTGAATTCTTTAGTTAAGAATTACAATCATACTTTTCACAGAAGTATCAAAACATCTCCTGCAATGGTAACAAAATCAAATGAGGCAGAAATTTCGAAAAATCTGTATCCTCGTTTATCGACAATTGCAATGACAAAAAAGCCAAAATTCAAAATTGGAGATCGTGTTCGTATCAATAAAACAAAACGTACATTTGATAAGGGTTATTTACCAAATTGGACTCAAGAAATATTTGAAATCACTCATGTTAACAAGACATTTTCACCTATCACCTATAAAATAAAAGATTTAGAGGGTGAACAAATTTTGGGGACTTATTATGAATACGAACTTCAATTGATAAAAGATGATGAAATTTATGAAATTGATTCAGTTCTTGATAGACGTACAAGACGTGAGGGTAAAAAAATAATCAAAGAAATAAAAGTCAATTGGAAAGGTTATCCAAAAAAATTTCAAAGTTGGATACCAGAATCCCATTTGATATCTTGATTGGAAAAAAAGTCTTATCTACAAGATTTTTATAAATAAAAAGACAATACAATTATGATAAATTCGCAGTCAAACATTGAGACTGGGACAGAAAGTGTCGATAGTGTTAGTACTAAAAATTACAACTGCTGTGGAAATCGTGTTCCAAAGAATCAGTTTACGTATATTTCACAGATATTAGTCATTTACGCAATTATTGCAACCTCGATAGTACATTTAAGTATTCAAAGTCATGATCGTGAATTGTGGTTGATACTGTTAAGCAGTTCACTCGGGTATATTCTTCCATCTCCAGGGCTAAAATTCACAAAGTCTGGACAAAAAACAACTAGTGGGGTCGATTTCGTTGACAGTAAAAAATACTAAATCAAAAAATATTTAAAAAATGAATTCGTTTTATCTTACTCTACCTAGCGATAGTTCCATAAAACTTTATCCAAACAACGCACAGTGCTGTTTTAAAGTTCATTCACCAAAAACAATTCATATTGACAGGGAAAATTGGGAAGTTGCATTAGTTCATCTTATTACCCCCTCTCAGTTTTTAAACATAAGTGAAGAAGAAGCGAAGTTCGAAATTATAACTGCAGATGTTAATTTATACAATGCAGCAGCAGCGGTAGATAAAAGAAGAGATAATTTGAAGATAATTCCATTAAAACGAAACGCAAAAGGTGAAGCAGTAAAATGGTCAATTGGATTTAATTTTCCACCGGGTAGTTACACTTCACCAAAACATGTTATAGAGGTAATGGAAGAATTGATTCAAAATAACCTAAGTGAAATCTTTCAGAAGCATTCAATCGGGGTGTCTATTAGCTATTCAACCTCAAGCAAACGCCCGAAATTGGGATTCACAAATATAACAAGAACCGGATTCAAATTTCATCCACAGCTGTTTTTAAAACTGGGAGGATCACCAGAATTCAAAAATGAGATAATTTATTCGAGGAGAAATATTTTAGATATATTTAAATACAGTCCTAACATTGATGCTGGGTACAATCATCTGTTTGTTTATTCAGATGTTGCTGAATACACTATAGTGGGTGATACATTGGCTCCCATACTTCGTGTTCTCCCGTTCAAACCAAGCATATCAGTTGAAAATAATTATGAAGCCCAACATATCAACCATGAAATTACATTACCGCATTACGTCCCCGTTTCGAAATCTGATTTCGATACTATTCACATTCAAATAACAGGGGATTCTGGTATACCGTTTCATTTTATTATTGGTAAGACAATCGTCAAGTTACATTTCAGACAGAAAAATAAAAATATTTGACAAATAAATATTTAAATAAATATTTAAATAAATATTTGACCAAAAAAATGCTACTAGTTTATCGCGGCGAAAAACATCAGTATGGCTACGGTCTAGGTTCCCTATTTAGATCAGCACTTAAAACAGTGACTCCATTGCTTAAACCCTTGGTCAAATCTGGGTTGAATGCTGTAAAAAAAGAAGGAATCAGACAAGGATTATGTGCAGCAAGAGATATCCTTTTACGTGGCGAAAACCCCAAAAAAGTTGTAATTTCAAGGGGAAAACAAGCCATTCATGATCTAGCACAACAGTTAATACCGGGGATAAATAAAAGAAAATCACAAAAGACACGTCATTCATCTTCTCGATCTCGCAAGGGCAAGATCATTAATAAAAGACAAAGAAATCATTACAGTAGATCAAGGACTCTCGATATATTTGATTGAAAATTGAAAAAATTGAAAATTGAAAAATGATGCAAAACGGGTCTTGTGAATGCAGTAAATCAGAACTCAATGTTCTTTCTGTACCACCTACAATGACAACGATGCAAGAAAGTCAATGGGTTGAACATTTTCCAATAGCATCTTTGACAAGCAATTCACCGATAGAATTCATCATACCACCTCAAACCGAACATTGGACAGATTTGTCACAATCGTATTTGTATATCAAATTCAAAATCGTTAAAGCCGACGGTACTAATTTAGACGTCGGTTCAAATGTGGCACCTGTAAACAATTTCCTGCATAGTATGTTTAGCAGCGTCGATTTGTATGTAAATAATAAACTAATCAGCAGTAATTCAGATACCTATCCATACAGAGCATATATCGAAAATCTTTTGTCATATAATGCTGACAGCAAGTCTACGTTTTTGAAAGCTGGTGCACTTTGGATTGAAGACACCAGTGGCCAATTTGAAACACTCAACCATGATGCGGGAAATACTGGACTAGTAAACAGAATCGGTGTAATCGGACTAAGCAGAACTGCAGAGCTTTTCGGACGATTGCATCTTGATCTATTTCAGCAAGAAAAATATTTACCTAATGGCGTTGAAATCAGACTTAGATTAAACAGATCCTCATCAAACTTTTGCCTTACAGGAGGTACTGCTGCACCAGATGCAAAAATTGTAATGGAAACAGTCAGTCAGTCAGTCTTCATGTACGAAATATTGAATTGTTGCCTGTTGTTGCAAATGATCTAAATCATCTCATTGCTCAGCAAAACATGAAAATTCCTATCCGTAGGGTAGAAGTAAAGACGTTTACTATCGGTAATGGACTTCAGTCTAAAATTGAAGATCATTTGTTTCAAGGCCAGCTTCCAAAACGTGTTTTCATTGCAATGGTAACAAATGCTGCTTATAATGGGGGTTATGCTAACAATCCATTTTTCTTTCAACACTTTAATCTGTCAAAAATAGATGTATCATGTAATGGACACAGTATTCATAACAGACCCTTTGAGCCTGACTTTGAAAATGGATTGTATTTGAAATCATATTTGTCTATGTATCAGGCTGTCTCAGCCTTAGGACTCAATAAATCATTTGATATTGCTAAAGAAGACTATGTTGGTGGATACTGTTTGTGGGGGTACGATTTGACACCTGATCAAGGTAGTGAAGAAGGACAACTTCATCCTATAAAAACTGGAAGTCTTCGCATTGAGCTTCAATTCGCGCAAGCCTTGCCAACAGTGATCAATGTTATTGTCTTTGCTGAATTTGACAATCAGATTGAAATCAACAGTTTGAGAGAAATCATCACAGATTATTAATCCTGAAAAAATCAACAGAAACTCTCTGATCAAAAAAGATAGCTTTCACAAAAAACAGTCCTTATCAGGACTAAAGAATATAATATCGAAAAAACAGTCCTTTTCAGGACTAATTAACTTTTGAAAGATATATCAGAAAAACAGTCCTTTTCAGGACTAATAAACAATGTCGGGAGTCAGATTTGCTATTTCACTGAGAAAAGAAGCAGAAAAAGTGAAATATTCCACCTCAGAGTGTCTTTCTACTCGGAAAAATGACATTCACAACAGCTTTGAAAAACATATGATTAAAGAACTACAAAATCTAACAGCCAGTGAAGTTCACAACGAGTGTTACGGATGTCAAGTGGATCATCCCAGTCAAGTACAGCATGAACTATGTTTATTCAAGGATAGACAAGAACATACAGATATGTTCATAGAACAAGCTATGAAGGAATTAAATCCATACAGAATCATGAAAAAATGGTATCCTGAACTCATAGAAATGAAACTCGATGAAACTGACTATGTGGAAGCCTACAGATTTTGGCGAAATATAAAACAAAACATTCTATCTGATATCACGGAGTCGTTCTTAAAATATTGGTGTGACAAAGTAAAACAGGCCTGGAAAAGTGATTAGAAAATGTATACTTCTGAAATTCAATACATATTGGATCATGGAACATGGATAAAAAATCTACAGGCAAAAGTCTGTGCAAAAGATCAATTACCTCGACAAAAACCCAAACATGTGAAAGCCTACATTGTGAACACCGAGAAATCAACCGGTCCAGGAGAACACTGGGTAGCCGTGATATTCAACAATAATGGCAATGTACTATACTTTGATCCCTACGGCCTACCACCACTTGAGCCAGAAATCATTAACTTTTTAGACAATCATTCTTATTCGTGGAGATACAACCGACAAACTCTTCAGAGTCTACAGGGTAAAGTTTGCGGAATTTACTGTATCTTCGCATTGGATGCTGTTGCTAGAGGATATAATATACAGAAATATCTTCAACAGAAATTTCTCTCAACGGAACACCATCGAAACGATCGAAATGTATTATTGTGGTTTAATCAACACTATGGAATTCTATACAAGAAAATTTCAGAGACTTCTCCCCACAAACAGTGAAAAAAACATTTTCATCAAAAATGATTTTTTATTGTTAACAGTTTATTGATATTATGTTCATTTTTTGTCTTTTTTAAGTTTATTGTAAATATGTTCATTGTTTCAGTTCTGTTCAATAAAAAAGTTCAAAAAACAGTCGAGTTTTTTCATTCTGTTTTTCCAAAAGACTCCAATCTGCTTACATTTTTTCCCCATGCTACGAGTCATAACTTTTTTACTATATTAGTATGAAAACGTAGTTGGGGAAAAAATGTATATGCTTTCCACCAGGTCCGCGCTCTTATTTTTTCAAGCCTCCTGCTATCGTATAAAGAAAGGCCGATATTTCCCAATAATTCATCATTCGACTCTCAGCTCTCGATCAGTTCGGGAGTTAAAAAATCAATATGGAGCAGAACAATATGGAGGAAATCAACCATCAACTGCGTGAGACTCTCAAAGACTATCTAGATGTCGGGCAGCAGATATTGCTACTAAACACTCAGCTCGTACAACTACACCGTATATCACAACCGTACAAAGATCTCGGTGAGAGATTAGTTCAGCTATTCTTAAAGACAACACCTGATATTATTTTGGTTGATGTCAAATTTGGGAGAAAGATAACTTTCAATAACGGAGTAATGACAATCACAAAAAGAGTTGGAGTATGCCCCGTTTGCCAGGCGAATTTCGGTTGTTGTCATTAGAAGTTGAAAAAATCACAACCTCCAAAAAAACAAAACAGCCCTTTTCAGGGCTAACCATTTACCAAGAAAAGAACTTTTTCAAATTGTCAATTCTTTCTCTCAGAAGAATTAAACTCAGAAAAGTCATAGTCAGAAAAACACAAGATAATCAAACTCTAGTTTTTTCTGTCCCGAACAAGAAATTGTAACAAAGCTATGGATTGGTCAACGTTAATTCGGAGTCAAAAAACATGAGACAAGTAGGTCAATCCATGTTGTGAACTATATAAGGGCGATGTTTTTTCTCACAAAAAACATAAATGCTTCAGTATGGTTCAGATTCTTCTCTGTCCTCACTGTGCAAACAGATGTCAGATAGAGTGTGGAAAATGCTTTGCACTCCTGGACTATCTTGGTCAGAAGCATAATTGCCCAGACCCAGATGAAGGATTTTTTGATGATGATGAGGGATCTACAGTTTGCTGTGAATTCTGCGGATGTGAAATCATCCCAATAATTTGTCCAGAAGAATTGTAGGTCTTGACAATTCATTAAATCCTTCTAAAAAAGCCCTTTTCAGGGCTAACCATTTACCATGAAAAGATCTTTCTTTCAAAATTGTCAACTAAACTCAAAACAGTAAAGAAAATGTAACAAATTATGCATTGGTCAACAATAAACATTTACCAAATGTAAACACTAAAACTCCCATTTACTACTCAACTATCGTAGAGATAAGACGATATTCGCAATGTTTGGATTGACAATTATCCTCACATTCCTATACTGGTTAGAAGAAAGAGAACGTATCAGATGTATCAGATATGAAGTGGAGCATCTGATACAGATCCCATATCCAGCGGAAAATATGGATAGAGAAAAGAGAGGTTAAAAAGTGTATTTTACACAAAAAAACAGCCCTTTTCAGGGCTAACCATTCACCAAGAAAAGAACTTTTTCAAATTGTCAATTCTTTCTCTCAGAAGAATTAAACTCAAAAAGTCATATTCAGAAAAACACAAGATAGTCAAACTCTAGTTTTTTCTGCCCCGAACAAGAAATTGTAACAAAGCTATGGATTGGTCAACGTTAATTCGGAGTCAAAAAACATGAAACGCTGAAGCGGGAAAATATAGGAGAAAATGACGTCATGAGACAAGTAGGTCAATCCTCCTGAAAAGCTATAAAAGCCGACTCTATTTCATCATTTTCATTTCACGATGGAAGATCTCAGGAGGAGCGTGAAAAATCTTATGAGGGTGGCAGAGACCCTCCATCTGAAATTAGAAAAGATGGATAGGCAATTGGCGGAGATGAATAGAGAGAAGAAGAAGGAGTTTGTCATTCCAACAACAGAATGTTGGGATGACGATGACGAGCCACCGTTTTCATTAAAGTTTGACTTAGACGAAAGTCAAATGAGAAGACTCAGAAGGCGAGCGGCAAGCAGCTGTCCGGCCTGCGGGAAAGTTGGAGGTTGTGCATAAAAACACAATCTCCAAACAAAACAGCCCTTTTCAGGGCTAACCATCTACCATGAAAGATCTATCTTTTCTTCAAATTGTCAATGACTTCTGATCCATTGGAAGCAACCTAGAGTAACTACCCTGAGGGTAGGTAAACTAGGTTAAAACCTCCCTCAGGGTAGCTAGACTGGGTTGGAGGGGGGGAAGCAAAAACGCGAAAATAGGGCCCCAATCGACCCAAAATTTCCCAAATCGACCGGAATTAACCCAGGGTACCTACCCGAGGGTAGGTACCCTGGGTTAAAATCTCCCTCAGGGGAGCTAGCCTGGGTTGCAGCAACCCAGGCTAGCTCCTTATACTACTGGCACTTAATTACTTGATACGGGAATTCCACTGTGAAGACAATACGTATCATTTGCTCGATGCTCGATGCTTTTACCAACAGCGACTTTGAAATGAACGAAAGATAAACGTTGGAGAAACAGACTGAAATGTTGCAAGCTATATAAAAGATATCCTGATAGATATGAATCAATCTCTATGAAAGCCTTATCAGACAAAACAGATTCACATGATGAGTTACTTAGTATAATGCATAACGAATCAACCTAATTTGATATTACAGAGACAAAAATGCTTGGCTAAAGGTTGGAGTAAAGCCATCTACATGACGGGCAACCAGCCTCAAGAAAATGAGACCTGATTTCTTGCAGTGCGAGGAGATAACATGTAAATTTTCATCACAAGATGACTGTAGAAGCTTTTGTAAAGAAATGTGTACGATATTATTTACCTAATTTTTTTTAGGAAGAATCTGGCGATGGAGTAACAGCCAGCTTCCATCGTCAAATGTCATAGCTTTAATCTATTAATGGTGCGATTATATAAAATGAAAATACATATATGAATGCATCTGCAAAAAGTTACCAGCATTTTCTCCTTTTCCGACCATGTTTTCAGAAGCATTCTCTGTCAGAATCGTTAAAACTCGGGATGATTGTTCAGTTTAGGTTTTGGCTTGTATTGGAGTTTAACGGCACTTCAACAGCTCAAATCACATCATGGCGGTCACTGACTCTCCCAGGTGTTTCCTGGCTTTCTCACACTAGCACTGACACAACTTTCTTTCCAAAGCCACTTTTAGACTACTTTTCTCACATGCATCAGAGGTGAGAAAGAACGTTTGCCGCAACCGGGTATCGACCTCGCAATTACCAGGTCACGAGTCAGATACGCTAACCGAGCTACCCGAGCGGACTGTGCAGTTAAGAGTTAAACTAGGGAATAAAAAATGTTAAAAGTGTTGCACGAATAATAAAACTGCTCTTCGTAGCCTATAAACACATCTTTGGTTATTTTGCTTTGCTTTATTACACGTTTTAGTTGAAATATTTCAGTTCAATTTCTGTTCAGTAACTAGCAGATCGACGACTCTTTTCAGTTCAGTTTCAGTTCAGTAGCTTGCAGATCGACGGAAATGGGCAGAATTTCTAATGTTCTACAAATGAGAAGTTTTGTTCCGCTGAATTTACAAGACTGTGATCAACTATCATCTACTACTGGAACGTTCACGGATAGCACTGTAACGCATGGTCAGAATCAAAATAATATGAGCCATGCTTTGGCAAAAGGGAGCTTAATGCATCTTGATGCATGATACCAAGCAAGTCATGACATGATCATGGATCCCTAAAGTCCATTTTGTCTAACAACCGACTGAATAAGGAGGTAGACTAGTCTTTTGACATACAGAATATTGACCACTAGCATAAAGTTTCGGCCCAGGTCAGCCTGCGCGGACTCCTGGGTCGATACTTTTCGCAAATGCATTAAAGCCCCTGAGCTGACCTGGGCTGAAACTTTTCACTATTGGTCAATTTTCTGTAGGTCCGAGGACCAGTCTACCTCATGATTTAGTCAGTTGTTGAAAAAAAAGTGGCTATTATGGATCCACTCACTAACCTTTTGCGGACAGTGTAGATCAAGATCAGACTGCACAGAACGTGAAGTTTGATCTTGGATCTACACTGTCTGATATGGAGATATCTTTCCAAAAGAAACACCTTTGAAATACGAAAATTTGGGTTTTTAACTATCGCTTAAAAGTTTCATTTTTTATTTAGCAGGATAAGAGTTAATTTAAGCTGTAATCTAAAGACTCCTTACTCTTTACTAAACGAAAAAATAATAGACTTGTATCTATTGAAGGAGTTTGCAGACGGAAAATTAAATATGGCTGAAAGGATGGCATTTATCTGTGAATTAGAAAAAAAAAATGATTACTGGAAAAGGAGGAGATGCTGGTTCCCAGCATTTTCTCCTTTTCCAACAATGTTTTCAAAGGGCTTCTTCCTGAGGGTCGTTAAGACAGGTGATTGTTTGGTACAGGATTGGACATGGAATAGTCTGACAATATTGTCGTTTGATAGAGTTAAATGTTAAGGTCAAATCTATCTCTGTGTATCACGTTAACAAAAAAACTTCATGTAGATTTATATTTGGTAGGCTTACATAGAATAGGTATGTAACATGTCATACATTTTACCAGTAATTGTCATTTATTGTTAGTTTTATTTTTATCCTGCTATTAGAGTAGCATATTCTTCGTCTTCACAGCAATTCCTGCTACTTCCATGCACCATTTTAGGGCAGGGTTTGTGTATATAGCTTATTATAACCTTTATTCCATGTACTTTCACTCCTTTGCTCTACAATTACATATTGTGTTTTCATCTACTGCTGCAATGCATGAAATATAGAGGGCAACGTTTACATAAACATACACGGAGTAACTACAACACGAAGCGGCTAATGCGAAATATATATGAGCCATGTCCTTGCAAAAGGGGGGGGGGGTGTTTAATGCACCTTCAAAATGTATGGACTGTATCAGCCTGTGCAGTCCGCGCACGCTAACCTGGGTCAAAACATTTTGCATTTGGTTATCTTTGTTTTTTGCATGTTCAACGACCATTGCACTCCAGGATTCAGCCAGTTGTTACACAAAATGGATTTTATGGATTCACGATTATGTATGATGACTTGCTTGGTATAATGCTTCAAGGAGATGCATTAATACTCCTTTGCCAGATCATGGCTCATATTTGTACGACCACATCCTAGACAGTGTTGTTGCTGTTCGTATTGTTCAAACAGGCTGTCAGAATTGCCTCTGCAATGTTTACAAAGGACAATCATTCTCTTTGTAAGAAATCATATGACGAGACATATACAGTCATATCGAAATTGTTAGGGATTTTTTTTTTTTTTTTTTTTTAATATTTAAAATTAATTAGTCGGGCATAAAATTGCTGAGATGTCATGGTAATTGGTTACTCAGTACAGAAAAATTAAGGTCAAGGATGTGTAGCCTACATCATGTAATTGTGGCTTGTTCGTATCCATGCATGTATTATCTATCTTTTCTAATTAATTTTCTCTTCTATATCATTTTTTAAGTGTTAAGTATACTTATACTTGAGAAAAGTATATGTATATTTATTTTTCGTGTGCCAGTTATATTTATCTTTTTGTGTCTAAACAATCCATTTTTTGACATTTTGATTATTTATTGTTCTTTATTTACACCAATGTACAACTTTGTCTCAGAACATATATGATGAGTCAGATATTATGAAAAATGATAAGGAAGATGTGATAAGTTATTGAGTTTCTTTTTTGTTTGTTGTGGTGGTGGGATTTTCGAATGTTTTTTGGTGTTTTCGTTGTTTGTTTATTTGTGTGCCTTTTGCAACTGCTCTGTTTTTTTTTTTTTTTTTTTTGTTTTGTTTTTTTTTTTCATTTTTTTTTTTTTTTTTTTTAGATGAACAGTATACAACTTTTCTTTAAATGCAAACTTTTGTATTGCTCTCTATTTGATTTGTTTTTAATATTGTTTGTATTTTCTAATTTGAATCTGATGAGCTGTTATCGATATCAAACTTATATCTGTGCAACAAATGTAAGTACGCTTCCACTATCAAGTCGTTATCTGTGACGGCATTTATGGACTTCAGTAACTTTAACTTCACACTGCAGAAATCAAAGCGTTGAAAGCACTGGTATGGCATTTGTCAAAGGGAGCATTGTGAAGAATTAGTAATTTGAAAAATAAAAGAAATAGTTTCAAAATATTCGCTTAAAAGTCAATCTACTATATAGTCATGCACAATCCGATAAAGCAGCGTGCAATCTTGTGGGACGAACAAGTCAGGGCGAACAAGCCCAGGGACGAATAAGCACAGGAACGGACTCGTTTTGGGGCGAACAAGCACGGAATCGGGTGGTTAGGAGACAAAGGTTGTGTATCATTACGCCAATAGAGGGCCATAGCGGCTCATGCTATTTTCGATAAAAAAGAAGTATTTACACGATCGATGGCCTAATCCAGTTTATTTTTATGCGCCATTTTCATTTTATATCTGAGTGCAATCGAAACGCTTATTTGTCTCAGAAAAATTGAGTTTAATTGGGTTTACTTCCTTCGGTTTTGCACAAACTACGATAAATGATTTTCAAAATGCCGTATTGAACTCACAGTGGCATTGTCTTCGACAAATGCCACAAAAATCGGCCAGACTTTTTTGATGACTGAAAATAACTGTGTACCTTACGAAAGTAAATCCTCTGATAAATAATGTAACGCCATTTTCTTTGGTCCTACAAGCAATCATTTTCGATGGGGAAATATTAATTTTTTGTGACCACCTGATAAATACTTACATTCATCATCTTACCCCTCATCACATAATATTGTGTTTCAACGACCCTGAAGAAAACGGCCTTCGAAAACATTGTCGGAATGGCGGAAAATGCTGGTTACCTACCCTTTCCCTCACCTTTTTTCAGTTTTTTTTCTCCCCGCCTCTCCAAGACAAAGCAGAATTTGATTTGACAAAAAAAAAAACATTTTCAGTTTGCACGAGTCTAAAGTTTTGTATTTTGGTCATACTCATTTTAAAATCATATATACTCTGTGATAAAGGGGTTTGATGCATCTGCGAAAGGTATCGACCCAGGTCAGCCTGCGCAGTCCATGCAGGCTGACCTAAGTCGAAACTTCTTGCTATTTAGTAAATTTTCTGCATATCAAAGGATGATTCTATCTCACTCAGTCGGTTGTTAGACTTAATGTATTTTATAGAACCATAATTGAACCTTGTTCTGGCAAAAGGGGGCTTATTACATCTCCGTGATGCATTATATCATGCAAATCATCACATAAAATTTGGATCCATTATATCCATTTTATTTAACCCTTTCCCAAACAAGCCCTGGTTTTCACGTGTCTGCAGTACAAGTCTTTTGAAAACACTGTGGGAAAAGGAGAAATTGCTCATAACGAGCAATTTCTCCTTTTTCCCCACAGTGTTTTCTACCCTTTTTGAGACCTTTCTGCCATTTTCATCAAATTTAAAATTGTTGTCTGCAAACTCTTTCAATTTAGACCAGTCCAAAATTTGTCGTTTGGGAAAGGGTTAACAACAGGCTGAATTCTGAGGTAGAATGGTCCTTGTACATGAAGAAAGCTGACCAAAAGACAAAGTTTCGGCCCATGTCAGCCTGCGCGGACTCGCTGACCTGAATCGATACTTTTGGCGGATGCATCAGGCCCCCTTTTCACAAAGCATGACTCGATGATTTTATGACTTGCTTAGTATAATTCATCACCCTGTTGAAAAGGCTCCACTCAATATCCTTTTCTGACATTACGAATCAATGATGATTGAAACTTTAATGGTAGTTCAACTCATTACCACGTGACAAAGTCTTAGACCTGTCGAAACTGAAAGTATTTGCAGACGACAAATAAGATATATGTCTAAAGGTTATTTTTGTCTTTGAGATGGTTGAAAACTTTGTGGTAAAGGAGAAAATGCTGGTTACCAGCATTTTCACCGTTTCCAACAGTGTTTTCAAAGGCCCTTTTCCTCAGGGTTGTTAAAACTTGGGATTTTGTTGTAAAGATTTTACTACAATATTTACTATTTCTTGCATTTCAGCTACAACACTTGGAGTCATCGTGGCGACAACACTCCGTGCCCCTAGTACAGCATGTTTTGACTCGCGTGTCTGTAAAATGCCCGGCCAACTACACAATTGCCTCAATCCGCAGTTTGCCACTTTAGTCTGTCCCGTGTCATGTGGAGCGTGTGGTAAGTAAATATGTTGCTCATTCGGCATACCTCGGGTGAACCGGTGATCAAATCCCTCGGCTGTATCACGTAGCTTGATATGCACCTACACGGTACATTTCGCACATCTCAGGAAGCACACCGCTTTACAGTTATTGAAATTGTAAGGCTCCTCTTTAGAAAGAACACATGAGTAAATTTTCTATCGTTATCTTTCTAAGAGTATTTCAGTCGGCAAACAGTTTGTACTTTCAATTTTTAGCGTGGTTTATCAATTCCGTTAGGAGTTTTCATCGACAGACCGATAGAAGTGAATAACTTCACAGTGGTTGTTCATGTCGTTGCTAAGCGATCTACAGGGGCGCCGCCATGTTTAAGATCATGTGATTGGTAGTTCAAAATGGAAGTCTCCTTTATACAGACGAGGTTAGATGTAGGTACGGAATCGGCCGAGTTGTGACGAGTGTTATATTGCTCTGTCACACCTGTATAACTACAACACTTGTACTACTTGTGTTTAATCCTTTACCACACAATCCCTACTTTCAACGACCCTGAGGAAGAAGCCTTTTGAAAACATTATGGGAAAAGGAGAAAATGCTGGTAACCAGCATTTTCTCCTTTTCCCACAATGTTTTCTACTCTATCAGGACAAATTTTGTCATTTGAGCCACCTTTAATGTGTCGTCTGCAACTGCTTTCAGTTTGGACCAGTCTAAATTATTGTCGTTTGGTAAAGGGTTAAGTCAGTGACTCTTCCTGTCCGAGCATGTTTTGACTCGGTTGATTGATTGATTGTATGGTGTTTAACGCCGTTTCCAATATTATTTCAGTTATATCGTGGTGCACCAGTCCATGCTTTCCTGGAGTTTCTTTTTACCAGAACTACGTACAACATTCCTTCTAAGCCACTGGCTGCTTTCCCACATAACCATCGTCGAAACAATGATAAGCGGTGACACATGAATGAATCCTGTCGCAATGACTGTTATCAATCCCCGGAAAGAAATTGGCCAAGCCGCGGATCAAACCAGCGACCCCCCTGTTCTCAAGTCCTGTACGCTACCGACTGAGCTAGCGGGGCTCGGCATGTTTTGACTCGGGCTTTTTTTTTTTCTATATTTCTGATCAGTTCGATAATTGACACGATGCGAACTTTACTTCTTTGGTCTAACACAAGTCATGTGGAGCGTGTGGTAATTTGACGTTTTTATCTTTGTTGTGAGCTGCCTTTATATTTACAACACTTGCAGCAAATAAGTTTTAAGTCAATGAATCTCCAGTCGATTTGACATTTTCACTGCGAATGGCAATTAAAATCATATCTTTTGTGCGGACGTCGCCGGTCAAGATCAGCCTGTACAGAACGGCCGAGCTCTCTGATCTTGGCTGGAATAATCCACAATTGAAACTTGAATATGAGACATGCTCTGGAAAAAGGAGGTTTAATGAGTCTGCAAAAAGAATCGACACGGATCAGCCTGCGCAGTCTGACTTGGATCGAAACGTTTTGTAGTAGTTAAAGTTTTTACATGTAAAAGGATCATTCTACCGCCAGATTGTGCTGGTAGTTAGACAGATTCTGTCGGTAGTTAGACAGATTCTGTCGGTAGTTAGACAGATTCTGCTAGTAGTCAGACAAAGTTGATTTTATGAATCCATAGTTATGCAATGACTTGCTTGGTATCTTGCATCACAGATATGCATTAGACCCGTTTTGCCAGAGCATGGCTCATATCGACTTTTTGTCCTCGAAAGAAAGTCGGGTTTATATAGTTTTACAAGTTTATTAGAAAAGCAAAAGACAGTGTGTCTATCATGTACAGGTACAGCATGTCAATGAAGGTTCCTGGTTTACGGTAGATAAATAGTAAGCTACACATTAACCCTAATCCTGCCAAATAAGTTTACCCTCTTAAGCTGCTAATCGCGACCCACTGACCTTTTGCGGACAGTGTAGATCAAGATCGGACTGCACAGAACGTGCAGTCTGATCTTTGATCTACACTGACCGATGAGGTATTTTCTTTCCGGTGAAATCAACCTTGAAAACGCAATGTTTGGGCTTTTAGTATTGAGTAGAAATTCGTGGTTTATTCATTCAGCAGCTTAAGAGTTAAATAAAACTTTCAAGACGCTAGTAAAAAATCCGAATATATTGTTGGCAGCAAAAGACCCAACATGTAGGGTTGTTTAACCAATTACCAGACCACAGTATTGTAAGATTTGTTCTATTTAAAACATTCGCATTCGAAACACATTAAATAACTATTATTGTATTTAATGTAGACCAAATCAAGGTATTTGTCTTTAATAAGTAGAAAACACGGTGGGAAAAGGTGAAAACGCTAGCATTTTATCCGCTTCCCCCTATATTTTCAAACGCATTCTTCCTCAGGGTCGTCAACACACTGGATTTTTCGGGTAAAGGTCAAATGAGCCGTGCCCTGGCAAAAGGGGGCTTAGTGCATCTCCGTGATGCATGATACCAAGCAAGTCATCACATATCTATGGATCGATAAAATCCTTTCTGTATAACAACTGACTGATTCATGAGGTACACTGGTCCTCTGACATGCGGAAAATCGACCAACAGCGAAAAGTTTCGGCCCAGGTCAGCCTGCGCGGACTGCGCAGGCTGACCTGGGTCGATACTTTTCGCAGATGCTTTAAGCCCCCTTTCGACAGCGCATGGCTCAAATGTAAATTCGAAGTTGGAATAAAGTCATGTTATTAAAATGTCGGAAGACTTAGTCTCTTGTGTGTATTCAGTGCTCTAGCAGCGCGGTATCATCGTATTTTGACAGATCGCTTTCTTCATCTGTATAAGATATGCTCTGTAAAAAGTGATTTAATGCGTCGCCTGATGCATTATACGAAGGTAGACATCACACGATTATGGATCCATAAAATCCATTTTGTCTGTCAACTGACTAAATTCTGAGGTAGACTGGTCTTTGGACATGCAGAAAATTATGCTCTGTGAAATAGGGGTTTGATGCATCTGCGAAAAGTATCGATCCAGATCCAGTGCAGTCCATGCAGGCTGACATGGGTCGAAACTTTTTTTTTGTCTGTTGGTCATTTTTTCTGCATGTCCACGGACGATTCTATCTCACGATTCAGTCGACTACAAAGTAAAAATATTCGTTCCAGTTCAGCCGGCGTGGACAGCACAGGCTGACTGACATTGGTCGATAGTATTTGAAGATACATTAAACCCCCTTTTCACAGAGCATGGATTATGTTTTGTCGCGACACTTGTTATCACAGAAGCCAGTCCAACTATACCTGTATTCACTGCGTACCACTTCTTCGCACAACACTTGTTCAAATGCACGCTAGCGACCAAAAGTAAACATTCGGCAGTCAAAATGCTGACAAAGTCAATTCATACCATTTAAAATGTGGATATCACTGATATCATATATGTCTGACAAAGTGTTACAGTGCAATCTTCCAAAGTTCTTGTCACTGGTAAAAAAATATTGTAAAACTCAAACAAAAGTTGCAAGCATTACTTCTAGTTTTAAAATTCCCAAGCTTTTTAACACATTTAGTTAATTGGTTAGTTTCTGTATGGTGAATGTAATTAAAGACCTAATTAGTCAGTAGCAATTATTGCCTTTAGGCAAGCATAAATTCATCAACATATACCTAACATTTTCCTTAGTTGAAGTGGGGTCGTATTGGCGAAGGCGTCTTGTCGTCGAGTATATACAGTAAATCCCCTAGCTATTTGGTGTGAATCAAGTTCATAGGACCAGCTAGATACAAACAGCTGATTCCATGGAAGTATTACAGAAGCTGGTCGCTCTGTCTAGTCAGGTACATATACTTGGTACCAAATATATGGATCCGAATATACTTGTATATCTTCGGAAAAGTGTAATACCAATAGTTCTAGGCCCTTATTTACCAACCATTGTTAATTACATTCTAAATTTTATCCTCAAGAATTTTCTATACAAATTTTCTTTCTAAGTACATGTAATACAATTTCTGATTGGCTAAATGTTTCGGCCAATCAGATATTGCGCTACTTGCCGGATTCAGAATACGATTAAGAATGCAAATTAGGATCATTGGTGAGTACGAGCCCCATGTAGATAAGATACTGACCCAATATATATATTGGCTTTCATACACCGATGTTTTCGAGTAACTAAGTTCGTATGATCCCTATATCACTAATATTCGAATGTTATGTAGGTCCGTACACAACGTGCTTGAATCGTCTTGGAAGATTATGCAGATTCGAACTTTGTATCAAACCCGAGACCCGACGTATGTGTGCAAAAACATGCGGACTGTGCCATTGACGGTTATTCGTTTTCTTGTAAATATGTTATTTCAATATAATGTTGCATTTGGCTTGTGAACTATAACTTGATAACAGTCGCACAGTTTTCTCTTTTATCATTATTATTATTATCGTTAGCCGGGAAACAAAGTGCGTATTTCACCAAAGTCCGATCCAATCCGGAGGATAATAGTCCAGAACATTCAACTGTGTCTCTAACCAGCTATTTTTTCTCGGATACCCTTTAAAGTAAACAGTGTGACCACCTGATAACCAAGCTCCCCACCAACCAAAAGTCCCGGATGAAATGATCACGTGATCACACAACGTCATCAACGCCAGATCTTCAGCCGTGTCGTAAAACGGACTAAATATGACGTCATGACCATGTATATTATCAAAGCACCAAAACATCCCATCACTTAATACTATGAATTGTACCTTGTTCCAGAGCTGTTTCCTGAAAAATTTAATTGCTCTATAGATGTATCCCAGTCCCGGAAGAGAATAACCTTTGTCAAGTAAATCTTTGGTGTTTAAATCCCCACGTCTAACGTGTACGCATACGTTGGCATAACCAGGCTTAGTAACATTCGTTAGATACTTATTGGCTACGCTTGTATATTTATCCTTTAATTTAAATGCGTCCTTTATTATATGCTCTGCTCCACTGAAAAATTTCCATGACTGAAAATATCCATGTAATGTCCAGTTTGTAGAATGTTCCAAGTTATCAATGGTATCAGTGTAAATGCCACTTTTCTTAAGATAAAATTTCTGTGAATTCTCCAGCCGCATCTCACTGACATTTGGTAAATCAAACCAACGAGTTAAAGGAAATGAGGGTGGGATAATTGGTGTGAAGTTGTGTTTATATGCCGTACCTAGTAAGGCGGCCACTTGAAACATTTGGTTTCCAGTCCGTCCCAAACTTCCAGTTAGGTTCATGATATGTTTGCAGTTGAATTGGGAATTATACATGATTTTATTCCTCTTACTTGTTACGTTTTCAGGGAAACAGTTTTCGATTCGATTCATGTCAAACTGTTTCCCAACATAGATAAGTGTATTCCTTGACCTACGAATAAAGTTCGTCGAGTTGATTCTATTCGATACCCATCCTTTTGACTTTAAATCATGCATGTCATGTGACACATTTGACGTCATTTCCTCTAAAAAGATACGTGGTATACCTCCGGTATGAGGGGAGGTAACTTTCCTGTAGATCAAATAAGTCGTGATTACACAAATAATGAAAGCTGACACGATGTATTTAAGAATGTTGTTCCTGTTACGAAGCATCCGTTGACGTTTACGACTTGACATGTTCGTGACATTTTATCTGAAAAATTCGAAATAGTAATATGAATAATGATCAGGAGCACAACCAGAAATGTAGTAATTATAAAGCCAAATTTATTTCAGTCGTACTCTGTGGAAAGGGGCTTAATGCGTCTGCAGAACGTATCGACCCAGGTCAGCCTACGCAGTCCCTGCAGGCTGTCCTGTGACGAAACTGTACGAAAATGTTCTGCAAATCCAAGGACCATTCTACCTCATTATTCAGTCGGTTGTTAAACAAAATGGATTAACAATTATGTGATGACTTGTGTGGTATAATGCATTACGGAGATGCACGAAACCCTCTTTTGGCAGAGCATGGCCAGAGCATGGTCTAAGATGTACACTGCCCGTCAGTGCGAAAAATATTCTGGGAAAAAATATCCTTGAATTAAATTAGTTTTTTTTTAATATATATATATATATATATATATATATATATATATATATATATATATATATATATATATATATATTAAGAAAGTGTATTTAATTTATTTTGCGCTTTAATGAAGTCAAGAGCCTGTATTCACTAACCATTTTTAAATCAGATTCTCTGACCTATTCTTATTCTAGAAAGTAATGCAACTTCTGGTTGGCTAAAACATTTGGTTTAGCCAGTAAGAAGTTGTGATACTTTCAAATTTAGAAAATTCTTGAGAATAACACTGAACAAATTTCTTAAGAGTGGTTTGTGAACATGGCGAATATGGATAGTAATGTGGTGGGATAAAAATCCTTAGTTGGATGTTTTGTTCGCCATATTTAGATATCGTACTATATTTTATTACATAACAACCCTTGTTTCCAATGTAATATAGCCATTACGAATTTTCTTGTCTTACACACGTTTATACTATAGGCTTGAAACTTTTGGTTTATACTATAGGCTTGAAACTTTTGGTTCAACTATAGGCTTGAAACTTTTGGTTTATACCACAGACTGAAACTTTTGGTTTATACTATAGGCTGAAACTTTTGGTTTATACCACAGGCTTGAAACTTTTGGTTTATACCATAGGCTTGAAACTTTTGGTTTATACTATAGGCTTGAAACTTTTGGTTTATACCATAGGCTTGAAACTTTTGGTTTATACTATAGGCTTGAAACTTTTGGTTTATACTATAGGCTTGAAACTTTTGGTTTATACTATAGGCTTGAAACTTTTAGTTTATACTATAGGCTGAAACTTTTGGTTTATACTATAGGCTTGAAACTTTTGGTTTATACCATTCGCTTGAAACTTTTGGTTTATACTATAGGCTTAAAACAAACAGAAAAAAAAGAATAGAAAGGCAGAGGTAGAAGTCAATTCAGACGTAAAGAACCAATCGGCCGCACGAACTACATGGTTCAACAATAATTGAGTCACGTTTTGTGAAAAGGTGGTTCAACCTTTATCCTGCTAAGTAAAAGAAAAAGATAAGTTTTAAGCCTATAGTATAAACCAAAAGTTTCAAGCCTATGGTATAAACCAAAAGTTTCAAGCCTATAGTATAAACCAAAAGTTTCAGCCTATAGTATAAACCAAAAGTTTCAAGCCTATAGTATAAATCAAAAGTTTCAAGCCTATAGTATAAACCAAAAGTTTCAAGCCTATAGTATAAACCAAAAGTTTCAAGCTTATGGTATAAACCAAAAGTTTCAAGCCTGTAGTATAAACCAAAAGTTTCAGCCTATAGTATAAACCAAAAGTTTCAGCCTATAGTATAAACCAAAAGTTTCAAGCCTATAGTTGAACCAAAAGTTTCAAGCCTATAATATAAACCAAAAGTTTCAAGCCTATAGTATAAACCAAAAGTTATCTATTCAAAGGTCCGTCGGAGTAGGAGGGAATATTTCTCCTTATGGGACGGTGTAAATTCAAGATCAGACTGCACGTACTGTGCAGTCTTATCTTGATCTACGCTATCCATGAAAGGTCTGTGAGTCGCGCTTGGCAGCCTAACGGTTAATACATCCGCAAAAATGTCAATCCAGGTCAATTCGCACATGCTGTACTGAGTCGAAACATTTTGCTATCGTTAAATTTTCTTTACGTCAAAAGACCATTCTACCTTATTCTTCAGCAGGTTGTTTGACCAAATGGATCGAAATTATTTGACAACTTGCTTTGTGTGATGCATCAAAATTGTAAGACTGTAGTTATTTAACGCTGTATTCAACATTATTTCAGTTATATCGCAGTGGCAAGTGCACCTATCCGTGCTTTCCTGGAGTTTCTTTAACCAGTACTACGCACAATAATCATTCCAAGCCACTGGCTCCTTTCCTGCATAACCGTCGTCCAAACAATGGTCAGCGGTGAGAGAGGAATGCATCCTGTCGCAATGACTAACATCAATCCACGGACAGAAATTTCCAAAATCGGGGATCGAACCAGCGACACCCTGTTCTCAAGTCCTGTGGGCTATATACTGAGCTACCGGGGCTTATGATGCATTACAAAGATGCATTTGAATAACCATTCCTCCCCATTTTTCTAGAGCGTTGCTCATGTGATCATATCTAAAACCGTAACCCTTCACCACACAATCCCGAGTATTAACGACCCCAAGAAGAGGACCTTTGAAAACATTGTGTGAATAGCAGAAAATGCTGGTACCCACCATTCTCTCCTTTTGCCGTAATGTTTTCTAGGCAAGTCCCATCATTTGAGCCACTGTGATTTTGTCGTCTGCAAATGCATTTAATTTGGACACGTCTAAAATGTTTTCGTCTCGTAAATAATCTATATTTGTTTTTCTTACTATCACATTTACCTACGTTCCCTTTATCCCTTATCCTACTGAGACATTCTGTGCAGTCTGATCTTGAATTACAATGTCCGCAAAAGGTGCTTGAGTCGCGCTTAGCAGCCTAAGGGTTAACGCTTTACCACACAATCCCGAGTTTTGACGACCCTGTGGATAAAGCCTTTTTAAAACATTGCTGAAAAAGGATGGTAACCAGCGTTTTTTTTTTCCACAAGGTTTTCTAATCTATCAAACAACAAAATAATTTGAGCTACATTTGAGCCGCGCTCTGTGAGAAGGGGGCTTAATGCATCTGCGAAAAGTATCGACCAGGTCAGCCTGCGCAGTCCGCGCAGGCTGACCTGGGCCGAAACTTTTCGCTACTGGTCAATTTTCTGCATGTCAAAGGACCAGTCTACCTCATGAATCAGTCGGTTGTTAAACAAAGTGGATTTTATAGATCCATAATTATATGGTGACTTGCTTGGTATTATGGATCACGGAGATGCATTAATCCCACTTTTGCCAGAGTACAGCTCATTTATTTTGTCATCTGCAAATGCTTTTGTTTCAATCGTGACAAGTCTTTTTTTTTTTTTTTTTCGCATGGTAAATAGTAAAATATTCCATATAAGTTTCTTACCGTAACACTTACATATATTTCCCTTTAACAGATTTTACACGATACAGGGAGTTTCCTTTCCACAAACAAAAAAGACATAACACCTTATGAGGTCCGGGGGCCTGGTTTCAAGTTAAAACCCAATTCTTAAGTTGCTTAAGGCCGCTCACGGGCTCATTTTCCGATTTCAGTTTGTTGTTTGAGGCCCATCTCCTCCCTAACATCAACAGACCTCATTTCCCTAACATTAACAGACCTCAGCAACGGCTTCAAATTCTGAGTTGACATAACGTCCAAATCAGTAAATAAACAGACTGAAGTCAGTTAACTGACTAGGGTCCACTATTTATTGAGTCGACTCAGCAACGTTATATCAGCTCTTGGTTTGAGAACATTACTAAAGTTTGTTACTGTCAGTGAAATATATCTCAAATAACGAACTTAAGTTGTAAAATAAGCTCATTAGCTGATTTGAGCAAAATAATAGACGTAACTTTTTTCATAACACCAGGCCCAGAGGTTTTAACCGCCTCAATGCCATGTTTCCTTCTACAAGTAACTACACAAAGACTTACAGAGATTCCTTCCAATACTATAAACTACGCGATATTGTTTCCCGGCTCACTCACTGGAATGATCGATTTTGGAATTACACATCGCATCAGCCCTCCGGTGACCTCACCGAATGATGTTTCCCCTACACAAAATTCGATATTGCAGCTAGAGGAGTTCATTCCTTGTAACTTAACTCTTCACTAGACAAAATTTGGACTTGTCCAATTCCAAAACAACTGCACACGATAATTTAGATGTGGCTCAAATGGTGAAAATTGCCTTTAAAAAGGTCAGAAAACATTGTGGGAAAAGGAGAAAATGCTGGTTACAAGTATTTTCTCCTTTTTTCCACAATATTTTCGAAAGCCAAGCCTTCTTCTTCAGAGTCGTTAAAAGTGGAATTATGTTGTAAAGGGTTAATGTCGTGTTTTACACTATTTCAATTATAGGGCGTTGACAGTTTTTCCATCCGTGCTTTTCAAGATCAACCGATGACAAAAATGACCAGCTTACCGTGGAGCTCGGGTTTGGGACGTCTTGGGAACATCATTCGGAGAACAAACAGGCAGACAGACAGACAGGCAGGCAGACAGACAGACAGACAGACCTGGATTAAGCGCTTTTTTTAGTGTTGCATGCTTCCAGTTTCAATATTTGCGAACGCTGCAAGTTTTTTCTTGCATTAACTCTTATCCTGCTAAATAAGTTAAATAGAATTTTCAAGCTGACAGTGAAACCCGAATAATGTTACTTCAAACTCATTTCTTTAAAGAGAAAAATATCTCCATATCGGACAGTGTAGATCCAAGATCAGACTGCACGTTCTGTGCAGTCTGATCTTGATCTACACTGTCCGCAAAAGGTCAGTGAGTCGCGCTAAGCAGCCTAAGGGTTAAGTTTCTAATCGACAGTTTAGGCTCATGAATCCCTGACAAATGTATCAGTTCTATATAATTTGCATCGGCAACGCCGCTTTTATCCATTGATTTTGGTTATTTTCTGAAGTCAGGTGCAATAACACACAGCTTTCGTTTCCGTTAGTCATTCACCAAAAACTCCAATGTATTGACGAGCCTATGGAGAATATTTTTCACAATATCGTGAGAAAAGGAGGAATCGGCAATTTCTCCTTTTCCCAAAATGTGTTTTTGTATGCTTTGGAAGAGGAAAATCTGGTATTTGATTCGGACTCCGTTTGTCGTCTGCAAATGTTTAAAACTGTCATAATTCCGAGTTCCAAAACATGGCATTGTTTGGTAAAGGGTTAAATCTTTACCAAACGACAAAGTTTGTGTCTTGACGGATCTAAAGCGTTTGGTCAGATGGAAGAAGTTGTCTTTAAAAGGTTTGAAAACATGGTGGGAAAAGGAGAAAATGCTGCTTACCAGCATTTTTTCCTTTGCTTGCAGTGTTTTAGAAAGCCTCCTTCCACAAAGTCGCTAGAACTCGGAATTGTGTGGTAAAGGGGTTAACCTTTAAAGTCTAAGACCGGAAGTGACGTAGGAATTGAAATGGCTGCACCAGGATCATTCAAAACAAGAAATATCTTTAAAAAGATAGAAGGCGCAAGAGGTACTGGAATATGAATATTGAAACTCTTTTGTGGCTTAATACGATGGGAAGTAATGAAAAGTAACTTCGCCAAGCAGTTGTCTCTCTTCTTTTTTTTTTTTTTTTTTTTCATGAAAAGGGAAATTCTTGATTCGATATATATTTCAATAAAATATCAAATTACCAAACAGGGCAAGAAAAGAATCATCCTGTATCGTATTAAATTCCTACGGTGTTAAAACAGGGGCATCGATAAGCGGTAGCAACGCTTGTATATATTGGTGTCACAAATATGCGAGCAAACAGGTCAGCAAGGGCCTGCCGAATAAACATGAGCATAATTTTTACCAGTACTTATTATCGACAGTCCGATAGAGTCATCTCTCTTTGAACACTCGTGTGCTTATATGCCAAGAAAATAAACAAGTCTCGCGAGACAGCGCAATATTATCGAAACCTACACGGTACCCGTAACGTACCCATAACGGGGGCATAAAGTGAGAAATGAAAGCCTTAATATACTTATTAGACACTGCATGGCAATGAACTTTGCCTCCGTTAGCACAGATGGCTGTGTTTGACTGTACTTCATATATGATGTCATTGATGTTTGTTTACGCGTGCCCCCGGTAGTAGGTCTAAATGAAGAGTTCCACTAATGGAAATAAGAAGTGTTCCAAATTACCGCCCGCTACCTTTCGATTTTATGTACAAAGGAACAGCCAGCACATTCAGCTACGCCGAAGAAAAGGCTTTTGAAACACGGACATGTGTCAATCAAAGGACTAATAGTCCTGAGAGTCGCCTCCTGCTTAGTTGTTTAAAAGTTTAAGGGGCATTAAACCAGATTTTGACCCCCCCCTTTTGCTTTTGAAACCCCCCCCCCCTTCTTTTTTGGGGGCTTCGTAAGCACACACGCCAGACGACACCCACATGCAAATTATTCTCGTGTGCATGGAAACACCAAATTTTACTTCGAACCGTATTTCACCTCGTATGACCATATTTCACATCAAATAATGAATTCTTCGCCATGGTGATGTCTCATTTAGCTAATTTATTATATAAATATAGCTTAAATGTCAAAAAAAATCTTTTCAAAAGGAGTTACATGTAGGTCTAAAAAAAAACCTAGCAAATTATTCTTAGAAAAAGATATTTTCCAGAAAATTAGCATAAAATTATGCTGTTCATAAATATATTTCATATCAGATCAAAAGTTATCACTACGGCAATAAAATTTGTCATACTTGGGTAAAATACGGTCACCGAGAGGTGAAATTTGGTGAAATCCGGTTCGAAAGGAAATCCAGTTTTTTATGGACCTATTATTCTCGATGTCAATGTGAAAGTTCAGTGTTCGTGTATCCTAGAGCAGGATACAGTTATTTCAAATATTTACGAATTTGAATACTTGAGCTGTAAGGGGCGTCTTCGATATATCTGAAAATTTAGCAACTGAAAATTATGTACGGTAGAAGCATCGAGGATAATGCAACATTACAAATGAACTATGCAACGTCTCGCAAACCGGAAGTTTGGACAGGAAGCAGTACAAGGCCGGAGGCATGCTTACGTCACCCCATGAATCAGGATGATAACAATGAGAGCCTGGTTGATACGCAACCAGGCGACTCAAAAAGTGGTTCGGTATAGTTCAAAGACGAAATTGGGTCTCTTGTGCAGTACATAATGTCCGCAACAAAAACACATAATAATAATTGTCATGTAACTTGGATTATTTGTGTATTATTTGTATATGAGTCATGCTCTGCGAAAGGGGGGTTTAATGCATCTGCAATAAATGTCGACTCAAGTCAGCCTTCGCAGTCCGCGCAGGCTGACCAAGGTCGAAACTTTTTGCTTTTGTTCAATCGTCTGCACGAGTCTACCTCGTGATTCAGTCGGTTGTTATACAAAATGGATCCACCTATGTTAATGTCGCTTCAGAGAGTAAACTGGAGATCTTTGAATATTTAGTTTAACAGTATAAGAGTGTGCACATATCAACACAATATGTTTACAAGGTGAATTTTTTCCGACGAATTATGGTATTGTCGTGGTTCATCTAAAAATAGGGAATATCAAATACTGTACGAGTAAAAGGGTCAAATGTCAAATCTTAAACCCAGAAAATTTTGACAAATACGGAATAAAAACACCATCGTCGTTTGGATTGGTAACACCGGCAGTGTCGTTTCTGTTTAAATAAACAATCACAAAATCTACATCCAATTTATACCCCCAGTTGTCTGCTACATTTCCAGTGGGTGTGTGCGTAATGTTTGGTGGATAGTATGCTAGTGCCCAGTCAAACTTATATAAACCGGAAGACGGACATGTGAATAAACCGGAGGTCTTGTTGAAGAAATTTCCGGTGTTCAGAGTCGTCATTTCAAATGGCAGAATGGCACCCGGTGGGTACTGATCACTGGTATGAAATCTTTTCATGAACGCCATAAATGCTATAGGCTCTGTTAAATCTCCGAACCTTTGCTCTGAAAGTAAATATTTGTGAGGATGGTACAATACAAAGAATACAGTACAGTTCAATACAATAGATATGTGTCAAAGCAATACAATACAGCATAAAATGTATTTTATTCTGTCTAAGCTACAGATTTTAGGTACATAATGAGACTTTGGCAGACGGATAACAAATTGGTTGTGTAGCATTACGGACATAATCACTTGGTACACAAAGGAAATAAATAAATAAATAAATAAATAAATAAATGTCACTTACAGATGAGAACGTTCTATTTTAAGTTCAAAGATGTAATGATAAATGTTGACAGCCGAGTTGTATACACATGCTTTTTGTTTCTCCGTGCTCTACAGCAGAATATGACGAAACAAGCTTTATACATACCAGAGATAACAAAGAATGTTGTTTGTTAAAGTGAGTTTTCTGTTTTGCTGTAAATATTGCTACACTGTTATAGCCATTCCGTCTGAACAATGCAGAAACGAGACAAGTCCTACAAACATGACGAAAACGCCCAGCTGTGGTACTACAAGCAGGCAACTAAGACAGACATCCTAAATTTTATCAGAATAGCTTCAGCCATAGCTAAATAAGCTCCATAAGAACTCGCACAATTTGCATTTATTTAAAGGAGGTAAATACGTTTGCCATTACAACAGGCTGATTGTGAACCGTGTCCAATATTTGGGCCATGCTTTTGCAAAAGGGGGCTGAATGCATCTCCGTTGTCATCACATAGTTATGGATCCATAATATCCACTTAAAAAAAAACGACTTAATCATGAGGTAGAATGGTGCTTGGACATACAGAAAATTGACCGATAGCGAAAAGTTTCGGCCCAAGTCGGCCTGCGCATGCCGACCTGGGCCGATTCTTTTCGCAGATGCGTTAAACCCCTTTTTCATGGCTCATTTTTACTTACAGACGTGTTTCAAATAAAGTTCACCAACTTTTTTGCGGATCATCTGGTATTCCTGTAGTTAACTTTTAGACATATTTTTGATTTGCAAAGATTTCTTTAATCGTTTCCATGTTATAAATTAATCATAATGTTAAGTCTAAAAATCACAGTGTCACAAATTTTCGCAAATTAACCTCTTTGGCAGAAGACACACATTTACCATTGTCCAAATTGAAAGCAATCGTAGATGACAGATTCGCTGTAGCTCAAATGACAGAATTCCTCTTTAAAAGGGACCAAAGCTTTGTGAGAAAAAGATGAAATGCTGCTTGCCACTCTATTTAGTATTTCTTACCGGACGTGTGTTGCTCATGGAGACCCGTCTCTATTTTCTCTATTTTCAACACCGCTCGCTTTCTAGCCGGCCTCGAGAGCTGCTGTCGCCCTGCTGTACCGTTAAACAGATTCTCCAATGTATTTTCTAACCTCGAAACTTTCTCTACAGATTCCTGTATAACATTTCGTTGTTCTTTGAGCAATGCCTTAAGTTCGTCAATCTCCTTTAGCGCCTCTCTATTCGCTTTTATCGCCGCTTCAGCGTCTTCGAGCCGTTTGAAAACAGAGTCTACAGTGTGACTTTTTGCACTCACTTGTTCAAACATGCCAACATGAAACATAAAAGTTGACAGCAAATACAAACGTACGTTCCTTGTCATTTTCAGGAAAGTACCAGCGCTGCAGAACGGACGTATTTTTAGATTTGTAACCAGGAAATCCGGCTTCGGATAAAATCTGTCAAAAAAGTATTTACTCGTGTGAGTCCAAAAACGGTTGACTCTATACATTACCACTTGCCTGTGAACTTTCTTTCATGTTGATGACAACTTTTGAAAACATGGCAGGTATAGGAGACATTAGACATTGTTTTGAGCTCCTTGGCCCGGTCGTACATAGAACCAGCGATGAATGATGTAGTAATTCTTTTTGATAGTTCACATTTTACACGAATATCTTCAAAGTCGTAGCTGCAAATGAATTTGAGCCATGTTCCGCGCAGGCTGACATGGGTTGAAACTTTTTGCTATCTTTAAGATTTCTGCATGTCCAAGGATCAATCTACCTTCAGATTGAGTCGGTTGCTAGACAATAGTATACTTCATGGATCCATAATTCTGTAAAAATTTGCTTATTATAATGCACCACGGAGATACATTAAACCCCCTTTGCCAGAGCATCGCTCAAGTACGTGAGACTAGAATATGTTTATTCCCTAAAAATGATAAATCACAGCAAGTTTCTATAGTTGAAGACTTTCATGTAATATCTATTTTGAAAATTTTGCAGTTTTGTCTAAATCTAAGATTTTACCTTTATCTGAAGCCCAGCCGTACAGTTAAGTGACAATAGAATTGACCTAAAAAGATAACTGATATATTCAATGACCAGTAAAAAGCGGTCACAACGAAGCATTTAGTGTGAATTATGCATTTATTTTTTATATAACTGTTACCATGGAGATGGTGGTTTCCTCGGGGCTACCGGAAGCACCATAGAAGTTGAATTCGAATCCCAAATAAGGTGAATTTCTAGAACAAGTCATTACTTCAAATCGTTGGTATATTTTCTGACGGTATTATCTTTTTAAGACGCATCCTTACCAAGTCCGTCGTCGCATGTCCGACAGGTCCGCCGAGCGCCAGACCACTTTTTTTGCCTGGTAAGTTACAACCAGAGAGAAAAACGGCTATTAAAACTTGACAGTATGTATAATTGTTCAGAATTTAGTCAGCTGTGTAAACATAGATGAATTACCAATATAATATGGTGTAAGGGATAAGGAAACTCAAGGGATTTGTCTTCGATTTAAAACCGGAAACGACAACAGTGATCTCTTTGAAATCATCCAGAAAAGGAAATGCATTTTCTATCAGCCGTAATCTGTGCAACTTTGCAATAGTCAGGTGCAACATTTGATATGGAGATGCAAGAATGATTTTGCAAAAAGAATCGATCCATGACAGCCTGCGCTGTCGGCGCAGTCCGCGCAGGCTGACCTTGGCCGAAACTTTTAGTTTTAGGCTAACTTTCTTCATGTCACAAAACCAGTGCATCTCATGTCAGATTCAGTAGGTTGTTGTACAAAACGAATTTTAGGAATGTATAATACTGTGATGACTTGCTTGGTATGATGGATCACGGAGATGCAGTAAGCTCCCTTTTGCCACAGCGCTTATTATTCATAATCACATTAAAGATACACTACATTTCTTCACAAAAAAGTAAACTTCTTTCCTTGGATGTGTATTCTGTTCCAAGTTCATATGTTTTATCATCAGAACAGGAATGGAACCCTCCTCCCTCTCTCTCTGTCTCTCTCTCTCTCTCTCTCTCTTGCTCTCTCTCTCTCCAATTTTCAATACCCAACAGCAGTCGCGATTCTTCGCTCGTATGGGTTTTCAAAATGCCGTACGGGTACATCGCTTTCCTTATACCCATTATAAACCGAGCCATTATCAAACTTTCTTTCATTGGTCAACTTCTTCATGTTGTCATGTGCAGAGGACCATTTCCGGTACATGACCAAAGACAATCCAGCCAATGACAGACATCCAACTCCAAGAACAATAATCAACACCACAAAGACAGCAGCGTTCATGCAGAGGGTCTCGGGCGTTACGATTTCTGGAAATGAAAACGCATAGAAATTATACTTGGCCCAAGGCCCTTATTTACCAACCATTTTAAGACCACTTTTAGTCTTATTCTCAAGAATTTTTCAAATTAAAAACTAACAGAACTTCCGATTAGCTAAGCCATATGGTTTAGCCAGTCAGAAGTTTTTTTTTTTTCTTTTTGATCTAGAAGTAGACTTAAGATAAGAATTAAGAATGGCTTGTGAATACGGACCCTGGATAGCTTTATATGAACAAACATTTCGTGGAAGAGTTTTAATTGATGTACATGTAATTTCTTGAAAACATGTACTCGCTATTCGGGTTAAACATTGTGGCAAAAAGAAAAATTGCTTGTCACAAGCAACAAAAGATAGGCGGAGGGGGGGAGGGGGGCTGGATACTTTTTACCTAGTTTTAAAACTCATTTTTCTGCCTGCGACTAACACTTGAACGGACCGTATAATAACGGATTGTCATCTTCACTCTAACGTCAATTCTTTTAGATGCTATGATTTAAAGTATTTTAACCACCGATTTTTTTATTTTGGCCACAACAAGGCCTTTATCCTAGATCTGCATATGTCGTCCACGATTTTGATCTTAAATACTCACGTATTTCTGAATATTTTTCCACTATATTTACTCTCGCCCCTACATCAATGTCGAAATTCTCCGCTTGTCTTTTCTGAATATCCCGTTGGTTCACAATTTCAGGAGAGACAACTTCCATATCTGTCGGACTGTCTTTGACTAAATTTATTTCCCTTCTTTTTCGTCCCCAGCCTAATTCGTTACCACACGTCGTCTGCAAAAAAAAAAATGTTTAAAAGGGAATTTTAAGCTCATGAGAGAGAGAGAGAGAGAGAGAGAGAGAGCACGTTGGAGAAGCAAAAACTCGAGATAATGGGTGCGAACCTGTGACCGCTGTTTCAAGCTTGTGTAAAACCTGCCGTGTCATAACAAAATAACCAATACAATACAATACAATACAATAAGCCTCTATCAAATAATTTCGCTTTTCATGGCCATATTCATAAACAGTAATTTCTCCTTTGCTCACAATGTTCTCTACCCTTTCAAAGATGAATCCTATCTTTTAAATCTCCTTTCACTTGTCACCTGTAAATCAGTCATGCCATGTGGAAAAGGGGGTGGAAGCATCTGAAGGAAGTATCGACCTAAGTCAGCCTATGCAGTCCGCACAGGCTGACCTGGGTTTAAACGTTTTGTTTTTGGTCAGTTTTCTGCATGTCAAAGGACCAGTCTACATTATGGTTCAATCGGTTTTAAGACAAAGTACAGTTTGTGGATCCATAATTATATGATGACTTGCTTGGGGTAATGCATCACGGAGATGCATTAAACCTCTTTTTGCTAGAGCATGGCTAAAATGCTCAATTCTTTACCACACAATCCAGAGTTTTAACTTCCCTAAGGAAGAAAGCTTGTGAAAACATTGTGGGAAAAGGAGAAAATGCTGGTAACCACACTTCCGAAGAGAAAGTTTGGTTTTGGAGTCACAATTACTTTGTCGTCTGCAAATGCTTTGAATTTAGACAAGTCTACATTTTTGTCGTGTGGTAAAGAATTAAATATGAATGGGTCCAAAATTATCTCGTGCTGGCAGACAGATTACAGGCCATATAATACCAATCATATACTTACAGCCTCGCAAGCCTCCTTACACACTTCCAGTATACATGTAAAGTTCATCTCAATAGCCCCACCCTCGAGATTTGTGGGTCGGAAGGCCCCGAATTGGCTTATCAGGTACCCCGTTCTGAGTTTGGAGAAATTCGGGAACAAGTCCGTGTCTGTTGCACAGCTGTTTAAAAAGAGAAGTCATGATAATATGGTTTTGACTGCAGCATAGCTGTAAAGGCTGGCTTTTGACCTACACCTTGGTATTCTTAGTCTCCCATGAATAAATACTGATTTGGGATTGGTTAAAAATATTGACATGATTATTCTGCAGGCCTTTTGTTATAGTTCAACAAATTGGCCTGTCACTCATTCAGTTTCGTCAATACTCGGCGAATTTTGCGGGGTCACACAATTTCATATTGGGTTTTTACAAACAAATGACCTTTCGAAATTCACCGAGTATTGAAGAAAGTAAATAGGTGACATACAAGGTTCTTATAGTTTCCTGATATCCCGAGGCTCTTATTAACTTCTTAGAAATTTAAATGACTGGAGGTAATCATTTTCTTGTACTTATTTGTAATTTTAATATTTTTGTGCATTACCATAACAGCTATTACTATACAGTGTACATGTATGTTAGGAGACAACATTTTTAGCAGGAACCGCTCCTTTTCGATAAGTTGGATTAATATCTAGTCGCCTTTTTGATGGGTCACTCGTCACGAATCGGCAGATTCCGTACCTACATCTAACCTCGTCCGTATAAAGGAGGCTTCCATTTTGAACTACCAATCACATGATCTTAAACATGGCGGCGCCCCTGTAAATCGCTTAGCAACGACATGAACAACCACGATGGAGTTATTCACATCTATCGATCTGTCGATGAAAGCTCCCAACGGAATTGATACACCACGCTAAAAATTGAATGTAAAAACTGTTTGCCAACTGAAATATTCTTAGAAAGATAACGATAGAAAATTAACTCATGTTTCCTTTTTTTAAGAGGAGCCTTACAAGTTCAATAACGGTAAAACGGTGTGCCTCCGGAAACGTGCGATATGTACCGTGTAGGTGCATATCAAGCTACGTGATACAGCCGAGGGATTTGATCACCGGATCACCCGAGGTATGCCGAATGTTTAATACATGGATCCGTGGCGATGAGATAAACCGACTTCCTTGGTTACCGTCGTTAAGGGCTCACAAACAAACGCAGTAAATACATATACAGTACAGCAGAAAGGCTACTTAAATCGTGCCGTCATGCCTGTTTCTTTCGATTAAATTCCGGAAAAATATTTCTTTTCATATGTTTCTGCCGATGATGGATTCTCGGAAAGAAATATATGGATACTTGAACTTATTTACACAAAGATTTGTACAAAAAGTGTGAATTTCAGGGGCTACGGACAATGTAATACATGTGCCAGCAAAGTTTTGAACTTCTACGAGAAAGAATGAAACAACTCATAATCCTCAGTTTTGCTTAAAAATAATAGAATTAAAGATGATGAATATTTTTGTAAGGCTTGTTAGGTTGTCTCAACATCGTATTCGATAATGAATTACACTATATTGCAAGCATTTTGAAATATTCATAGATTGTCTCATTCAACAGAGAGGTGGAAGTCTGAAAAAATGTTTAAATTTCAAGTTAAGGGAAAATGGTTGCCTGACGATTTTAAAAAAGTGTAAAGTGTGCTGTCAATTAACAAACTTGTTAATATCATCGGCGGTAGTTTGTTTTATCTTATGATACACTGAAGACAACGGGTGGTCGAGTGGATTACAGCGGCAATCTTATCAGTTTACCGACATACCCTTTGAAATGGCAGATGTGCTAATCCACCTAAATATGGCCAAGTCAAAAGCTGATTTAATTAACACAAGTTGCCTTTTGAGCTAAACTTCCAAAACTGTACAAAACAGAACTTACTCTGTTTCATAATTGAAATCTACATGTACCTTCAGTAGAGAAAACACGAAAATGTACTTAATTTGGTTTGAATCCAAGAATAAACTGCATTTTTTTGCACTCCGATCTGTATCTACACATTCAGCATTCTTCACGCACTAAGGGTTAATGTTAACGTCAAACTGAAACACTGATGACGTGTGCCCCTTTTTGGATGTGCAGATGTTATTAAACAAGATTAACTATTTGAGTGAACGTACTTTCTCTTTATAAGTATTTCATATATTTTACCTTTGTTTTCCACTGTAAGACAGTTTAAGTTTTTTTCAGAAAGTTTCAGAGGAAAAAAAAAACTAACATTAATTAATCCATTGCGTAATATAGCGTTGATCAAACTCTTTGCTCATGTCCCATTGTCAATCATAATCATAATCCAAACTTATAATCTCTTCGTATATCTTACGTAAGGAGTACACGATCGCAAAGCACATCTTTTAAACCTTTTCCTTAAATCCAAGCGTTGTAGACACACCTAATATCGCACTTCTCCATCATTAAACAGTCGCTTGTTTGTGAGCCGAAATAGCAGACAGCAAGGCTACACATCGGGCCAAATAAATGCGATGACCTGATTGGTCAAATGTCGATTTCCACGGATCCATGTATGGGTGTGTCCGTTTCCTTCGAAAAAGTAGTTCCAAAGAAGCTACAGGTACATATTCATAATGACGAGATGTTTTAATATAAAGATATGAATTAAATCGAAGATTTGTCACTGCCATCAGTTATGACAGTTGAATTAACCGAAAACTCTGGGTAAGCAATGTTTTATTAAGCGAGCGTATGGTTATGTTCAGATCTATGAGCAATGACGACACTACTTGCTTCTCTCACAGTGTGTAGAATAAAAAAAGTGTTGCGGTATATTACGCTGAAAACAGGGGTAGTTATGTGATAAAGAAGTATTCAAAAAGGAACAAACAAACAGTCCTATATATGAAATCGAAATTTCTAACTGAACTTACAAGTTTTCAATCAAAACTATCCCAGACGCCGTGCAGTAGCGAGCCTTTATGTCGAAGTCGTCTGTAATGTAAAATGACAAACAGTTATTCACATACAATGAATTTAACACTAAAAGGGCAAAATGTACTGAAGAACACGCATGGGCCATGCTCTATGAAAAGTAGGCTAAATGCATCTGCAAAACGTATCGATTCATGTCAGCCTGCGCAGTCCGCGCAGGTTGACATGGGTCGAAACTTTTTGCTGTTCGTAAATTTCATGCACGTCCAAGGACTATTCTACCTCCAGATTCAGCCAATTGTCAGACAAAATAGATTTTATGAACCCCTAATTATGCAATGACCTACTTGGTATCTGGCATCATGTGCATTAAATCCCCTTTTGCCATAGCGCGGCTCATATAATTATAAAGAATGCTATTGTAAAAGTTAGAATTATTTCGAAGCAGTCTGTATGTTCACCCACAACATGTGTTTTTGGTGTTCGGCCTTTCTTTCTTTTTTTAAATTCCTTTCAAAGCCATAGACGAAAAAATAGGCCTCTGCGGGAGGCAAAGGACAGACTGCTGCTTGCATCTCTTCTGTCCGCTTATTCAAACATGTCTATGAGATAAAAGTCTGTCTCAGTATCAGTGAATTGTATTTTCAAATTTGGAACTAAAGTGTTAGCAACAGAAAGAATCAGAGGAGTCAAAGTCCTAAAAATTGGATCTGCGGAACAGTACCAAACTATAATACGAAGTGAAGAAAAGTACAATTTCCATCGTATGTAATACATATATAAAATTATGTAATTAATTAGGAAGTTAGCAAAAGCAAGGAAGTCGAAATTGTTCTACTAGGCGAGCCGCACAGTAACTGTTATTTCATCACTTATTAAGGAGTAATAATTTGATCCATCAATCTGACGCGGTTTTCAGCTGGTGTTAGATCCTATACGTATATTCAGTCCTAAATCTAACACCAGCAAACAAACCGCGTCAGATTTAGAGCTGAAACCACGTGTAGGACTTTACAAACGGTTGTGGTAAAAACTAAGTTGGGACGAACTAGCTAAAACTGAAAGTAGGATGAGTATCTAGAGCGTGTATGACAGTATTTGGTTCCGGTCAGATCGATCACAGAAAGCAGATTTGCTATGCTAATCTGTGTTGTAAAATAGTAGATTGTAAGCATTTACAGGTTGGGGTGACTAGATAAAAGTGAAAGTAGGACCAAAAGAGTGCAAGCGTGTAAGACAGTATTTGGTTCCAGTCAGACCAATCATAGTAACCGGATTTGCTATACAAATCCACTAAAAAAGATATTCCTACGTGTATGGATTTCAGAAGTATAGCTAGTTCTTGAAGTCCAGTATTTCCCCAGAGCGTTTATTACCTGTCCATTCTGTGTCCAGTTGCAAAGCCATGATCAGGATGTCGGTCAGTTTGACCTCTTTTCCGCTGACCTCTTCATCCGAAACGACCTTGTAGAAGGTCATGAAGGCGGTTGGCTTGACAGTTTTGTTGAGACCGATCTCGTCGGAGGCATCCCTAGAAAGTAATGTACTAGTACATGTATTTATACAGTGTACTTGATTATTTGAACTATTACCAAATGACAGTATTTTAGACTAGTCCAAACTAAAAGCATTTGCTGGCCCCAAATAAAAGTATACTCGAATAATAGGACTTGTATCAGAATGGGTAAAAACATGGTGGGAAAAGCAGAAAATGCTAGTTACCAGTATTTTCTCCTATTCCCACAAATGTTTTCAACTGCCTCTTACCCAAGGGTTGTTAAAACTCGGGACTGTGTGATAAAGAGCTAAGAATATCTATGGAAAAACCAATAAAACAAAGATTATCAAAATAACAGGAAACTTTTATGTACCAGTCAAGGATACGTTGTGAGCATTAGGCCATTATTGTGGGATTTTTCGTCCTGCGTAACGAATGATTAACCGGGGTTTAGCTCTGTGGACATACATACCCGGTGTTTTTATCGTTGTTCACAATGATGTCGGACTTGTCAGGTATACAGAATATCGGTATCTGTTTATCTGCCCCGGTCTGGAACCCCGCATTCTTCTGGATTATAATCCTAAACAACATCTCCTGTAAGGTTAGATAAAAACCGTAAGATGAAGATGACAACAATAAATTACGACAACGAAGACGTCGAAGAGGTTGTTGTTATTGACGATGATGATTCTTTATATTCGACCAACTTGCATATAAGTAACACGAAAATTGCAGCATAAAGCCGTTTGAAGAGATGCCAGTATGACCATTTTTCATTCCACAAGCTTTCTATGAATGGCTGACATAGAGGTGAGCGGAAAAGCAATCACAAAAATAACATTGGAGCAAACTTTCAGACCGAAGGTACCTGCGATAGTGTGCCAGCTATTGAAGATTAAATCTCAATACATGCCATAAGTTGTGAATATAGGTATTTTACATTGTCAGCACTGTATCTGCTTCCGCGGTTCCCTTGTCAGATCGTAGATATGTCGTTGAAGCGATTCAAGTTTGATTGATTGATCCAGGTATATCGCGTTCAGTTTATACATTACATTTCATAACGTATAATAAAGTTAAAACGTCTATTTTGATTTCTGTAGTTACCGTTCTGTTATCGTCAGAAAGTTTTGAATGTATACAAGTGGCAAATTATCGCCTTTAAGTATATAAACAATCATATTTACCCACTGTATGTTGCATTGATTAAAATCAAACTCGTATACAGCGAGCCCCTCTTGTGTTGTTTGTCTACAGTTCTCTCCCTGTCCTTGTATGTAGATCAGTCCGTATGAGGTCGCTCCGTATGTCGAAACTCTTAACTTATCCTTTGTGCAACTCTCCACATTCACTAAAAATGTAACAAGAGTGTGGGTTTGTGATACAATAAGACCCCCGGCCCATTCTACAACTAGCATTTTGAAAGATCTGGCATCATATAAGTGGTTTATATCGCTTTTGACAGTTTGCCAGTCTTAAAAAAAAGGCGACTGCTTATGATTTCATTTTTAATAATTTTCATTGTTTTTCCGCAATATTGGGGGACTATATTTTTACGACAAAAATATTTGAGCCGTGCTCTGTGAAAAGGGGGCTTAATGCATCTGCGAAAAGTATCGACCCAGGTAAGCCTGCGCAGTTCGCGCAGGCTGACCTGGGCCGAAACTTTTCGCTATTGGTCAATTTTTCTGCAAGTCAAAGGACCAGTGTAACTCATAAGTCAGTCGGTTGTTATACAAAACGGATTTTGTTGATCCATAAATATTAGATGGCTTGTTTGGTATCATGGATCACGGAGATGCATTAAGCCCCTTTTTGCCAGAGCACGGCCGATTTTAATTGAAACTTAAGAAAAGGAGAAAACGAAATAGCGATAAAGTGGTATATATTCAATAGGTTAAGAAAGAAAATGAATGTACAACCGATATTCCAACCTGAAAAACGCCTTTTCAATAAAAAGACGAAAATGCAAACGTCCCTTCTTTCATCAAAATATGGAAGTACATTTTACAAAAAAAAAAGTGCAAACCATGTAAAAGAAAAGTGACAAACGAAACGAAAAAACTATGGATTCCAAGATTAAATACGATGAAAACGAAATAAGTTATACTCTGTGAAAAGGAGGGTTATTGCATCCGCAAAACGTATCGACCTAGGTCTGCCTGCGTTGTCTGCGAAGGCTGGCATTGGTCGAAACATTTTGCTATTGAAATTTTCTGCATGTCCAAGGACCATTCTACGTCATTATTCAATCTCTTGTTAGACTGTATGGATTTATTGAACCACAATTATGTGATGACTTGCTTGATATTATGCATCACGGAGATGCATGGTATCTCCTTTTGCCAGAGCATGGCTCAAGTATGCGGCAAAAATGGGCACCGTTCAGTCTATATTGTCCATTATGCATTGAGCAAGGCAATAGCTTGCAACCATTAAATAGATAAGACGAAAAGTGACCCAAAAAAAAAATGATTGTATTTCCAAAACATGATAGTACGTGATTGCCCAATATCTTAACGTTTGAGGAGAAAAGAAAATATTATTGTGTTTTTATCAATTATCTTACAAAAATCTTTCACTGCAAAAAAAGTAGTATATGTCCCTTTAACCCTTTCCTAAACGACAAATTTTGGACTGGTCCAAATTCAAAGAGTTTGCAGACGACAATTTTAAATTTGATGAAAATGGCAGAAAGTTCTCAAAAAGGGTAAAAAACACTGTGGGAAAAGGAGAAATTGCTCGTTGCGAGCAATTTCTCCTTTTCCCACAGTGTTTTCAAAAGACTTGTACTGCAGACACGTGAAAACCAGGGCTTGTTTGGGAAAGGGTTAAAAGAACTTGAAGCTAGAGAAATCAACAAAACCAACTTACAAAGTGGATTAAATTGACCTTTGACATGTGTCACCATGGCAACGACAGTAACGAATATCTTCCACAACATCTCTATGTTAGAAAAATAAAAGAGAAAAAAATCTCAATCTTTTGAAATCATTATAAATGAAATCTGTTGGTTAACTTAAACCAGACAATATTTGCAGACGACGACCAATTAGTTGTTATTCAACTGGTAGATTTTTTTTTTTGTGAAATTGTTTCCAGCAATTTTATTAATTCAGATTTTTTTTCAGAAACGTCGACTGCAGCAGTAGAAGAAGATGATGACGAAGAAAAAAAGAAGAAGAGGGAGGTGGAAGAGGAGAAGAAGAAGATTGATTAATTGATATGGTGTTTAACGCCGTTTTCAACATTATTTCAGTCATATCGCGGCGGCCAGTGCACCTATCCATGCTTTCCTGGAGTTTCTTTTACCAGTACTACGCACAATATTCTTTCCAAGTCACTGACTGCTTTCCCACATAACCATCGTCGAAATAAAGGTCAGCGGTGAGAGAGGAATGAATCCTGCCGCCATGACTGTCATCAATCCTCGGAAAGAAATTGGCCAAGCCGGGGACCGAACCAGCGACCTCCTGTTCTCAGGTCCTGTACGCTACCGACTGAGCTACCGGGGCTAAGAAGGAAAAGAAGAAGAAGAAGAAGAAGATGATGATGATGATGATGATACATTTAAATTATAATATCGCATAAAGTTTTATTCATTTAAAACATAAGCTCTATACTATAACATACATAAGCCATGCTTTGGCAAAAGAGGGTTTAATTTATCTTCGTGATGCATGATACCAAGCAAGTCATCACGTGATTATCGATCCATGAAATACATTTAGTCTAACAATTGACTGAGACTGGAGGTAGAATCGTCCCTGGACATGAAGAAAATTTACAAATTTACAAATAGCAAAACGTTTTGACCCATGTCAGCCTGCGCGGACTACCCAGGCTGAAATGAGTCGATACTTTTTGCAGATACATTAAACAGCATTTTTACAAAGCATGGCTCATATATGGCCCGCAACATGCGAAATGAGACCTTCGGACATTTGCGTAAAGTGTCGTCCGGGATTAGCCTGCGCAGTCCGCGCAGGCTAATCAGATACGGCATTTTACGACTACATAGAATTTTTTCATAAAGTAGACTTTCGTGAAACAGAAAATCGCACAAAAACGGGGAGTGTCGTCTCGGATTAGTCACAGGCTGATCTGTGACGACACACTTTTACGCATATTTTCAAAGGCCCGTTTTCGTGTGTTGCACGCCATATATTCATCCAACATAAATAAAAGATATCTTTGCTACCTTTTACACGATACATTGACGGAGGCTGCTGATTCAATTATCATATAATACTATTTATGAGTGATTACCTTAATATTGACCTTACAACAAAATTTTATACCTGCCAAATGAAAGTAGTTGCAGAACACGGATTAAATGTTACTCACATGAAAGTTTTTGTTTGTGAATGTGTGGAAGACATTGTGGAAAAAGGAGAAAATGCTGATTACTAGCATTTTTTGTTGTTGTTGTTTTGTTTTGTTTTTTTCTCGTGTTTTCAAAAGCCCTCTTTACATGCGTCGATTATGTGGGATCGTATTCAAACAAGCACAATGACGTCCTATTTGATCTAATGAATAGGGTTATGGATCGACTTGAACATTGCAAAACGACCCTCCCGTTATCTTAAGGTCAAAATTGCACATTTTGGCCTTATGTAACCATATAGTTTTTTACGCTTGCAGATGACTTTTTTTTATTTTTTTCATTTTTCTAGTTGTATTAAAAAATTTATTTAAAAACAACAACAACAACAACAAACAGGCCCCTTTGAAGGCCCAGTGGCAGCCAAAGTAAACAATGCGTGTGTTAAAATGCAGCTGAATTTAAATCATACCATTTAAAAGTATGGATTTCAATATGAAAATGAAAATCTGTTATTTTACGGTCGGTCAAAGTGCTAGTCGCTGACAGAAAAATGATTTTTAAAAGCAGATAAAAAGTAAACTAACGATGGAGCGTCTTGGCAACGTTTCGTCTAGTTTTAAAATTCATTTTTTTGTTTCTGCCAGCGACAAACACTTTACCACAATATCTTCACCTTTTCAAAAACATATCCTAAAGATCAACCAGATTTATCTGTCAACAGCAAATGCTTTGGATTTGAACAAGTCCAAAATTATGTCGTTTTATAAAGAATCAAAACACGACAAACAGCTTGCGATATTCATACTTTTCCCGGCTCCTTGCGACAAAACTAACGCGTCAACCAGCACAAAAGTCTTGACAAATAAATGAGAAATGCAATAACTGATCAATACAAGGAAAGTAAACTCACTTTGAAACGTTTCACATCAGCTGTCCCTTCGCTATTTGACAAATTTGTTTCCTATCTGTAGCAAGCTATATGTCAAACATAGTTCTGGTATAGTCTGTAAATGTTGTAAATTGAATTAGTGAATCTGAATACGTTAGTAGTTACCAACTTTAATCAATAAAAAGAGGGTCTTTGGCCCAAGAGTGCTCACCTGAGTAAAGTCATCCTGGGTTGAAAAAGTTGAAGAGATCCTGGCCCGCCCGGGTAGCTCAGTGGTTAGCGTATCTGACTCGTGACCTGGTGGTTATGAGCTCGATACCCGGTTGAGACAAACTTTCTTTCCGGCGATTTTTTGCCTCTTACCTCTGATACATTTGAGAGAAGTAGTCAGTGACTTGGAAAGAAAGTTGTGTCAGTACTGGTGTGGAAAGCCAGAAAACACATGTGTAGGTGTACTGACCGCCCTGATTTGACCTAAGCCTAAACGGCGTTAAACTCCAATTCAGTCAATCAATCAAGATCCTGGTTGTGATGATGTGAAACATAAAAGTGAGCCATGCTCTATAAAAATGGGGCTTCGTGATCATGATATCTTGCAGATCATCACATAATTATGGATCCATAAAGCCCATTTTTTCTAACAACGGACTGAATCATGAGGTACACTGGTCCATGGACATGCAGAAAATTGACCAATAGCAAAAAGCTTCAGACTGCGAAGGTTGAAATGATTCGATACATTTTGCAGATGCATCGAACCCCCTTTTCACAGAGCATGGCTTAAGAGTTTCGACCAATTTTCATAAGAATTGGACTGAAAATGAGGCGTCTAGAATGCGCACAAGAGTTTTCTAAAATTTGTACAGCGACCTATTGTTTGACCCTACTTGGTCCAATATCGAACTGGTCAATGATATTACCAAGAAAAACATTGTGACCAAATTTCATAAGTATCGGACTGAACTTGTGGCCTCTAGCGTGCACACAATGTTGTTCAAAGATTTGTCCTAGTGACCTACACTGTCGAACTTGTCCAAGGCATCATAAAGACAAAAAAATCTAACCATCTTTAATGAGTATGGGAATGCAAAAGTGGTCTTGAGAGTGCCCACAATGTTTTAAAACATTTGTGTCAGTGACCTACTGTTTGACCCAACGTGACCCATTCGAACTTTCATGAGTATCAGACAGAAAATATGGCCTCTAGAGTGCACACAAGGTTTTTTCTACGAGCTGTCCAAGTGACCTACTTTTTAACCTGATGTGACCCAATTTAGAACTAGTTCGATATATTATCAAAATAAACATGGTGACCTACTTCTATGAATATCAGACTGAAAGCTTTGCATCTAGATTGCAAACAAAGCTTTCTTAAGATTTGTCCCAGTTACTTACTTTTTATCCCGACGTAACTCAAATTTCGATTTGTCCGAAAACTTATCAATACAAACATTTTGGAAAACTTTCATGAGTATCAAATAGAGAATGTGGCGTCCAGGGTTTTGTTTTTCTTTGGCGGGGGAGAGCTGGAGTGCTTCCATTGCTTGGACTCTTTTTTGGGGCTTCTGAATCCCAATGATGAATCCATGTACCATCACCAGTGACTAAACGTACATGGAAGATCTCTGGGTACTCAATATAAATACTAAGAAGCTTCCGATTTGACCGAAGTCTTCAGAAGCGATCCTACATAATTACATGTATATTGACGTTACTTGGGACCTATCTTGCGACCACCTTTGACATCCCAAGATGCTCATGGATAATCGTGCAAACACTTATAACAATCCCTAGTCATGTCAACGATCTTTCCGCGGCGATCATTCGTTATGAACATCTCCACAGTGATCATTTCCTTTGTGATAGCATCAGCCGGCCAACCTGACCGTAAGGCATCCTCCAGTGATCTGTGTCCATATTTGAATTCAGTTGACCATTTTACCACTATTAAATAGAACTAATATGACCTTATACTTCGGTTATTCGCCTGTCAATATCTTTGGCATCTGATGAGAAATTTTACTCTAAAACTAAATATTCTTTTTTTTATTCATGATTTCTTGATGGTTGGCAACTTGGAATGCCTCTGTGGATCATAGAAATATGTTGACGACAAGTGACCTTGACGTGTTTAAAGTAGTTACATGTTCTGTTGTCTACATACGTACCGAAATTCCGTGTTGTGCTTGGCTAAACAAGGTGTACTAGGTGCTTTCTCACTCCCTGTTGTATGTGTAACTTCTACTAGAAGGCAAATATTCATCACAAAAGCTTTCTTTGATTCTGTAATTGTCATGTGACCCCTGATAGTGGTGCAAATGTGGTCTTAGACAGCATATATCATTAGAAAAGTGTCCTCAACTGAGGTTTTTAGTACTAATGTGAATCTGAGTAGCTGAATCAGTAAGTGAATCATTAGCACGATTTACTTCAGTGTACTTCTGTGGTATTAAGTTAATGAATCATTAGCACATTATACCCCAGTGTATTTATGTGGTATTGAGTAACTGAATCATTATAACTTACTAAGAGCAGCTTTTACTTCCGTTGTACTGAGCAGCCGAATCGTAAACTGTACAGTCTACTTCACCAAGTTATGTGGCACTATGAAACATTGTTGTATTGAGTAGCTGAATCATCAGCTCAGTGTACCTTACTAGGATCATGTTCTCTCTAATGCGGTATTGAGCAGCGGATTCAATACCTAAGTCTACCTCACTAAGAGCATGTTTTTCTAAAGTGCTATTGTGTTCTTGGTAAACAGCTCAGATTCCTCACTAAACTAGAACTTTATACAAATTAATGTGGTACATATCAGCTAAATCAGTGTCCCTAAATAAGTTGGAACACTTCGCACAAATGCAGTTTTGGGCAGCTGTATCATTAGCGCAGAATGCCTCAGTAAGAATGCCTTGTATTCAAGTGGTATTGGGTAGCAATACCATAAGCTCGGTGTACCTAATTAAGTGCATTTTGTACCTGGTATCGAGTAGCTGTACCAATAGCTAAGTGAACCTCACCTTTGTATCAATGTGGTACTGAGCAGCTCAATCATAAGTATATAGTATACATTACATAGAACATTTTTTACCAAAGTCAGCATGTATGGGACTCAACATGCTGCGCTCTGGCCAAAAAAGGATTTAATGCATCTCCACATAACCATCGTCGAAATAAAGGTCAGCGGTGCACCAATTCATGTATTCCTTTGGCCCTTTTTCCCTACAACCAACTGCTTTTCCCCATTCAACCCTTAATTCGCCTTTCAAAACCATAGATGCATTTGCGGCCAGTGTGGATCAAGATCAGACTGCACAAAACCTGCAGTCTGATCTCTTATCTACAATGACCGCTTTGCTGAAACACAATAGCCCACAGCCATAATCATATTGCAGTCTTTCTGGCCTTATTTCCAAATAAAAATGTTGGGATTATTCTGCACTCTAAGGTTTAAGAGTTGTAGCAATGATTACTAGCTATAAGAGTTAGACTTCACTATTAAGGCCCGTAATCACCAACCATTCTTCAGAGCATTCTTAGCCTTTTTCTCCAAGATGTTCTAAATTTGAAAGTAGTTATGTTCCTTTCAAATTCAAAAAGATTCTGCAGAATAAGAATGAGAACGTTCATCAACAACAATCAAAAGCTTCTGCACATCAAAGTAATATGGAAATATTTCAAAGAATAACATGTTATCAAGTGCACAGCCAGGAATGTAGTCCAAGATGAAGCCTAATTTATTCTAAATCTTCTTTTCTTTTTTTTTTTCTTTCTTTCGCCGTTTTTCCTCTGGCAAAAGACGTAAGCTCCATAAAGAGCCAAGCACAACTTTGTCAATTTTGTGGGCAGTGTAAATCAAGATCAGTTGAATGTGTGGTATCAAATGCCGTTTTCAACATTATATCAGTTACATCGCAGCGGCCAGAGCACCTATCCATCCTTTCCTGGAGTTTCTTTTACCAGTACTGAGCACAATATTCTTTCCAAGCCACTGGCTGCTTTACAACATAACCATTGCCAAAGCAATGGTCAGTGGAGAGAGAGGAATGAATCCTGTCGCAGTGACTATCATCCATCCTCGGAAAGAAATTGGCAGAGCCGGGGATCAAACCAGCAACCTCCTGTTCTCAAGTCCTGTGCACTACCGACTGAGCTATGGGGGCTTGGCAATCAAGATCAGACTGCATTTTGCAGACAATGTTGATAGATCAGAATACACAGAATGTGCAGTCAGATCTTTGATCTACATTGCCTACTATTTAGCTTTATTGGCAATTTAACCCTTTACCAAACGACAAAATTTTAGACTTGCCTAATTTAAAGGCATTTGCAGACAACAAAATAAATGGGATTCAAAAATTGAAATTTATTTTGGGAAGGTTAGAAAACATTGTGGGAAAAGGAGAAAATGAGGGTTACCAGCATTTTCTCCTTTTCCCACATTGTTTTCAAAAGGCTTCCTCTTCAGGGTCGTTAAAACCCGAGATTGTGTGGTAAAGAGTTAATCAATTTTGAATTTGAGATGCTTTGGGTTGTTTTCCTGATTGAGAATGCATGTTTGGTTTATCTAATGCTTTGATGATTAACTCTTTATAAAACATTAGCCTTGTCTAATTTGAAAGCATTTGCAGACAAAAAATTAAATGTTACTCAAAACATAAAATATGTCTTTCATTTAGTAGAAAAACTTGTGTGCAAAGGAGAAAATGCTTGTTACCAGAGTTTTCTGTTCCTAAAATGTTTTCTATACACTTCTTCCAAAAGTTTGCTAGAAGTCCGGATTGTGTGGTAAAGTGTAAATGTTGAAGCCCACCAAGATGGAAAAGAAGCTGATCCTTGGTACTAGCAGTTACCAGCAGCTGAAGCTTTTTCCATCTATGTTCACCAAAGGCCATCAGGCTTAGAAGTCATTTGTTCGGGGCAAAGCATTTTATGTGCATCTGTCCAGTATAAAGCCATTTTTACAAAGGTAAAGATAACTTTGTTGCATTCAGTTTTGATATTATAGATATCAAAAAATAAAACCACTGCATGTGGGTGTCAATGCTCGGCTGCAATTGCTTGATTTTCAGTGAAAGTTCAGTCTAAAAAGGGACATAACTATGTCAAAAATACTTTGATTGTTATCTGCCCTTGTTGTATGGTATCCCCTTTTGATAACTAGTCTGAGTGTGAAGTAATACTAGTCTGAGTGTGAGGTAATACTAGTCTGAGTGTGAGGTAATACTAGTCTGAGTGTGAAGTAGTATCTTCAATATTACCTGAGATATTATAAAATGTCGAAGTTTTTGCAAGACGACAAGGATGCAGGGGCTACAACAACACCTCGATGTTTTCTTCGAAAACAGCAGAGCTAAAAATAAAAAAAAGCAACTTGGATCAGTTCATGGTATTTTTCTAACATCTTTTCCAGTTTCCAATGATTACCTACTTAACACATACAGTGGCAACTAAACTTCAATCTTGAACATATTACTAAACACTTAATGCTAAATTAACATAGAGAACAAAGACCTACTGTAACTCTACATTATGTACATTACAAAATTACTTGTACACTTGTACAGTGAAAAAATAATAAAGTAATACACCCTAGAAATGTATGGAATCAAAAATGATGTCTGCTATTCTCAGAAATCATAGAGACAGGTTTATAACATATGATACAGTTCCAAGAATTAACTCTCATCCTGCTAGATAACAGAAATGAAACTTTAAAACCGATAGCATAAACCCAAATTTTCCTATTTCAAAGGTATTTTTGCAGGAAATATATCTTTTTAGGGAATAGTACAGATCCATGATCAGACTGCACATTCTGTGCAGTCTGATCTTGATCTACGCAGTTCACAAAAGTTTGTTGAAGGATTAAAAAAAAAGCAGGTGGTTAAGAAAACTTGAAATACAGTATCCTAGTGTTTTGCAGCCCAGAAACAAAGAAAAAAAAAAATGAAAAATTCTGTCTCCGTGTTTCAGAGACTTTCCCTTCAGATCAGGCATAAAGACCTTGAGACCTAACAAACTGATAACACTAGACAAGCAAATAGGATCATCACTTGACATGTATATTCAGGCAAAAATGCAGCATAAAGTTTTTTTAACCCTTTACCAAACGGCAACTTTTTTTGACTGGACCAACTTAAAAGCATTTGCAGATGACAAATCATTGTGGGAAAAGGAGAAAATGTTGGTTACCTGCATTTTCTCCATTTCCCACAATGTTTTCAAAAGGCTTTTTCCACTGGGTGATTAAAAGGCGGAATTGTGCATTAAAGGGTTAAAAGATCTGACTTTAGTGACCTGGTTTTCAACATTGGGTATTTCATGGGCAGGGTCAGACCTCCTGGTGGAGGGCAAAAAAAAAATTTTTTGTACAAAACTTTACATGTTGTACCATCCATGACTAACTTGGTAAGTAATGCTGTAGGTGAAATATAAAACTTGAAAACAACAGTCAACTTGAGTCTTTACCAAACAAAAAAATTTTAGATTGGTCTAAATACATTGAAAGCATTTGCAGACAACAACCTAAATGTTGCAAAAAATTAAGAAATTTTCTATGAAAGGGGAGGAAACATTGTGGGAAAAGAAGAAAGAAAATGATGGTAAACAGCATTTTCTCCTTTTCCTAGAATTTGTTGGAAAGTCCTTGCCCTTGGCCCCAATGGGGTTTGTTAAACTTGGGATTTTGTGGCAAAGGGTTCACTCTTTACCCAATAAAAAAAGTTAGACTTGTCAAATTTAAAAGCATTTGCAGAAGACAAACTAAATGTGGCTCAAATGAGGCTCAAATGAGGATGAGGCCCAAACCATGGAAATTGTCTTTGAGAGGGTATAAAACATCTTGGGAAATGGAGAAATGCTGATTACCAGCATTTTCTACTTTCGCCCAAATACTTTTGTACCCTATAAAATCCAAATTTCCAAGATCTGATCCACATCTAATTTCTCATCTATAAAATGCTTTCAAAATAGTCGATGTCTTAAATTTTATCGTTTGGTAAAAAGTGAAATGGAGAAATGCTGATTAACTGCATTTTCTACTTGCCCCCAAAAAACTTTTGTATCCTATATAATTCAATTTCCAACATTTGAGCCTCCTCTAATTTATCATCAACAAAATGCTTTCAAAATAGTTGATGTCTTAAATTTTGTCGTTTGGTAAAAAGTTAAGCATAACATTATGATCAATTCTCAAATATTTTATTTAACTCTTTACCAAATGAAAAAATTCTAGACTAGTCTAAATTGAAAGCATTTAAAAACGACAAATTCAGTTCTACTAAAATGATGTGGTTTGCCTTTAAAAGGGTAGAAAATACTGTGGGAAAAGGAGAAAATGCTGGTTTCCAGCATTTTCTCCTTATCCCACAATGTTTTTAAAAGCTTTCTTCCTATGGGTTGTTAAAGGTTGGGATTGTGTAGTGAAGGATTAAGTATTCTCCAACATTCTGCCCTATATTTTTTCTTATGCACTAGCCACTCCTATATACACCTTCTAATACAAATATGATCAAACTCTTGTAACTCTCTACCAAACAACAAACTGTTAGACTCCTCCAAATTCAAAGCATTTGCAGATGAAAAATCAAAAAGTGATTTGAAGGATAGGCTTCGCCTGTGAATTAGTAGAAAACATTGTTGGAAAAGGAGAAAATGCTAATTACCAGCATTTTCTCCTTTTCCGACGTTTTCAAAAGGCCTCTTCCTCTGGGTCATTAACACTCAGAATTGTGTGGTAAAGGGGTAAAGAATTGGGCTTGACAGGGGTTTTAAACTTGAGACTCCTACATAAGAAGTCTTGTACCCTGTTTCTTACCAGCAGACACTGGTCATTAGTTCAACACTACTGAAGCATCTTTACCCAAGCTTTCAGGATAGAATGTCATTTTTAACACATTGTAAAGTCTCTAGTCTAACACTCACAAAAACTTCCAAAGACATGAAACACAAACAAAGTGATGTAGTCACAAACAAAGATGTAAGATTGAAATGTTTTATACCCAGAACAAGTATGGTACTTTCCCAGTGTGATATTAGCTATTCATTTACTCTTTACCAAATGATAAACTTTTCAGACAAGTCAAAATTGAAATTCTTTGCAGAAGGTTAAATAAATATGACTCAAGAATTGAAATTTGTTTTGGGAAGGGTAGAAGACATTGCAGGAAAAGGAGAAAATGCTGGTTTCCAACATTTTCTCCTTTTCCCACAATATTTTCGAAAGCTTTCGTTTTCAAGGTCATTTTCAAGGCTTTCTATCTCAGGGTCATCAAAAGTTGTGAACGCATGGTAAAGGGTTAAGGAAGAGATATTTTCTGCCAGTCCAGTCTGGCAGTCTCCAGTTCTTGTTCCAACATCGGAAACATTCTAAGCAGTCACCAAACAGTCCGGAGTTATAATGATCCTGAGGAAGAATACTTTTGAAAAAATAGTGGGGAAAAGGGAAAATTAAGGGTAACCAGCATTTTCTCCTTTTTCCAAAAGGTTTTCTGCCCTTTCAGAGACAAATTTCATTAAATGAGCCATATTAACCCTTTACCACACAATCCCGAGTTTGAACAACCCTGAGAAAGAGGCTTTTTGAAAACATTGTGGGAAAAAGAGAAAATGCTGGTAACCAGCATTTTCTCCTTTTCCCACAATGTTTTCTATCCTTCCCAAAACTAATTCCAATTTTTAAGTCACATTTATGTTGTCGTCTGCAATTGCTTTCAATTTGGACCAATCTAAAATTTTGTCATTTGGTAAAGAGTTAAATTTGTCGTCTGCAACAGATTTGAATTTGGATGAGTAAAATTTTGCTGTTTGGTAAAGAGTTATCTTATACATGTATCAGTGAACTATACTTAAGAATGGTTGTCATGACTTCTACCTTATCTATGTACAAACATAATATGTAAATAAGTAATGATATTCAATGCATGGAGGACCCACCTCAGTAGAGTGTTCACTTAACTCAGCCTAACTGAAAGATTCTAGCCATAGATGGTGTTAGAAAAAGACTTTCAGTAAAAAATTCAAATTTAAAAAAGGGGCATAACTGTGTCAAAGTCTTTTTGGTCGTTACATATACCTGCGCTTATTGTTTATGGGTTCCCCTATAATAACTAGTCCAAGTTTTCAGTAAATATCTTCAGTAACAACAGAGATATTATAAAATGTCTCAGTTTTTTGCATGACAACGCAGTTTACAACAGGGCTATGAAAATACCATCAGGTTTTCTTGAAAACAGCAGAGCTAATAAGATGATCTGATACCAAATTGCCAGGTTGTGTGAAAAGCCTCTCAGGATATTAGATATGTAGACACAGTACCTCTGTGTTCTAACTGGTGTAAGTGTAAACATGCACAGAATCACAATTTACTCTATTTAAACTTTTACCAGACCACAAAACTTTAGACTTGTCTACACTGACAGCATTTGTAAACAACATATTAACCTTTTACCACACAATCATAAGTTTTAACGATCATGAGAAAGAAAGCTTTTGAAAACATCAAGAGAGAAGGAGAAATGGCTGGTAACCAGCATTTTCTTATTTTCCCACAAAGCTTTCTATCCTTTCGGAGAAGAATCTCACTATTTGATTTGTACTTCTGGAAATGTTTATAATTTGGATGGTCGAAAATTTTGTCTTTTGGTAAACAGTAAGATCAAAGTTCCAAATGTTGTAATTTATCTTTCAGAGGGAAGAAATGATTTCAAAAGCAAGTTCCCTTTGAGCCATAAACTCTTTACCACACAATCCCAAGTCTTAAAGAATGAATGAAGCCTTTTGAAAACATTGTGGGAAAAGGTGAAAATGCTGGTAACCAGCATTTTCTCCTTTTCCCACAATGTTTTCTACCCTATCAAAGACAAATTCCTTCATTTGAACAACATTTAAATTGTCGTTTGCAAATGCTTTCAATTTGGACAAGTCTACATTTTTGTCGTGTGGTAAAGAGTTAACTCTTTACCACAAAACAAAACATAAGACCAGTCCAAATTGAAAGTGTTTGCAGACGACAAATAAAATGGGGCACAAGTAACAGTATCTGACTTTGAGATCGTTGAAAACATTGTGGGAAAAGATGAAAATGCTTGTTACTAGCACTTTCTTCTTTTCCCATAATGTTTTCAAAAGGCTTAAAGAGTTTATGGCTTCTTCCTCAGGGTCATTAAAAGAGTTGCTGTTGAGAGTTATATCAGCTCTACTGAAAGGCTCTAACTATAGAGAGTTACAACAGTCATGATTCAATACCATAATGCCTGCTTTCATGATAAGCCTTCTTGAGCGTAAGAAGTGTGGACACAGAACTGGGCTGTATGCCATTTGAATATTGCCTTGGTCAAACACATGACATTATATTTAACCCTTAAGACCATATAATATCAAGTTTTAATGATCCTGTGGAAGACTCCTTTTTGAAAACGTTGTGGGAAAAGGGGAAAATGCTGGATACCAGCATTTTCTCCATCAGCATTTTCTCCATTTTCCCACTATGTTTTCAATCCTATTGAAGATAAGTTCTATGATTTGAATCAGATTTACTTTGTAGTCTGTAAATGTTTTGAATTTGGACAAGTCTAAAATTTTGTCAAGCAGTAAAGGATAAACCTATCATCAACCAACAAAATTTTGGACCATTCCGAATCCAAAGCATTTGTAAACATTTTATCATTTGTGTGGCTCAAATGGTTGAAATTGTACTTGGAAGATTGAAAAACATTGCTGCAAACGGAGAAAATACTGGTTAACACCATTTTCTCCTTTTCCCACAATGTTTTCAAAAGCCTTCTTCAGGGTTGTCAAAAATTGGAATTGGGTGACAAAGGGTTAAACAATACAATGACTAGTATAAGCATTGTTTGGATCAAGATCTCTCTACAAAATAGCTTTTAAGGAAATGACCCGTTGGAATAGCTGGGGCTCATGGGACCTGCAGCCCCTGAAAATCTCTGGCTCAGCATATTTGGAGCTTGAGAATGACCAAGCATCCCTGGGTAGAATTCATGATAAGCCTCGTTCATCCCTGGTGTAGGAGCCACGTGTAGGCTTGATGGATAGCCTTCCAAATTATTACTTTTCATAGCAGGATTCAGCGTGGCTGGATTTGTGTCATGGTGGAAGTATTCTGCCATTCTTTGTGCCACAGGACTTGACTGATAACCTGCTGCTTGGCCAGACCACGTCTGTGAACTTTGCATTGGTAATGCTGTAGATGGAGGTATGGAGCTAGGATAAGCTGTAGTTGGGAAGTTACGATAGTCTGTGGGTGTAGTATTTCTGAACGATTGCTGTCCAAAACCATCTGCATTGCTTGTATCTGGGAAAGAGAATTTACTCAAGTCTTTCCCTTGATTTCCGTTATTACCCATAGAACTAAACTGACTATCAGATTTGTTATTGGTGAGTAAGGCTGATAAAGTTTTGGATGTAGGAGAAGCCTTTATTTTAGTTTCTGAATTCAATGACTTCTGACTTGCCCTATGAGAGTTGTTATTTGTTTTTGTCTTGTTTGGTTTTGACACTGCTGACACTTTTTTGCTTGGTTCAGTTTTTCCAAGATTCTCTCCTGCTAGATTGGTTCTATGTGAACTTGGTTTAGATTTTGATGTTGGGCTTCTTTTGTTTACTTTTGAATCAGATTTTTCTTTTTTACTTGATGATTTTGGTAGCTGAGGACTTTTATTGTTGGATGAGGTTTTTCTACTGGCAGACTTTGGTTCCGCAGTTGGTGCTGGGTTACTGAGCTTTGCATTGTTAGTCACTGATTGTTTACTGTTTCTTGGTTTCTGGTTTGTCTTTGATGTTTCAAGTTTTGTTGTTTTTGTCCCTTTTTTCACACTTTTTGTAGCTCCTGTGTTACCTGAATTCAAGGTGTTTGGACTCTTTTGATTTTGGAGCTCTGTAGATTGAGGTTTATTAGAAGATTTAGCACCAGGCTGAGGTGTTAAAGCCGGTCCTGGTGTCTTAGCAAAAGTTGGTAGACGCCCCTGACTCTTTGATGAAACAGGAGGAACCAGACCTTGTAACAGTGAAGGTGGAGGGTCACCTTCTTTTTGTGGAGGTGTTGGCAGTTTCTTTGCAATTCTATGGAAATTAAGTAAATGTTTGGTAAGCATATTTTTGAGGTGAAAGGCTTGGTCACAAAACTGGCAATGGTAAGGTTTTTCACCTGTGTGTGTACGCATATGTACCCTAAGGCTACAGCGCTTTGTAAAAGCCGACCCACATTCCTCACACTTGAAAGGCTTTTCGCCTGTGTGGACACGAATGTGATGAATGAGATGTCCTCTCACCGCAAATGCAGACGGACAGAGCTGACACTTAAATGGTTTTTCTCCAGTATGGATTCTTTTATGAACTGTCAATTGACTTTTTTGAGAGTATGATGTGTTACAGAACTCACAAGTGTAAGGTTTAGATCCAGTATGTATACGCATATGAACATTAAGGTTACTCCTACACACAAATGACGAATCGCAAAGTTCACATTTGTATTTCTTCTCTCCTGTATGAACATTCTTGTGAACTACAAGTGAATGTTTCTGAGAAAAGCATGCATCACAAAGGTCACACTTGTAGGGTTTTTCACCTGTATGTTGACGTCTATGATTCAACAAAGCTGTTTTATCCTGAAAGTTACCTATACAAAACTCACATTGGTAGGGCCTCTCCCCAGAATGAAGTCTTTGATGGTTGTTTAGATCTGATTCAGAACTAAAACTCCAGTCACATAGTGAGCAGGTAAATGATTTCTCTTTGTCATCATATTCCGCATTACAATCTGGCAATCCTCCATCCATTGCTGAAGTCAGCTCTGCTAAAAGTCTTGTGTATTCACTAACTTGCTTATCCAACACTCCTTTGGAAGTACTGTCTTGTCCTGTACCACTTTCAGCTATGTTAACACCACTAAACCCAGATCCTTTGCAAGTCTCAGCTATTTCTTTTATCTTTTCCTCCACAGGGTTACTCCAGAGAGCTTCCATCATAGACTTATAATGCTCGGGTAATATTGCTTCTCCTGCAGGCTTGTTTTTTTCTAAAATAGGTGCTGCATCTTTTGCAGTCATGATACCTTGCTGTTTATCTTTATGAATATTTATTGAAGTAGTGTTTTTAGAAGTGACTACAGACTGAGGTCCTAGAGATTCTTCATTGTTTGAAGTGTATATGTCATTTTTCTGTTGGGCACCATCCCAGGTATTAGTTGTGTTGAAGCTAGGATCAACAGAACCTGGCACAAACATTCCCTCATCTGGTTCGTCAGTCATTTCCCCATTCCTCAGACTACCAGGTAAGTTTTGAGGGCTTTCTTGTCCAGAATCAGAATGAACAGCCACTATTCCCTTGATTATGTCATTCAACGGACTCTCTCCTCTCATATAGGGCACAAGAAACATGTGATCATATACCTCTTCCTCCCCATCCGTAATTGTAATCACAGCTTTATCAGATAATTTATCAACGGTTGGAGGCTCTTCATGCAGTGGGTAGCCGTGCTCACAAAATGAAGAATCGTCGGAGCTTGATGAAATCTCGTCGTCTGATTCAAGTTTGTTGTGATCCATATCTTGATAGATAGAAAAAAACTTCTATCAAAATGTGTTAGCAAATCACTGACTTTGTATTATAGGATCCTTGACATTCTTTCTCATAAGTGCTGTATCAACATCATTCTGAATATGACTCTTGCAACCTGAAATAAATAAGCATGTACAAGACAATGAATTAGAATATATGTGCCATGCTCTGTGAAAAAGGTTGTTTCAAGTATCTGCAAAAAGTATTGATCCAGGTCAGCCTGCGCATTTAGAACAGCATGACCTTGGTCGAAACTTTTTACTTTTGTTAAGTTATCTACACATCCAAAGGACAAGTGTACCTCATGATTCAGTCAGTTGTTAGACAGAATGGATCCCTAATTATCTGATGACTTACTTGGTACTACAGATCACAGAGATGCATTAAACTCCCTTCTGCCAAAGCATGGCTCATACAAAATTCACAATAAAAATGTTAGCCTACTCAGTGTTCTGCCAAGTTTTATTCAGAGAGGAAACAATTGGCCCATACACTTGAAGAATTTGGAAACTTTTTCAAAATAAGGGAGATAGTTTTAATCAAGACTAATCATCAAATAAACATGACAGGGACAAAGTCCTACCACTGTACATTATGATGGGACATTTTTCTAATTCAACAGAGCAATGTCCCAGAATCTCCCCCTTCATAGAATTATGAAACAAGAGGTACACTGGTCCTTGGACACCCATGTAATTTACCAAAACCAAAAAGTTTCAGCCTATGTCAGCCTGAGCAAACTATGCACTGCAGCCTGACCGGGTTCGATTTTTTTTGCAGATGCATCAAGCGACAATTACACAGAGCATGGCTCAAATAGAAATAAAGCATTTTGTGTGGCAACTTGAGTCAGTGGATGATACGTTTTCAATCTTTACCACAAAATAAGCTACAATTTAAAGATGGTTTGAAAGAAAAACAACATGGCCATGATGGCCCTGAGTCGCTGTACTTTGTGGGAAAAGGAGAAAATGCTGGTTACCAGCATTTTGTCCTTTTCACACGATGTTTTCTACCCTTTCAAAAATAAATTTCAATTTATAAGACCTCTATTTTCTATGAAAATATCTCCACTCAGACCTAATGCTGTGCCAGCTTTAATTTCTATGAAAAAAAATTACCAAAGCGAAAACATGTAATAGGCACCTACTTGCTTAACACCAATTATCCCACACTCTAAAATCCTTCATTTCACAGTTTTTTCTCATAAATATACATGATGGCATATTTAGATTATCTGCAAGGTCATGTGGCAATATTTTCAAATCATGTGTTTACAAACTGGCACCAAGTTACAATGAATTTTTGACAAATTCCAGTGAAGTCACACGATTCACTTTCAAAATGGCTGCAGGATAGTGAGGTAGTTCAAAGCCGTTATTCTTTCAAAAATTTGGTTGAAATTGAATATTTTCTATGATGCGAGCTGAAAAATGAATTTAAAAATGATAGTAATTGATTTTATAGTCTGGAAATTTTGGCCTTTATATTGATCAAACACTGAGTACTGTAAACTTATGTGTGGCATGACTACAAACTGTCTCATCTTGATCTGCACAGTTGTGAAAGGCACTTTTGGGGCTAATACATTGAATAACGAATGTTTCTTCCACCCACTATATTTTCTCTGGGAAAGGTTTTCATATACAGCATCTCAGTCAACATATTGCAAAATACCGAGTTTGTACATGTACCAGCTCAATTTCATCGTCTGGGGTCGAATTAATTGGGGGCCGAGTTGACAATTTGTATCATGTTTGACTTGCAAACGTTAAAATGTAAATATTAACATAATCAATATTCACTTCAGAGAGGAAAAAATATACACATCATCTTCTCTTCTTTCTTAAATACTTTTTAATCGTTCATTCTTTGAAATTCTTCTTAATTGATGAATAAAAAATGTGTCACTCTCAGTTACAGACATTAGCGATACTGGAAGAGTAACGCGGCGAAAGCTTGGAATATAATGCAGATGATTCCTCAGACCTGTCGTGGCATAATTTCAATCGTTCAATCAATCAAACAGCAAAGGTAGAAAACATTTCATATACCTTACCATGATACCTTTTATTCGTAAAAACACAAAATTGTGATTATCATTTTATCGATGTCAATCAAAAATTCGAGAATATCTTCCTCGCTTTGTTCATTAGTGCAGTGAAGAGCTTCGACAAGGGAGATAATCAATCGATACTTTGTACCCGACGAGAATCAAAGTACTGGTAGCGCTGGAAGAACAGCGTCTTCTCAGCAGTCTAAAGTCTCCTTTACTCCAGTATTATGTCTATTTGCCTTATACAACTCTTTTTATTTCCATACACTGAAGAAAAACAATAGTATTTTAGTCTGGAAACAGCCTTTCCAGACACAGTTTAAGGAACTATAACCAAATTGGACTGATTCTTAAAAAAAACACAGCTCAAGTAAGACTAGAGGCCCTTGAGGGCCTGAATTGCTCTACTGGCATTGATATTGCTTTTTTTTCTAGCATATATAATCAATACACGATGCAAAAAGGAAAAAAGGAAAAACACAAAAAAATGGAGGGGATGGGGTGTTGTTGCTACTGGGCTTGAACCCGATAAGACAGCATAAGTAGGTATGGTGAATCGAACAAATAGTGAAAAAAAAAGTACAATTTCTCAAATCCAATTGTTTGGAATCCAGCCGAATTTGATAGGGTATCAGTACTCACTGTTTTAAACAATCCCTGCAAGTTTCAAAGAAATGTGACCAATAATGTGGACTGTGTTGTGTAAATAATACTTAGTCATCAAATGGCTGCTTTTCCTAAATTAATCGCTAGATTTTCTTCATTTTTAATAGAGTTCAATCCCATGATGACACAAATAATCTTTGCAAGTTTCAAAAGAATTTAATAAAAAATGTGACTTAATTGCGTAAACAAGAAATGTGAATTGTCAACTTTAAGAGGTTCCTTTGCCCATACTGATTGTCATTTTTTCTTTCTTTTTTTTTTTTTTTTTTTCAAAAATCAATAGAATTCAAGCTGTTGATAATATAAAGCAACTGTGCACGTTTCATGAAAATTCAACCACAACTGCCGATGTTATCGCATAATCAAGAATTGTAAATCTTCAAATTTGATTGCCTACTTTTCCCATACTGATTATTGATTTTATTTTCAAAATCGATAAGCTTAAAGTTGTGGATGATACAAAGCAACTGTGAAAGTTTCATGAAAATCCGACTACAAATGCAGCCTTTATCGCGTAAACAAGTAATCGAAATTGTGAACTTCAAATGGCTACTTTTCCCACACTGATTGTCAGATTTTTTTTTTTTTTTTTTTTTTTTTTTTTTTTTTTTTTTCAAAAATAAATAGGGTTCAGGCTATTGATGAGATAAATAAACTGTGCAAGTTTCACGAAAATCCGACCACAAATGCAGACTAAATCGTGTAAACATGAAATTGCAATTTTGATTTTTACATGGCTACTTTTCCCGCACTGACCGTCTGATGTTTTTGAAAATAAATAGGGTCTAGCTATTGATCAGATAAACAAATTGTGCAAGTTTCAAGAAAAACTGACCGCAAATGCAGACTTTACGGTGTAATCAAGAAATTGATTTTTTGAACTTTAAATGGCTACTTTTCCTACACTGACGGTCAGAATTTTTTCAAAATCAATAGGATCTAAGCTATAGATGAGATAAACAAACTGTGCAAGTTTCACGAAAATCCGACCTCAAATGCATACTCTATCGCGCAAACAAGAAATTGAAATTTTGAACTTTAAGTGGCTACTTTACCAGAACTCTTTGTCAGATTTTTTTTCAAAAACAAAAGGGTTCAAGCTATTGATGAGATAAACAAACTGTGCAAGTTTCACGAAAATCCGACCACAATTGCAGACTTTATCGCGTAAACAAGAAATTAAAATTTTGAACTTCAAATGGCTACTTTTTCCGCAGTGTTTGTCAGATTTTTTTCAAAATCAATAGGGTTCAAGCTATTGATGAGATAAACAAACTGCTGGCTTACAGCCAGTAGAGCAAAAAACTGATCTTGCAGATAATCTAAATATGCCATCATGTATATTTATTTCGAACCGACGCAAAATAAGTTATATAAACGATACCATCATAATGGAAATGCATGTTGGGGCAAACTAACCATGGTAAAAAGTACAACATCTCTGCAACAGTTTCAATATATACAAGAAGAATTGGAAACACTGTACTCGGTAGAATCTAAACCACTCAGCATCATTCTAAATTTTAAATATAAGATCAACTTGTAACTGAACTTTCCCCATTGCCCCCAAAAATAACTCAGAGGAATTTGCTTGAGCCAAATAAGAACTTGTGATTCTTTCTAAATTAAGAAGCAGATTAAACTTTTATCAGACGACAAAATTTTATAGTCTTTCCAAATTGAAAGCATTGTGTAGGTGATAAATCAAATGTTACTTAAAGCATACCATGTGTCATTCAAAGGATAGAAAACATTGTGAGAAAAGACAAAAAGTGCTGGTAACCAGATTTTCTCTTTTTCCCTCAATGTTTTCAAAAGGCTTCTTCAATAGGAGCGTTACAAATACTGGTGAATAGGTTCCAGCTGTTCTGTGGCCAGTAACGTTAAAAATGGCAAAATTATGGTCCAGTAAACTTATAGTGCTCAAAAGAATCAATTTCAAAAAAAAAAAGATTAAGATAACAACGTTATGTATGATAGCCATTTGTCCCTTTCACGGTAAAAACTGAAAGGACTGGTCCTAAGAAAGAATTTCAGAGCTCATTCTAAGAGATATGTGAAATCCTCTCGACAGTAGTATATATTTAACCTTTTAGCCCTTGGGAGCATTAGCATTGAAAGTTAGTGTTGAGAGGATTCAAACACGGAATTGTTTGGTACACGATAAACCAATTCGTTCAAATAATTCCCAATTCAAAAGTGACGAGCAACAAGAAAATAAAGCAGCGAAAACTATCCGTTATCTTAGCTGATTTTCTCAAACGCAAAAAAAGTGGCCGTTCCTAGACTGGATCTCTTGTAACAATGTCGTATCGAACGCTTCAGACGACGAATGTCTTCAGCTTGGATCTGTCTCCACTTCTGTAACAGGTGTAACTTCCTGATACGTCGGTCGTTCGACTGGTATTTCCCTGTCGCTACACGTGGTCGGCCAGATCTTTTAGCTCTTTACCATACAATGCTGCCTGTCAACGTCCCTAAGAAAGAGAGTCTTCAAAAACACTGTGGAAAAAAGAGAAAATGAGGGTAGCCAGCATTTTCTCCATATCGCATGTTTTCTACCAAAGCAAAGAGAGAATTCATTACTTGAGCTACCTCAAATTTGTCGTCTGCTTTCAATTTGGAGAAATCTAAGAATCTGTCGTTTTATTAAAAAGTTAAAGTCGACAACAAATAGTCTGCTGATACCAGTTTCATGCCGGATAATTTGTAATTATGTTGCAACCACGTACCCTTGAAACGGCTCCTTGTGGAATTTCTGCGGTCACCACCCCTTTTTAAAAGCACCTCCTCGCACTGACATTGGAAGCTTCACCATAGCTGAACATACGTGATATGTTGTTGAACTAGGGAGTACCATTTTAAGTGTTGCTATATAACCACGGTATATCGAGGACAAAACTGGTCACCTAGCACATATGTGTTGAAACATCACTTGCTACGCTTAAGTAACGTTAACTGAAGTCATCTAGAAGAAGTGTGGGATAACGTCGTGCTCTAAGTAGGTCTCAGCAATTAATCAATCGCTTGGGAACGTATCTCACTATTTACAATGTATTTTGGATTCTCTTGAAACCCCCCCTTTTCTCCTTTACATGTTGTTAAGTTTCTTAAGCGGCATATATAGTTTTGTTTTGTTTTTCCGTATAATTTTGACAAGAATATGATATGGGGTTAATTAAGCTAGCCCTATAACAATGCAATATAAGTGTCCCCTTACAAACACAACATACATATATAAACATTTATATCATTATGTGCCATAGATCAGTATACTATCTTCTATCTTGAAAGAGGTCAGTATCTGCAACAAATTCTAGAAGTTGTTGGACAGGGAATAGGAAAAAACTATCTGCTAGCCTGGGTTCCAGTCCGATCAGTGTTTCTTTTCACATATTCAGACGTTACTTTGTCATAATACATGGATCCGCGGCGATAAAATAATCCGACTTCTTTGGTTACCGTTTCCAAGGGCTCCTAAACAAACACAGTAAATAGATATACAGTATTGCTGAAAGGCTACTTAATCGTGCTGTCATGACTGTTTCTCTCGATAAAATTCCGAAAAATATTCTTTTTCATGTGTTTGTGCCAATGATGAATTCTCGGTTAGAAATTTATGGATAGATGAACTAATTTACACAAGGATATGCACAAAAAGTATGAATTTCAGGGTCTTCATACAAAAATACCTGTGTCAGCAAAGTTTTTAATTCCAGTGAGAAAGAATGAAAACACCCATAAACCTCAGTTTTGCCTAAGAATGATAGAATTAAAGGTGCTTAATATTTTCGTAAGGCTTGTCAGGTTGTCTCGACATATATTCGATAATAAATTATGCTAAATTACAAGCAGTTTTAGACATTTAAAGATTGTCTCATTCAAAAGAGAGATGTAAGTCTAAGAAATATTTTAATTTAAGTGAAAATGGTTGTCAGATGATTTTAAAATGTGTAAAGTGTGCTGTCAATTAACGAACTTGTTAATATCATTAGCGGTAGTTTGTTTTATCTTATGAAATACTGAAGACAACGGGTGGTCGAGTGGATTATGTACAGTCAAACACACATCCTATCAGTTAACTGTTTACCGACATACCCTTTGAAATGGCAGATGCACTAATCCACTTAAATATGGCTTAGTTAATTTAAATAAGTTGCCTTTTGAGCTGAACTTCCAAAACTGTACAGAACAGAACTTAGTCTGTTTCATAATTTAAATCTAGTAATTCAGTAAAGAATACGCGTAAATGTGCCGCTTATAAATTAAGTAGCAGATGGTTTGAATCCAAGAATAAACTGCATTTTTTTGGACTCTAATCTGTATCTACAAATTCAGCATTCTTCACGCACCAAGGATTAATGTTAACGTCAAACTGAAACATTGATGACAAGTGCCTCTTTTTGGATGCATAGAGGTTATTGAACAAAGTTAGATATTTTAGCGAGCGTACTTTCTTTTTATAATATTTCATATTTTTCCCTTTGTTTTCCACTGTAAAACATTTTAAGTCTCTTTCAGAGACTTTCAGAGAGAGAGAGAGAGAAAAAAAAAAACAAAAACCTAACATTAATTAACCCATTGCGCAATATAGCGATGATCGAAACTCTTTGCTCATGTCGCATTGTCAACCATAATCATAATTTAAACTTGTAGCCTCTGCGTATATGTCACGTAAGCCGTACACGTTCGCAAAACGTATCTTTTAAACTTTTTCCCAAAATTCAAGCGTTGTAAACATACATAACCATCGCACTTCTCCAATATTAACAGTCGCTTATTTGGGAGCCGAAATTGCAGGCAGCAAGGCTGCACATCGGGCCAAATAAATGCGATGACCTGATTGATCAAATATCGATTTCCACGGATCCATGTATTCACGCATACCGTACGATGACCTTTAGGGACATATGCCGAGGACAGTCCTGAGCTATGCCGAACGTAAAATTAGAATTTCAATTTATGTAAATGATGTTGACCTGGGTCAGGTTAAATGATGTGAACTATACCTTGTTTAACTACCTGTACAGTGATAGAGTATAGTAACCTTCGTCATGTATTGGTAGTTCGGCTAAGAAGGGCCATCTGTCTACCTGCACATGGGCTTAGGGTGGTCATTTGTTTCCCCTGTTCATCTACCAGCAAGGGAAGAGATGGACTTCAAATAGTGCAGGACTTATAAGATGCCCCAGCAGGACTAGAGTTGCCTATAATGCATGCTCCAAACCATTCGAAATCTCAAACAGATCTTAAACAAGGAGTCACGAAAAAAATCATTATACAAAAACATGTGTTGTTGTATTTAAATTTGCAGTTTCAAGTTGGGAAAACGATCTCCTAGGCTAGAGCAAAGAATACGATGAACTACATCTAAATGAAAAATGCGTATGGTCTTTCTCGACCCTCACTATTTTTAAACATGTCTACGTACTACCACAGGCCTTTGAAGCTCCATTGGTCTGTTACGGAACACTAACATTTTTCTTGGTTGATCATCGAATACTTGCGAATTGGTGCATATCAGGGAATACTCAAATTTTCATTTACACCGTTACTATAAATAGCACATTGGCGACTAAACTGGTACCCGTTGTATCTCCCGTAACCGTCCGATAGATGATACGAAGATCGATAACAGGCTGCCAGTTTAATTGTAAACTGGTACCCGTTGTATCTCCCGGGACCGTCCGATAGACACGAAGATCGATAACAGGCTGCCAGTTTAGTTTAATTGGCGACTGCCTCTGCAGTTGCCAATGTGCTATTTATAATAACGGTGTCCGATAAGGAAAATTTCGTTGTCCGGTAATAGACCTTCCTTTCAGTGGCCTATGGTACTAGTTACTCCACGGTCGAAGTCCGAGTAAAAAGAGATGCTGTGTCCAAACATAGTTTTCTTCCTTGATTTTGCACTAATCAAAATAAAACTTTACACAAATGTTCTCTCTTACCAATGTTATATTTCATTAACAATTATCAAACAATCCCGTGTTTTAATGACCCTTAGCTAGAAAGTTTTTGAAAACATTGGATACGCAGAAAGTGCTGGTAGATCTAAATGTTTGCAGTCTTTTCAAAAGCAACTTCAGTCATTTGAATCAGGTTAAATTTTTCTTCTGCAAATTCTTTCAGCATCGGCGATTTCAGTATCTTGCCATCATGTAGGTCTATAATCCATAGGCAATTCTTTTCCTTTGCTGCAAATAAAGTACTTGTCATACTTTCACTGGAATTGGCTTCGTTCAAAGATCACATCCGCTAGCGTCATTTCCGGTTATTTTCGCCGGTGTTTTTCAACATCGCTATCCATATTGTGAATTTTACCAGCTGTACTCGGCAAAATGGTTGAGATCGGATCAGGACCCATCAAAGAGAGCATTGATAACTCAGTTTTTATTGTACCTGGTATCATAATAGGCTTTTTAGTGTGTATGTATATTTACTTTCCATGATTGTCATGAATTTCTCCGTAATTGAAATTTTCTAGGTCTTCAGCCTGTAAGACAGTTGACCATATATTTTTTTTCTCCACAAGTACTGGTTTTGATTCTTTTTATTTCTGTAGGAGTGTTATGCTCCTTTTTGCCAGTTTGGAAACCAGATTTTCCATTGTGTCTGCATAGTATACATGTTGAATAATGATAGTGGATTCGTAAGTTTCTAGGAATAAAGTCAAGTTTCACGCAAATGATTATTTTTATATTGTTGTTAAATCAGAATTGCCTTTTTGTAACTGGTCAGCTGCCTACAGTTATGAAAACTGCTAGTCATCTTTTCGACAGGCAGATTTACTCTACAACACCACCAGGTAACAAAACCATGTTCTTTCAATTAATTTGACTTCTTAATTTTGTCTGAATCTAGCTCTATTACCTGAGGTTTGCAGGCCCGTATTAAGCACATGCTGGACAGGATAAAGTCCAGCAAGTAAGATTACCACAATATAATCTCAGGTTTTGTCAGAAGTAAATTTAATTACAGTTTCAAATAACATTCAATTCTGTTTTTAAGGTTATGTAAACATGTTTTCAAAAATTTGTTTTCATTATGTGAGTAATTTCATACAGCATTTAGTTAGTGTGGCAGAGCTGAGTAAATATTCATTGGGTTATTTTGCCAGCTGTCAGAATGAACTGCCAGACATCTAGATTTGAAAGTCTCTTTTTCAAGAGAATGAATTATTGAACTACCCATTGAACATGAGTCCAAGTGGATGTGATTTTTTTCTTGAGCTTGGTCATTTTTGACCTTAAAGTGCTTTTCACAACTTTATTTGCTTTTGCAGCCAGTGTAGATCCAAATCAGAATGCACAAAATATGCAGTCTGAACTTTGATCTACACTGTCTGTTTTGCCAAGACTTTCAGGACAAAAAGCGACCTAGAACTTAAAATTATTTGAGTCTTATTTCTAGCCTAAAAGTGTCTGTTGGATTTATTGTTAGCTCTAGGGGTTAATGTTATTCCTAGACATTTATATGTGAACACATTACAGAATCAGGGCTTTGCATATCCCTGCTGTCGATGCATCTGATGTACAAGAGAAGCATATGGAGGAAAAAAGGTTAACCCTTTTCCACACAGCAAAATTTTGAACACATACATTTTGAAGGAATTTACAGAAGACAATTCAAATGTTTTTCAAACAGCAGTCTTTGCCCTGAAATAGGTAGAAAACATTGTTCGAAAAGGAGAAAATGCTGATTACCAGCATTTTCTTTTTTACCCAAAATGTTTTTTTGGGGTCATTGTAAGTTGGGATTGTGTGATGTCTGTTAAAGGGTTTAAAGGTCCCCCTTTATTATTTTCCCCTGACCCTATTGAGGGCATAAGGGAGCCCTTTAGTCTCAAGCACATGATTTCTTTCCTTTCGACTTGCCAAGGGTCAGTTTTTTCCATCGAATTTCATTGTGCACTTAAACAGATTTTTAAGCTTAAAAAGGCAAGGGGAATTTTCCCTCCTTTTTTTCAATTTCTAGAATAAACACTGAATGTAGAGTGGCAAGTAAAGCATGTCTCTTGTATGTTGTCTGACTCCTCAAAAATATGATTATGTTTTCTTATTTCAGTTTTCTTCACATACAAGTTGGTGAAGAGTCTGCGAGATAAGGAAAAGGCAAAAGAAGAAAAGAAAAAGCTGAAGCAGCAGAGAAAAGAAAAGGAAATTTCAAAGAAAATAAAGAAAAAATAGAAGTTGCAAAACTCCCTACTTTGACTTCAGATATATTTAATTTATATAAGATTTGATAAGTACAATCGATTTTTGGACAGAAAACCAGGCCCCCAGTAAAGAAGGAACTCGATGTAGGACAGAGACGGCGGTGACATACTTAATGGACATTTTTACCTGTGTTGACATGGGTTTGATTCTTCAAAACCATTCCAGAGAAGAGTGCAAAGCTGAATAATTGAAGATGTGTTTTAGTCTTATGCCAAGAGAAATATGATTTAACTCTTAACCCAGCAATTCCCTGTTTTCATCCTTAGAGCACAGTATGAGCCCAAACAGACTCTTTCAGTTTAGAAATAAGACCCAAATAAGTATGATATCATGGTAGTTTTTGTCTGTAGTGTTTAACAAATGGAACATCATAGATCAAAGATCAGACTACATGTTTAGTGTAGTCTAATCTTTATCTACACTAGTAGCAAAGGCAACTATAGTAGTGAAAGGTGACTAAAGGGTTAACAACCTTGAGGAAAAAAAGCTTTTGAAAACATTGTTAATAATGGAGAAAATGCTGGTAACTAGCATTTTCTCCATTTTCAACAATGTCTTCAACCCTATCAAAGACAAACTGCTTGATTTTAACATAAATTGTGGTAATTTTTTGTCTACAAAGGCTTGGGGCAAGTCTGAAATTTTGTCGTTTGGTAAAGAGTTAAATGTTAAAAAGGGGTATGTCAGCAAACTTTACAAAATTCTTCACTGATTTTAAGTTAGAGGAGATGTGAAAACCCTGTCAGAGGTAAGAACTTCTCCATGTTTTAAGTTTTAGATGTACATGTACTTTTGCTGAACTTTCAGAAAATCTGGTTATAAAGTAATCAAAGATAAGGCCATAGAAAAGTATTTTTTGTACAATTTTCAAAATTACCTTCCATTTGTTTGATATACATGTAAAAGAAAACATTTATAGTAGAATTTGAACATAATCTACCTGTTTAACACTTTTCCAATCAATCCTGAGGATTGAAGAACTCTGGTGAAGAAGGCTTTTGAAAACATTATGGTAAAGGAGAAAATGCTGGTAACTGGCATTTTCTTCTTTTCCCACAATGTTTTCAACCCTTTCTACAGCGAACACATCTTTTCATTTATGTTAAATTTGTCATCTGCAAAGGCTTACAATGTGGCCAAGTCTAAAATTTTGCTGTGTGTTAAAGAGTTGTCTGTATATCACTTCTAGCCTAAAATTTTGTAGTGTGGTAAAGAGTTAAAAAGTTAAGTGACATGTAAATTCTATACTGATATCGAAGTTTTTGTCTTGGCCAAGTTGGTAGCATTTGTTGATTGCAAATTGACAAGTCTAAAATGATAAAGTTTTTCCATACAAGACTGGTTTAAGTACAGGATTGTTTGGTAAAGGGTTAAGAGAGAATTGACCTGTATCTTTTTTTTTTCATCTTTATTTACTAACTTCTTTACCAGACAACAAAATTTTACACTTGTATTTATTGGAAGCATTTACAGACAACATGATAAATATGACTCAAAAATTGAAATTTGTTTTGGGAAGGGTAGAAAACATTATGGGGAAAAAGGTGCAAATGCCGGTTGCCAGCATTTTCTCCCTTTTCCAGTGTTTCCAAAGGCCTTCTTTCTCAGGGTTGTTCAATGTCAGGATTGTATAGTAAATTTAAGATAAGGGTTGAGTAATTGCTGTGTAGCAGGGTAAATTTAGTTTTTTAACCAAGACCTAATACAGAGCTAGAAATCGTTTCATTTTGTTATGTTCATTCTTTGTGTTTTAGATCATTTTGAGAAATACACATATTCTATTGTTTTTTGTTATTCATTGCAAAAAATTTTTCACTTCTGCAATATACTTCATTCTTTGTCATTTTTTTTTCCTTTTAATCATTTTAGGAAATGCACATGTTAGACAAAAATCATGTTAGACAAAAACATCTCATGTTAGACTAAAAAAAAAAAACCTATACCCAAGGGAGGTAATAATCTGAATACCAATTCAATTTGATGATTTTTTATCTCCCTTGAGTGAATAATTTTTCATCAATACATTTTACCTCTAGCAAGTAATGTTTAATACAATATTTTGTGTTTGTTGCACTATGTGTCTAACTGTATGGATGATTTTCACTTTTTCATAGGCTTAACTTTTCACCTGGCAACAAAAAATTTAGATTTGTCCATGTTGGAATGATTGCAGATAACAAATGTAGCTTGAACCGGGGTGTAATCAGAGGTTCAGATAGATTGATTGAATAGTGTTTTACGCAGCTTTCAACATCATTTTGGTTACATCAAGGCAAACCAGAGGTCCAGAATTGTTACGCACTCTGAATCAAGAGTGCTATTTCATCTTTAGGCTTTTGCGGACAGTGTAAATCAAGATCAGGCAGCACAGAATATGCAGTCAAATATTGATCTACACCGTCAGATACAGTGAGATTTTCCATCGAAAAGAAATGGGAAGAAATCGTAATATTGACTTGTCCAAATTGGAAGAATTTTCAGACAAAGTTCAAAAGACTGAACCAGGGGTTCAAACCTGTGTTGTGACTCATGTATGTCCTGGGTTTCATCAGTACAAGGCTAGGGCTCTTAGTTAATTGTCTTGCCCCAGGACACTTCAGCGGAGATTTTAACCCTTAGGCTGCTAAGCACATCTCACTGACCTTTTGCAGATGGTGTAGATCAAGATCAGACTGCACAGAACGTGTTGTCTAATCTGGGATCTACACTGTCCGATATTTCTTTCGTAAAAATAAGTTTGAAATAGCATTATTCAGGTTTTTACTACCAGTGTGAACATTTCATTTCACTTGTCAGGATAAGGGTTAATAATTTTGTCCAAGGTGCATCAATGGGTCCAACCGTCTGTTAGACCCTCAGTTTGTCTGCCTATCTCACTAAATCAGTATCCTAAAATGGCACTTGGAACTGTAAGGGTGATCTTTAGGTTCACAAAATGTATCACTTGAGCCATATTGTCTTCAAAGGTTTTCAGTGTCAAAAATTCTATCATATGGTAAACCAAATGGACATTTTCACTCTAGAATAAGACCCAGATGATTTCAATTTCATGGTTGCTTTTTTCTGTAGTGTCTCAGTAAAGTAGATAGTGTAGGTAAAAGATCTGACTGCATGTTTTGTGCAGTCTGATCTTGATCTACACTGGTCGCAAAGGCAACTATAGTGGTGAAAGGCGCTTTAAAGGTTAACTTTGGTATATTTGAGACTATGCAGACAATGCATGTTCCCTCACCTTTCAGTTTGTACATGGACTTGCAAAATTTATGCTTCTATATGAAGCCACTGGTTGTCAGAAAATAACTTGATTCTATTCTTCAAAGAAGCCAAGAACTCTATGAATGACCTCTTCACCAAAGACAAAATTTCAGCCTTATCCAAGTTGAAAGCATTTGCAGACAACAAACTGAATGTTACTGAGATCATGAAATTTGTCTGTCATAGGGTAGAAACATTGTGCGAAAAGGAGACAATGCTGCTTACCGGCATTTTCTCCTTTTTCCACCATGTTTTCAAAAGCTTTTTTTTCCTCAGGGTCATTAAAAGTCAGAATTGTGTTGGAAAGGGTTCATTAAAATATCAGTCAGGTAACATTTTTACCAGGCAACAAACTTTTGGACTGGACCATATTGAGAGCCTTTAACCCTTTCCCAAACAAGCCCAGGTTTTCACGTGTCTGCAGTACCAGTCTTTTGAAAACACTGTGGGAAAAGGAGAAATTGCTCGTAACGAGCAATTTCTCCTTTTCCCACAGTGTTTACTACCCTTATTGAGACCTTTCTGCCATTTTCATCAAATTTAAAGTTGTTGTCTTCAAACTCTTTCAGTTTGGACCAGTCCAAAATTTGTCGTTTGGGAAAGGGTTAAATAGGACAAATGTGGCTCAATGATAAGATTTATTATTGAAAGAGCAGAAGTAGAAAACATTGTGGGGAAAAGAGAAAATGCTGTGCTACCATCAATTTCTTCTTGTCCCACAAAGTTTTCAAACATTTAAGTTAAAACTTGGGATTGCTTGGTACATGTAGTTGTAAGTTCTATGTATGGCTGAAAAATTTGAATACTTCTGTTATATAATATTTGTGTACATGTAAATGAGGCATGCACTTGCAAAAGGGGATTTTATCACATCTCTGTTATGCATTATACCAAGCAAGTTATAAATAACTATGGATCCATAAAATACATTTTGTTCAACAACCAACTGAACCATAAGGTAGACTGGTCCTCTGAGTTGAAAAAAGTTGGCCAATAGCAAAAAGTTTCGACCAAGGTCAGTCAGTGCAGGCTTAACTCTTTACCAAACGACAAAATGTTGGACTAGACCAAATTCAAAGCTTTTGCAGATGACAAATTAAATGTAACTTAAATGATGATTTTTGTAATTGATAGGGTAGGAAACATTGTGGGAAAAGGAGAAAATGCTGGTTACCAGCATTTTCTCCTTTTCCCACAATGTTTTCAAAAGGCTTCTTTCTCAAGGGCGTTAAAAGTCGGGATTGTGTGGTAAATGGTTAACATGGTTCGACACTTTTTGCAGATGCATGAAACCCTCTTTTCCCAGTGCATAACTCACGTTTTAATTTATATATGTTCATACATGCTGAAAGGTTTTTGGTAACTGGTATATCATGGTTATTGTAATTATTTTAAATTGTTTATTTGTACAAGTGTTGATAAATAGACATAGTCTGACAATTTTACTGAAGTATTTCTGGTTCTTTATAAGCTTGGCTGTCTTTGAAGAAAATATTTAGGTATTGTCATAGCCCTGTTGTAGTCTGCATCTGCGTGGTCATTATGCAAAATACTTCGACATTTTCGCACATCAGTATGGAAGATGTTCACTTCAACCTGAGACTAGTTGTTGCCCATAAAACAGGGAATCCATGCCAAAAGGGCAGGTAACCCAAAAATATTTTTGACACAGTTATGCCATAAAGAGTTTTTCCTGAAAAAGCAACTACAGCCAAGTGATGGTATCCACATACTCTTGTTTATTATGCGAAAGTTTGCTAAGCACAGCTTGATGGACTTTTGAAGACAGTGTTGATAGAGATCAGATTGCAAAAAATGTGCAGTCTGATCTTGCATCTACACTATCAGGAAATAGGAGATGTTTTTGTGAAAACAAAATTTTGAAATTGCAATATTTTGGTTTTTTATTGGTATAAATTTTCCAGTTAATTTATTTTGCAGTTTAACCTTTACCAGATGACAAAATCTTCCTATTGTCCAAAGTGAAAGCATTTGCAGATTACAAATCGGACCCATATTCACCAATCATTCTTAAGAACGTTCTGAGTCTTACTCTCCAGAATTTTCTGAATTTGAAGGTAACATAACTTCTGATTGGCTAAACCACTTGGATTAGGCAATCAGAAAACATGGTACTTTAAAATTTAGAAAGTCTCGGAGAATCAGACTGAGAATGTTCTTAACCCTTATCCTGCTAAATGAGTGAAATGAAATTTTCAAACCGATAGTAAAAACCGGAATAATGCTATTTTAAACTTATTTTAGGGACAAAATATCTCCTTATCGGACAGTGTAGATCCAAGATCAGACTGCATGTTCTGTGCAGTCTGATCTTGATCTGCACTGTCCGCAAAAGGTCAGCAAGTCGTGCATAGCAGCCTAGGGGTTAAGACTGGTTAGTGAATATGGACCCAGATGTGTCTGAAATGTTTGGATTTGTTCTCAAAGGGGCAGAAAACAATCTGGGTCAACCCTTTCCCAAACAAGCCCTGGTGGTTTTCACGTGTCTGCAGTACAAGTCTTTTGAAAACACTGTGGGAAAAGGAGAAATTGCTCGTAACGAGCAATTTCTCCTTTTCCCACAGTGTTTTCTACCCATTTTGAGACCTTTCTGCCATTTTCATCAAATTTAAAATTGTCGTCTGCAAACTCTTTCAATTTGGACCAGTCCAAAATTTGTCGTTTGGGAAAGGGTTAAGGAGATAGTACTGGTCACCAGCATATTTCAAGAGGCTTTTCTCCAGAGGTTATTTAAACTCAGGATTGTCAGGTGAAATAAACCTTTCTATATTTTCCATGCAGTAATCCCCAATCTATTCTAAAGCCAGACCAAAGTAGTATAGTCCGAAATGTTGAGATTTGTCCTCAAAGAGATAGAAAACAATCTGGGTTAAGGAGATAATACTGGTCACCAGCATATTTCAAAAGGCTTTTCTCCAGAGGTCATTAAAACTCTGGATTGTCACGTGAAGTGAACCTTTCTATGGTTTCCATGCAGTAATCCCCAATCTATTCTAAAGCCAGATCAAAGTAGTATAGTCCGAAATGTTGGGATTTGTCCTCAAAGAGGTAGAAAACAATGTGGGTTAAGGAGATAATACTGGTCCCCAGCATATTTCAAAAGCCTTTTCTCCAGAGGTCATTAAAACTCTGGATTGTCACGTGAAGTGAACCTTTCTATGTTTTCCATGCAGTAATCCCCAATCTATGCTGAAGCTGGCCCAAAGTATTTCAGTGAGTAAGACTCTGGGCCTTATATCCAAGGGGTGCCAGGACTGATAAAAGTCATTATTGTCTGTTCAATTCAAAACAGTATTACTGAGGTTTTTGTATTCGGGGCTTTCATTTTTAGCTCCACTGGCCGAAGGCCAGCAAGCTATTGTCATGGCGTTGTGTCCGTCGTGCGTCCGTCCGTTCGTCCGTTCATCCGTGCGTGCGTCCGTAAACTTTTTCTTTAAAAAACTTCTCCTCAGAAACTATTGACTGGATTTTTACCAAATTTCACAGGAATGTTCCTTTGGTGGTCCTCTTTCAAATTCCTTCAAATAATTGTGTTCCATGAAGAATTCTGGTTGCCATGGCAACCAAAGTAAAAAACCTTTAAAGATCTTCTCCTCCCAAACCGCTATTTGGATAGCATTATTATTTTGCAGGAATGTTCCTTAGATACAGGTTTACAGAATTCCTTTAAAAAAAAATGATCTGTCAAAAAACATGGCTTTTATGGGAGACTCATTTTCCTTTTATGGTATAAAGTAAAATCTTTGAAAAATTTCTTCTCTAAAACTATTCATTGGATTTCATTGTTGTTTTGCAGGTAAGTTCCTATGGTGGTTGTCTGCCAAATTGTTTCTATGGTGGTTGTATACCAAATTCCTTTTAAAAAAATGATACACCTAAAAACACATTTTTTTATAGACAAGGCTTATATTTCAAAAAAATGTTCTTCTCCAAAACTATTTATTGTGTTAGTTTTATCGACTAACAAAGAAAAAGGAAGAAAATTGGATTGACTTGACCTAGTCAGGGCTGTCCTATTTAAGCCCACACATTTTCCTTGGTATTAAGATCACAATTTACTCCAATGATATGCTATTAGTTAGTACTAGTAATGAAATATCACTGGCCATAAATAAGATAAAAGCTTGAGCACCTTTCACAACTTGAGCTTTTCAATTTTGCCTTATTACTAAGCCTGAGTAACCATGCCAAGATAAAAAAGAAAAAGTATTTTAATAACAAAACCCCCATGTTGTAGGTACTTTATAGTCCTTTTGATATAGAACAAGAGAACCTCTGCACTTTTATTAGTTCTGGTAAAGGTTTGTTGACCTACTAATGAGTAAATGCAGAGTGGACAGAGAAGGGGTGTAAATCCTGGTGACTTGGTACACAGTGGGACAGGGCTTTACATTTGTGATAAGGCATTAATGTTACCCAGTCAAACTGATCCCGCAACTTCAGTACACCAGAATTAATCTGTGCCCTGGAGCAGGATATTTGATTTATGTAAATGCATTTGTAGACCATTTTGTGTTGTTTGCCACAGAAGACATTCTAACTGTGAAAAGTTGATTATTAGGGATTAGGTGTTCATTGTATGCCAGCATATTTCATTCTATCTGGTGTATTGATGTAAGTTGATCTATATTGCTATAACATTCATTCATTTGCCCTCCTAGCTGTTCTTTTAGATTACCCCTTTACCACACAATCACAACTTTTAACGACCCTGAGAAAGACACATTTTCTATATTTTGATGTTTTCCCACCCAAAATGGTTTGTGAAAGGACCTGTTGCAGACAACATATCTTCAAATTAGTAAGACATATATAAAAAAGGATAGAAATTATTGTGGGAAACTAAGAAAATGCTGGTTACCATTTTTTTTTTCTTTTCTCACAAGTTTTTTCCATACCTTTTTTCTTTAGTGAGCTAAAATGCAGGATTGAATGGTAATTGTTAAAAACTTCTTTTCGCCATTATAGAAATATCAGGCCTGTGGAGCGATACAGGCGCTCAAGCGCCTCTAGTTTAATCATAGTTCAGATAATGATCTTTCTCCAGCCTGATGCATGACCAGGTAGCTCAGTGATTAGCGTATCTGGCCAGTGACCTGGTAGTTGCCGGTTCAATACTAAGTTATGATTCTCAAAGTATAGGTGCTAGCTTAGGATTATGTAACAAAATCACAAAGCTTTTCAGTCAAAGAAGGGGATAATTTAACCCTCATTACTATAGTTGCCTTTGCAGCCTGCGTAGATCAAGATCAGGTAGCACAGAAGTGCAGCCTGATCTTTGATCTACACTGTCCGCTTTGCTGAAACACGGTAGACAAAAGCAACCATGAAATTGCAATTATTTGGGTCGTATTTCTAGGATGAAAATCTATGATAGGTTTAATTGGCACTCTAAGGGTAAAAGATCTATGAACACAGCTTTTCAAATACAAATATAAGGGAATTATATAGTATGCTTAAAAGCGGGAAAAAAAGTTTGAGTTCAAGAAAAAAAATAATGGTGTGTACAGAGTTAACCCAGAAAAAAAAATGTTAGTAAAACTTCCTCCAAGTCATACAGCTCAAAGAGGCCCACTAAAGGTATGTCCCTAAAAGGTACATTGTCGAGAAGACCTCGTAGCAAAAGAAGAACCACCACTGAAATGGTCCATTTTCTCATCGGACATCAAACTTTAAAAAATATGCAATATACAAATATAATATAATTTCTTTTCATCTAATTAAATAACTGGTTTTAAATTTATTCTTTGAACGATATTCTGCAGGACAATTAATCCTTTTTCTGGTAGGCAAGTTAGATAAAACTATCAAGCCGATAGTATAAACCCGAAAAACATTATTTCAAACTTCAGTTTTGGAGAAAAATATCGCCTAATCGGACTGTGTAGATCAAAGACTGCAAGTTCTGTGCAGTCTGATCTTGATCTGCACTGTCCGCAAAAGGTCAGTAAGTGGCGCATAGCATCTAAAGGGTTTTATACCTTTTGCGGAAAATATAGTTGTAAGCGTACATCAAAAATATAGAAAGAAAGGAAAGCAAATATACATGTATCTTTAATCGAAAATATTTTGTTTCAGATGTGGTTTCAATATTCAGTTTACCAGGTAAACACGCACTTTGGATTTTAGGTAACCATTATCCAAGGTTTACTGCAGAAAGGATTCAAGCGTTAATGTGTTGTTTTGTCTTCTATATTTACTTACCGCTTTCCTGCTCTTTGAGAAGGTGTCGCAACAGTACCTTTTTGGCACATTGAAAATATCTAGTAAAAATTCCCCACTTTGAACCTCTGCTTCTGCTTCCCTGACAAAGCTTCTCTTTCGTGACAAAGCTAGGGTTTAACTAGTTATTCCTAGGAAGTGTTTGCCCAATACAACTATGACCCAGCAGACACGTGAAAGCAGAGACGTGAAAACATTCTGTTCTGGTGTTGCATAGCTAAAAACCAGAATAATTCCTTTCTGATGTTACACTTCTACGACCCGGAAGCGTTCCGTTCTGGTGTTGCACTACTACAAACAAGAAGCATTCCGTTCTGGTGTTACACTTCTACGACCCGGAAGTATTCCGTTCTGGTGTTACATTACTGCAACCCAAATGTACTCATTTCTGGTGTTACACTTCTAGGACCCGGAGGAATTCCGTTCTTGTGTTGCTCTACTACACACCAGAAGCATTCCGTTCCGGTGTTACACTTCTACGACCCGGAAGCATTCCGTTGTGGTGTTACAATGCTACAACCTGAATGCATTCCTTTTTGGTGTTACACTTCTCAGACCCGGAAGCATGCCGTTCTGGTGTTACATTACTACATTCCTTTCTGGTGTTACTATTCTACGACCCGAAAGCATTCCGTTCTGGTGTTACATTACTACAACTTGAATGCATTCCTTTCTAATGTTACACTTCTGTGACCCGAAAGCATTCTGTTCTGGTGTTACAGTACTACATTAAGGTCTGGTGTTACACTTCTACGATCCAGAAGCATTCTATTCTGGTGTTTTATTACTGCGATTACTAGCATTTCTATTGCTATACTTCTATGACCCGGAAGCATTCCGCTTGTGTTGCACTACTATGACCCAGAAGCATGCCGTTCTGGTGTTACGCAACTACAACCCGAATGCATTCCGTTCTGGTTTCAACCCCTCTCTCTCTCTTTCTCTGAGACAAACATTCAACTCGAACAAATAAAATTGTAAACCCTGAACGGTAGAGATGTCCACAAAGAAAAGGGCTTAATAATAATGATAGTATAGTAATACGATTAAAATAAACAGTTGCGTGTATATTGAAAGTCTGGAAGTTCATTGTTCCACGTCGGTAAAAAAAGTCATACAACTTGCTTTTAAGAGAACCACTTGCTAAATGTCCGATCACGAACAATGGTTTATCTCAAGGAAAAAAAGGGGAACTTATTTTAACACTTTACAAAACAACTCTATGTTTTTACGACCGTTGGATAGAAGGTATCTATAGATATTGCAAAAAAACAAAAAACGGGAAAGTTCTGGTTACAAGATTTTTCTCTTTTACCCACAAAGTTTTCTACCCTCTCAAAGGCACACCATAGTGCTTTAGACAAAATTTAACTCTTTACCACACAATCCCGAATTTTAACGACCCTGAGAGAGAGGGCTTTTGAAAACAGTTTTTGACTAGCGAAGCTAGTCTATAGGCATCATGACTGACCTAGAGTCAATGTAAACAAAAAACCCCACAGTTGCGAAATACTGCCTCACAGAAAATACTAAATCTTTCTGTCAGAAATCTGAATTTTGTTAGATATTACAATTTTGACAAAAAACCCACTAAATCTCTACCACTCCAATTTGAACATGACATCTTACAAAGTAATAAATGAGCAAGATGTCATTTATAAGGTACAAGATCTTTGCTTATATGTAAATTAAGTGACCTATGCAAAGCAGAGAATCACTTTTTCCTACACCACTGTAACATTATGAATGAATCTATTAATAGATACACCTAGATAACTTGTTGCAAATCCTCACTGGACATGAAACCCCTGTCACTCCTTCAGTCATTCATTATTTAGATCACTGTGTACAGTTAAACTGTTATGCTAAGATGTTATTCTAAGTCTTGAATATTAATCCTTTACCAAACAATCCCAAGTTCTAACGACACTGGGGAAGAATCCCTTTGAAACATTGCGGGAAAAGGAGAAAATGCTGGTAACCATCATTTTCTCCTTTTCCTACATTGTTTTCTGTCCTTTTGGAACCAGGTTTCATCAGTTCAGCCACATTTAATTTGTGGTCTTCAACAGCTTTGAATTTGGACGAGTGTAAAATTTTTCGTTTTGTACAGAGAGTTAAATAGTTACATGTAACTACATCTTGTGCTATTGGATATTGACTAACTAATTGCACGGTGTTTAACGCCGTTTTCAACATTATTTCAGTGATATTGAGGCGGCCAGAGCACCTATTCATGCTTTCCTGGGTTTTTTATAACCAGTACTACCACGACTCAATGACCTTTTGCGGACAATGTAGATTAAGGTCAGACTGCACAGAGCATGCAGTTTGATCTTGGATCTACACTGTCCGATAAGGGATATGTTTTCTCCAAAATGTAACTTTGAAATAGCAATATTCAGGTGTTTACCATTGGCTTGGTAGTTTCGTTTAACATTTCTAGCAGGTTAAGGGTTAAACTTAAACTGGATTATAGTTAACCAATAGCACGCATAGCCCCGGCAACTCAGTCTGTAGCATGCAGGACTTGAGAACAGGAGGTCGCCGGTTCGATCCCCGACTTGGCAAATTTCTTTCTGAGGATTGATGATAGTCATTGCCAGGATACATTTCTCTCTCTTTGGGGTCCTGCGTTGCTCGGTGGTAGAGTGTGGGACTCATAACCTGGACGTCCCGGGTTCGAGCCCCACCTGATCCGCTGGGTTTTACGCAGGAGTGTCCTTGGGGAAGACACTTCAGAGCCATAGCCTAGTACTGGTGAAACCCAGGAAATACATGAATTTGTGAGCTGTCGCCGTGATATGACTGAAATAATGTTGAAAGCGGCGTAAAACACGATTCAATCAACATTTCTCTCTCACATTTCAACAATGGTTATGTGGGAAAGCAGCCAGTGGCTTAGAAAGAATATTGTGCGGAGTACTGGTGAAAGAAACTCCAGGAAAGCATGGGTATGTGCACTGGCCACCACTACATAACTGAAAATATATGGAAAACAGGGTTAAACACCATGAAAACAATCAATCAATCAAATTCGCTAGTCTGTCAGTACTTTCAGTACTTTGATTATTGGAAAGGAACCAGCATTTTCTCCTTTTCCCACAATGATTTCTATCCTATCAAAGACAGGGATCATAATTTTAGCTACATTTAATTTGTCTTCTGCAAAATGCTTTCAATTAAGTCGAATCCAAATGGTTCATATGTCGTCTGCAAATGCTTTCAATTCGGACAAGTCTAGAACTTATTCGTTGGGTAAAGAGTTTACCCAGTGGGGCAGTGACTAGTTGCTATAGATCAATCATAATAAATAATACCGTACAGGGCAGCAATACATTAACTATTTATACCCGGTGTACGACCGTGGGTTATTTTACCAATAAATTGGTGCCGATCGATTTTCTACCTGTTGGATATATCGATGAATCCAGCACAGTCAACATTAACTAAACACATTCTATTCAAATCCAGGCCTTAAATTTCGCAATTCGATAGCTCTACTCTTGAACCTGTCAATTAGGTTGAATATTTCCAGCCATTGGTACATGTAAATAAAACCATTAAATATTGAAATTTCAAAGTTCACTTTTGCTGGACAAATCATGCTCACTGTAGCTGACATCGTAGATCAAAGATCAGGCTGCACTTCTGTGTAGTCTGATCGTTGATCTACACTATCCGCAAAAGCGAATAAAGTGTTTAGCAGATCAAGGGTTTCTATTGGGTAGAACTGTGTGGACCTCTGGTCACACATACATGTACATACTATGACAGGGGTTCATTACTAAAACAGGAATATATAGGCGTGAAAAAACTGAAAACTATATTCGTTAAGCCTCGGTAAGTCAGTATACGAATCTACACACACATTGCATATTCTCTCTCTCTCTCTCTCTCTCTGCGAGCGTATATCGTTGATTGTGATGTTTCGTCTTACGTAAATGCAAAACAATCAGAAGTGTGGGGTATTTGGCTAATCCGAGTAAATGTGCGCGGAGAACGTTACTGTAATTCGAGTGAATGTGCATGAAATATGTACTATATGGCTGTAAACCAGTGTATTTGCATGAAATGTACGGGGTACGGACAATTGCCCATCCGGACATTTGCCCACTAAGACAATTGCCACCTGGACAAAAGACCAGCCACAATAGTAGCAACCCGGAAATTTCCCCACGTCTTTTCTCCTTTGTTTTCACGTATTTTATGTTACGTTTTGTATTAAGTTAATTTTGCACCATTTGCCCCCTGACCCCCACCCCCCCATAAAGGATTTGCATTGCATTGAAAAGTCTGCACGTATGAAGTAAGTTCCCTTAATCTTAGCTGTCTAACAAGAGAAGCTTGCCCAAACAATGGAATTGTTGAAATTTGCAAAGGCGCAAATTTAAAGAAATTGGCAGACGACGAATTACAATGCGGCAAAAATGGAAGAAAAAATGGTTAGGAGAGAAAACATTGTTGGAAATGGAGAAATGTCCATTAAGAGCAATTTGATCTTCTCCCAGAATGTTTTCAAAACCTTCAACTGCAGACACATAAAAACACGGGTCTTCTTCCCCAGATTGTGAGAACAAGGCTTCATCTGTTAGAGGATTGCTCAATGACTGATTGTATTGTATGGTGTTTAACCTGTTTTTCAACATTATTTCAGTTATATCGCGGCGGCCAGTGCACCAATCCATGCTTTCCTGGAGTTTCTTTTACCAGTACTCCGCACAATATTCTTTCCAAGCCACTGGCTGCTTTCCCACATCGTCGAAAAAAAAAAGTCAGCGGTGAGTGAGGAATGAATCCTGTAGCAATGACTATCATCAAGAGGATTGCTCAAGACGGTCAGTCAAAATTTGGATCAGCCCTTATTCAAAGAAATGCAGCAAAAATGGGAGATTTAATGATGGTATAGAAAACATTGTGAGAGATGGAGAAATTGCTCGTTACGAGCAATTTGCTCTTTTCCCATATTTTCATTAGTCTTGAACTGAAGCCACGTAAAATCAAGGGTCTTCTTCCCCTCGTCGTAGAAGGAACGTCGAGGGATGAAACAGCCAATGAATGAGTTAACTGTCAACATTGTATGGGAGGGCTTCTTGTCCTAGTGGGCTTTTGTTCTAGATGGCAAATGTCCGGTTGGGCAAATATTCGGATGGGTAATTGTCCTACAACCGAAATGTACAATATGATTGTAATACGAGTGAGTGTGCATGAAGTATGTAGTATGTCATTGCAACTCGAGTGTGTTCTGTCTGTAATCCGAGAGAATGTGCTTGAAATCTGTAGTATCACGGTGATTGGAATTTGCAACCCGAGAGTGTATGCATGAAATGTCCTGTCCGTAATCCGAGTGAATATGCATAGAAATATTAAGTATGTCACTGTAATCTGAGTGAATGTGCATGGAAATCATAAAAATGAAATAAGTGAATGAAATCCAAGTGAATTTGCATAGAAATATGAAGTATGTAGTTGTAATCTGAGTGAATATGCGTGGAGACGTGCACAATCCGAGTGAATGTGTATGAAAATGTGAAATTCGTTTTCTGAGTGAATGCGCATGGAAATGTGCTGTCTGTTATCCGAGTGAATGTGCATAGAAATATGCAGCACATGTACAAGACTGTAATCCGAGTGGATGTGCATAGAAGTATGAAGTATAAAACTGTAAGTCGTGTGAATGAGCATTGATATGTAAAATTTGAAAACAGAGTGAATCTACATGGAAATGTGATTTTTTAAATTGAAATCAGAGTGAATGTGCATGCACTGTGAAATATGTGACACTAATTCAAGATAATGTGCATGAAAATGTGAAACATAGGGTCATAGTCCGAGTGACTGTGCATGGAATTATACAGTTTGTGGCCGAACCCCGAGTAACTTTGTGTAATACTTTGCAGTATGTGGCTGTAATTGAAGAGAACATGTATGAAAATGTGCATATAAATGTGCAGTCCGAGTGCATGTGCACGAAAGTATGCAGTACGTGTATGTCGCTTTAGTTCCAATAAATGTACATAAAATGTGCAGGTTTGCAGTAGTCTAATTGATTGGTAACTACAAAAGAAGCATGCGATTGTCAGAAAGCTATATCACATATTACATGTATATAGTCTAAATTGACACATTTATAAACTTTACTGAGGGAGTGCCTTGAGGATACTAAAAAATGTGCCTAGACCTACGTCAGATGCTTATACAACTAAATTTCAACGTTTTTTTGCCATCTCTGGGGATTCGATTTCTGCTCGGTTGGCGAATAAGACAGGTTTTACTGTAATTCTGAATTACTGAGGGAAAATGTGATACAGATTTATCAATTTATTGATTTTCTTCCGGCCAGAAAACAACCAGAATGACCCCCCCCCCCTTTTTTTTTTCTTTCTTTTTTATAATTCCGCAGAGGTTATGCTGCATGTTCTGGAATTTAAACGCACACACACACACACACACGCGTGCACACAAAGACACACATATCAAAGCATCTACGGTCTAGCTTAATTTGTATAAAAGTATTTGAAAAAAAAAAATCCAAAGTTGCAAGAACACTTTTACGGGTCCTTATAGAAAAGCCCTTGGAAAAAAAAAAACTAACACTACCAAATAACAAAATCTAGACTTGTTCAAATTCTAAGCGTTTGCAGACGACAAATGAAATGTGACTTGAATTATGAAATTTTTCCTTGACAGAGTAGAAAACATTGTAGAAAAATGAGAAAATGCCGGATACCAACATTTTCTCCTTTTCCCATGACATTTTTCAAATATTTCTTCTTTAGGGTCGTTAAAGCATAGGACTGTTGTAAAGGATCAAATGTAACCAATACCCTGGTAGTGTTACACAAAGACTTCCAAATAATTATGTTATTGTGTTTATGCTTTAACCCTTAAGCTGCCAAGCACGACTCACTGATCTTATGCGCACAATGTAGATCCAAGATTAGACTGCACAGAATGTGCAGTCTGATCTTGGATCTACACTGTCCGATAAGGAGATATTTTCCTCCAAAAAATAAGTTTGAAATATCATTATTCGTGTTTTTACTATCGGCTTGAAGGTTTTATTTCACTTTTTAGAAGTATAAGAGTTAACCCTTTAGACCACAAATACTCTTTCATAACTCTTTACTAACCCTTTACCAAACGACAAAATTTTGGACTGAACCAAATTGAAAGCATTTGCAGACGACAAATTAAATGTTGCTGAAATGATTATTTCTGTCATTAATCGGGTAGAAAATATTGTGGGAAAAGCAGCATTTTCTCCTTTTCCCACAATGTCTTCAAAAGGCTTCCCTGTCAAGGTCGTTATAAGTCGGGATTGTGTGGTATAGGGTTAAAAGCGACAAAATTTAGACTTGGCCAAAACGGAAGCACTTGCAGACGACTAGTCATATATCGATCAAATGGTGATATTTGTCTGTGACAGGATAAAAACATTCTGAAAAGAGGAGAATGCTGGTTACCCGCATTTTATCCTTCTTTCACAATATTTTCAAAAGAATTTTACTGATTTGTTTCCTATGCAGACCTTCTCCTTGGCTCAGTGGTGAAGGTGTGGAACTTCAAACCCTGTGGTGCCTGGTTCGATTCTTTGTCGAGATGCTAGGTGTTTCGTAGGACTCTCCTTGGGCAAGATGCTTGAACAGGGCCCTAACCTAGTATACGATCGTGAAACCTAGGATATACATGAAATTGTGACCTGTCGCTTTGATATGACCGAATCACGTTAGAAACGGTGTGAAGAATCAGTCGATCGATAGATCAGTCCGTCAGATATTCAATATTTCTAGTTAACCCTTTACCATACAATTCCGACTTAAATTAACGACCCTGAGAAATCTTGAATCCTTTTAAGAAATGTTAGGGAAAACAGGGATCATATATACATGTATATATACGATCCCTGGGGAAAAGGAGAAAATGCTGGTGGCCAGCATTTTATCCTTTTCCCACAACTTTTTCCAATCGTTGAAATATAGATTTTAGTTTTTGAGTTGCATTTATTTTGTCGTTTGCAATTTTAAGCTTTCAATATTCGGACATGGCTATTTAAAATTTTGTCGCTTGGTAAGAATTTAAAGATAATGAACAGTTTTAGGCCTATGATAAACTGGATCATTTTTTATACTGAATTCAGAATTTCCTGTATTTCAAGACGACAGAAATTTGGTCCTATTGTGTCTAAAATTATAATCAAATTGCATTTCGTTTGAAAAGAATGTCGATATTTAGATCTACAGGCTTGTAGAAAATATCTGACCTTTTCTTTCAAACGATTTTCCGAATTTGTTAGTGTCAAACAAGACACGTCTTATTTCTTTAACCCTTTACTACACAATACCAAGTTTTAAGCGAGTTTTAAGATGCTAGTACCAACATTTTCTCCCTTTTTTCCCACTATGTTTTCTATCCCGTCACGGCCAAAAAGCACCAGCCATAACCGTCTGCAAATGCTTTCTGTTTTTGAACAACTTCAGGTTTTTTTTTTTTTTTTTTCCCTCTTCTTTTGATAAAAAGTTAATGGCATTTCTTCATTAGGATAGATTTATACGTCTTAATCTTATTGAATTAAACAAATCGGGTAAAACGTCCCAATTTCTGTTATTGAATCAGGGGAATAACTGTAACAAATGTAAAAGACGGTTATAATAATAGTACATGTTCGTATTCCGTTGCTATAATTTATACCGAACCAAACATTCTTCGGCTGGTTAGCGGAAAACTGTCGATACAGATTTAGTTGAAACAATGAGGAGAAATTACTTTGAAAGGCTACAGGCATTATAGGTAAACGTTTCAGCATATTTAATTTTCATTTTATTTTTCATACATCTAATACGTCAAGCAGGACAGATGAACGGCCAGAAATGATTCGTCAGGTTATGGAGGTTTCGTCTAACTACGAGTTCGTCCAAATGAAAACGAAATTAGTGCAGTCCTGCAAGCCTTGGCCCGGTTTCAGGAAAAATCTTAAGTCTCTTATTTTGATCAAGTCCGATAAAAGACTCGTTTCGCAGCTTAAGTTGACTTTGTTATTTCAGAAACATTTCACGAACATTAACAGACTTTAGAAACATTTTCAAGTCCAAAGTTGACACAGCGTTTCAGACTCAGCTCAGCTAAATAATACACTTAAGTCATTTTAACAGACTTAAGTCCATTATTTTTCTGAGTTGAGTGTGAAATGTTGTGTCAAGAGTTGGGAATGTTTTTTAAGTCTGTTAATATCAGTAAAATGGGTCTCGAGTAACAAAATTCAACCAAGTTGGAAATGGGATCCATCAGCAGACCTGAGCAAGATAAAAGACTGAAGTTTTTACATGAAACAGGGCTCTGCTGTTTTGACAGGACTTAACAAAATGTTTGCTTTATTTTAATTGCAGACAATAAATTCATGTGACTTTAATGGAGGGAAAGACTTTAAAATTGTTGAAAATAGTGGGGTAAGGAGAAAATGCTGGTGACCAGCATTTTTCCTTTTATCATGGTATGTTTAAAGCTTTCTTTCTCAAGTAATAGAAACATGAGATTATGTGGAAAAGGGTTCTTACAGGCTGAAATGCCTAATAATGATCAAATATGATTTTTAAATGTTGTTAAAAATTATTGTCATAAAATATACTTTCATTGATCTATAAATTTCTCAGTTTTTGTTCAAATCTAAGATCAGGTAAATTAGACAGGTGTGGTGGTAGAATGTCCTCCTCTCACATTAAAAGTCCTGAGTGAATCCTGTTATGAGTAGGGTCAACCTTTTGAACCATCACACTCATGGAGTGCATACTTGTTAACTCTTTACCACACAATCCCGCGTTTTAACGACCCTGAAAAAGAAAGCTTTTGAAAACATTGTGGAAAAAGGAGAAAATTCTGGTAACCAGCATTTTCTTCTTTTCCCACAATGTTTTCTTCACTTCCCAAAACAAATTTCAATTTTTGGGTTACAATTATTTTGTCGTCTGCAAATGCTTTCAATTCGGACCAGTCTAAAATTTTGTCGTTTGGTAAAGAGTTAAGGGGCAGCAATAATCAACACAGATTGATATAAGTTGTTAGAACTTGTTTCATAATTAATTAATATTAAATGAATATGTTTAGACTAAACCTGGTGCATAGCCACCTACGGGTGAGTATGGGACTGAATTCACAAGAAAAATTGCACAAAATAGCCCCTGAATGTTCACCTCTGCAATAAAAAAATATTTCTACACTGAAGATGTCTGTTGGGTTTATTTGGGGCCCTAAGGGTTAACCTCCATGCCCTCCCATGGGACAAAGTTTTGTGAAACCAATATGAATATTAGACTGCTAATATCCCAGCAAAATGATTGCTTTCTATTTAAGTTAACTGTCTCATAATTAACTACTTAACTCTTTACCAAATGACAAAATTTTAGATGAGCCCAAATTGAAGGCATTTGCAGACGACAAAATAAATGTGACTGAAAAATGAAATTTGTTTTGGGAAGGGTAGAAAACATTGTGGGAAAAGGAGAAAATGCTGGTTACCAGCATTTTCTCCTTTTCCCCCAATGTTTTCAAAAGGCCTCTTTCTCAGGGTGGTTAAAAGTCAGGATTGTGTGGTAAAGAGTTAACAGACCTCAACATTTTAGACTGGTTCATTATAAGAGAATTGCAGAAGACAAATTAGTTGTGGCAGAAAGAATGCAATTTGAATTTGATGGGGCATAAACATTGTAGGAAAGGGAGAAAGTGCTTGTTAAGAGCATTTTCTCCTTTTCCCAAAATGTTTTCAAAAGCTTTCGTCGTCAGAGTCTATAAATAAAGGATTGTTTTGTAAAAAGTTAATTGGATGATTACATCAAAATGGTCTCTGATGTATGTCCCATTAGACTTGGATTGAAGTGTATTTGAATTATTAAATTTTGATGGAGATTAATGGGTTTCTTAGTATGTATTTGACATGGAACATGGTTTTTCAGCTGAACAATTTAACTTTTCACAAAAAATGCCATATTTTACAACCCTGAAATTAAAACTTTTTGAAAACATTATAGGAAAAGGAGAAATTGCTTATAACCAGCGTTTTCTCCTTTTTTCCCCACAATGATTTCTATCCATTCAAAGACGAACCCTGTTTTTTGAGCTACGTTTAATTTGTTGTCTGCAAATGCTTTCATTTGGTCATTTTGTAGGGTTAAAATTTTAGTACCTTATTTTCCATTTCAGTTTCAGGTGTGTTGAAATACCAGAATACTCCAATCAGATATTCACAAAATATAGACTGAAATCTGCAGACCAAAATGGCAGAGGTATGAATCAAAGTTTTATTGCTTATAATTTTCATGTGGCGGATTTGATATTCTGTTAGGCCAGTGTCTGTACTCACCAACCATTCTCGATTTTGACAGTAACACAACTGCTGAACCATTTGATTTAGCCAATCAGAAGACGTTTTAGGTTAGAATTTAGAAAATCCTCCAGAATAAGACTAAGAATGTTCTTAAGAATGTTTTGTGAATACAAACCAAATGCGCAGTAACTGAGTGATTTGCTCATAGCTGAGGCTGATTCTTCATTTGGTACATGTGCTTGCTTTATAACATTTACAATTTTTTACAGGCCCAGTAGTGGCACAAATACCAATGCAGGTGTTAAAATGCAATTAAACTTAAATCATACCATTTAAAGAATGGAAAATATTGTGAAGATGACAATTTGTTACTGATAATTTGTGTGGTTGGTCTAAATGTTAGTCACCGACAGAAAAATGAAATTTAAAATCAGGCAAAAAGTAAACAAAAGATAGAGTGATCTGGCAACTTTTAATCTATACTCAGCCAAAAAAGAAAGTACCAACTTTTTAAACCTTAATATTTCATTTAATATTGTTTTATCACAAATATAAATAATAAGCAATGTACAGGTAATCATTGGAGCACCTGTTGACCTAAGTTTGGTCAGTAGTAAACGATGCTGTTCGGCAAGAGACTCGATTTAGTGAATTTGCATGTGCTTCTAGTGCGGCACAGGTCGATATCCGGTGAAAGAATCTGACCGCACCGATTGACGGTAATAAGTCACAAATGAATAAAATCACACAAAAGCAAGTAAAAAAAAATGCCTAGATTAAATAAGGATCAACGAAACCAAGCTATTGGGATGCTGAATGCAGGTACGTCAGTAACTGCATTATCCCGACTCGCCTTATTGTGATTAACGGGAATATCAATCCTCAGAATTACATCAATGATGTTCTAACACTAGAGGTTATCCCTTTCCTTCAGCGCCATGGTCAAAATGTCACTCTAATGCACGATAACGCCCACCCCCATACGGCTGCAGCAACTTCGTGTTCGAACAAATCACGCAGTCAACATGGTAAATGACTTAGCAGCAGCGTTACAAGGTGAATGAAACAATTTGCCTGCACCTTTTATACAGCGTTACGCAAACAGTATGCACCGCCGAGTCACGACGTGCATTGGACAAAATGGTGGACACATGAGATACTGACTCCGAATTCAAAATTTAAAACCCATTTTGGGTGCTTAAACCTCATTCAAAATGAAATTTAAACCTTTCTTGTTGGTGAACCTAGTGTTATCGAAGAAAGTGTCATTTTTTAAATCAACCCCTATGTCATTTCGCTCAATATTTTTCAGTGAAAGAAATAGCGCATCAACTACAAATTTTCACAGAATGTCAGAAAGGAATTGTTCTTTAATACAGATTAAAAAAAAATAGTCACAAAATTTGCTAGTTCCTAGTATATAGATAGAAATATACAATGGGTACTTTCTTTTTTGGCTGAGTATAGTTCTGAAATTCATTTCTCTGTCACCAAGATTTTCTCCTTTTCTAATGAGGTGTTAGAACTACTGTTTCAAAGACAAATCCCAGCATTTGAGCCATTTTCAATTTGTTGTCTACAAATGCTTCAACATTTTACCAAACGACAAAACGTTGGACTTGTACAAATTGAAGACATTTGTAGATGACAAGTTAAATCTTGCTCAAAAGTTAGAATTTATATGTGAAAGGATAGAAAACGTTGTTGGAAACAACAGAAAATACTGGTTACCAGCATTTTTTCTTTTTCCAACAATGTTTTCAGTAGCCATGTCTGTCAGGCTTGTAAAAACTCTGGATTGTGTGTTGAAGGGTTAAATTTGGACAAGTCTGAAATTAAGTTGTTTTGTAACGAGTTGATTGAACAACTTTCGTAACAAGTATGAGTTTTAACAAATTATTGATTATAAATTCAATACTGTCTCCCAATATTTGTTTAAATAATTTTTTTCATTCTTTTCCTGCTTCCATGAACTTTGCTTTGGTCCATGGATAGGAGAAAAAATCTAGGGTTCTAATAGTTTGCAATATGTAGGTTTTTTTTTTTATGTTTTTTAGCATTTACATGTATTTTATTTCCACAGATTATTACTTATAGAAAATAGCTTTTTGATAAATGTTTGACAATATCAGTGCTCAGAAAATATTAATATATTGCTGAAAATTGCTTTGGTTTAAATCAAGATTTTTTTTTGTGGCTTAAATCAAGATTTTTTTTCTTTGACTGAAAAAAGAATATTATGAGAAAAGGAGAAAATGCTGCTTACCAGCATTTTCTCCATTTCCCACATTTCCCACAAAAGCCTCCTCTGTCACAGTTGTTAAACTTGGCATTGTGAGGGTAAAGGAATGAACTACAAGAATTAGAAAGACTTTAACTAATTCCAGCCCATAGTAACATCCAAATATTGCAATTTCAAAGTTCTTTTTGACCAACCATACTAGAAAATGTAGATCTAAGATCAGGCTGCACATTCTGTGACAGTCGTCTGATCTCGATCATCACTGTCTGCAAAAGGGCACTCAGTTATGCTTAGCTGGGCTAATGGTAAAACACAAAGCTATTTGGCATGCGATAGAAAAGACAAAATGACTGGCCATTCTTTGTAATGTTGCTTTAATCCTTGGGCTGCTAATTGTGACTCAAGGACCTTTTGCGGACGGTGTAGATCAAGATCAGACTGCAAAGAATGTGCAGTTTGATCTTGGATCTACACTGTCCAGATAAGTAGATATCGTCCCCCTGCCAAGAATACCTTTGAAATAACAAAATTTGAGTTTTTTCTATCAGTTTTAAAGTTTCATTTTATTTATTTAGCAGGATAAGGGTTAATTCTGAATATCTCTATACCAAACAATCTCAAGTTTCACCTGCCCTGGTAATGTGGCTTCAAAAAGCATTGTGGGCAAAGATAAAATTGTGGGTCACCAGCATTTTATCCTTTTCCCACCAAGTGTTATACATGTATTCTTTTGGAGGAATAGTTTTCATTTGTGGTACATTTACTTTGCTGTTGGCAAATGCCTTCAAAATCAGGGATTTTCCTACCATTTCTGTTTTTTACTCTTGTCCAAAGGCCATAGCATTTTGAAAAAAAAAAAAGGAAATGTAAATTTTTCACTGTGTAAATTTTGTTTTGTTCTTTTAACCCTCAACAAAATGACAAAATAAATGTGATTGAAAAATTGAAATTTGTTTTCGGTAGGGTAGAAAACATTGTGGGAAAAGGAGGAAATGCTGGTTACCAGCATTTTCACCTTTTCCCAGGATGTTTTCAAAAGGCTTCTTTCACAGGGTGGTTAAAAGTCGGGATTGTATGGTAAAGAGTTAAAGGGCCTTTCACGAATATAATTGCCTTTGTGGCCAGTGTACATCAAGATTAGGCTGCACTAAATGTGCAGCATGATCTTTGATCTACACTGTTTGCTTTGCTCAAACTCCAAAGACAAATGAGAAAATTTTAAGCTTACCTAAATTAAAAGCTTTTGTAGACGACAAAGTAATTGTGACTAAAAAATTGAAAATTAGTTTTGGAAGTATAGAAAACATTGTGGAAAAAAGGAGAAAATGTTGGTTTACCATCATTTTCTCCATTTCCCACAATATTTTCAAAAGGCCTTTTCTGTAGGGCCATTAGTAAAAGATTAAAAAAAAAGGGAAAAGATAACCTATTTTATGGAAATTTTATGGAACCGGTATTAGGCCCCAAATTTTAGTTAGGAAAATCCCTGGATATGAACAAGTAAAAAATTTTGTTGTTTGGTCAAAACCTATATCAAAGGTTTCAAAGCTGTGAAGATATTCAGAACTCAACAATTGTAATATGAGACATTCTTTGTCAAAAGGGGGCTTAATACATCTGCAAAAAGTATCAACTCATGTCAGCCTGGGCAGTCCATGCAGGCTGACATGGGCTGAAACTTTTTGCTATCTTAAAATTTTCTGCTTGTCATAGGTCCAGTCTTCATTATGATTCAGTTGATTGTTAAACAAAATGAATTTTTGGGGTCCATAATAATGTGATGTCTTGCTTGGTATAACGCATAACGAAGATGTATCTAGCCCCTTTTTGCCAGAGCATGGCTTATATGATAAAACAGTTCTGTATCGCTTATATCGTTCTATGTGCATGGAATTTCAATGATTATTTACGTAATTTCTTTTCTTTTTATCATTTTTTTTGCCAAATCAGAAAGGACAGGTGAAGTATTATAAGCTCTCACTATGGATGTTGGGTTTACACTTTACATTTAACTCTTTACCATACAATCTAAAGTTTTAACTTCCTTTAGAAAGAAGGCATTTAAAAACATTGTGGGAAAAGAAGAAAATGCTGGTACCCAGCATTTTCTCCTTTTCCCACACTGTTTTCTGTTATCTCATGAACAAATTCCATCATTTGAGCCACATTTGTCTGTAAATGCTATGAGATTGGACAAATCCATTTTTCTGTGTGTGTGGTAAAGGGTTAACCATCAAAGCACCTTTCACAGTCACCTCTGCAGCTGGTGTAGATAAAGATCAGACTGAACAAAATATGCAGTCTGATCTCTGTTGTATACTTTGGGTTTCACATAGACCATCTGGGCAAGACCAACCTTTGAATAGTAGTTATTTGGGTCTTTAGACTGAAAACGTCCATTGAATTAATATCCGGCTCTAAGGGTGAATCTTTACTAACAGACCTGTTTTTTTTTAATGACCTGGAAAAAGAGAGCAATTGAAAACATCATATGAGAAGAAGAAAATGCCTGTAATCTGCATTTTCTCATTTTCCAACAATGTTTTCAGCCCTTTTCAACCAAGACAAGTCACAATATTTTGGTTGTAATTTTTTTTTTTTAGTGTGCAAGTGCTTTTTATCAGAACTTGTCTAAAATTTTGTATTCTGGCATGGTATTAAATATTTCCAATTTTCTATTAGAGTCTTATTAACCTTTTACCACAGAGCCACAAATGACCCTGGAGAGAAAAGCCTCTGAAAACATTGTTGAAAAAGGAAAAATAACTGCTGGTTCCCAGCATTGACATAATCCTAATTACTTCACAAGTCTTTGTCATTTATAACACCTGACTGTCCAACTATACATATACCTTCAATAACATTTTAAATTTCCGGTAACACAAAATTTGCCAGCTAACTTTGAAAAACTTACAGAAAGTGAAAGAAGTGAAGACCAGTGTCCAGTTTTAATTGTGAATGCTACATAATGTCCAAATGAATCATGATCAGTGGTAGTGTTATCGTCCTCATCGGAAAATTCTGTCATATTACATCTAATAATAACCCCCCTTTTGGAAAATGTGACACTCCAGGGGGTGTTAAAAAGAGAGAATATGGCATATATGTTTACCAGCACCACTGTCTATCTTTTTTAGCCCTTTACAGACTCATTTTGTGACTTGCACTGGGTTTGTTAGTTGAGATGAATTCCACAAACATTAACAAACTTCAGTAACATTGTCAAATCCTGAGTTGACACAACTCAGCAAAATAATGGACTTAAGTCTCTAACTGGGTAAGTCTGTTTATTTTGCTGAGTTGAGTGTGAAAGATTTTGTCAACTCAGGATTTCAGACTATTAATTAAGTTTGCTGACTACTGTTAAGTGTGTCTCAATAAAGAACTTGTCTTCTTTTTGAAAATAAAATGTGTTAGTGGATTTGAGCAAAATAAGGCTTAAATTTTTTCACGAAACTAAACCCAGGTAGGAATTCCTGTATTGTCAAAACTATTGGAGAAACTCGCTGTTGCAATATTTCTTTCAAGAATATATATGTTGTGTTGTTCTATGTGAATTGTTTCACAATCTGCGGAATGAGGTCTGTATTCACCAACCAATCTTAATTACAGTCTAAGTCAATTAATTCTAGATTTAAAAAGTAACGCAACCTTTGTTTGGTTTAGCCATTCAGAAATTGTTTTACTTTTGAATGTAGAAAATTCTTGAGAATAAGTATATCCTTATGAATAATCACTGAATACAGACCCTGGAAGGTAATTCTATGTTGAAGAAATAATTTGAGAAATTGGCTATAGTTGCAATATTTCTTTCTACATACATATATGATATACAAAGTCGTTTCATGGTCAAATTCCAGATAAAAAAAGTGGAACTTTCTACCTGTTGGGGGCCATGAGAAGTTTTTTATTACCACACAATCTAAAATTTTAATGACCGTTGCGGAGAAGGCCTTTGAAAACATTGTGGAAAAAGGAGAAAATGCTGGTAGGCAGCATTCCCATCATCTTAGCCACATTTTATTTGTGTCTACAAATGGTTTCAGTTTGGACTGGTATGAAATTTGTCGTTAGGCAGAGTTAGCTCCATATCAGATGACAAAATATCGAAAATGTTGAAGTATTGTTGCAGCCCCGTGGTAGTCCAAGTTGTCTGTGTTGTTGTCATTGTCGTGGGAGTCACACAAAGAAATTTGACATATTCGAAATCATAGATCTCTCATTCCTGAAGAAATTAAACTCAAACTTGGGCTAGTTGTTAACCATCAAAAGGGGGGTCAAGTTCAGCCAACACAAAGGGTTGGTAACCATCCAAAAATTTTTGACACAACTATGTCCCTGTTTCAGCATAAAAATTTGCACTGAGAAAGCACTGGCAACTGAATGTTTGCAGCTGTGTGCATTGTTCTTGTTTATTACATTTTCAATGGTGGTCATCGAAATCACTGACTTTGAAATTGTTTTGTATTGTGAAGGCTATTTGATAAGTGTAATTTTATTATACCAACATTTTAGGTTGAACGGAAACAACTGGATCGGTATATTCAGTTGGAAAAAAAAATTGTTGAGATGGAGAAAGAGGGTAAATTAAGGCAATATGAAGAAATAACACGACAGATAGAGGATGTATCACAAACCATTCAAGCTTTGGAAATTGATATCTCACAGAAGGAAATGCAAACGTAAGTAAAGTGTTTAGATTTATTGACATGATGCAAATGTAAGTCAAGTATTTTTTTTTTTTTAATTTAATGACTTGTAAAACAAGTGGAAAAAATATTCCTTCACCATCACAAATGAGTTAATGATGTAACATTTCATGGTAGAGGTAACATTTCTAACAATTTATAGTTGATTTTTAACAATGATTACAAATTACCATATTACAAACTCTGTGGTGTAATACCAATTCTGTGGTGTAATGTCAATGACTATGTTATGTTTTTAGAATTTTAAGGGATGCCCTAAAAGGACTCTGAAAGCAAGAGGGCCATGATGGTCCTGTATCACTCATCTGTAATTAATCTTTTGCACCTCTACGAGAAAAATGATATAAGAGTGTCAAAACATGATGTTTACCTTTTACCAAACCAACCCTTAGTTTAGTTTTCATGACCCTTAGGAGGCAGGTTTTTGAAAACATTAAGGGAAAAGAAGAAATGCTGGATATTTTCAAGCAATGCATGTTGTTATGAGACACTATTTTCAAGTTTGAGAGTTAAATGGAATTAGCCTGCTTTGAAAGTTGCCTGTACCTATTGTAGGATTGGACAAAGAATGTTCTGATAACTGACTGGATTTCTTGCCTGTAAATACCCACAACAGTCATAATATTCCAGAAATGTTAATTCAAGAAATGCTTACTTCCCAAGTGCCTATTTATTGCAGCTAAAAACAAGAAACCAGTCCAGTCTAGGATTGGAACTAAAGTGGGCGTAAAGTAAGCCATGATAACTAAGGATAGTTTGATAATATTTTTGGAATTTGAGCTATGAAATTCTAAGATAATTCCACTCTTTTGGGGTGCATATTCAGCCAAAATTGGAGAAAGAAAATTCCTGAGTTCATTTTTTTAAAGATCATACATGGCTCATTACTCGTTGTTTATTGTTAATTTTAGTAGATTTAATTTATGTGCTCTTTTTAGCTCACTGGAGAACCAAGTGCTTATGGTGAGCTTTTATGACTGCCCTTTATCTGTCATCGAAAATTTTTTCAAATATCTCCCCTGCTTAACCATGAGGCTGATCTCAACCAATTTCACAGGAATGTTGCTTGAATCAAGGTCATTTGAACTTGTTCATAGAATTAGTTTCCAAGCAGAACTCAGGTTGCAATGGCAACAGAAAGGGGAAAATTTGGTAAATCTTTTAAAAAATCTTCATTTCCAAAACCATACAGTCTAGGACTACTAAATTTTGCATGGAGCTTCATCTATTAAGCCTATACCAATTTTAGTCAAATAATGTTGTTGTAATATTTGGTTTGTAGCTATATCTTGTACTGTATCATCTAGTAGGCCTCTTCCAAGTTTGCTCAGCAGATACTCTAAGTGTTAAAACTGGCCTTGCCCCGGGGTTAACAAGTTTTACATTAACTTGTATTGTTTGAAACTTTGAAAATCTTCTTGTTGAGAATGGACATGCTCAGAGCAGTAATATTTGGTATGTAGCATCATCTAGAGGCCCTGTACCAGGTTTGTTCAAATGATGCCCCTTGGGACAAAATTGGCCCTGCCCCTGAGGCCAGAAGATTTGCATGGTCTTATTTAGTGTAAACTGAAAACCTTCTTGTTCCAAACAGGAAGGCCTAGAGCTGTAATATTTGGTATGTATGGTGCAGTGCCATCTAGTTGGTCTCTGAAAAGTTTGTTCAAAAGATACTCCTAGGTTCAGAATTGGCCCTGCCTTGGGGTAAGAAGTTTTTAATAGGTTTGTGTAGTGAAAACTTTGAAAATGTTCTAGTTCCATCCTAAAAGGTTTAGAGCTGTGATATTTGGTATGTAGCATTATCCAAGTCTGCTCAAAGGTACCCCTGGGGGGTTTGTCACAGGTTTTATGTTGGTTTACACAATGAAAAATGCTATGTAGATTCTTGAGGCCATGTTTTAATCCAGTGCTTATGAGAGTTGGTCAGAATGTTTGTCTTGTTGATATCTCTATGGGTTGGAAAGTGAGTCACATTGAGTAAAAAAGTAGGTAATTGGAAAAAATCCAAGGAAACCCTTGACTATACTCATGAGGCCACATTTTCACCCCAGCACTAATGACAGCTGGTTCAGGATGATTGTCTTGTTAATATTTTGTAAGTTTTACATTTTGTGATGATACCTGAATTGAGTTTGATAAAGAAGATCACTGCGATGAATCTAAGCAAAACCTTTTGTATGATTCAAAGACCAAACTTTCAGCTCAATATATGTGAAAATTAATCAGAATGTTTATTTTGATGATGATTTTGAAACTGAGTCACATCTGGTCAAATAGTAGGACACCTCAACAAAATTTAGAGAACCATTGTGTACACTCTAGAGGCCAAATTTTCAGCGAGTACACATAAAAGTTGATCTGAATGTTTGTCTTGATATGATATGTATGTGATTGAAAATGGGTCATGTCAGTGCAAGAAGAAGGTCGCTGAGACAAATCTTAGGGTAAAAATGTAAAGTATGTACACTTAACAGGCCACATTATCAAGCATATTATGCTCATGAAAGTTGGCCAGAATTTTTGTCCTTTTGATATCTCTGATGAGTCTGAAAATGTGTGACATCTTGTCAGAAAGTAGGTCACTAGAAAATATCTTAAAAAATGTTAAATCTCTATAGACCATGATTTCAGATCAAAGCTTATTACAGTTAGTTAAAATGTCTAATTCAAGTGATATAATTCTTTCAAAGGTACATTAGCTCTTGTGACAAATTCATGGCTCTCTTCTTTACATCTTTAACCACCATGAAGATGAAGGCTTTTGAAAACATTGTTGGAAAAGCAGAAATGCTGGGAATCCAAGCATTATCTCCTTTTCCTACCATGTTTTCTCCTGTTTAAATGATAAATCCAGTTATTTTGGGATGAGTCCTAAATAATTTCACACTGTAAAGAGTCAACATTTTACCACATTATAAAAATTCTGGACATGGCCAAATTACAAGTGTAAGCCTACAGCAAATCAAAAGTTGCTGAAATGAAGGTTGTGATCTTTGGTAGGCAAGAAAACATGGTGGGAAAAAGAGAGAATGCTAGTAACCAGCATTTTCTTCTTTTCCCACCATGCTGTAACTCTTTACCACATAACAAAATTCCAGACTAGCCCAAATTGAAGGCATCTGCAGACGACAAAATAGATGTGACTTAAAAATTAAAATTCATTATGGGACAGATAGATAACATAGTGGGAAAAAGGAGAAAATGCTGGTTACCAGCATTTTCTCCTTTTCCCACACTGTTTTCGAAAGGTTTGCTTTTTAGGGTCGTTAAAAGTCGGGATTGTGTGGTAAAGGGTTAAAAAGTCATTTTCCTCGGGGTGGTTTACCCACAGGATTATGTGGTGAAAGGCTAGGATTATTTGTCCTACAGGCAGAAAGAGAAAAAAGATGTGGATAAAATGAAAGCACCTTCCATCAGGGAAATGTTTAAAAGCCAGGAGGCCTTCGATAAAAAACTGTCAGAGGAGGAGGTATGTTCTTTTTTTGTGTTAACACTTAGACTGTGTTGAATAAATAAAACACAGATTTCTACTCAATACTAAAAGCCCAAAGATTGTAGTTTTAAAGTTGATTTCACTGGAAAGAAAATACTGTATTGGACAGTGTAGATCAAAGATCAGACTGCATGTTCTGTGTAGTCTGATCTTGATCTACAATCTCCACAAAAGGTCATTGAGTCACGCTTTGCAGCTTGACGGTTAAGTTATCCCAGCTTGACCTTGTCATAATCTGTAGGTCCACCTTGGAAACTTGGCTATTTTTTCCCTAAGGCAAAAATATGCATTAAGTATTGTATTTATTAACCCATACCACACAGTCATGATTTTAGCGACCTTGAGTGAGAAGACTGTTGAAAACATTGTGGGAAAAGGAGAAAATGTTGGTAACTAGCATTTTCTTCTTTTCCCGCAAAGCTTTCTACCCTTTCAAATTCAAGTCCCATCATGTGATCCAGAGAGATTGTATTGTCTGTTTATTGAGGTACGATTGCCGTGCTGATCCATATATCAAGACAGTAATGTACAGGGCTTGAAACCAGGGGGTTGCTGGTTTGAATCATCAGCTCGGCCAGTTTTGTTCTGAGGGTTGATGATATTCATTGCCATAGGATTCATTTCTATCTCACCACTGATCATTGTTTTCATCATGGTTATGTGGGAAAGCAGCCAGTGACTTGGGAATAATATTGTAAGATGTACTGATAAAAGATATTCCAGGAAAGCTTGGGTAGGAGCAGAGGGTCCAAATGTTCCACTTCCAAAACGGCCTGGTCCAAAACGTTCTACATTACTAAAAGGGTCCACTTCAATGGGTAGTGAAAAGGCCCATCCTTGAAATATGACTTACTGTCATTAAACTCAATTTTTATCAGACTGAATAATAAAAAGCTCTTACTCTTATCTATTTTTAACCCTTTACCAAACAGCAAAATTTCACACTGGTCCAAATTGAAAGTATTTGCAGACAACAAAATAAATATGACAGACTGAAAAGTTAAAATTTGTTTAGGGAAGGGTAGAAAACATTGTGGGAAAAGGAGAAAATGCTGGTTACCAGAATTTTGGTATTTTCCCACAATGTTTTTAAAAAGGCTTCTTTCTCAGAGTTGTTAAAAGTCGGGATTGTGTGGTAAAGGGTTAAAACTGAATTTTTTTTCCAGAGTTTGACCTTGATTCACGTACTTGTGTGAGTTGTACTCTGCATTCCTGTCAGATGTAAACTGTCATTGTGTCCTCGTTGTTTCCGCCCCATGTTCTTTTCTCATAATAAACTGGCATTCTTTGAAAATATATATATTTTTGAGTATGTTTCCTTAAAGTCTGATCACTTTCTGCTGTGCACAAATTAAAATGTGGAAAGTGACTTTCTGGAAAGGAGAACAGGAATGTCTCCAGGAATTTGTGAAAGCAGACCATCTCTCTTGATTTACATGATCAAAATTCATATCATTAGTAAAATACATAAAAACTAATTTTGTGATCAAAATGAAGATAAACAACTTCAATGAATAACAAAACATGTCGGCCGTTTTGGTGATGGGCTGTTTCAGCGCTGGCTGTTTTGATACAGGGCCGTCTTAGAAGTGGTAACTACCATTCCTGAGTAGGTGCAGAGGCTGCCACATTTTAACTGACATTGGAAATGGCGGTAAGCATCATGCAAACAAAACAAATAATGTTATAACAGTGTCAGTATAATTATTCACAGGAGGAATACCTTGCAGCCAAAAACAGCGAAGAAGTGTTGAAAAAAAACTTGGAGGGCCTTAAAAAACAAAAAAAAGATTATGAAGAGAAAGCTGCTGAATCGCAAGGCCCAGCAAAAGAATTGAAAAGCTTGTATGAAGAAAGAGACAACCTTCTCTGTAAGAATTTCTTATTTCTTATCTTATATATTTGCCAACCACTCTAAATTGCATTCTTTTAAAGGATAGAAAACAACTTTGCAATGAAGAAAATGATGGTTATCAGCATTTTTGTTTTGTTCTACAATGGTATCAAATGGCTTTTTCTTCAGGGTAGTTGTCTGGTAAAGGGTGAAAAAGCCAATAACAACCTTGTTTGATTAAACCACAAACATTGACCATACCTGACGTTGTTTACCGGAAGTGTTGCTCTGTTTCTGAATTAAGTGTTGTTTTTTTTACATTCGGGCTTGTATAACAGTTCTGATAAATAGCCTCACAGGGCAGGGATTGAACCCAGGACCTTTATGTCCCAAGCTGAACTCTCTACCAAGTCACTATAAAAGCTTAGCTCTATAGCAAGGCTGTATAGGTGACCCCTTGTACATATACAAGGTAAACATTTGATAGACCAGTTTACTACAGAAGATCAGGTATTTGTTAATTTATGTCTTTGCAGGAGTCAAACTCAATTCTATATTGCATGTTCAAGTTAGTCATTTAGCCAATTGAGCCTATGAGACTAAACAACACACCTGCACTTCAATAAATACTTTTTTTTGACTATTTGTGCTATACTAAACTTCACACTTGTGCTTTAGAAAAATAAACACTTTTTTTGACCCATTGTGTGATACTAAGCATTTTTTTACCCATTGTGTGATACTAAAAAAGCATGCATGTATTTTACATAAACACATTTTTTATCTTTGCGTTTTGGATTAACACAGCACACTTGTCAAATAAACACAATTTTTGGCCTATCGTATGACTCTAAAAACACACTTGGCCATTCAACTGTTCATCAATTGCTTGAGATATATCACCAAATCGTTTCGTCCATAGATGCTAAACAAAACCTTTGCATGGTATTTTGTGATATATCAAAAGCATTTGATAGAGTATGGCACAAAGGTTTACTTTTTAAATTACGACAACTCGGAATTTCAGAGCCCCTCATCAATTGGTTTGCAGACTATCTTAGTGGTCGAAAACAGTCTGTAATTGTAAACACTGTAATGTCAAGGTCAAGGTCAATAAACGCTGGTGTACCCCAAGGCTCGGTTCTCGGTCCTTTGCTATTTTTAGTAGATGTTAATGATATTTCAGAAAATCTGTTAAGTATTTCTCGTCTCTTTGCTGACGACACATCTCTTTCCTGCTCTGCAACACATATCCCAGACATTCAAGGTATCTTAAATCACTATCTCATTATAATCTCTCAGTGGGCCAAACAATGGTTGGTAACATTTAATCCCTCAAAGACAGTAGCAATGTTATTCAGTAATAAGAACGTTCAACCCCCAGATTTACTCTTTGATAATGAGGAAATTCAATTTGTAGATAATCACAAACATCATGGTTTAACTTTTAGTAGCAATGGAAAATGGCATGAACATATCAATAACCTATCTAAGTCTGCATCTAAATTACTTAGATTGATGAGAAGCCTGAAATTCAGATTGAAGTGGGAGTCCCTAAATCAAATATATATATATTGTTCTTGTGACCAATTGTAGAATATGCGTCATCAGTATGGGACAATTGCACTGCGACTGAAAAAGAAATACTAGAAAAAGTCCAAATAGAGGCCGCCAGAATAGTTTCAGGCGTAACTCGATCTATTTCACTAAACAACTTATATAAAGAGATCAGCTGGTTAACTCTTGACGACAGAAGAAAATATAAAAAATTAATTCTTATCTATAAAATTGTAAATGGTCTTGCCCCACCATATCTCAGTAATATATTTCCTTCACCGGTAAATTCCAGAACCCGTTATGCTTTGAGGAATGCAAACCAAATTGACTTAGTTGCTTGTCGCACTGACCTGTATGCAAAATCCTTTATCCCCTCTGCGGTATCACTATGGAATCAGCTTCCCGATAATTTAAAATCTTCTCCATCTCTATCAATGTTTAAATCCCGTATTCTACAGACCTTTTCCGTTTCGCAAGTACTAAGATATTGTTTTGTTGGAGAGCGTAAATTCTCCGTTTTGCAAGCTAGAATACGTAACAATTGTAGCGACCTGAAGTTTGATCTCTTTTCCAACCATATATCTCCAGATACAATCTGTAGATGCGGACATCCTGTAGAAAACGCCGAACACTATTTATTTCAATGCCCACTTTACATTGCTGCCAGAATTAAACTTTTCCATCAATTACGCCGGTTTCACCCTCTGAACATGTTACTTTTTGGATCAGACACTTTTAATTTTGAAGATAACTCTTTCATATTTACATCAGTGCAACTCTATATAAAAGAGTCAGATAGGTTTAAGTAATGTCTCGCTGCACTCATTCATTTTCATTCGATTTTCAGGGCTGGTATGCCCGAGGAACAGCGTTTTTTTACTTTGACATCAGACTGATGACACTATAGTATTGATTTCTATATTTTTCATTAGACGCCATTTCGTAAAAAGTATCTCATGACTGGAATATCAATACCTTCTATACCTTAAAACGAAATTTTTGGATTCAAGACTGAATATAAGCACCATCTAGAAGGTATTAACCTGTGTAAGAAACCATAAGGGAACGGCCGAACCTAAGTTGTTAGAACTTGTGGCCAAACCCCTTTGCTAAATATTTCTGTGTTTGTATGTTATAAATATGATTTTGTACCAAAATGGCAATAAAATATGTTTAAACTAAACTTGTGCATTTGATAAATGAACACATTGTGTGTTATACTCCCCTTCACTGTGAACAGGGCAACCTTCACCAAGCAATCACGAGTTTTAATAATCCAGACAAAGAAAGCTTTCGAAAACATTGTTTGGAAAACAGAAAATGCTGGTGATCAGGATTTTCTCCATTTCCCTTTAATGTTTTGTACTCTTTCAAAGACTAATTCCATTATTTGAGGCAAAATGAAATTGTCCCAAACCATGCACTTGGAATTTAGATGTCTAAAATTTTGTCAACCTGTCAAAGGTTGAAGTTGTGCAAAATGCATCTCAAAAGCCTGTAATAAATGCATAACTGTGTCAAAGATCTTTTGTTTTTTTGGCATGATTAAATTCAAATGATAAATAGTAATTTGCGATCAGTAAAAAATGTGAACATGTTTATTCTGCGATATGGTCCCTTATCATTCTATGTCTTTATCTTGATCCAGAAAAGCATGTACGAGAAATATTCATATTCAAGTATCTTTTACGCCGTCTATCTTTTTGAGAATAAACACTCTTAAAATTTGATAGGCTGTAAAATGATTTAGAATTTAGTCATCTATGTTAACATAGATGAATTACCAATATATGTGGTGTAAGGAATAAAGATAGATATCGAAAGTCTTTGATTTAAAATCAGAAATGTTGCAAATGATATTTTTTGTATTTTAGCTGATATTTTCAATGGAGAGTACGGAAGTGACCTTGAGAATCAACTGGAGGCCCAGTTTGACGACCTTATGGACAGAAAACAGCGTGTCAGTGTGGCACACTACAAATGGACAAACGCAAGGGTCTTACTTCAACATGCCGTTAATCAGCTCTGTCTTGCGGTCCGAAAATGGAAAGAAGTGCCAGGCTGCCAAAATCAGTATGTGAATTATTTTTTAGATGAACAGTTTGTACTTTAATTCTTTACCAGGTGTGAAAATATTTGAATTTTTCCTAATTGGAAACATTTGCTCTTGACAAATAAAACATAGCTCAATTGATTGGATTTGTCTTTGACTGGGTAGAAAAGTTGACAAAAGAGAAAATGCTGTTTACAAGCAATTTCCCCTGTACCATTAATGTTTTCAAAATATTTATTCCCCACAGTTGTTTAACTCATTACCAAACGACAAAATTTAAGACTATCCAAATTGAAAGCAGCTGCAGATAATAAAATAAATGTGACTGATAAAGTGAAATTTGTTTTAGGAAGGGTAGAAAACATTGTGGGGAAAGGAGAAGATGCCGGTTACCTGCATTTTCTCCTTTTCCCATAATGTTTTCAAAAGGCTTCTTTCTCTGGGTTGGTAAAAGTAGGGATTGTGTGGTAAAGGGTTAAACAGGGCATTGTATGGTAAAGGGTTGATAACATTAAACCAGTTAAAGCTGTACAGGCTGAAGGCCAGAAAAATGGCACGGTTCTATTGTCAGCCCATCACCTGTATGGCATGTGTCACAAGTTCATAATTTTATATTTCTCGTTTATTGGTGTGGCTAACCTTTGACACAAGTCGGCTGGTTTGTTTTTCATTTTAGTGGCCTTGAGCTAGTTCGGAAATGGTTTTCGTAAATCTATGTAAGCACATGCATTATAACAGAACTTAATGGTTCCTTTGCTTTATGGATACATGAAGTGCATACTCTTTTGCTGTCTGGAAAATTGTGAAAAAAGGTGATACTTATCTGTGTTATTCATTTCTCACTTTATTTGGCATATCATACAATCCAATACCATATTTATTGAATAATAGGCGAATAAGGCAAACACTTTTATTTTTTTATTTTGTCCTATGTTTTTTTACTTTGGCTGTTTTTTGGGAAAAAAACGTCAGAATGTAATCATAGGCTTTTTCTCGTCACTCTTCAAAAACTTTGGCTTTTGTTGACATCTCAGTCATTCCTGAAGATATTTATTTCAAGTTTAGGCTAGCTGTTAACCCTGTATCACAATCCAACAATACAATACCATACAATAATTTTATTCCTATCAAAGGCCTCCCACCTATAATACATCAAATGTGAAGTATAATGTACATTCAGAGTGAGCTGTTAACTCTGTCACTGCCAGTGTCACCTTAGATAGCTTTTGTGGATGGCTTAGATCAAGATCAGACTGCACAAAACGAGCAGTCTGATCTTTGATCTACACCTCCTGCAGAAACACCAGGAATGACATTTAAAAGCATAAATAAAGGTACAAGGACTTTTGTAATCATAACGAATTTAAACTACATATGGATAATTGAGCCATTAGACTGCTAAAGAAATGAACTGAATGACCCTTAGAAAGACAGCTTTTGATAACATTGTGCAAAAAAGGGAAAAAGCAGGTAACCAGCAATTCTTTTCCTTTCCATAATGTTTTTTACCCCATCAAAGACAAAAAATCATCATTGAAGCTAGATTTAATTTGTCGTCCGCAAAGCTTGGTTGAATCCAAAATTTTGCAGTTTGGTAAGGAGTTAAATATCAAAAGTGAGACCCAAACCAAAAGGGTAAGTAACTCTGAAGGTATTTTGACACAGTTATGCTCCTTTTACTGCACCTGAGCAATGGTACCCTTATTTGGTACTTTTGTTTGTCATCATGATAGATGTTAGATAACAATGAAAATTGTTATGAAATTTTGTTACAAAATTAACACTTTTTTGTCAAAGGTTATGGAACAAGATTTGGCTGGAGCAACAAAGGCTACTACACTTTTAGGTAGATTGAATGAAATTTTGAAGCTTGACATGTGGATGGAGTGTTTTAATTTTAATAGAAGGGACTGTTCATTCATTGGATTTGAACTGAGACTACTGTAAAGTCAGAAATGTTCACGTCTTGGAAACCTTAACAATTTTTGCATATTGATAAAAATAGTGAAGATATCTGCTAGCATAAATTTAAGTTATATTAAGGCATAACGGTATTTTACCTGGACTCTGGTTCATGTGGAACCAATTGACTTGTACTCTTGTCAACACCAGTGGGTGCCTTTTTTCATCAAAATCGACCAAAATACCAGTCTAGAGGCAGTCAGTATTGCCGAATAAATATTAAAAAATAGAGATTTATTAACTTGAACAATAAGTTAGTTTTACAGCACAAGTACTTTATCTTCCATGGAAAGGGAAAAATATGAACTGAAAATGTGAAGGTGTCCATAGACAAATAAACACACAAGAAAAAGTGTGTGTGTGGGGGGGGGGGGGGGGGGTTGCAGAATCAGGAGTAGAGATTCTTACTGTGTGTATTTCATGTGTTAAATTGTCTGTCACAATTTTTGGGGAAATTAGGACACATGGAAGGTCAGTATTTGGTAATGTGTGAAATTTTAGACGTGCACTAACATCCACTTTTACAGTGTATGAGAAAATTAAATTTAACCCTACATCAGACAACAAAATGTCAGACTTGACTCTTATGGAAGCATTTAGAGATGACACATGAAGTGTGGCTCAAATGATAGAATTCGTTTTGAAAAGTGCAGAAAACAGTCCACTTTGTTATCAAAAGCCTAGGTGCTCAGTGTCGTTAAAACTAAAAATTGCTTGGTTAAAGTAAAATCCTGGTGATCACTTACCAGGATTGTACACATTTTTTCTTTTGTGGTATGTCATCTCAAATTTTCCATTTAAAATGAGACAGCAGCATTTAGTGCCAACGCTTGGCTGCAGTTGCATTTAAAGAGAAAATTTTATGCTGAAAAAGGGAATACATTTTTTTCCTGTGAAAGCAAGTTCCTTTTTCCTATCTGTGTACATGTGCCATGCTCTGTGAAAAAGGAATTTAATGCATCTGCAAAAAGTATTGACCCATGTCACCTGTACAGTCTGCGCAGGCTGACATGGGTCAAAACTTTTTTTGCTAGTAATAAATTATTTGCATGTTCAAGGACCACTCTACATCACAATTTAATTGATTAACCCTTTCCCAAACAAGCCCTGGTTTTCACGTGTCTGCAGTATAAGTCTTTTGAAAACACTGTGGGAAAAGGAGAAATTGCTCGTAACGAGCAATTTCTCCTTTTCCCACAGTGTTTTCTACCCTTTTTGAGACCCTTCTGCCATTTTCATCAAATTTAAAATTGTCGTCTGCAAACTCTTTCAATATGGACCAGTCCAAAATTTGTCGTTTGGGAAAGAGTTAAAAGGCAAGATGTATTTTATGGATCCATTATTATGTGATGACTTACCACATATCATGCATTAAACCCCTTTTGCCAGAGTGCAGCTCATATCTTTATATAGAGTCCCTGTTCAGAATAATGGTTAAAAATAGTCTTTGTAATTTATCTTACCTCTGATTTTTACCAAAAAAAAATATCATTCTTAACTCTTTTGGTGCCAAATATATTAACTCGGCCTCTCTCAATGGCTGAAAATACAGTCCAGTTAAACTTTACTCTTTACCACACAATTCCAAGTTTTAAGGATCTGGAAGAAGAAGGCTTTTGAAGGCATTGTGAGAAAAGAAGAAAATGCTGGTAACCAGCATTTTCTTCTTTTCCTACAATGGTTTCAATGATCTCAAAGACAGATACTGTCTTTTGTGCCCCATTTTATTTGTTGTCTGCAAATGCTTTCAATTTGGACTGGTCTAGAATTTTTTTGTGTGGTAAAGAGTTAAAAAGTTTCTATGTTGTAGGCTTGACTTTAATAAGCAGACAGTATAGATCCAGAATCAGACTGCACATTCTGTGCAGTCTGATTTTGATCTATACTGTCCGCAGAAGTAATTGTTTTTCCCCATGGTGCTCAAAGGGCTAACTGTACTGTACACAATGTAGAATGAGATAGGTGGAATTTCTGTTTTTAGACAATTAGCATACACAGTTTGCACAGAAGTGAGAAATAACCTTGTTGCTGCAGTACAGAATGTCAACAGTACTCAACGATATTTACACACCATTGCATTCCCTTACTGTGAGCCAAAAGAGATGGAGACCCTTGGGCGGGCCATAAATCACATATACCTAGGTATTTTTAGAAAAGTTATATAGTGTCTATATATGGATGTTTATTGTCATACTATTTGCAGTTGTAATACCTTGCTTGAAAGGTCCAGTAGCGCCCAAAAGTAAATCATGCGGGTGTTAAAATGCATTTAGATTTAAAACATTCCATTCTAAAGTAAAGAAATTATTGTGATCATGACAATCTGTTATTGCACTGTTGGTCCAAGTGTTAGCTGCTGGCAGAAAAATGAATTTAAAATTAGGTAAAAAGTAAACAAAAGTTAGAGCAACTTTGCAAATTCTTTAGTTTTGAAATTTATTTTTCTGCCAGCAATTTACATTTGGACTTACGGTGCAATAACAGATTGTCATATTCACATTTTTGTCTTTTTAATTGGTATGATTTGAATTTAAATGCATTTTTAATACTTGCATTGTAGACCTTTTGCCACCACTGGGCCTTTAAAGAGCATTTCTATCAGAATTGTATCTGTATTAGTGCCTGATAAGCAAAATTAGATTTTTTCAGTCTTGGAAAAAAAACCAAGTCCAATTGAATTAAATATTATAGCTGCATTTTGCTAGAAAATTTCAATTCAGTGAAAAATGGCTTTTGTAAACATTGTGGGAAAAGGAGGAAATGCTGGTAACCACCATTTTCTCCTGTTCCTACGATGTTTTATACTCTTTCAGAGACAAAATCACCATTAAGGCTACGGTACATTTAAATTTTCATCCACAGCTGTTTTGAATTTGGACAAGTCTAATATTTGTAGTTTTGTAAAGTTTTAAGATTCTTCATACTAGACTATGGCACAGTGTTGATGCTTTGTTTGTGTTAAGCAAATTTAGTTCACAAATTAAATTTATTCACAAAGTTAGCTTTAGAGAAGAGTACAAGGCTTTGAATTTCGTTTTTTTTATTCACTAGCAAATTTTTACTCGTGGCTGTTTTTGCCAAGGGCTAAAACAAATATAAGACTGGCATTTTTTAAAACCCCTGTCAGCAGCATCTTTTGGTTATAGCATTACTTTTTTCATTAAAATTTTAAAATCAGTTAGCCCTCCCAGGTAGCTCAGTGGTTAGCGTATCGGACTTATGACCTGGTGGTTGTGAGTTCGATACCCGGTTGAGGCAAACTTTCTTTCTGGCGATTTTTCGCCGCTCACCTCTGATACATGTGAGGAAAGTAGCCAGTGGTTTTGGAAAGAAAGTTGTGTCTACTGGTGTGAGAAAGCCAGGAAACACATGGGTGCGTCACTGATTGCCACGATATGACCTGAACTGTTAAAATGGTATTTAACTCCAATACAAACAAAAATTAAAATGAGTGAGAGAAAGGAATTACAGCAAGCTCAAAACAACATTTTTCCTGTATAGTTCATTAGATATCTATTTTTCAGTGTTGAATTTGAGCAATAAATTTTAATTTCATTCTATTTGGTTATACTTATTTGCAATTGATTTTATTTAATTATCAACATAGGAGAAAGTTGCAATGTGTTCTGTTAGGTGTGCGAGTTCACAGTTCAATGTGCAGAGAATTTTGAAATTGCTTTGTTTCGGGAGACTTTCAGTTTACTGATATGATGCATTCTACTGTCTGCTCGCAGCAGTATGTTCACCAAATTTTACCAACGTTAATGTGTTCAGTTCTGTTACATAGGATGATATTGGGGATTTCTTTTCCCTCAATTCAGTATAGTTTAAAAAGCTGCTGTTCATAGGCTTCGAGGGTTTTCATCTTAAAGTTGGGTCTTCCTTGGTTTTTCCAATTCCTGATATTTTGTTGCATTTTTTGTTTGTAGAGCTACTGGAACAGCTTTGGTCAGCTTTGGTATGCATCGTCATTTGCCAGTGATCCTTTCTTTGGCCTTCATTTTATTTGGTTGGACACAAATTTTGTATAACATGCTAATCTTCTCGGATATGACGTTTATTTCATTTGCAGTTGCTAGGCAATTTACATGGTTATCTTTTTTAAATGCTTTTATTTTCAGTTGATTGGAGCTGAGAACCAGTGGACATTTTTGTCTGAATTCCCCCCAAAATCATAAATAGCCATCAAAGGACTTTCTCAGTGTGGCATAGCGGCCGTTTAGAACATAAAGGGTTACCTTAATTGTATTCACATGTACAATTTATGTCATTTGCTTGATTGACTTTGGATAATTTGTACTCGCATTTTTTTTTTTAAGTGGTTGAAAATTCAGCACACATTTTTCAGTTCTGACCCTCAGTGCTATCCAGTGTTTTCTGATATCGTGTTGTCTTACAGTTCTTAATGCTGCCCAGTATTCTCTGGTCTCTTTTTGTCTTAATTTTTAATGCCATCCAGTGTTCTTTGCCTTATGTTGTATTACAGTTCTCAGTGTTTTTCAGTGTTCTTGTGACTCATGTTTTCTTAACTTTTGATTGCTGTCCAGTGGCCTAGGGTCAAATGTTGTCTTTAGTTTTGATTTCTCTCCAGTGTTCTTGGTTCTCATGTTGTCTTTAGTTTTGATTGCTGCCCAGTGTTCTCGGGTTTCATACAGTCCTGTAGGTTTCCTCCTGTCAGGTGTGTCATGCTGTTTTGAAAATATTGTCAAAAGCATGACTGTTGTGTCTATTATCTCCTGCACTGCATATATTACCTTTCCATCAGAAACTGTTTTGAAGGCAATTACATTCTTTTCCATGAAGATTGAAACATTTACACCATCATTTGAGCAATTTCTACTGACCTTCCCCCTTGTTTTAAAAAGTGATACACCCATTTACGTACTGGAATGCACTTGAGAGCATTGATCTTTGAAAACTCTCTTCTAATCAGCATTGATTCTGGTGATGGAAAATTGGATTTGTCATCAAGGTACATGCAAATTTTACAATACACTCTCAGTTCAGATGTTTGTTAAATATATGGAAAGTTATAGTTTACAGTAGTGTCATACATAAATCTGTAATAAAATCTTTGATCTTTTTGCATGAGCATCATGTACATTGCTTAGAAATGTTGCCAGTCCAATGGTAAATGTTTACAGTACCTGCTTGTAAAAAAAGAGTACATTTTATCATCATGCAGAAAGGTTAAGAAGGTGTTTTGTGCACTTCAGAAATGGTCAACATAACTTTTGGCATATGACTGTCAGTAATTCATACTTTTTGAACAGTTCCAAGTAAGTTTAAACTGCTTTAGACTTAATTTATTAATAATTTCAAGTGAATTAGATATGTAATTTGTATACAGAAGGTAAACATATCATACACTTTATTTTTCAAATCAGTTAAACTCATTAATTTTCTAAAGTTTAAAAAAAAGTTTTAAAAAATCTGTTTACATTTGTAACAATCTCAAAAGTATATAAAAAACCTAGAGGCCCTTGAGGGCCTGAAGTCGCTCTACTGGCAGTGATTTTGCCTTTTTTCTGGCATACAGAGACAAACAGCCCACCTCCCCTCCGAAGAAAAAGGAGGTGTTGTTGCAACTGGGCTTTAACCCACTAAGAAAGCACAAGTGGGCATGATGAATTGTACAAATAGTGAAAAAAAAATTGAAGTATAATTTCTCAAAACCAACTGTTTGGAATCCAGCCAAATTTGATAGGGTTTCAGTACTCATTGTATTAAGCAATCCCTGCAAATTTCAAAGAAATGTGACTAATAACACAGACTGTGTTGAGTAAACAATACTAAGTCTTCAAATGGCTGCTTTTCCTAAAGTGATTGCTAGATTTTCTTTATTTAAAATAGAATTCAATCCTTTGATGATACAAATAATCTTTGCAAGTTTCAAAAGAATTGGATCTACAAAGCAATTGTGCAAGTTTCATGAAAATTCAGTACAAATGCGGAGTCGTTGTAGTGTAACCAAGAAATGTATATTTTCAAATTTAGATGGCTACTTTTCTGATACTGATTGTGAAATTTTTGTCAAAATCAATACGTTCAAGCTTTTGATGATACACAGCCAATGTGCAAGTTTCATGAAAATCCAACTACAAATACTGACTTCATCGTGTAAACAAGAAAAGTAAATTTTGAACTTTATATGGCTACTTTTCCCATACTGATAGTTAGTTTTTAATCAGAATCAATAAGGTTAAAGCTATTGATGAGATAAACTGTGCAAGTTTCACGAAAATCCAACCACGAACGTAGACTAAAACACATAAGCAAGAACAGGAAATTTTGAACTTTGAATGGCTACTTTTCCCATACTGATTGTCAGATTTTTTTCAAAATCAATAGGGTTCAAGCTATTGATGAGATAAACAGGCTGTGCAAGTTTCACAAAAATCAGACCAAACTGCAGACTTTATCGTGTAAACAAGAAAGTGAAATGTTAAACTTTAAATGGCTACTTTTCCCACACTGACGATCAGATTTTGTTCAAAATCAATAGGGTCCAAGCTATTGGTAAGATAAACAATCTGTACAAGTTTCACAAAAATCCATTCACAACTGCAGACTTTATGATGTAAACAAGAAATTGAAATGTTGAACTTTAACCCTTTCCCAAACAAGCCCTGGTTTTCACGTGTCTGCTGTACAAGTCTTTTGAAAACACTGTGGGAAAAGGAGAAATTGCTCGTAACGAGCAATTTCTCCTTTTCCCACAGTGTTTTCTACCCTTTTTGATAACTTTCTGCCATTTTCATCAAATTTAAAATTGTCGTCTGCAAACTCTTTGAATTTGGACCAGTCCAAAATCAGTCATTTGGGAAAGGGTTAAATGGCTACTTTTCCCACATTTATTGTCAGGTTTTTTTTTTTTTCCAAAATCAATAGGGTTCAAGCTTGACAAGTTTCATGAGAATCCGACCACAAATGTAGACTAAAACCCATAAACAAGAAAAGGAAATTTTGAACTTCAAAGGGCTACTTTACCCATACTGATAGTCAGTTTTTTTTCATAATCAATAGAGTTCAAGCTATTGATGAGATAAACAAACTGTGCAAGTTTCACAAAAATCTGAAAACTGCAGACTTTATCGTGTAAACAAGAAATTTAAATATTGAAATTTAAATGGCTACTTTTCCCACACTGAATGTCAGAATTTTTTCAAAATCAATAGGGTTCAAGCTATTGATATAATAAACAAACTGTGCAAGTTTCATGAAAATCTAACCACAAATGCAGACTTTATCACATAAACAAGAAATTGAAATTTTGAACTTTAAATGGCTACTTTTCCCACACTGTCAGATTTTTTTCACAATCAATAGGGTTCAAGCTATTGATGAGATAAACAAACTGTGCAAGTTTCATGAAAATCTGACCACAAATGCAGACTTTATCACGTAAACAAGAAAAAGACTAACGGACAGATGGAAAGACAGACAGATGGACGGACGACGGAAACCATGCCATGACATAAGCTCTGCTGGATTACAGCCAGTAGACCTAAAAAAAAGCAATGTTTTGTTAATGTTTCAATTAATGTTTTGTTCTAATTATTTTCAGATGCGACTGCCCCAGAGAGACATAGCCATGCCTTGAATTGCTATGATGTTACATACAAGCGAGCAAATGCTCTTTTACAGTGGTTCGATAATGTAAGTCATACTTTTGTAATGTTCCAAAATATTTTTGTTGACAAAAAATGATTTTATGGCCCAATCAAAATGATTTTGCCTGATAAATTATGAATGACTGTAGAAATTTAGATTTACAATGTGAATTCTTTCTCAGTTTATCTGATACTTTCTTTTCTTGACTTCAGTTGAGCAAATAGCAAGCCTCATGTTTTTCTTGCCATAGATTCATAAATGTTGAACATATCAAATGCAGACATTACAGAGCAGCCATTGCATTCTTGTTTTTAGAAGCTGAATACGGAGATCTAGATGCAGGATTTATCACTTAGACACTCATTTAAATTCAACTCTTTACCACAAAATCCCAAGTTTTAACGACCCTGAGAAAAAAGGCTCAAGAAAATGTTGGAAAAAAAAGAAAATGCTGGTAACCAGCATTTACTCCTTTTCCCACAATATTTTCCACCCTTTCTGAAACAAATTCAATCATTTAAGTTACATTTAATCTGTCGTCTGCAAATACTTTGAATTTGGACCAGTCTAAAATTTTGTCATGAGGTAAAAAGTTTAACCCATTGGGCTACATAGAACCACTTTTGGACCTTTTGCAAACAATATAGATCCAGATTAGGCTACACAGAACATGCAGTCTGATCTTTGACCTACAGAACTAGTGAGATTTAAACAGCTTTGAAATCACGATACTTTGGTATTTAACCACTGACTGGAAACATTTATTTTTCAGTCTAAGGGTTAACTCTTTGCAATACGACTTCTTGTTTTAACGCGTCTAAGGAAAGTGGCTTTTGAAAATGTTGTGGAAATGCTGTTAACTAGCATTATCTCCATTTCCAACCATGTTTTCTACCCTTTTTAAGCCAAATCCCAATGTTTTAGCCATATTTTACTTGTCTTCTGCAAATATTTTCAGTTTGGACAAGTTTTAAAATATTCAAAGGTGTGGGGTGGGGTGCAAACTGTAGTTGCAAAGAATGAAGCAATTTATACAGATCTGGTAATGACTGGAATCTTGCTCTTTGGAAAGGTCATAAACCAGACTATTCAGAAAGACTTAAAAGAAGCGACGCACTCAGCAAAAGAGATTGAAACTAAACTTCGAGCAGAAAGACTTCGTTTGATTCGTGACAAAGTTAAAGAAAGTGGAGGCAGTGTTGATGATTTAAATGAAGCAGGTAAGTTTTGTAAATGCTGCTTATTTAGTCCTGTATCCATCTAGGTAGGGTTTGAAAGATTGTTACTTTGTTAGGTCTGTATGGGGCTGGGTATGTTTTGTTTCTTAATTGTTTCTTATTGTGTTCTATAGTATATTCAAATTATTTAGTTCTGTAACCAGCTTGGTAAGGTCTGTATCACCATAGGCCACTGAAACTCCATTGGTCTATTACTGGATAACGAAATTTTCCGTATTGGACGTTGTTACTATAAATAGCACATTGGCGACTGCCTCTATATTGTATATTATTAGACAAAGTGTGCAACAAAATCGAAGAAAAAATTTACCCCTGTCCCATTCTAGAGATAATATTTAACCGAAAACACAAAAATAAATCTAGTTACCATTGCATATGGGTTCACAATGATTTTTCTCGTGTAGCCTAATTGTCGAAAGTTCCAAACAGCTCTTGTGATCAAGCTATAGCTCTGATCTAAAAAAAATGTAGAAAGCTTCTACATTTTCTGGATCGCCGTGCTCTGACATTATACAACTTATTATGACGGAACAAATGATGAATCACATAAATTGAGATCAAAAGACGGGCCAAATTTTTTACAAATAAATGGTAAATACGCATTTGAAAATATGCAAAATGGAAGATGAAAATTGTGATACATGGATTAGATGAAAAGATAAATTGTAACATATGAAATATTAATTAAATAATTTCATCAATATACCCACAAAAAAAAGATGTTTGTTTGAAAAAAATATTTCAGTTGTAATTTGCTGCAGGATAAACAGTTGTGTAACATCAGCACATGGCAATCCGGAAAATGTGGAAGCTTTTCAAAATCTTTAGATCAGAGCTATAGCTTGATCACAAGAGCCGTTTGGAACTATCGAAGGTAAGGGTATATAAAAAAATCATTTGTGAACCCATCTGCAATGGTAGCTAGGTTTATTTTTGCATTTTCGGTTATATCTTATCTTTAAAAGGGGACAGGGGTAAAAGTTTTCTTTGATTTCATTGCACACCTTGTCTTATTAAATACACTATAGAGGCAGTTGCCATTGTGCTACTTATAGTAATGGTGTTAATGAAAATTTGAGTATTGCGTGATATACAGGTGATGCACCAGTGTGCAAAAGTGTTCGATGATCAACCAAGGTAAAATTTTAGTGTTCCTTGATAGACTAATAGAGCTTCAAAGGCCTGTGGTATCACATTTGATATGTTATGTATCCGGCTAAGTAATCTATGTGGCCTGCTTGATCAGGTCTATATACAGCTAAGTTAGGTCTGCATACAGCTTTAAATGGTCTGTATTCAGTTTGGTTAGTTCTGTATCCAGGTAGAAGAGTAATGAATCAAGCTTGGTAAGGTCTATATTCAGCTTGGATACATCTGTTTTCAGCTTGGTTAATTCTGTGTACAGCTTGGTAAGTTCTGTATTCAGCTGGGATAGTTCTGTATTCAGCCAAGATAATTTTGTATGGAGCTTTGTACAGTCTATATCTAGCTTGATAATTTTGTTTTCAGGTTTAATAGTTCTGCAAACAGTTAGTGGGTAGTTCCGTATTCAGCTTGGTCAATTCTGTATGCAGCTTGGTAAGTTCTGTATTCAGCTGGTTTAGTTCTGTATTCAGCTTAGATAGTTATTCATGGAGCTTGCTAGTTCCTATATCAAGCTGGATAGTTCCGCATTTAGCTTGGTTAGTTCAGTATTCAGCTTGGTTAGTTCTGTATTCATCTAGGACAGGTATGCATGAAGCTTGTTATGTATATATTCAGCTGGATAGTTGTCTTTTCAGGTTTGTTTTGCCCAACCGAAGGTGAGGGGATACAGTTTTCGCATTGTCCATCTGTATGTCTGTCCCTCTGTCCTTCTATTCATCTGTCCATGCATTCATCCTTCTATACGGACAGATATCTTCTAAAATCCAAAAATCGATGAAACTTCATACTTGTGTTCCTTATGATAGCTCTCTGACATACTTTTTTTTTATTGAATGCCATGTCATGGAAAAAGGGAGCTTGATGTTTATTTCCATTATGGTCTAATATCTCTTGAACTACTGGACAAAATTTTTATGAAACTTCATATATATTGTTTATCATAAGCCACAGACAATTATTATTTGTTTTTATTTAATGAAATGTCATGTCATGGAAGAAGAGGGCGTAACATATGATTTCATTATGGACCAATAAGCGTCCTTTAGTCTAGCAGTCCGGATAGATATCTTCTAAAATACCTGATGAAAATTGATGAAACTTCATACATGTGTTCCTAGGACCAATATCTCTAACTACTGGACAAAATTAACCCTTTCCCAAACGACAAATTTTGGACTGGTCCAAATTGAAAGAGTTTGCAGACGACAATTTTAAATTTGATGAAAATGGCAGAAAGTTATCAAAAAGGGTAGAAAACACTGTGGGAAAAGGAGAAATTGCTCGTAACGAGCAATTTCTCCTTTTCCCACAGTGTTTTCAAAAGACTTGTACTGCAGACACGTGAAAACCAGGGCTTGTTTGGGAAAGGGTTAAGTCTATATAAGCAACATACAATTGTTATTTGTCTTTATTTAATGAAATGCCATGTCATGGAAAAAGGAGGCTTAATGTATAATTTCATTATGGACCAATCACAAAAAGTTTATGTATACATGCAAAACACAATACCTCTTATATGTTTGTATCAAAAAAGGTCTCTTTTGGCCGGATATTACATTTCAACGAAATAACTTGTTGCATCTGTATCCAGCTTGGTTAATTCAGTATCCTTCGTGGTTAGTATTGTATTCAGCCTGGATAGCATTGTGCCAAGCTTGATTATTTCTGTATTCAGCTTGATTACTTCTGTATTCAGATAGTTAGTTATGTATCTGGCTTGGGTCATTTTGTATCCAGCTTGGTTAGATCTCTATTTAGTTTGATAAGTTCTGTATCCAGCTTGTTTAGTTCTGTATTCAGCTAAGATAGATATGTGGTTAGCTTGTTTGAATACTGTGCTCAGCCTAGCCAGTTCTGTATCAAGCTTAGTTAGTTCTGTAGTGAGCTTAGTTCTCAGCTTGGTTAGCTCTGTATCCACTTTTGATAGTTCTGTATACAACTAACTTCTGTATTCAGTTTGGATAGCTCTGTTTTCAGCTTGGTTAGTTCTTTTTCCAGCCTGGTTAATTCTTTATCAAGCAGACATAGTTATGAATCAAGCTTGGTAAGGTCTATAAGGTAGTTCTGCATCCAGCTTGATAGTTCTGTGTCATATCAGCACAGTTCTCTATCAAATTTCAAAAGTTCTGTATCCAGTCTTATTAGCTCACCTGAGCACGAAGTGCTCATGGTGAGCTATTGTGATCGTGCTGTGTCCGTCATCCGTCGTGCGTCGTCCGTCGTCAACTTTTTACCTTGTGTACACTCTAGAGGCCACATTTTCAGTCCAATCCTCATGAAACTTGGTCAGAATGTTTGTCTCGATAAAATCTCGGACGAGTTCGAAATTGGGTCATGTGGGGTCAAAAACTAGGTCACTAGGTCAAATCTTAGAAAAACCTTGTGTACGCTCTAGAGGCCACATTTTCAGTCCGATCCTCATGAAACTTGGTCAGAATGTTTGTCTTGATAAAATCTCGGACAAGTTCGAAATTGGGTCATGTGGGGTCAAAAACTAGGTCACTAGGTCAAATCTTAGAAAAACCTTGTGTACGCTCTGGAGGCCACATTTTCAGTCCGATCCTCATGAAACATGGTCAGAATGTTTGTCTTGATGAAATCTCAGACAAGTTCGAAATTGGGTCACGTGGGGTCAAAAACTAGGTCACTAGGTCAAATCTTCGAAAAACCTTGTGTACGCTCTAGAGGCCGCATTTTCAGTCCGATCCTCATGAAACTTGGTCAGAATGTTTGTCTTGATAAAATCTCGGACGAGTTCGAAATTGGGTCATGTGGGGTCAAAAACTAGGTCACTAGGTCAAATCTTAGAAAAACCTTGTGTACGCTCTAGAGGCCACATTTTCAGTCCGATCCTTATGAAACTTGGTCAGAATGTTTGTCTTGATAAAATCTTGGACGACTTCGAAATTGGGTCATGTGGGGTCAAAAACTAGGTCACTAGGTCAAATCTTAGAAAAACCTTGTGTACGCTCTAGAGGCCACATATTCAGTCCTATCCTCATGAAACTTGGTCAGAATATTTGTCTTGATAAAATCTCGGACGAGTTTGAAATTGGGTCATGTGGGGTCAAAAACTAGGTCACTAGGTCAAATCTTAGAAAAACCCTGTGTACGCTCTAGAGGCCACATTTTCAGTCCGATCCTCGTGAAACTTGGTCAAAATGTTTGTCTTGATAAAATCTCAGACGAGTTCAAAATTGGGTCATGTGGGGTCAAAAACTAGGTCACTAGTTGAAATCTTAGAAAAACCTTGTGTACGCTCTAGAGGCCACATTTTCAGTCCGATCCTCATGAAACTTGGTCAGAATGTTTGTCTTGATAAAATTTCGGACAAGTTCGAAATTGGGTCATGTGGGGTCAAAAATTAGGTCACTAGGTCAAATCTTAGAAAAACCTTGTGTACGCTCTAAATGCCACATTTTCAGTCAGATACTTGTGAAATTTGGTCCGAATGTTTGTCTTGATAAAATCTCAGACGAGTTCGAAATTGGGTCATGTGGGGTCAAAAACTAGGTCACTAGGTCAAATCTTAGAAAAACCTTGTGTGTGCTGTAGAGGCCACATTTTCAGTCAGATACTTGTGAAATTTGGTCAGAATGTTTGTCTTGATAGAATCTCGGACGAGTTTGAAATTGGGTTGTGTGGGGTCAAAAACTAGGTCACTAGGTCAAATCTTAGAAAAACCTTTTGTACACTATAGAGGCCATATTTTCAGTCCAATACTCTTGAAAAATGGTCAGAATGTTTGTCTTGATTATATCTTGAAATAGTACGAAAATGTGCCATGTTGGGTCTAAAACTAGGTCACCAGGTCAAATCTAAGATAAACGTTGTGTATGCTCTAGAGGCCATATTTTCTGTCCAGTACTCTTGAAAGTTGGTCAGAATGTTTGCCTTGATAATATCTCTGACTAGTTTGAAAATGGGTCATGTCGGGTGAAAAACTAGGTCACTAGGTCAAATCTTAGAAAAACCTTGTGTATGCTCCAGAAGCCACATTTTCTGTCTAATACTCTTGAAAGTTGGTCAGAATGTTTGTCTCAATGATATCTCAGTTGCATTTGAAAATGGGTCATTTGGGGTCAAAAACTAGGTCACGTGGTCAAATATTAGAAAAACCATGTGTACACTGTTGTGGCCACATTTTTTGTTCAATACTCTTTTAAAATTGCTCAGAATGTTTGCCTTGGTAATATCTTGGATGAGTTTGAAAATAGGTCATGTTGGGTCAAAATCTAGGTCACTAGGTCAGATCTTAGAAAAACCTTGTGTACGCTGTAGAGGCCACATTTTCAGTCCAATACTCTTGAAATTTGGTAAGAATGTTTGTCCTAATGATATCTTGGACCAGTTTAAAAAATGTGTTATGTTGGCTGAAAAACTAGGTCACTAGGTGAAATCTTAGAAAAACCTAGTGTATGAATGACTCTCAGAAAGAAGCCTTTTGAAAACACTCTTTGAAAGTGAGAAAATGATGGTATCCAGCATTTTTTCCCTTTTTCACAATGTTTTCTACCCCTTTGAGAGACCAGTCCCACAGCTTGATCCACATATTATTTGTTTTATGCAGAAGGTTCAGACTGATGAGTTTAAAATTTTATTGTTTGGTAATACATATATCTCACAAGACGTTGGAAATTGGTTGTGCTTGGTCAAAAGGCTCAGGTGAGCGACTCCAGGGCCATCATGGCCCTCTTGTATCCAGCTTTGATAGTTCTGTATCCATCTTGGATAGTTTTATATCCTGCTTGGTTGGTTCTGTTTCCAGTTGATTGGTTCTGTATCCAGTAGGATTAGTTCTGTATTCAGCTTAGTGACTTCTTTAGCCAGCTAGGTAAGCTCTATTCCCAGCTCTGTAAGTTCTGTAGTGAGCTTGGTAAGTTCTGATCCTTGGCCAGTTCTGTGTTAAGCTAGGTAACTTCTTTAGCCAGCTAGGTAAGATCTGTATCCAGTTTGGTTATTTCTATACATGCAGCTAGGTAAGGTCTGTGATTAGGTTGGTTAATTCTGTATACTGCTTGGTTTTTGTCGGTGTCTTGTCGCTAATAATCTGTATTCAGCTTGGTTAGGTTTTAATAAGCTTAGTAAGTTTCCCTTTCCAGCTTTGTCTATGATGTTTCTAACTCATTTATTTATGCATCATGTATTCCACTGATACAAGACCAATGCTCTTTTGTGCCTTGCCAAAAACAACCTGTGCCTCAATCATGGATCAAACCTTGTTTGCCAGTTTTTTTTAAAAAATGTCTCAATTCTTGTTTTTAAAGTAATAATCCTTTACTACTTTGATACTTTATTTACATGATATTGTAATGAGGAAAGAAGCGATTTAAAATATTTCGGGAAAGGAGAAAATGCTGATAACCAGCATTTTCTCCTTTTCCCACAATGTTTTCTACCCAATCACAGGTAAGTTCCATCATTTGAGCCACTTGTAATTTATCGTCCATAAATTCTTTAAATTTTGAAAAGTCTAAAGTTTTGTTGTTCAATAAAAAGTTAAACCTTTAACCACCAATCCAGAGCTTTAATGACCCTGAAAGGAGGGCTTTTGAAAACGTTGTGGGATGGGAGAGAAAATGCTTGTATCTAGCATTTTCTCCTTTTCTCACAGTTCTTTTGCTAAATTTTCAAGGCAAATCCCATCATTTGAGTCACATTTGTTATCCATTAACTCTTTACCAGACAACAAAATTTTAGACTGGCTCAAAATCAAAGCATTTGCAGACAAAAAATTATATGAGGCTAAAATGATTGGATTTGTTTCTGAAAGGTTAGAAAACATCTTGGAAAAAGGAGAAAATGCTGGTTACCAGTATTTTCTCCTTTTCCCACAATGTTTTCGGAAGTATAATTTCTCAGAGGTGTTAAAACTTTGTCATTGTGTGGTAAAGAGTTAATGTTTTCAAAATGAACTAGTCTTAACCCTTATCATGCTAAATAAGTGAAATGAAACTTTCAAGCTGATATTAAAAACCAAGATTTCCCTATTTCAAAGATACTGTTCTGGGACAAGTATCTCCTCATCGGACAGTTTAGATCAAAGATCAGACTGCACATTCTATACAGTCTGATCTTGGTCTACATTGTCCGCAAAAGGTCCTTTAGTCATGCTTAGCAGCCTAGGGGTTCAATTTTGTTGGTTGGTGAGAGTTGAAAATAGAACCACAGTTTTGAGTTTGGAAATGGTCTTGCTGATATTTCTTGTTTTATGCAACTTAAATGGTAAAGATTTTCATGTTTTCTGTGTTTGCAGGGTTTATGGGACAGACAGGTAAAAAATCTTTTTCTTTTCAGTATTTAGTTGACATTCTTGTAAGTGAAAGTATCATTTTTCTTTTTTTCATTTACAAATTTAGTAAATAAATTTTTCAGACATGGGGTAGGGGATCATTTAACCCCTAGTTTTAACAACCCTGAACAGAAAGGCTTTTAAAATATTGTGTAATATGGAGAGAATGCTGGTAACCAGCATTTTCTCCTTTTCCTACAATGTTTTTACACTACCAAAGACAGCTCCCACCAATTGAGACAAATTTGAGTTGCCATCAGCAGATGCTTTCAGTTTGCACAAGTCTATGATTTTGTTGTCTGGGAAAGAGCTAACCCTTCTTCACCAGATGACAAAATTTTACACTTGTCCAAATTGAAAGCATTTGCAGACAATTACATATAAGAGCACACCAAGGGAATGCCAATGCTTGGCTGCAGTTGCTTTTCAGTAAAAGTATAATGCAAGAGAATGGGACATAATGGTATCAAAAATATTGCAGGATTACCTATGTAGAAGCAATGAATAAACCTAACAAACATTTTCAATCTAGAAACGATATCTAAAAAGTTACAATCTCATTGTTTCTTTGATCTGTATTGCTTCAGCAAAGCAAAGGGTGTAGATCAAGCAAAAATCAGACTGCACATTTTGTGCAGTCTGATCATGATCTAAAGAGGCCACAAATGGTACTACAGTTGTGAAAGGTACTTTAAGGGTTCAGTATCAATAAGTAAAATGTGTCATGTCTCATGCAAAATTTGATTGGTTAAAAAATAATTATCAACTTTTAGTTTTAACTTGTCATAGAGGTAACAAAAGTTCAAAAATTCTTATCTTGATTTTTGTGGTTGTTTTTGTTTGTAGCTGGATATACAGCAGTTGGTTAGTGAAAGGCACAGATTTATTTTCTCTTTCTCTTTCTTGATTTTTAGCTCACTGTAGCACAAAGTGGTAGTTGTCAGCTTTCAGGGTGGTTCATGGTTTCATATGTATGACCTGCATTGTCAGCAACTTTTTTTACATTGCCAGCATTTTCTCCTGTTCAAACAGTATTTTCAAAAGCCTCTTTCTCTCTTTTATTGAAACATAGGGTTGTTATACCCCCCCCCCCACCTACGAAGTAGAGGGGTGTATACTGGTTTCACTATGTCTGTCTGTCAGTCAGTCCATCCGTCTTGTTTTTGTTTCCGTGCTCTAACACAAAAGCCATCTGACCTAGGACCCTGAAACTTTATACAAGTGTTGCTCATGACTCAAGGAGTTGCCCTATTGTTATTTGGGTCACATGGGTAAAAGTCACAGATGAACTTTGTTTGAAAATCATTTCACTGCTCTAACTCAAAAGCCATTTGACCTAGGACACTGAAATTTTATAAAAGGGTTGCTCTTGACCCAAAGAGGTGCCCTATTGTTTTTGGGTCACATGGGTTAAAGGTCAAGGTCACTGGTGATCTATATTTTGAAAATCCTTTCAGTTCTCTGATTGTACTGCTTCAGTGACAAGGTGCTGTTGCAACAGTTCTAGTTTGTCAAAGTGCTGATAGAATTGTAGAAAGACTGTCCTTATGCAAGTCCAGATGTAAAAAAAGGGTACTTCCTGAAAAAGGGGTTCTATGATATATCAAATGAAGTATCACCAGATGAGCTTCTACTGATCGCGGACAATCATATGTTTTTGTCTTAATAAACTGCAAAGAAAAAATGGTGGAATCTGATTAAATTCTGAGGAAAATGGTTTTTCTGTCTTCTGGGCTTAAGTTTTTCTTTCAAAACTCATCACCCAGAATTTCATGACAATGTGTTTGCAGAGAGTATGAATTTTTATGACAGCATTATGGTAACATTAAATCAGCTATATTAACCCTTATACTGCTAAATAAGATAGATAAAACTTTCATGCCGAGGGTGAAAACCTGAATAATGTTCCTTTGTTTATATTGTGTTGTTCTTTCGTCTTCTTCTTATTTTGATGCACACCATATATCCTTCAGTATGAAATGAATTAATCAAAATTCAAACTTAGTCATATAAAATGCAGATTTATGTATTCAGATAAAAAACATGAATTGAACAAATCAGCTATATTAACCCTTATCCTGCTAAATATATTAACCCTTATCCTACTAAATAAGATAGTTAAAACTTTCATGCCGATAGTAAAAACCTGAATAATGTTCTTTCAAACTTATTTTTATGAGAAAAATATCTCCTTCTGTCCGATTAGGAGTTATCTTTCCTAAAAAGTACCTTTGAAATACCAAAACCCTGATTTTTACCATGAGCCTGAAAGCTTTATCTTACTTACTTAGCAGGATAAAGGTTAACAATTAGTTGCTGAGGTTTGGGGTGAGCAATTTGGAGACCATTATGACGCTGAAAAAAATGATGAATTGAGTAAGAAATCTCTAAGAAGGCAATCCATCAAAGGGTTGTTGACTTGAGCACAAATACTAGCTCAAAAACAAATAGTATCTTATTGAATAGTCTCCATTTATTGTCTAAATGTGTGTGTGGTAGGATTGGAAAATGAAACAATAAATAGTAGTACCTTATATTTCAAATTAAACAATCTTCATGTACAGGTATGTATTTTATTTTAATATTTGTGAACGATTTATTCCTATGCAAGCTGTATCTGTAAGCAGTATGTATATGTTTCAGTAAGACAAACCTCAGCTTACCAAAAAGAAACATTTTAGACTTGTCCAACTTCAAAGCATTTTCAGTCAAGAAATTGAATATTGCTCAAAAAATGTAAGTTGTCCATGAAAGGAAAAGAAAACAAGGTGAGAAATGGAGAAAATGCTGGTAACCAGCATTTTCTCCTTTTATTCACAATTTTTTCTTAAGCTTTCGTACTCAGGGTCATTGAAAATTTAAAAATTAAACGAGACTTACCTTGGTTAAAGTCGATGTTTGATGTTAATTCTATGAGTCATATGACTCACTAGAGGGCTTAAATGAGATTGTGCCGCGCATGCGCAAGTCAGTCTTCAAAGAATTTTGTCATTTTACCAGGAATGAGTAAGATGTAAGTTGGGAGGGAGGGAGGCATTTAAGCCCTCTAGTGAGTCATATGACTCATAGAATTAACATCAAACATCGACTTTAACCAAGGTAAGTCTCGTTTAATTTTTAAATTCTATTTCGTCATATCACTATCGGTCTTAAATGAGATTTTAAAGCTAAATGACAAAATTTCCTCTTACCAAATAAATCTAATTCAGTACTGCATGATCATATGTTGAATCATCTTCAATATGCAGAGAGTAATATTTTTGGAAAGTGGAATTTCCTGACCATCCTGCACGCTTCATTATAACATTAATTGGTATGTTCTGATCTCTGACCTTTGATGTTGATGCGCTTCTAACACTATGAGCACCGAATACTTTCACGTCTATACCTGACCTTGACATTACTGTCTTTACCCAACGAGAGATAGTATCTTTTGATACAGGTCCATGTGGTTTCACATAACTAATGAAAAGTTTATGATGATCTGATTTCCTTAACTTCTTTGTTCTAACTAAATATTCCTTCATAACTGTGTAACAACATAACCTCCTATCTGGAGGGTAACTTTTTAACTTTAACACTGAACTATCAAAGCTTGGTCTGCTCTGTTTCAACAAATCATCTAACTTAAAAACGAACTGTGATTTCTCTTTAACGTAATTATGTACAGACATCAAATGCATAGTCTGGGTACGTGCTGCATGAGCGAGTGCAATAAGCATCACTAACTTTAACGTTAAGTCCTTTAAAGAGATAAATTTTACTGGCGATAACTTTCGCAAATATTTCAAAACACTATCAACGTTCCATGTTTTTATATATCTAGGCCTATTTGGCCTCAAATTATATACCCCTTTCATGAATCTTATAACAGTAGGGTGAGATCCTGCTGGACAGTTTCCAATTCTGATGATTGAAGATAACGCTCCTCTGGCCGTATTCAATGCACTGTAACCTAACCCAAGTTCATATTGCTTAGTTAAGAAATGCACTACTTCATTTACAGTCGCTGAAAGCGAATCAATTTCTTGTTCACGACAGTACTGAAACCATCTTGATAAATACGTTTGATATTGTTTCTTGGTTCCTGTTCTCCAGGATGACATAAGTATATTGGTTGCTTCTCTAGAAAATCCTTGACTTCTGTAGCTTTCCCTGACAGTATGCAGGCAATCAATACGAGATTTTTCGACAGTGGATGTTTTACATCTAGATGAGGAAGACTGAGAACCTTCTTTGTCCTTGGCAATATAATTGGAGCTTGTACCAACATTCTCATTAAGTTTGTAAACCACACTTGAGTGGGCCAAAGGGGAGCTATCACCAAACATCGAGCCCCGTCTATTCTTATCTTTTCCAAGCACCGTCCCATCAAACTGAAAGGTGGGAAAATATAGGCCAATGAAAACATTTTCCAATCAATAGAAAAAGCATCTACATATGAGGACTCTGGATCTGGCTTCCAAGAGCAAAAGACAGATAATTTCTTATTTAGCCTGGTAGCAAATAAATCAATATCCATAACACCGAATTTCTGAGCAAGCATATTGAACACATTCAAATCTAAAGACCATTCTAATTGATCATTGAATTTTCTGGATGGCTGATCTGCCATGTTTTCTTTCCCAGCAATATGCGAGCATGATAACCAAATGCTATTTTCAATACATAATATCCAGATTTCTCTTGCGATGTTATTGCATTTTTCTGACTTAATTCATCCCATGTTACAAATGTAATTCACAGCTGTTGAATTATCTGTCAGAATTTTAACATGTTTTCCATGCAGTTTGTTTATCCAAGCTTTTAGAGCAAGCAATATTGCTCTAAGCTCTAGAACATTAATATGATCAAGCTTTTCATGCTCCGACCATCTACCACCAACTTTTTCAAAGTTTAAAACACATCCCCACCCAGAAAGGGATGCATCAGTTTGCATAACTAATTCTGGGTTTCCATGGTGAATAACTCTGAACTGTGAATTAATATTTTTTATCCACCAGTCTAAATCTGTTTTCATGGAATTGTCAATTTGCATATTTTCCTCGAAATTTCCCTTTGATTTTTTCAAAGCTGCAGCTTTTCCCTTTTCCAAGTTCCTATAATATAGTTTGCCATATTGCACAGCAGAAAAAGATGAAACTAGAATACCAATTACCTTTGCTACTTGTCTGATTTTTTCGTAACGCATCATTGACAATTTTTTGCATTCTGATATGATTCTATCTCTTTTATCTTTAGGCAAAAAGACCTTCATTTGTATGGAATCAATAATATTTCCCAGAAAAACCATTCTTGTAGTTGGTATGAAAACTGACTTTTCTGAATTAACCATAAAACCTACATTTGTCATTAAGGATTGTGTATCCTTTATATTATCCATACATGACTGATATGAATCTCCACATAAAAGACTATCGTCTATAAATCCACTGTTAACATGACCTTGATTTCTTAATTTGGCATACACTGGTTTGAGCAATTTTGTAAAAATTCTCGGCATACATGCAAGCCCATTGGGACATGCTGTATACTCAAACAACTGATTTTTCCATTTGAACCTGAAATATTTTCGTTGCGTTTCTGATAAACCAATTGAGTAATATGCATGGCGTAAATCAACTGATCCCATAAAACAACCCTTGGTAATCAAATTTAAACTGTTCTCAAAAGTATCCATTTTGAAATGGCAATAAGGAATAAATGTATTCAATTTTTTCAGATTTAATATCATTCTGTGTTCGCCATTTTTCTTTGGCCTTACAAAAATTGGAGACATGAACTGACCCTGTTCGTACGCAGCTGGTACAATTACACCCATTTGAAGCAATTTGTTAATTTCCAAATCAGTTTTATTTTCATCTGCCACATTGAAATTTATTTGACCACAACTTTCATTTTCTTCTAAATAAAATTCTTCTATGAATTCAACTTTCAAATTTCCAACAATACCCAAAATCACAGGATCACTAGTTAATTTACGCCATTCATCTAAATAGAATCTTAATCTACCAGCTTGGAATTTGTCTAAACCTACCTTTGGTTTTATTATTTTTGAGGTGGTCGACCCACTGGGCCCCTTCTCACATAGTTTTTTGATTGTCCAAAGGACTGTGACTGTCCCATTCCATGTGGACTATATCCTGAACCATAAGGTCTACCTCTTGAAGGCCAACCACGACCCCTAGCTCTGCCTCTGAACTGTGGGCCCGATCTGCCCCTGAAGCTGTAATTGCTACCTTTCTGCAGCCTATTTCCAATTTTATTACTATCCTCTATTTCTTTAGCTTGCTTACTAACATCGTCACCAAATAATTCAGTGGTAAAAGGCACAGCATGATTACACAAATGTGCGTACTCCTCTTTAAGATCTGGTTTTAACAGATCTCTCCTGGTCAAGTTAATTTGAACATTGGTATGCCCTAGCAGGGCCAGCACTTTATTGCACTGATCAATAATTGGCGAAAGTTTCGGGAATTGGCTCTCCATGCCAGCCATTTCATTGACGGATTTCACTAAGATAGTTCCTGCCTTGACAACCGAAGTTTCAACATTTTGGAGTTTTTTGTCCGTTATTCTAGCTCTATGAGACACAGCATCCCAAATTAATCTATTAGTTCTGACCACTGATAGCCCTGGACAGTTAACAGGTCGAGGATTGGTCTCATCCTTCACTAATTCTTCATATCTTTCCTCATCAATTCCTTTTGTAAACAGTTCATTGATATTTTCAGCCAAAGCCTCGTCAATTTCTGCGTCAACGTGTTCAATTTTTCGGAATTTTTTGGCAAGCGACTCAAACCTACTCCAATCCTCGGCCGGTCTTTTCGACGTCGATAACGTCGCTTCATTCGATCCAACAGTCGAACAGCTAGCACTAGGGTGATAACTATCATCCAATTCACCTTCCTCATAGTGCGAATCATCATAAAAGCCATCTCCGTAATTACGATCGTCATATGAAAGATCGCTCTCCATTTGATCGAGCCTAGAGCTCAACCCGTCCATTTTATCGTCCTGCTTTTTCAGAGTTTCTTGCATAGACTTAAGTAACGCAATAATCTGTGGGTCGGTTTGAACAACCGTTTGTTCATTACTAGGTTTACAGGGCTTTTTGGCCGTCTGTCCGTCCCCTTTTGGCGTTTTTTCCTTAGCTTTCTCCTCTTTCAGCTTCTTGTCCGCCATTTTGGATAAGTGTATTCGACCACGTGTTTCGATATAACTCCAGTAAAAAAAATCGAATCCGACAGATTCGATCAGTTAAACTCCCGAAAGGAGTGTCTCCCGATAGAAGCAACAATTTCAACAGAAATTTGTTGAATGTTATTATCATTCATAGATGATTTATCCCAAAAAAGATCTCCACTCTTCTTTAGGTGCTTACTTCCCGCGGCGCTAGCACTAACTGACTTGCGCATGCGCGGCACAATCTCATTTAAGACCGATAGTGATATGACGAAATAGAATTGGAATTATGTGGTGAAATGTTAATATATTTATGCCTTGAAACAGACTGCAGCAGAAACTTTGAACCAGCATTGTAAAATAGGGTTTATCAGTATGAACTAAGACTCAACTCTTTACCAGACAATAAATCTTTAGACTTTAGCAAATTGAAAGGCTTTGCAGATAATGAATTAAACTTGATTGATATGACAGAATTTGTGCTGGTAGAAGCCATTGTGGGAAAAGCATTTACTAGCATTTTCTCAAGGCTGTGACATATCAGATTTGTTTGGGTGCAGGGTTAAAGGATGATAGTGGTTTTTTTTTCTCTCTTTTTAAATACATGTATTTAGGTTGCTTTTATAAATAGTGTGTGACATTGAGTTAAAATGCTTTCAGACAGACAGAGTCAGTATCATGTAGGTAATTTATTTTGCTCATTTTTTGTCTAGCAAAATTAAGAAAATTTTAATATTATAATTACATGTACTTGTTTGTTGTATTAGAAGTGTGAGAAAGAAGTTCCTTGTAAGACTTTTTTTTGTGTGAGAAGTGTGTGAAAAGTGGTATATACAAGGGTATACGTTTGTTGCATGGACTTATGAGAAATGAGGTCCTTGTACATGTTTTTTGTGTGAGAAGTGTGTGAAAAGAGGTCCTGGTATATATTTGTTGTGTGGGAACTGTGAGAAATGAGGTCCTTGAATATGTATTTTGTGTTGGAACTGTGCAACATGAGGTCCTTGAACATGTTTGTTGTGTGGGAACTATGAGAAATGAGGTCTGTGAACATGTATGTTGCATTGGAACTGTGAGACATGAAATCCTTTAACATGTTTGTTATGTGGGATCTGTGAGAAATGAGGTCCGTTAACATGTATGTTGTCTTGGAACTGTGAGAAAGGAGGTCCTTGTACATGTTTGTTGTTTGGGAACTGTGAGAAATGAGGTCCTTGAATATGTATTTTGTGTTGGAACTGTGCAACATGAGGTCCTTGAACATGTTTGTCGTGTGGGAACTGTGAGAAATGAGGTCCGTGAACATGTGTGTTGAATTGGAGCTGTGAGACATGAGGTCCTTGAACATGTTTGTTATGTGGGATCTGTGAGAAATGAGGTCTGTGAACATGTATGTTTGTTGTGTGGGAACTGCGAGAAATGAGGTCCTTGAATATGTATTTTGTGTGGGAACTGTGAGAAATGAGGTGCTTGAACATGTATGTTTTGTTGGAACTGTGAGAAAGGAGGTCCTTGAACATACTATGTTGTGTTGAAACTGTGAGAGAGGAGGTCCGTGTACATGTTTGTTGTGCTGGAATTGTGATAAAGGAGGTCCTTGTTATACATGTTTTTTTGTGTGAAAAGTGTGTGAAAATAGGTCCTTGATCATGTTTGTTCTTTGGGAACTGTGAGAAATGAGGTCCTTACACATGCTTGCTGAAGATTGTGAGAAATGAGGTTTTTTGACATGTTCATTTTGAAGAATTGTAAAAAATGAAGTCTCTTCACATGTTTCTTGTGTTGGAAGTGAGAAATCATGTTCATTGACGTCCATTTTTAGCTCCACTGGCCGAAGGCCAGCGAGCTATTGTCATGGTGTTGTGTCCGTCGTGCGTGCGTCCGTCCGTCCATTCGTCCATGCGTGCGTCCGTAAACTTTTTCTTTAAAAAACTTCTCCTCAGAAACTATTGACTGGATTTTTACCAAATTTCACAGAAATGTTCCTTTGGTGGTCCTCTTTCAAATTCCTTCAAATAATTGTGTTCCATGAAGAATTCTGGTTGCCATGGCAACCAAAGTAAAAAACCTTTAAAAATCTTCTCCCAAACCGCTATTTGGATAGCATTATTATTTTGCAGGAATGTTCCTTAGATACAGGTTTACAGAATTCCTTTAAAAAAAAATGATCTGTCAAAAAACATGGCTTTTGTGGGAGACTCATTTTCCTTTTATGGTATAAAGCAAAATCTTTGAAAAATTTCTTCTCGAAAACTATTCATTGGATTTCATTGTTGTTTTGCAGGTAAGTTCCTATGGTGGTTGTCTGCCAAATTGTTTCTATGGTGGTTGTATACCAAATTCCTTTTAAAAAAATGATACACCTAAAAACACATTTTTTTATAGACAAGGCTTATATTTCAAAAAAATGTTCTTCTGCAAAACTATTTATTGTGTTAGTTTTATCGACTAACAAAGAAAAAGGAAGAAAATTGGATTGACTTGACCTAGTCAGGGCTGTCCTATTTAAGCCCACACATTTTCCTTGGTATTAAGATCACAATTTACTCCAATGATATGATATTAGTTAGTACTAGTAATAAAATATCACTGGCCATAAATAAGATAAAAGCTTGAGCACCTTTCACAACCTTTTCAATTTTGCCTTATTACTAAGCCTGAGTAACCATGCCAAGATAAAAAAGAAAAAGTATTTTAATAACAAAACCCCCATGTTGTAGGTACTTTATAGTCCTTTTGATATAGAACAAGAGAACCTCTGCACTTTTATTAGTTCAGGTAAAGGTTTGTTGACCTACTAATGAGTAAATGCAGAGTGGACAGAAGGGGTGTAAATCCTGGTGACCTGGTACAAAGTGGGACAGGGCTTTACATTTGTGATAAGGCATTAATGTTATCCAGTCAAACTGATCCCGCAACTTCAGTACACCAGAATTAATCTGTGCCCTGGAGCAGGATATTTGATTTATGTAAATGCATTTGTAGACCATTTTGTGTTGTTTGCCACAGAAGACATTCTAACTGTGACTGTGAAAAGTTGATTATTAGGGATTAGGTGTTCATTGTATGCCAGCATATTTCATTCTATCTGGTGTATTGATGTAAGTTGATCTATATTGCTATAACATTCATTCATTTGCCCTCCTAGCTGTTCTTTTAGATTACCCCTTTACCACACAATCACAACTTTTAACGACCCTGAGAAAGACATATTTTCTATATTTTGATGTTTCCCCACCCAAAATGGTTTGTGAAAGGACCTGTTGCAGACAACATATCTTCAACTTAGTAAGACATAGATAAAAAAGGATAGAAATTATTGTGGGAAACTAAGAAAATGCTGGTTACCATTTTTTTCTTCTTTTCTCACAAGTTTTTTCCATACCTTTTTTCTTCAGTGAGCTAAAATGCAGGATTGAATGGTAATTGTTAAAAACTTCTTTTCGCCATTATAGAAATATCAGGCCTGTGGAGCGATACAGGTGCTCAAGCGCCTCTAGTTTTTTTTGTGAAGAGTGAGAAATGAGGTCCTTTGACATGTGTCTTGTGTGGAGAGTGTGGGAGGTCCCTAACAAACGTGTTTGTCATGTGAGATGTTAGATTCTTGAAATGCAAGATGATGGGAATGTGAGAAATGAGGTCCTTTCACACAATGTTTAGTGTGGTAAGTGTTAGAAATGAGAGGGGAATCCTCAGTATTTTCTTGTTTAACACAGATGAGACACAGATACAGGGTAAAGATGAAGATGGACTTGGTGTGGTTAAACCAGAATGTGTGGATGGTAAAAATTCACCTGATGCCAAAATGGCCCAAATGCAGGTATGTCTCAGCACCATATTCATTCATGTAGATGCTATATAGCTACGCAGGAAGAGATTTTTATTTCTTTGGTCTTTGCCCATGGACATTACAATCTTTTTTTGTTCGAAAACCTCAAAAATTTGAAGTGTGTCTTCAGTTTGAGCACATAAAACAGCCATGGATATATCTTGTTTTGGACATCAAATGCAAAATTGATCGATTAAATGGTGTTTAACACCATTTTCAACATTATGTAATATAAGTAGTGTAAGCTTGGGGCTCTGACATGACGTACTCAAGGACACTACTACAAAAAAAAAAAAACAGCAATACATATGAATACAAAAAGAGTTACTCGTCTTTTATAAGGAATATTATAAAGGATAAATATCCTTGTGTTTTGAGTCCTACTAGATATCCTTGTGTTTTGATTCTGCTACTTAAAGGCCAGGGCTGCCTTTCAGTGACTTTAAAGAGAAAAGGCTTGTATAGAAATTAAAGGAAAGGGAGAAAATGCTGGCTACAACATTTTCTCCTTTTCCCATAATGTTTTCTACTGTATCAAAGACAAATTTCATCATTTGATCCACGTCTTATTTGTCATCTGCAAATCCTTTCAATTTGGACAAGTCTAAAATTTTGTTGTGTGGTAAAGAGTTAATATCATGATGAATGAATTGAAAACTTGGATTGGCCAGTGCTAATTTTACATCTTGACATTATTTAACCCTTTCCCAAACGACAAATTTTTGACTGGTCCAAATTGAAAGAGTTTGCAGACAACAATTTTAAATGTGATGAAAATGGCAGAAAGTTCTCACATAGGGTAGAAAACACTGTGGGAAAAGGAGAAATTGCTCGTTACGAGCAATTTCTCCTTTTCCCACAGTGTTTTCAAAAGACTTGTACTGCAGACACGTGAAAACCAGGGCTTGTTTGGGAAAGAGTTAAAAAGCAAAGAGCTAAGTTTCATTAACCAATCAGATTCCAAACACAAGAGTGGTCCTGCCATGGAGTCTTTATTGTTTTTGTGTATAAACTTGTTTCAAATTAGTTGTGTTCCAATCACATGTGCATGAAATCTTAAAATTTGACATGAGTGCAGGTGGTTTAAACACTTTTTTGAAAGAATTTTGATTTGTGAATAAAAGCTGAAAAAATATTTGAAAAAACTTTTCCAACTGATGCTTAAATTCTATTAACCATGTATTCGTGTTAGGAACAATTTAGACTTGTCCAAGTTGATACTTTTGCAGGTAGTAGAAATTGGATGGGATTTGTCTGTGGAACGGTAGAACACATTGTGGGAAATGGAGGAAATGCTGATTACCAGCACTTTCTCCTTTTCCTATTATATTTTCAAAAGCCTTCTTTCCCAGGGTCATGCAAACATGGAACTGTTTAGTAAAGGGTTAAACTGTTTGAATGATTAATTGTTACAAGTCACCTTTGCACTTAAATTTTCTGGTCAATGTAGTGGCCATAAGAGTGATTTGGGGCCATCATGACCTCTTGTTTTTCTTTTACTTTTCTTGTCAGGTTGATGATAGAGAGCCCCCACCACCTACCCCTATACCTCTATCCCGTTTGGCCCCACCCCCATCACAGGATGAGATATTTGGTAAGTTGACACATTCTTTTTTGTATCCTTAATTATCAAGTAAAACTGTAGGCTTGTCTATATTGAAAGCATTTACAAACATCATATCAGTTTGGGCTCAAAGGATGAATTTTTCTTTGATATGGTATAAAACAATGTCAGAAAGGTAAGAGAAACCAGGTATTAGCATTTTCTCTTTCCTCACAATGTTTCCAAAACCCTCCTTTGTCAGTGTCATGAAAAAACAGGATTAAAAGTTATCCTTTTTTTTTTCTATGCAAAAAGAAAAAAAAATGTTAGACTGCATTAGACTGTTTTAGAGAATCTCTGCGGTCACATTTGAGTTAGACCAATTATCAAACACGCAATGGTAGACCTATAACAACCTTAAAGCCTCACAAGTGGCCAAAACTAAACAATTTGAGGCTCAAATTGCAAGCAAATTTAATTCATGCCATTTAAAAGTATGGATATTTTCATGAGTCAGACAATGTGTTACAGTACCTAGCAGTAAAGTGATGTGTAAAACTAGAATAAAAGTGGACAATTTGCAATTTCATGGGTGCTTTTGTCCAGAAAGTCTCAGCAAAGTGGACAGTGTAGATCAAAAATCAGACTGCATGTTCTGTTCAGTCTGATCTTGATCTACATTGGCTGCAAAAGAGACTTTGGCTGTGAAAGGGGTAAATCATTAACAATGCTCTACTTCAGGCAATATTGACAAGCTAAAAACAGAACATGAGAGGAACAAGGAAGAATATTTAAAGAAGCAAGAATTCAACAAAGCTAGGCTGGAACAAAACCTTCAGAGCAAACTGGAGGCAAGACGGCACAAGAAAAAACTGTGAGGACAAACAGAGACACATCATTACTCAGTATGGAGTTAATTCTGTACAAGGTCAACATAAATATAGAATTGTCATGATTCAAAATATTGCAGGCAAGATATTAAATGTGTCTGAATTGATGAAAATTGTCTTTAGTAGGGTAAAAAATATCAGTGGAATGGAGATAATTCTTGTTACTGGCATTTTCCCCTTTCCCTTTAATGCATCTGCATTTTTCCCTTTCATGCATCTCTGTGACCCACAATACCAAGCAGTCATCACATAATTATGGATCCATAAAATACATTTTGTCTAAAAACCAACTGAATCAAGAGGTGCATTGGTCCTTTGACATGCAGAAAATTTAGGAAAAGCAAAATGTTTCAGCCCTGGTCGGCCTGCACAGACCGCGCAGGCTGACCTTGGTTGATACTTTTTGCAAATGCATTAAGCTCCCTTGCCACAGAGCATGGCTGTTATCACTACACTTTTCTTTGTGTATTTTGTATTAGTGGAAAATTGTGTTGAAGTTATTGGTCTCTATCTTGTATTTTTTCCTGAACTGAATGGTAAGACAAAATTGAATAAGGAATTATGTATTTTATAATTATTTCCATGGTTTAACATTCCATTGTGCATTACACTTTATACAACTGTATAAGGAAGCAGAAAGTTCTTACATCCACATTTTTGCAGTACACATATGTAGCAGTGACAAGTAACATTGTATTTTAGAACACTTTTTTGATCACTAATTTCTGATTTTATTACTCTACACTCTATTGGTTTCCCAAAATGAAAATATCACTTAGTAAGAAGCTTTTACTTCCATTTATTTTGCTACGATACAATCCACATTACAATGCTCAAAGATCATTTAACTTCCTTTATGCTGATATAATGCCTTTGTTTAGTTGTTAGTATTATAAATATATGTACCGTTCCTGAGCAGGTTTAACCCTTTCCCAAACGACAAATTTTGGACTGGTCCAAATTGAAAGAGTTTGCAGACAACAATTTTAAATTTGATGAAAATGGCAGAAAGTTATCAAAAAGGGTAGAAAACACTGTGGGAAAAGGAGAAATTGCTCGTTACGAGCAATTTCTCCTTTTCCCACAGTGTTTTCAAAAGACTTGTACTGCAGACACGTGAAAAACCAGGGCTTGTTTGGGAAAGGGTTAAAACATTGCTTAAATAGATCTTATAAATGATAGTTACAATTCAAAATATTGGTATACAAAAAAAAAAATATTCTGTAACACAAAATCATTGTTTTAATGTGGGACGTTTGTTTACATGCAAGTGTCACGACATTGCCATTCTTGTAAACAGTGACGGTAGCCATACACCAAGTTTACCTCATGTGTATAAAACAGGGAATTTCATCATTTCTGGTTAGAAGTCCAAAAGACCACTCCAAAAACTTTTTTTTTCTGTCCACAAATGAAAATGAAAAATAGAATGTTGTCTATTGTTTTAACATTTTCTGTTTAGGTAATTCTGTTTTCTCTATCAGTTATCGCTGTTAACCCTTTACCAGAAGACAAAATGTTAGATTTGTACATATTGAAAGCAGTTGTCGATGACAAATGTTGCTCAATTTCAAATGATGAGCTTTGTCTTTGTGAGGGTAGAAAATATTGTTGGAAAAAGGAGAAAATGCTGGTTATCAGCATTTTCTCCTTTTCACACAATGTTTTCATAATGTTTGTTTCTAAAGTTAAGATTAAAACTGTTCTTGTAAGGAGGTGTAAGAAGTTGTATTTTTCTGGAAGTGGGTTCAGTATCTTTAAGATAAGTAAGATTTCCATTTTTTTTTCCTTTCTAGATTTTTTTTGTTGGTGTGATATGGTAGAGTAATTGTTTATTCTTTGTTATCTTGACCGAATAAAGCTTGAAACAGAATTTGTAAGTAGTTTTCATCACTTTTGAGGAAGCACCATTAAGGTTGAGCAGAGCCACCTGGCTGAGTGGAGGATGACATGCCTTTTTGGTTTGGCAGTGTCCCATAGCTCAGTAGGAAAAGAGTTCCTTTTAGGTAAGGTAGTGCCCAATAGCTCAGTGCTGACATACCTTTCAGGTGAGGAAGTGCCCCCATAGCTTCATTGATAATGATATACCTTTCTGATCAGTTAGTGCCCCATAGCTTAAAAATGATGTATCTATCGTGTGAGCCAGTGTCCCATAGCTAAATTTGATAATGATATACCTTTCAGGTTAACTCATTAGCAAATGACAAAATTTTAGACTGATCCAATTTGAAAGCATTTGCAGACGACAAATGTTGCTAAGCACGATTTTCTCCTTTTCCCACAATGTTTTCAAAAGCCTTCATTTTTAGGGTCGTCAAATTGTGTGGTAAAGGTTAAGCAGTGCCAAATAGCTTAGTGATGAAGTACCTTTCATGTTAGGCAGTATCCCATTGCTTAGTAATGATGTACCTTTAAGGTTAGGCAGTGCTCCATAGCCAAGTAATGATGTACTTTTAATGTTAGGCTCAGTCAAATGGCTCAGTAATTATGCACCTTTCATTTTGGGTAGTACCTGATAGCTCAGTAGGTAGTGACATACCTTTTGGGTACGTCAGGCCTTGATGCTCAGTTGATTATAACGTACCTTTCATGTAAACCAGGCCCTGAAGCTCATTTGGTAATGACATACCTTTCGGGTAAGACAGGCCTTGTAACTTATTTGGTAATTACATACCTTTGAGGTTGGGCAGTGTCCTGCAGCTCAGATGATAAAGACAAACCTTTAAGGTAAGACAGACCCAATAGCTCAGTTGGTTATGACATACCTTTCAGATTAGGCAGTGCCCTATTACGGCTATAGCTCAGTTGATTATGATATATCTTTAGGATTGGGCAGTGCCCTGTAGTCCAGTTGATTATGACATATCTTTAGGATTGGGCATTGCCCTATATGTCAGTTGATTGTGCCATACCTTTCAGATTAGGCAGTGCCTTATAGCTCAGTTGATTATGACATATCTTTAGGATTGGGCAGTGCCCTGTGCCTTAGTTTGTTATATTTTACCTTTAGGATTGGGCAGTGTCCTGTGTCTCAATGAATGAATGAAAGTATGGTGTTTTATGGCGCATCGACATCTAGTGTCATTTAGCTAACAAATAGAAAAGGTAATGAAAGGAAAAAATAATATGTAAAAATGTAAGTAATGAGTATATGTTGAAAGATGTGTCATGAAATGTTTCTGTAATGGAATCATAAAAGATATATAGTGATAAGAATAAAAAGGTCTGATAGGAATAAAGGTTATTAAAAAAGTATCACAGAATAAAAAGGTCTGAATAGGAATAAAGGTTGTAAAATAGTATCACAGTTTTGTCTAATTTATGGTCTAATCTTCTTGAGAAAAGTAGCTGTCCCTGATTAGATTGACAACCTTTCTGGTATGCCTTGATCCATCATTGGTGACAGTTTTGCTAGAATTTATCTTTATTTTATGAAATTGATCCATTTGAATGTTTGATTAATAATTATTATTTACTGTATCCAGATCAGATTTTCAAACAGACAGATCTTGTATTAGCAAATACCAGCACATCTCATTATCTTCATGTATATCTAAGGTCATTCATCAAGTAAGATAAAATATTGAAATATTAAAATATTGAAGGGATGAAATGACATAAATAGAACTTAAAAAATATGAGTAATGAATATATGATGAAAGATGTGTCATGAAATGATTCTGTAATGGAAATAAAATAAGTTAGATATACAGTGATAAGAATAAAATAGTCTGAATTAAGGAAGAAAAAGTTTTAAAACAATATCACAGTTTTGTATAGAGTCCAGTCTCCTTAAGGAAAGCAATAATTTTTTCAATGCTGACAGTATCAAAGAGAGCTCTCATACTAACACTCAAGTATTTGGAACGAATTGGATGAAGATCCACACAGTCAAGAAAAATGTGTTCAACTGAAAAGGGCGCATTGCAGGGATTGCACTCTGGTGCCTCGTCACGTGTTAACAGCAAAGAATGCGTTAAACGTGTGTGGCCAATTCTGCAGCGGGCAACTATTACCTCTTCTCAGCAAAAGGACCTTAAGCGGGGTACCATTCACCCATGACCTGTTTAACTGAACGTAACTTATTAAAAATATCAGCATCCCATTGTGATTGCCAAGAGGACTGGATATAGGTTAGAAGGTATAAAATCTGTGTATGAAATTTCAAAGTTAGATTGGGGTAGGGACAATGCCGACTTGGCAGTTATGTCGGCCTTTTCATTGCCCCTTATGCCCTGTGTCTCAGTTGATTATATCGGCTTCTGGATTGGGCAGTGCCCTGTAGCCCAGTGGATTATGACATATATTTAGGATTGGGCAGCGCCTTGTGGCTCAGTTGGTTAGGACGTACCTTTAGGATTGGAAAGTGCCCTGTAGCCCAGTCGATTATGATATACCTTCAGGATTGGGCTTTGCCCTGCAGCTTGGTTATGACATACCTTTAGGATTGGTCAGCACCCTGCAGCTCAGTTGATTATGAGATACCTTAACCCTTTCCCAAACAAGCCCTGGTTTTCACATGTCTGCAGTACAAGTCTTTTGAAAACATTGTGGGAAAAGGAGAAATTGCTTGTAACGAGCTATTTCTCCTTTTCCCAGTGTTTTTTACCCTTTTTGAAACCTTTCTGCCATTTTCATCAAATTTGAAATTGTCGTCTGCAAACTCTTTCAGTTTGGACCAGTCCAAAATTCGTCATTTGGGAAAGGGTTAAGGATCTGGCAGTGCCCTGCAGCCCAGTTGATTATGACATATCTTTATGATTGGGCAGTGCCCTGTTGCTCAGTTATGACATACCTTTACCTACAGAAGGGTAGAAACAGACTGGAAAGGGTAGAAAAAGTGTGTTTCCAGTGTCTTCTTGAGGTCTTAAAGCCGTGACAAGATGAGATATTGTTATGGGTTACATAGTCTTTGGGTTGTTGTCATGGTGATTCTGTATACTGTCCTTCATCAGTGTTAGAGTTAGGCACTACAGTGCCGAGTCCAGAGGCCAAGTCAGTAGTATAGAGGACTTGAAACCAGGGTATTCCTGGTTTGAATTCCCAGCTTCACAAATTTATTTCCAAGGATTAATGATAGTCATTGCGACAGGATTCAATCCTCTCTCACCACTGATCATCTTTTCAAAGTGATGGTTATATGGAAAAGCAGCCAGTGGCTGCGAAAGAATATTGTTCAAAGTACTGGTGAGAGAAACTCCAGGAAAGCATGGATAGCTGTACTGGTTGCTCCGATTATAACTGAAATTTTAAAAATGATAGTAACACCATTCAAAGTAGAAGATTGCCCAGGGGCAAACATTTTAAGCCTGCCATGTGGGAGTTATTCAAGAACCTCATAAGCTGCATGTGGAAAAAAGTAACCAATTACTCATTGTACATCTATCTTATTTCAGATCCCTTTGTTTTCAAATTCGCATGAGGATAGGAGTATTCCCTATTTATGAACAAGAAGAAGCTTACCGGTAAGTCATGACTTTCAAATATGACCTTGACCTTAAAACCACTGAAGTGAATAATTCATAGAGACACTTACTACTCTTTAAGTAGAAAGGTTGTCAACAGTTCTATTGTTTGACCATCAAGTTTGAATTTGACCTTGAGTCTACCTGAACAAATATAGAAATGGCACATCTCATGAAGGAGAACAATTGTGCAAATTTAATTTGAAATCTATCCACACATTTTAAGTTATGGATCGGACAAGATGTATTTATGATCATTTTATTGTTTGACCTTGAACCTATATGATCAAATATTTTAAATAGCACATCTACTCATGAAGGAGAATAATTATGCCCAATAATTTTAAAATCTATCTAAAATGTAAAATGGCTAAGACAAGCTCTATTAGCGACAATTTTGTCATTTGATCTTTCAGTGTGACCGTGACCTTGGATCTACCTGAACAAATGATTCAAATAACTCTTCCTTAGGTAAAAGAAAACACTTGTCTAAAATTATTTTCAAATCCATTGCTAAATGTAGAAGTTGTGGCTCAGACAGACTCGATGTATGACAATTTTACCATTTGACCTTTAAGGGTGACCTTAACTTTGGACCTACCTGAACAAATGTTTTAAATGGCACTTATAGCGGTATAGGAGAACAGTTTTGCAAAATTATCTTTAAATGCATCCATGAATATACAAGTTAATGCTCGGAGAAGCTCCATTTATGACCCATCATTTTACCTTGGTGTTATTTTGACTTTGGACCTACCTAAACAAATGATGCAAATTGAAATGTCTACTGGTAAAGGAGAAGAAATGTGCAAAATTCTTTTTAAATCGCTCCTTAAATGTAGAAGTTGTAGCTTGGACAAGCCTTGTGTACCGGTATGACAATTTTATCATTCGACCTTCAAGTGTCACCTTGACCTGGGACCTACCAGAACAAATGTTTCAAATGGCACTTCTACTCATAAAGGAGAATAATTGTGCCAAATTATTTTGAAATTCATTCTTAAATGTGGAAGTTATACCTGGAACAAGCTCTATGTATGACAATTTTATCATTTGACCTTTAAGTGTGACCTTGACCAAGGACCTACCAGAACAAATGTTTCAATTAGCACTTCTTCTGATAAAGGAGAACAGTTGTGCAAATTACTTTGAGATCCATCTACAAATGTAAAATTTCTGGTCTGGACAAATTCGGATGGACGCATACATACCGCAGCGACATTGCGACAGCTATGACTTGCTCACTGCAAGCGGGCTCGACAACAAGTATCAGCCACTACAGCACTTTCTGCAATCCCTGAAGGGCTCATTTCTACACCAGACAATAGAATTTAAACACTTGTAATCTAGAAAGCATTTGCAGAAATTATATGTCACCCAAGTGATGGGATCTGTGCATGAAGGGCAGGAAAAAATTGTTGATAAATTAACCCTTTACCACATGACTAAATTAAGACTTGTCCAAACCTAAAGCATTTGCAGAGGACAAATTCACTGTACCTCAAATTATGGAAGTTGCCTTTTATAGAGTAGGAAACATTGTGGGAAAAGGAGAAAATGCTGGTACCAGCATTTCCTCCTTTTCCCGCAAAGTTTTCTAAAGTCTTTTTCTTAGGGTCAATAAAATCTGGGATTGTGTGGTAAAGAGTAAAAATGGCCTGTTTCCAGCACTTTTTCTTTTTTCCAAAACATTTTCTACCCTTTCAAAGAATTAACCATTTGAGTCACACTGATTTTCAAATTTTCTAGTAAAGATTTAACTGATTAATAAATGACAAAATCCAAAACTTGTCCAAAATAAAAGCATTCGCAGATGACAAATAAGAATTGACTCAATTTGATGAGATTTGTTTTCAAAATGGTAGAAAATATTTTGCATTTTCTCTTTTCCAACAATATTTTTTAAAAGTCTTTTCTTCTCAGGGTCAATTACACACAGAATTCTTTGGTTAAGGGTTAAAAATTACAGGAGTAGACCAACAACACAAAAAAACAACTTGTCATTTCATCACAATAGTTTAATTTGCTTGTCTCGACACTCTTACATTTACAAGAGTTTTGTGGCTCATCAGTTGTTGGGATAAGCTATCTCTGAACCGCAGAGAAACAGATAAAATCCTAACCAAACAATAAAATGTTAGAATTGTTCATTCTGGAATCATTTGCAGACAACAAATGTGGCTCAAATAAGCTGTCTTAGTAAGGTGGGAAAAGGAGAAAATGCTGCTTTCCGGCATTTTCTCTTTTTTCTACAATGTTTTTAAGAGCCTTCTTTCTCGGGGGTTGTTACAATGTTTTCTAACCTTTCAAAGACAATTTCATGTTTGAGCCAAATGTGCAAATGCTCTCAATTTGGGCGAGTTTAAAATTTTATCATCTAGTAAAGGGTTAATACTCTTCCCACTTTGAGAGAGAGGACAGATGACTAAAAACAACCTCACATTTTGTTTACCGGTAACCCTTTACCACATAATTCCGAGTTATAATGACTTTAAGAAAGGTGCTTTTGAAAACGCTATGGGAAAAGGAGAAGATGCTGGTAACAAGCATTTTCTCTTCTTTCAACAATAATTTCTACAATTTCAAAGAAAGATATAATCTTTTGAGCAACAATTAATTTGTCATCCGCAAATGCTTCCAATTTGGACAAGCCTAAATCTTTGTTGTATAGCAAAGAGTTTAAAAAAAAATTTAATTTTAGAAGAAGACAATTCATGCAGCTAACTCCCTTTAGCAAACAATCCTGGATCTTTAAGGACCATGAGAAAGTAGGCTTTTTAAAACATTACAGACAACGCTGTTACCCAGTATTTTCTTCTTTTTCCCATGACCCTTTCTTCTACTAGATAGAAAAAACATCGGAACATTTTGTAAAGCATTAAGGTCTTAAACCCTTTACCAAACGGTCCCGAGATTTAATGACCCTAAGAAGGAAATCTTTTGAAAACACTGTGGGAACAGGAGAAAATGCTGGTACCCAGCATTTTCTCCTTTTCCCTCAATGTCGTCTACCTTTTCACAACCATAACAATTCCAGCCACATCTGAATTGTCATCTGAAAAGGCCTTCAATTTTGACGACTCCAAATCTTTGTCATTTGATAAAGAGGTCAGGTTTGAATGTTTGTCATTACATGTACTTCTACCAGGATGTGGCCCATATTTTTCCCAAATAGATTCAGGAGGCCAGAATTCTGCCTTCTTTGAGGCTTATTGGAAAGTAGGAAACAATGAAGTTCAAGTATTGCTTCTCTCAGAATTTCATATGTAACCAGAATTTTCTCCTTTTCCAACAATTTTTCTACCCTCTCACAGACAAATACCATAATTTACCTTTACAAACATGAACACATGACATTTAATCAAATATTTGGAATTAACACAAACTGTCACTAGCTGACAAATATCCCCCACAGGCTACCTTGTCTCTTGATCAGGAGGAATATTCTAAGGGCCATAACTCCAGTAACAGTCCACAAATTTTCATGAAAATTGCAGGTAGATAAGTTTGTATGGTAGGAAAGCTTTTATTCCAATTTTTCAGCCAAATTGGTTGAAAACTAGAGGACAACGACGACACAGAAGTGCATCCATGGACAGACAGACGAACATCCAAATTCCAGGGTAACGCCCATATCATTCATTGTGCGGATGTAAAATTATAGCTTTACCAGTAACCCTTTAACACACAATCCCAAGTTTTAACAACCCTAAAAAAGAAGGCTTTTGAAAACATTGTGGGAGAAAGAGAAACTGCTGTTAACCAGCATTTTCTCCTTTACCCACGTTTTCTATCCCTTCAAAGACAGAAATCATTTCAACGACAATTGTCTTCTGCAAATGCTTTAACCCTTTACTACACACAATCCCGACTTTTAACGACCCTGGGGGAGAAGCCCTTTGAAAATGTTGTGGGAAAAGGAGAAAATGCTGGTAACCAGCATTTTCTCCTTTTCCCACAATGTTTTCTACTCTCAAAACAAATTTCAATTTTTGAGTCACATTTATTTTGTCGTCTGCAAGTGCTTTCAATTTGGATGAGTCTAAAATTTTGTCGTTTGGTGAAGAGATAATTTTGTCGAGTCCCAGACTGTGTCATTTGGTACATTTAGCCCTTAACCCCTTGGCTGCTAAGCATGACTCACTGATCTTGTGCGGATGGTGTAGATCAAGATAAGGCTTCACAGAACATGCAGTCTGATCTTGGATCTACACTGTCCGATAAGGAGATATTTTTCCCCCAAAAATACCTTTGAAACAGCAAAATTTTACAATCAGCTTGAAAGTTTAATTTATTGAGCAGGATAAGTGTTAAAGAGCCTAATAAATCCAACAAACATTTTCAGTCTAGAAGTAAGACCATAATAATTGTAATTTCATGGTTTCTTTTTGTCTGTACTTTTTCAGCTAAGTGCTGAAAATTGTAGATTAAGATCAGACTGATGTTTTGATCTACACTGTCCACAAAAGCCACCATAGCGGTGAGAGGAGCTTTAGGGGTTAACTATATCAAAAAGATGTCTGCATGTCAATGACAGACAAAGTCTCACAATTAACATATACTTTAATGTTTTACCCTTTACCACACAATCCAAAGTTTTTATGACCCTTAGGAAAAAAGAGCATTGCTAGCTCTACCAACCTCCAGCCACAGTTACATTTTTAGTGAAAAAATACTAAACCCCCCCCCCCCCCAAAAAAAAGGGGGGGGCATAACTGTCAAAAATATTTCAAAGGTTCCTGCCCTACTGATATGGTTACCCTTTATCCCTTTACCACACAATCCTGAATTTTACCTACGCTGAGACAGAAAGCTTTTGAAAACATTGTGGGAAAAGGAGAAAATGCTCATAACCAGCATTTTTCTACTTTTCCCAAAATGTTTTGTACCCTTTCAAACAAGAAAAATCATCATTCGAGGCACATTCCATTTGCAAACAGCTTTCAATTTGGACAAGTCTACAGTTTTGTTGTCAGGTAAAGAGTATAGATAGTGAACAGTATGAGGTAAATATCTTCAGTAATACAGATATATGAACATTTAAATGTTTTCCCATGATGACAACAATCCAGACAATGACAGGGCTATAAAAATACCTCGTACTTCTTCCTCAAAAGCAGCCGAGATAAAAACAAGAACAAATATGAACTCTATCACAAGCTGTTTACGCATAAAAGTTCAGGATACAAAACCAAGACACATGTAAGTATTGGCTTTGAACAGTACACGATACAGACATTTCAATACCTTAGTGGTTTAAAACTTTACTACACAATTCAGAGTTTCAATGACCCTGAGGGAAGATGCTTTTGAAAAACTTGTGGGAAAAGGCGACAAGAGCACTCGGCTGCAGTTGCTTGACTATCAGTGAAAATTCAAAGTCAAAAGGGGCTTAACCATGTCAAAATGCTTTGATGGTTACCTGCTATTGTTGTTTGGGTTCCCCTCTTGATAGTGAACAACTTGTCTAAGTTTGAAGTAAACATCTCAGAGATATTATAAACGTCAAAGTTTTTGCATGACTTTTTTTTTTTTCTGCAAACAGCTGGGCTAAAAATGCTGGTAACCAGCATTTTCTCCTTTTCCCACATTGTTATCCGACCTATCATAGACAAATCCCTCCATTTAAGCCACGTGTGATTCATTGCCTGCAACTGCTTTCAATCTGGACAAATCTAAGTTCTAGGCATTTGGTAAGTGTTAACCCTTTTCTAAACAATCATATGTTTCAGACGCTGATGAAGAAGGCTCTTGGAAACCATTTTGGAAAGGGAAAAAGAATGTTGGTAAGCATAATTTCTCCTGTATTCCCAATGTTTACTACCACATGAAAATTCAATCCAATGAATTAACCCTTTACCACACAATCTCGACTTTTAACGACCTTGAAAACAGAAGCCCTTTGGAAAACATGGTGGGAAAAGGAGAAAATGCTGGTAACAAGCATTTTCTCCTTTTCCTAAAATGTTTTACCTTCCCAAAACAAATTTCATTTCTTCAGTCTCATATATTTTGTCATCTGCAAATGCTTTGAATTTGGACTAGTCTAGAATTTTGTCGTTTGGTAAATTTAAGATGTTGTCTACAAAAGCCTTCAATGTCGACAAGTCTAAAAATAAATTTTATATCAGATGACAAAATTTCAGACTCATTAACATTCAACCCATCTGCATAGGACAAATATAATGTTGATTAACCCTTTCCCAAACAACAAATTTTGGACTAGTCCAAATTCAAAGTGTTTGCAGACGACTATTTTAAATTTTATGAAAATGGCAGAAAGGTCTCAAAGCAGGTAGAAAACACTGTGAGAAAAGGAGAAATTGCTCGTTACGAGCAATTTCTCCTTTTCCCACAGTGTTTTCAAAAGACTTGTACTGCAGACACATGAAAACCAGGGCTTGTTTGGGAAAGGGTTAAATGACAGGATTTGTCATCAAAATGCATGGAAAAGATTGTGGAAAAGGGAGAAAAATGTGGCATGTTTTCCTTTTACCCACAATATTTTCGAACACTTTCTTTTTCAGAGTCTTTATAACTTGGGATTGTGTGATAAAGGGTCAACATATGCTTGAAAAAAAAATGTTGGCAAACATGTTCTCTGTTTACCAGACAGTGTCAATTAAACTTTACAAGCCACCTGCTGCTTTCCCACATATACTGTGTCAAAGCTGCATTCCGAGGTGAGAAAAGAATCAATCCTGTTGCAAGGAGCATCATTAATCCTTGAAAAGATTTTGGCTGATTTGGGATTCAAACATATGACCCATGGGTGAAAATCCCTGCATGTTAAGAATTTTGCTACTAATTTCCTGATAGACATCCATTGATATCACTGCTACATCAGGGATTTTCCTACGTAAATGTCTGGGCAAAATAAGGCCCCCAGAAAAATCCAGTATGTGTGTTACTCTACCCAGTTTTTTGTTTTAATTCTTTACCACACAACAAAATTTTAGCCTGGTCCAAATAGAAAGCGTTCGCAGATGGCAAATTACTTGTGACTCAAAAACAAAAATTTCTCTTTTGAAGTGTAGAGAACATTGTGGGAAAAGAAGAAAATGCTTGTTACCAGCATTTTCTTCTTTTCCCACAATCTTTTCAAAAGGCCCCTTCCCCAGGGTCGTTAAAAGTTGGGATTGTGTGGTAAAGAGTTAAGTTTCAGATACAATCATCCTTAGTTATTTGCGCTTATCCTTAGCAAACTTTTTATTTACATGGGTCCTTTTTTTTTTTTGTTTTTTTAGAGACTACGGAGGGACTGATTTGCTGTGTTTCAATTGTAATCAAGCATTTGAGACATTTATTTAGTAGCCTATGTGGATGGTGTGCAGAATGTGCAGTCTGATCTTGGATCTACACCGTCTGTTACCCTGGTATTAAATCTTGACAAGAGTTGTCTTCAATAGCAATGGAAATCTACTTTAGGCCTCTGGAAAAAAGTGGAATTTCTGAAGTCATTAGTAAAAGAGTTAACTCTTTACCACACAACAACATTTCAGACTAGTCCAATTTCAAAGAATCTGCAGATGCCAAATTCAGCTTTGGAACAAACAGGCTTAAGCTCTCTCGCAGAGCAGAGAACATTGTGGGAAAAGGAGAAAATGCTGCTTATCAGCATTTTCTCCTTTTTCCACAATGTTTTCAAACGCCTTCTTTCCTAGGGTCGTGAAAACCCGGGATTGTTTGGTAAAGGGTTAACCCCCCCTTTTACCAGAGCAATGTTCATATATTTTCAAAACATTACAAATTAGTAAAGGAAACTTTGTCAGCATTCAGAACAGTTTTTATTCATTTGCAGATTAATTCTTTACCAAACAACAAAATTTTAGACTTGTCCAAACTGGAAGCAGTTTGACAGGACAACTTAAATTTATTTTAAACGTCTGGACTTGTCTTAGAAAGGGTAGAAAACATTGTGGGAAAAGGAGAAAATTTTCAAAAGTCTTCTTCTTTAGGGTCATTAAAACTCAGGATTGTTCAGTATAGGGTTACTAGGCAGCGACAATTTCAAAAACATACTATAACTACTTTTGTTCCTATGGTTGAAAATTGAATCGGATAACTTTCCCAGACAGATTTAGGCATCCATTTTCCCAAATAAAAGGTCCCAGACCCCTAGTAAAACGATGCAGGAAAATCCCTGTAAATTTGTGTATCTCACATTCTGGTTTTGTTCTTGTGAAAGCTACTTTTCTACCATACATCTAGGGCAACATTAATATACAGACAAGGTTTCCCTTGTACACAGAAAATCAACTTAACAAATGTAAATGATAAGCCACGTTTTAAACGCATACATTCTACAGATCTATATATACATATAAAAAGAAAATTTTACCATATTTTATCAAATACAAGCCTGAAGACTGTTTAACTCATTGCCACACAATCATGATTTTAACGACCCTAGGAAACTGGACTTTTGAAAACATTATGGGAAAAGAAGAAAACGCTGGTAACCAAAATTTTCTCCTTTTCCTGCAATGTTTTCTGAACCTTTCAGACTTGAATCAAATCATGTGAGCCACATTTAATTGTGCCGTCTGCAAATGCTTTAAATTTGGAACAGTCTAAAGTAATGTGGTTTGGTAGAGTTACCTCTCATGAGATGGCAAAATATCATATTCGCCCATATTAACCCTTAACCTCACAATCCCAAGTTTTAACAACCCTGACAAAAAAAAAAATTTTTAAAACATTGAGGGAAAAGGAGAACAAGCTGGTAACCTACGTCTTCTCCTTTTCCCACCATGTTTCCTCCGATTTCAAGGACCAAAAGAACGATCAAGCTACAACATGATTGTCATCTGAAAATTCTTTCAGTTTGGACAAGTCCAAGAATCTAAGTCTTTTGTTGATTGGTAAAGGGTAAAAACCATTTGCGTGCACAAAATAAATGCAGCCATAACGATGTAATCTGTCTCTGAAAGGGTAGAAACAGTGCTATGAAAAGGAGAAAATGCTGGTTACACGAACATATTCCATATTGCTGGCTACCAGCTATTTCTCCTTTCCCAAAATGATTTTAACTCTTTACGACATGGCAAAATTTTGCACTTGCCCAAATTTTGCACTTGCCTCCTTATCCTTTTGGTTGTTAAAACTCTGGATTGTGTGGTAAAGGGTTAATTTGTTACCTACAAATGCTTTAGATACGAACAATTCTACAATAACATTTTGTAAAGAATTACTGTTGTTCAGAGAACTAACCCTTAACCACACAATACCAAGATTTAACGACCCTGATGAAGAAAAGTCTTTAGAAAACATTGTGGGGGAAAAGGAGAAAATGCTGGTAACCAGCATTTTCTCGTTTTCCCAAATGTTTTCTCAATTTTCCAATGCAAATCCCACCATATGAGCCACATTTAAATTGTTATTTGAAAATGCTTTCAATTCAAGTCTAAAAATTTTGTTGTGTGGTAAAAGAGCTAACAAGAAGATAAAGGACAGGCTTCTAACCAAGAAAATAATGGTTGTTGAATTTTTGTATTTTTTATATCAGTTATATTGTTGATGTTTTTAAAGCGTTCACAACTACCTATTTTGTGTCACTTTACACAAACATACATTTATTGTATGTCTAATGTCACTTTCCACACATATATATGTACTGTATGGCCACTTATTATTGTCACTTTCCACACACATACATATATATATTGTGTCCAATATCATTGTCACTTTCCTCATACCTATATTACCATCACGTTTTACATATATGTATCAAATTCCCAATATTGTCACATTTCCACACAAACGTACGCATATTGTATGCCAGATATTAACGTCCCTTTCTACACATGTACATGTATCGTTTGCTTCATAATAAAGTCACTTCCTACACACAAATATACATATTGCATGCCTGATATTACCATCACTTTCTACTCATATATATGCATCATATGCCTCCTATTAGAGTCACTTTCCATACACAAATACACATACACATATTGTATGTCTGATATCACTTCCTACACATATGTATGTAACCTATGCCTCATGTCACTATCAATTTACACATACCCATATTGTATGTCCCATCTAACTGTTTAAGGGTTATCTCCATTACCATGAAGTTTTGGTTGTTCCATATTATACCCTTTAACCCTTTACCATACAATCCCGGGATTTATCGACCCTGAGACAGCAGCCTTTTGAAAACAATATGGGAAAAGGAGAAAATGCTGAAAACCAGCATTTTCTCCTTTTCCCACAATGTTTTCTACCCTTCAAAAAACAAATTTCAATTTTTGAGTAGCATTTAATTTGTCATCTGCAAATGCTTTCAATTTGGCCATGTCTAAAATTTTGATGTTTGGTAAAGAGCTAACTCCTACCACAAATTGCAGCTGACAACTTTAACCCTTTATCAAGTTTTAACGACCCTGAAAAAAATGAGGCTCTTGAAAACATTGCAGAAAACGGAGTAAATGCTGGTTACCAGCATTTTCTCCTTTTTTCCACAATTATTTTCTACCCTATCAGAGACAGAAATCATCATTTGAGCAACATTTGATTTGTCCTCTGCAAATGCTTTCAATTTGGTCCAGTCCACAATTTTGTTGTTTGGTAAAGGGTTAAAATCATGCCTGTAAAGTACGGACTGTAAGCTTGTATGTCCCATGTAACTTTTAAATTCACTCTTTACCAAGCGACAAAATTTAAGACCTCCAAATTGAAAGCATTTGCAGACTACAAAATAAATGGGACTCCAAAATGAAATTTAAATTTTTGAAGAGAAGAAAAGATTGTGGGAAAAGGAGAAAATGCTGGTTACCAGTATTTTCTCCTTTTTCCACAATGTTTTCAAAAGTCCTCTTCTTAAGGGCCTTAAAAACTCAGAATTGTTTGGTAAAAGGTTAACATGAAGCTTTGTTGTCTAAGCTTTCACCCTGTTCCTCTTAGCACAATTTATAACCAACGACTTTGAAAACAAGTCTTTAAAATAAGGATTATAAGCTTTGATTACAACTTATTACATGGTCGCAGGTGAAAACACTGTGACAAAAGGAGAAATTGCTCTTTACAAGCAATTTCTCATTTTATCACATTATTTTCAAAAGTTGTCTGCTGCAAGACACAAAAAGTTAGCTTACAGGAGGAGGTATTGAGTTAAGACATGCTCGAGCACGGTAAACCGGGAGACCCCATCTGGGTCAGAACACGATCAAGCCACTGCAAGGGGCCATTCAGATGGATCTCGATCCAGCATGGGGTACTTGTAACTGTCTGTCGTCTGAAAATACATAAAGACTCATTCAGTCAGACACTACACAATGAAGGTATAGAATGGCAACGATTTAGTAGGAAAGTATAGAATAGCAAGCACTCAGAAAATATATAATAGATTCAATGGCATGTATTCTATACAATTATAGTACAGGATGGCAAACATCCAGTCATTGGTAGAGAATCAGTGTTATCTTGAGAGCATGTTTTTTTTTTTTTTGACGCTTTTTTTACCTCATTTGTCCTGCTCAAATACTTAAGTTGCATTTTTTGTGATGCTCTTAAATCAAAATCCATTTTCTGAGAATCTGATTAAAAAAAAAAATCCTTGACAAATCTGAATGATAAATCTAACAGGTTTTCCTAATGCCATCTCCACTATCCCCCACTGCAAAAGCCCACACAAGCTGTATTGGAAACCAATTCTACAAGTACTTTAGAACAGGCAATAATTTGCAAGCCTATTTAGCCTCGGTTCAAACGTCCAAGAAATCAGACTAATCCCAAGTGTAAAATGTTGTCCGCATCAAAGAAACACTGACATTTCTACACCCTTTTTTTACCACCAGAAAGCAAACAAGTTGATCTTGATAGCAAATCTAACAAAAATAATGTCAAGCCACCATCCCCAAGTACTGAACCTTGACTTTCACATGGCATAAAATGTATTTCTCACCTAACAAATGACGACTTTTAAGGAAGATTTTTATGAAGACTGTCATTTCCACAACCCTATTAAAGTTCATCATTTGTATGACTAAACATATTGATATTTGATGATGTCAATAAAACACAGACAAAAGAATACTGAAAATTTGTTTACTTGTCATTTATTGTGAAAAACACACAAAGAAATCAGACCCTCAATTTTAAACTTTTGACCCCCTAATTTCTAATGGGAGGAGGGGGGGGGGGGGGGGGGGGGGGGGGGGGGGGGGTTGTGTGTGTCAAAAATGACCAACAAAATTTTACATCTGGAGAAATCAGATAGAATGGCAAGCATTCACAAAGAAAGCAGAGAACTATAGTATAAAATGGCAGAAATAAAAACATGACCCTTTGTTTTATCAGCAATTGCATTACTTTCAAATTTAGAAAATAGTTAAGGATCAGACTAAGAATGTTATTGAAGGGAGCTACTCAGATTTATACAAGCTAACCAATTGAGTACAGTGATTTATCACTGAATTAAGTAAGCCAATAGCTGGCAAGTCATCAGCAAAGAAAAAAGACACAAAAGTAACAAAAAAGTTCTTTTCAATGGTATTTCCTTAACTCTTTACCAAACAACAAAAATTTAGGCCAGTCCAAATTGAAAGCATTTGCAGACGACAAAATAAATGTGACTCCAAAACTGAAATATGTTTTGAGAAGAGTAGAAAACATTGTTGGAAAAGGAGAAAATGCTGGTTACCAGCATTTTCTCCTTTTCCAACAATGTTTTCAAAAGGTTTCTTTCCCAGGGTCGTTAAAAGTCGTTGCAGACGACAAAATAAATGTGACTCCAAAACTGAAATATGTTTTGAGAAGAGTAGAAAACATTGTTGGAAAAGGAGAAAATGCTGCTTACCAGCATTTTCTCCTTTTCCAACAATGTTTTCAAAAGGTTTCTTTCCCAGGGTCGTTAAAAGTAGGGATTCTGTGGAAAGGGATAAATGGGCTACAAGCCTCTGTAGGTATTTTTAGATTTTGCCCCAGAGTGGTTAGAATGTCAATTGATCAATAACATGCGTAGGTTACGAGGATTTGTATTTGATTCAGTATGATGACATCATACATGATGTACAAACAATAGACTTAGTCACTGATTGCAATTAACCATCCCATTATTTAAATCTTTACCACTGAGTCCTTCAATCTTTATCTTAATACAATACGATAAAGATAAGGATAATTTTCCAAAAAGAAATTTTTATCTACTCAAACACTTCATCACCATGAAAAGCTAGTTTTTCCAGTAGGACAAAATCCATTTTTTAAATGGTTGCCATGGTAACCAGACAATTTAATATACGTCTTTCAACAATGACTTAAAATCACTAAATGGATTGAAATCTCCAAAGCACTATTTCCTCCTTTTTAGTATGATTTTTATTGCATTTATTTCTATTTTCATCTTGGCAAATCATTAGTTTGTTCAACATTTTGTTCTAAAAAAACTACGTCAACAAGCACACACACTCCGTGTTTTTTCATAAGAAATTTGCCTCTAACCTCTCTCTGAAAGACAAACACCACAGCAAGTCTTTTTTCCACAATATTTTCTACCAGTTGAAAGACAAATCACATCATTTGAGCTATAGTAACTTGTATATAACTAATTTCAATTTGGACATGTCTAACAATATTTCATTTAGTAACAACTCAATACCTTGATAATACCCGGTAATAGAAGTTAACTTTGATGAGACAATGCTGAAAATTAAATTCAGAAAATAATAAATTTGAGAAGAATGTGCTTCATCCTTTACCAAACAATCTTGTGTTCAAATAACCCTGAGAAAAAGGTTTTTGAAAACACTGGTAAACAGCTTTTTCTCATTTTCCAACAATACTTTCTGCTTTATCTTAAAAAAAAAATCTTCATTTGAAGCACACTAAATTTTTTGTCTGCAAATGATGACTATTGTTTTTGATAGGGTAGAAAACATTGTGGAAAATGGAGAAAATGCTGGTCACCTGTGTATTCTCCTTTACCTGGTGTTTCCAAAAGGTTTCTTCATCAGGGTTGTTTAAGCATGGGATTGCGTGATGAAGGGCTAAAGGCTAATTCATATTTTCAATTATGAGATCTCACAAAGAAAGCGTCAGTTTTACCTGTATTCTGCACCCCAACCTTTCACAAAACTCATCCTTATGGTACACATACGGGTCAGCTGATACACTGATTCAAAACCTTGATTCACAGACTGGGCAAGAAGGGCAGCAAACTCCTGGTTGTTAAAGATCTTCAGATTGCACCCTGAAATACAGAACAATAACTCTTAACAATTCTTTTTGAGCCATTCCTCAGTGTGTGTGTGTGGGTGTGGGTGGGGGGTGTCTCCATGGTGCATTATCTCTTTCCCAAACAAGCCCTGGTTTTCATGTGTCTGCAGTACAAGTCTTTTGAAAACACTGTGGGAAAAGAAGAAATTGCTCGTAATGAGCAATTTCTCCTTTTCCCACAGTGTTTTCTACCCTTTTTGAGACCTTCTGCCATTTTCATCAAATTTAAAATTGTCATCTGCAAACTCTTTCAATTTGGACCAGTCCAAAATTTGTCGTTTAGGAAAGGATTATACCAAGCATGTTATCACATAATTATGGAAACATAAAATCCAATTTGTATAACAATGGCCAAATCATGAGTTACAACGGTCCTTTGAGATGCAGAAAATTGACCAGTAGCAAAAAGTTTCAAACCAGACCAAGGTCTGTGCAGATGCACTAAAACTCCCTTTTCACAGAGGATGGGACATTTTTTTTTCTCATATTTTAAGACTTTAGCAAACAATCCAATGTTTTAAAAACCCTGAACAAAAAGGCTGTTGAGAACACTGTGAGAAAAGAATAAACAACAGCATGTGGCTGCCAACACTCGGCTGCTGCTTGATTTTCAATGAAAATTTTAAGTCAAAAAGGGGAATAACTCTGTCAAAATTACTTTGATGGTTTCATGCCCTTGTTGTATAGGTTCCTCTTTTGATAGTTAACAACTTGTCCAAGTTTGAGGCAAGTATCGTCAGTAATAACAGAGATATTATAAAATGTCAAAGTTTTTGCAGTAAGACGCAGATGACAACGCCAGGGCTATGACAATACTATGTTTTCTTCAAAAAACAGCCAAACTGAAAATGCTGGTTGTAACTAGTATTCTCTCCTTTTCTGACAATGTTATCTACTCTTTTGAAGACAAATTTCATCTTGAAGAGTCACATTAAATTTTTGTCGTCTGCAAATGCTATCAATTTTGACAAGTTTACAATATTCTCATTTGGTTGAGAGCTAAACTCTCCTTGAGAAAAACAGAAAGATAAATGATATTAACTCTTTACATTATTACTATGCAATGGATTCAGTGCATGTAGCTATAACATGTGCAAATAAACTCACATGGCTTAACTCTTTCCCAAGCAACAAAATTTTGGACTATTCCATATTAAAAGCTTATGTAGACAACAAATAAAACCTGGCTCAATAGTTGTATTTGTCTTTTTAAGGGGCAGAAAACTTTGTCAGATGCTGCTTTCAAGTATTTTCTGCTTTTTCTACAATGTTTTTGAAAGCCTTCTCTGTAAATGTTGTTAAAACTCAATGGTGTGTAGTTAAAGGGTAAACTACTGCGTGGCTCCCTCAGTTGGTTCCTACTTGCTCCAATTTTTATGAAGTGGCAAATTTGATGGCGTAAAAAAAAACAAGAGCAACATATGCAGGTGCCAACACTTAGCTGTGGTTGCTTTATTTTTTATTTTAAGTCAAAATAGGGGAAAAAATACTTAGATGGTTACTTGCCCTTGTTGCACAGATTCCCCTTTTGATAGCAACTTTTCCAAGTTTGAAGTAAATATCTTCACTAATAAGATATTATCAAATATCACAGTTTTTGCACGATGACAACTACAACGCAGACACAGTTGACGACAGCAGGGCTAAAACAACTAGAGCTGTCACTGAATGTGACTTAATACCCCCGCCAGCGCTTTGACAGAAAAAAAGTGTCAAGTTCAACCACTTGAAAATTACGTCTTGCAAATCTTCAATATATGATCAATATATGTGCAAAGTTTCAATGCAACTGAAGGAAAACTCTAGGAGGAGTTTGCGACACAAAATTGCTAGTATTTTGTACACAGACGGACACACAGACGGACAGACAGGATGATTCCAGTATACCCCCGAAAACATTCGTTTTGCGGGGGTATAATAACTTGAAGTTTTCTTCGCAAATTTGCAGAAGCAGCTCAGGTAAAGGCTGCATCTTATATTACCTTGTGTCATCTTACAGACTGTAGCAGGATGCAACCAATATCTGGTTCCTAGCATTTTCACCTTCTCCCACAATGTTTTCAAAAGCCTTCTTTCCAAGGCTTGTAAAAATACTGAAATGTTATATCATCTGGACATATATGTATCTTACAGACTGAGGCAGGATGCCAACCATATCTCTTACTAAAAACATTTTCTCCTTTTCCCACAATGTTTTTTTTACAAGCCACATTCCCATGGGTGCTAAAACTACAGAACTATTATTCCCAAATAATGTAAAATTAGGGAAAACAGGATAACCCTTTACCACACCACAAAATTTTGGATCTGACCAAACCCAAAGCTTACAAAGACACCAGATTAGATGTGGCAAAAACTGTGGCAGTTATCTGTGGTTAACAGCATTTCTCCTTTTCCAACAATGTTTTCAAAAGTCTTCTTTCTCAAAGTCATTAAAAGTCAGGACTGTGTGGTAAAGGGGTAAAACCTGGTTGTTGGACTACCTAGAAGTATCTGACAGACAGTGGCAGGATGGTTGCCAACTATTTCTCATCCAACAGGCCTTTTCTCACAATGTTTTCATAAGACCTATCATTCATAGACCAGTAAAAACACTGAATTTTTTGACACCAGTTTAACTCTTTATCAGATGACAAAATCCTACACTTGTTCAAATTGAAAGCTTTGGCAGACAACAAATTTAATGTAATTCAAATAATGAACTATATCTATGGAAGGATAGAAAACCTTGTGTGACAAGCAGAACATGCTGGTAATCAGCATTTTCTACTTTTCCCACAATGTTTTCAAAAGCCTTTAAAAGTAAAAAACACTAAATTGTTTGGTAAAGGTGGTAGCTTACAGACAGCAGCAAGATGCCAGCAATATCTCTGGTTACAGTTTGGGTTCTAAACAAAAACTGCACTTTCAGTAATCACTAAAATTTTTTTCTTTTTCCAAACTGATTTTACCAAAAATTTAATTCTCTGGCAAAGGGTTACCTAATATTACCTGGCGGTATCTTGCAGACAGTGGCAGGATGCCAGCCATATCTCTGGTTACAGTTTGGACTCTGAACAAAAACTGCACTTTCACTTAGACACTCGGCAAACACCTCCCCTCCTATATAGTACAGACGGACTCCTTTACCTGTAATGAAATGCACAATGTTGGCCCTTTACCAAACAATCCCCTGTTTTAATGACCCTGAGGAAAAGAGTCAAAGAAATAGCAACTGAGCAGACAAAAAAGAAAACGCTGTTAAATCTTTACCACACAACAAAATTTTAGACTGGCACAAATTCAGAGCATTTACAGACGCCACATTGAATGTGGCTCAAATGGTAGGATTTGTGTCTTAAAGGTTAGAAAACATTGTGTGAAAAGGAGAAAATAAATTTTCTCCTATTCCCATGATGTTTTCAAAAGATTGATTTTATTGTATGGTGTTAAACACCATTTTCATCATTGTAGCAGTTATATATCGCGGCGGTCATTGCACCTATCCCTCCTTTCCTGGAGTTTCTTTTACCAGTACTCCGCACAATATTCTTTTCAAGCCACTGGCTGCTTTCCCAAATAACCATCATCGAAACAATGGTCAGTGGTGAGAGAGAAATAAATCCTGTTGCAATGACTATCATCAATCCTCCAAAAGAAATTGGCTGAGCCAGGGATTAACCCAGCGACCCCCTGTTCTCAAGTCCTGCATGCTACCGACTGAGCTACCAGGGCTTGGCAATGTTTTCAAAAGTCTAATTTCCCAGAAATGCTAAAACTAGTCATTTTGTAATAAAGAGTTAATTCTTTAAAACCTTTTACCAGTCTAAGTTGAAAGGTTTTGCAGATGACAAAATAACTGTGGATCAAAAAATTGAAATTTGTTTTTGGAAGAGTAGAAAACATTGTGGGAAAAGGGGAAAATGCTGGTTACCAGCATTTTCTCCTTTCCCCACAATGTTTTTGGAAGGTTTCTTCTTCAGGGTCATCAAAAGTCGGGATTGTGTGTTAAAGGGTTAACCAACATTTTCTCCCTTTTTCCTCAATATTTTCTTCCCTTTCAAAAAACAGCACATAATTTGAGCCACAGCTGATTTGCTGCGTGCAAATGCTTTCAATATTAATAAGTCTAACATTTAATTGTCAAGTAAAGAGTTAACCTATTATAGTTGTGTGTACCAAGAACCAGAAGGACCTTTAGAAGCCAGTGGCTTACCTGCGGTCCAGGGAATATAAGTTAAACGTAAGTTAAATTATAGAACTATACACAAACTTTTAACACCTAGAGCCCCGAATAAACTAATTGGACATTTTCAGTCTAGAATATGATCCTGGTAATTGCTATTTTATGGTTGCTTTATTTCTGTAGTGTTTCAGCAAGGCTGACAGTGTAGATCAAGATCAGACTTTGTGTTTTGTGCAGTCTGATTGTGATCTACACTGGCCACAAAGGCAACTATAGAAGTTGAAGGCTGGTTACCAGCATTTTCTCCTTTTCCCACAGTGTTTTCAAAAGGCTTCTTTCCAGGGTCGTTTAAACTCGTGATTGTGTGGTAAAGGGTTAAAGGTTAATGAAAATGACATTTTAAGTAAGGACAAAACACTGCTATTACCAAGACGCTTTAACTCTTTACCAATGGCAAAATTTTAGACTTGTCCAAATTGAAAGCATTTGCAGAAGACAAAATAAATGTGACTCAAAAACTGATATTTGTGTAGGGAAGGGTAGAAAACATTGTGGGAAAAGGAGAAAATGCTGGTTACCAGCATTTTCTCCTTTTCTCACAATGTTTTCAAAAGGCTTTTTGTCCAGGGTCGTTAAAACTCTGGACAGTGTGGTAAAGAGTTAACTCTTTACCAGATGGCAAAATTTTAGTCTCATCAGTGTTGAAAGTATTTGCAGATGACAAAGTAAATGAGAATCAATTGACAAGATTTAGATTTGAAAGGAAAGAAAGCATTCTGAGAAAAGGAGGAAATGCTGGTACCCAGCATTTGCTTCGTTTCCCCTAGCATTTTCAATAGACTGCTTTTTTTTTTCAGTGTCACTGAAACTCGGGAATGTGCGCAAAGGATTAAAGGGTTACAAAACATTGCTGAAAAAGGAGAAAATGTTGGTCAACAGCTTTTTTTCCTTCTCCCAGATTGTTTTCAAAAGCCTTCTTCCTAAAGGTTGTTAAAATTCGGGATTGTGTGGTAAACAGTTAACCGATAAAGCAATACACAGGTGAAAAGGACATTTTAAATCGGAAGAAAAATTGCTGTATATTACCCAAGCTTTTTTTTTAATCAGAATATCCAAAAAAATATAACACAATGTACATCATGATCAAACTGTTTCGTACAGAAATTTAAATAAAATGGCAGCAACAAGAGCAATGCATGCAGGTGCCAATACAAGTTCACAAAGCTTTCATTAAAGTCTCAGCCAAACTAGTTGAAAGCTAATATACAAAAAAATTCAGGAAACAAAAAATTGCATTTAACTCTTTTACCAAATGACAGATATCCAGACTTGTCCCAACTGAAAGCATTTGCAGACAAAAATTTGTCTTTGATAGAGTAGAAAATGTGGGTAAAGGAGAACCAGCATTTTCTCCTTTTCTCACAATGTTTTCAAAAACCTACTTCCTCAACCTAGTTAAAATACAGGATTGTGTGGTAAAGGGTTAAGAACCAGCAGACAGACAGACAGACAACCTGATTCCAGTATACCTAGCTGTTAACTTTAGACAACAAAATCTCGACTTTCAACGACCCTAACAAAAAAGGCTTTTGAAAACATCATGGGAAAAGGAGAAAATACTGGTAAGATGCCTTTTCTCCGTTTCCCAGTGTTTTCTACCATATCAAAAACAAATTACTTCATTTAGGTCACAATTAAATTGTCGTTTGCAAATGCTTTGAATTTGGACTTGTCCAAAGTTTAGTTGTTTGGTAAAGAGTTAAGGGGTATAACTAAGTCATTTCAAGATAATGAGAGAAATTTATGTGAACTAATGAGGACAGATACTAAATAAAAAAACACTGACATCTTACCAATATGTCGTCTTGTCATTTCCACTTGTTGTGTTCTGTTAATATTTGACAACAGACCCAGACAGAATCTCTCCGAGTTCGACGGATCTGTAAACCCGTCCACTGTTAACGATGGCTGGGAGGCATGAAACGTCTCCCCGACTCGGGTGTTTAACTCATAGTAGGCTATAGAACACCAAAACCTGGGCTCCTTGTAGGTAACTGGCTGGGCGTCCAGGGGCGGGCTTGGTGACATGTCAACTCCATCTGTGATACAAATATGGTCATTTATCCCTTTACCATACAATCCCCAGTTTTAAAGACCTTGAGTAGGAAGGCAGTTGAAAACATGGGAAGAGGAGAAAATGGTGATAAAATGTGAGGATAAATGATTGTGGTCATTTGTAAAGGCCTTGTATTACTGTGCATTATTTGAAAGACATGTGCAACACAAATTTCCTGATCAACTCAATTTGGTGCTCCAGGTTGAGTTAATGATTTTTTCATCTCTCGATCGACAATCAACAGTACAACCCATCTAAGTGTCCACCTCTGTTAAGCAGGCAACCTGTATTAAGCAAGCATGAAATGCAAATAATGTTGAAATATACCTGTACTAAGCAAGCACCTGCCCTAATCCTTTACGTGGGAAAAGAAAGACTTTGAAAACTTTGTAGGAAAAGGAGAAAATGTTGGTCACCAGCATTTTCTCCTTTCCGCACAAAGTTTTCCATCTTTCTTTTAAAGACAACTTTGCTCATTTCAGCCAAAAGTAATTGCTCATCTGCAAATGCCTCCATCTCGGACAAGTCTGAAATGTTGTCGTCAGGTATTGAGTTAAACATGCATTTATGAGTGTACCTTGGGTGCTTGCTTATTACAGGTTTTACTATAATGTTATTTTCCTAGGAAATATTTTTTGTCCCATCTTTACACTGTTATCAAAGCACTGCGACCTTTCAATTCATGAACATTTCCAAGTGTAAACTTGGGATTTTCCATGTAATTATGGACTGTAGCCCTTGCGATAGAGTGATGTGACAAAAAGAATGTAAGATACATTGGCTTTCGAGGTACATAGGATGTGACATGAGGTGGGATTTGAGATAACATTTCATCAAACAAGTCTAGAAAATAAGAGGGCCATAATGGCCCTGGATCGCTCACCTGAGTCAATAGGCCAAACATTCTGACCAAATTTCACAATTATCTGACTGAAAATGTGGCCTCTATAGCGTGCACAAGGTTTTTTGATGATTTGACCTAGAGACCTAGTTTTTGACCCCACATGACCGAATTTTGAACTTGTGTGAGATTTTATCAAGCCAAACATTCTGACCAAGTTTCATAAGTATTTGACTAAAAATGTGGCCTTTATAGCGTAAACAAGGTTTTTTGAAGATCTGACCTAGTGACCTAGTTTTTGACCCCGCATGACCCAATTTCGAACTCTTCCGAGATTTTATCAAGACAAACATTCTGACCAAATTTGACAAGTATCTGACTCAAAATGTGGCCTCTAGAGCACACACAAGGTTTTTCGAAGATTTGACCTAGTGACCTAGTTTTTGACTCCACAAGACCCAATTTCGAACTCGTCCGAGATTTTATCAAGACAAACATTCTGACCAAGTTTCATGAGGACTGGACTGAAAATGTGGCCTCTAGAGCGTAAACAAGGTTTTTCTAAGATTTGACCTAGTTTTTGATCCCACATAACCCAATTTCAAACTTGTCTCAGATTTATCATGACAAATATTCTGACCAAGTTTCACAAGTATCTGACTGAAAATGTGGCCTCTAGAGCGTACACAAGGTTTTTCTAAGATTTGACCTAGTGACCTAGTTTTTGACCCCACATGACCCAATTTCGTACTCGTCCGAGATTTTACCAAGACAAACATTCTGACCAAGTTTCATGAGGATCAGACTGAAAATGTGACCTCTAGAGAGTACACAAGGTTTTTCTAAGATTTGACCTAGTGACCTAGTTTTTGACCCCGCATGACCCAATTTCGAACTCTTCCGAGATTTTATCAAGACAAAACATTCTGACCAAGTTTCATGAGGATCGGACTGAAAATGCGGCCTCTACAGCCTACACAAGGTTTTTCTAAGATTTGACCTAGTGACCTAGTTTTTGACCCCACATGACCCAATTTCAAACTCGTCAGCGATTTTATCAAGACAAACATTCTGACCAAGTTTCATGAGGACTGGACTGAAAATGTGGCCTCTAGAGCGTACACAAGGTTTTTCTAAGATCTGACCTACTGACCTAGTTTTTGACCCCATATGACCCAATTTCGAACTCGTCTGAGATTTTATCAAGACAAACATTCTGACCAAGTTTCATGAGGATCAGACTGAAAATGTGGCCTCTAGAGCGTACACAAGGTAAAAAGTTGACGACGGATGACGCACGACAGACACAGCACGATCACAATAGCTCACCATGAGCACTTCGTGCTCAGGTGAGCTAAAAAGTAATTCAGCAAATCTTAGACAAGCCTAACCCTCACAGCGCTAAATTAATGAAATGGACCTTTTCAGTCAGGAAAAACATAAAAAATATTGTCATTTCAAGGTTGTTTTGGCCAGAATATGTAACCTAATTAGTGGACTGTGTAGATCAAAGTTAAGACAGCACATTCTGTGCAATATGATCATGATCTACACTGCTTGCAAAAACAACTTAAGTAGGTCTCAGTGCTTTAACCCTTTACCACAAAATCCGGACTTTTAACATTAGCATTTTCTCCTTTCCCCACAATGCTTTCTACTCTTTCCAAAACAAATTTCAATTTTTGAGTCACATTTATTTTCTCATCTGCAAAAGCTTTCAATTTGGACTGGTCTACAATTTTGTCGTTTGGTAAAGGGTTAACTAAGCAACCCTGTGCTTAACTCTTTACCAAACAACAAAATTTTAGACTTGTCCAAATTGAAAGCAGTTGCAGACGACAAAATAAATATGACTGAAAGATTGAAATTTATTTTGGGAAGAGTAGAAAACATTGTGGGAAAAGGAGAAAATGCTGGTTACCAGCATTTTCTCCTTTTCCCACGATGTTTCCAAAAGACTTCTTTTTCAGGGTCGTTAAAAGTCGGGATTGTGTGGTAAAAGGTTAAACGACCCTGTGGAAGAAGCCACTTGAAAAACCCAGGAATGTTTGGCAAAGGGTTAAGGACTAATTCTTATTCAGTGGACAAGATTTTCCATACAGCAAAAGCATTTGCAGAAAACTAATCAACTGTGGCTCAAGTGGTGGCACCAGTATTTTGTTTCTCACAGACTGGAAAACATTCTGGGAAAAGGAATAAATGCTTGGTACCAGTACTTTTCCTCTTTTTCCAGCAATGTTTTTAATAGTCTTTTTTTCTCAGTATTGTTTAACCACAGGATGTGTGGTAAAGAATTAACCCTTGAATACACAATGCCAATTTTTAACACCCCTGAGAAAGAGGACTTAAAAACTTTGTGAGAAAAGGAGAAAATGCCGGTAACCAGCATTTTCTCCTTTTCCCGCAATGTTTTCTACCCCAATGAAAGACAAATTTTACATTTGAGTAACATTTAATTTGTCGTCTGCAAATGCTTTCAATTTCAACCAGTCTAAAATTTTGTTGTTTGGTAAAGAGTTAAAGAAGTACATACCCATTCCTTGTGTGTCATTATTGTCACCATCCTCACTAATATAGCCAGGGGGTGGGGTATCTGAAAATAAAACAAAGAAGAGTTAACCCTATACCACAAAATCCCCTCTTTTAACGACCCTGAAGAAGAAGCCTTTTGAAAACATTGTGGGAAAGGGAGAAAATGCTGTTAACCAGCATTTTCTCCTTTTCCCACCATGTTTTCTACTCTATCAAGGACAAATTTGGTCATTTGAGCCAACTTAAATTTGTCGTCTGCAAATGCTTTCAATATGGACCATTCTAAAATTTTGTCGTTTGGTAAAGATTTAAAGGTAGTATCTTACACCTGTCCAAATTAAAAGCATTTGCAGGCAACACCCTAAGATGTGGTTCACGGGACAGGGTTTGTCTTTGAAAGGATGGAAAACATTGTAAAAAGGAGAAAATGCTGGTTACAAGCATTTTCTCTTTTTCCCACAATGTTTTAAAAAGCTGACTTCATCATTAACCTTGCTGGAACACAACAGCCACTTTCAACATTATTTCAGTCATATCACAGTGACAGTTGGCATGTGGGTCCTGGGTTTGAACAATACTAGCCTATGGGTCTGATGTGTTGCCCAAGATCACTCCCAGGAAAAACCCAGAACCTTGGGTAAGGATCCAACCCAAGGTTTACACATTTTAGACCCTACAAGATCAAACATGCAGCCTGATAGCTCAGTTACAAACAGAGCTTGGAACCAGGGGATGGCTGCTTTTCCTTGAGTTTCATTTACCAGAACTTTACAGAATATTCTTTCTGAGCCACTGGCTGCTTTCCCATACAACCAATCCAGAATCAATGTTAAGCAGTAAAAAGAGAATGAATCCTGTCCTAATGACTATATCTTCTGGCAAACCCCTTGGTTTCAAGCCCTTTACGTCCTCTACGCTACCATCAAGCTACCTGGCAGGCTTGGATATCTTTACCATACAAGTTCTCGGTATTTTGTCTATCTGCAAATGATAATTCATTTCAAATGAAACTGAATGGTATTTTCTACTTCACTGACATTAAGATGAATGTAAGAAACAGTTCTATTATTGTTTTCATTGTTTGTTATTGTTCAATTCTGCTTTGTTTTTCCTGATATGACAGTAAAAACAAGGAAAGTCCATGTCACCATCCCACACATAAATTACATCGTCTGTTCATACTTATCAAATGCCAAAATTTTAGACTGGCCCAAATTGAAAACATTGGCAGATGACAAATCAAATGTGCCTCAAAAATTGAACTTAGTTTTGGGAAGGGTGGAAAGCATTTCGAAAAAAGGAGAAAACACTGGTTGGTAACCAGCATTTTCTCCTTTTCAAACAATGTTTTCAAATTCCAAATTTGTCTTTGGAAGGGCAAACTAAAGTGTGAGGAAAAAGAGAAAATACTACCCATGTTTTCAAATCAAATTGCCACTAAGGGTTGTAAATTAGAGCATCACCTTACAGACCACTTGCTGTAAGGGACCGCTTTTCTTGAATAATTGGTATTCCATTTATCTTATTATTACAACGGGTTGCCCATATGGGCAATACCCCAAGAAGGCTGTTAGTTACGTTAAAAAGATAGTGCAAGATACATGACAAGAGGGCCATGATGGCCCTGTATTGCTCCACTGGCTTATAAATATAAACCATAAATACTAAACATTTCAATTCTGAGCCAAATGGTTTCAAAATGAAGACTTACAAAGTTTTCTCTGTAAAAGCCCATGTTAAAGTGAGCGATAATCACTTGAACCCTGGTAGAGGTCCACAAGATAAAGCCACATGCCAAAATAATACAAGTCTATGCTGTATGGTTATAAATACGGTGATTTTCAAGTTTCGTCCATATGAAGCCTCTGTAAAACATAAGACCCCTGATGCAAGGCTAATTTCAAAAAAAAAATCAAAAGTGCTCCAGATTTGATAGCCCTTGGGTTTGCGGTTAGGAGCAAAAGGATTTTTTGAATTTTCACCCTATAAGCACATGTTTATGACCAAATTTTGGAGTTCTTGCCTTATGGCTACTAACAAGACGGTTTCTGAAGTTTTCAGTCCATAAACCCATGTAAAACTTGTGACCCCTGGTGCAGGGCCAAACTTGATCCTAGGGTTGTAACTTGGGCCCTCTTTGTAGTTGTCCACTAGACAGAGCTATTATTATGCAAAATTTGGTAGCCCTAAGCCTTATGACTATGTACACCAAGATCTAAAAGTTTTCCCTATATAAGCCTATGTTAATCTTGTACACCTTCACCCCCCCCCCCCCACCCCCCAGCGTGAGGCCAAATTGACCCCAGGACTGTAATTTGGGCAGTTTTGGTAGACCCCCACCAGATCAAGCTAAATGCAAAATTTGGTAGCTTTAGGCCTTATGGCTAGGTACTGGAAGATTTCTTAAGTTGTCTCACTATGTATGCCCATGGAAAACTTGTTACCCCTGCAGCGGGGCCAATTTTGACCCCAGGGCTAAAATTTTGGCCTGCTTGGTAGAGGCCCACTAGATATAGTTACATGCAAAATTTGGTAGCTCTAGGCCTTATGGCTAGTTACAGGAAGATTTTTAAAGTTTTCTCTATATAAGCCTATGTAAAACTTGTGACCCCTGAGGCAGAGCCAATTTTGACCCCAGGGCTATAATTTGAAGAAACATGATAGAGGTCTACTACATAAAGCTACATGCCAAATTTGGTAGCCCTACGCCTTATGGTTTCAGACAAGAAGATTTTTAAAGATTTCCAATATTTTTCAGTTTTGTTGCCATGGCAACCAGAGTTTTTGAAGGAATCAAATTCTTTCAAGAAATTCTGAAGAGGACCATGGCAGGATCATTTCTGTGAAGTTTCATGAAAATTGGATGGGTAGTTTCAGAGAAGAAGATGTTTGAAATAAAAGTTAACGCACAGACGGACGGACGGACGCACGGACGCACGACGGACACCGGGCCATGACATAAGCCCGCTGGCCTTCGGCCAGTGGAGCTAATAAGACCAATCCCAAGCCATAAACCAGGTACATGTTATAACATCAGTATGATGCATCTGTAAATGAGCCATGCTCTGTGAAAAGGGGAATTAATGCATCTGCAAAAAGTATCAACCCAGGTCAGCCTGTGCAGTGCACGCAGGCTGACCTGTGCCGAAACTTTTTGCTATTGGTCAATTTTCTGTATGGCAAAGGACCAGTCTACATCATGATTAAGTCGGATGTTAAAAAAAAGTGGCTGTTAGGAATTCATAATTATGGGATGGCTTTCTTGGTATGATGCAACACGGAGATGCATTAAGCCCCTTTTGCCAGAGCATGGCTCAAATGTTTTAATCAGGTAAATGTTATAAAGACATCTACCAGTTCCTGCATTTTTGTATTTTTTTTAAAAACAGGTAAATGTTATAACAACACCCTGTCACAGCTACCTGCTCCAGAGTGTAAATATTACATAACTGTAATTGTTTTCCACTGGTAAATGTTACAACATTGTGCTACATCTATGCTATTTCTGATGTGTCAAAGCAATTGTTTCATACAGGTAAATGCTATAACAACATTATTTTAAACTTACACGCTCCATGGTGTAAAATATAATTGTTTCAAACAACTAAATGTTATGACAGTACTGTGTTACATCTACCTGTTCAAGGGTTTATATTTAATTTTTTCAAACAGGTAAATGTTATAAACTCACTGTGTCACATCTACCTGCCCCTGCATTGTCTGCACATGTCATATTCTTTAAGATTGACCTGTCTGCTATGACGCATCCCTTGATAAAAAATGGACATATATCAATACACAGTGTGTAAATTGCCGCTTAAAAAGTGCAGGCGAAAATGGCAATAAATAATATGTCCGTGGAAAAATCAAGCCAGTCTTTCGCTATAAATTTCTTAGAAGACGAAATGATTTCAAAGGGGGAAAATATTTTTTTAGAATATTAACTGTTTACTGCAAAGCTCTGTCAAGTTTCTAAATATAGACATGGAGAAAACCAGGACTTTTGCAACAGACTGACAACAAAACATAATGTCCCCACCTTGCTGGGCTTATACCGGGGATTTTTCCCAAGCTTAGAGGAGTGTATGTTTATAAATGGCTGGTGCATAGGTTATATGCTAGCTAACCATGGCTGGATGAATAGTACAAGGTAGGTTTTAGAGAGTAAATGTACATTTTATTTTGAAATTCGTTGTATTGATTCACGCCTTAAAAAAACAGTCCGGTTCTCTACCCAGAATGTCCATATCAGATAGGTGATGTATTTGAAAAATGCCACCTAGCAGAAGATAATGCCTGCCTCTATTAGTAAACAGGTGAATGTTTCAAACAGGTGAATGTTATAACAACAGTGTGTTACACCTACTTGATTCTGAGTGTACAAGATGCAATAAAAAAGTTCTCAGCCCAATATACTTACATTCAATTACTTATTACAGTAACATTTAAACAAAATCGCCATCAGTCATTTAAATCTTACTGAAGGTTATACCTTGAGTGAATAGGATTCCAGTGGTTTTGACACGATGTCACTGTAAAGAGGAGGAGAGTGTGTAAAACTGAAAAAATTGACTTGAGGTGTTCTGCTCTTGTAGGACAATGCACCTGCTCACATGTCGCAAGTTGCCATGGTTGCTGCGACTGAATGTGGCTTCCAAGTCCTTCCTCAAACGCCCCACCTAATTTCTCCTGATTTAGCCCTTTTGACTGTAAACTTACTTTCATGGTAGATGATTAGAAAGGAATGAAGGTGTCATAGATTCAGTAAATGAGTACTTGGGGGACCAGGATGAAGACTTTTATTTTGAAGGGATATGCAAGCTAGAACAGTGATGCACTATCAAAAAGTAATAGCCAACTTTCCATTCCTGAGTTAGAAGAGGCCAAGCACTTTAGGATCATACCTCGTAGAGATAAATATTTCAAATGGGTAAATTTAGAACATCACTGTGTTGCACCTACCTGCTCCTGAGTGTGTCGGTTAATGTTATTATACATCCACAACTGGAATCAAAGCATTGAGAACACTGGTGTGGCATTTGTCAAGGGGGCCATTGTGTGGAATTAATAATTTGAAAAATAGACAACAGAAATAATTTCAAAATATTCGCTTGAAAGTCAACCTACTATATAGTCATGCAAAATCTGAAAGAGAAGGGTGCAATCTTGTGGGACGAACAAGTCCGGGTGAACAAGCCCTGGGACAAATAAGCCCCAGGAACGAACTGGTTTTGGGATAAACAAGCACCATATGTGTGTATCATTGTGCCACTATAGAAGGCCATAGCAGATCAAGCTATTTTCGGTAAGAAGGAAGTATTTCTATGATCGATGGCCTAATCCAATCTGTTGTAATATGCCATTTTCAATTTCATATCTGAGTGCAATCGAAACACTTATTTGTCCCAGAAAAATTTATTTTAATTGGGTTTACTTCCTTCGGTTTTGCACAAAGTTTGATAAATGATTTTCAAAATGCCGTATTGAACTCATAGTGGCATTGTCTTCGACAAATGCCACAAAAACTGTAGAAAGTTTATGTACAGTATATATTGTAACAAGTTTGTTACACCTACCTGCTCCAAACAGTGAGGATATTAGATGTCGGTGCATTTGAGCAGGACGATTTTCCTCTACATCGGATGAGGAAGTGACTTTCACAACCTGGAGACCAGACATTTATCCTTATAACTGAGGCCACTCCTGCACATAATTTTCTTCACTGAATCCTCACACAGAACAGTTTTTTGAATCATTGATTGATAAATCCACACACATACTATATTGTTCTGGAGTGTTACAGGAGTAACAGTAAGTCAGTGTTTCAACCCTTAACCTGCTAAAGTTATATGAAACTTTCAACCCTTTACCAAATGACAAAATTTTAGAATTGTCCAAATTGAAAGCATTTTGCAGACATTTCCAACATGGCTCAAACAATGGAATTTTTCTTTGATAGGGAAGAAAACATTGTGGGAAAAGGAGAAAATGTTGGTTACCAGCATTTTCTCCTTTACCAACAGTGTTTTCAAAAGGCCTCTTCCTCAGGGTCTTTACAGCTCTGGGTTGTGTGGTAAAGGGTTAAGGCGATAGCAAAAACCAAAATGTTGTTATTTCAAAGTTACTTTTGGGAGAAAATATCTCCTTATCGGACAATGTAGGTCCTAGATCAGATTGCACATTCTGTGCAGACTGATCTTCATCTACACAGTCTGCAAAAGGTTCTTGAATCACGCGTAGCCGCCTAAGAGTTAATCATACCACTTTTCACTCTAAAATTTGCACTTGACTCTTTACTACACAATCCCGAGTTTTAAAGACCCTGGAAGAGAAGGCTTTGGAAAACATTGTGAGAAAAGAAGAAAAAGTTTTAATATCCCTTAGAAATGCTTACTGAAAATGTTATAGGAAATGGAGAAATGCTTTTTACCAGCATTTTGTCCATTCCTCGAAATGTTTTCAACTCTTTCATAAACAAACTCCATCAGTAATGTAACTTTTAATTTGTCACTTGCAAATGCTTTCTAAAATCTGTTGTCCGGTATAGAGTTAAAAAAAAAAGTCGGGTGCAGAGGTTTACATTTCTATTTATCATGCACACTTACTGTAACCTAAAACAAACTTTTAACATTTTAACAAGACTGACATAAGCCTATGTGCATGTACATTAGCCGCATTACTGGCCAGTTTAGTTATGACTTTCAAAAGTGTGTAGAATGTGTACAGTTTACATCAGTATTCACTGTTGGATACCTGACAGTGCAATTTGCCCCTACGTCCAAAACTCCCTTTTGATTTCAATGAGCACATGTGACAATCACTTACAAAAATTTGAATAGTGCGGAGAAAAATTTATGTTGATTCTGACGTGCAAGTATGAATGGATTGTACCTTAGTAAGAAACATCAACATATTTCCTGTTTATGTTTTTTTATTGGAGTGATTTCCCTTGAATCTCCACAACAAATAAATTCCATCCTTTTTTGACACTAATAAAAAACTATTTCAAAAAATATTTATGTTCCATTCAATCCTCAAAATACAGACCCAACAGTTATCATTGATAACAAGTATTTCATAGTTTCTAATTCTTTTTTAAAAATGATGGAAAATTATTTTGATATTTAGAACTATTTTCTTGAACTGGATAACAAGTTTGCGGGTGCCTTAATTTCAGTCATCATAATAATTTTTACCAACTTGGAAGCCTAAAATTTAATATTTTTTACGGTATAACTGAATTTTAACGAACACATTCAACTTGTGTAGTCATTATTAAAGAAATAAATATTTTGGAGATGTGTGGAGGCAGAGTTAATGGTAATTTCCTAATTTTCATAATAATTAACCTAATTCTCCTACAGAGATGGAAAATAGCCTAACTAATAATAGGAAGAGTTCACAAAATTCCACCTTACCTATTTTCAATTCACTTCATTTGGGGGGAGGGGGCGGGATTTCCCCTTTACTATAGCATGTCTTGAATAGAAAATGTTACAAGTCTCAACAAAAAGCTCTCTGTGAAAAATAATTTTGCATGGAACTGTTCTGTACTTCACTTAGGTGCCATTCTCAGCATGGTAAATAGTGTTGGTCAAATTTCATTTTTTTTTATCTCTAACGGTCAGTCAAAATAGGAGAGATCTTTCTGTTATATTTCAATCTGTAAATTTTACCTTGAGCTCAATTTTATATATTTATCTTATTCTTTTATTAATTTATCTCTATGGTATTTGACAAAACACAATTATCAAAAAGCTGCGATTATTTGGGATAAAATCCAGCTACCTTCAAACATCAAGCATTAAGCCAGAATATTAATAGCTCGAGATCTGTTTTCCATCTAAAGTCCACGGTGAAAAAATTGCTACAAAAATATAGTATTCTAAAAATGTCTAAAATACTTGTACCAGTCATATTCTAAACCTAATAACGGTGAAATTAGAAAATACTTGTATTAAAAATGCCTATTAGTTACAATTCAAAGCAGCAAACCAGTCCATCAATAATTTTAACTCTACCTGGCTACAAAATTTTAGACTAGTCAAAATTCAAAGCATTTGCAAGCATCAATAAATGCAACTTACAAACTGAAATGTTTTTGGAAGGGTAGAAAATAACGTGGGAAAAGAAGAAAATTGTGGTAACCAGCATTTTCTTTTTCCACAATTTTTTCAAATGCCTCCTGTTAAAACTCAGGATTGTAAGATAAAAGATTAAAATAAGTCCATTTAAAGAGCAAAACTTAACTCTTTACCTTAGGACAAATTGAAAGCATTTGTAGACGACGTATTAAACGTGGCTCAAATGATGATATTTGTCTCAAATCGGTTTGAAAACATTGTGGGAAAAGGATAAAATGCTGGTTACCAGCATTTTCTCCTTTTCCCATAATGCTTTCAAAAGGCTTCTTTCCCAGGGTCGTTAAAACGCTGTAAAGGGTTAAGTCAGCTTCTGATAAGCCACAATAAGATCAAATGGTTTATTGGGAATTATGACCAGTAAAATTTTGAAAAATGACATGCTTTTGGGAATTTTATGGGGCATATCATACTAGCCCCTAAGAATGGGGTATGAAAACTCCCTGTTTGGCTGAACTTTGTTAAACCCTTACCCTGCTAAATAAGTTAAATCAAAGATGATAGTAAAAACCCAAATAATCTTATTTCAAATTTATTTTTTGGAGAACAATAGCTCCTTATTGGACTGTATAGATTCAAGATCATACTGCACATTCTGTGCAGTCTCTTCTTGATCTACACTGTCAGCAGAAGGTCAGTGAGTCACACTTTGCAGCTTATGATTGGATTTTTCTTTCATCACAGGCCACTGAAGCTCCATTGGTCGATCACAGAACACTGAAATTTTCATTGGTCAATCAATAAATACCGTGACTGAAAAAAACACATTTCTGCATTGCCTCTATATCCTATATATTATGACACCAGGTGTGCAACAAAACTAGAAGAAAAAAATTGGCCCCCTTACCCTTTTGAAAGAAAACATTTGACCAAAAAGATGAAAGGCAACCTCTTGTTCAGTGCAGATGGGTTCAAAAATGATTTTTATGACTTTCAAAAATTTCAAAGCACTTTTGCAACCATGTATTGGCGGTGATCTCAAGAATTTTGCAAGCTTCCATATCTTCCAGATCGCCATTCTCTGACATCATACCAATCACTATCCAGCAGCAAATTATAATTCAAATGCATTTTTTCAATAATGACTGAATTTTTTTTAATTCAAAAATAAAATCATAAGAATAATATTTCATTCTTATATATTTTTATCAAATCCATTATTTCAAATTTTGTCTAAGGAAGACTACAAATAAAGGAAAAAATCAAGTAACTTAATTCTTTACTTAATGGCAAAATGTTTGACTTGTCCAAATTGAAAGTATTTGCAGACAACAAAATGAATGTGACTCAGAAATTAAACTTTGTTCTTGGAAAGGTAGAAAACAATGATCGAAAAAGAGAAAATGCTGGTTACCAGTGTTATCTCCTTTTCAATGTTTTCAAAAGCCTTCTTCTTCTGAGTCCTTAAACCCTGGGATTACATAAAGGGTTAAATAAAGAAAATTAAAATCTTAATTGCAATTAGCAAGAAATTATTTGTACAATCAGCGATCAAAAAAGCTTTATAACTCTGCTTTGTAAATTCAACCTCAGTTGTCTACACCTTTACAAATCAATGCGGAGTTGTAACGACTCTAAGAAAACAGGCTTTTGAAAACTGGGAAAAGGAGAAAATGCTGGTAACCACCATTTAATCCTTTTCCCACAATGTTTTGTATTTTTTCATAGACCATGCAATACCATCATTTGAGCTACATTTATTTGTCATCGGCAAATACTTTCTGTTTGAACAAGTCTAAAATTTTGTCATCTAGTAAAGAGTAACAGAAATGTCTCATCAACTCAGCAGTGCAAATCCAGCCTCAGTTGTTTAACTTTTTGATCTGTGAGCTGAATTAAACATGTGAATTTTTCTAGATATTCACACCCCCTATTAAATATAACAATCCCTACTGCAGAATGCAACATTATGCAAATTACGCACTGCAGCGAAAAGATTACGATTGGCTGCAGGTTTTATCTGCAGAAATAATCAATGCATGCTTCCCAACATATGGTGTTCCCTTGCATCAAGAAGGGGAGGCATTTCACAAGTCTAAATAATGGGAATTTAATGTCACAAAATTGTCTCAATACATCCCAGCTGCATTTCAACCGTGTTTAGAATATATGTTAACCCCATACCAAACAATCCCGCATTTTCATGATTCTGAAGAAGACAGCTATTGAAAACATTTTGGAAAAATGCTGGTAACTCGCAATTCTTCCTTTATCCACAATGTTTCCAAGAGCAACCTTCTCCAGGATTGTGAAAACACTGGATTGTTTAAATCTGAGAATGCTTAATTCATGAAATGGATCTTTCATTATAGTGGCATTTAGTTTGTCCTCTGAAAAAGCTTTCAATACTGATGTCAACAGTTTCGATGTTTGGTAAAGAGTTAAATACAATCATACACAAAGGATATTACTTAGTGGGACTCAAATAATTATGTAATTATGACATCAAAAAAGTATCAAGTTCAAAGAAAAGTAGCTACAAAGCATGGTTGTTTCATGCACTATAAATTTGGACATGGCTTTCATATTTTTTTGTACATTGTATTACAGCTTTGGAACTCAAGATAAACTCTTTACCAAAAATTTTAATGACAAAAATTTAGACTTGTCCAAATTCAAAACATTAATTGCAGATGACAAATTAAATTAAATGTTGCTTTAATGATGGAATTTGTGAGTAAAAGGTCAGAAAACTTTTCGAGAAAAGAAGAAAATGCTGGTCACCATTCTTCTTTGCCCACACTGCTTTCTAAAGCCTTCTTCCTCGGGGTCGTTAAAAGTCAAAACTGTGTGGTACCAAACAACAAAAATTTAGATCTATTCAAATTTAAAGCATTTCATATGACAAAATATGACAAAATAATGGAACTTGTCTTTAAGAAGGTAGAAAACAATGTGGTAAACGGGGAAAATGGCAGTTACCAGCAATTTCTTCTTTTCCCATAGTGTTTTCAAAAATGCCTTCCACATAGGTCCTTAAAATTTAGGATTTTGAGGTAAAGGGTTACCTCTTTAGAACACAAAATAAACCCAAGAGACCCTTTAAACCTTAAAATGCCATCCAAATAATTGCAATTTCATGGTTATTTTGTCTAGTGTTTCAGCAAAGCCAATAAAGAAGAACAAAGATCCAACTGAATACATTGTGTAGGCTTATCGTCATCTATGCTGACTGCAAATGTGACTATAGTTGTGAAAAGGTGCTTTGAACATTATCACAGACCACAGTACGGACCTGTATTCACTAACCGTATTAAGTTGCATTCCTAGTCTTATTCTTGAGCCAAGCCCCGGAAGCACAGTCCATAGTGTACAGGACTTGAGACCAGGGGGTCGCTGGTTCCAATCCCCAGCTCCACCATTTTCTTTCCGAGGATTGATGATAGTCATTCGGACAGGATTCATTCCTCTTTCACAGCAAATGTTTTAACAATGGTTATCAGGGAAGGCATGCAGCCAGTGGCTTAGAAAAGATATTGGGGAAGCACTGGCAAAAGAAATTCAGTTTGTGAGTAGTGGATTGGTGCACTGGCCAGGGCAATTTAATTGAAATAAAATGTTGAAAACAGTGATTAACACTATAAAATCATTCCATCTTATTCTTGATATAATATTAGTATTTATATAATTTCTGATTAGGTATAGCCAATCAGATTTTGTGTTACTTTGAACTTAAGAAAATTCTTGAGAATTAGAATATGAATGTTATCGGTAATGGTTGGTAAATGAGGGCAAACTTGTATTTCCTGTGTATTCCCAACAGTGAGCAACAAGGTGGGATTTCTTCCTCTCTCACAAGACAGTACTGGAATCGTACCTACTCTGTGAATTGATTGACTGTGCAGTGTTTTCACTCATTACCAAACGAAAAAAATTTGGAGTTGTCCAATTTGAAAGCATTTCCAGACGACAATTTAGATGCGGTTGAAATTTTGCTTTTTTGATTCTGAAAGGGTAGAACACATTGTGGGAAAAGGAGAAAATGCTGGTTACCAGCATTTTCTCCTTTTCCCACAATGTTTTCAAAAGCTTTCTCTCTCAGAGTTGTTAAAAGCTGGGATTGTGTGGTAAAGACTTAATGCAGTTTTCAACACTATTTCAGTTACATTGCGACTTCCAGTACGCCTCTTCATGCTTTCCTGGAGTTTCTTTCACCAGGACTTAGCTCAATATTCTTCCCAAGTCACTGGTAACATACCACATAAAAATCATCGATACCCTGCAAAGTTCACTTTCACACAAATACCTTACTGATGTACTTGAGTAATTCATTTGTTGATGCCTACATTGGAGTAATAAAACACAGAAATTCTGCTGTGACCCCAAAACATCAAATTCAACGTGAAAATAAATATATCTTGTGCATTTTTCCGGGAAAAAGTCAATTCCAAATAAGGCAAGAAATCAGATCAATGAAAGCTCTGGCATTTCTTACATAACCTTTCTCTTTCTCTCTTTAACCCTTTGCCAAATGACGAAATTTCAGACTGGTTGAAACTGAGAGCTTTTGCAGACAATAAATTGCATGCGACTCAATTTGTCTTTGATAGGAAAGAAAACATTGTAGGAAAGGGAGAAAATGCTAGTTACCAGCATTTTCTCCTTTTCCCATAATGTTTTCAAAAAGGCTTTCTTTCTCAGTTGTTATATCTTGAGATCGTATGCAAATGGGGTAAAGCTCCCACAAACAAGAGGGCCATGATGGCCCTGTATCGCTCCACTGGCTTATAAATATAACCCATAAATACTAAACATTTCAATTCTGAGCCAAATGGTTTCAAAATGAAGACTTACAAAGTTTTCTCTGTAAAAGCCCATGTGAAAGTTGAGACCCGCAGGACAAAGCCATTTTTGATCCCAGACCTGTAATTACTTGAACCCTGGTAGAGGTCCACAAGATAAAGCCACATGCCAAAATAATACAAGTCATGCTGTATGGTTATAAATAAGGTGATTTTCAAGTTTTGTCCATATGAAGCCTCTGTAAAACATAAGACGCCTGATGCAAGGCTAATTTCAAAAAAAAAAATCAAAACAGGAAGATTTCTTAAGTTGTCACTATGTAAGCCCATGTAAAACTTGTTACCCCTGTGGTGGGGCCAATTTTGACCCCAGGGCTAAAATTTTAGCCCACTTGGTAGAGGCCCACTAGATATAGCTACATGCAAAATTTGGTAGCTCTAGGCCTTATGGCTAGGTACAGGAAGATTTTTAAAGTTTTCTCTATATAAGCCTATGTAAAACTTGTGACCCCTGGGGCAGAGCCAATTTTGACCCCAGGGCTATAATTTGAAGAAACTTGATAGAGGTCTACTACATAAAGCTACATGCCAAATTTGGTAGCCCTATGCATTATGGTTTCAGAGAAGAAGATTTTTAAAGATTTCCAAAATCTTTCAGTTTTGTTGCCATGGCAACCAGAGTTTTTGAAGGAATCAAATTCTTTCAAGAAATTCTGAAGAGGACCATGGCAGGATCATTTCTGTGAAGTTTCATGAAAACTGGATGGGTAGTTTCAGAGAAGAAGATGTTTGAAACAAAAGTTAACGCATGGACAGACGGACGGACGACGGACACCGGGCCATGACATAAGCCCGCTGGCCTTCGGCCAGTGGAGCTAAAAATGCAATACGATGGTTCAACACTTGCTGTAACACATGTAAGAAAGCAATTAGTTATCCACCGAAATTCCAATAAATAATAGAGCAATGGAGTATAGGTTAACTGGTTCCATATCTACCAACCATTCTTAAGAACATGCTTAGTCTTGTTCACAAGAATTCTCTAAATTTGGAAGTAACACAACTTCAGATTGGCTACACCAAATGGTGCCACAAATTAACCCTTTACCGTACTTTGCCCCCTCTTAAAGACTCTGGGAAAGATGCCTTTTGAAAACACTGTGGGAAAAGGAGAAAGTGCTGGTAACCAACATTTTCTCCTTTTCCCACAATATTTTCTAACCCTTCATACAAAATATCTATCATTTATCTATCATCTAGCCACACTGAAATTGTGATCTGCAAATGCTTTCAATTTGGACAAGGCCAAAATTTTGTCATCTGGTGAAGAGTTGAGTGTGGTTCAAATGACGAAAATTGTTTCTGAAAAGGGCATCCTGCATTTCCTACAATGTTTTCTACCCTTTCAAAGACAATTATCGTTACTTGAGCTACATATAATTCATTGTATGCAAAGGACAATGACAACATTACCATCCAGGTTTTAGTCAGTGCCGATTGCGAAGCCATTGCCATTTGAAAAATCTGCTGTATTTAATGCAGCATGTCGATTTTACTGCCGATCGTGATTCATTTTGACATCAAATAGCATTAATGATTAATAATGGACACTGGCCTTTGATTCTTTTACTTTTTTAAGTTTTTCCAAGCTACTTGACAAATTTTGTGTAGCCAGGAGTTTATATATTATGTTATTGGAAGTGCATGTATATTCTGATAGCCAAGTGTTAATAACACTGATTTTTGAAGTAATCAGGATTATGCTGATGCCGTAAGTGTATTCCAGCTGATTAATTTCAACTTTATCGATGGACTGGTCATCTGGTTTGCCCTTATTTAGTTGAGAAGTTGAGGAGTGTAAATTAGCGGGGGAGCGTCACTAAGGGGCATTACAGTTCTTGCTCTGACTAGAATCCAAATGTTAAGTCCAGACCGGGTGGCACCCTATTGGTCTTACACTATAAAATAATTTTCATCCATGTCTTTAACCTAACAATAATAAATTATTATTTATATAATTATTACTGCTGTTTGCTAAAGTCTGCATAATATGCTTATTCTGTACAATTATGAAACAAGTTTAAAACTTTCCTTGGTCTACAATGTTTTCCAAAGCCCTTTTCATCAGGGTTGTCAAAAAACAACATTGTTTGCTGAAAGAATTAAGCAGTATAATGATCTCTGAATGTCTTTTTTTCTCTCCGTATTCTGTTTGTTTTGATTTAAATTTTACAATTCATAATTTTCTGTTTAATTCCAACAGTTTTTGCTGACTCAAAAGCATTCTCTTATTATCATACAAGCAGTTTATTTGTATAAAACTTACATTTTATTGCATAATCATAAATACAGCACACAGACAAAATAAAAAATGTAATAATAAAAGAAAATAAACTATCCTTTAAGTAAGCTTTATCTTTAAAGTCTTGTCTGTTTTTGTAAGTTTAAAGGGGTGCAACTTTCCTTTACCTATTTACCATTTATCAAAATTATCAATCAACTTTTGAAACAAAATATTTTTTAAACATAAAACCATTCTCAATTTGTATAGAAAGATACCCAATTTATCTGAGATCACTGTGAAAAAACACAATCTTAGAAAACAATAAACCTTTACAAAACAAAACTGAATTATACAACAACCCTGAAATAGAATGCTTTTGAAAACATTTCGGGAACAAGGCAAAAATGATGAAAACCTGCATAAAATTCTCCTATTCCAAAAGTAATTCTATTGTTTCAAGGACAGAGCCTGTCATTTGAGCTATATCTATAATATTGGCTGCAAATGTATTTAATTTGGACAATCTGAAATTTTGCTGGATGATAAAGTTAAATCAAGTTCACATTTATCAAACAAACTTGATGCTAAGTATCCAATAATGCTCTCAATTTCTTCTCCTACAAGTAAATAGAAATGAAATGATGCTGGTAACCAGCAGGTCTTTTTTCCACAATTCTTTTTTTTAACTATCAAAGAGAAATTTGATTGTCTGATCCACACTTTAATTTCTCATCAGTAATGATGCTTTGATTCTGACAGTTGAAAAATTGTCATCTGGTAAAGAGCTTAAACCCTTTACCAGACATAATCCCAAATTTTAGCCACCTTGAGAAAGAAAGCTTTTAAAAAATTTTGGGGAAAAAGGAGGAAATTCTTACAAACAGACAAATTTCATCATTTAAGCAATATCTAAATTTACTGTCAGTAAATGCTTTCAATTTGGACAAATCTAAAATTTTGTCATCTGCTACAGAGTTAACAAACATATTTGCATCATCATATGTCATATTTTCTGTCAGTATATTGCTATCATACTTTCATTTTTAAAGACAATTTTATATTTCTCACATAATTTGCAATAGAAAATTTTAGCAAACCTGTTACCACACGATCCAAAGTTTTAACATTTCAAAAGAAGAAGCCATTTGAAAACACTATGACACTTGTAAATACTGGTAACCGGCATTTCTCCTTTTCCCACCATGTTTTCAGCCCAATTGAAGACAGAAGTCATCTTGTAAGCCACATTCAATTTGTTATCTGCAAATGTTTTCAATATGGTCGAGTCCCAAATTTTATCGTTTGGTTAAAATAGAAAATATTTTAAATAAAATCACTCAGTACTGAAACTTTTATGTTTTTCTATATAACTTAAAGAGCAATTTTTTCAAAAAAGAGGCAATTCTTTATATGAAATTTTTATACACATCCAAAGAGCGACATTAATTTATAGAAAAATCTAGGCTGTAAAGACTTTTACACTGCAAAAAAAATTTTGCTGAGGTAAATTTTTTTTTATTGGTACCAATTTACCCCCAATTTCTCACAAATCAAAGGAAAAATCCATTGCTTTATAAATAACAAAAAAAAATCCTCTCTTTCTTCCCAGGAAAAAAGTCAGAGTTTAGAAAAACACTTGTTACGGACGAGTTTCACTTCATCCCGAAAGAATGTACATAATAATGGAAAAATCTATCCAGCAGCCTCGAGATAATGTAAGTAAAAAAAAAAGTAAAATTAACGAATCCTCACTCTTCCAGGAATAAAGTCACGGGGCCGCCTCTTTATTCTCCAAATTTCCACCAATCAGGATGAAGAGGCGGAAAAATTCCAGGTTTTCCATATATTGATAAATTCCAAAATGTATGCATCCTTTTGCAGGAAGATGTTGAGCCACCTCATATATATATATATATCTATGGGGACCTTTCGAACACGGCCCTAGCTCATTTGTCACTCAACCTCATGCTGTATGCAACATACTAGACTTTTTTTGTTTTCCGTATCTAACAATGTATGACACAGTAGATCTTCCAGGAAAAAAAAAAACAGCATTGAACTAGTCCAGACACAGACAGCCAGCTTGTACTTATCATCAATAGTTCAACCTTTCCCTGTTACTATAAATAGTCCAAAACCAACTACCTACTACTATATTGCACATAGGTAATATTGGTTTCCTCTAAAAGCTTGATTCCCTTCAGCCCTTTCAGTGCCACTGGCAAAACTAACAGATTTTACAGATGGTAAAGATTCAGATCCGACTGCAAAGACCGTGCAGTCTGATCTTGAATCTATACCATCCACTTGTTAAGTCAAGCCTTTTAGATAAAACTTCTCGGAGTTTCTGTTGAGTATGTTTGCTGTTGTCGAGCGACGTCAAGCTTATATTTAGCGGTGAAAGAGTTGGATCGTATATAGCCTATGGAATGCAGCCTCACAAGTCAGGCAGCAGACAACAACATATTACATAATCAAAAAGTCAGACAAAAAAAAATGAAGATGTCTTCACATTCTTCCTACAGACCTGTTTCTCTGTAACCAGTCTCTAATATTATAACACTTTCCCAAACAACAAATTTTTTGACAAGTCCAAATTGAAAGCATTTGCAGACGACAAAGTAAATGTAGCGAAAAACTGCAACTGATTTTGGGGAGGCTAGAAAACATTGTGGGAAAAGGAGAAAATGCTGGTTATCAGCATTTTCTCCTTTTCCCACAATGTTTTCAAGAGGCTCCTTTCTCAGGGTCATTCTAAGTTGGGACTGTGTGGTAAAGAGATAAGCAAAACAATGTCTGGGAAAAACTGAAATATTAAAAAAAATCCCTAACAGTCATAAACTTGTAGTGTTTTTTTTTTCCCAAACAAAATATTTCATCATTCGATATTGAAAGACAATCCCTCTATGTTGAAGTTACATTTCTCTCTCTCTCATTCATTTCAAAGACATTACACACATACTCTCTCTCCGATGAAAACAACACTAACACATAACTCTCTCTGTGTCTTAAATGTGTCACATGATGAACTTCATGCATGTGGCAAACAGGGAAATTCTTTCGGATGAGCAATGTTGCTATTTGCAATAAAGATTTTATACCTGGTCTGCAATGCCAATAGCAGTCTTTGGCAGGATGCAATGTGGTCTTAAACTAACAAGCTCTAATTTAAAGGAGCCTATTCAGTTTTATGCTGTAGCTCTGGTGCAAGTCAAAAAATACCTATAGAGGCAATGTAGCCCATTAACCCTTTCCCAAACAAGCCCTGGCTTTCATGTGTCTGCAGTACAGGTCTTTTGAAAACACTGTGGGAAAAGGAGAAATTGCTCGTAACAAGCAATTTCTCCTTTTCCCACAGTGTTTTCTACCCTTTTTGAGACCTTTCTGCCATTTTCATCAAATTTAAAATTGTCATCTGCAAACTCTTTCAATTTGGACCAGTCCAAAATTTGTCATTTGGGAAAGGGTTAAGGAATTACCATAGGTAATTTTTACAGTCTTACATAATTGTCTTTATTAATTACGGATGATTTGCCAGAGATCACCAAAATCATTTTTTAAGTTTGTTGAGATTATCAAAATCTACATTGCCTTCCTGAAGAGAATTTCAAAAGATCATACTGACTACCATATTGTTGTACAATATATTCTACCCTTCCAAAGAAAAATCCAATCAACTGAGACATATCAAATGACCCTGAGGTAAAAACACTTTGAAAACATTGTGTGGAAAAAGAGAAAAAGCTGGTAACCAGCATTTCCTCTTTTCATCAGAATGTTTCTATTAAAGCCCTCAACCTAGGGTTCATTTAACTCTTTACCACAGACAAAATTTTACACAAGTCAAAATTGAAAGTGTTTGCAGACAACAAATAAAATGGGGCCCAAACGACAGTATCTGTCTTTGAGACCGTTGAAAACATTGTAGGGAAAAGGAAAATGCTGGTGACCAGCATTTTCATCTTTTCCCACAATGTTTTCCAAAGCCTTCTTCTTCAGGCTCGTTAAAACTGGGGATTGTTGGAAAGACTTAAACACAGATTTGTTACCTAGAGGGTTAGATTGTACATCATATCATTTTGAATAAAGGTATTTTGCTTATTGTAGAATCATTTATTCTAGAATATTACAACTTGTAATAACCCTTTCTTTACCAAACAACAAAATTTAAGACTGGTTCAAATTGAAAGCATTTGCAGACAACAAATTATATGTGGCCCAAATAGTGGAATTTGTCCCTGAAAGGTAAGAAAACATTGTCGAAAAAGGAGAAAATGGGATTACCAGTATTTTCTCCATTCCAACATTCTTTTCAAAAGAGTTTTCCGTCAGGGTCGTTAAAACTAGGGATTGTGTGGTAATAGGATAATGGGTATATGGTAATTTGAGACAAAGTCATATTTGTCAAGAAAACCAGGGTCCAAATTTCACGAAAAAACTTTAGTCTCCTATTTCACTCAAATCTGCTAATGGTCTGAGGTTCTGACTTGTGTTGAGTTCGATACTAGATACAGTTAAACATAAACAGACTGTGGTTACGCTCTCAAATCCTGAGTAGACACAAAGATTCAGACTCAACTGCATAAAATAAACAGACTTAACTCAGTTAACTCTTAACCAAATGACAAAATTTTAGGCTTGACCAAATTGAAAGCATTTCCAGACAACAAAATAAATGTGACTCAAAAATTGAAATTTGTTTTGGGAATGGTAGAAAACATCGTGGGAAAAGGAGAAAATGCTAGTTACCAGCATGTTTTCAAAAGGCCTTTTTCTTAGGGTCGTTAAAAGTCGGGATTGTGTGGTAAAGGGTTAACAGACTTGAGCCTGGACGTTGTGTCGAAGTAGGATTTGATAATGTCAGGTAAGGCTGCTAATGTTAGTGAAATGTGTCTCAAATAACAAACTCAACCTTAGTTGGAAAGTAAGTCTGTCAGCGGATTTGAGTAGAATAAGAGACTCGCATTTTTTCGTGAAACTGGGCCCTGGTCCATATTCGTAATATTATATATAGAATCTGCCATAAATTGGAGTTGAGATTGTTTTATCAAATGAGTCTAGAAAAATGTTATTAGTGATGCCTTTGGTGATCTATCTTAACGCTTTACCAAATGACAAGATTTCAGACTTGCCCAAATTAAAAGCACTTGCAGACAACAAAATAAATGTGCTTAAAAATTCGAAATTTGTGTATGGATGAGTAGAAAACATTGTGGGAAAAGGCGAATATGCTGGTTACCAGCATTTTCTCCTTTTCCCAGTGTTTTCAAAAGCTTTTTTTCTTGGGGTCGTTACAAGTTGAGATTGTGTGGTAAAGTGTTAAAAACACTTTTTCTCGGCGTGTCTAAGAAATTTTATCTCAAACTGAAATTTGTTTTAGGAAGGGTTACACCATTTTCTCCTTTTCCTCTCCAATAATAACAGAAATGTCACAAAATATCAAAGCATTAGGAAAATCATAATTAAAAAAAAAGGGCCTCTGTGTCAAAAATTTTTTTGGGGTTGCCTGATGCTGTTGTGTGGTTTCCTCTTTCAATACTTAACAACTTGTCCAAGTTTGAAGTAAATATCTCCAGTAGTAACAGAGATATTACAAAATGTTCAAGTTTTCGCAAAATCACACAGATAACAGCGATGCCATCCTCGTTGACCCAGTTCCGATGTATTCTGTAAACTACATTAATCGCCCATGGGTTATCTCGCGTATGTTTTCTCGTTCTCATTAATTATTCATGAGGCATTTTAATTGGTAATCTCAGTTTTTCAGTGAGAAAATTTAATCTATTTTTATCAACCATATGCCATCATTTCTATTTTTACCTCGTCTACACCAATCAAATCGATGAATGTAGTTAACAGAATACATCGGAACTGGGTCAACGAGGATGACGTCACTCCCTGCTACATAGCCCTATGGACTGCAACAGTACGCTGTATTTCTGAATATTTGCCTTTGTATACAAGGATTTGTAATGTCTGCCCTGGTTTGTCGTAAGGCAAATACTACAGAAGGAAGGCCCACCGACGGCCGCCATAGTCGTTGATAATGATGTGGGCTTTACCCGGTTTATTCATAACAACGGAAGAAATGTGATTATCCTCCACTACAAGAGAGTATCATTATGTCATCGAAAATTGGATTGGCTATTGGGTGTATTTCGCAATCTTATGAATATTCATAGAAACGACGGATTTGCAATCGAATGTCCCAGGGGTGATGAACAGCAATACTTCACACCTGGGTTAACGAGGGTGCAGCGATGCAGACACCAGCAATAACTCAAAAATTTTTCTTCAAAAACAGCAAAGCTAATAACAACCAATTTGATAAAACTAAACCTGAAAACGGTTTCAAACACCAAAAAGAAAATAAACCAATCTATCTGATAAGCTCCACCCCAGATGAATAAAATTTAAAACTTGTCCAAATTGAAAGCATTTACAGATCTGATGAAAAGTCAAATCTTGGATATTAACTTGTTACCAAGTGACAAAATTTTAAACACATCCAAATTGAAACCATTTGCAGACGACAAATCAACCGTGGCTGAATCGATAAATTTTGTCTGTACAAGAATAGAAAACAGTGTGGGAAAAGGAGAAAATGCTGTTCACCAGCATTTTCTCCTTTTTCCACAACAAAAGGCTTCTTTTTCAGGTTCGTTAAAATGCAGGATTGTTTGGTAAAGAGTTTAAAGATCCACTACTGTTTACGTGGATATTATATGCATGCTGAAATATCTGCGAATTACCAATGACAAACATTTTGCACACAGAAATGTTTGCGAATTCACGACACTTGGTATATTTGTGTGGTAAAATACACAAACAGAAATTTTTCAAATTTGCGAAATTGCAAAAGTTTCCACATCGCAAAAATTTCCACTTATACAGTGTCATGCAGACAGCACATTCTGTGGTTGCTGATCTTCATTTATGCCATCCTCAAATTCCCCTCGTGTCACCTGGCACCAAACAATCACAAGCTTAACTCTTTACCAAACAACTAAATTTTAGACTTGTCCAAATTCAAAGCATTTGCAGACGAAATTATTCAAAGCTGGCCACTGCCATTTTCTCCTTTTCCCAAAATATTCTAAAAAGCCTTCTTTTTTAGGGTCGTTAAAACTTGGGATCGTGTAGTAAAGAGTTAAATGGCCGTGAGGGCTTTTGAAAACATTATGGGAAAAGAAAAAAATACTGGTAACCAGTTTTTTTCTACTTTTCCCACATTGTTTCTAATCTATCAGAGACAGATCCTGCCAACTGAGACACCTTTACTTTGCCATCTGCAAATGCTTTCAATTTGGACTAGTCAAAAATTTTATCATTTGATAAAGAGTTAACCTTTTCCCACACAGTCCCAAGTTTTAACAACCCCCAAGAACTAAGCCTATTCAAAACATTTTGGGAAAATGAGAAAATGCTGGTAACCACCATTTTTTCCTTTTCCCATAATTTTTTCTACCCTTTTAAAGACAATTTTTATCATATGAGCCATGTTAAATTTGTCATCTGCAAATGCTTTCAATTTGGACAAGTCTAAAATATTTTGTTTGGTAAAGAGTTAAACCCTGTGGTGGTGCATAAATGGACATTCTTAGTCAGAGTTCTAGAAAAATGCAGATCATTGCCATTTCAAACCTGTTTTTGTCAGAATAATCAGCAGAGAAGCAGACAATGTAGATCCAAGATCAAACTTCATGTTCTATGCAGTCTGATCTTTTTCTACACTGTCCAATTTAGGCAGTTAAATCCATTTTCTGGGGAGGAGGGGGGGGAACATAACAATCGCATTGGACTGTTAGCCAACCCTTATTGATTTTTTCCTGATTATGTAACCCAGTCTAGAAAAAATGTCACTGTACCAGTCTACAGGAGTTATCTACATCAGCTGTGCTCCGATATTTTTCTATATACATTACTTACTACATACGTCTAACGATCATCGACTCTGGGAAACCTATCTATATATATATATACCTACCAACCAGCCCAGGAAACATGGAAGCTGGTTTCTATATTGATTTTTCCATTTTTTTCTGTTCGTCAGACTGGGTCTCTATTTTGAATCTGTTCAACCGATTGAAGAAGAAATTGATGAAATTGAAGATATATTGAGGTGACATTTAAACAGGGGAGAAAAAAATCTAGTTAGAGAAAAAAATTCCCATTTTCAGGAAATGTGATTGAATGAGTTTCAATACTTCTAAGTATTTATGTCCCAATTTCTTCCATCATTAAAATCCTTCTCCCTGTTTACAGTTTCTACGCTTTCACAAAGTGACAAAATTTTAGACTGGTCCCAACAAGAGATATTTGCAGATGACATGGTAGATCTACATGTGAAAAAAAAAATGGGTTTGAAAACTGTAGAAAAACCTTGAGGAAAGAAGAAATGATAACCAGCAAGTTTTCCTTTTCCACAATCTTTTCTACCTATTCAAAGACAAATTGTAGAAGTTCAGCCAAATATAATTTGTTGTCTGCAAATCCTTTGAATTTTGACAAGTCCAACATTCTGTTGCTTTGTAAAGCAGTAAAATTATCTCCCTTTCTCTCTGTTACCAGCTTTCTAATTTTTCTCAACAATGTTTTCAGAAGCTTTGTTTCTTGGCGTCATTAAAATGCGCGATTTTGTGGCTGTGTAAATTCATCTGTTCAAAATCATGTGTTTATTATAATTTATCTATTTCATTAACAAATCTGTAGAAAAAATGTCACTGACATAATGTATGCTGTGTTTACCAAACGGCAAAATTTTAGACTTGTCCAAATTGAAGGCATTTGCAGACAACAAAGTAAACATAGCTCAAAAATTGAACTTTGTTGTGGGAAGTGTGGAAAACATTGTGGGAAAAGGAGAAAATGGTAGTACGATTGTGGGAAAAGGAGTAACCAGTATTTTCTCCATTTCCCACGATATTATCAAAAGCCTTCTCTATCAGAGTTGTTAAAAGATGAGATAGTGAGGTAAATTGTAAAAGATGAGATTGTGAGGTAAAGACTGTAAAAGCTCTGGGTCCATATTCACCAACCATTTTCTTTAAAAACAGTCTTATTGTTTTCCTCAAGAGTTTTCTGAATTTGAGAGTAAAAGAACTTCCGACTGACTTAACCATATGGTTTGACCAATTAGAAATTGTGTTACATTTTGAATCTAGAATCACACTAAGAATGCAACTAGGAATAGTTGGTGAATAAGGACCCTGGACATACTTCATGTTTTGTGATTATTAACAGACTTAACTCTTTACCAAACGACAAAATTTGAGACCAGTCCATATTGAAAGCTTTTGCAGACGACAAAATAAATGTGACTCAAAATTTAAAATTTGTCTTTGGAAGAGCCGAAAACATTGTGGGAAGAGGAGAAAATGCTGGTTACCAGCATTTTCTCCTTATTCCATAATGTTTTCAAAAGGTTTCTTCCTCAGGGTCGTTAAGAGTCAGGATTGTATGGTAAAGGGTTAAGCAACAAACAAGACACACTGTGACAAATGGATATGAGCCACCATCTAGCAAAAGGCGGCTTAATATATCTCCCAGATGCATTGTATCAAGGAGTCGTAACAGAATTACGGATCCATAAAATCCATTTTGAATAGCCACCAACTGAATCACGAGGTAGACTGGTCCTTGCAGATGCAGAAAATTGAACAAAAGCAAAACGTTTCGACCCAGGTCAGCCTGCATTGACTGCACTGGCTGACCTTGGTCGATACTTTTTTGCAGATGCATTAACCCTTCACCACACAATCCTGACTTTTAACGACCCCGAAGAAAAAGCATTCTGAAAACATTGTGGGAATTGGAGAAAATGCTGGTAACCAGCATTTTCTCTGTTTCAAACAATGTTTTCTTATCTACCAAAAAAAAATTTCAATTTTTTAATAACATTTATTTTTGCGTCTGCTGAAACTTTCAATTTGGACTGATTTAAAATTATGTCATTGGGTAAAGAGTTATGCCCTTTTTCAGAGCATGGCTCATATGTATGACATTCCCGGGTAAAGGATATCACTTATATTTACACTGTTGGAAGAGTCAACATGTTCATGTTGAAAACATACTGTTTCTGAAGAAAACAAATTAACTCTTTACGATACGACAAAATTTTCGACCTGTCCAAACTGAAAGCTTTAGCAGACGATGAAATAAATGTTTCTCAAAAATTGAAAATTATTTTGGGAAGAGAAGAAAACATTGTGGGAAAAGGAGAAAATGCTAGTTACCAGCATTTTCTCCTTTTCCCACAATGTTTCCAAAAGGCTGTTTCTTCAGGGTCGTTAAAAGTCGGGATTGTGTGGTAAAGGGTTAAATGAGGCTAAAATGATGGACCTTGTCCTCACATGGAAACATTGTGGGAAGAGAAGAGAATGCTGCTTACCAGCTTTTCCTTCTTTACCCACAATGTTTTCAAAGGCTTTCTTTCTCAGGGTCGTTAAAATTCTGGAATGTGTGGTAAACGGCTAAGCAAAGGGTCTTAAATTTCATCTTTTTCCAAATAATCCTGAGTTTTAATGATCCTTAACCCTTAAACCCTTCACAACTATACTTGCTTCTGTAGACAATGTAGACCAAGATCAGACTGTTAAGATAATGCACTCTGGTCTTTAAACTACAGTGTCCACTTTGCTGAAACACTATAGAATGAAGCTATCATAATATTGATTTGGGTCTTGTTTCAAACCTTAAAAATGTTTGTTGGATTTATTTGGCACTCTAAGGGTTAGATTAAGTCTTTAAAAATACTGCGGAAAAAGGAGAGAATGATAGTCATCTTCTCCTTTTCTCCAAAATAGGACTGCCCTTCTATCCAGCCCCGGGTCCCCCCCCTCTTTTTTCTTGTTGCGTACTTGAATTTTTTTACCCAACAAACACCACTAAAGTTTGGAATAAGGTTGCTACTCAAAGGTCTACCTAGAATTGATTTCTTATTCAAAGCGAACTTTACACTTGAATTGGGATTTCTTTTTGCCAAATTTCATCTCCATAATTTACCCACTACGGTAATAAAACTTTTGAAATTGAAGTCTCTAAAATAATCCTCAGGGATAAAAAAATTCACCTATCCATGTACCAAACCATTCTGTTTTTAACCCTTAACCCTTTACCAAATGACAAAATTTTAGATTTTTCTACACTCAAAGTATCTGCGAATGACAAATCAAATGTGGCTCAAATAGCAAAAGTTGTTTTTACAAGGATAGAAAACATTGTGGGAAAAGGAGAAAATGCTGGTTACCAGCATTTTTTCCTTTTCCCACAATGTTTTCAAAAGGCTTTCTTTCTCAGGGTCGTTAAAACTCGGGACATTGTGGTAAAGGGTTAACTCGTCAACACACGACAAAATTTTAGCATGGTCCAAATTGAAAGAATTTGCAGACGACATATTAAATACTACCCACAACATAAAATTTGTCTTTCAAATGGTAGAAAACATTGTGCAAAAAGAAGAAAATGCTGGTTGTAACCAGCATTTTCTTCTTTTCCCACAATGTTTCCAAAAGGCCCTTTCCCACAGGTTGTTAAAACTCTGTTTTGTGTTGTAGAGTTAACCAACGACTGGGAAAAAGGCCTCTTGAAAACGGAGATAATGCTGGTAACCAGCATTTTCTCCTTTTCCCACAATGTTTTTGACCCCTTCAAATACAATTTCCACTATTTGAGCCACTTTGTATTGTCGTCTGAAAACTCTTTGGATTTGGAAAAGTCTAAAATTTCTGACTTACCCATCGAAGAATTTTCTGAGGATGAATTAAAATGTGGTTCAAAATTACTGGATTAGTCTCTGAAAGGTTAGAAACATTTTGGAAAAAGGAAAAATGCTTGTTACTAGCATTTTCTCCTTTTATCACGATGTTTTTCAAAAGCTTTCTTTTCCCAGGGCTTTAAAGTCAAAATTGTGTGGTAAAGGGTTAACAACCCCGAGGAAGAAGCCTTCTGAAAACACTGTGGGAAAAGGAGAAAATGCTGGCTACCAGTGTTTTCTCCTTTCCCAACAATGTTATCAAAGCTTTTAAAAACACATTCAATCATCAGAGCATCATTTGCCATCTGTAAATATTTTTAATTTGGACGAGTCTAAAATTTTCTCATCTGGTAAAGAGTTTTTCACATGGTAAAAGACCTAGATCTATTGATAGAATAAAACCAGAAAATTCTTCTTTTATGTTCTGAATAAATGCTAAACTAGGTTTACTGTTCAATAATTACATCAACCCTTTACCACACAGCAAATTATAAGACTGGTCCAAATTGAAAGCATCTGCAGATGATAAATCAAATGTGGAACAAATCATTATGATTTGTCTCTAAAAGGACAGAAAACATTGTGGGAAAAGGAGAAAATGCTGGTTACCAGGATTTTCTCCTTTACCCACAATGTTTGCAAAAGCTTTCCTCCTCAAGGTCGTTAAAAGACCGGATAGTGTGGTACAGGGTTAGCCCTTTCCCAAACATTCCCGGGTCCACATTCTGACAACAATTCTTATGAAAATTCTAAGTTTTATTCTCAAGAATATTCTAAATTTTAAAGTAACACAAGTTCTGATTGGCTCAACTAACTGGTTTCACCAATCAGAAGTTGTGTTACTTTCTAAATCCAGAATTAGACCAAGATTTAAGAATGTTCTTATGAATGCTTGGTGAATGTGGACCCTTGATTTTAACGTCTGTAGAAAAAGGCTTTTGAAAACATTGTGTAAAGAGGAAACATTTCTGGTAATCAGCTTTTTGTTTACCAGCATTCTCTCCTTTTCCTTTTCACATGATGTTTTCTATCCTTTCAAACATGAGCAAAACCATCACAGTAACATTTAACCATTTACCACAAAATTCCATGTTCTAACTAGCCTCAACAAAAAGGCCCTTGAAAACATTGTGAAAAAAAGAGAATATTCTGGGAACTATACTTTCTAACAAAAATCATATCATTCAAGTTATATTTAGTTTGTCATCAAGGGGTCCTATGACGGCTTTGAGGTCCCTTATTTGAGCCTCACTGGAAGCACTGGATTTATCATAGGAGTATCCTTGAGACAGTTCAGAGCCATTACCTTGTACAGCTGAAACCCAGGACATACGGTACACAAATATGATTTGTTGATGTAAAAAAAATGAAATAGTGCTGACAGCATTGTAAAACACCATTGAATCTATAAATCAGTAGTATATCATAAGCAAATGCTTCCATTTGGACAATCTGGTGAAGTGTTCATTTGTGGTCTGCAAATGCTTCAAGTTGGTCAAGTCAGCTGGAGAAGAATTTATAAAAGTGAGGGGACAATCTGTTTCCTTGGGCCAAAAGATCAGGAAAAAAGAGGGCCACAGTGTCCCTGTATCATTCAACTTTAAAATGATCACTTTTTTCTGACAAAACTTGACTACATACAACACTAACCATGTTATACTGTAGTTATATGTTAATAAAGGGAGATAATTGGGGCCAATTTTGTTTCATAAAACAGTTTTTCCCCATGATAATGGCAGACCTTACTATAGCTTGTTATAAAGCGAATATAAGCCAAACCATGTTTTGTAACAAACACATAGCTTAAAGCAGGAGTTATTCCCCTTGATTATTGTAGGCTTTACTATAGCTTGTTATGTGGTGAATATAAGCCAAGTTTACAGCAGCCATGATGGATCAAAATCATAAAAAGAAGTCTGAACAAGGCCCACAAAGGACCATTCATGCCAATTTCCAGAGAATTCCAATCTGTGTTTTTTGGAGATTTTCTACATTGTTTAGTTCTGCAGCTGGGGGAATTATTCCCCCCCCACCCCCCAACTTTTTTTGTCCTGGGAAAAACCTTTTTAGAAAGATGACAAAATTTTACAGGATAAAATTAATGAGATAAACCGTCTCTATGCTTTTTTCCCCCATTTTCAAAGAGAATATGATCCAGCCATAAAAAGCTCACACAATCATTTTCTGTTTGTAATCCATTCTCTCTTACAAATGTGCCTGTCCATTACTGAAGGTTATATAAGATGCTGTGGCTGACATGGGCTGTCTATATATTTAATCCTTCATTAACCCTTTCCCAAACAAGCCCTGGTTTTCACGTGTATGCAGTACAAGTCTTGAAAGCACCATGGGAAAAGGAGAAATTGCTCGTAACGAGCAATTTCTCCTTTTCCCACAGTGTTTTCTACCCTTTTTGATAACTTTCTGCCATTTTCATCCAATTTAAAATTGTCGTCTGCAAACTCTTTCAATTTGGACCAGTCCAAAATTTGTCGTTTGGGAAAGGGTTAAACAGTCTTGTATTTTAACGACTCTGAGGAATACAGATTGAGAAAACATTGTGGGGGAAAAAGGAAAAATTGCTGGAAAACCAGCATTTTCTCTTTTTTTCTCACATCGTTTTCTAGTTCCTATGAAAATCAAATCAGACCTGTAGGTCAAATTCAATTTATTGTCTGCTTTTGCTTTCAATTTGGACATTGAGTGTATGCATGTTTGTCCCTTGGTAAAGGATTGAAAACTCTATACTAGTTGAAAAAATTTTGGATTATTCCATGGGAAAGCATTTGCAGACATAAATTCAATACAACTTAACCCATGGGATTCATTTTTGAAAGGGTAGAGAACAATGCTGGAACAAGTACAAAATGCTAATTACAAAAGCCTTCTTCTCCATGGTAACCAGCATTTTCTGCTTTTGCCACCATGTTTTCTACACTTTCAAAAACAAATCAAATCATTTTGGCTGCACCCAATCATTTCTCTGTAACTGCTTTAATTTCAAACTGCAGAGTCTAAATTTTTTTCCTGTAGTAAAAAATCTAAGCCTGAATTTTGGAAGCAATTGTCTAAATGAATGAATTTTATAAATAACAAATCAATTTTGCCTAAAATGCCAGGATTTACCTTTGAATGATAGAAATAAGTTGTGAATAAAAGGACAACCCATTGTTTGGCTGTATTTTCTTCTTTGCCACAATATTTTCAAAGGCATTCTTCCACAGGTATGTATAGGGGCAAAGGGAAAACTGTATCATAGAAAACTGTCATCTCCTAAGAAAGAAAAAAGCATTTTCACCCTTTACCATAAAACAATTTTTTTAAGACTTAACCAATTTGAGAGTTTTTGCAGACAACAAAGTATTTGATTCTAATATAGAAATATGCCCTTGGAAGGGTAGAAAATAATGCTGGCAAAGGAAAAAATGTTGGTTACCTGAGCATTTTCTCCTTTCTCCACAATGTTTTCAAAAGGCTTCTTCCTTTGTTGAACTAATAGAATGGTGTGGTACAGGGTTAAGTTCTCACTTAAATGGACCTTCTGTTTAATATCATACACCCTGAAGCACTCACATAATTTTTCAGTCACTTTGACAGATTGAACATTTTTTTTTCCCCCAAAAAATATGACTAAACAGCTTTCAATTATTGTGAAGATGACAATCTGTTATTGTATGGCCAATTCCAGTAAACGCCGCTGGCAGAAAAATGTTTTAAAACTAAGTAAAAAGTCGCCAGGTTGCTCTATCTTTTGTTTACTTTCTACCTGACTTTCAAAATTCATTAAGACTTGTCCAAATTGAAAGCAATTGCAGTCTTACCTAGAAGATATCCCATGGGCAACATCTCGAGCCTCCCATGGGGGAGTTAGTAAATCAAAGCGCTGACGCACTGAAGGCAGCGGGTTTGTGCCAGCTACAGATCTTATTATTTTCTTTGCACAGGTTTCCTTTATACTTGACTTGAAGTAAAAAGGTGCCTTAATCGATCTGCAAACAGTATAGACTTAGGTCAGCCTGTGCAGGCAGTCAGTCTGTGCAGTCTTCACAGGCTGACCTGGGCTGAAACTTTTCGCCATTGGTCCATTTTCTGTACAACGAAGGGTCGGTCTATGGATCAATAATTATTTATGTCTTGCTTGGTATAATCCATCACGAGGATGCAAGAAGCCCCCTTTTGCAAAGCACAGCTCATTTGTTTGTGGCTAAAATAAAGATAAAATCTAGTACATGAGCACAGGCAGAAAACAAGACTTGAATAAATGATATTAATCCTTTCCAAAACAATCCCAAGTTTTTATGACCCTGTGGAAGAGGCCTTTAAAGACATTTGTGGAAATGGAGAAAGTGCTTCTAACCAATGTTTTCTATTATATCAATCCGTAACATTTATGAAATTCTTGAAAGGTATCTTAAAGTACTGAAAACCAGTCTTAGTATAATTTTGAGGTTTTACACCTCAAAATCCTTGTAGGCCAAATAATGTGCTTTATAAAAGTTTTGCCGATCCCTTTTAAGGAGTTTGTAGCTCAAAGACTTGAAGTTGGTACCGCTGGTTTAAATTTCCAGCATGGTCTTCTTTCTGATCCACTTATCATTTATGCCATGTTGTTATTCAGTGCATGACCTTAAGGAAATAGCCAAGAAACGCATGCATAGGTACACTGGCAGCTGTTATGACCCAAGCTGTTTAAATTTCATTAACTGCTAATAAATTATACTGAAAGAAGCCATTTGCAGACAAAAATTGAAACATGGCTCAAAAACAGTGTACATCTTTGATAGGGTAGAAAACATTGTTGGAAAAGGAGAAAATGCTGCTTACCAGCATTTTCTCCCATTCCTACAATGTTTGTAAAAAGTTATGTTCTAAGGGTCGTTAAAACTTGAGATTGTGTTGTACAAGTAAATGCATAATATAATTTGCAGTTATAACTCCTTTTAACTCTTTACCACTCAATGCCGACTTCTAACAACCTTGAGAAAAAAGCCTTGTGAAAACAGTCTGGGAAAGGAGAAAATGCTGGGAACCAGCATTTTCTCTATTATCCACAATGTTTTCTATCCTATAAAATAAAACTTGTACCATTTGAGCCACAATGAAATTGTCGTCTGCAAATGCTTTCAGTTTGAACACAGCTGAAATTTTGCCGTCTGCCAAAGGCTTAATGGGTGACTTCGTGTAACATCGCCTGTCATAGCCGAATCCGTACGACTTTGGCGATAAAAGGCGATGTTACACGAATCCCATTACGATGCCCTATGCTCAAAATTCATCATGCAAACAAACACCAACAAGAAAAAGTCGATGCAAAGAATCAAAGTCGCTGCAAATTTTTTTATTTAATGCTTCAAGAAAGCCAGGGCAAATAAGTAAATGTCAGTTTTCATCAGCAGATTTTTTAACACATTATGAAATTGATGTGACTCTGAATCTATATCAAAAGTTGTCTTCTGTTACAGTATCTAATACCCTCGCATAGCGCTCTCTGAACTCTTTTCCAAATGAAAAATATCAGACTCTTCCAAATTCAAAGAGTTGACAGACGACAATTTAAAAAGCTGCAAAAATGGTAGAAAATTCGCTAGTAGTGGGGGGAAAAGTATTTGTTAAAGGAGAAATTGCTTATAACGAGTAATTTCTCCTTATCCAACATGTTTTTCCAAAAGAATTTGACAGCGCACGTGATAACCCGCGTTTGTTTGGGAAAGTGTTGAAAACAGGGCCAAGTTACTAAAATGTTAATGTCCTAGGATAGTATGATTCAAGAGAACGTAAGTTTGCAAGGCATGCTTTAAATTTAAACAAGTCTAAAACTATACTGTTTGGTGAACGCTGTTAATAAAGAATATTGGTTTTGCATTGCGATTTATGAACAACACAGCGAAAAACTGGTCTCTCTCCAGATTTTTTCCAACAAAGTACATGTAAATTTATCTAGAACTTGGTGAGAAATAAACAAAAGGGTTCTAAACAATCTTTGTTTTAAAAACTAAACTTAGAAAGAAGTAACCAATAATGGTTAGATACAATCATAACCATCATACTCGTTCTTCGGCGGAATTTAACACAATTTCAGCAATGTACAATTTTAGCGGTGGTCATTCAACAAAAAACACAAATAGTAGGAAAAACTAGGTACTAAATAATCAAAATGATAATTAAACCTGTGTACGAAATGACGAAAGTGGATACGAAATGACCAACTGGATACGAAATGACCAAAATAGAAAGTATAGGTAGGTACGAAATGACCAAAATCGTATCTACTTAATGACCTAGGTACGAAATTAACTAGGTACGAAATGACTGGAAACCTGTACAGCCTTGACCAATGGAAACAAGGCATTTATTTGGATGAGTCCATTTCTCGCGAATAGCGAAAATAAAAGTAATACTTGGGCGGATTTTTTGATGTTGTAAGTATTAACAGAGCAAAAATAGTATCGTATTGTATATACTTCGTAGTTTAAGAATGAATTAAAAAGCCAGTTTAAGGCGAAGTAGAAAGATTCCTTGTTAACCTTAACACCCCTATAAAAAAGAAATTCCCATTGTCCATGTCCTAACTCGAAAAACTATTAAAAATATAGTCGCGCGCTTCTGCGCGGCGACTAATAAAAACTTTTGCTCTGAAAATATTTTCTTTTGCACTTTTTCGGTCTATGTAGATACCGACGCCCTCTTTCCGTTTCTATTCTACAGTAACATTACGGATGAACTCGTAAGGTGTTAGGCAGTTTTGAAAGGGTGTCGTCTGCGCGAGTAGCGCGTATTTATACATGATCGTTTGTGTATTCATGGAGGAACTATTTAGTCAAGTGTAGGAATCAAGTTTTGTTTACCTTGCGTATCCAGGAAAAAGCTGCCGGATGCAAGAATTCTCGACCTAGATAAATATCGTAAGCGTTGAAAATCAGTAACTCATACCTGGGGACTATGACAGCGGGTTTCACCCGCTGCCAAAAACCTTATATTCAGCTGCACTGGGTAAAAAAAGTAACCAATCACTCAATGCACGTCCAGCTTATTTCAGATCTCTTTGTTTACTAATTTGCATGAGGATGCAGTATTCCCTGATCATAATTCAGGGAGACACAGTAACTTCTCATTAAGTATAAAAGATGTCATAAATCCTATCATTTGACCATCATGTATGAACTTGACCTTGGACCTACCTGAACAAATTTCTGATATAGCACAACTACTCATAAAGGAGAATAATTGCGCAAATTCATTTTGAAATCCATCCTTTTGTGTAGAAGTTATAGCTCTGACAAGATCTATTTAAGAGAATTCTATCAGTTGACCTTAAAAGTCAAACCTTGACCTCAGACTTTTATGATCAAATATTTCAAATGGCACACCTATTCATACAGGAGAATAATTGGGCCAAATTATTTTGAAATCCATCTAAAATGTAGAATAAGTGAACAAATGATTCAAATGACACTTCTAATGGTAAAAGAGAACACTTACATAGAAGTATTTTTAAATCCATTGATATTGTAGAAATTGTAGCTCAGACAAACTCTATGTATGACAATTTTATCATTTGACCTTTAAGTGTGACCTTGCCCCTACCTCAACAAATGATTTAAACAGCATTTCTACTGGTATAGGGGAACAATTGTACCAAATTATCTTTTAATGCATCCATTAATATATAAGTTACTGCTCGGAGAAGCTCCATTTAAGACAATTTTATCATTTGACCAATAAATGTGACCTTGACCTTGGACCTGCATAAACAAACATTTCAAGTGGCTCTTCTACTTGTGAAGGAAAACAATTGTGTCAATTTTTCTTTTTGGAATCTATCCATAAATGTAGAAGTTCTGGTCCAGACCAAATCTAGATGGAAGCATGCACACACTATACTATTATTAATATGCACCTACACCCACATATACACCGGAAAGATGTTGTGACAACTATGTCTCTCTCACTGCAAGTGTGCTCTACAAAAATCAAAATGTTAGAAAAATGATGAAATTTGTCTTTGATATGACAGAAAACATAGGCAATACCAGCATTTTCTGCTTTTCCTACTATGCTTTTTAAAAGCCTTTAACCTAATACGGTCATTAAAACATAGGATTGTTTGTAAACAGTTAACTCTTAACCAAACAACAAAATTTTAGACTTGTCAAATTGAAAGCGTTTGCAGATGACAATGAAATGTGACTTGAAAATTTCTTTAGAAAAGATATAAAAAAATGTGGAAAAATGAGAAAATGATTTTTCTCCTTTTTCAACAAGGTTTTCGAAAGCCTTCTTCCTCAGGTTCTTTAAAACTCTGGTCTGTGTGGTAAGGGTTCAGATATCCTGAATGAAGGCTTTTAATAGACAAGAAGGAAAACAAAAACCAACTATTTATCATATGACAAAATTTTGGAGATATTCAAACCAAAAGCATGACTTTTGCAGATGACAAATTATGTGTGACTCTAATGGAAGGATTTGTCTTTGAAAAGATAGAAACAATACCTGGTAAGGAGAAACTGCTGGTTACCCGTATTTTCAACTTTCCCCACAATGTTTTCAAAAGCCCTCCACTGTGGGCAGAAAAGGGGCGCAAAGAAAACAAGCATTTTCAGCAAAACTTTATTGAAAGAGATGTATTCTGTTTCATCCTTTGGAAAACAACTTTTGAAAACATTTGGGGAAAAAAGAAAATGCTAGTTATCACTATTTTCTTCTTTTCCCGATATATTTTTAAAAGCCATCTTCCTGAGGTTTGTTTAAACATACACTATTTGTAAACGGTTAAGAAGAAATGGGGAGTCACTGTCAACCATGTATTACAATGTCTGAGAGATAGGAATCGATTTTACTTACCATCCATGTTGACCCTTGGAGCACTAATCCTCAGATTTAGTTACTTATACAGACATTGTAGATCAAGATTAGAGTGCACGAGCATCCTGTGCAGTATGATCTTCATCTACACAGCCTGCTTGATTGCAAGACAATCTGCCAGAAACAGCCTTTAAAATGCACTATCTGCATCTTAACCCTTTACCAGACGACATAATTTCATTCTTGTCCAAATTGGAAAGCATTTGCAGACGACAATTTCATTGTGGCTCAAATGGTGCAATTTTCCTTTGACAGGATAGAAAACATTGTGGGAAAAGGAGAAAAGCTAGTTACGAGCATTTTCTCCTTTTCCCACAATGTTTTCAAAAGGCTTCTTTCCCAGGGTCGTTAAAAGGCGGCATTGTGCGGTAAAGGGTTAACTAAGTGACTAAGAATGCTCATTTCATTGATTTAGCTCCATAAGGGTCACAGAGAAAAAAAAAACAATAAAGCTTGGCAAGTCCCTTCCAGTCTACCCAAGCCAAGCCCCAGTAGCTCAGTCGGTAGCATACAGGACTTGAGAACAGGAGGTCGCTGGTTCGATCCCCGGCTTGACCACATTCTTTCTGAGGATTGATGATAGTCATTGCGACAGGATTCATTCCTCTCTCACCGCTGACCATTGTTTCGACGATGGTTATGTGGGAAAGCAGCCAGTGGCTTGGAAAGAATATTGTGCGGAGTACTGGTAAAAGAAACTCCAGGAAAGCATGGATAGGTGCACTGGCCGCCGCGATATAACTGAAATAATGAAAACGGCGTTAAACACTATACAATCAATCAACTATACAATCCAGTCTACCCCACATATTGGATACCATACATTTGAGCCATGTTCTGTGAAAAGCGTATTTAATGCATCTGCAAAAAGAATCGACCCATTTAAGCCTGTGCAGACTGACCTAGGTCAAAACTTTTTGCTATTGGTCAATTTTCTGCATGTCAAAGGAACAGCCTACCTCCTGATTTTTAAAGCTTTCACTATATAAGCCATGTAAAACTTGTGACTACCCAGGTGGGGCCAAATTTGACCCCTGGGCTATAATTTGAAAACTCTTGGTAGCGATCCACTTGATAAAGCTATTATGCAAAATTTGGTAGCCCTAAGCTTAGAAAGGTTAGGAACAACAAGATTTTAAAAGTTTTTAATGTATAAGCCAATGTAAAACTTGTTACTCCTGGGGGTGCCAATTTTGACCCATACCTCGAAGTTCAGGGGACTACCGAAAAAAGTTCGAGGTATAGAAAGTTCGACGTGCAGAGATTCTTAAGATGAGTGTGTCAGGTACCGGAAGTGGGTAACCGAAGCATACTTCGTTCACAGGCTACATTTTGTTCCCTCTAATAGTTAACCGATCCAAAATTAAAGAGTAAAGGATGCATACTGTTTATTTTCTTTCATTAACATGTTTTTCTTTAATTCTGTTTGTAAGAACGATACTGAAAATTGTGAAATTAAAAAAGCATTTCGTCAGCCGAAGTTGCTGGCTATCTCCCGGACTTTACCGGGTTTCTTTCACCAAACAAGTCCTTAGGAGCGAGGATATTTGTATTTTCGGTCGACAACGAAATGCCCAGTCTTTCTATATAGCCACGGCCAATATCACAGTGTATGGTATGAAAATCTCAGTCCAAACATTTCTAATCGAACCAATTACCGATAATTATCTGCAAGTCAAGATCACCGCCACGTTAACACCCGAGCTGACGAAAGTCAGTGATCGAAAATGTGCAAAAACATACAGTCGTTGTATCCGGTATTTCTATTTATTATGTATATAACACCTAAGTTTATAATTAAAGTCAATTAAAATGTGTGAAAATTCTGTACTGTGTTCGAAGTAAAGATGTGTACATTAACTGGATCATTGAAGTTCGGACCTGAAATTAGGTTCGACGTATGGAGAAACTTCGAGATATGGACTTCGACGTGCGGATAGTACTTTATATAGAAAAATAGAGCAATTCAATCCGGACTTTAACTTTACTTCAACGTATAGAGAACTTTGAGGAGTAGATGTTCGAGCAATGGACATTCGACTGTACTTTGAAGAATCTTGGTAGAGGTCCATTAGATGAAGCTACATGCCACACTTGGTAGAAACTGGCCAAAATTTAGAACCATAGGGTTTTTAAAATTTTCATCAAATAAGCCGATTTAACACTTGTGACCCTCAGGGCAGGGTTTTCATTTTGAAATGAAGCAACCGATTGATTGACAAAAACAACAGGCCGAGGGTCAAGGGGGCCGCCTAGGCTTTGGCGTCCATAATTACCAAATGGAGATTGGAGAAATGCATCGTCGCCTACCATTGGATAATTGGATGCATGTATCCAATGAATGACCGCGTAACATTCATAAACCGATTGTTTCTGGTTTCGCGGTAAAATTGAACCGGTGTCGCAGTACAGTTACCAACGAGTGAAATATTTTCGATATAAACAACGCGATCGATTTTTCAAAGATCCAGCAAAAACAACCGATTAAAGGCCGATTTCAACAGATGTTTTTGATCGGCAATCGGCTTTAAATGAAAACCCTGCTCAGGGTGGAGAAAATTTTGACCCTAGGGCTATAATTTGAAGAATCTTGGTAGAGGTGTGTAAGATGAAGCTACCAGCCAATTTGGTAGCCCTGGGGCTGAAGGTTTGGGACAAGAAGATTTTTAAGATTTTTCAGTTTTGTTGCCATGAATACCAGAGCAACCAGAGTTTTTACAGGAATCAAATTATTTCAAAAAACCTCTACAGAGGACCATGGCAGGATCATATTTGTGAAGTTTGATCAAAATTGGATAGGTAGTTTCAGAGAAGATGTTTGAAATGAAAGTTAACGCTTGGACGAACGCATGCATGGACAGACCCACGCACGGCATACACAGAGCCATGACATATTAAGCTCACTGACCTTTGGCCAGTGGAGCTAAAGAGTGTAGGACAAGGAGAAAATGCTGGTAACCAGCATTTTCTCCTTTTCCCAGTTTCCTACTGTTCTAAAGGCAAACCCAAAAATTTAAACCACATTTAGTTTGTTGTCTGCAATTGCTTCAGATTTGGATAAGTCCAAAATTTTGGCATTTCCTAAAGAGTTAAGAGTCATACACCATGTAACTGGCTTTTAAGTATATACATATATATATTAGGGAAAACATGCTGCAAGGATACCAGCTTTATCATCATACATATTACATAAGTTGAGAGCAGGATTAATAGCTCAGTTCCGTCATGAGTTGACACAGCCATTCATCAGAAACATGTCTGATATCTTCCACAGGTTGAGCATAACACTTGTAGCTCTAACCCCAGATTTGGCCCTTTACCACACAATCCTGAATTTTAATGACCCCGTGGAAGAAGGCTTTCGAAAACATTGTGGGAAAAGGAGAAAATGCTGGTAATCAGCATTTTCTCCTTTTCCCACAATGTTTTCTATCTTCTCAGAGAAGAATCCAATCATTTAAATAACATTTGTCATATGCAAAGCTTTGAATTTGGATTAGCAAAAAAAAATTCTGTTGTTTGGTAAAGGGTTCAATGCCTACAAGAACGGCATAGATCAAGATCAGAGTCCACAGATCATTAATTCTGATCTTGGATCTACACTGTCCGTATTTTTACAGCTTTTACAGCATTGAAATATCACTATCAGCATCTTTAGTGCTCATTCGCAATGTTCATTTCATTTATTTAGCACAACAAGCATTAACTGTTTACCAAATGACAATTTTTAGCCACTTCCAAATTGAAAGCATCGGGAGACGACAAATTTGAAAGTGGTACAAATGAACTTAAGGTTTTTTGACAGGGTAGAAAACATTGTGGGAAAAGGAGAAAATGCTGGTTACCAGCATTTTTTCCTTTTCACACAATGTTTTCAAAAGGCTTCCTCCTTAGGGACGTGAAAACACACGGGATTGTTTGGTAAAGGGTTAACTCTCAGGAGCGTAACCAGGCGTTCAGAATCATTTATCTCTCCGAATCGAGCCGTACTTCACCCTCAGGCAGCTAAGGGTGATGCAGCATGCTCTTGCATTGCAGACAGTGTAAATCAAAATCAGACTACACAGAACATAAAGTCTGATCTTGATATACACTGTCTGAAACTAAAATTTTCCATTGCTACAAAATAGGATGAAATCACAGTATTTCATCCTATCGGCTAGATTTTTTTTTTCAGCAGTTTTAGGCTTAACCATGGAATTGTTCTAAAAAGTAATAGCCCTCTTTCTCAGGGTCATTCCATTTTTTACCACACAATCCAGACTTTACCATCAGAGGATGGAGGCTATTGAAAACATTGTGCAAAAAAGACAAAATGCTGGTTACAACCACCATTTTCTCCTTTTCCTACAATGTTTTCTTCGCTATGAAGGCCAAATTTAACTTTTCTAGTTTCATTTAATTTGTTGTCTGCAAATACTTTCAATTTGGACGAGGCTAAAATTTTGCCATCTGGTAAAGAGTTAAACACCTAAACACAAATAAAACTACATGATTTGTTTTTATCTACATGGGAATACCTCAAACAAAAGTGTTAAAATGGGACAAGAACAATTCCCCATTTACCTCATTCAAATTTTTGGCTGCAGATGCTTTCAATTCTGACAGGTCTAAAATCATGTTGTATGTACATGTTACGCAACGTAACGAGGCACATATTGTTTCCTATAGATACAGTAAATACACTGTACAAAAGCTTCCAGATTGGACAAAACAAATACTCATTTACATAACTTAACTCTTTACCAAACCACAAAGTAGATGTGGATAACCAGTGTTTCCACTAGAGCGCGTATCTTGCATTTTTGACACAGTAGTCCAGATGCTCTCCGATACAGAAATGTCAGACGAACCAAGTAAAAAGAAACAGAAAAGACTAGCAGACTTCTTCGCCTTTCCTTCCACTAGTAAAACCACCAAAAACATAGAAAAAATGGACTACGAGATTAAATAAGAGTGATGGCTTATAAAGATTTTGTCAATTTGAGTTTGTGTTTAAAACTTTATGATGGAAATTATCTCAATTAAGATTATATACCAGTCATAACATTAAAAAATGCTTCTGGTTTTCTAACTGGATAGAATACATGGTGGAAAAAGGAGAAATTGCACAATCTGTGCAATTTCTCCTTTTACCACACTGTTTTCTAAACCTTCTACTGTAGAGTTAGTGAAAACATGGGACTGAATGAAAATGGGTTATAACAGTGACCCATAATTTTCCTGTATGACCCTCAAAAGTTAGGATTGGGGGGTCACAAATAACCCTCAAAAATTTGAAGCTGGCAGAAACACTGGATAACTGATGAAATTTGTCACTGACAGCATAGAAAACAGTGTAGGAAAAAAAGGAGAAAATGCTCGTTATCAGCATTTTCTTCTTTTCCAACAAAGTTTTCAAAAGCTGCCTTCTTCAGGGTCGTTAAAACTCAGGAACATTTGGTAAAGGGTTCAATTTCTGTCAACAGAGACTTTCAATTTTGACAAATCTAGGAATCAGTCATCTGCTATAGGGTTATAGATGACTAGGCATCCATTTTTTTCTTCTGTACTACAAATTTAGCGTACAAAACCGTCCAGACAGGACGAGAACAATTCCTCATTTACCTAATGCATCGACCTGGATAAAATGACTGTCTGACCATTTCATCATCAGGCAACTTGGGATCAATAAAACCTACATAATCCCTCTATATATATAAGCACACAGCTTTTCCTGGAATCTATCTAGAATGTAGGTCTTGAATTCACGGATGTTGCACTCTTTACCAGACAACAAAGAAAAAATTTAAACTGGCTCAAAGTTAAAGCATTTTGCAGATGACCCTGGAAAAGAAAATTTTTGAAAATATTGTGACAACAGGAAAATGCTGGAAACAAGCATTTTCTCCTATTCCCACAACATTTTCTGCCCTTCCAACAGCAGATTTCCATGTTTCAGTCACATTATTAACTCTTTTCCACACAACAAAATTTGAGACTTGTCCAGATTGCAAGCATTTGCAGACGACAAAATAAATGTGACTACAAAATTGAAAATTTGTGTTGGGAAGGGTAGAAAACATTGTGGGAAATGGAGAAAATGCTGGTTACCAGCATTTTCTCCTTTTCCCACTATGTTTTCAAAAGGCTTTTTGTTCAGGGTCGTTAAAACCCATGACTGTGTGGTAAAGGGTTAATTCAACATCTTCAAAACTTTTCAATTCGGGTAATTCTAAAAATTTTGTCATTTGGTAAAGGGTTAACTCTTTACCATGAGACAAAATTTTTGACTCCACCACATTGAAAGCACTGTCCAGCTGACAAAATAAGACTTAGTGTAGCTCAAATGATGATTTCTGTCTTTGATGGGGTAGAAAACATTGTGGGAAACTTAAGATGAAAATGCTAACCAGCAATTTGTCCTTGGTAACATCCATACAACTAGGACATGTAACACCCTTCTGTAAAATTCAAACACTGCCTGTCTAAAACATATTTACATAATATAGTTAGAGCTCTCAAAACAGTAAATGCTCGAAATATGTGTACATTAAATTTTGTTGCAGCTCTCCAAACAGGATAGAACTTTCCAACAACAACATAAATTAATATCTATCATCTGTGTACATTTTTATAGTGCTCTGCCAACAGAACCTGTCAACATTATATGTACATTTTAATCTCGAAAATAGGACATGTCCACAATCTGTGGACATTTGTACAAACTCTCCAAACAGGACATGTCCACAATCTGTGTACATTTTGTTCTAGCTCTTCAAACAGTACATGTCCACAATCTGTACACATTTTGTTAGAGCTCGCAAAATATGACTTGTCTGAAAGATGTGAGCATTTTGTAAGAGCTCCTCAACACTGGCAAAGTCTGAAACCTGTGAACATTTTACATTTTGCTAGAGCCCTCCAATCTCGACACATCAACAATTTGTTTACATTTTGTTAGGGTTCTCCAAACTGGACCAGCCCACAATTTGTGAATATTTTGTTTGCACTCTCCAATCATAACATGTCCACAATCTGTGCACAGTTTGTTAGTGCTCTCCAACATGAACAAGTCCACAATCTGTGAACATTTTGTTAGAGCTCTCCAAACACATGTCCACAATTTGTGTACAATTTGTAAGAGCTCTCCAAACAAAACATGTCCACAACTTGTATACAGTTTGTTAGAGCTCTCCAAAAATGATATGTCCTTGATCTGTATAACTTTCTTGGAGCTTTCTAATCAGGACCTGTCCACAATCTGTATACATTTTGCTAGAGCTCTCCAAACATCACAACAGCATCATGCTGACAAATGATACATTTTGTTAAACCTTTAAACAGGACATATCTACAATTTTATGTACAGTTGATATGCAAATCTTCACATGTACAGAAAGGAACAAAACTTGGGGGAGGAAGTCTTAATCTGTTTCATATACAGTTTAATAGAGGAAGAGTTTACCTTGATGTCTATTTTCTCAGAAACATGCCCCATACTTAACAGATTATCAAACTCCGCCCATTTTTAAATTAAGCCCCTCCTCCTATCCAGCTAACCCTCCCTGAATGTCTGCCTTTAAGTCGTAAATTCAAAGTGCCCATTTATATGTCAGAAAACAGCTTCCTTTGATCTAGACAAAAATATTTTACTTTCCAGGAATAACCTTTAAAGAGCCTTTCATGACTAAAGTTGCCTTTGCAGCCCTGTGTAAATCAAGATAAGACTGCACAAAAGGTGCAGTCTGAACTTTGAGCTACTATGTTTGCTTTGCTGAAAAATACTGGAAAAAAGTCGCTAGACATTGCTCTTATTACTGTTTTTATTCTAGGTTGAAGTCTGTTAAATTTATTTGATGCTTTAACCCTTTACCACACAATCACAGCTTTTAACGACCCTTAGAATTAAGCCTTTTGGAAACATTGTAGGAAAGGGAGAAAATGCTGGTAACTAGCATTTTCTCTCTTTTCCCACAATGTTTTCTACCCTTCCAAAATCAAATTTCCATATCTGATTCACATTTATTTTGTCATCTGCAAATGCTTTCAATTTGGACTAGTTTAAAATTTTGTTGTTTGGTAAAGGGTTTAGGCTTAATGAAAGGAAAGAACTTTCTTCACAAATTGGTTAAATTTTGTCCTTATTAAATTTCAAACACTCAAAAGACAGCCAATTTATTTATTTTTTCATCCAATATCTTTACTTCATGACTCATACAATTAACTAGACTTTGGTGTTTTAACAAACTATGACATCTTTCAGTCATATCACTGTGAAAGCTATGTGTATCTTATTCACATTTGTCCTGGGTTTTTTGGGCAAGGGCTTTGAAATATCTTGCCTAAGGACACCCTCACAAAAATTCATGTCTACAATTTTCTTTTTGACTACTTTCAATTTTTATTTCATCCATAAGAACTAGAAATACCCCCCACCCCACCCCTTGGTGGCTTGTCAATGGGTCAGTGCCAGTGCAAAAAGAATCAAAGTTCTATAATTCCTGTAACGGTCAATCACTCACAATGACAATTACAGGTGTACCAGTTCCCAAGCCAGAAAGGCATTCATTAAAATTTCGGTCAAACTGTTCAAAAACTGTACTTCATCCAGACATTTTAGACAGTTTACAGCTGAGTAATGTACTGTATTTGAGTTCAGCTTCGTTTTAACTGCTCAGGTCATGTACCACAGAAGTTAGTGTGCCTATGCATTTGTTTCCTGGCTTTCTCATACCAGTGCTGACACAACTTCCTTTCCATGAGTTTACAGTTCAGATAGGATGGAGTGCTAAACAGTTTAGACTATGTAAAGTTTAGACAGGGCTGAGTGCTAAGACAGTTTATAGTTTAGACAGGAAGTAGTGCTGTAACTAACCCTTTAACACAGAACAAAATTTTAGATTCATCCATACTGAAAGCATTTTTAGAGAAACTAAACATGGCTAAAATGATGAAATATTTGCTTGAAAGGGTGTTGTGGGAAAAGGTGAAAATGCCGGTAACATTTTCTATCTTTTCAAAGACAAATTATATCATTGTGGAACTACAATAGCCTAGTGCCCTTACGACTCATCATTACTTTTTTGTGGTTGGACTCGCTGGGATGGCAACCAGTGGGCTGCTAGACACAAAGAGCAATCAAAGTACTGAAAGTACTTACAGACTAGCAAATGTGGAATAAGTGGCCCAGGAAAAGGTAAAACTTGGTACGTCCATGCAAGATTGAAGAAAAATGGTCCAATGCAGTTATTAAGTCTGTCCCAGTACAATCCAGTTATTAAGTCTAATCCAGCTATTAAGTTTGATCCAGTGATATTACCCATTACTTATATCCATTTAGCTTTCATAATAGGAAACACCATGAAAAATTTCTATTGTTGACCTTTAATTGAAAGAACAACAATTACAAACATATCATTTTGATGATTTTATATTTGAAAACTGTCTAGAATTCACTTTTAAATGAACTTCCTATGCTATTTCACCTCCTTAGTTGGAAGACCTCGTAGCTAGGCAAGACCCATAGCACCAAGGTATACTCCAGGTTGCATTGGGATTATTAAACATGAGCCTGACTTGCATCTGTCACGGACTAATTTACATACAAGCAACCATCTTATACCTTGGCCAATACATCTTGTTCTGTCTAATACTTTGTAAAAAGATATCGTCGAAGTTGGAGAGGTAGAGATTTTGTAGTTCACGTCATTATTGTGATATCTAAAAGAATTATGATTTCTAAAAGAATTACTATTTCTAACAGAAAGGATTATTTTCTGTGGGTCAGTATTAGGCGACTGTGGGGCTTTTTGTTTACAACTGAATCTGGGTCACTCTTGATGGTAATAGAACGGTCATCACTAGCCTAAAAATCGTAAATAAATTAGGATTTACCAGGTATAGAGATGTTTTCACCAAGGCTGGTAGGAAATTCCGTATTCTCAGGTATTGTAGTAGCGTAATTTTCCAGTTCTGGCAGTTTCGTAGGTATGTCTGTATGTCTAGGCACCAACACAGGTGGTAAATCTGTGAAAATTGGTGTAAAAAATAAAATTAGTAATGTTCTGGAAAAAGGGGTTTAATGCTTCTCCAATTGATGCCAAGCAAGTCATCACACAATTACACGGGGTAAATCTGCACAAATTAATGTATAGAACAAGAGGGCCATGATGGCCCTGTATCGCTCCACTGGCTTATAAATATAAACCACGAAGAAAAGTCTTCACTATATAAGCCCTTATAAAACTTTGACCTCATGGCTACAGTCTGACTAAATGGGGAATATTGTATTAGAAGAATAACATGCCAAATGTGGGAGTTCTTGGCCTTATGGCTGGTAACAAGATGGTTTCTGAACTTTTCACTCCATAAACCCATGTAAAACTTGTGATCCCTGGTGCAGGGCCAAACTTGATCCTAGAGCTGTAACTTGGGCCCTCTTTGTAACTGTCCACTAAATAATGCTATAATTATATGCAAAATTTGGTAGCCTAAGCCTTATGGCTATGTACACCAAGATTTAAAAGTTTTCCCTATGTAAGCCTATGTAAATCTTGTGAAACCCCCCCCCCCCCAAGTATGAGGCCAAATTGACCCCAGGACTATACTTTGGGCACTTTTGGTAGACTCCAACTAGATCAAGCTAAATGCCAAATTTGGTAGCTCTAGGCCTTATGGTTTCAGACAAGAAGATATTTAAAGTTTTCTCTATATAAGCCTATTTATAAAACTTGTGACCCCTGGGGAAGAGCCAATTTTGACCCCAGGGCTATAATTTCAAGACACATGATAGAGGTCTACTACATAAAGCTACATGCCAAATTTGGTAGCCCTATGCCTTATGGTTTCAGACAAGAAGATTTTTAAAGTTTTCTCTATATAAGCCTATGTAAAACTTGTGACCCCTGGGGAAGAGCCAATTTAGACCCTAGGGCTATAATTTCAAGAAACATGATAGAGGTCTACTACATAAAGCTACATGCCAAATTTGGTAGCCCTATGCCTTATGGTTTCAGACAAGAAGATTTTTAAAGTTTTCTCTATATAAGCCTATGTAAAACTTGTGACCCCTGGGGCAGAGCCAATTTAGACCCCAGGGCTATAATTTGAAGAAACTTGATAGAGGTCTACTACATAAAGCTACATGCCAAATTTGGTAGCCCTATGCCTTATGGTTTCAGACAAGAAGATTTTTAAAGATTTCCAATATTTTTCAGTTTTGTTGCCATGGCAACCAGAGTTTTTGAAGGAATTAAATTCTTTCAAGAAATTCTGAAGAGGACCATGTCAGGATCATTTCTGTGAAGTTTCGTGAAAATCAGATGGGTAGTTTCAGAGAAGAAGATGTTTGAAATAAAAGTTAACGCACGGACGGACGGACGCACGCACGCACGCACGACGGACACCGGGCCATGACATAAGCCCGCTGGCCTTCGGCCAGTGGAGCTAATAAAATGAGCTGTGCTTTAGAAAAAAGGGGTGAAATGCATCTCCATGATGCATTATACCAAGCAAAACATCACATAATTATGAACCCACAAAATCCATGTTGTCTAACAACCAACTAAATCATGAGTGATTTGTGGAAAGTAGAAAATGTTTGTTTCAAGCATTTTCTCTTTTTCCCCACAATATTTTCAAAAGCCCTTTTCCTCAGGGTTTCTTAACCATTTACCACACAATCCCGAGTTTCCACAACCCTGAGAAAGAAGCCTTTTCCCACAATACTTTCTCTATTTTCAGAAGCAAATTCCATCATTTTATTGGGGTTTGTCGTGCTTTCAATTTGGACAGGTCTACAACTTTGACACATGGTAAAAAGTCAATACGTTTAACAGTTTGTTTTGTCAAGATATGAAAATTTTAGTGCATGTGCATCAAGGGCTATAATTATGGTAAAATGCTAAAAGTCCAACATGATAATATGGAGTGTATAGTACACAATTTGCTATATTTGCATGAGAATACTTTGGACAATAATATAGTACTTCAGGATGTTCAAGAACAACCCTTTACTACAAAATCCAGAGTTTTAATGACTTTCAGGAAGAAGGCTTTTGAAAAACACTGTGGGAATAGGAGAAAATGATGCTAACAAGTCTTTTTTCCTTTCCCCACCCTACTACAGACAAATTTCAATTTTCAAGTCACAATGTTTTTTTGTCCTATGCAAATACTTACAAAACAGACAAGCCTAATAATTTGGTCATTTCGTTAAGACTTAAGAATCCTTAAATTCCTTTACAGATTTTGCTCTATCTAAAGTTCCAGTGGTTTGATCTTGTAGTTGACATAGTATTGCTGTTAAAACTTACCCAAATGACAAACTTTTACCATACAAAATTTTAAAGTGTTTCAGATTGCACAGTTATTGTGATTAAAAGGGCTGGATTGGTCCTTGGAAGGGTAGATTGAAAACACTGTGAGAAAAGGAAAAATGCTGGTTACCAGCATTTTCTCCTTCTCCCATAATGTTTCTTGACTTCTTCGTCAAGGTTGTTTAAACTTGGGATTGTTTGGTAAAGGATTGACCTGTAATGGCTTCAGATAATTTTACATTATGCTTTTACTGAGTATAGATTAACCCATAAAACACCTTTCATGACTACAGTTGCGTTTGTGGCCAGTGTAGATTAAGATCATGCAGACTGCACAAAACATGCAGTCTAATCTTTGATCTACACTGTCCACTTTGCTGAAGAGAAAAGCAACCATGAAACTGCAATTATTTGGGTCCACTCTGCAGACTGAAAATGTTTGTAGAGTTTGTTAAGCACTCTCAAGGTTAAAACGGGTATCTTAAGCCTTTAACATACAATCCCGATTTTCAACAACCCTGAGAAAGAAAGCTTCTGAAAACACTGTGGGAATGGAGAAAAAACTGGTAACCAGCATTTTCTCCTTTTCCCACAATATTTTCTAACCATTCCAAATCAAATTTTAATTTTTGAGTAACATTTCTTTTTGTTGTCTGCAAATGCCTTCAATTTGGACAAGTCTAACTATTTGTCATTTGGTAAAGAATTAACAGATTATCTATAATAACTCTACAACCTATTGTATTATAAACTTGCATCCTTTTTAGCTTTTCCCTGGTGATATGTAAATATGATGACAAGTTAACCCGAAACTCTTTACAACACTGTCCCAACAATTAATGAACCCCAAGAACGAAAGCTTTTGAAAAGCACATTGGAAAAGAGACAAAATGCTGGTAACAAGCATGTTCACCTTTTCCTGCAATGTTTTCTACCCTTTCTTAGACAAATTACAACATTTGGGTCATATTTAAATTTTGGTCAGCAAATGCTTTTCAATTTGGACAAGGCTTAATATTTGACCTTTTGTAAAGAGTTAAAAGTGCCTATAGTTGATACTGCCAGCAGTGTAGATCAAGATCATACTGCATAAATCATGAAGCGTTACCTTTGATCCAAACTGTTTGCCGAGACATTCTGGACAAGAGCAGCTTTGACATTACGAATGTGCCATGCTCTGGCAAAAGGGGGCTTAATGCATCTTTGTGATGTATGATGCCTATCAAGCCATCACATAATCATGGACCCATAATAGCTACTTTTATAACAACCAACTAAATCATGAGGTAGATAGGTCCTTGGACATAAAGAAATCTGACCAATAGCCAAAAGTTTCAGCCCAGGTCAGCCTGCGCGGACTGCGCAGGCTGAGCTAGGTTGATACTTTTTGCAAATGCATTAATCTCCCATTTCACACAGCATGACTCAAATATTTTGGTCTTATTCTAAGACTAAAAGTGTCTATTGTGTTTATTCCACATCCTAGGGGTAAATATCTTAAGTTTAAAACCTTTAACCAGAAACACCATTTTTTGAAGAAATGAATCATACGAAACTTCTGTAACAACTTTTTTTTTTCTCCTAAAGCCCTAAAACTTGTGTGAAAGGTATATATTTCCCCTGACAGATGCCTGTCAACATGTCACAACGAATTCCTTGAAAAATCCAGAAACTGTGTTTTTAAACTGGAAAGTAATTCAATAATAAACTCATATAAGCTATGTTTCTAACATCCGTCTAATCTGGGATTTAACCATTGTATCAATTTCCCATCGCTACCCTTTGTTCCTTTTATGGTCGTTTCCTTCAGTACTTAACACTTTACCACACAAGAAAAATGAAGATTTGTCCAAATTGAAAGCATCTGAAGACGACAATGTATTGATGGAAGGTGACTTTGAGAGGGTTGAAAACATTGTGGGAAAAGGAGAAAATGCTGGTTACCAGCATTTTGTCCTTTTCCAACAATATTTTCAAAAGGCCTCTTCCTCTGGTTCTTTAATACTCGGTATTGTGTAGTAAAGGGTTAACCATTTACCACACAATCCTGACTTTAAACAACCTTTAGGAAAATGGTTTGTGAAAACATTGTAGGGAAAGTAGAAAATGCTGGTAATCAGCATTTTCTCCTTTCCCCATGATGTCTTCTGACCCTCAAATAAAAACTTTAATTTCTGAATCGCATTTATTTTGTCATCTACTGATGCTTTCAATTTGGACAAGTCTAAAATTTTGCCCTCTGGTAAAGCCTTAACTCTGAATCGAAAGCATTCCAGATGAAAACTGAATGTGTCTCATATGATTAAATGTCTTTAGAAAAGGTAGAAAACATTGTGGGAAAAAGAGAAAATGCTGATAACAAGCATTAATTTTCTCCTACTTCCCATAATGTTTTCACAAGCTGTTTGTCTCAGGGTCAACAAAATTTGGAATTGTGTGGCAACGAAATAATCATTTTCCATACAATTCCATGTTGCAATGGCAACCGACATTAACAACATGTTCCATGTTTTTCTTTCCTTAGCTAACTACCATCATTTGAAGATGATTTAAACTGTCATCTGCATAGGCTTTCTACTCAATAGGCCCAGTGGCGGCCTAATGTAAGCAATAAAGGTATTAAAATTCTTTTAAATTTAAATCACACCATTTAACCCTTTACCAGACGACAAAATTTTAGCCTTGTCCAAATCGAAAGCATTTGCAGAAGACAATTTCAATGTGGCTCAAATGGTGCAACTTTTCTTAGATAGGGTAAAAAACATTGTGGGAAAAGGAGAAAATGCTGGTTTCCAGCATTTTCTCCATTTCCCACAATGTTTTCCAAAGGCTTCTTTCTCAGGGGTGTCAAAAGGCGGCATTGTGCGGTAAAGGGTTAAAAAATATGGAAATTGTTGTGAAGATGACATCTGTTATCAGAGCTCCAGATAAGAGGGAGTGATGGTATTCTAAATCCATTATTTTTCTTCCAAACCCTATGTTGTGGGTACTCATTAGAATTGTCTCGATTACACAATTCTAAGGTTTAGTGGACAATAATTAATAGTTTCAAATTTGAAATCAAAATCACTCCCTCTGTCTGGAGCTCTGTATTATTGTACAGTAGGTCCAAGTTGGATTGCTGGGATTGTTTTATAAAGAGTTCAAGTATATGTTCCAAAACCCTCTCTTCGTTAAAAAACCCTGGACAAAACACTGCATTCTAAACCAAATTTTATATCATAACCTCCCTTGTTTTCAGTGTAATACAGCCATTATGAATTTTCTTTTATTTCATGCTTTTCAGTAGTTTATGGAGAAATAATGATGGAGAAATAATGATGGATTATGGTTGATATTTCATGGTTACGACCAGTGACAATACAGATTTTATATTTTTTAACTTTTCAATTGAAAGCATAAACAGTAGTTCCCTCACATTGAGTTACTTTGGTAAACAGCATGTGCCATTCAAATAGATGGAAATATGACATACCGTTTTTCACCTAATTAACGCGCCCGGGTGCCATGGAAAACTCCTACAGGGCGCTCTTATTTCGTAGCCAATTTCCTGAAATTTAAGCGCCATCATTTAGAGTAAGTATGGTACTTTGATCCAAGTTTAAGTTAGTGCCATGTGCAAAACGACTGCCATTTTGAGAAAGACTCACTAGAATGCAGTAATGCAGAATATCAATTTTACTGCTGATCATGATTTATTTGGACATTAAAATTTTAACATCATTCACAATTAGTATGGGACACTGGTATTTCAATACTTCACTTTCTTAACTCTTTACCAAATGACAAAATTTTAAACTGGTCCAAATTGAAAGCATTTGCAGACGACAAAATAGATGTGACTGTAAAATTGAAATTTGTTTCAGGAAGGGTAAAAGGCTTCTTTCTCAGGGTCGTTAAAATTTGGGATTGTGTGGCAAAGAGTTAAAATTTTTCCAAGTTAGTTAACAAATTATGTGTTACTAGAAGTCTATAATGTTTTTTTAAGCGTATGTGTTAATGACATCGATTTGTGAAGTAATTTGGATTATGTCAACACTGTACCAGTAAGTTTATTTATAAAATATCTATCATTAATGATTTTGGAAGTTTGTGTTTGAAAAGTTTTAGAGAAATTATCTTGGGTTTGGAAGTTTTTCACTCCAGTCATTGATTTTAGGGTAACGTCGGGGGGTTGGTGGGGGTTGTCCGAATGCCTCTTAAGAAAATATAGTGGGGGCGCTACTATTAGGGAGGTAGCGTTAATTAGGTGAAATACAGTAATTAACACGCACTTACCCTATACTCCTCGCGCTTTAGCATAATATTGTAATGCATTGTGATGTGAGGGGGGTACAACACAGGAATTACCCAAAAACAACTGTACTGGATTTTGATGAAAGTCCGAATTTTGGCCTGCTTGGTAGAGGCCCACTAGATATTGCAACATGCGAAATTTGGTAGCTCTAGGCCTTATGGCTAGGTACGGGAAGATTTTTAAAGTTTTCTCTATATAAGCCTATGTAAAACTTGTGAACCCTGGGGCAGAGCCAATTTTGACCCCAGGGCTACAATTTAAAGAAACTTGATAGAGGTCTACTACATAAAGCTACATGCCAAATTTGGTAGCCCTATGCCTTATGGTTTCAGACAAGAAGATTTTTAAAGATTTCCAATATTTTTCAGTTTTGTTGCCATGGCAACCAGAGTTTTTGAAGGAATCAAATTCTTTCAAGAATGTCTTAAGAGGACCATGGCAGGATCATTTCTGTGAAGTTTCATGAAAATTGGACAGGTAGTTTCAGAGAAGATGTTTGAAATAAAAGTTAACACACGGACGCACGGACGGACGCACGGACGGACACACGCACGGATGCACAACGGACACTGGGCCATGACATAAGCCCGCTGGCCTTCGGCCAGTGGAGCTAAAAAATCCTCTATATCTTACACAGGTTTGAGGTAACCATTAGGTGACATAATTATGTGACGTCATTTTATACTTTTTGCAGAGGTGTTTACGCATGGAAATCCCCACATATGCATGATCCCTTGTACCTTCTTACCTTTTAATACTTACAGTTAGTGAGATATCGTTATGTAATAAAAGAACCTGACACTTGTTGGTTGTCAAGATAAATTTTTATTAACCCTCAGGCTGCTTAGCACAACTCACTGACATTTTGCAGATAGTGTAGATCAAGATCAAAATGCACTCTGATCTTGGATCTATACTGTCCGATAAGGAGATATTTTCTTCCTAAAAGTAAGTTTGAAATAGCATTATTCAGGCTTTTACGATTGGTTTGAAAATTTCATTTCACTTATCTAGCAGCATAAAGGCTGAACTTGTCTATCACAATGTCAAAAAGCTCACCCGAGGCTCACTTAGTGACATTTGTTGTTGTTCAATAACGTTTTTTCCTCAAACAACAAATTATGTCAGATCCTATATTTCTCATGCATGATTTACATGTACTCACTCAACAAGGAGCTGTTAGAATCCACGCTGTTTTCGCTGTCAAAGGCCTGTAACCCTACAGGTACTTCTACACGATTGTAATGGTATGGGTTGACACATACTTCCTCTCTCTTCAGGTGAAATGCATACTCACACGAGTCAATGGCACGTAGTTCTTGATGTGACTGTAAGTCTGGCCATCGCCACAACCGACAGTAGATCACATGGGGATGCCCTTTACGTTGAGACACCTGAAGTCGCCCATCAAGAGACCTGAAATACAGAGCAAATAACTGAATCTACTGTTTACATGGATGTATGATATATATGCGTGTCAAAAAATTTGCCATTAATTTTAGAAAACTTTTTCCCCCATGTAACTCCACACTGGGTAGGTTGTTGAAGAAACTTAAGCAGAATTGGCCAGTTAGTCTCTCAACACAAAATTTCTTAAATTTCCAATGTTTGTATCTGTGATCTTCAAATTTTCAAGGAAGAAAATAAAGTCATTTGGGAGAGGAACTTTCAGCAAAACAAGAGGGGAAAGACATCTCATAAAATACAATCTTCATCCCATTATGTCTAGAAAAAATAACATTACAAAGGCAGACAAAGTGTAAAATTGTTTTTTCCTTATGTCTATTTACATGGTAAAAGCCTATAAACAAGGCTGAAAAAATAAAACCTTTTATCAATGTATAGTTTAACTGCTTTAGTATGTCATCCAACAAGGTTTAAAACGCCTGGACTTTATATAGGGCGTGCATAAAATGACACTACACTCTTTACCAAACAACAAAATTTTCGACTTGTCCAAATTGAAAGAACATGCAACAAGCAACATGAACATGACTTAAAGTTACTTTTGGAAGAAAAGATTGTGGGGAAAAGGAGGAAATGCTTGCTACCAGCATTTTCTTCTTTTCCAACAATGTTTTCAAAAGCCTTTTCCTTCAGGGTCGTTAAAACTCACAATCGTGTGGCAAAGAGTTGAATAAATCATATAAACCGTATATCACATTCCGAAATATTCATACACGTCTTCTGAATTGTTTAATACCTACTCCATGGTTTTATGTTTGACCTTTGTTTATATAATATACAAGTGACACAATAATGCTGTTTAAGTATACAAAACATGTGTTTGTCTATCTTTTTATAGTAAAACACTTCAGCAATATGTTTCTCAATGTCCTCAAGAGCAAGGCACATCTCACAATAGCATATATTATTGTAGGCTGATAAAAAGCTTAACTAAACTGCAATACAGCAACTTCAAGAAAACAGTAAATTTTTTTTGCAACATAAATAAGAAAATCCAACTTCATTATATCTGAATTCTTTATATGGCAAAAAAATTCAGTGTTGTATGTCATTTGATTACTTTACTACTACAGCAAATAGGGAATCAACTATGTCACCACGATGCTACTACATGTATCGAGAGACCAGAAGTCCAGATAAGAGGGAGTGATGGTATTCTAAATCCACTTTTTCTCTTCCAAACCCTATGTTGTGGGTACTCATTAGAATCGTCTCGATGAGACAATTCTAATGAGTACCCATAACATAGCGTTTAGCAGAGAAGAATAAATATTTTTCAATTTTGAAACCAAAATCACTCCCTCTGTCTGGAGCTCTTAAGAGACCCAAGTCACATTCACTTAACCCTTCACCACACAATCCTGAAAATTACTGTCTGCAAATGTTTTCAATTTGGACAAGTCTAAGATTTTGCCATCTGGTAAAGAGTTAAGTGTCACAATTTTAAAATTTGGTACATGTACTACCATGACACAGTGTCCCCATACCATAGTCAATGTCACCATGGGACAACAGGTTAAATATCCCCATGACAAAATCAATTCAGTATCACTATTACACAACCAATTCAGTATCACTTTGTATTGGAGTTTAGTATCACTGTGACAATATTAGTTCATTATCACAATAATACAATCAGTTTAGTGTCCTCATAAAAGAATCAGGTCATTATGACTTAACAAGTTAAGTGACATCATGACACACCCAGTTCTATGTCAACATGACACAATTAGTTCTGTAATATCATGACATCTTCAGTTCTGTAATACCATGACATGTTCAGTTCAGTGTTACCATGATATAAAATAAGTTAGGTCTCACCATGATACAAAACATAAAGTTAAGTGTCACCATCATATAATCAGTTACCACAAATGTCACCATGACAATCAGATTAGTGTCACAACGGATGCAATCTATTGAGTTAGATCATGACCCAACAACTTCAATATTCATGGCACAACTAGTTCTGTGTCACCACGGCACAATCAGTTCAGTGTCTATGTCACCCAACTAGTTCTGTGTCACAATGACACCACCAGCTTTGCATCACCATGACCCAATCACTTAAAGTGTTACCATAACACATCCATTTCAGAGTAACTATAACAAAATCACTTCTTTATCACCATGTCACAACAAGTTCTGTGTCATCATGTCAGAACCAGTTCATGGTTGTGATGAAATCAGTTCAGCGTCAAAATGACATGGCCAATTCAGTGTCTCAATGACAAAAACAGTTCTGTTTTACCTCATCACAAGTAGTTCTGTGTCACCATGACACATTTAGTTTAGTGTCAATGACACAATCAGTATAGTTTCATCATGACACAGTCAGTTCTTTGTCAGCATAACATGATCAGTTCAGTATCACTATGACACCATCACTTCAAGTTCAATGCTGTTTTACACTGCTTTCAACATTATTTCAGTCATATCCCCACTTCAATGGCGCAATCAGTTCAGTGTTACCATGGCAGAATCTCTCCAGTGTCACAATGACACAATCAATGACAAAACAAGAACAAAAATCTACTTGTCCATGGACAAGTGGTTTCAAAAATTCACTTGTCCATACCGGACAATACCCAAGTGGCTTTCAAGAAAGTTTACTTGTCCGCACAGAAGCCTTTTCTTTTGGGGCAGACATTAAATACTGGGAAAGATAATGAACAAGAGGGCCAAGATAGCCCTGTATCGCTCCACTGGCTTATAAATATAACCCATAAATACTAAACATTTCAATTCTGAGCCAAATGGTTTCAAAATGAAGACTTACAAAGTTTTCTCTGTAAAAGCCCATGTGAAAGTTGAGACCCGCAGGGAAAAGCCATTTTTGATCTATAATTACTTGAACCCTGGTAGAGGTCCACAAGATAAAGCCACATGCCAAAATAATACAAGTCTATGCTGTATGGTTATAAATAAGGTGATTTTCAAGTTTTGTCAATATGAAGCCTCTGTAAAACATAAGACCCCTGATGCAAGGCTAATTTCAAAAAAAAAAAAAAAAATCAAAACAGGAAGATTTCTTAAGTTGTCACTATGTAAGCCCATGTAAAACTTGTGACCCCTGCGGCGGGACCAGTTTTTACCCCAGGGCTAAAATTTTGGCCCGCTTGGTAGAGGCCCACTAGATATAGCTACATGCAAAATTTGGTAGCTCTAGGCCTTATGGCTAGGTAAAGGAAGATTTTTAAAGTTTTCTCTATATAAACCTATGTAAAACTTGTGACCCCTAGGGCAGAGCCAATTTTGACCCCAGGGCTATAATTTGAAGAAACTTGATAGAGGTCTACTACATAAAGCTACAAGCCAAATTTGGTAGCCCTAGGCCTTATGGTTTCAGACAAGAAAATTTTTAAAGATTTCCAATATTTTTCAGTTTTGTTGCCATGGCAAACCAGAGTTTTTGAAGGAATCAAATTCTTTCAAGAAATTCTGAAGAGGACCATGGCAGGATCATTTCTGTGAAATTTCATGAAAATTGGATGAGTAGTTTCAGAGAAGAAGATGTTTGAAATAAAAGTTAACGCACGCACGGACAGACGCACGGACAGACGGACGCACGCACGACGGACACCGGGCCATGACACAAGCCCGCTGGCCTTCGGCCAGTGGAGCTAAAAATGAATCATTTTAGCATCTTAGATGTTCAATTTTGTTGCTCAAATGATCCATTTTTCTTGAAAATGTTGTGCGACTTTAAAAACACATTGTTAGTAAATGGCGCTATTATTGAACAATTTTATTACCTTACACAAATGTTTTCAGCCACAGCAAATGCTGTATTAAATAACATTTTAAAACGGTCTGTTTGTCCCTCATCCTCTATCCTGAGCCAGCTAAACTCGATTTAAAACTTCTGACATGTTTTTCATTATCAGCTTTTTATTATAATCTTGCTTAGTTTTTTTTTTTGGTCACTGGCTCATCCGAACTCTTGACTGCATCATTACTTAGCTGAGGAAGGTTTTATCAAAAACCGATGCATTTTCATGCTTAACCCTTTACCACACAATCCAGAGTTTTAATGACCCTGAGGAAGAAGCCTTTTGAAAACATTGAGGGAAATGGAGAAAATGCTGGTAACCAGCATTCTCTCCTTTTCCAAAAATGTTTTTTTGTCCTATCAACGACAACTTCCAACATTCTAGCTACAATGAAATTGCTGTCTGCATATGTTTTCAATTTGGACAAGTCTACTTTTTATCATGTGGTAAAGAGTTAAACGAGGAAAGAAGTTTTTTATTTCCCGTCGTGTATGGGCGACCATCATGCGTTATCCAACAAGTGGTTTTACACCTACACACATCCCGTTTCTGTTTACTAACACTTACTAAGAAATGAGACACATGGAAAGGTAGATTGCTTTGAATATAGATTTGTTTTATCTTTTACAGACATATAGGCTCTAAACAGTAAATTTTTAGGATGTTTTGTAATCAACGTTTTCAAATTTCTACTTGTCCACGGACAAGTAAGAGGGAAATTACACTTGCCTGGAGCAGTAATTCTACGAATGGGACAACTCGGACAATGGATTTTGCCACCCCTGGTTACTTGCCCCGGTTGCATGGGTTCCCCGTTTGATAGTTTAACTGATCCAAGTTTGAAGTAAATATCTTCAGTAATGACAGAGATATTATCAAATGTCAAATTTTTTACATGATGCAGCAGGCGATACCTTGATATTTTCTCCAAAAGCATCCAAACTAAAAATTTGGGTACAATACAAATGAGTCCCAAATGATCACACCTGAATCTTTCAGGCGAGTTAACGCCAAGTCCATGAAGAGAATTGAATAATATTTTATTGTAGAGGGTGCTCAGTTTGAAAATCTGTGATGACTATTATCAATAATGAAGCATTTTTTTCCCAAAACCAGAATGGTGCACTACTTATGAGACACCCTACATAAAAACTCTACAGAACTTTGATCTCTCTGCAAAAAAAATCTATACTAATATAGATTGCATAATACTGTTTGGCCTTGCTCCAAATAAGACAGAAAACAGACAGATAGTTGGGGGGGGGTCACTGTAGGGCAACACCAATAGATGTTTTTGTATTGTTACTAGAGAAATCAGTTCCTACACTCACTCCCGTTTTTTTTAATTTCCAGTGCTAGTGTATAATATGGCAATATTAAACTTACACTTAGTTTCTGCGTATCATATTCGTAAGTTCCTGTGCAATGTATGGGGTTGAAACCATTGTGCTGAAGGTCATTGAATATGCAAATGTCTAAGTTTCATTTTGTCAAACAATAAAAGGGTATATAATTTTTAAAGGTACCTTTGTTTTGTTTGTGTGGTGTGTAAAGCTACTGGCAATACTTTCAGTTATATCCTAGAGGCCAATGCACCTATACATGCTTTTCAGAAATTTCTTGCCACTGGCTGCTGTCCTACATGACAATCTTCAAAAAAATGATCAAGAGTGAGAACAAGCATTCTGACAGTATTGCATAGCAATACACAGTCCCCTATCGGCCGTATGTATCGCTGGCATGACAGTGAAATTTTTAAAGTCCAAGGCCCGTAAATGCGTCAAAAAGCAGTGGAGCGGGACGAAACTCAAACTTGATGTGTAAGTCATGGTGGTTGATGTACACACCAAAAAGTCAGCTCTATATGTAGCAGCATTTAGAAAACAACAGGGCCATGATGGCCCTGGGTCGCTCACCTTAGTAGAGTGCCTTAAAGGTTTTTCTTTAATTTGACCATGTGACCTAGTTTTTGACCGCAGGTGACCCAATTTCAAACTCATATTTCATGAAGACAAACATTCTGACCAATTTTCAAGTCAACTGAGCAAAAAATGTGGCCTCGAGTGCCCTAAAGATATTTCTTTAATTTGACCTAGTGACCTAGATTATGACCCCAGGTGACCGAAATTTGAAATGGTCTTGGACTTTATCAAAAGAAACATTTTAACCAATTTTCAAATCAAATGAATAATAAATGTGGCCTCTAGAGTGCCCACTAGCTATTTCTTTAATTTGACCAAGTGACCTAGTTTATGACCCCAGTTGACCCAAATTCAGACTCATGTGAGATTTTACAAAGACAAACATTCTGGCCAATTTTCAAGGCAATTCAGCAAATAATGTGGCCTCTAGGGTGCCCACAAGGTATTTCTTTATTTTGACCTAGTGACCTAGTTTATGGTTCCAGGTGACCCAAATCCAAACTCATCTGGTATTTCATCAAGACAAACATTCTGACCAAATTTCAGGTCATTTGAGCAATAAATGTGGCCTCAAGAGTGCAAACAAGGTATTTCTTTAATTTGACCCAGTGAACTAGTTTATGACCCAAGTTGACCCAAATTAATCTTATGTGAGACTTTATAAAGACAAACTTTCTAACTAATTTTCAAGGCAATTGAGCAAATAATGTGGCCTCGAGAGTGCCAACAAGGTATTTCTTTAATTTGACCTAGTGACCTAGTTTATGACCCAAGATGACCCAAATTTGAACTCAATGAACTTGTTGCACCTAGATGGGCAAACAAACTTAGAAGAGAATCACTACATACCAAATATCAAAGCTCTATGCCTTCCAGTTTTAAAGTTCTTAAGAATTTTAAAGTCTTCCTTCTTTGTTCCTATGTTCGAACTTGTGACCCCCGGGGCTGGGCCAGTTTTGACCCAGGGGCATCATATGAGGTCCACTAGGAAATGCTACATACCAAATATCAAAGCTCTACACATTCCCGTTTAAGAGAAAAAGAAATTTAAAGTTCTCCTTCTTTGTTCCTATCTTCGAACTTGTGACCCCCGGGTCGGGGCCAGTTTTGACCCAGGGGCATCATATGAACAAACTTGGTAGAGGTCCACTCTGAGATGCAACATACCAAATATCAAAGCTCCACACCTTTCGGTTTCAGAAAAGAAGAATTTTAAAGTTTTTCTTCTTTGTTCCTATGTTCGAAATTGTGACCCCAGGGGCTGGGCCAGTTTTGACCCAAGCAGCATCCTTGGAACAAACTTGGTAGAAGTCCACTAGGAGATGCTACATACCAAATATCAAAGCTCTATGCCTTCCCATTTAAGAGAAAAAAAAAATTAAAGTTTTCCTTCTTTGTTCCTATGTTTGAACTTGTGACCCCTGGGGCAGGGCCAATTTTGACCCCAAGGGCATCATATGGACAAACTTAGTAGAGGTCTACTAGGCGATGCTACATACCAAATATCAAACCTCTACGCCTTCCAGTTTCAGAGAAGATGATTCTTAAAGTTTTCCTTCTCTGTTCCTATGTTCGAACTTGTGACCCCCGGGGCAGGGCCAACTTTTGCCCCAAGGGCATCATATGCACAAACTTGGTAGAGATCCACTAGGAGATGCTACATACCAAATATCAAAGCTCCATGCTTTCCTGTTTCAGAGAAGAAGATTTTTAAATTTTTCCTTCTTTGTTCCTATGTTCGAACTTGTGACCCCCAGGGCAGGGCAAGTTTTGACCCCAGGGGCATCATATGTACCAACTTGGTAGAGGTCCACTAGGCGATGCTACATACCAAATATCAAAGCTCTACGCCGTCCAGTTTCAGAGAAGGTGATTTTTAAAGTTTTACCTCTTTGTTCCTATGTTCGAACTTGTGACCCCCGGGGCAGGGCCAGTTTTGACCCCAAGGGCATCATATGAACAAATTTGGTAGAAGTCCACTAGGAGATGCTTCATGCCAAATATCAAAGCTCTATGCCTTCTAGTTTTAGAGAAGATGATTCTAAAAGTTTCCTTCTTTGTTCCTATATTGGAAATTGTGACCCCCGGGGCTGGGCCAGTTTTGACCCCAGGGCCATCATATGAACAAACTTGGTAGAGGTCCACTAGGAGATGCTACATGCCAAATATCAAAGCTCTACGCCTTCAAGTTTCAGAGAAGAAGATTTTTAAAGTTTTCCTTCTTTGTTCCTATGTTGGAAATTGTGATCCCCGGGGCGGGGCCAGTTTTGACCCCAGGGGCATCATATGAACAACCTTGGTAGAGGTCCACTAGGCAATGCTACATACCAAATATCAAAGCCCTACACCTTCCAGTTTCAGAGAAGATGATTTTTAAAGTTTCCCCTCTTTGTTCCTATGTTCGAACTTGTGACCCCCGGGGCAGGGCCAGTTTTGACCCCAAGGGCATCATATGAACAAACTTGGTAGAGGTCCACTAGGAGATGCTTCATGCCAAATATCAAAGCTCTATGCCTTCTAGTTTTAGAGAAGAAGATTTTCAAAGTTTTCCTTCTTTGTTCCTATGTTGGAAATTGTGACCCCCGGGGCGGGGCCAGTTTTGACCCCAGGGGCATCATATGAACAAACTTGGTAGAGGTCAACTAGGAGATGCTACATGCCAAATATCAAAGCTCTACGCCTTCAAGTTTTAGAGAAGAAGACTTTTAAAGTTTTCCTTCATTGTGACTATGCTCAAACTTGTGACCCCTGGGGCGGGGCCAGTTTTGACCCCAGGGGCATCAAATGAACAAATTTGATAGAGGTCCACTAGGAGATGCTACATACCAAATATCAAAGCTCTGCGCCTTCTAGTTTCAGAGAAGAAGATTTTCAAAGATTTTGCTTTTTTTTCCTTTTTGTTGCCATGGCAACCAGAGTTGTGGGTGGAATTCAATTGTTTGAACAATTTTGGTAGAGCTTCACCCAGGGAACATCCCTGCCAAGTTTCATCAAGATTGGCCCATTGGTTTAGGAGAAGAAGATGTTTAAAGAAGTTGTTGACGGACGACGGACGTCGGACATCAGACATAGGGCGATCACAATAGCTCACCTTTAGCTCGTTGTGCTAAGGTGAGCTAAAAAGTGCGGAAAAATGTTTTATCAGTGAAATTTTCTAAGTCGAAGGCCCGTAAATGCGTGAAAAAGCAGTGGAGCGGGACGAAACTCAAACTTGATCTATAAGTAATGGTGGTTGAGTTACACAGAAAAAGTCAGGTGAATATCTACCAGCATTTAGAAAAAAAAGTCCGGAAAACTGATTTATCAGTGAAATTTTGTAAGTCCAAGGCCCGTAAATCCGTGAAAAACCAGTGGACCAGAACGAAAGTTGAACTTGATCTGTAAGTCATAGTGGTTGAGTTACACAGCAAATCTGAGATCAATACCTACTAGCGTTTAGGGAAAAGGTCCGGAAAACTGATTTATCGGTGAAATTTTGTAAGTCCAAGGCCCGTAAATCCGTGAAAAACCAGTGGACCGGAACGAAAGTTGAACTTGACCTGTAAGTCATGGTGGTTGAGTTACACAGCAAATCTGAGATCAATACCTACCAGCGTTTAGGAAAAAAGTCCGGAAAACTGATTTATCAGTGAAATTTTGTAAGTCCATTAGGCCTGTAAATCCGTGAAAAACCAGTGGACCAGAACAAAAGTCGAACTTGATCTGTAAGTGATGGTAGGTGACTTACACACCAAAACTCAGCTCAATATGTACCAGCGTTTAGAAAAAAAGTCCGGAAAACTGAATTGCCGGACTGATGGACAGATGGACAGACGGAGTGCAAACCTAAAGTCCCCTTCGGCTTCGCCGGTAGGGGACTAATAAACCCTGTTACAATGAGTATCATCAATCTTCCATAAGAAATTGGCTGAGCTGTGAATTTGAACCGTCTTGTTTCAAGCCCTGTATGTAACCAACTATGCTACATCGTTTGGCTTTTCAGGCACAAGCCTTCATTAACCCATGGAGTCCTGATTCAATCAAATTGACCTTTGCAATTTGGAAAAGAGCAGTTGTATAAAAATTTCAGTGTTGTTTTAGCCATAATATGTTACAAACTAGCAAAAAGTGCATATCCAAGATCAGACTGCATATTGTCTGCAGTTTGATCTTGATCTACATGGTTAAAAAAAAAACACATGTTTAGCTAGGCACTCTTTGGGTTGGCATTTCCATGCATCAAAACCCGCTGTATGAATGCAAAACATCTATTTTACTACAGATCATGATTCATTTGGGCATTAAATAGCAATCACAATAAATATGGGACATGAAGCTTTGATACTTCACTTTCTTAAAGTTCTTCCACGTTAGTTGACAAATTTTGTGTTACTGGAATTTTAAAATGTTATTGAAAGTGTATGACTGATAGTCAGGTGTTAATGACATTGATTTGTGAACTAATAGTGGTATGCTGATGCCCGGTCATCGATAATTTTTGTCAGCCTGTGTTTGAAAAGTGTTAGTGAGGTTATCTTGTGTTTGGAAGTTTGTCACTCCAGTAGTCGATTTTTTAAACTAAGGTTGGGTGTGGGTGGAGGTTGTTCAGAAACCTCTGGAGTAATTGATATTTTGTGTGTGTGTGTGTGTGGGTGGGGGGGGGGGGGGGGGGTTGATGATGTAAACACACGAGTGTTAGTGATCTAATTTTTGATCCAGCATAACCCATTCCCAAACTTATTCAAGATATTATCAAGGCAAATATTCTGATCAAATTTCATGAGTCTCACGCTCAAAAATATATCCTCTAGAGTGCACACATGAATTTTCTAAGATTTGTCCCCGTGAACTACTTTTTCACCCACATGACCAAATTTTGAACTTGTCCCAGATAACATCAGGACATTCTGACCAATTTTCATGAGTAACAGACTGAAAACATTGCCTCTATAGAGTGCACACAAGGCTTTTATTAAGATTAGTCCCAGTGACCTACCTTTTGACATGACGTGATCCAATTTCAAACTTGTCTGAAATATCATAAAGACAAACATTCTGACAAGGTTCCATGTCAGTATCCGACTAAAAATATGGCTTCTACAGTGCACACAAGGTTTATCTAAGGTTTGTCCATAATGACCTACTTTTTCACCTGACTTGACCCAATTCTGATCATGTACTAGAAATCATAAAGATAACCATTCTGACCAAGTTTCATGAGCATCAGACTGAAAATGTGGCCTCTAGAATGCACACTAGAATTTTCTAAGCTTTGTCCCAGTGACCTGCTTTTTCACCAAATGTAACTGGGTTTCAAATTTGTCCCAGATATCATCAAGACAAATATTTTGATCAACTTTCATAGGTATTGGGCGGAAAATGTGGCCTCAAGAGAGCATACACGGTTTTTCCAAGATTTGTTCAATTGACCTACTTTTTGAACTGACATGACCTAATTTCAAACTTGTCTGAAATGCCATTAAAACAAACATTCTGACACATTTTCATCAGTATTAAATTGAAAATGTAGCCTCCAGTGTGCAGACAAGGCTTTTTTCGGATCCGCTGATCTACCTTTTGGCCAAATGTGACCCAGTTTCAAACTTGTCCGCAACACCATCAAGACAAAGATTCTGACCAACTTTCATGAGCATCTGACTAACAAGGTGGCCTGTACACTGCACACAAGGTTTTTCTAAGATTTATCCAAGTAACCGACTTTTTTAACCAATGTGATCTAATTTCAATCTTGTTCCAGGTATTATCAATAGAAACATTCTGACCAGGTTTCATGAGTACTGCACTGAAAATGTGGCCTCTAGAGTGCACACAAGGTTTTTCTAAGATTTATCCCAGAGACCTACCTTTTGACCTGACATGACCCAATTTTGAACCTGTCTGACACATTACGAAGACAAACATTCTGACCACCTTTCATGAGTATCTAAATGAAAATGTGGCTTCAAGAATGCACACAAGGTAATTGTTGACAACCATGGACAACAGACATAGCACGATCACAAAAGCTTACCCTGAGCTCTTCATGTTCCAAATTCACTGGAAGAGCAAGAGAAAAGCTCAGAAAGAGGCACAGAACAAAAAGCAGGCAGAAGTAAGAGAAAAGTGACAGGAAGAAGCAGAGACAAAGTGACAGGAACAACCTAAGACACTTGACAGGGACAAAAGTGAATGGAACAAGGAAGAATCAAAGGAAAATGACTGGAAAAGCCAGGGAAAAGTGACCAAAAAGCCAGACAAAAAACCATAGAAAAATGACATAAGATTTGTAAAACTGATCCAAAGAGCAACTGTTTTCACTGGAACAGCAGACAGAAAGAAGGTATGCATTTTTTCCAGGCACAAACCTCTGTATATGCAAAGAATTATAGATCTTGTCATCATTTATTCAGGTTTTCTCATTTATATTCTGTTTTATTGAAAGTCAGACATGTGGTAGACATTGGGATTCATCATATACAAGGGTCCTGCAAAAAACTGTCACTAGTCTCTGATTTCTTAAATGGATTTCTTGAACACTGCAAAACGTAGATGTTGCAATTAAAAAACGCCCTTAAGAAATACAAAAATACTGCATTCATCCTTTTAAACTACACCACCGTTTCCATTTGCCTAATATTTAATTGTCAGTCCACAGGACTCGGTGTCACTGAAAAAGTTTCTTCTGAGTCCCATTTTTTTCTGCATAAATCATCAGTCAGATATCTTAAAACCATGTGGAAAGAAAAAAACTGCCCTTTACAAAATTTGTTTTTCTTTTTTGACATTTCTGTCTGTCAGACAACTGCAGGTTTTAAAGATCACACTTATGTATTGCCCTGACCCATGATAAAATTTTAAGTGGATTTATTTTCAAAACTAGAAAGTAAACAAATCTCATAAGAGATCTAAGTTCAGAAACTAAAACCCTGGGCCTGTATTCACTAACTATTCCTTAGAATATTCCTAGTCTTTTGCTGAAGAATTTCCTAAATTTGAAAGTAATACAACTTCTGATTGGCTAAACCAATTGGATAAGCTAATCAGAAGTTGTTTTACTTTCAAATCCACAAAGTTCTTGAGAATTAGACATAGAATATTTTTTAAGAACTGTTAGTGAATACAGACCTTGGACATATCAATGAAACTTCATACAAAGGGAGGAATCTGTAAAATTAATTTCCATTAGCTACAAATCTTTAAAAGCTGGATCTTTCAACTATTGGTCTTGGAGTGATTGTGAATGGGTTTTTTTCTTTGACCAGGGAAACAATCCTCAACCTTAGTATAGTATCACTAGGCAACAGTTGATTCCTGCAACCAGTGCAATGAAAACTGAAAAGTACTGCATTTCTCTACAGCGCTTAACCAGTCGAAGATGACAGCATCAGTGATTTAAGTAGAGCTACTGGAATTATCACATTTTCTTGGTTACATCTCAGCACATGAACAAGCCAGGATCTATTTTTAGACAATTTGGAATTCCTATGATCGGTTTGTGCAGTAAGAGTTAAAAACTTCATATTTTTCACTGTTTTTGCTTATGATATAGTGATCGTTCAGCTTTTCTCATTTTTGTCTACATCCATGGGATGCAATGGGCTTTGATATTTTGTGTCCGAGCAGATTTTCATACTTATGTAAATACTTTTCAGTCAATCTTGGGGGGGGGGGGTTTCAAGGTAGTCACCAAGAAATCTCATGTGAACAAAACTTTTTTTAAAACAAAACTTCTTTATGTTTGTGGGATACATAGCAAGGAATTCGTGAAACAGACAAACACTGTCTAAATATAAGTAAGTGTGAAAGACTCATCGTTTTGATTAGGATGTATCAGAGGTTATTATCATACCATATGCTGTCAATTAAGGATCCACAATTTTTTACGACAGCGCTTAATGAAAGAAATAGTGGTCTTTTGGGGCCTAAAACTGGTGGTCGTTGGTCACATAGTACAAAAGTCGCTTAATACAACAGTAAATAAGAGCAAAATAGCTCAGGCGGACTTAGAAACAGTTGTCTATACAGAGGTTTGTGCCTGGAAAAAATGCATACCTTCTATCACAAAAGTCTCTTAAACAGGAGGTCCCATGTACAAGATTGATTGTATGTTGTAAGCTGAAACCTTTCTACACACATATATTAAACCTTTCTATCCAATCCCAGTGAGCAGCCAAAAAGAATCTAACAAAGTATAGTCTTGAAGTCTGTGCATGTTGATATTCTTCAAAGATTCGATCTGTATGCTATAACGCATCACTATCCTATACGGGATAAATATTACTACACAGTGTGTAAATTGATGCTAAAAACAGCAAGCGGAAAACAGCTATATGTAATATGTATACATGTAATATAATGATTTCAAACAGGAAAAATAATTTTATTAAATACCATCGTTTCCTGCAAATCTCTGAGTACAGTTTCTGAAAACAGACATGGGGAAAACTGGTATTTGTGCAACAGACTGACAACAAAAGTAACATTCCCAGCTTGCTGGCTTTTACCGGGGCTTTTTCCCAAGCGCTTATAAGGACTATATCTATAAATGGCTGGTGCATAGGTTATATGCCAGCTAACCATGGCTGGATGAATTGTAAAAGGTAGGTTTTAGTGAGTAAACATATATTTTACTTTGAAATTCACTGCATCGATTGCCTCCCTGAAAAGCAGTCCAGTTCTGTACCCAGAATGGCCAATCAGATAGGAATGACTATTTGAAAAATGTCACCTAGCGGAAGATAATTGGTATAGTCTTCTTGTGATCTCTTGGAGGCACAGATACATGTATAGCACTGCCAAAAGTACATAAATTGGACTTGCATTTTTTCAAAGAAATAATTTTCCTGGGTCATGGAAAAAGAATAAGTCTAAGTGAGGTAAAAATGGCAGATGGTTAACAAGTACCTCATTTTCAAAAACAAGAACAGCTTTGACATCACACTTGATGGATATGTTGTGATGTCTTAAATGGACCCCTGGCCATCTTTTGCTTGGATGCTGGTCAGTGTATGTGTTTAAATATACATTAAAATATACAATCAAAATAAACTTGGTTATTTTAAAAGTACAGTCGAATATCCATACCTCGAAGATGAGGGGACTATCGAAAAAAGTTCGAGGTATAGAAAGTTTGACGTGCAGAGATTCTTCAGATGAGTGTGTCAGGTACCGGAAGTAGGTAACCGAAGCATACTTCATTCACAGGCCGTACATTTTGTTCCCTCTAATAGTTAACTGATCGTTGTTTTGAAAATTAAAGAGTAAAGGATGCATACTGTCTATTTTCTTTCATTAACATGTTTTTCTTTAATTCTGTTTGTAAGAACGATACTGAAAATTGCGAAATTAAAAAATCATTTCGTCAGCCGAAGTTGCTGGCTATCTCCCGGACTTTACCAGGTTTCTTTCACCAAGCAAGTCCTTAGGATCAAGGATATTCGTATTTTCGGTCGACAACGAAATGCCCAGTCTTTCTATATAGCCAAAATCGCAGTGTATGGTATGAAAATCTCAGTCCAAACATTTCTAATCGAACCAATTACCGATAATTATCTGCAAGACAAAATGACTGGCACGTTAACACCCGAGCTGACAAAAGTCAAAGATCGAAAATGTGCGAAAAACATACCGTCGTTGTATCCGGCATTTCTATTTATTAAGTATAACACCTAAGTTTATTATTAAAGTCAATTAAAAGTGTGAAAATTCTGTACTGTGTTCGAAGTAAAGATGTGTATATTAACTGGATCATTGAAGTTCAGACCTGAAATTAGGTTCGACGTATGGAGAAACTTCGAGATGTGGACTTCGACGTAAAGATAGTACTTTATATAGAAAAATAGAGCAATTCAATCCGGACTTTAAATTTACTTCGACGTATAGAGAACTTCGAGGAGTAGATGTTCGAGCAATGGACATTCGACTGTATTTTGCAAGAAGTAAATGGCCATTGTTAGCCATTGGATCCACCATTTAAGTGAGGTGAAGTTTTAAAATATACCTGGGAGGTCCGTCAGTGACTAAACTTTTTGCAGAATCCCCCTATCTATAGGCATGATAGCAAAACCAGATTGAAAATAAACAAGTCAGCATGAAAATGAATCCCAGTTCTATTTTTTGCAAATGGGAACATACAACTATTGGAACCTCCACCAATAAATAGACATTTAACCCTTTACCAAACAATTCCATGTTTCGTTAACTCAATGGCTTTCAAAAACATTGTGGGAAAGGGAGAAAATGCTAGTAACTAGCATTTTCTTCTTTTCTGACACTGTTTCCTACCCTTAAAAAGACATATTCCCTCATTTAAATCCCATTAAATTTGCCATCGGCAAGACTTTTTAATATGGATGAGTCTACAATTTTGTAGTTTGATAAAAGAGTACACGATATCAGACCAAAAGCACCAAGTCCCACACCATCTCTAGAACAAAAACCCTACAACTGTCTGATTAGTTTAACTTGATACAAGATGACAAAATTGTCCACATCTGAAGCAAAACAAAGATGACAAATTAAGTAAGAATCAAATGACTGGAATTTTCTTAAAGGGTAAAAAACATTGTGAGAACAAGAACTGTCATCAGACAGCACAGCATGTCTGGAAGAGTTAACTGTTGGGGGTGGCAGTGCCTGGGAACAGGATCTCAGCCAATAACAGAAGCCAGGGTTAGTACAATAGCTTGACCTTGACCTCTTTGCGAGAGGCATAAGCAGGGGTAAGGGTTAAGTTGAATATAACTGGACCTTTATCCTATGTCATCATATTAAATGTGAACAGAATCAATCATTCAGTCTGGAAAAATAGAAGCTCTAGAAAAACTTGAACACGAAATTTTAAAATCTGTGACTTTCACCTTAACCCATTACCACACAATCCCAACTTTTCACGACCCTATGAAAGAAGCCTTTTGAAAAGCTTATTGGAATAGGAGAAAATGCTGGCAGCCAGCATTTTCTCCTTTTTCCACAATGTTTTCTACCCTTCCCAAAACCAATTTCAATTTTTCAATCACATATATTTTGTCTTCTGCAAATGCTACCAATTTTGACCAGTTAAAATTTTGTTGTTTGGTAAAGAGTTAAGATCATGGGTATGGGCATGGCAAGAGTTTTGCTATATGAAAGTTTGGACCTGTATATGTTACATGTATCTAGCCAAATCCATGACTTAGTTTGAAAAATATGAGCTCTTCAAACCTGACAAAAAACTTTGATGTAAAATATCAAACTCTTATGACCTTCACCTTAAGATCATCAGGTGTGGGCGAGCGTATTACTGAAGAAAATTTCGACCTACCGTATATCTATTATTATCAAATATGAAACAAATCCATCTAACAGTTTGGAAAATGTGAGCTTGTAAAATACTTTAACCCTTTCCCAAACAAGCCCTGGTTTTCACGTGTCTGCAGCACATGTCTTCTGAAAACACTGCGAGAAAAGGAGAAATTCCTCGTAATGAGCAATTTCTCCTTTTCCCACAGTGTTTTCTACCCCTATTGAGAACTTTCTACCATTTTCATCAAATTTCATATTGTTGTCTGCAAACTCTTTCAATTTGGACCAGTCCAAATTTTGTCGTCTGGGAAAGGGTTAACCCTTTACCGCACAATGCTGCCTTTTAACGACCCTGGGAAAGAGGACTTTTAAAAACATTGTGGGAAAGTAAGGAGAAAATGCTAGTAACCAGCATTTTCTCCTTTTCCCACAATGTTTTCTACCCTAAGAAAAATTGCACCATTTGAACCATATTGAAATTGTCCTCAGCAAATGCTTTCAATTTGGATAAGGCTAAAATTTTTTCGTCTGGTACAGGGTTAACATGAAAGTGAACACCAACTCCAGCTCTGACCTACTCTGGGGTTAGTGCAACAGCTCCTTCTAGACTCTGTCCAGGCGAGCTGTACAGGAGAAATGCTGGTCATCATAATTGTATTCATTTTCATGAAATATGGAATTGCTTGGTAAAGAGTTTACTCTTGGCTGCACATTCTTGTTTCTATTCTTCCACATTGGAAGAATCTGCAGACTGTAAAACAAATGCATCTCAATTCATCAGAACTGTCTTTAAAAAGGATACAAAACATCATGTGAAAAGGCGAAAATGTTGCATTTAAAAATCCTCTTCTTCAGGATCACTCACAGAAGCATATGATCATTTGGTAAAGAGTTAAACCAGACAATTCCAGGCAGACAAGCAGATAAATAATTCCAATGAGGTCACTGTCTGCTGTATATTAAAAGGTCAGTATAGAGACTTTAGTCATCTCACCTATTTTCTAGGATGCCCACTCTATTTTCAAAGCACTGACAACACTGGCACAACAGGGTTTCACAAATCAAAGGGAGGTAAACAGTAAACCGTGAGTACTGATTACCAGCATTTTCTCCTTTTCCAACAATGTTTTTAAAACCTTGTTTCTTAGGGTCGTTAACTTCAGACGACAAAATTTTGGACTAGACCAAACTGAAAGCATTGGCAGACAACAAATGTTGTTAAAATGATGATCTCTCTTTGATAGAAAAGGAGGAAATGCTGATACCACAATTTGTTCAAAAGGCTTCTTCCTCAGGGTTATTAAAAGTTGGAATTGTTGGTATTAAAAGGATTTAAACGTAGGATTGTTTGGTAAGGGGCTTAACATTTTACCTCACAATCCTTAGGTTTGAGGACCCTCAGTAGGAAGAGCTTTTGAAAACATTGTTTGAGAAGGAGAAAATGCTGCTAACCACCATTTCCTCCTTTTCAAGCAATGTTTTCTAACTTCTCAAACACAAATATCATCATTTGAACCACACTTAATTATCAACTGCAAATGTTTTCAATACAGAAAAAACTAATTGTATGTCTTCTGGTTAAGAGTTGACCCTTTACCACACAACCCTGAGTTTTAATGACCCTTGATAAGACGAACTTTTTAAAACATAGTTGGAAAAGGAGAGCATGCTGATAACCACCTTTTTTTCCTTTTCTTTTCTATCAATGTTTTATACCCTTCCAAACACAAATTAACCATCATTTAAGTCATATTTACTTTCTCATCTGCAAATGCTTTCAATACACACAAGTCTTAATATTTATTGTCAGGTAAAGCAATAAGTAGCAACAGAGATATTACACCCCATACAAGTGCTAACACCCTACTAAGTTTCTTTTCAGTAAGAATTCTATTTTGAAAAAAGGGCGTAACTGTGCCATAATTATTTACAAGTTACCTCCCTCTCTGGTGTGGGTTTCTCTTTTGGTAGTTTAAATCTAACCTAACATGTACAAAGTAAATATCTTTTATCATAACATAGGTATCAGAAAATGTCAACATTTTCCAATGATGACGAAACAGACACATAGCAGGGCTATGACAATACCTCAACATTTTCTTTGATAACAACCCAGCTAAAGATTTTTTTACCTATGAATAAAGCAAGTAAAAGCTTTCAAACCGACAGTAAATAAGACAGGTGTGAAAAAAATAATCAATGTTATTTCTTAGTTTGATACTTAGGGGCCTATTTAGATTTTTTTTCAATGAATCAAAATCTTTTGTAGATCTCTAATAATCTTACAAAATATATTTTTCTCTGCAGACTGAAGAAAGGAGTATTTATATTTAGTAGTAACGATACTATCAGCATCAAAGCCTGTATGAATATGTATAATGAACAAGATGCACAGTTTCTAGAACATGCCTCACACTGTAGACGAAGCATTTTTGCTGTCCAGATATACCTCCATAATTCTGACAACTAATGATTTTGTAATTTGTAAATCCATTTTTTTTTTTTTCATCTTTGTGGCTTTAGGCCTGGCTGTTTAGTCATTGTTTTATCATGAGATCCTTTGTTAGTTTTAAAACCAAATTCTTCTAAATAACCCAAAGCAATTTCTTATTTTTCTTTTCAATCAAACAAACAGAAAGTATTTATTTATCATGGACTTTACTCACAAATTTTTACAACACAAAAGTTAGTCAATAATTATATTTTTTTCTCTTTTGCACTTGAAAATCTCAATTTGAATTTTTCTCAACAGAATGTACCATGATTCTGCTTGATGATGCTGATTAAGGTAATGGTCTATCAATGGTTTCTTCAGAGCATATTTTGTTTTTTTCATTTTTGACACATTTTTTACTCCCCTATCTTGCTGAAATTCTAAAGATGTGTCTCTTCTGACATGCTTAAATCCAAATCCATTTTCCGAGTATCTGATTGAAATATATTGGTGAGGAATTTGAATAATAAGATTAATTGGTTCCTTAATGCATTCTCCACTACGCTCCAGTGCAAAAGTGGGGAGCAGTTGTATTGGTATCCAATTCTAAATGCATATGCTAAATACAAAAGGCAGTAAACTGGGAACCAATTTAGTTTCATTTGCAGCATTGAAGAACCCCTGACTGTTCCTCCACATAAAATGTTGTCAGCAACAGTGAAATAAAGTTCGAAATAAAGGTTAACAAACTGACAGCCAAACAGACAGACACATGGATGAATACATGACAGAGACATGACTGCAACTGGGCCATGAAATAAGCTCACTGGGCTTTGGTCAGTGGAGTAAAGTAAAAAAAAAAATTAATTCCTACATTAACCTATGACCCATATGTCAAAGCTAAACTGTACCCAAGTCTCAATTTGACTCTAAACATGTACATCAGGGTTTTCTTAGGACATTCTGTTGTGGGGGGGGGGGGGGGGGGGGGGGGGGTCCTTTGACCCCCTTTAAATGAATAAAAGAAGGCACGCACATAAATTTTGGGGGTCTTTTAGAAAATTCCGGGGTCCAAATTAAAACAAGAGGGCCATGATGGCCCTGGATCGCTCACCTGAGTCAATAGGCCAAACATTCTGACCAAATTTCACAAGTATCTGACTGAAAATGTGGCCTCTATAGCGTGCACAAGGTTTTTCGATGTTTTGACCTAGTGACCTAGTTTATGACCACACATGACCCAATTTTGAATTCATGTGAGACTTTATCAAGCAAAACATTCTGACCAAGTTTCCTAAGTATTTGACTGAAAACGTGGCCTCTAGAGCGTACACAAGGTTTTTTGAAGATCTGACCTAGTGACCTAGTTTTTGGCCCTACATGACCCAATTTCGAACCCGTCCGAGATTTTATCAAGACAAACATTCTGACCAAATTTGAAAAGTATCTGACTCAAAATGTGGCCTCTAGAGCACACACAAGGTTTTTTGAAGATTTGACCTAGTGACCTAGTTTTTAACTCCACAAAACCCAATTTCAAACACGTCCCGAATTTTATCAAGACGCACATTCTGACCAAGTTTCATGAGGATCCAACTGAAAATGTGGCCTCTAGAGCGTACACAAGGTTTTTCTAAGATTTGACCTAGTGACCTAGTTTTTGACTCCACATGACCCAATTTCAAACTCGTCCCATATTTTATCAAGACAAACATTCTGACCAAGTTTCACGAGTATCTGACTGAAAATGTGGCCTCTAGAGCGTACACATAGTTTTTCGAAGATTTGACCTAGTGACCTAGTTTTTGACCCCACATGACCCAATTTTGAACGCGTCTGAGATTTTATCAAGACAAACATTCTGACCAAATTTGACAAGTATCTGACTCAAAATGTGGCCTCTAGAGCACACACAAGGTTTTTTGAAGATTTGACCTAGTGACCTAGTTTTTGACCCCACATGACCCAATTTCAAACTCATCTGAGATTTTATCAAGACAAACATTCTGACCAAGTTTCATGAGGATTGGACTGAAAATGTGGCCTCTAGAGCATACACAAGGTTTTTCTAAGATTTGACCTAGTGACCTAGTTTTTGACCCCACATGACCCAATTTCGAACTCATCCGAGATTTTATCAAGACAAACATTCTGACCAAGTTTCATGAGGATTGGACTGAAAATGTGGCCTCTAGAGCGTACACAAGGTTTTTCTAAGATTTGACCTAGTGACCTAGTTTTTGACCCCACATGACCAAATTTCGAACTCATCCCAGGTTTTATCAAGACAACTACTCTGACCAAGTTTCATGAGGATCGGACTGAAAATGTGGCCTCTAGAGCGTACACAAGCTTTTTCGAAGAGTTAACCTAGTGACCTAGTTTTTGATTCCACATGACCAAATTTCGAACTCGTACCGGATTTTATCAAGACAAACATTCTGACCAAGTTTCACGAGTATCTGACTGAAAATGTGGCCTGTAGAGCGTACACAAGGTTTTTCGAAGATTTGACCTAGTGACCTAGTTTTTGACCCCACATGACCCAATTTCGAACTTGTCCGAGATTTTATCAAGACAAACATTCTGACCAAATTTGACAAGTATCTGACTCAAAATGTGGCCTCTAGAACGTACACAAGGTTTTTGGAAGATTTGACCTAGTGACCTAGTTTTTGACCCCACATGACCCAATTTCGAACTCGTGCGAGATTTTATCAAGACAAACATTCTGACCAAGTTTCATGAGGATTGGACTGAAAATGTGGCCTCTAGAGCGTACACAAGGTTTTTCAAAGATTTGACCTAGTGACCTAGTTTTTGACCCCACATGACCCAATTTTAAATTCCTCTGAGATTTTATCAAGACAAACATTCTGACCAAATTTCATGAGGATTGGACTGAAAATGTGGCCTCTAGAGCATACACAAGCTTTTTCGAAGATTTGACCTAGTGACCTAGTTTTTGACCCCACATGACCCAATTTCGAATTCATCCAAGATTTTATCAAGACAAACATTCTGACCAAGTTCCATGAGGATTGGACTGAAAATGTGGCCTCTAGAGCATACACAAGGTAAAAAGTTGACGACGCACGACGGACGACGCACGACAGACGCCGGACACAGCACAAGCACAATAGCTCACCATGAGCACTTCGTGCTCAGGTGAGCTAAAAAAACAGGGAAAACGGGGTCAGGGAAGGCCCTGATACATGTACCAAATAAGAAAAGGTTATACATGTACATTAAAATCTCAGTAGTTTGTAGCAGAAGGGACCAGAGTATTTTATTCTAACGAAGCGTAGTACAAACCAAAAAGTATGACAGTGTTCGGGTGTTTTCTGTGCCGTATATATACGGAAAAAGACAATCAGATAAAATTTACGCAGCAAGTTTTGCAGTACCCTGAACTAGCATACATGTATATCTCCCGTTCCTTCAACTTGAAGGCTTGATCTGATATTAGTTTTGTGATTGTTTCTTCGCTCACCTAGTGAAGATACATTTTAAGAAAAAAAACATCAGAGCAAGCTTCTGGATCAGGGGTAATCTCACGAGACCATCGGAAACAAGAAAGTTTACTTATCTTTATTTTTCATCCATTTATAAATACATGTTTATTGATTGATTGACTGAATGGTGTTTTACGTCACTTTCAACATTATTTCAGTCATATCACAGCAACAGCTCACAAATTCATGTATTTCCTTGGTTTCACCAGTACCAGGCTAGGGCTATGAAGTGTCTTGCCCAAGGACACTCCCACGAAAAACCCAGCAAATCACGTGGGGCTTGAACCCAGGACCTCCAGGTTACAAGTCCCACACTTTACCACTGAGCCACACATGACCCCTAATACATGTTTATCATAATAAACACATGAAACAAATTTATCCACTGTTTTTGCATTTGTTGAATTCCATCAGAGTGATTTCCCCTTCTACAGATCAAATCATTCAGAGGACCTCAGACCAGGTCTCAAGTAGAAACACCTGAAACACTTAGTGGTGTTTTTTGGAATATTTAAGTGGTTTAGGCGAGTAAAAGGCAATATTCTGCCCCCATATCCCCATTGACCAGATAATGCTAATAAATGAAACACATCCACCTGAATGATTTCCTTTTTTTTTTTCTTAATTTTTGGGGCTACATGATGATTTTCGGCGATAAAAATGGAATAGTATGAGGACGTATCAATGGTATTTTTCGGCGAGTATAGCTTGATAACTTCTTTCCCCAATACCCCTATTTAACATATAAGCCTACCCTTCTGACCCACTCCACTTTTTCATATGTATTTTGCTATATTTTGGTTGTTTTCCGACGTTTTTCTGCATTTTCCGGTCATAAAGTGTTTTCCAGTCTTTCTGGTAACCGCTTCAGGCTTATCTGTTTATGCCTTGTCTGATGTTTTATGGAATTTCGGAATTATTAATTGTCATTTTGACTGATTAATTGATGTGACAAACCAAATAACGCCTTTGATTACATTCGCTTGCCGTTAACGACTGAATAAAACCAGTCAACATCGTCAATTAAGAGGTGTGAAAATCAAGGTTGGTTACGGGTTTTCACACCTTCGCAAGTCTGTAAGGGGATTAATTACAAACCAATTAAAGGTGGGAGTCAGTGTTCAAAAACTACTTTTGGGGCATGAAATATACTACGAACAACGGACCACTGATGTTCGAAGTATTCGGAGGAATTTAACAATGATAAAGAAGGATAAATTTCGAGACCAGAGATAGTATACGAACCAACACATAGCTTCGAACATACAACATGCAAACTAACGAAATTCTACTGTACTTGTCCGAATTGAAAGCATTTGCAGAGCACAAACAGATATTGCTCAAACAATTTGTTTTCCATGGGATAGGAAAGACTCTTGGAAAAGAGAAAATACCAGTACTGCTTAACATCATTTTCTCCCTTTCCAACAATGTTTTCAGAAGCATTCTACCCCAGGGTCTTTAAAATACAGGATTGCTTGGTAAAGGGTTAAACAGCTGCAAGGATTTTTGTGAAATTTACACTCTTGTAGTACATGATTTCTATTCCACTGGATAGAAAACGCTGGGAGAAGGAGAAAATACTAGTTAATAGTATTTTCTCCTCTTCTCCCAACATTTTCCAAAGCCTTCTTACTCAGACTCTTAACTCTTTACCAAACAATCCCGACTTTTAACGACCCTGAGAAAGAGGCCTTTTGAAAACATTGTGGGAAAAGGAGAAAATGCTGGTAACCAGCATTTTCTCCTTTTCCCAAAATGTTTTCTACCTTTCCCAAAACAAATTTCAATTTTTGAGTCACATTTAATTTGCCGTCTGCAATTGCTTTCAATCTGGATCAGTCTAAAATTTTCTTGTTTGGTAAAGAGTTAAAAAGCAATAGGATTGTTGCGTAAAGGACAAACCAAGTGTGCAATGAAAGCATTACAATAATTATATCAAAACTATTTTCACTTTATGAAATAAAGGCACATTTTAAAAAAAAAATTAGCATAATAATCAAATATAATAGACAAGTAATGTTAGGCTGAATGATACAAATACATGCAGTCCACCCAGCATAGGGAGAAATACAGGGGAAGTAATCTGATAATACATGAGCTAACATCAATACGGAGTTATTCTTCTTCCAGTGAGAGAATTGGTTTATGATTGTATGGTGTTTAATTCAATTCTCAAAATCCTTGCAGTTATATATTGCGGTGGCCAGTGCACCTATCCATGCTTTCCTGTAAGTTCTTTTACCAGTACTTTGCACAATATTCTTCCCAAGCCACTAGCTGCTTTTCTACATAACCATTGTCGAAACAATGATCTGCAGTAAAAGGAAAGAATCCTGTCACGATGACTATCATGATCCTCAGAAAGAAAATCGCCGAGCTGTGGTTTCAAAGCAAAACCCCTTATTCTCAAGTCCTTTACACTATGGACGGCACAACCGGGACACGGCACAAAGACCCATACAAATTGTTTAAGCCACTGGGCCATACAGGCAGCTGACAGAAATAGGGTCCTGCCTGGTTCAGTTAGTAAAAGTGTATAATTCTTAACCTGGCGGACCAAGGTTAGAGGTTTACTTGAGGCATGGGGTTTTGCATAGGGATGTCCTTGGGCAAGAGGCTCCAGAGCTCTTGCCTAGTACTGGTGAAAACCAGAACATACAGTCATGAATTTGTAAAATGTTGCCATGATATGACTGAAATAATGTTGATAGCGGCATAAAGTATCATCCAGTCAATCAATCAGTTGATGAAAGAACGGTGCTGACATTTCTGATCTGTTTAAACCTTGACCTCACAATCCTGAGATTCAACAACCCAGAGAAAACATTTGAAAACATTATGGAACAAGAGCTTCGCAGAGCAGCGCATATACGCCCGAAGGGGATTGTCAGTGAAATAAGTTGAAATGAAGGATGGGCCGTCAATGAAGAGTAGTTATTCTCCATGATAAAGAAAGTAAGTCTTGATTGTCTGTAATAGTTTATTTAAGGGAAAAAAAAGCATTTTACCCTCTACTGCTATCAGTGTTTGAAGTTTCAAGTTGAGAGCTTTCATAGTTTGGAAGTTATGGCCCAGACAAAAATTCAAAGTAAAAATTCAAAAACAAGAGGGCCATGATGGCCCTGTATCGCTCCACTGGCATATAAATATAAACCATGAAGAGAAGTCTTCACTATATAAGCCCTTATAAAACTTTGACCCCAGGGCTGCAGTCGAACTAAATGTGGAATATGTGTATTAGAAGAACAACATGCCAAATTTGGGAGTTCTTGGCCTTATGGCTAGTAACAAGACGGTTTCTGAACTTTTCACTCCATAAACCCATGTAAAACTTGTGACCCTTGATGCAGGGCCAAACTTGATCCTAGGGCTGTAACTTGGGCCCTCTTTGTAGTTGTCCACTAGATAATGCTATAATTATGCAAAATTTGGTAGCCTAAGCCTTATGGCTATGTACACCAAGATTTAAAGTTTTCCCTATGTAAGCCTATGTAAATCTTGTGAAACCCCCCCCCCCCCCCCCCAAGCATGAGGCCAAATTGACCCCAGGACTATAATTTGGGCACTTTTGGTAGACCCCAACTAGATCAAGCTAAATGCAAAATTTGGTAGCTCTAGGCCTTATGGCTAGGTACAGGAAGATTTTTAAAGTTTTCTCTATATAAGCCTATGTAAAACTTGTGACCCCTGGGGCAGAGCCAATTTTGACCCCAGGGCTATAATTTCAAGAAACATGATAGAGGTTTACTACATAAAGCTACATGCCAAATTTGGTAGCCCTATGCCTTATGGTTTCAGACAAGAAGATTTTTAAAGTTTTCTCTATGTAAGCCTATGTAAAACTTGTGACCCCTGGGGCAGAGCCAATTTTGACCCCAAGGCTATAATTTCAAGAAACATGATAGAGGTGTACTACATACAGCTACATGCCAAATCTGGTAGCCCTATGCATTATGGTTTCAGACAAGAAGATTTTTAAAGATTTCCAATATTTTTCAGTTTGTTGCCATGGCAACCAGAGATTTTTGAAGGAATCAAATTCTTTCAAGAAATTCTGAAGAGGACCATGGCAGGATCATTTCTGTGAAGTTTCATGAAAATTGGATGGGTAGTTTCAGAGAAGAAGATGTTTGAAATAAAAGTTAACGCACGGACGGATGCACGGACGGACGGATGGACGGACGCACGACGGACACCGGGCCATGACATAAGCCTGCTGGCCTTCGGCCAGTGGAGCTAATAAATAAAGGGCAATAACTCAACAAGAGGGCCATGATGGCAGTGGATCGCTCACGTGAGTCAATAGGCGAAAATTTCACTCCAGGGTCACTCTAGAGCGCACACAAGGTTTTTCCAAGATTTGACCTAGTGACCTAGTTTTTGACCCCACATGACCCAATTTCAAACTCGTCCCAGATTTTATCAAGACAAACATTCTGACCAAGTTTCATGAGGATCGGACCGAAATTGTGGCCTCTAGAGCGTACACAAGGTAAAAAGTTGACGACGGACGACGCACGCTGCACGATGGACGCCAGACACAGCACAATCACAATAGCTAACCATGAGCACTTTGTGCTCATGTGAGCTAAAAAACAGAAGTCAAAAACGAACACAACATGCATGTGCCAACAATTGGCTGTTGTTTTTCGATGGATAAATACTAACCTAACAATTTTTGAAAAAGGTCACCCTAGGAACATTTCTGTGAAATTATTTCAAAATCTGACCAGCCATTCCAGAGAAGAAGAATTAAGAAATTCCTCTTCATGTCCCTATGGTGCAAATAGCCCCCACCACCAGAGCCATGTTTCTTGACATGTCCGTATAGTGTAAGTAGCCCACAGCCATCAGAGCCATGTTTCTTGACGGATCAAAATTTCTCGAACAATTGCGAAAAGGGTCACCCAAGGAACATTTCTGTGACATTATTTCAAAATCTGACCAGCCGTTTCAGAGAAGAAGAATTTTTAAGAATTTCTTCATGTGTGTATAGTGCAAGTAGTCCCCCCCCCATCAGAGCCATGTTTCTTGACGGATCAAAATTTTGCTAACACATTTTGAAAAGGGTCACCAAAGGAACATTTCTGTGAAATTATTTCAAAATCTGACCAGCGGTTTCAGAGAAAAGGAACTTTTAAGAATTTCTTCATGGCCGTATAGTGCAAGTAGCCCCCATTCACCAGAGCCATGTTTCTGGATGGATCATAATTTCGCGAGCAATTTTTGAAAAGGGTCACCCAAGGAAGATCTCAGTGAAATTATTTCATAATCTGACCAGATGTTTCAGAGAAGAAGAATTTTTAAGAATTTCTTCATTTCCGTATAGTGCAAGTAGCCCCCATTCACCAGAGCCATGTTTCTTGACGGATCAAAATTTCGTGAACACTTTTTGAAAAGAGTCACCCAAAGAACATCTCTGTGAAATTATTTCAAAATCTGACCAGCCATTTCAGAGAAGAAGAATTTTTAAGAATTTCTTCATATCCGTATCTAGTGCAAGTAGTCCCCCGTCACCAGAGCCATGTTTTGCGACAAATCAATATTTTCGCGAACAAATTTTGAGAAGGGTCACACAAAGAACATTCATGTGGAATTATTTCAAAATCTGACCAGTGGTTCCAGAGAAGAAGAATTTTTAAGAATTTCTTCATTTCTGTATAGTGCAAGTAGCCCCCATTCACCAGAGCCATGTTTCTTGATGGATCAAAATTTCGCGAACAAATTTTGAAAAGAGTCACCTAAGGAACATCTCTGTGAAATTATTTTAAAATCTGACCAGCAGTTTCAGAGAAGAAGAATTTTTAAGAATTTCTTCATTTCCGTATAGTGCAAGTAGCCCCCATTCACCAGAGCCATGTTTTTTGACAGATCAAAATTTCGCGAACACTGGCCCAGCGGTTTAGGAGGAGATGATGTTTAAAGAATTGTTGACAACGCACGACGGACACCGGGTGATCCTAAAAGCTCCCCTTGAGCATGTGCTCAGGTGAGCTAAAAAATAAGGGTATCAGAGTTATAGTTCTTGTGCATGACACTTCTCCATAATGTGTTCTGTCGGTGTATGAAGTTTCAAGTTGATACCTTTTCTAGTTTGGAAGATGTAGCCAGGACAAAAATTCAAAATGAAGTTATTAAAGGGCAATTACTCAAAAACTTAGGGTGACAGAGTTATGGTTCTTGTTTACTGCACTTCTCCACAATCTGTTCTATCAGTGTATATTGTTCAAGTTGATAGCTTTCATAGTTTGGAAGATCTGGCCCAAACAAAAATCTAATGTGAAAAATATTAAAGGGCAATAACTAAAAAAATAAGGGTGGCACAGTTACAATTTTGTGAATTGCTCTTCTCCACAAGGTGTTCTATCAGTCTTTGAAGGTTCAAGATCATAGCTTTTATAATTTAGAAATTATGGCCCAGACGAAAATTCAAAGTGAAAACTAACAAAGGGCAATAACTCAAAAAGAAGGATGACAGAGTTATGGTTCTTGAGCAATGCACTTCTTCATGTGTTCTATTAGCCTTTGAAGTTTCAAGATGATGGATTTTAAAGTTTGGAAGTTATGGCCTGGACAAAAATTCAAACTGAAAATTAACAAAGGGCAGTAACTCAAAAAATAAAGGTGGCAGAGTTAGGGTTCATGTGCACTGCACTTCTCCATAATGTGCTCTATCAGTGTATGAAGTTCCAAGTTAATAGCTTTTATAGTTTGGAAGTTATGGCCTGGACAAAAATTCAAACTGAAAATCAACAAAGGGCAATAACTCAAACAAGAGGGCCATGATGGCCCTGGATTGCTCACCTGAGTCATTAGGCGAAATTCCACTCCAGGGTCATAATGACCCAATTTAAAACTCATCTGAGATATTAAGACAAACATTCTGACCAATTGTCAGGTCAATTGAGTTGAAAATGTGGCCTCCAGAGTGTCCAAAATGTCTTTCTTCAATTTTACCTAGTGACCTAGTTTATGACCCTTTGTGACCATATTTCAAACTCATCCGAGACATCAAAACAAACTTGTTGACCAAGGTTCAGGTGAATTGGGCAAGAACTGTCACCTCTAGAGTGCCCACAAGGTATTTCTGTAATTTTACCTAGTGACCTAGATTATGATCCTATGTGACCCAATTTCAAATCCATTTAAGATATCATCAAGTCAAACATGCTGACAAATTTTCAGGTCAGTTGAGCAAAAACTGTGGCCTCTACAGTGCCCACAATACATTTCCTTAATTTGTCCCAGTGACCTAGTTTATGACCCTATGAGACCCAATTTCTAATTGATCCGAGATATCATCAAGTCAAATATGCAGACCAATTTTCAGGTCAATTTAGCAACAATTGTGGCCTCTAGAGTGCCCACAAGGTATTTCTTCAATGTGACCCAGTGACATTGTTTATGACCCTATGTGACCCAATTTTGAACTCCTCTGAGATATCATCAAGACAAAAAATGTGGCCTCTAGAGTGCCCTAAAGGTATTTCTTTAATTTGACCTAGTGACCTACTTTATGACCCCAGATGACCCAATTTCAATCTCATCCAAGATTTAATTTAGGCAAATATTCTGATAAATTTTCAAGTCAATTGAGCAAAATATGTGGCCTCTAGAATGCCCACAAGGTATTGCTTTAATTCAACCCCAGTCACCAGAGCCATGTTTCTTGACGGATCAAAATTTCGCGAACAATTTTTGAAAAGGGTCACCCAAGGAACATCTCTGAAATTATTTCAAAATCTGACAAGCCGTTTCAGAGAAGGAGAATTTTTAAGAATTTCTTCATTTCCGTATAGTGCAAGTAGCCCCCATTCACCAGAGCCATGTTTCTTGACGGATCAAAATTTCGCGAGCAGTTTTTTAAAAGGTTACCCAAGAAATATCTCTGTGAAATTATTTTAAAATCTGACCAGCGGTTTCAGAGAAGAAGAATTTTTACGAATTTCTTCATATCCATATAGTGCAAGTAGCCCCCATTCACCAGAGCCATGTTTTTCAACATACCAAAATTTCACAAACAATTTTTGAAAAGGGTCACCTAAGGAACATTCCTGTGAAATTATTTCAAAATCTGACCAGCTGTTTCAGAGGAGAAGAATTAAAGAATTTCTTAGAAAATTCTATTTCGTTGCCATGGCAACCAGAGTTTTTGATGGAATCAAATTTTGTGAACCATTTTTAAAGAGGACCTCCCAAGGATCATTCCTGCCAAGTTTGGTCCAAATTGGCCCAGTGGTTTAGGAGGAGATGATGTTTAAAGAATTGTTGACAACGCACGACGGACACCGGGTGATCCTAAAAGCTCCCCTTGAGCACGTTGTGCTCAGGTGAGCTAAAAACAAGAGCAGCAGAGTTATGGTTCTTGTGCACTGCTTTTCTCCATAATGTGTTCTATCAGTGTATGTAGTTTCAAATTGATACCTTTTATGGTATGGAAGTTATGGCCTGAACAAAAAATCAAAGTGAAAAGGTGGTTATTTCAGAAATCAAGGGCAGATAATTTTAGAACGCAAACAGCAATCCAAATTCTAAGAGTCAGGTGCACAACTAGACATCATGGAGATTCATTGTGGCAAGTTTCAAATAATTCCGATGGAAACTGTAGGAGGTGTTGCCCACACAAGAAATTGCTAACAGACGATCGGACAGACAGACGGACGACCGGGGGTATAACATAATACGACCCTTCAGGCGTATAAAAAGGAGAAAATACTAGTAACCAGCATTTTCTTCTTTTCTCACAATATTTTTTACCATATCAAAGACAATTTACATGATTTGATTCACATTTAAACTGTCGTCTGCAAATCCTTTCAGTTTGGACCAGTCTACATTTTTGTCGTTTGGTAAAGAGTTAAAATGGCGAAATTTGGGGTTTTACTATCTGCTTGAAAATTTGATTTCACTTATTTAGCAGGATAAGGGTTAACATTTAGACAACTGCATGTGTGTGCCAACACTCTCCTCCAGTTGCTTTTAGTGAAAAGTCTAAGCTGACAATGGGGCACTATTTGGGTCAAAAATATTTTGATGGTTATCTGCCCTTGTTGTATAGGTTCTCTTTTGATAATTTGAGTCCAGATTTTAAATAAGTATATTCATTAATGACAGAGATAAAATGGCAAAATTTTTGCATGACAATGCAGGCGATGACAGGCCTATGACTTTACCTTGATGTTTTCTTTGATAACAGCAAAGCTAAAAATGATTCAGCACTTAAGTCAGCTGATAGCTGTCAAACCTTCAGTAAAGAACACAGGTGTAAGGGTAAAAAAATGTTCAGTGGTATTTCCTTAATTGGCTGCTTAGCCTCTAAAGTATCTTTGGATGATGACATAATATTTGATGACAGAAATAGTGATCACTAAAAAGTGAATCGTGTATAAATGAAAAAAAAAAATGCACAAAATGTCAATTCTTTATGCAATATCAGGTTAAAAAAAAATTTGATCACAAAGTGAAACAATCAACAGAATAGAGGCTACTTGTATAATATGGACATATTATACTTCAATAACACAAACGATTTTCAGAAAACAATTCAACCTTGCAATTAGGGCTTTCCAGCTTTATCTAATTTTAGACCGCTTACATAATCAGAGTATTAAGTCTTCTAACACTTTCTTAGTCAAGACATCATTGCAATTAGTATCTGCAGATTTTGTCTCCTTTGTTTAAACAAAAAAATCTGAAATCTAACTACCGGTATTGTATGTGAACCCTGTCCTTGGTACCATATTTTCTTCTGTTAGATTGAGAATGGTTCAGAAATGCTGTGCTACATGTACCAGAAAAATATGGAAATTGTTTCAGAGACAAATGTGGATAGGCTCTTAAATTTTCCATTTTCACTCACGCCTTTTTTGGTTTGACTCTTGAAAAATTAGATTTGGCCCCTAAAATTTTACGGTCAAGGGCTCAATGACTCCTAATTTCAGAGGATAGCTAAAGTCCTAAATTGTACCAGTTTTTCTTTATTTTCTATCCCCCTAACTTTTTTTATACCACCATTCATAACTTCTAGGGGGTACAAATCTCAGGTTTGAATCTCAGCGGAAACACTGATAAAAACAGATGTAGCAACTGACTGCAAAGCAAACAGGCCATTATTTAAATGCCAAATTTGCATCTTTCCCTGTATGAAGCTATCCATATTACACTTGAAGAGATAAGTATATTTCCCGGTATTTACCAGTGTTCATTGCAACAACAGAAGAACTCTAATCTGCAGCAAAAAAACTAAAATGGCCCCTTTAAGGTGTGCTTAACTTTATTTGGTAAAAAAATTTTCATACAAGGTTGACTGAGCCTAGCCATGTCATTCGGTGAATTATACATGTCCCGTTTAGCCTAGCTCAATTTTAGAGCTGAGTTATAAATGTCCCACCTATGTGAATTTTATAACTCAAGTCATAAACCCAAAATTTGTTAGAGCACTTAATTCTCAATGAACAAAAATGTTATTTTCAGAATTTTGCACCTGCCAGTGTTACTCATTTAATACATTTACAGATACTTAGGGATCTGGTGGTATTCACAAGTTCACAACTATTAAAAACTTAACCCCTGTCCTAATGTTTCTAAACATAACTTTGGATGTATTTTGAAGCAAGGTGTGGTGCCCTTTTACAAGCTATAGTATAGGTTTTTTCACCTCTTGGTCACAAAATTTGGAGGTAAGCTGACAAATATGGGGGTTCAAATCTGCTAAAATATGTGATAACTTTAGCATCAATTTTAATGACAGTCTCTTCAAAGTTAAAATGTTTTTATACAATACATAGAACTTCCACAAGTTTTCACAGATATACTGAATTTTCACTAGTTTTCATAGATGAATAGTTCTGAACTTTTAAAACAATGTGGGAAAAGGAAAAGTGCTTGTAGTAATCAGTTTCTCCTTTATCTGACAATGTCTTACTTTATATTCTGATAAGTCCTTATTGTAAACAGCAAAGATAAAAGTACATTTTTCCATCTTTACATAAAATGGCACATTGGTCATTTGCATCATTTAGGTACAAAGCAACTTCAAGGATAATAATTCTGAAGCTTTCAGTTTTGTAAACTGGTATCCACTGTATCTCCACTAGCTGGCTGACAATTGATTTTAACCCTTTACCAGACGACAAAATTTTAGCCTTGTCCAAATTGAGAGCATTTTCAGACGACAATTTCAGTGTGGCTCAAATGGTGCCATTTTTCCTTGATAAGGTAGAAAACATTGTGGGAAAAGGAGAAAATGCTGGTTACCACAATGTTTTCAAAAGGCTTCTTTCCCAGGGGCGTCAAAAGGCGGCATTGTGCGGTAAAGGGTTAAGATTAAATGACTGAGTCACTGATTGATCGAATGGTGTTTTAAACTGCTTTTAACATTATTTCAGTCATATCATGGCAACAGATCACATATTTGTGTATTTTCTGGGTTTAAGCTAGGGATCTGAAGTGTCTTACCCAAGTGTTTCAAATGAGGCTCAAACCCAGGTCCTCCAAGTTAGGAGTCCTGCACTTAACCCGGTGTTTCTGCCAGCTCATAAATTTTGGGGGTCACCTGTAACTCGCTCTTTGGAAGTTTGGGGTCATTCAGAAATTTTATGCGCCATTGTCTTTAACCTTTTTTTTCATGTGTTGTTTGCCTTTGCAAGTTTGTAGATGTCGCTTAATGCTAAAAGTTTCGAGTGACAGTGTGGTATTACAATTTACAGGTAACAATTGAAAATAATGACCTCGTAGAAACTGTCATCTGTTATCCCGATTACTCCAGCAAGTCGGTGACCATTACCGAGCAGGGTATAAAACGCGGACAAAAAGTTTAAGTCCAGATTTGATACAGTAATATAGACCAGATGACAGCGATGTCACAAAGAATAATGTCGCGTTTTAGACCGATTCAGTGTAAACTGGAAACAAATAATTCAACATTAGAAAGCGGGTTCGATACGATTCTTGACAATTTTGTAAGCTATATTGATTGAATTAATCCTCTATGTTCCTTATGTTGCATCAAGGAAGACGCGATGTATTAATTTTGTTGTGCCAGGCTTTCATTTTGTGCATCAGAAACGCAGGCTTTCTGAAACGCTGCTTAACCACTGAGCCATAAAGGATACTATGAAGATCAAAACATGCTGCCAGTTTACCAGCCTAGAGAGAGCAATTGTAAGTATTTTGATGCTGGGGATTTCACAAATTTGACGTTTTTCTTTACATTTTGGTATGAGTCTGCGCACTTCCCAGTACATACCAAAGGAAATAACTGTAAAGGATTTTTCTTTTTTTAAATCTTGAACACAAAACATATGTGACCACACCCAAAGATAAGGAGATGTGAACTTTGATCAGCCAGCACATAATATGGGCACTGTGATCTAACTACACTCCCTAATCCACTTTAATGTGTGGTAGTCTCACTCTGGAGTTTCTGTCCTCTATCAATGTAGCAATCACAACACATTTTTAATCTTAAGCTCATACTTACAATCATGTAGGAATTCAACAGAAAGAGCTTGAAAAGACATTTAAACAACATTTTAAATTTCTTGAATATCTTATTTGGGTCAAAAGTTATGAGGATTTGAAAATTTAAAAAACTGGCATTCTTTTTTAATTTTCCTGCTATTAAACCACTGTGTGCTTGCGTTAGAGTCACGGAACCATTTTCAAGAAAATTTTGACTAATTTTTTCATAACTTTCTTAATTTAAAAGATTTCAACACCAAATTTTCCAATTATATGTATTTTTTCATGCTCTTTCTATTATTGTCATTATTTTTTATCTATAAGTATTTTAACCCTTTCCCAGATGGAGAGAGAGCCAAAACTGTTACCTCTATTGAACAGTGACCTGGGAAAATCAATAACCTATACCACATATGGAGATAAGACATTTTATGGTCCTATCTGAACAGGGAATATTGGATTTTGTTAATTTCTTGACAATTTTTCACACATGTCCTAAAAAATGTTAAAATAGAGCTATTATTTCTTATTTCACACTATTTTGGTATATAAAAAGTTTTTAGAGAAAAGGCTGCTCTTTTTCATGGTATGATTTTTTTTCAAGTTTTAATGCAAATTATGCAGTAAAATGAGAATAAAGTTAGTGTTTCTTTTTTTTCTCATTTCTTTAACAATTTTTTTCCTTTATTTGCATGCACATGAAAATGGTGATTTATAATTATGTTAAATAAATAAACAAATCTTATTATAGGAAGGTCTTTGGAAAATTAGATTATCTTTCACATTGTATACTCTTTTTATGCCGTCAAAATGCAAATTTCACTTTGTAATGGGTTTAAAAGTCTACAGAGATTGTTTTAATGTTTCAGTAATCATATTTCCTGTAGGTTACCAATACAAAAATCTATGAAATATTTTTTTTTTCTTAATAAAGAGAACATAATAATAAATGCTGAACAAGTGAGTGACTCCTTTAATGAATAAATCCATGACAGATGTCAGCTTTTCTAAGAAGCCTTTTGTGGGAAACAAGATTTTTTTTCCTTCCCGCAATGTTTCCTACCCAATTGGAGAGCTGACATTCAGAAGGAACAGGTTTTGATTTGCTGTCTGCAGGCTCTTTAAATATGGAAAATGTAAAATCTGTTGTTTCATAAGGGGCTAGCCCTTAAACAAAGAAATCAGAGATTTTACAACCCAAAGAAAGAGGGCTTCTGTTTCAACCTGCAACAGAAAAACATGTCGCTAGTAGATCGACATAATTTTTCATTGAAGCAGATCGAGGGGGAAAAACGCCGTGTTTGACATTATCGGTAACATGGACAAGGTTAAGAAGATGTAATTTTCGATTAAACATCATGCAAATGTTGATAAACATGGAAATTGCCATTTTTTTGGCCTAAAAGATCATAATTCAAGCTTAAAATGTAGTTGCTGTTTTTCAGTCGCCCTTGACAACGTAATGTTTGGAATACTCCGTCTTATTCAAAAGTCCATACTCCGAGATGTTGCGGTTTTTAAGGATAAGATTCGTAGCGATATTTTTCGTTATTACTCATATACGCATTCGTCTAAAAAGAAAAGAACGCCTAACGATATTAATTTTCTGTTTGGAAATATAAATGCCAAATCACGTGTAGCTTAAACTTTGTGTAAAAACTGAACGATGGCGTAATGTAATTTTCAAGTAGATGCTTTCAACTATATGAAAAACCCCAGAATAAATAATTAAAACACACTGTCGGAGGTGCAAACTGCCATTCGAGATCGGCCTCCAGTGCCGCATCTATCTCATCAACGTCGGATCAGAAGATTCCTCAGCCGATAACCCAGAGAAATCCAAAATATCAGTGTCAAAATTAAATTCAGACCCTGAATTCTGAACCATAGTGTACGATTTCAAATGCTACCGTTATTTTCGAAAATCTAAGGAGGAAATTTTGGTGCTTATTAGCTCATATTCTCAAACCAACTGCAAGAAAATAGATAGTTTGGGGACTAAATCGCTCAAATTTCATTGGCTAATTGAATTGATTAATTTGAATGTGAAATTTAATTGGCTTACCCGTTAATTTTTTTTCACCAACCTTGTGATCGCATGGTAGATCTATACCGCCCATTCATAATCCGTAGATGACCGCTGTGTCATTACGTAATATTATGTAACGGTGCAGCTGGCCACGAGACAGAAACAGTAAAAATCGATAATTAAAGACCATAAAGTGTATATCACAACGCTTCCAAAAAAAAAACTTCAATCGGGAGGGTAATAAAATCTAATCAACTTTTGTTGAATTTAGGGCTGTACAGTGTACAGGTTCTGGTCTGTTGTTCTTCCCTCATTATTTGTTTATCTGATAAAGGAAATATACGTCAGAAAAAGAAATTTCCATTTTCCTAATATTTTGTAAGTCACAATTTAATCATGTTGGGACAGTTATTTCATTGTGGCTCATTTTATTCATTCACGTCTGAGTATAAAGTAAACAGAAAATCAGACCTAGCCTACTGAATATTTTGTGATTTTTCTCGGGTCAGTTTACGCGTAAATAAGAGATGGATTAACACCTCCGACTGGTAAGAAATATGTGATTTAAACTTTTGTTCAAATGTGATTAGTATATGCAACATTGTTGAAGGTGTAATTTTGACTACATGAAGACGTCGCGGTTATTTTTCCAGTACTTTCCATCGAAACAGACGACGCTGTTTATCACGTACGCCATTTACACATGTACACGGTTATATTTCTGGACCCCAGTCCTGTTTGACTTCAAATAACTCTTTTTTTTGAAGAACAACCATACCAGTTTTTTTTTCTTCAAAATAACGACAATATCTTATACTTAATGTTTCATACATCGTAGATAGTTTTGGTAATGTAAATTGCCGATTTTTTTTACGTTGAATAGGACACACGTGAAAACCCGGGTTTGTTCAGATACGGTAGACACGTTAAAACCCGGGTCTGTACGGATAAGATAGACACGTAAAAGCCCGGGTTTGTCCAGATAAGGTAGACACGTGAAAACCCGGGCTTGTCTGGGAAAGGGTTAAGAGATATTTTGATCCAAAATATGAAAAAAGGTTCTTAATATCACAACCTTAATTTAAATTTAAAGACAGGCATAAATTTCATGGAGAGGCAACTTGTAATTATCACAGCCATTGGTACCGTATGCATGTGAAACTTATTATTATTTTACCTTATTCATCAATATAAAGAACTGTGAGGCTTTTTTCCTGGTGATAAAGTAAAAAGAAAACGTTATAGATATCACATTAAGTCTAACTGATAATTTCCACAGGTACAGGGCCCGGGGTAGCCTTCCATTCTATCAAATGTCTATTTCATATCTGTCGTCTGTCTGGTAAAATACATCTGAAAATATGAAAAACAATCTTTTGGACTTCAAATCTTTCTTTTCGCAATGATTTCTTGCTATTTTCAACAAAGAAACTGATCTAGAACGTATGCTGATCAGTTATCTAAACTTCTAGTTCCGTCCGAATATGCGCCATTTTCGGCAGGTGCCCGATATCCCGTTCATGATTTTACTTAATAAAATCATTATCAAAATACAAAAAAAACAAAAACCAGGAATAACACTGCCTCTCAATACTTTCTTTTTACATCTCAACCTTCTTTACTGAGTAATATCGTAAGATCGATCGCCTAGGCCAAATTTACCGGCATCGACAATCGCCGATTTTTCGGGTCACTTGAAGTCAAAAGTAGTCGTCAAGAAATCCCCTATTTTTCATTACCTTTACAATAGAATGACCTCAAGTTATGACAGGATTTAATTCTTCCACATTCATATTATCTATCACATCTATGATTTTCCTTTCATATACCTTAATTTTGAAGAAACTGATACTGAAATATCGCTAGTCAGTGAATCAGAATTTCCAAGATGGCGGCGTGGGAAAAATATTGTTCGTCAATGCGACTTTTAACACCCTGTCCAAACTAAAATCAAAATCCGATCTGCATTTTCTAACCGATCATATTCATTTATAGATCATTTTAAGTTAGAGATTTCAAATTTTTAAATGACATTTGCCGCTTTGGGGCCATGTTTTCCCTTTTTAAAACAAAGTCTTTTAACTTTGACAAAAAATTTCTCTTTTAATTTTCAACAGAGCCACAAACAGCATACACCGTCGTGAAGTTTTTTATACTCTCTGATTGGCTTATATTTTGTAATTTGAATATATGACGTACCCGCTGGCACATTTGGATTTAAAATTAGCACTCTCTGTATAACACGTCCTTCCAGCCGTCCGTATCTTGGGTATGGATTTTACACTGTGTATTCATATTATTCTACTAACGGTGAAAAGGAATTATCCATAACTTAACTGTTTTTGTATGAGAAGAAAGATTAATCAATAAGCTTTTTAACAATGTAAATTTTATTGAGTTTTGTATTTGATAAAATAGAAAAATGATAGTTTAAAGCTCACTAGCCCCTCCGTTATTGATAAATTCCAATAGGCTTATCAGTTCTGTTGTGGTTGATAATCAATGTTTTTAATCACCTTATTTAACTTTTTTCACCAAAGACAAAATTTTGGACTCAACTAAAGTGAAAGCATTTGCAGATGACAAATTAAACACAGCTAAAAAGATAACTTGTGTCTTTGATAGGATAAAAAAAAAGGAGCAAATGCTGGTTACCTGCATTTTCTCTTTTTCCCACAATGTTTTCAAAGACTTTCTTGTTCAGGGTCGTAAAAAGGTTGGATCATGTGGTAAAGGGTTAAAATATGAGATATATTATTTACTATTTATTCAAACCCTGTAGGCGCAACCTAATCTAGATACACACTAGAGCTGGGTATCGCCATCAGTTATCACTGCGCTCCTTCCCCTCCTGATTTATGGGAGCTACCCTGTTCCCCTGATTCTCGGGACCCCTTAGTACTGTACTTGCAACCACTTCTGACACCATTAACTCTTTACCACACAATCCACAGATTTAATGGTCCTAGTAACCAACAGTTTTTCATTTTCGCCACAATGTTTTCTAGATCCCATCTTTCAAGCATGATAGAATTTGTTGCCTGCAAATGGTTTCAATATAGACTTGTCTGAAATAATGTTGTCAAGTACAGGGTTAAAGTGCAATTAAAGTGCAGTTGGTATGGACTCTTACCCAAGACCCCACGCTTACAGCGGGAGTGCTCTAACCACTGAGCTACCTGGACCACTTGATATCCAATGCTACTGATTGTCAATACAGTACTGCAACACTGAAGAAAAATTAATGGACTAGCACATTTTTCTTTTCAAGAACTCTTGCATATATGAATATTTATATAAATTACCTTGGTATAGTTATACACTTCGTGTTTGGGTCTTGCTGCGTGACTGCTTTCTCCAGTTCGTCTAGGCCTGAAGTTTTCTTAAGCTTCTTCACTAAACTTTTTACTGCTTTCTCAGACCATTTGTCCTCTTTTTCCATCTCTCCCTTCTTCAAACTCAAAAGTCTTTTTACGATAGGAGACGTAAAAGGAGAAAATGACGTTGTCATAATCGCAGAGTTCTGTTATGGCTCAATTCGAAAATCCTTACTTAACACTAAAAAATGCGAACAGAGTATTAGTATGAACTAAAATAATTAGATTTTCTCTCGTATTTGTGCGAAGAGCGCCATTGCAGTGACCGAACAACAACAACTGACTAGCACATAAGCTTGACTTCCGGTAAAGTAGTCCAGTAATTTTTTCGGTAGAGAAGTGCATATTGCAACGCAACTTTAAACAATTCTATTTCCTATTGAGCGAAAATTTGGTTTTCTTACCAATTTTGATAAAATTTATCACAAAATCCGTACATGAGTTTGTAAGATTCATACGTTTCAATTTCCTGAATTCGGTATTTTCCGATTTAGTTATAGAAATTTGCGGAAACTACCGAAGTTGCGGTAGGGTAAAATTTAGCAATTGTATCTTCTGTAATCGCCCGATAAACGTGAAATTTATGTACATAAAAATGTATACGTGTGGATAAAGTAAAAATTGTAATACCTAGTCCTCAGAATAATGTTCTTAATCTTTCACCCAGTGTTGTGTCTTCGTTTAGAACCTTATTTATTGTTTCTTTGATTCTGTTAATTTGATTTCTTACTTCTTTTATTTACATTTAGCACTTCATGTCTTGCACTTCTCTCTGACTCTAGTTCTTAGATAGTTGGAAATCCGAGACACAATAAATGTGCAGATCTTGTACACATCTGATTTGAGAAGAAAATTTTTAAAAAAATTACACCGTATTTAGAATAAATGGCAATCAAATAACACTCAATGTCGAGTGAGAATGTTTGAATCAAAGTACTTGAAGTTTAATATATCTCGAAAGTTAACCCTTTTCCAAACTTTCCCTTGCTCTAACAACCCTTAGAGGAGGCTTTTGAAAGCATTCTGGGAAAAAGTGAAAATGCTGGCAACCAGTATTTTCTCCTTTTGCCACTAAGTTTTCAGCCTCTCCACGACAAATAACACCGTTTAAGCCCACATTCAATATGTCGTCTGCAAATGCTATAACGCACTAGTAGAAAATTTGTCATCTGGTAAACAACTGCAGGGTAAGCTTCACAAATTTAATTTAAGCCTACATCGTGGATTTTTTTATGAAACTGGGCGTGTATTCCTACATGAATGAAAAATACACACGTGGAAAAAAAAACGTCTTTACACGAACCATTTATGAAATAAACGAGATTTTAAACAACTTTTAGAAAGAAGTATTTTGAAAACATTGCGAGAAAAAGAAAAAATGCCAGTAGCGATATTTTTTCATTTTTTCCACAATGTTTTTTACCCCGTCAAGACAAATTCCATCCACTGACATTAAATTAGTTTGTCATCTGCAACCTCTTTCAATATGGATGAGTCTGAAATGTATCTGTCTGGTAAAAACTTAACACGTTACAACACAATCCCGAGTTTAAATGCGTCCAACGAAAAGGACTTTTGAAAAAAAAAAAAAATGGTAAAAAGGAGAAAATGCTAGTGACGAGCAATTTCTCTTTTTCCCACTATACTCTCTACCCTTACAAAGACGAATTTCATAATTTATACTGCATCTAATTTTACGTCTTCATATGCACTGGCGTAATGACATGCAAATATTTACTTAGATCGAAAAGTGCAGTTTAGAAACTTGTTTTCAGACTTGATGCTTGCTTGCCTTAACTGTACGCAGATTTCGTGCGTACGCAGTTGAGTAAAAAGCAGCCCTGGGCCTAAATCACACGAGGGGCTTTTGACAAAGCCTTCCTGATGACAACCGGTCATAAAGTATTATCTTTGTATCATCAGCCGATTATTTCCGGGGGAAGGGGGCCAAGACAAATTATGCCTAACATTATGAGTCATGCTCTGACAAAAGGGGACTTAATGCACGCAATATTGTGGATTCATAAAACTCATTTTTGTATAACAATGAGGTGAATGAGATAGACTGGTCCTTTTACAATCAGAAAATTGACCGATAGCAAAAAGCTTCGAACCAGGTCAGACCGCAGGGACTGCCCGAGTCGATATATTTTGCAGATGCATTAAGCCCTCTTTTCATAGAGCAAAGCTCATACTAGTATGTAACAGAAAATATCTATGGCAGACACAAAATTTCCTAACAATGGTACTCGCCCAAATACTCAATGTACGTGCGACGATGTGCTTATTGTGCTTTAACCCTTTACCAAACGACAAAATTTTAGTCTTGTCCAAATTGGAAAGCATTTGCAGACGTCAATTTCAATGTGGCTCAAATGTTGCAACTTTTCTTTGATAGGGTAGAAAACATTGTGGGAAAAGGAGAAAATGCTGGTTACCAGCATTTTCTCCTTTTCCCACAATGTTTTCAAAAGGCTTCTTTCCCAGGGACGTCAAAAGGTGGCATTGTGCGGTAAAGGGTTAAGAGTTTTTGTTTAACACGTTATCTCACAATCCCGACTTTTAACGACCCTGAGAAAGACGGCTTTTCAAAACATTGTAGGAAAAGGAGAAAATGCTGGTAACCGTCATTTTCTCCTCTTCCCTCAATGTTTTCTAAACTTTCAGAAACATATTCAATCATCTGAGCCAGACTTAATTATTTTTGGTTTGCAAACGCTTTCAGTTTGGACCAGTCTTAAATTTTGTCGTCTGGAAAAGGGTTAAATTAGGATCCTTTCTCCACCACAGTTTCTCCATTGTTATACGGCGTGCACAGTGCTCTCTCAACAGACGATGAAATTCTAGAATCTTGCAAACTGAGAGAACTTGTAGACGACAAATCAAATGTGGCAGAAATGATAACCGCATTTTCTTGCTCTTCCTTTTTCCTTTCCTTCACATTTTTTTTTGAAGCTGTCCTTTTTTTCCGGGTCATGAAAGCATGCTTTTTTTTACCCATCATCAAAGGTTCACTGAAATTAGAACTGTATAAACCTGGAACAAGTTGCTGTCACATTAACAAATTGCTTAAATCTGTTTTCTTTTTCTCTTAGTGTATATATATGTGTATATATATATTTGGAAATTCATCCTCTTTCATAATATGAGCTATGTTCTGTGAAAAGGGGGCATAATGCATCTGCAAAAAGTATCGAACCATGTCAGCCTGCGCAGTCCTTGCAGGCTGAAACTGTTCGAAACGTTTTGCTTTTGATCAATTTTCTGCATGACCAAGGACCCTTATCTTGGTTGTTAGACAAACGGATTTTATGGATTATGTGATGACTTCCTTGGCAAAGTGCATCACTCATATGCGTTAAGCCCCTTCTTGCCTAATGGCTAATATATATAGGCCGGATGTATTTTTGTCTTATGATGTGATTATACAAATTAATGTATTGTGGAACGAAAGTCTTATTTACAATTGTAAATAACATTTGTCATTGTCAATTGTTCGGAAGAGTTGTTCTTAGTATCGAGGGCACTGTTATATTATTATTCTCCTTATTCCCCCTCCTCGAAAAAAAAAAATCCGATATGAATTAACCAGTCAATTCAACTGTCAAAATTAATAACCGTGGAATAGGTAAGTTTTGAACTCTTTTTAGTTTTTGGAAACAAGTCGTCATATATGTCAACTTCTTTGAAACTATTTTCTTACTCTGTTAATGGACTGACTCAGTCTCGATTATATATATATATGTGTGTGTGTGAGTGTGTGTGTGTGTGTGTGTGTGTGTGTGTGTGTGTGTGTGTGATTGATGCTCTTTGAAAAGGGGACGTAATGCATGACCAGGGCCGAAACTTTTCGGCACTGGTCAGTTTTCTGCATGTCAAAGGACCAGTCTACCTCATGATTCAGTCGGTTGTTATACAAAATATACTTTATGGATCTATGATCATGTGATAAATCGCTTGGTATCATGCATCACGGAGACGCATTAAGCCCCCCTTTGCCAGAGCAGGGGTCATATGTAGGTTTAGCATATAGTTTAGCCTGGTTTTGCATGTTTACAATTCTTAACATAACTTCAACATTTGAAAATAGATTTAAACATAATTATTTTCCTTTATGAGAATATGTGCCGTTTGAAACATCGGTTTAAATACACCTTAGGTCAAGGTCACACTCAAAGGGCAGTGACTGATTGATAGTATTGGAGTTTAACGCCGTTTTAACAGCTCAGGTCATATCACGGCGGTCAGAGCACCTACGCATGTGTTTCCTGGCTTTATCACACCAGTACTGACACAACTTGCTTTACAAGTCGATGACTACCTTTTTCACATGCATGAGAGGTGAGAGGCGAAAAATCGCCGGAAAGAAAGTTTGCCTACCACCAGGTTACGAGTAAGATAAACTTATCACTGAGCTAACCGGGCGGACCTCAAAGGTCAAATGATAAAATTGTCAGAGTTTATGGATGGATTTAACTGTAGGCTAATGAGGCACAATCTTTCTCCTTCATGAGTAGAAGTGCTATGTTGGACCGAACTATGGGGTTGACCCATAGTTCGGTCAACCCCATAGTTCGGTCCAACAGTGCTATTTAAAAAAAAAAAGAAAAAATGTTTCGATAGGTCAAATATCAAAGTCACACTTTGAAGGTCAAATGACAAAATTTTCTACATTTTTGCTTCCTGATGAGTAGTAGTGTCTTTGAATTGTGTTCTTAAAAAAAAAACGTTCGAAATCAAAAGGAGATTTTCATGCTGTATCAAACAATCCTGTGTTTAACGACCCCGTAGGAAAAGGCTTTGGAAAGCTCTATCGACATTAGTAAAATGGAGCTGAACAGCATTTTTTTCTTTTCACCTAATGTTTTGGGTACCCTTTTAAAGACAATTTCCGTCATTTGAACCACATTTTATTTTTCACCTGCAAATGCTTTCAACATTGCCTAGTTTCAAATTTTACCGTATGGTAAAAAGTTTATTGCTATTCTGGACGGTGCAGATTAAAATCAGACAAAACAGGCTGTGCAAATCAATCTTGGATCCACAGTAACATTTGTGAAGCATTACACTGTCCGGTATTTTGTATGGTTAACATTCTCTTTTTTTAATTTGGTCATTTCTATGGTGGCATAGAAAAAGCCACCACTTAGCCTACGTGATCACATTAAACTAGGTCCATATCCACCAACCCTTCTTAAGTACATTCTTAGTCCTATTCTCAAGAATTTTCTACATTTGAAAGTAACACACTTTCTGATTGGCTAAACCATTCGGTTTAGCCAATCAGAAGTTGTGTTACTTTCGAAATTTTGAATAAGACTAAGAATGAAACTGAGAATGGTTGGTGTATACGAGCCCCCCCCCTTTTTTTTTTTATGAAACCATGCTTTTTGTGGCATTTGTCGAAGACAATGCCACTATAAGTTCAATACGGTACTTTGAAAATCGTAGTTTGTGCAAAACCGAAGGAAGTAAACCCAATTAAACTCAATTTTTCTGAGACAAATAAGTGTTTCGATAGCACTCGGATATATAATTGATAACGGGGTATTAAAATAAACTGGATAAAGCCATCGATCATGGGAATAATTCTTTTTTTATTGAAAATATCAATACCCAATACGTCCTTCTACTGGCGCAATGATACACACAACCTGACCGTGTTTGTCCAAAATCCAGTTCGTCACTGGGCTTGTTCGTCCATTGGCTTGTTCGTCCTGGCTTGTTCATCCCATATTATTGTTGTTTTTTTTCAAATTATTAATTCCACACGATGGCTCCCTTGACAAATGCCACACCAGTGCTTTCATCGCTCTGATTCTTCATGAGACTGCTCTAAACTACCTACCAACTGCTTCTACTCTTCGTGATGATCAAATGGAATGCTTTGGCCACTCATGACCCAAAATAGTTAGTTCATACAATTGGCCGAAGTGGTCCGAGTGGTCAAAAAATCTTCAGTCTGATCTTGATCTACACCGTCCACAAAAGCTCCTGGCACTGATAGGAATAATCTGAATTTATTACTGCAATAAATCTTTTGAGGTAGGCCACAGCACATTGTGGCCTGACTGTTTACGTCTATGTGTGTGTCTTTGTGTCTGTCCGCTGTCTGTCTGTGTCACCATTATCCAGCTACCTATCCATTATTTTCCTCTCTTTGTCTTCAAACGGACTGGCGTTTCTAATAACGCGCTTGCAAAGGTGTACAAATAGACTAATCTTGAACCGCTCTCAATTTGTCGCGAAGTTCAGACCGACCTTATAAACCTGTTGTTCTTCTTCAGAACTTATTTATTTCAAGTGTGAACCAAGTTGCACAAGTTTGTATCACTCCAAACAATTGCTACACTTCTGTCCACCTCAAGCTGTTTCGACTGGATCTCCGAAGCATTTGATTTTGTGAAGACTGTATAATTACTACAAGCCTATTTTGTGATTTGTCTTTCTAAAAGTGCTGGATGGTTGACTTGTTTTAGTTCTCCAATTGCTCTTTAACAGTTTTCAATTTCATGGACTAATTTAACCTATATTTTTCTTTGAAAGAACATTGAAAATCATAGTCGATTATATGTGTGGCATTGAAGTCGTGACGAGTTTTATTTTATCATATACCTGGGTCCGTATTCACCAACCATTCTTAAGGACGTTCTCAGTCTTATTCTACAGAATTTTCAAAATTTGAAAGTAACACAACTTCTGATTGGCTAAACCGAATGGTTTAGCCAATCAGAAGTTGTGTTACATTCAAATTTTGAAAATCTTGGAGAATAAGAAAAAGAATGTTCTTAAGAATGGTTGGTGAATACGGACCCAGAAAATTTTCCGGCTCAAATACATGCGTCGCACGCGGATAAAACAGCACACATGACAGAAAAAAAAAATCCGTGTTTACACAGTGTCAAATACGATTCCATATAATTATGGTATGATGACGTTTCTCACGTGCGGAATACTCGTACGCAGGTATTGATTTACGATTCGACTGGTCGAAATTTTACGCTATTACATTCATCCGCCATTCATACAAAACGAACTTAGTAGCCACTTCACTATTATTTGTTTTATTTTGTTTACCGTTTTTTAATGAAATGTCAATAATTGCAAAATTGTTGAAACTTGAAGGTATATAATAAAAGGAATATTATATGGTAGTAACTTTCCTGGCGCTTGTATTTACTTCTCGCTGCGTAAGAAAATTTTGGCATCAAATTTTCGGCTTGTATCAAATACAAGCACCAGGAAAGTACATGTAACAACAACATAATATTCCGTATGTATATGCCTTGCGAAAAATAAAATGAACGATATACCTGACAATGACAAACTTGCAGTAACGGCAAATAAAACGTAGTTCTTTAACCCTTTCCCAAACAAGCCCTGGTTTTCACCTGTCTGCGGTACAAGTCTTTTGAAAACACTGTGGGAAAAGGAGAAATTGCTCGTAACGAGCAATTTCTCCTTTTCCCACAGTGTTTTCTACCCTGTTTGATAACTTTCTGCCATTTTCATCAAATTTAAAACTGTCGTCTGCAAACTCTTTCAATATGGACCAGTCCAAAATTTGTCGTTTGGGAAAGGGTTGGTTGAATCGAGAAATAAATGTTCAAGAAGTAATGGAGCTTGTATATTAAGAAAATATATATTCAAGAACAACAGTTTTCTTTCAAAAAAAAAATCTTTGCACATGTTGGTGGGTAACTAGGCCTCCATTCTTCACCGACCTCCAACTTCTGTTAAATCTGAAAGGTACACGAACAGATGAGCAGCGCTCTAGCAAAATGGGGTTTAATGCACACTAAGCAAGGCATCATATAATCATGGATACATAAAATCGATTTTGTCTCGCAACCGACGGAGTCATGAGGTAGTCTCGTCCTTAAAAGTGTAGACAATTTACCAATACCAAAAAGTTTCGATTCAGATCAGAGTGCGCGGACTGCGCTGTGCAGGTTCACCTGGGTTGATACTTTTTTGCGGATGCATTAAACCTCCTTTTCGCAGAGCTTAGCTCATATATATATATACGCCAACTAAAATGTTGCATTAGTGAACTGAGACAAATTGTAGTTCGGCGCACTCTTCGGCCGTTTCCGTGATGACCTGTTTTGTGTCGTTTTACCAGGGCCAGACAGGATATTGTAACGGTAGACGAAGTGAGCCAGTTGGTTTGGAAGACGAACCTTACCGATGTAGGGTTTACGGAATATGCATGCCTCATTTAACCCGTAGGCTGCTAAGCGCGACTCACTGACCTTTTGCAGACAATGTAGACCACGATCAGACTGCACAGTACGTGCAGTATAATCTTGGATCTGCACTGTCCGGTAAGGAGATATTTATCTCCAAGAAATAAGTTCGAGGTAGCATTATTAGGGTTTTTACTATCACCCTGAAAATTTAACTTATTTAGCAGGATAAGGGTTAATTTTGTCAACTAACACAATCAGATTGCATTTTGTTTACGTACAGATAAAAAATAAAAGAACTGTTTTAAGACAAATCTGAAATGATATTGTTGTTTTAAACCAAATCATAGTTACAATGTAAAACTAATTTGGTGTAAAAAACAATATCATTTGCGGTTAATTCAACAACCATTAATGAGCCATACTCCGTGAAAAGCGGGCTTAATACATTTACAAACTGTATCGACCAGTGTACCTCATGATTCAGTCGGTTGTTATACGAAACAGATTTTAGGGATGTATGATACTGTGATGGCTTGCTTGGTATCACGCATCACGGACACGTATTAAGCCCCCTTTTGCCAGAGCATGGATAATATAATTTTTTATCAATATGTCACCAGAATGCCGTCTGATTTTAGCTGGCCTGTACATAGGGGTTATGTAACCCTTTTAGAGTTTATCATAACCTAAGTCATTTTTGTAGACAGTGTAGATCAATATCAGACTGCCGTTTCGGGACAGTTTAAATCAAGATCATACTGCACAGAATGTGCTGTCTGATCTTGGATCTACAGTGTCCATTTTTGTGTGTGTGTGTGTGTGCGAAATACTCTGGCAGAATCACCACTCAATTTGTACACATATGATGTCTCGGTTTATTTTTTCCGATTTGAGAAAACCATTTCATTTATCGGACGACCATTTCAGTGCCATAGACGAAAACTGAGATTTTTGCAGACGGCATGGATTAAGATCAGACTGCAGAGAATTACCTTTTATGAAATAATACCAAGTTTATTAAATAATGACCAGAGGAAAATTATTATTGAAAACATCGTAAGGGGAGGAAAATGCTGCTATAAACAGAAACGTTTGTCCACAGGAACAAGAGGTTGATGAAGGGATATTACTATGTCTATCTCATGCGTATAGTTAAGATTAATGATGATTCATTCATTCACTTGTAACTGATTGATTAAATGATTCACTCATTTAATTAGAAAGCAATTTGATCAAGTATGCTTACCTTGAATCCTACCGAAAGAAGAAATAAGCGAACACGATTCCAAGTCCTGCACCAAGGATCGGCATACTGACCCCTACAGCAGCCATGGGACCTGTAAATAGGTACAAAAATGAACAATGACATGTAAGGATATAATCCATGAGTTATGCTCTGTACAAAAGGGAGTTTAATGCATCTGTTAAAAAGTATCGACCCATATCCGCCTGCGCAGTCACTGCAGGTTAACCTGCGCCAAAACATTTTGCTATTCGTAAGTTTCGTACATGTCAAAGGACGACACCATACTGCATTCTGCACAGGCTGACATGGATCGAAACCTTTTGCTACTTGTAAATTTTCTGCGTGTCCAAGGACCATTTTAGCTCATAATTCATTCAGTTGTTCGACACAATGGATTATATGGATCCATAATAATTATGTAATGACTTGTTTGGTATAATGCATAAGGAGATGCTTTAAACCCCCTTTTACAGAGCATAACTCGTATTTAGGTCGTCGAAAGAATTATCAGTAGTCAGAGAGAAATAAATCCTGTCACAATGACTATCGCCAATACTTGGAAAGAAATTGGCCGAGCGGAGAATTCGAACCAGCGACCACAGCTTTGATGCCCTATTCCTCTTCCACAAGCCCATATTGAAGGAATTGCTAACGACGATTCCAATGTTTTTCGAATTATTGTATGTGTCCTTCAATAGATATCAAAGATTGCCGGAAAAGAAGAAACTGCTGGTTACCAGTATTTTCTCCTTTTCCAACAGTGTTTTCAAAATCCTTCTCTAAAAATCAAAATTCCTCTTGCGTTCATATTGAAAAAAATTACAGACGACGATTCAAATGTTTTTCGAAATATTGTATGTGTCCTAGAACAGGTAGAAAACATTGTGGGAAAAAGGAGAAAATGCTGGATACCAGCATTTTCTCCTTTTCCCACGATGTTTTCAAAATTCTTCCTTTTCAAGGGTCGTTAAAAGTCGGGACGGTGTGGTAAAGGGCGATACGTGACCTACTGAGCTACCTGGCTCGGTCCGATCTCTGTTCTAAAGTTTATATGTGTGTTCAGTTTACATTTCTTTTTCGATTGCAGATTATATCGCATTATCAGGGCAGCATTCAGACAATGTATCACTGTGTATCAGTGAAACACCTGATTATAATATTGATACCGTCCTATTTGGTGACAACAATCTCTCCCTTGCAGAAAACGAAAAATATTTAATGTAGTTCATGTTTTCATTGAGAGTAGTGGTAGATTTGCTTCAGTTTCAATTTATATTGAATATACAGATGGTGCCTCTCTTTTCACATTGTACTGCCGCGGACATAGATACTGATATACAATTTAATTTTTCACTTTTTCCCTTCACTCTGCCTAGTCTTCTAAGATTATTCCTTTCTTTATATTTCTTTTCGTACAATCACTCTCTGAAATCTTCACTATCAGTTTAAATTTTTGGTGTTTATTCATTTTATTTGACTTACTGTAATTGTTATATCACATAAGGGAGAGGAACTATATAAGCTTTTATGCTTCCGTTCTAATCCTTTTTGTGATGCTTTGTTGTACTCGATGTAACATATGGAAATATACTGAATAAAATATGTTTAAATTAGTTTACCTGGTCCATACCCAGTGGCCTGGGTATTCTGTAAAATTGTCTGTGTGTTGTTACTGTATGTAATCTCTACTATATTGTTAGCTTGGGCCACTAGCGGAGGAATCTGTAATATAGGGAATAAACTTTGAATTTTTTTAATCTTTACCAAACAATCACGTACATTTATGACCATGGGGAAAAGGGTTTTTGAGAACCCTGTCAGCAGTTTTTACCTCATCCACCCAAGTTTTCTAGCCTTTTAAAGACACGCCCAATCATTTGAGACATTCAATTTATGGTCAGCAAAATGCTTTCAATGTGGACAAGTCTTTTGTCGTCTGGTAACGAGTAAACTCTGCTCAAAAAGCTAAATGAATCAAAAGAAAATTTCCCGCCAAAAGGAAGTACTCATAAATTGGGGAATAACAACACTTCACGTGAGACATACGTTGGCGAGTGAGATAAGATTTCTTCATCAATCGAGTCTAGAAAAATATTATTCAGAGACCCTTTCGCAAGCTTAATAACATTTTTTCTCGACAAGTACAATAACTTTTTCCAGAAAGCCAATGAATATCTATTTCTTTTTAACACATAGGCCTAATTATCTCAATAATTATAGATTATAAAATACCTAACCATAGGCCTAAAAGTACATATGTATGGAATTTTAAAACGTAGTTGACTGAAACCTGTCCGCTTCTTTGACAAGTGTGTACGTCCGAGACAAAAAATAGTTCCAAAAAGCTTACTTACCTGTATGACGGTTCTATCCAAATCTAAAGACAGAAACTTTTTTGTGATAATACATTTTGACAGTCTAATTAACCTTTTACCACACTTTAACGAGACTGAAGAATAAACCCTGCAAACATTTTGGGAAAAGGAGAAAACGCTTGTAACAAACATTTTCTCCTTTTCCCACAATGTGTTCTACCCTTCCAAAGAACAAATTCAACGATATGAACCACATTTAATTTGTCGTCTGTAAATGCTTTGGATTTGGACAAGTCCAACGCCATGTCGTTTGTTAAAAAGTGAACAGGGAAATCTAGTGCAGGGGAGTTTTAGTAAAAAGCATATGATAACAGATCTTTGAAAAGTCAGGGTACTATTTGCTTACGATACACGCGTGTAAGTTTAAGCAAATTCGTTATGGCTATGCAACACTGAAAACAATGATACATGTACTTATGTGAAAAAGGTCTCTCTTACATTTCTAAAGTCTGTTCCACCCAAAGAGATCACAAACTTCCCATTCTGTATCATTTGTTTAATGGTGTTGACAGCAAAGTCCAGCGCTGTTTCCGTGTAGGTTGTGTCTTTCTTCACATCGCCAAGGATCGGGGCTACGTCGAGCAATTCGAAATTTACCACAATGTTATTGGTGAAAAATACCTGCAATCAAACAAATTTGTCACGGCAAGTCCGATAGAGTTATGTCTGTCTAAGCACTCTTCTGCATATTTGGATAAAAAAAAAAAGGTCTGCATATTTTGGTAGAAGATCAAAAAGTTCCGCAAGACGATCTGATATTGTTAGGTCAGATACGGTGCCCGTATCGTAGAAAAAAACATTCACTAACCTGTTACGAATTTAACTAATGAAAAATGAAAGCCTGAATTAACTTACTGGACACATTATCGCAATGAAACGTGCCACCATTAGAAAAGATAGTTTGCACTTTATCGTATTTCATATTCCTATATGCTGGCATTGAGATTTCTTTACGCGTGACCCCGGTAATACGTCTAAACGCGCCTTAGTATAGAAATCATTGTAAAGATGACAATCTGTTATTGTCAGTCTGTCCAAGTGTTAGTTGCAGGCAGAAAAAAAAAAAATGAATTTTATAGGTCAAAACTTGCCAGGTCATTCTAGGTTTCGTTTACTTTTTAGCTGATTTTAAATTTAATTTTTTCTGCCAGCGACTAACACCCGGACCGATCGAACAATAACAGATTATCATCTTCACAACACTCTCCATACTTATAAAAGGTATTATTTAAATTCAAATGCAATTTAATACCCGCATTTTTACTATTTGTCGCTATGGGGCCTTTCAAGAATACAAGATAGATAACGAACAGAAAATAAGCCACAATTACAGTTTGATCAAGATCAACCAAAGGGGTCTTTTTCTTCAGATACTTACAATTTGAGCCATGCTCTGGCAAAAGGGGGTTCAAAGCACATGTGATGCATTATACCAAGCAAGTCATTATATAATTATGGATCATTAAAATCCTTTTCGTCTAACAATCGACTGAATCTGGATGTAGAATGGTCCTTCGAGATACAGAAAACTCACAAATAGCAAAAGGTTTCGATCCATATCAGCAGCCAACATGGGCCGATACTTTTTGCAATTGCATTAAGCCCCCTTTTCACAGAGCGTGGCTCAATTATAAATTTTAAGATTGATACCTGTAAATTTGCCACACGTAAAGGCGACACGTCTGCAGCCAGCATGATCGACTGTAGTACATAGTATCGGAAAATATTCTCATTATTGGTAATCTGTGTCATAACGGTGGATGTCACTATTTTGAAAAAAAAAATGCATTGTAAATAAGATATGCCATTAAATTAATGAAAGCGTATACAAAGGTACTAATCGCTGCTATTCGGCAGGATGTCACTGTATATTGGGAAAAGTGTGTAGTTAGTTTTAAAAATACAGTTCCTTTGCTATACCACAGGGCTACAGGCCCAAATATTGACTATCTGTCAAGCTCAGAATCGTCTTTTCATTGTTTCCCAATTCTACAAAAAAACATCATAGGGGTCGAAAGAGCCAGCGCTCACTGCACAAACAAATATTCAACACTATTCAAAAAGAAATCACCATTGCAGGCAAGTCATTGTATCGGTGAAAAGAGTTTTGAAATCACAATGTTTTGGTTTTAATTCTTTACCAAACGAAAACAATTTGGGCTGGTCCAAATCGGAAGTGTAACAGTTCTGAAAAATAACCCCCTAAGGCGGGGTCTGAACCCAGGACCTCCAGATCCTAAGGCGAACACTCTTCCACGTCGCTACAAAAGCTAGCTGTATAGCAAGGCAGTACAAGTGTCCCTTTATACGAACATAAGCTACACATTCATATCTATCTGTGGGATAGACCAGTATACTACAGAAGCATTTGAAGAGGACAGATTAAAGGTGGCTCAAATGATGCATTTGTGTTTGAAAGAGTAAAGAACATCGTGGCTGGTTACCAGCACGTTCTCCTTTTCCCACAATATTTTCAAAAGTTTAATTCTCCATGGTCCTTGAAACTCGGGGCTATGTAGTAAAGGATTAATGGTTGGCTTAAAACTTTCATTTTATCTATTTTTCAGAGAAAAGTTTTCAAAAAACGCTAATAAAGTCCATAGATAGTGTAAATACGTACCATTGGACACCAAACACTTTTATTTTATCTATTTATCAGTGTAGGGGTTACAAAAATGCTAATAAGGTTCATAGATAGTGTAAATACGTACCATTGGGCATCAAAAACTCATTTTATTTACGTATCAGTGTAAGGGTTACAAAAAATGCTAATGAAGTCAATAGATAGTGTAAATACGTACCACTGGACATCAAAAACTTTCATCTTATCCTTTTATCAGTGTAGGGTTACAAAAATGCTAATAAAGTCCATAGACAGTGTAAAGACGCACCATTGGACACCAAACATTTTTCATTTTATCTACTAGCATTTATCAGTAGAGGGGGATACAAAAAATGCTTAAAAAGTCAATAGATAGTGTAAATACGTACCATTGGACACCAAAAACTTTTATCTATTTATCAGTGTAAGGGTTACAAAAATGCTAATTAAGTCCGTAGATAGTTTAAATACGAACTATTGGGCACCAAAAACTTTCATTTCATCTATTTATCAGTGTAAGGGTTACAAAAAATGTTTAAAAAAGTCAATAGATAGTGTATACACGTACCATTGGGCACCAAAAACTGAAATTTACGTCGCTGTCTAAAGGTATAGCATCCACTGATGTCGAAGTTTAGAATATCTGGTCTGGCTTTTTGAAAGTTGTATAGATTGTATTGATAGTTCCACTGATACTGAAATAGGGAGCAGTAGCACATGGTAAGAAGTACATACTTGCCTGAAAGTAAAGGCGCTATTATATTTCATATATGTTAACGAACTGTCATAGGAGTGTCCTTGGGCAAGATACTTCAGAGCTCTAGTCTAGTATTGGTGAAACCCAGGACATACTAGGCCATGAATTATGTGAGCTGTCTGCATGATATGACTGAAATACTGTTGAAAGTGGATTAAAACACCATTAAATAAATAAATAAATAAATAAATAAATTTAACGAACTGACGCGTGCCAGGCTGCAGAGATATTTTAGCATTCATGGGGCATGGTTATGCACAGTAAAAATAACTGAGACACATTTAAACATGATTAGTCACGGCGGGACGATGTAATACACATTAAGAATAGTGAGACACGTTTATGCACAGTGAAGCATGGTGGGACATTGTTATACAAAGTTACACAGAGTGAGACACGATGAGACACAGTGGAACAGTATAATACACAATAACAGAAAGTGAGAAACATCTAAACTTGGTGAGGCATAGAGAGGCATTGAAATACATGGTAAGAAATAGTGCGACACGTTTAGTCGTGGTTAATAATACATATAAAGATCTGACAACTGACAAACGAGCTGAGATATAGTTAGACGGAGGACAGAGGAAGAAAGATAGACGAGGTAGACCTAAGGAATGAAAAAAAAAAAAACCCTAATCTAGGAACATACCGCAGGTACTTTAATTCTCATCTGTACCGGTATAGCCCCGCTCTCCGGACCCGAGTCCACCTGACCCCATTTGTTCTGTAGGATAAACAGATCATGTCATAAGATTATGTATATATAAAAATTTACTTTTTCCACGATAAACAAATATGAACTTATGAGGTCACTTTTGTATGTACTGTTTTCTTGATAAATAAACACAAAGTACTATGAGATTAGGTTGGACGTGCCCTCGGTGCATATTCGGCTATCTCCGTAGGCTATTACTATTTTAGCCGATAACCGTTACGAAAGTAAATGAAGGGCAAGTTGAATTTAGTTTACTAGTAATACAGTCACTATTGCATTTACTGTTTACAGGATGCACAAACAGTAACATAGTCAGGATAGTATTTACTGTTTACAGGATACACAAACAGTAACATAGTCACTATTGTATTTACTGTTTACAGGATGCACAAACAGTCATAGTCAGGAGAGTATTTACTGTTTACAGGATACACATTTACAGTAATACAGTCAGGACAGTATTTACTGTTTACGGGATGCGCAAACAGTAACACAGTCAGGACAGTATTTACGGTTTACAGGATATACAAACAGTAACATAGTCACTGTTGTATTTACTGTTTACAGGATACACAAACAGTAACACAGTCAGGAGAGTATTTACTGTTTACAGGATGCAGAAACAGTAACACAGTCTGGAGAGTATTTACTGTTTACAGGATACACAAACAGCAATACAGCCAAAAGAGTATTTACTGTTTACAGGATACATAAACAGTAACATAGTCAGGAGAGTGCTTACTCTTTAAAGGATGCAGAAAAGTTAAGTAATGAAGTCACGAGCGTATTTCTTGTTTAATAGCTAAGCACTCATAACTTATAAAATGTAGATACTGTTTCCGGGATAACTCATGTGAAAGATAAAATCATCAGTGTTTTTCTAAACAACCTAAAATAATGGAGTAAGTATCGTATTACTGTTTCAATGATGATTAACCTTAAGTGGTAAAGTCACGTATATAGAAAAATCAAGTCAATTTTTAACTCAAGATTAGAGATAAGTTACTGCAAAGAAAAACATGGCCTTTTTATACCGTTTTTAAAGTACATGTAACAAAACTGTCACTTTTTTCTTTACTATTTCTGTTCCCAAAATAACCAACCATAGAGAAATTAAGTAACTTTTTTGTATTTATTGTTTTCAAGATAAACAACCATAGAGTAATAAAGTCAGTTTTTGTTTTGAGTGTCTCCAAAATGAATGTAAAATAATGAAGTCAGTATCGTTTTTACTGTTTCCAAGATAATTAAACAGACAGAAATGAAGTAACTACTGTATTAACTGTATCCTGTATAAAAAAAATCGAGTGGTTTAACTTCTTCGGAATTACTTTATATCGTAACAAGACAAATCAAGTGTTTTCATATATTCTTACTCGACGGCACTACTTTAAGGGCATATACTATCACTAAGTGATTGATAATAGGTCGATTATCTTCTCGTGTAACTCCTTTTGAGACAAAGTGTGGTCTTAACCATTAAGTAATTATGAAAATATCAACATTAATTTTAACCAAAACGTTATTCTCAATTTGCTATGACATTGATCGTGGTAGAGTGCCCGATTTTCATTTGAATCAGAAGCAACGACCGCGCGCGCGTGCGTGCGCGCGCGCGCGCGAGTATGTTAGTGTGCGTGTGTTTTAGAAGAATTGGTACTTTTGAAAGAAATTTTCTTCTCTAATTAAGACCATGACAGCCGAGCTTGGTCCCATGTCCAATATGTCGGACACGAATTGTGGCTATTGGGTCTAAAAAGTAAAAAAAAAGAAGGCAAAGAACATGCTACGAACGTGCTGCCTGATTTTAGATCTCTATCGTTCGATACGGCGAAACACTTTTTGCCGGCGAAAATAAATTTAAGATCGAAAAAAGTTGGTTTTAACTCTGTACCACACGACAAAAATGTAGACTTGTCTGAATCGAAAGCATTTGCGGACGACAATTTAGATGTGGCTCATCTTAAAGGGTTTGTCTTCGAGAGGGCAGAAAATTGTTTGTATTGGAGTTTAACAGAGTTTCAACAGCTTAGGTCATATCACGGCGATCAGTGAAAATACGCATGTGTTTCCTGGCTTTCTCATACCAATACTGACAAAACTCTTTCCAAGCCGCTGACAACTTTTCTCACATGCATCAGAGGTGAGAGACCAAAAATCGCCGGGTATCGAACTCACAACCACCTTGGCAGAAAACATTATGGGGAAAGGAGAAAATGCTGGTTAACAGCATTTTCTCCTTTTCCCACAATGTTTTCAAAAGAATTCCTCCTGAGGGTTGATAAAAACTCGGGGTTGTGTGGAAAAGGGTTGAATTAGATAGGCTACACTTTTGTCCTCCAGGAGATAGTTCATGGTTGGTAGGGATATACAAAGTGAACACTGTACCAATCCCAGGTAGACAAGGTGGGGCAATGTTTTCTACCCTTTAACAGACGATTCTTTTAATTATTTTCTTTCAAATTTTGTTGTCTGCACAATCAATACTTTGAACTTCGATGGATCTAAACTTTTGGCGTCTTGTAAAAACTTAAGGGTTAATAAGCGGAAGGAGAGAATTATTTAAATATGCACTTACAGAGGCGAAGTACCACTCCCAGGTAGACTGGGTGGGGCTGTTAAAGGGATAATCTTTTCGATCGGCCACCCACACATCACAGTCAATTTCTCTGTTGGTTTTCTGAAATTAAAGATATTTGGTATCTGACATGAGATAGTGTTTGAGATGGAATTTATTAAATGAGTCTACATAAAAATGTTATAAAGCAAGCTTTTGGCGAGCTTATTTTTTATTTTTATTTTTTTTTGTGGGCGAATTTAATAAATTTTCACCTCAAGAGCCAAAGAATGTCAGATTCTTTTTATTACACAACTGTATCTGAAAGAAAATCATAGTTTTATGATGTGTTAAACAGGGCCTACATGCATATGCGTATTGAAATTTACATGGAGCCTTATCGCTTCTTTGACAGGTGTGTACATCACAGACAAAAAAAAAAAAAATGCAAAGAAACGTGCATATATAATGGTTTTGTTTTATGTTTAAAGATGCTGAAATTCACAGTTTTGTCACGATTATTAGTTTAGACTGTTGATTTCACAGTGGAACCTGGATCAGCATTGTTGTATGAGTTAGATTACAGATCGTTGACTATCATCTTTTATCACATAAAGCCTCCTCCGGCAGTGTATTAAACCCATGACTTATTTTCGATAATACACTAGTGTATTATCGTTTTTTGGGTCCCGGTTCGGATCAGTTTTTAGTCATAAGCGCACGAAGCAGGAGAAACCAGCCACAGCACGTGCCGGAATTTATACTACTACGCCGATTCGCGGAAAAATGACGTCATTGTTGCTAAAGCGTATGCCCGTGGAAAGTTTTTTATTTTCATGTGTAATAAAGACAAAAAATACAGCTGAAGTTTTTTAAAATCAACAAATTGCAGAAATAGGTGGAATTATCTCCTGTAGAATCTGTTTCATTCTTCTTTAGATGTAAATGTAAAGGAGCTATCTACTTGTGTATGTACACATTTGAAACCGAACTACAACTGTAAACATAGCCCCGTGAACGGTACAAAGATGACGGTGATGGTGCAGGATACTTATTTGTCTATCATTAGTTTTATGTGATAAATAGAATCTCACATTCGTGTTTATGTATTATCATTTTTATCAAACTCGTTAACTAAAATGTATATGACGCTCGCCAAGGCTCGCGTCATATAATTTTAGTCAACTCGTTTGATAAAAATGATAATACATAAACACTCATGTAAGATCCTCTATATCTCAAATATGTTTATGACAATGGCTGTATTACATTGAAAACGGCAACAAACTGTACACAATAAGCGTCAAAAATACAATGAAAAATGAGCATCGTAAACGACTCATTCTTGAGACCACTTACCATTCCTTCATAGGAAATATCCTGATCGTTATCCAAGTAAAAGAATTCCTTCGAGCTTCGTATCCTAACTGTATTTGGTCCAGCAGACCTATCGTCAGAATGCCCGGTCTCTATCGGTCTGTAGCTACAATTTCCCCGGGATTTATCCGTAATATAGGCCACACCTTCAGGGGAATAAAAAGGGAGAGAACGGAGACAAGGTTTTGATATGAACCATGCTCTGACAAAAGGGAGTTTAATGGACCTCAGTAATGCATTACATCTAGCAAGTCATCCCATAATTTTGGATCCATAAAAATCCATTTTGTCTAGCATCAAACTGAATCGTGAAGTAGACTGGTCCCTGGACATGCAGAAAATTAATCAATAGCAAAAGGTTTCGACCCATGTCAGCCAGCGTGGATTCGAGGTCGATACTTTTTGAAGATGCATTAAATTCCCTTTTCATAGAATATGGCTCATATTTTTTACTTAGAAAAAAAAACGACACGAGATAAAGTAGAAGTACTCACACATGTCAAGCAGTGTGCATAACTCAAAACTGCCACTAAAATAGCAAGCATAAAGTGGCTATAAATAATACGTGTGTGGAGAAATCACGCTTGCTGTTCGCTCCAAGTTTTTTAAAATTACAATAATTTCAAACAGCAAAAGTAATTAAAAAAAAAATATGATTGTTTACTGCAAATATTTGTATACAGTATCTGAATATAGATTTATGGAAAACTGGAATCTGTGTGGACTTTTTCACAGACTTCAACAACAACAACAACAGCAACAACAACAACAACAACAACAACAATGTCCCCAAACATGCTGGGCTTATACAGGGCTTTTTCCCAGGCCAATTGGGGCTGGGTTTATTAATGACTTGTGCATGGGTTATATGCTACCTAACCATGGCTGGACAAACCATACCACCTAACGTTGTTTAAAAAAAAAAAACCGTACATTTTATTCCGAAATTAACTGCATCGACTGCCATCTTGAAAAACAGTCCTTGTCTGTACCCAGAACGCCATGATCAGATAGGTTCGTATTTGAAAAATGTCACCACGCGGAAGATAATGGAAGTACTCTACACGAGGGTTACGTCATCATACCATATCTGGGGAAGTCTTTGACACGGCCAGATCTATACGGATCTTCTCCACCGGCAGGTCAGATTCTACCTGCATGCGATGCATGTATTTCAGCAGGAAAATTTTTAGTTACATGTATTTAATAAAAGTTTAGCAAAGTGACTTACCCGTGTGAAAATCGTGTATTTCGATAAGATCCGTTTGACCGTACGGCATGGCTTCACCTGTCTGCGGTCTGTACTCGTATTTTACCAATTTCTCGTTGTAATAAAAGGTCTCCTATTCATAATTAGTGGAAAAATAACCCTTTACCAAATAATCCCGTGTTTTAACGATTCTGAAGAAGACAGCTTTTGAAAACATCGTGGGAAAAGGAGAAAATGCTGGTAACCAGCATTTTCTCCTTTTCCCCACAATGTTTCCTGACCTTCTAAAGGCAGATTTCATCATTTGAGACACATCTTATTTGGTGTCTAAAATAACTTTCCTGTGGGAAAAGACTTAAATGTTATCAAAGGGTTAAGAATTAAGGGACAACTTTTATTAGAGGCTAATATAGATTTTTGACGACATTTCTGAAACTTGGTGAAAAGAAAACAGTTTGTGAGTCGGTTTTCCAAAATCACCCTTATGTGTGTTTCTTTTTTTACACTTAACAATTTATCTCTCGTCGGCCATCTTTAACATTATCGCTGAAAAAACTCAACCTTTCCACACATAAAATTTTACATGTATCAAAATCAATTTTCAAAATACTAAATAAAGGCACTGCACATACACTATAAGACTATAATACAGGCTATAAGACAGACAGACAGACAGACAGGAGGCAAGCATGCGGGCAGGCAGACAGGCAGGCAAACAGACGGACAGTCATGACTTACTTTTAAAAAAGTGATGGTGTTCAAATTCATGTCTAAAACTTCGGTTGTAAACGAGAAGGCATCCGCGGGGGTCTGGGGAAACTTTCGGGTCAACTTTCTGCCCGGGCAGACAACACCGGCCGGGGTCTGAAAGGTATTCATGAATCCTCTGCATACAAACTACAAAACTTAAGATTCCTCCAAATTGAGGGCAGTTGCAGAAAACGAATTATATGTTTCCCATATATTGCCATTTCAAAGTTATTTTTATGGAAAAAAAACCTCCTATCGGACAGAGTAGATCAAAGATCAGGTTTCACGTTCTGTGCAGTCTTATCTTGATCTAAACTGTTCACAGAAGGTGCTTGAATCGCGCTCAGCAGCCTAAGTGTTAAAATTCACAGAGTAATTTCAACATCAATCTACGAAAGCTTTTGGTGGGGTATTTATCCTTTACCATAAGAAAAAAATAATATTTGAGCCACGCTCTGTGAAGAGGCGGCTTAATGAGTTATGTATCATACCAAGCAAGTCATCACATAATTATTGATCCATAAAATCTATTTTGTATAACAACCCACTGAATTATGTGGTAAACTGTCCTTTGACATGCAGATAATTGATATCGGGCAAAAAGTTTCGACTCATGTCAGCCTGCGCAAACTTCGCAGGCTGACCAGGGTCGAAACTTTAAGCAGATGCAATAAGCCTCCGCTTCACAGAACATGGTTCAAGAGTATTTTCAGACTTTTCAGGAATTTGTCTCTTAGAAAGGATAAAAAACATAGAGAGAGAGAGAGACAGAGAGAGAGAGAGAGAGAGAGAGAGAGAGAGACAGACAGACAGACAGACAGACAGACAGACAGACTAATTTGATGAAACTTTTCATAGCTTTTTTAACAGCATTATTCAGGTGTTTACCACCGATTTGAAAAAAAAAAAATTAATTTCACTTATTTAGGATGAGGATTAACCAATACCTCAAAAACAGAGTTATCGCCAACACCTAGGTAAGGTCTGAAGTCAAAAAAGTTGTAGTAGTGTTCGAACTTGTGACTTGTACCCGCTGTCGAGTTATGCACTATACCGTTTACATACGCCATGACTGGAATCTGGGTACCAACGGCCGAGTCCCAGTAATTACGGGCTTAAAAAAGATAATAATAATAATAATAATAATGATATAAGTTTTTTTCCATATGAAATATGTTGGGTTTAAGTCTACGTTTAAGGGCAGATTACTAATTTATTACGTGCAAAACATGGCCACAAAAGACGGACTTTATAACCGACGTTCATTGTGATCAGCGAAATTTTTCATAAAATCGAAGTTTGTTTGTAAAGATGTTTGGTGAAATGAAAGTATTCTCACAAATATTTGAGTCATGCTCTGACAAAAATAGGTTTGATACATCTACGTGATGCGTTGTACCGAGCAATTTATCACATAATTATGGATCTATAAAATCAATTTTGTCGGACAACCGACCGACTCATGAAGTAGTTTACAAAAGACAGAGTTTTGAACTTATCTATGGTAAGCTTTACAAACAAAAACTTAAGTTAAGTTCTAGGTGATGGGATGGGGTTCAAATGATAGGGTTGGAAATATTGTTTGGAAATGGAGAAAATGCTGGTAAACAGCGATGACTCACTTTCTATTGGTTTCCAGCATTATCTCCTTATTCCACGATTTGACCATGTTCTTAGGGTCGTTAAAATACAAATAAGTCATGCTCTGGCAATAGGGGGATTAATGTATCTCCGTGACACATCATACCAACAAGTTATCACAGTACTATAAAACCATAAAACTGGATTTGTATAACAACCTACTGAATCATGAGGTACACTGGTCCTTTGACTTGCAGAAAATTTACCTAAAACAACAAGTTTCGGCCCAGGTCAGCCTGCGCAGTTCGCGCAGGCTGAGCTTGGTCGATGCATTAAGCCCCCTTTTTACAGAGCATGGTTCAAATGTATTTAGCAAACTCCCGAGAAAGTTGCTAATGGAGCTTTAACAATGTAACAGTACAGCTTTTTATATGTTTGAATCCGAGCAAATGTTTTTCAAAGCCTGTGTTCCCCGTAATTACATGTAAAGCACAAGTCTGTGATTCATTACGGAATTCAAACATTTTGCATGTAAATTATTCATCTACGTTCAGTGTGGTGTCATATAATTTTGCAAAGACTGAGAACCATAAAAAAAAAAACTTACTTAAACTGATTATATAGCTCACATTTATTTAACCTGACCCAGGTTAACATCATTTACATAAATCAAAAGTGTATTTTCACCTTTGGCATAGCACGGGACTGTCTTCGGTATGTCCCGAATGGTCAGGGAAATATTACGTACGGTAAGCGCGAATTAAATGGCTTACCTGTGTATATACAAAGAACGAGCTCAAGTCTTCCATAGCTTCAGCGAATGCGAACTTATTTCCCGAAAAATAGTCGGAGTTCAATTTATATGCCTACTTACATATTTAGCATAAAGGTGAGAACCTGGTTCAATGAAGTAAACTATACTTACATGTAAAGTACCAGTCTATGTTCATTGTGGCATCCAAACTTTGCCAGTACTGACATGAGCTAAACTTGTCAACAGTTATATCCCGAACAATATACTGGCCCATATAGACCTGAAAAATAACAGGAGGTGACCTACATGTATACTATACATTTTCTAAAACATCTCAGCTATGCCCTTTAAAGTGAGGCTTTAATGCATCTGCAAAAAGTTTCAACAAAGGTCAGCCTGCGCAGTCTGCGCAGGCTGACCTTTGTTGAAACTTTTTGCATTTGTCAAATTTTTCTTCGTGTCCATGGACAAGACCACGAGTACCTCATAATTCAGTTGTCTGTTAGACAAAATGGACTTTACTGACTCACAATTTTGTATAACTTTCTTGGTATAATGCATCACGGAGATGCTTTAACACTTATCCTGCTGAATAAAAGAAATTAAACTTTCAAGCCGATAGTATAACCCCAAAACCTACCTGTTTCAATGGGATTTTTGGAGGGAAGATATCTCCTTATCGGACAGTGTAGATCAAGATCAGACTGCACGTTCTGTGCAGTCTGATCTTGATCTACGCTGTCCGCAAAAGGTCAGTGAGTCGCGATAAGCAGCCTAAGGGTTAAATTCCCCCCCCCCCCCCCCCCCCCCTTGCCAGTGCATTGCTCATCTCATTTGAGACCGATCGAAGTTTCCAGGTGGCTCTATAGTTTGTTTACTTTTTACCTAATTCGAAAAATTCATTTCTCTGCCAGCAACTAACACTTGGACCGAGAGTACAATAACGGGTTGTCATCTTTACAATAATTGCCATACTTTGAAATGGTATGATTTCATTTTAAGTGCATTTCACCACCCCTATATTTACTTTTGGCCGCTATAGGGCCTTTAACAAGTGAGAATAAAATCATCTCAGGGCATAAATAAAAAGGCGTCACAACTTGTCCGTTTTGTCATGTGACCATGTTATTCCTTTATTATATATGGCAGATATTTCCAGTGATATACCAAGCGTGCGACGTAGGTATTGACTTTAATTTGAAATTATTTACCTTCTCCTAAAAACGTATGTATTGCAAGAAAAATAAAAAAAACCAAAAAAAACATGTCAGTGTTTGAAAATATCAACGTTATCTAACAATGCTGGGGTAAACTTCCTGTAAGCAGACGGGAAAATGTGGGGAAACTGAAAGGAAAACGACAAAAATACTAAACTAACTCTCTCTAACTCTCTCTATCTCTCTCTCTCTCTCTGTGTCCGGCAAATAAACATTTTACCTCAGTAACCCCTTGTCCACCGTAGTGTAGAGCATCATTGGCACTAAAGATTGTAGCCTTATTGTTAATCAGCTGATATCCCAGTAAATAACGTTGATCGGTTTTGCCGAGGTCGGTTACAGAACATCCAATAGCTGTAGAAAAGTTGTACAGTGAAACAATGGTATTGTAAAAATCGCGCCACTCTTCACCAGGCGACAAAATTTTAGGACTCGTCTTCATTGGATGTATATTCCCTCGGCAAGCTTTTTTCCTAAACTGACGTGATCTGTTATCGAAATGGTGGAAAAAAGTATGAGAAAAGAGAAATTCTGTAATTATTACATTAACCAAAACAAATTGTGGATCCTAAACTGCAGCTTTCCTGAAACCCGAAAAAAGAAGTGAAAAGTAAACTTGGTTTCATCGTAAGCCTTATCCTGCTGAATAACTTAAATGAAACTTTCAAGCCGTTGGTAAACTCCCCAATTTTGCTAATTTAAAGGTATTTCTGGGGGAAGGATATCTCCTTATCGGACAGTGTAGATCCAAGGTCAGACTGCACGTTCTGTGCAGTCTGATCTTGATCTACACTGTCCGCAAAAGGTCAGTGAGTCGCACTCAACAGCCAACGGGTTAAGGCTCGTATAAAACTGGTTTATTTATTGACGTTCCCACATGTGCATGTATGGTTTCGCACTTTCTGATTTCTATTCATTGAAATATCGTTATGCGGTAAAAGAAACTGAGATTCACTGGCTTTAAGATAAAATTTTAGTAAACTCGTCCATTTTTCTAGAATCGTTCTGCAATCTTTTATCCTTATTAATACTGTACGGTAGGCTTTTCATATGAGCCATGCTCTGTGAAAAGGGGGCTTAATTCATCTGCGAAAAGTATCGATCCAGGTCAGCCTGCGCAGTCCGCGCAGGCTGACATGGGCCGAAACTTTTCGGTATGGGTCAATTTTCTGTATGTCCAGAGACCAGTGTATCTCATGATTCGGCTGGTAGTTGAAAAAAGTGACTATTATGGATCCATAATTATGCGATGGCATGATTGGTATGGTACATCACGGAGATGCATTAAGCTCCCTTTTGCCAGAGCATGGCCCATTCATTTTAGTGACGCAGTTCGTTGCACGATATAATTATAGGATGTGACATAATTAAAAAAAAAAAAAAGGCACGTCTAGAAAAACGTTATGAAAGAAACCTCTGGCGAGTCAAACACTAAACCTGCTAAATAAGTTATATGAAACTCTCAAGCCGATAGAATTAAACCGAAATATTGCTAGAGCTGTATTTCAAAGTTACTTATTTTCTTGGAAAAATATCTCCTTATCGGACAGAGTAGATCCAGGGTCGTTCTGTGCAGTCTGATTTTGAAGTACACTCTCCGCAAAAAGGTCCTTGAGTCAGGCTTAGCAGCCTGAGGGTTAGGAGAATCTTGTTTAAAAAAACAACGAATGTAAGGCTCTTTTTATAACATAACCATATCTATATATGAATCATAGGTTAGATTATGTAAAGGCGTACATGCATACGTAAGAATTCCTATGAGCAGAACCAAACTAACTTCTCTGAAAGTAGTATAAAATGATAATACTTATCTCACACGTGTGTAAGAAATTAAAATCATAATAAAAGCAAGTATAGTTATGTGATAAACTATATGAGCGACGCTCCAGCAAAAGGGTTTTAAAATGCATCTCCGTGATGCCTTGGACCATGCAAGTCATCATATAGTTATGGATCCATAAAATCCATTTTGTGTAACAACCTACTGATTCATGAGGTAGACTGGTCCTTAGATATACAGAAAATTGACCCTGCAAAAGGTTTTGACCCAGGTCAGCCTGCCCGAACTGAGAAGGCCGACCTCGGTACATACTTTTCACAGAGCATGGTTCATATATTTTAGGTGATCTCAGTAAGAAATACAACAATAGTTACCGGGAGCATCCGGGAAATAGGTGATAAATTCATTCGTGTTGTAATCATACCAGGCTTGAGTTCTGAAAACATAGTTTTATATCACCTTTAACCCATTAGAAAACGATCCTCGGTTTTAAGAACCATAAGGAGGAGGGAATTTAAGAACACTGTGGAAAAAGGACGAAATGCCGGTAACCAGCATTTTGTCCATTTTCTCCACAATGTTTTACACCAGCAATTTCAAAGATAAATCCCAACATTGGAGCCATACTGAATTTGTTCTCTACAAATATTTTTCATATGGACCAGCCTGAATTGCGCCCCTGAATTGCTTTAAATATGGACTAGTCGAAAATGCTTTCAATATGGACTAGTCTCTAATACTTTGAATATGCACTAGTCAAGACTGCTTTTAATATGGACTTGTGTAAAATTGTTTCAGTATGGACTAGTCTACAATGGTTTCAATATGGACTAGTCTAGAATGCTTGTTATATGGATTAGTCTAAAATGCTTTGAATATGAACTGGTTTAAAATGCATTTAATATAGACTAATCTAAAGATGCTCTAAATGTTCAACACCAACTAGATTAACTTGATTAACGTCGAAAGTTCAAAACCAATTAGATTGTTATGTTTAACATCTTAAGTTCAACACCAACTAGATTGTCATGATTAACGTCTAGAGCCCAATACCATCTAGATTGTAATGATTAAAGTCTTAAGTTCAACACGAATTGGTTTAACTTGATGAATGTCTAAAATTCAACACCAAATAGATTGTCGTGATTAACGTTTAAAGTTAGATACTAACAACATTCTTATGATTAACGTCTAAAATTCAATACCAACAAGATTGTCTCTGTTAACGTCTTAAATTCAACACCAACAAGACTGTTATGATTACCGGCTGAAGTTCAATACAAACTAGATTGTCATGATTAATGGACCAACTAGATGGTCATTATTAAAATGTAAAGTTCAACAACTAAATGTCGTGATTAACGCCTACGATAAAACAGTTACTAGACTATCGTGATTAAATTGCAGCACTAACTTCATTATCGTACTTAACTTGGTGAAGATGAACCACTCCTTGGATTATCGTCATTGACAAGGCGGTATTCAAGAGCGGCAATTACCTGATCGTGTCATCCTTCTGCTCTATATAACCCCTGTTGTTGGTCTTGTCGAAATATTCATGTACAATTTCGGACTTTTTTTTGTTAACTATAACTAACTCCACACTGGTAGCAAACTGTCCGGTGATATTTGGTCGAATTATGTTGGTTGCTGGAAAAAAAATATGAGTAACAGGTGTAATCATTCACTAGAAAATCCCGCGTTTTAAGGATCTTCGGTAATCTTGAGGCAGTTTGAAAACATTGTGGGGTATCGAGAAAATGCTGTTATCCAGCATCTCCTCTTTTCCAACAATGTTTCCATTTTCGTTTTTATTTTCTCTCACAGTCTCTAAAAAACAGGATTGGTAAGTGAATGGTTTTTATCCTCTTTTGCAACCAAAAAGCCTATACACACCGAAATGCCCTTTCATATAGTTTGTTTCTTAGTCTCAAAAGAATCCATTTTTGCACTGAAATAGAATGGCAAGAAATTTATCATTCACCAAACAACAAAATTTTAGTCTGGACTAAACTAAAGCATTTGCAAATAACTAATTACATGAAGCTAAAATGATTTTCCTCTTTGAAATGATACAAGACATTGTGGATAGAGGAGAAAAAATGCTTTTTAAGCAGCATTTTCTCTTTTTTAACAGATTTTTCAGCAAATCCGCTTAATATCATAAATCTGACCAGAACCAAATAGTGTCATGTACGTATCCGCTCCAAGCATTCTAATTTCAGTTTTAGAAATACACCAGGCTGACCCTAACTTTATAGTCACTGCCGCTATATACTTTACGCGTCTACTCTATACTACGTCTACACCAGGTAAAAACTGCGACAGATCGATGTGCTCGCTTATCAGTCCACTGAGGGGCATCCTCGGTTTCGTCTGCAGTAAAATCACAGTAAACCTGCCGGGCTGACCGACTCAGGTTCAACAATGTTTCAATAGCCGACTTCCTCAGGCTCGTTAAAGCATGGGGTTGTTTGATGAAAGGTCAAAATGGCTGTAGCAGAACTTATTGCCGATCTAATATTTCGGCTCCGCCGAGCCTGGTGGCTCAGTCGGTAAGCAGAGATCCTGTAATCCACGGGTGGCAGGTACGATTTCCAGCTCGACAAAATATTTTTCGACGATTAGTAATGGTCACTGTGACAGTATTTGTTCCTCTTTCACCGCTGAACATTACTTTTGCGATGTTTGTGTGGGATTGATTCATTGTATGGTGTTTAACGCCGTTTTCTATCATTACTTTAGTTATATCACAGCGGTCAGTGCACCTGTCCATAGTTGAATGTGCTGGCTTTTGACCTACTTTTTGGTACTGATAAAAAGAAAATGAATAAATAGAAATTTGGGATTGGTCAAGTATGTAGACATGTTTATTCTAAGGGCCCCTGTAGTAAAAACATTTACATGTTTATTCTAAGAGCCCCTGCCTATTTGCTTGCAAATTTACGCCGTCAGTCTTTTTTAAAGATATTTCTTGTTACCAGTAATACGCACAATATTCTTCCAAAGCCACTGGCTGCTTTTCCACATAACCATCGTCGAAACAATGAGCAGCGGTGAGAGAGGAATGAATCCTGCCGCAGTGACTATCTTCAAAAACTTTTACTAATGGTAATTTTTTGCATTCCAAAGAACCATTTTACCCCTTTACCATACAATCCCGATTTTTAACGACCCTGAGGAAGAAGCCGTTCGAAAACATTGTGGGAAAAGGAGAAAATGCTGGTATCCAGCATTTTCTCTTTTTCCCACAATGTTTTCTACTCCATCAAAGGAAATCGAATCAACTGAGCCACATTCAAATTGTCATCTGGAAATGCTTTCGATTTGGACAAGTCTAAAGTTTTGTCGTTGGTAAAAGGTTAAACCACTTTTCAGTCAATTGTATCATTATGATACAATAGTTACCACAGAAGAAGATTTTTTTCTGAAACGATTGTTTGTTTCTGTTATAAAGTAAAATATGATATTTTGTTGAAGTTAAAACGGTTTACGTGTTCCTGTAGGGGCTATAGGGTCTCCGCTACAAACACTGGAATCTTTGCCGAACTTCGCCTCGGACAGATGGTACCCGGTCACAAACAGTAATGTTATATACCACGTCTTCATGTTGAACAGCCGATATCTAAAATTGTTTTTTGAAAATTATTGCATTGTTGTATAATTGTGTTGTTTATTATTTAAAAGAGAGAGAGAGAGAGAGAGAGAGAGAGAGAGAGAGAGACAGAGACAGAAAGACAGACAGAGAGACTTGCAGACTGGCAGAATGTAAAGCAATAAAGCAAGAATAAAAAAATACCATCATGGATGGACTGTACATTCCTCTACTTAATATTATTGCGCATGTAAGAGCTATTATATGGCGTGCAACACACGAAAAGGGGCCTTCGGACATTTGCGTAAAATGTTGTCTCGGATTAGCCTGCGCAGTCCGCGCAGGCTAATCCGAGACAACACTTTACGACTACATAAGATTTTTTTCATACAGTAGACTTTCGTGAAACAGAAAATCGCACAAAAACGGAAAGTGTCGTCTTGGATTGGTCACAGGCTGCACAGGCTGATCTTGGACACAGTTTTACGCATATGTCCAAAGGTCCTTTTTCGTGTGTTGCACGCCATATAGTATCTCAACACCAAAGGCGAAAACGAAGGCTTTTGTGAACAGCATAGATCCAAGATCAGACTGCACAGAACGTTAAGTCACACCTGTGCGGTTAAAGAACTTTCTTGGTTTGTGTGGATTGTAATTTGATCCGTCGAGAGAAGCCGAGCTTATAATTAGCCATGCTCTTTGAAAGGGGTTATAATACATCTGCAAACAATATTTGGCAAGGTCAGCCTGCGCAGTCTACACTCAGGCTGATCTGTGCCGAAAATGTTTGCTATTTATAAATTTTTCTTCATGTCCAAGGATCATTTTACCCCATGTTTCAGCCGGTTGTAGGGCAAGACGGATTTTATGGATCCATAATTACTAGTATGTGTTGACTTGGTTAATATAATGCGTTATAGAGATGCATCAAACCCCCTTTTGCCAGAACATGGTTTCAATATATTGCGCTGAAAGAGTTACCTCGAAACTGTAACAGTTACACAGCATCATCAGAAATAAGACAGAATAATTTCAAAATCAGACAGAGTAGTTTCCGAATCAGACAGAGTAATTTCAAAAAACAAGATTTTTCACTGAAGTTACTCACGTGTTTATTTATGTATGCGATCGTCTGTCTATATTGTCAGTACGATTTTGCCAGAGAGATACCCAAATGTACAATTGTAGGACGGGAGTCTACAAACGTGTACAATGGTTGTTGAAAATGGTGAATGATAACTAAACTTTTATCCTGCTAAATAAAAGAAATGAAAATTTAAAAGCCGACAGTAGACATCCATATTTTCCTATTTCAAAGGGATTTTTGGAGGAGAGATATCTCCATAGAGGACAGTGTAGATCCAAGATCAGACTGCACGTTCTGTGCAGTCTGATCTTGATCTACGCTGTCCGCAAAAAGTCAGTGAATCTTGCTAAGCAGGCTAAGGGTTAACTGATAACAGGTGATAACGCGTGTAACCCTGTGCTATACTGTTCTGTGACGATTTCTATTGATTAGTGTTTTGCACCGCATTCAACATTATTTCTGGGGTCCTGCGGGGCTCAGTGTAAAGCACAGGACCCGTCACCGAAAGGTCACGGGTTTGAGCCTCACTGCAAACACTGGTATTTTCTTTGTGAAATTGTACCAGGGCTAGCCCTAACCTAGTCCTGGCGAAACCCAGGACAAACATCAATAATAATGTGGGCTGTCGCATTGATGTGGCTGATGTTGAAAGCAGTGTTAAATGCAATTTCGCCATCTAACTCAGAGCGACAGTTTATTTACTCATGCGTATTCTGGGTTTCACCAGTAACAGACTAGGACTCTGAAGTGTCTTGCGTATGGAAAATCATGCGAACAGTTAGAATCGAGCCCGGGGTCTCCATTTTGCGAACCTACACCCTCACCACTGAGGATCCCAATGATTGCTATGAAAATGGTACAAGTAGCTACAACTTTTTGAGAGCAGCTGCGAAAAATTTTAAAATTTGAAGATGTATTGTAGCTTATGTACAGGGTTTGTTCGTATGGTGTTTTACACAGCCTTCAACATTATTTCATTTACATCGCTGTGGTTTTTAGAGAGAATTGATAGTTCTTTACCGTCGAGGAGAGTCGACTTAAAGGCCATTCTAGTTGTTTTTAATTTTTAGCCCTGAGGCTGTTTAGCGCAACTTAAAGCGTTATCGTGGACAATGAAGATCAAGATCAGACCGTACAGAATGTGCAGTCTGGTCTTAAAAAAAATCTGCAGTGTCAGATAGGGTGAGATTAATTGTGATAAAAGAAGTTTGAAAGCGCAAAATCGTGGGTTTTACTATTTTCATTTATTTCATATGCCATTCTTATTGTCAAAAGATTATTCGAACAAAGAAAGGTCTTGTTAAAAGTCCAAAGGATGGGTATAGGTGATACGTTGAGATTTTTTTGTCAGCGAACAGAGCTATGAGAAACTTTGTGGCTTTTTTATATGAACCATGCTATGTGAAAAGGGGCTTAATGCATCTGCAAAAAGTTTAGGCCAAGGTCAGCCTGCGCAGTCCGCGCAGGCTGACCTTGGCTTAAACTTTTTGCCATTGGTCAATTTTATACATGTCATAGGGCCAGTTAGCCTCATGATTCCGTCGGTTGTTAAACAAAATGGATTTTATGGATCCATAGTTATATAATGTCTTGCTTGGTATAATGCATCTCGAATATGCATTAAGCCCTCTTTTGCCAGAGCATATATATTTGCCTTCAAGGAAAAAAAAGTAGTAATAGCAGCCTTCAAGGTAACTTCATTTGATGTTGAACGCAATTTTCAACGTTATTTTAGTTCATAATCATATCGAATTTGACAGTCATATCGCAGCCTCTCCGTGCTTTCCTGGAGTTTCTTTTTTCTGGTATTCCACAGACTATTCTTTGCAAGCCGCTGCTTGCTTGCCAACATAAACATCTTTGAAACAATGCTCAGCGGTGAGAAAGGAATGGATCCAGTCTTGATCACTATCACCAATCTTCGGCCTAGAATATGGCCGAACTGGGTATCAAACCAGCTATCCCGGATTATAAGCCCCGTGCTTTAAAGTTACTGGGCTCGGCCCTACATCATAACCCTGAATGATAGAATTGTCTTTGTCAGACGGAAAAGCTGAAGTGGCAGAGAATGAGACTTGAAATTGAGAAATATTTGGACACGTGATGAAAAAAAATACCAGTAGTCTTTCGGATGAGACGTTAAACCTACGTCCCGTGTGACTATGCTGTACAAACATGAAATCATGAAACTATGAAGATACTGGAATATTGCAGAACCGAGGTGTTTGCACTGAACAAATAATTTTCGATCTGAAAGGTATTTTTTTAGCTTTGGAAATGAAAAGATGTCACAAGGGACAAGGCCGAGTGAATACGGAAGGTAGTGGAGCACAACGACTTTCTACTGCTTCAGAAAGTCTTGCACTTCGTACAAAAGACAATGACTGAAACTGATGGTTTACACACGTTGAAATAGAGTTGACAGAAAATGGATTCCAGTATCTTCCTAGTATACATGAAAAAGACTATGAAAATGCCTTCAAAGATTAGATCCGGAGACTGAAACTTAGTATATATGTTGGAGGTGAATACTTTGAGGGAACAAAATAAAAAATTCGGTGAAACCTATGAAGAATCAAATTTTAGGTATTTAGATGCGTCCATATTTGAACACTCCTCGTAACCGTGACAGCGACATATTTTTACTTCAAACAATGACAGCTAACCCTCTGTTGTAACCACTCACAAGGAAGATGGAATTCGAAATCGTTGTGGGGAGGGGTATGGGGAGAAAATGCTTCTTTTCAAACACTGTTTTCTACTGTTTCGGAAACAAATTCCATCAGTTGAATAATATTAAACCCTTATCCTACTAAATAAGTTAAATAAAATTTTCAAGCCGTTAATAAAAACCAAAACCAGAATTATGTTATTTCAATATTATCTTTTGGAGAAAAATAACTCTTTATCGGACAGTGTAGATCCAAGATCAGACTGCACATTCTGTGAAGTCTGATCTTGATCTACACTGTCCGCAAAAGGTCAGTGAGTCGCGCTTAGCAGCCAAAGGGTTAAATTATCGTCTGTAACCGCTTTCAGTTTAGGAGGAATCTAAAAAGTCGTGTGCTAGAGAGATACACGCTTGGTGCACCTAACTGCCGAGTTATCAGTGACTTCTTGTTGATAACAAGCAAACGGGTACAAATGAACACGAGCCATGCTCTGGAAAAAGGGGTTTTTAATGCATCTCCGTGATATAAAATACCAAGCAATTCATCACAGTCATGATTATGGATCCATAAAAATCCAGTTTGTCGAACAATCGACTGAACTATGAGGTAGAATGGTTCTCTGACACGTAGAAAAATTTCGACTTGGGTCAGACTGCGCAGAGTGAGCAGGCTGACCGTGGTCGAAACCGTTTGCAAATGTATTAACCCCCCTTTTTCCAGAGCATAGCTCATATCTACATTTATAATGATAAAAATAGCCTCTCTACACTTTCAGTGATTTTACCAGCCTAAAATATGTGTATAGATATGTCTGATAACTTATGATACATGTAGCTGGCTTTACATAGTTAGTCAGATAATTCAAAACTAATTTAATTATCTGATAATGTGGTTAAATACAGGTATCGTTTGGGTACATTGGAAAAAGACTGAAAACCACTCACTAATTCTGAACCGCTGCTGCTCTATTCTGGACAAATCCAAAGTTTTGTTAATAGTATCACTGAAATGTGTATGTATGTTCAAAAGCCTTCAAGAAATATACTAACAAAACTTGAAACCGGCCACTATTGTATCTCCTGCCATTTTGACCATTTAATATAGATAGGTTAATAGAAACTACTGAGCCGTGCTACCAAGCAAGTCATCACAGTATTATACAACCCTAAAATCTATTTTGTATAAAAGCCTACTGGATCATAAGGTAAACTCATACTCTGACATGGAGAAAATCGATCAAAAGCAAAAAGTTTCGACCCAGGTCAGCCTGCGCGGACTGCGCAGGCTGACCTGGGTCGATACTTTTTGTAAATGCATTAAGCCCCCTTTTCACAGAGCATGGCTCAATTGTAAATAAAAACACACTGTAACATATATCTGGACATCTGCCATGGTACTCTAATGAAAAAATTCTAGATTCTGCCAACAAAAGGCGTACCTTTTTAAAGAGGGAAAACACAACGGTTGCACATGAGTGGTGTCTATCAGCCAAGACAGGTTAAAACAAGAAGCATAAATTACTTCAATTTTGTCAGCAATAAGAAAAAGACTGAATTTTTTCTTGCGCAAAAATACAGTCTGAGAGAACGAAAATGAAGTTTTCAAAAGTTTGAGTTTTCAATTTTCATTATTGAGTGTGAATGAACGTTAAATAAGTTCCTTTCATGACGGAGAGTCAATAAATTCTGTCCAATCTTAGGCTCATGTATGTTTTTACAATGGTCCATTATTTCGCAAAAATCAAAACAAAATGAACTGTCTCTTTTCTGGACAGCTGATGCAAGAAAAGGTCTACAGGAAATTACAGCTTAAAAGTGGCCGCTTAGTTTTTTTGTTGAGTTTATGTAGAGAAGGTGGCATCCGAAGCCATTTGGGGCGTAACCAGGGATTCAAAATCATTACGCCCTCCGAATCGCGAGTGCTATGTTACTCTTAGGCAGACTTAAGCGCGATGTAGTACGCTTTTGCGGACAGTGTAAAATAAGATCAGACTGCACAGAACGTGCAGTCTGATCTTGATCTACACTGTCCGATACAGCGAGATTTTCCATTGAAAAGAAATTGGGGGAAATCGTAATATTTGGCAATTTACTATCGGTTGGATTTTTTCTTTTATTCTTTTTTCTTTTAACAGTTTTAAGCTTAATTATGTAGAGGGAGCTTTTCGATAAAATCATGTTTCGCTTGTTCCCATTTTTTCTACATCCTGCCCTTGCGTACTGTGCATCATGGATGCTATGTCCATGGCAATAAACTGTTTTGCCATTTTTTTCCCCTCAAACAAATCTGCATTCTAAAAAGCAGAATAAGAAGAGGCAAGGACTGGCTATCGACCCTGGTTTTTTTCTTTAAAATCACAAACACTAAAGAGTCTATCCTACCCCCCCCCCCCCCCCACAAAAAAAAAAACCCCAAAAAACCGCAAATCTACACCCTGCTTTCAAGACACAATCGAATCAAAATGAGCAACACATTTGAGACCCATCCTTTCTTCTAATCTGATAACATAGAGTACCAGAAAGGCTTGATATCAAATTTTCAAATGGGACTACTTTTTACAACTACGACCCTGAAGCACTCCGTTCTGGTGTTATTACTTCAATTATCGTACCTTTTCATACCTTTTCCACATTACTCGGGTAGCTTCTGGGACTTACATGTACGTGTTATAACAAAAAGGGTCAGCTTCTAAGATAAATCATCCCTATCTGCAACCGTATCTTATTAGCACAGCAATCGACTGTAAGACAATAGGCAAAAAGAGGTCCCGTCATTCACTGGCACAAGTCGGCCCTTTCCACCTACATCCCTAATCAAGATAACGATGTAAAGGAAAATATCTGCAGCATGTCATTTGACTTCGATTTCTAATTGTTATTCACCTACGTCTAGCTTTCAGTTTTCTAGGTCCTTTCAGTTCGAAAAGTCGATGGCCAGGATTCCTACGGATAATTTACAGTTTTCTAATTCCGCTTAGATCCAAAAGTCGATGGCGCGGAAGCCTGGGGCCATGTTCACCAACCATTCTTAAGAACCGAATGGTTTAGCCAATCAAAAGTTGTGTTACTTTCGTAATCTAGAATTAGACGAAAGAATGAAGAATGTTTTTAAGAACGGTTGGTGAATACGGACTGTGTACTTTTTGTCTAGTTATCTATTCCACTTTTATCAAAAATGCAATGACGGGGAATCCAATGACTGATTTCCAGGTTTCTACTTTCGCTATGATAAACAAGTCGATTAAAAGCATTCCAGTGCCTTTACCCTTAGCGTTATTCGACTTAGTTCCAAAAGTCTGATAGTCTGGGGTGGGGTGGGGGGGGGGGGGGAATCCTTTGCCTGGCTTTAGTTTTTCTGTTTCTTCTTAGGGTGGAAACTCGATGGGCATCTTTGTGCGGAATTTCTTGTTTTCTACGACTGCTTGGTTCGAAAAGTCTATGATGGGGAATTCAGCGCCTAATGTCCAATTTTCCACGTCAACTTAGGTCGTAAGTGACCGTGTATCCTGTGCCTAGTTTCTAGCTTTTGACTTCGCTTCGATCAAAAGTTAATGACTGGGACTCCTGTGCTCTATTTGTAGTTTTCTGCGTCTGCCTAGGTTAAAAACATTCGGCTAAGCTCGGGTGATCCGTTGATCATATCTCCGGCTGTAAACCGACGAGTAATGTGCACCTACACGGTACATTTCATCGCCGGAAATACACCTCTTTACCGTTCTCAAAATCTTTTTAAATACACTTCCGTTGACAAACAGTTTATACGTACAATTTTTCACGGGCTCTGGACATTCCGTTGGCAGTTTTCAAGTAAGGGTTAAAAGATGTGAATAACTTCACCGTGGCTGTTTATGTCGTTGCTAATCGATTTACGAGTACAGCGCGCCGCCAAGTTTAAAATCGTGTGACTGACAATACTTCTTAAAAAGAAACCGCCTTGATACGGAAGCGATTAGTTGTTGTGACGGAATCAGCCGAGTTGAGACGATTGGGTTGAAAAGTCGATGGTGGGGAATCTTGTGCCTAATTCCGACTTTTCCTCTTCCCGGTAGGCGGAAAAAACGAAATCTTATGCCTCATATCTAGTTTTCCTCTTCCGGGTAGGTCGAAAGGTCGGTGACGTGAAAAGGAGTCCTTATCAAAGAGCATACACAACCATCTCAACAGTTCGCTAATGTAATGGCTGCGGATCCTTCAACTCAATGATTACAATTGAGCCATGTTCTGTGAAAAGGTGGTTTAAGGCATCTCCATGATGCATTATACCAAGCAAGTCATCATATAATTATGGATCCATAAAATCCATTTGTCTAAAACCGACTTAATCATGAGATAAACTGGTCCTTAGACGTGCAGAAAATTGACCGTTAAAAAAAAGTCTCGATACTGGTCAGCCTGGCTGGCCTGCATCGCGGACTGCACAGGTTGACCTGAATCGATAATTTTTGCAAATGCATTTAACCCACGTATCGTAGAGCATGGCTCTTTTTTTGTTACCCTTTCACATACAATCCCCGATTTTCCGAAATGTCTGCAAAGGATGCATGTTGAAAACATTGTGGAAAAGGAGGATATTATTTGTAGCAATGTTTTCATCCTAATACAGTATGATATTAACCCTTTACCAAACAATCACGACCCCTAGGAAAAGGCCTTTTGAAAACATTGTGGGAAAAGGAGAAAATGCTGGTAACCAGCATTTTCTCCTATTCCCACATTGTTTTCTGTATTTTCAGCGACATATTTTATCGTTTGATTTGTCGTCTGCAATTGCTTTCAATTTTTACAATTCTAAAATTTTGTCGTCTGGTAAGGAGTTAAACCCTTTTTCTACCAATTTCAAATTTGTCGTCTGCCGATGCTTTTATTCTAGAATTCTTTCGGTTGTGACTTTAGACCAAACAATCCTGTGTTTTAAAGACTCTGAGGAAGAAGGCTTTTGAACCATTATGGAAAAGGATAAAATGCTGGTGACCAGCACATTGTCTTTTTCCCGCAATGTTGTCTATCCTTACAATTTAGAAAAGACTAAAATTTTATCGTTCGGAAAAGGGTTTAATAAGCGAACCAATTATTCCTTTATGTCTGACTCTTTACCAAACGGCAACATTTTAGACTTGTCAAAACTGAAAGCATTTGCAGACGACAGAATAAATGTCACTCAAAAATTGAAATTTGGTTTTGGAAGGGCAGAAAACATTGTGGGAAAATGAGAAAATGCTGGTTACCAGCATTTTCTTCTTTTTCCACAATGTTTTCGAAAACTTTTTTTTCTTTCTTTTTTTTAGGTTTTAAAAACTCGGGATTGTTAGGTAAAGGGTTAAGAAGATATCTTGGGGGAGGAACTCGCTTCTACTACATGAATGTCTTTTATACTTTTCTCTTACTATTTCTCTGGTTTGAGCTGCAATGTACTCTGACAATTCATTTGAAACAATCGAATGGTATCCATGTTTAGTGTTAATCAACTCTGTTATCATAAAACTTTGAACTGATTAGAGAGGATACGGGGGCGCTCAGTTTCGCGATAAACCTTCAAGATGGCGGAAAATATTTTGTGAGTTCATATTTCTGGTTTATCCTTTATTTTCTTTTCATTCCGTTCAAATTTTTACTTTTTTTTTTTTTTCGCAAAAGTATATCATTTCAAGAAAGTTTGTGTTCCTATCTTTCCGTGGTGTGATTTACTTGAAATCTGAATAAAAGTTTTCGCTGTTCATTCATTCTAGCCAAATTTTAGCATCACTAAACCAAAAATGGAATCAGTCATGCTCTGGGAAAAGGGGGCTTAATGCATCTCCGTGATACATTATACCAAACAAGTCATCAAATAATCATGGATCCATAAAATCTATTTGTCTAACAACCGGCTGACTCCCGAGGCGGAATGCACCACGGACGTAAGGATTATTTACCACAAAGTTTCGACAAAAAGATTCGACTCATGGTAGCCTGCGCAGACGGTACAGGCTGATATGTTTTGCAGATGCACTAAACCTCCTATTCACAGTGCATAGCTCATTTGGCGTGCAACACACGAAAAGGGGCCTTCGGACATATGCGTAAAAGTGTGTCGTCCCAGATATGCCTGTGCAGTCTGTGACTAATCCAAGACGACACTTCCCGTTTTTGTGCGATTTTCTGTTTCCCGAACGTCTACTGTATGAAAAAAAAATCTTATGTAGTCGTAAAGTGCCGTTTCGGATTAGCCTGCGCGGACTGCGCAGGCTAATCCGGAACGACACTTTACGCAAATGTCCGTGGGTCTCATTTCGCATGTTGCGGGCCATTTAATAATTTCTACTGAAGACTTAAAGTAGATTTTCAACAGAACAGATGATTGTTTTTACAAAATCCTAACACTAGGTAGCGGACGGACTAGATCCAAGATCAGTCTACACGTTCTGTGCTATCTGATCATGATCTACGCCGACCGCAAAGGCTACATTTAAAAAAAATATGAATGATAAAGGCAAATCTTTTGGCTTTAGTTAGATAAATAGGTGGATATATGAAATGTCCGATAAATATTTTACATGTATCTAAACATGACTTGTGTGTTTGTTTGTTGTTTAACTCTTTACCACACGACAAGATTTTGGACTAGTCCAAATTCAAAGTATTTCCAGACGTACAATATATATGTGGGTCAAATGATGGAATTTGTTTATAATAGGGTAGAAAACATGGTGGGAAAAGGAGAAAATGCTGGTTACGAGCAATTTCTCCTTTTCTCACTATGTTTCAAAGAGCCTCTTTTGTTAGGGTCTTTAAAACTCGGGATTGTCGGTAAAAACGTAACCCGATTTCAACATTAGCGCGGACTGCGCAGGCTGATCTGTGGCGATACTTTTTGCAGATGTATTAAATCCTCATTTCACAGAGCATGGCTCATTTGATTGTTTCAGCTACTTTCTGACATTTGTACTGTGCCTAGTGGGTGGGGTAAGAAGTCAAATTGACACAGATGTCTGTAACGTTGCTGATTACACCCCACTACCTAATGGTAAGAGTACTTTTTGCTTATCAGCCAGTTCGGCTATTAAAACTACGTAAACCCTTCCAACACAATCCCGAATGTAACGGCCGTTTAGAAAACATTGTGAGAAAAGGAGAAAATGCTGGTAACCAGCATTTTCTCTTTTTCCCACAATTCTTTCTACCCTATCAAAGACATTTCCATTATTTGAGCCACATTTGAACTGTTGTCTGCAAATTCTTTCAATTTTGACAAGTCTACATAATCCATGCTCTGTGAAAAGGGAGCTTAATACATCTGCGAATAGTATCGACCCAGGTCAGCCGGCGCAGTCCGCGCCGGCTGACCTGGACCGAAACTTTTCGCTACTGGTGAATTTTTCGTGTCTCGAAGGACCAATCTACCTGATGATTCAGTCGGTTGTTAGACAAAGTGGACTTCATGATTTTATTTTTCGTGATGTCTTACTTTGTACAGAGCATTACGAAGATGCATTAAACCCTCTTTTCACAGAGCATGGCTCATATTTTTATCATATGGGAAAAGAAAAAAGCCATTTGCGCTTTCACAAACAAGAGGAGGAACGGTTCTTTGAAGACGTTGATAGAACAGGATTGATTGATTGATTGATTGAATGGTGTTTTACGCCGCTTTTAACATTATTTCAGTCATATCACGGCGACAGTTCACGTATTCATGTATTTCCTGGGTTATACCAGTACTATGCTAGGGCTCTGAGGTGTCTTGCCCGAGGACACTCCCACGAAAAACCCAGTGGATCCAGTGAGGTTCGAACCCTGAGCCTCCAGGCCACGAGTCCTACACTTAACCACTGGGCCACGCAGGACCCATGTTAGAATAGGAGAAAATACCATTAACCAGGGTCCGTACTCACCAATCATTCTGTAGAACGTTCTTAGTCTTATATTCTTCACAATTTTTTAAACTTGAAAGTAACACAACTTCTGATTGGCTACACCAAATGGTTTAGCCAGTCAGAAATTGTATTACTTTCAAATCAAGAAAATTCTCGAGAATCACAAAAGGAATGTAAAGAATGGTTGGTGAATACGGACCCATGTGGTAAAAACTGTAAGCATCCTTCTACCAATCAATCTCTTGCTTTCACCATCACGAGGTAGACAGCCCTTGAAAACACTGTTGGAAAAGGAGAACATGCTGGTAGCCAGATATTTCAACCTCTCCCACAGAGTTTCTTTTCCTACTATGCCAGAGACAAATCCCATCAAATGGCTTTTAATTTGGACGAGTTCAAAATGTGGTTTTGCTAAGAGTCAGTAGTGGATATTTTATCCCACAGAAGGCTGTTTGTTGAGGATATCAAAGAATGTCTTTTCAACAACCAGAAGGTCCGTATTCACTAACAAAATGGTTTAGCCAATCTGGAGCTGCTAAACTTTTAAAATTTAGACAATTTCTTCAGAAAAAGACTATGGAGTTTCACAAGAATGGTTGGTATATACAGACCCAGGACTTTAACGTTATGACAACCATTACCAACCTTTCAGGGGCTATTCATAACCGTGTATAAAGATCGGGGTCCGTATCCAACAACAGTTTTAAACTTCTTCCTAAGTGTTATTCAGTTTTGATGTAGAGCGGGGGTGTCGGTAGGATTTTTTCAGTTTTTTAGGTGTCAGCATCGATATTAACTTGATTGAGAGTTTATCCTTTTTGGTCGAATTTAATACCAATGAGCGGCGCTATGGCAAAAAAAGGGGGTTTAACCCTTTACCGCACAATCCCGAGTTTTAACGACCCTTAGAAAGAGGCCTTTTGAAAACATTGTGGGAAAAGGAGAAAATGCTGGTAACCAGCATTTTCTCATTTTCCCACAATGTTTTCTATCCTTCCCAAAAATGATTTTAATTTTTGGGTCAGATTTATTTTGTCGTCTGCAAACACTTTCAATTTGGACCAGACTAAAATTTTGTCGTTTGGTAAAGAGTTAACCCTTTCCCAAACAAGCCCTGGTTTTCACGTGTCTGCAGTACAAGTCTTTTGAAAACACTGTGGGAAAAGGAGAAATTGCTCGTAACGAGCAATTTCTCCCTTTCCCACAGTGTTTTCTACCCTTTTTGAGAACTTTCTGCCATTTTCATCAAATTTAAAATTGTCGTCTGCAAACTCTTTCAATTTGGACCAGTCCAAAATTTGTCGTTTGGGAAAGGGTTAATGCATCTTGGTGATGTATTATACGAAGATAGTCATCACGTCAATGTGGGCCAAAGATCCATTTTGTGTAACAACCGACTGAATCGTGAGATAGAATTATCCTGCAGGAAAAAATACGAATAGCGAAGGTTTCGACCCATATCAGCCTGTGCCGACTGCGCAGGCTGACATGGGTTGATACTTTTTGCAGATGAATTTAGCCCCATTTTCACAGAGCATGTCTGAAATAAATCCAATAATAATAATAAAAAAAAAAGTATTTCAAAGAACTTTTCGCTGGGGACGTCTGTACATCTCAACATTGCAGAAAGTGTGGAATAAAGCTAAGATTGCACAGAATCTGTCCACAAAAGTGCATTAAATCGCACTAATTAAAGCATATACAAGAAAATATTGATGCTGAACATCAATGGCGCCGCAAACTAGTTGTTTCTGTAACAGGGCACAATGCATTGGGTTATTTCCTAATACGCATCTCTTGCACAATCTTCGTAGAGGTCCAAGTGGTGATACTGTATTTAAACTCTGGGCCATCTGGTTTTTGACAAGATTTTTAAATTTCATATCATTAAAGGCTATTTGCAAACTTCTTATCCATTGGACTGGGCCATTTCTTTATGCACAGGACATCATTTGGACACAATTGGTAGATAGAAATGTTAGAGCTGTTGCCTTTCTGATATTTGATAGAAGATTTTGAAAAGTGTGCAACAAATATGGCTATGCGCAAATTTGTGACATCTGGGTGGAGGTGAGCATATGGCAACTTTTGACCCGAAGGCCACCATTTGAACATACTAGTACTTGGTAGAGGTCATTGTAGCGATACTACACATGAAATATCAAAACTCTCGACCGTCTGATTTTGAACAGAAAGATTTTACATTAACGAAAGAAAAGTCTGTTATCGGATTGTGCTAAATCTGACACTCCAACACATATGTCTGGTATCATGCAACAACTCTTTATTATAGATATAATAAAGACTTGAATGAAGTCCTTATATCTATATAGACTAGAGGGGTTGTATGATACCAGTCATGTTAGGCGCTCCAATATTGATTTACGGATGTTTCGGTAACAGTCGAGTTCGATAAATTGGACTTATAGAGTAAATTGATTGGATATTTCGGTAACAAGGCAGTAATATAGTGCCGTGACGTTTTTCACACCCATGGCTTCTGTTTGTGCAAACGTTTTTTCTTTTAATTTGCAATTCTCACTCGTTTTCTGACGTAAATATATTCGTTGTTCTTTCCATGCTGTATAAATAAATACCTGAAATTAGTAAATTTTGATCATCATATCTTATTTTCGTTTTTCACCCATAGCTGATTCATGTAATGAATAATATACGATCCCTGATAAAACCCAGCCCTAAGCTTGTACCCGTATTACTTAATCGTCCTACAGATAACAGACTCCAACTTTAAGCCAATCCTCAAGTTTTTTAAAAATGTTTTATTAAAAATGACGCTATTCTTGTCAACGTTTTCTGTGTGAAAAATAATTTCTTCCGGAAACAAATTGGTCAACTTCCAAACCAGCCATTTACCCTCAGAACACCTTTCACTCTTGTTTTCCTTGCGACCGATTCAGACAAAGATCAAACTGCAAAGCAAAAAGAAAAAAAAAAAAAAAAAAAAAAAGGAGTCTGATCGTTGGTTTACGCTGCCAGCTTTTCTAAGACATTATGAGGAAGGACAACTTTGCTTTGAAATAGCTAATATTAGACCAGGGATCGTATATTGTAATATATATATTGTTCTGTTTCTAAAATGAAAATAGCCTTTACTTTTTTCGATGCTCTCAGGGTTAAAATTATGGATAATTAACGTGAATTCAGAAATAAAGATAATACATTTGAAACATTGTGGCAAATGAAGAGAGGGAGTGAGAGATAGAGAGAGAGGCCTTGACAATAATGCTTTCGTGCATACTTCTTGTGATTTTGACCATGAACATTTGTGCCCATCTAAAAGATATCTGTTCTGTATTGTTCCTCTCCATTTTCCACACAGTTTTCAAATCTGGTCTGGTGCACAAAAATCGGCGTCTGCGGGTTTTAAAGTGCGTTCATCAATACAACACTGCATAAAAAAATCATATGCGTACTATTTGAGAGCGAAGGGTTGGTTGGTTGGTTATTTCCGTTTATTTATCGTCGCTACCGGTTGCCCATCTGAGCGACGCCCCCAGAAGACGGTTAGTTGTTACGGGGGATAGTGCAAGGATACAGGTCGAAACTACTGAGAGCTTCGCCTGGTTCTTTAACGTGCTCGGCGTATAGCACTGTCACACTGGACCTCGGTTTAATGTCTCATCCGAAAGACTATTAGTAATTTTTTTAGTTGGCCAGCCGGGGATACGAACCCACAATCTGTAGGACATTGTGTTCACGAGTCCTACGCTCTACCTACTGAGCTATATCGGCTGGTGAGAGCGAAGGGAGTACTGTATATTGTATATAGACGCGTTTACAGCCTGTTTTCACACCTCCCATTGCCAACAAGATAAAGAAGTTTCCCGTAGATCTTAAAGATTAACCCCGGTTTATGAAAACCTGAAACACCAATGGACAAGAGGAAACTCGCAGATCAGACTGCATGTAAAAGTTATGGGGATTGGGCATGTTTAGATCATACACTGCTCGTGCAGTTTGAAAAAAGTATTTGTCAAAAAAAGTATTTGCTACTATCTATCTCTCGCGCTCACTCTCTTCTTTTGCCACAATATTTTACCTGTATTACCTGTGTATCTGAACTAAATTTAACTATCCATAATTTTAAATCTAAGAGCGTCGAATAAACCCAACGGTCATTTTCATTCTAGATATAAAACCTATTTTTAGCAGTGTCAAGGTTTTCTTGTTCAGAATGTCTTGCAAAATTGACAAATGAAGATCAAAGATCAAACTCCGTGTTTGGTGTACTCTGATCTCGATCTGCACCGGCCGCAATGGCAACAGCAGTAATGACAGACGCTCTAAGGGTTAATGGCTGGTTTGGAAGTCTTTCAATAAGAAAATATTTTCACATTGAAAGGATCATAAAGCATTGATTTAAAAGGAGATACAAAGTGTTTCAAGTTTAGGATTGGGTGTTGTTATTCGTTACCTCAACTTTGATTCGGGTATCATTTTACGTACAGCATGACAGTAGAAACATAACAAAAATATTATGTCTTAAAGTGTGTGGAAGAAAAAAGAGAAACATTGAACGAATCAGAACCAAGACTTTATTTGGTGTGAAAAACGTCACGGTGCATTACCACTATATAATTACCTTGTTACCGAAACATCCAATCGATTTACTCTATAAGTCCAATTTACCGAACTCGTCTGTTACCGAAACATCTGTCACCCCCCCCCCCCCCCCAACATTGACCTAGTTACAGTTAGCTGGTCTTAAAAACACGATCGCGAAAGGAAAACAATATTTCTACAATCCATACAATACTAGAACAAAAATATAAGTGGGGTCACAAGTACCACATAGGGTACTCTAGGGTCAAAGAGCTTGAAAATGCCTCTTAACCTTTTCCAGCGTAAGATATTTAAAATGGTGGCTTCGAAAATTTGTGACAGATAATTTTTGATCACGTGAGTTATTATTCGAAATGCATTTTTTATTTTTCGAAAGGAAAATGTTGATATGTTTACGATCCGTGTTTTTATCCATCTAACAATGAAAGTGCAATAAAAAAAAAAAAAAAAAAATCCCCACAAATAAATAAAAAGTTATTATGGACCCCGATCTGGTAGTCAAAGTACAGTAGATATAGGTGGATGTTAAAACAAAGCATGGACCAGTTCAATATGGCTGCCTCCATAGCCACTTTACAAAACCGAATAAAAATATAGTGCCGCCGCTCATGCGGCGCCACAATAATCCTAATAACCTTCTCTATTCTAATAGTTCTATTCCAATAACCTTTTCTATTTTTAGCTCCGAAACGACCGAAAATACCTTCGTACTATTCCGTACACACGGAGGCGAATATTTTGAACCGGAACTACACCTCGGACTACCACGAATGGTTTGACGGAGTTAACAACCGATCTGCAGTGCATACCACCACTGCTAACTTGAAAACACAAGAAATCTACAGTTTTAGTACTAACGAACTATTCCATATCAACAGGGACACAGGTACGCATTGATTGATTGATTTTATGGTGTTTAACGCCGTTTTCAACATTGTTTCAGTTATATTATTTCAGTTATATTGCAGCGGCCAGTGCACAGGTCTTTCTGTGCTTTCCCGGGATTTCTTTTACCCTACTTGGCACGATATTCTTTCCAAGCCACTGACAGCTTGCCCCACATAACAATCTTCGAAACTTTGATCAGTGGTAAGAGAGGAATAAAGCCTCGGAAAGAAATTGACCGAGTTTGCACAGGTACGGGACACAGAGCTCAGTCATTGATCTTATAAAAATCTACCGAAGTGTAGTTCTCGATAAATAGCGCTACAAAATAAAACGTAACACAGTATGTAGTTCGTAATCATGCACTTTAGAAATGAGCCATGCTCTGTGAAATGGGGTTTAATACATTTATAAAAAAAGCATCGACCCAAGTCTGAACTGAGTCGAAAATTTTCGCTATTGGTCAATTTTCTGCATCTTGATCCTTTCAGCGCCATAGGTGAAAACATTGGTTTTTTGCGGACAGCACAGATCCAGATCAGACTGCACAGAACGTGCAGTCTGATCTTGATCTATGCTGTCCGCTTGTTTAGTCAGGCCTATGCTATAAAAATCGGTCTGACTTTCACTTGATTGTCTTTGCAGCTGTCAATTTAGGTCGAGTTTATTTATTGGCGCAGAAAGAGTTAAAGGACCATTCTTCTGCACACTTCAGTCTGTTGTTAGACAAAGTGAATTTTATTAAGCCATAATTACAAGAAGCCATTCTTGAAATGATGCTGCACGGAGATGCATTAAGCCACGTTTTGCCAGAGCGCCGCTCAAATTTTTAATTACTCAGCACTCAGGTATTCAACACAACAGAAATATATCTTAACTACAGAATCCTTTTCCGCCATCCACTTTTCGACCTACGAGGAACTCGAAAAGTAGAAATTAGGCACACTAACTTCCACTTTTCTAGCAAAAAAGTTACCTCGAAAAGTCGAAAAGTTGAAGTTTTTGACCTGACAATTGTCAAAAAACTTTCGACTTTTCGACCTCACGTTTGTTTAGAAAAGTAGAAATTAGGAAGTACTAACTTCAACTTTTCGCGTTAAACTGCTAGGTCGAAAAGTAGAAAAGTGGAAGTTTTTCACATGACAATTGTCAATAAAACTTCCACTTTTCGACCTAGAAAAGTCGAGAAGTCGAAAAGTCGAAATTAGCCGATTAAAACTTCCACTTTTCTAGTTAGGACTAATTTTTCGTAGGATAAATTGGCCGCGGGACCGGTGACACAGGAATTTTTACCCTAAACTGGCAGCCTGTTATCGATCTTTATTTTATGGTCTATCGGACGGCTACAGGAGATACAACGGGTACCAGTTTATTTTTACCCCTACACCGGCTCCAACATTATTCGGTGCCGATAAACAAACGTCCCTTGATAATCAGTCCTAACTAGAAAAGTGGAAGTTTTAATCGGCTAATTTCGACTTTTCAACTTTTCGACTTTTCGACTTTTCAACTTTTCGACTTTTCTAGATCGAAAAGTGGAAGTTTTATTGACAATTGTCATGTGAAAAACTTCCACTTTTCTACTTTTCGACCTAGCAGCTTAACGCGAAAAGTTGAAGTTAGTACTTCCTAATTTCTACTTTTCTAGACAAACGTGAGGTCGAAAAGTCGAAAGTTTTTTGACAATTGTCAGGTCAAAAACTTCAACTTTTCGACTTTTCGAGATAACTTTTTTGCTAGAAAAGTGGAAGTTAGTGTGCCTAATTTCTACTTTTCGAGTTCCTCGTAGGTCGAAAAGTGGATGGCGGAAACAAGATTCCGTACTTAACACGTTACTCTCATTCCTCACCAAACATATCTACCGTAACACAGTGCTAAGCCATTCTGCACCAAAGAAATCTACCGTGACACAGTGCTTAGAAAAGACTGCAACAAATGATTACGCGTATCGTGAGGATTACAAATTTCGACTCTGTCAGCCAAGGGTGAATAGAGTAACGTAGTAATCATCACCCTTGGCTAGCGAAGATGTTTTCGAGGAGGACGGTAGCCATTACGACAGGATTTATTCCTCTCTCACCGATGAACTTTGTTTTGATATTGTTCACGTGGGAAAGGGGCCTATAGTTTGGAAAAAGTGTTGAGTAAATTACTGGAAAAAAAATATACTGGCTATGCATAGCTAGATGGTTTTGCTACCATGATATAGCCGGAAACAGAGTAAAACACCAAACACACGTATGTAATGAAACCTTTTAGTCCCAATTATATAGGCCAAGGGTGAATAGAGCAACGTAGTAATCATCACCCTTGGCTAGCGAAGATGTTTTCGAGGAGGACGGTAGCCATTACGACAGGATTTATTCCTCTCTCACCGATGAACTTTGTTTTGATATTGTTCACGTGGGAAAGGGGCCTATAGTTTGGAAAAAGTGTTGAGTAAATTACTGGAAAAAGAAAATATACTGGCTATGCATAGCTAGATGGTTTTGCTACCATGATATAGCCGAAAACAGAGTAAAACACTAAACACACGTATGTAATGAAACCTTTTAGTCCCAATTATATAGTCCATGCTCTGAAAAAGGGGTTTAATGCATCTCTGTGATGCATGATACCAAGAAAGTCATCACAGTATTACGGATCCATGGAATTCATTTTGTCGAAGAACCGACAGAATCATTAGGTACACTTGTTTTTTGACATATAGAAAATTTACAAAACAAAATGTTTCGACGCAGGTAAACCTGCGCAAACTGCGGAGGGCTGACCTAGGTCGACACTTTTTGCAGATTCATTAAACCACCTTTTCACAGAGAATTGCTCACATATACTCGACCTATATTGACGGCTGAAAATGGAATCCACTGAAATTCAGAAAGATTTTCTTATTGAACTGACTATACAAGTGGACAGCATAGATTCAAGACCACGTTCTTCCAGTCTGATCTTGATTGACAGGGTTAAAAACATTGAGCTTTGATTAGACTCTTTCGCCCGAAATTTCGTTTTTTGATGACAAAATTTCGTGTGAGGATATCTTTGACTAATGCAGGATAGTAAAAAAAAAAAAACCATGAAAGGGACTATTTAGATTTTATTCTGTTTAGAAAAAAAATATTGTAAAATACCGGTAGAAACAATAGTTAGATTATACTTGTATTTGCAGTCGTATAAACTGTACGGTTATATTCAATAAAAATGGGCAATTTCGGGCGTTTCAGTAACGGGAAGGTCATTTTGCAATCGATAACCATTTTTACTTCATCAGATATGACGTCATCGTACTGATTTGAATACGAATCTTCGTAATCGACACGTGTTATTGATCATGTGACATTTCCACAAGTCTGCGAAACGCTGGCACAAAATCTAAAAATACCTTACGAGGCTTCGTGGCCCATTAAAGAAATACAATCGAAAAATCATGTTTGTTGCTTTTGTCTTACTTCTTTACTGGTGATTTACCGCCTACTGGCTTTCTTAATTCAGTGACAAATCATTTTTAAAGTCTGACGAGGTTATAAAGATTTAAAAAGCTCACTTTTAACATTATGTTAAGCTGTTGAACATAAAAAAGCTAATGATTTCTATGTATTTTTTCTCGTTTTGTTGTTACATGGACCACGTGAATTGTTGTTGTACTTTACATAACAATCCTTCGTTCAACGACCCTGAAGTAGAGGGCCTTTGAAAGCATTGTGGGAAAAGGAGAAAATGCTGGTAATCAGCATTTTCTCCTTTTTCCACCACGTTTTTTACCATCTGAAAGAGGAGGACCATCATTTAAGCCCATGTGATTAGTTGTTTGCAAATTTTTTGAAAATGGATAAGTCTTAAATTGTTACCGTTTTGGTAAAAAGTTAATTATCGTTGATAATACATTTATATTTAAAGGCACTTGTACACTTGAAACCCTCTCTACCGCTCCTACACTTTGGTTGTTCGGAAAGCCGGATGCTAGCGGGAAACCCCGAATCTTCACGGCAGCCGGCTCGTTACATTTTGGGGACAATCCGGAACGCCATATCAACAAAACAATGGTCCGCGGAATTCGGTGCGATCTCTGGAGATCCTGTCAGTATTGGAAAGAACTAAACTCTACAATGATTCTAGACTGGTACTTTGCCGGTAAGTTTTTTCTTGCAGGATTATAGGCTGGTATTTTATCGGTATTTTTTTGAGTGGGATTCTAGATTGGTACCTTGCTGGTAAGTTTCTTTTTTTTTTTATTCTAGACCGGTGTTTTACCTGGAACCCTAGATTGGCATTTTCCGGTAAGTATATCGATTGTCGGATTCTAGACCAGTGCTTTGCCGGTAAGATATTGCCTACGGAGCTCTAGTCTGATACTTTGTTGATACTTTTGAAATCTAGACTGGTACTTTGTTGGTTGGGATTCTAGACTGGTATTTTCCGGTAAGATTTTTCTTGTGGGATTCTAGAGTAGTACTTTGCCGGGTTGCTATTTCTTGTTGTATTCTAAATTTTTTTTTTGTCAGGAAGGTATGTATTTCTTGCCGGATTCTTAATAGGCAATTAGCTGGTAATTTATTGCTTGTCGAATCCTAGAGCGGCATTTTCCGGTAAGTATATAGATTGTCGAATTCTAGATTGATGCTTTGCCGGTAGATATATCTTACGGACTTCTAGACTGATACTTTGTTGATTCTTTTGGAATCTAGACTAGTACTCTGCTGGTAAGTTTTTTTTTTTTTTCGTTGGGATTCTATACTTGTTTTTTTTTTCCGGTAAGGCTGAGATTCTAGAGAGATTCTAGAGTATTACTTTGCCGGTATGTTGTTGCTTGTGGTATTCTAAAATGGTATTTTGTCAAGAAGGTATGTATTTCATGCTGGATTCTTGACAGGCAATTTGCGGGTAACTTACAGGTTAGGATATAGACTAGTATTTTGCCTGTAACTTTGTTGGTCGCTGGGATTCTAGACGGCTGCTTTGTCGGTAAGTTATTGGTTTTGAGGATCTAGGTAGGTATGTTATTGCTTGTTGAATTATAGAATTGTACTTAGTCGGTCAGTTATTGCTTGTGGAATTATAGACTCGTACTTTATTGGTCAATTATTGCTTTTGGGATTCTAGACTGCTACTTTGCTAGAAAGTTATTGTTTATGAGATTCTAGACTGGAACTTAACCATTTAGTCATCGATGGTGATCTTTCAGATCGGCATTTTTCTTATGACTTATTGCTTGTGGTATTTTTGACTGATTCTTTGACTGATACTTGATATCAACTAATTTGAAATTTGAATTAATATGGCTCAGTTTACTATCAAATGACTTTTCCTAACCTTTTGATGAGGTGTTTCAGATTTCAGAATGGATGGTTCAAAATCACCAAAGTCTGACCTATGCATCAAAGATGAAATAACTGATCATAGGTGGTAATTCACCTTGTTATCTATCGGTAAATATTGGAATTTCTCGACTGGAAATTTAGTTCATGGACTCGATCTGTATTCTCCAAAAATTATATGTACAAACAAAATATTGTGTATATTTTTTTTAGATCCTCTATGGCAAACGTCTAACCTTAAAGCGCAAGTTCCAGTTCGAGCTCATGTCTACGGTAAAACTTGGACCAACCATAAACCCAGATCATTTGACCATATATACGAGTTTGCGGACTTTGAGGAGACACCTGATAGTGACCTCGCTTCTCGGTTTGAGGTAACAACTTAACCCTTTACAACAAAGTCCCAGCTTTAAATGACCCCGAGGAAGAAACCTTATGAAAACGTTGATGTGAACGGAGAAAATGCTGGTAACCAGCATTCTCTCCTTTTCCCAAAATGTTTCCTAACCTTTCAAATATAAATTTTAATATTTTGAGTCGCATGGCGCATATCATTTTCCGCAATAAGGATTGATTTTTCATCATTTGGTTTAGCTGTAGAAGTTAGCTTTTGACTTACTTCTTTTCCAAACAAACCAGAGGTTTAATGATCCCAACAAAGAGGGCTTTTAAAAACATTGTGGGGAAAGGAGAAAAAGCTGCTTTTCGGCACTTTCCCATATTCACACAATTTTTAAACCCTTTCTGATACAAGTCCTATTATTTTTTCCACATTTAATTTGCCGTCTGCTAAAGCTTTCAATTTCGACAAAGCTAAAAAGTAAATTTGCTTGTATCACCCATGTGGTCATGTTTATTCTGTTGGTATCTTCAATCCTTTTGCAGGCCTGTTTAAGGCGCAAAGGTATCTTCTGCTAATCGATTATTCACACCCTAGCAAATTGATATGGTGGGGGATAGTCCTTTTCTTGTTCCATTTGGTAATTCAGCGTTTTTATGCGTGACCCTATGCGTGACACTCGCTGTATTGTGTCAATGAAAAGTTTTTCTGATGAGTTGCTAAGTCTCTATTAATTTGTACTGTTAAATAAATCTTAAGTGCAATGTATTAATTTTTGTCACAATGCTACTAAAAACTTTATATAGCAGACATATTAAAATCTCAATTCTTCCTGTAATGGGTCAAAGATAAAGAGCCTCACATTTCCGTATTAAGCTTTACACGTAATAAAAAAGCCTTCGTCATAAGGTTTTCAAAAGTGATAAATTGCACGAATATAAATGTGTATTTTCATAGTTATTAGTCTTTGAATGTGTATTTTGTTTTCAAACATTGTAAACTGTCGGAACAAGAAAAAGCCTTTTTAATTCTGAAATGGGTTTATCAAGGAACATGGGTATTAGTTCAGATGCAATTAATGTTAGTCTTTTATGCAGTGCACAACCTTGTCAAAACTTTAGTCAGATCAACTTTGTTTAATGATACAAAACATTGCAGAAAATAAGATTCATAGTTTTTAAAGCACTCTCACCTTTTAAGATACTTAATTGTAATGTCCACTTAATCACTTAAAATAATTTTTTCTTCAATATTTGTGTATTGAAATATGTCATATATAATGCATGCTTTGTAATTAATTGTCATGACCATTGAGCTTGTATGCTTATATGGCGTGCAACACACGAAAAGGGGCCTTCGAACAATTGCGTAAAGTGTTATCCCGGATCAGCCTGCGCAGTCCGCGCAGACTAATCCGGGAAAGCACTTTACGACTACATTTTTTCATACAGTAGACTTTCGTGAGATAGAAAATCGCACAAAAACGGGAAGTGTCGTCTCGGATTAGTTACAGAGTGCACAGGCTGATCTGGGACGGTTGGTTGGTTATTTCCGTTTATTTATCGTCGCTACCGGTTGCCCATCTGAGCGACGCCCCCAGAAGACGGTTAGTTGTTACGGGGGATAGTGCAAGGATACAGGTCGAAACTACTGAGAGCTTCGCCTGGTTCTTTAACGTGCTCGGCGTATAGCACCGTCACACTGGACCTCGGTTTAATGTCTCATCCGAAAGACTATTAGTAATTTTTAGTTGGCCAGCCGGGGATACGAACCCACAATCTGTAGGACATTGTGTTCACAAGTCCTACGCTCTACCTACTGAGCTATATCGGCTGGTAAATTGATCTGGGACGACAGACTTTAACGCATTTGTCCGAAGGCCCTTTTTCGTGTTTTGCACGCCAATTATGTCAAATAAAATGTCTGTTCTGTTCTGTTCCTATAACCTGATGAAAGCATCCTTGTCCAACAATATGCAAACGTGAGGAAAAAGATGCAATTGCTAGAGCGGTTACTTCTCTATATTTTGTCTTCATACTGACTCACAGAGAGCTTCGATATTCATATTGTAGTACCTCTTACGCCGTCTTTTTTTTAACCCTTTACCACATAATCCCGACTTTTAACGACCCTGAGGGAGAAGCCTTTTGAAAACATTGTGGGAAAAGGAGAAAATGCTGGTAACCAGCATTTTCTCCTTTTCCCCACAATATTTTCTACTCTATCAAGGACAAGTTTTGTCATTTGAGCCACCTTTAATTTGTCGTCTTCAAATGCTTTCAATTTGGACTAGTCAAAATTTTTGTCGTTTGGTAAAGAGTTAAACTGTCTGATTAACTTTGGTTTGGACCTGTGATATAATATTGAGGATGAAAAAAAAAAAATCGGCATATTGAAAGAGCAGGAATATTAACAATATTCACAATATACTTCTAAGATCGCCAATCTTGCTACTTCCTAAACATATGAGCCATGCTATATGAAAAGGGGGCTTAATACATCTGCGCAGGCTAACCTGGGCTGAAACTTTTCGCTATTGGTCAATTTTCTGTATGTCAAAGGACCAGTCTACCCCTTGATTAACCCTTTCCCAAACAAGCCCTGGTTTTCACGTGTCTGCAGTACAAGTCCTTTGAAAACACTGTGGGAAAAGGAGAAATTGCTCGTAACGAGCAATTTCTCCTTTTCCCACAGTGTTTTCTACCCTTTTTGATAACTTTCTGTCATTTTCATCAAATTTAAAATTGTGGTCTGCAAACTCGTTCAATTTGGACCAGTCCAAAATTTGTCGCTTGGGAAAGGGTTAAGTCGATTGTTTAAAAAAAGATGATATTATAGATCCATAAGTACGTGGTGGCTTTCTTGGTCCCATTGATCACGGAGATGCATTAAGTGCCCTTTTGCCAGAGCATGGCCCATATATCACTGTATTCTTTTCGCTCCAGTATTGCCTAGGATTCTTCTTACGAGAGAGAGAGAGAGAGAGAGAGAGAGAGAGAGGGGGGAGCGATGACATAAGATCAGACTTTACCGCCTAATCTGATCTTAATTTTCCGTTTGACGGTCGACTTTAGTTTTCAAAGCAAAAACTGTTTCGGCGCCAAATATACATGTATAATATCGACATTATCGACTGCTGAAAATACAATTCACGGAAATTTAAAGAGCTTTTTATCTTATATGCTCGACTCAACAAGCGGACGGTATAGATCCAAGTTTAGACTGCACGTACTGTGCAGTCTGATCTTGATCTATGCCGTCCGCAAAAGCCCCCCCCCCTCCCCTCATTTTCGCCTTTTGGCGCTACAAAGGCACATAACGCTTACATAACGTTCCACTTTACAACACTTTAACAATTTCACAGACCCCGGATGGAGCTTACTGTCCAAAGCGAAAGAACACTAAACCGCTACCGACACCCGCATCGGCTTTCCACTTCACAGCGGAAATCTTGGTGACAGATTTACAGCTTATCACAAGAATTAAGGTAAGGACTACAGAGCAGTTATTCTAAAAGCGATAGAAATTGCCGTTGCAATGAGTTTGGTCTGTGTTACTGCTTAGTGATTCATTGAATGCTGTTTTAAGCTGCTTTCAACATTATTCCAGTCATATGACGGCAACGACTCACAATGCATGTACGATTAGTGGCCATATACACTTCATAACATTCCGAATCCCCATTGACTTACATATGTTCCAAATTTTACTTCTTAGTTTATTGCCGGATAAAAACAGTAGCTATTGTTATTAAACTTATATGAAAATAAAGCAAAACAAATATTACAGTAACTCTTTAGCACATGATCCTGATATTTAACGACGCTGAAACAGAAGGCTTTTGGAGGCACCGTGCGTAAAGGAGAAAATGCTGGTAACTAACATTTTCTCCTCCCCCCACAATGTTTTCTAACCTATCTAAGACAGAAATCATCATTTGAGCTACATTTAATTTGTCGTCTGCAAATGCTTTCAAGTTGGTTGAGTCCAATCTGTTGTCGTTTGGTAAAGAGTAAAAGACAGTTCTCTCCTAAAATACGTTTACCGAGGTACCTTTGCTACCTAAGGCTGACGTTCACATTTGAATAGAGCAATGTAGTGATCGTCACCCTTGGATATCAATGAATTGATTGTTCACCCTAGGAAAACAAAGTAGTGATCATCATCCTCGGATAGCAACAAATTTGCGTCACCCTTGGATAGCAAGGTAGTGATCGTCATTCTTGAATAGCAACTTAGTGATCGTCACCATAGCAAAGTAGTGATCATTGCCCTCTGATAGCAATGAGTGATCTTCAACATTTGATAGAAAGGTAGTGATCGTCACGCTTAGATAACAATGCAGGGATTGCCACCTTTGGATAGCAAGGTACTGGTCGTTACCCTTTGATAGCAAGGTAATGGTTGTCACCTTAGATGGCAACGTAGTGGTTGTCATCCTTGGATAACATCAGTTGATCGTCTCCCATGTGTAGCAACGTATTTGTCGTCACCTTGGATAGAAATGAAGTGATCGTCAACCATAGATAGCAACGAACTGATCGTCACCCGTTGATAGCGACGTACTTTATTGTCACCCTTGAAGAGTAAAGTAGTGATTGTCACCCTAGGATGGCAACGTAGTAATCATCATCCTTGGATTGCAACAAAGTGATCGTCACCCTTGAATAGCATGTTTATGTGGAAAAGCAATTAGTGGCTTTTTAAGAATGTTGTGCGAAGTACTGGCAAAAGGATTTGTAGGAGAGCATGGATAGATGCGCTGGCCTCTGCGTTATCATCGAACTCACGAATTTCAAAAATGGCACCAGACAGACAGACGGACGGACGGACGGACGGACGGAAGGAAGGAAGGAAGGAAGGAAGAAGGAAGGAAGGAAGGAAGGAAGGAACAATTTGAGGTTTACATTGTCCCATAGATGGAGCCAACTAATCTCGAGATTTGAACACGGATTCCCTAAGTATAGGTAGCTGTATCACAAGAGTACATTTATCATTTCAGGAATACTACGATTTTGACCTTAACCTTGTCCGATATGACCTTGTACCAGTGCTTGGTGGGCCTTTTGGGAACAACCCCCTGACCCAGGTCCATGACTTCAGTACAGGTACGTAAACAGTACAAAGACTTAAGCTATGCTCTGGCAAAAGGGGGTTTAATGCATCTCCGTGATGCATTGTTCCAAGCATTTCGTCTCATAATTATGGATACATAAAAAAGATTTTGCTTAAGAACTAACTGAATCATTTGGTAGAATGGTCCTTGGACATGCAAAAGATTTACAGACAGCCAAACGGTTTCGACGCATGTCAGCCTGCACGGACTGCGCAGGCTGACAGGGATCGATACTTTTTGCAGATGCATTAAATCCCCTTTTTAAATGAGCATGACTCATATTGTTGTTGTTATTTATGTTTTTTGTGGATATTTGGATTTGACATAAGTTTGTATTTGAGATACGGTAAATGGAATATTTCAACCGTCTGCATTTCTGTGTGCCCGGATCAGGGTCCGTATTCACCAACCATTCTTAAGGATGTTCTTCATCGCTATTCTCAAGAATTTTCTAAATTTTAAAATAACACAACTTCTGATTGGCTAAACCAAATGGTTTAGCCAATCAGAAGTTGCGTTACTTTCTATATCTAGAATTAGACTTAGAATGAAATTTAGTATGGTTGGTGAATACGGACCCAGGTCGAGTTGCGTGTGTAAAGAGGTGCGTATCCATGAGATCCTAGCCTAGTTGTAGTAAAACCTGAATAAGTAAGCTGTCGCCGAGACATGACCGAGTTAATTTTGAAATCGGCGTGAACACTATTCCGTCAATCAGTGACCACTACTGTTTACCAGGCAGCAAACCTTCAGACAAGACAATATGAAAAACATTTGCAAACAGCATATTAGTATTAACTCTTAACCTGCTAAATAAATGAAACGAAAATTTCCACTCAATAGAAAAAAAAAAAACCTACATATTGCGATTTCAAAGTTGATTTCACCGGAAAGAAAATACCACATCGGACAGTGTAGATCAAAGATCAGACTGCACGTTCTGTGCAGTCTGATCTTGATCTACACTGTCAGCAAAGGATCAGTAAGTCGCGCTTAGCAGCTTTAGGGTTAAATACAGCTTATATCTAAGGATTTCAATGAGACGTGTTAGAAATGGTTACCATCATTTTCTCCTTTTCCAACAACGTTTTCTACCCATTCGTAGACAAATCCCTTGATTTGAGTCACAATTTCACTGTTTTCATAAGCCTTCCTTACGACCGTTAATCCTTTACCGAAGAATTCCATGTCCTAAGGCTTTAAAAAAGAAGTGTGGGAGAAGGAGAAACTACTGGTTACCAGCATTTTCTTCTTTTCCCACAGTGGTTTCTCTCCTTTCAAAAACATATCCTACATTTAATTTGTCGAGAAGAAATGCTTTCGATTTGGACAGGTCTAAAATTATATCAACTGGTAAAGGGTTTAACCTTTTACCTGACGACAAAATTTTAGCCTTGTCCAAATTGAAAGCATTTGCAGACGACAATTTCAAGTTGGCTGAAATGGTGCAATTTTTCTATGATAGGGTAGAAAACATTGTGTGAAAAGGAGAAAATGCTGGTACCAGCATTTTCTCCTTTTCCCACTATGTTTTCAAAAAGACTTCTTTGTCAGGGTCATTTAAAGGCAGCATTGTGCGGTAAAAGTTTAAACACGGATTTATTGGTCAAGTCCCTTCGTCACATCATGATTTTTTCCAGGGATCGCTTACATAATCGATGATATAAAGGGAAACTGCACCGCCACAAACATCTCAAGTATTGGGTTCGATGCCCGAAAAGATGGCGCAACGAGCGTCAGGATCCGCACTTCGAAAGAGTTCTTCTATTTCGACAGAGCAGCCTATACCTATGAGGGAACGGTAGGATAACTAAACCGGACTTTTTTTATATTTTTAGATTGACTTTTTTTTTTATTTATTGATTTATGGTGTTTAACGAGTGTTTAACGACGTTTTCAACATTATTTCACTTATGTCGTGGCGGTCAGGGCACCTATCGATGCTTTTCTGCAGGTTCTATTACCAGTAGTTAGCACAATTTTCTACCTAAGCAACAGGCTGATTTCCCACATAACCATCGTGGAAACATTGATCAGTGGTGAAAGAGGAAATAATCCTGTCACAATGACTATCATCAGTCCTTAGAAAGAAATTTGCCAAAATGAGAATTAAAACCAGAGCCCCCTGTCCACAAGTCCTGGTTGAGCAAAAGACTTGTGAACGTTAAATCTCGGGACAGATAAGGGTGTGGGTTCGATCCCCCACGGCATGCTACCGAAAGTTATTAAAGAGTCTTTTGGATTACACGTTAAACGGAGGTCCCGTGTGACGGTGCTATACACTGGCACATTAAAGGACCAGGCGTCACTTAGGATGGGTTTCGTCCTGTATCTTGCACTTTTTCCATTAACAAAACTAACAGTCTCCAACAAGTGTCGCCCACATAGGTAACCAGTGGCGTCGATTAATAAAGGAAAATCAACCAACCAACACCCTACTGTCGTCTGCTACCTCGTTGTCGTCGTGCCAACAGTGTGACAATTTCTCAGATTCTGTCATTACAGAAAATATTTTCTTCAAACTTGGATTAGTTCTTATCATTTTACCCCACAATCCCATGTTTTAACGACACTTGGGAAGAAGCCTTTTGAAATATTGTGGGAAAAGAAGAAAATGCTGGTAACCTGCATTTTCTCCGTTTCCCATAATGTTCATGCTGGTAACCAGGATTTTCTCCGTTTCCCATAATGTTCTCTACATCCGTAGGACAAATTCCATAATTTGAGCCGCATTTGATTTGTTTTCAGCAAATTCTTCCAGTCTTTTTTGTCGTTTGGGAAAGGATTAACTATTAAATAGATGAGCCATAGTGGAAGGGCAGGTTACCCTTAAGATAGTAGCGACACAGTTATGCCCCTTTTTCACCTTAAAATTTTCTCTGAAAAACGGGCGCCATATGATGTATTTGTCTGTAATTTTCCGGATCGTGCTATGTTGTCGCGTGACGTGTTTACGGGCATACATGAATGCTGAGAATTTTCTCAGTGATATGACTGAAATAATGCTGAAAGCGGCGTAAAACACCATTCAATCATTAATATGTTTATGCTATTTTACCAGAAAACAGTACGAAATATCAAGACGGATGTATGGATCGCCCAGAGAAACGACTGGCCTCGCCCAAATTCACCTACCTCAACGTGGCAGTGGTATTTCGCAACGGTAAATATTGTAGCAGCATGTTGACACTGGCTAACGTAATGTTCAGTTATTATTGCCGGCAAAATTAATAAATTGTGTACCCTGAGCTTCGAAAGTTCCAAACGGCTCTTGTGATAAAAAAAAAAAAAGTTCCTACATTTTCCAAATCGCCATGCACTGACGTTACGCAATTCATTATGACGCAGCGAATCATAACTCACATGAATTTCCTATCAAACGACGCGCCATAGTTTTTCACCAATAAACGGTAAATACGCATTTGAAAGTATGCGAAATGGAAGATGAAAATCGTGATACTGGATTAGATGAAAAGATAGATTATAAAAGAAGAAATATTATTTAATAACTTCATCTATATATCAACATTTTTTTTTTTTAGATCTTCGCCTGAAAAAAATATTTTAGTTAAAATTCGCTGCGGGATAATAAATTGTATGACGTCAGCGAATGGGGGTCTGGAAAATGTAGAAGCTTTTCAATTTTTTTAGATCAGACCTATAGCTTAATCGAAAGAGCTGTTTGCAACTTTCGAAAGTCAAGATACACAAGAAAAATCATTTATAAACCCATCTGCAACGGTAACTAGGTTTATTTTTGCTTATTCGGTTAAACATTATCTCTGAAAGGAGACAGGAGTAAAAATTTTCTTTGTTTTCGTTGCACACCTTGTCTTATTACATATACAATAAATAGGCAGTCGCCAATGTACTATTTATAGTAATGGTGTCCGATAAGGAATATTTCATTATCCCGTGATAGACCGATGGAGAACAGTGGCTTATGGTCAGAGTATCGTTCATCTCGTATCAATAAAAGCCATTCCAGAGTAGCCGACTGTAAATAGTCAGAATTATTCAACACCCATTCTGTTTGATCATATTGGAAGTTTGTCAATTTACAAGTGACACAACATCGCCGTTGAGGTATAACAACAGAGTAATTTCATACTTTTTTTTGTTTTGATATGAAACTTATTTGGTGTTAATGCATTGGACTTATGTAAATGTTCAAGTGTCAGAATTTCGTCGTTGAAGTTTTTAAACGGTAGACTGTTATTCCCGACGTTTTTTTTTTTTTATTTTGTCTTTAGCCAGAGTACGTACAAAACATCCCAGATCAGTTACAGTTTGGTCTGCCAGTTAGATTGAATCTACAGTCTTCGGTAAGTATCTTATCTGTTATAAAAAAAACATAAAATTCTAACATGACACGTGAATTTGGCTTTATAAACAGAGTACAACGGAAGCGTGGTAAAGTCGACATCTTTCTATTAACCCTTACCCTGCTGAATTACTAACATAAAAATTTCAAGCCGATAGTGAAAACCCGAATAATGCTAGTCCAAGCTTATTTTTTGGAGAAAAATATCTCCTTAACGGACAGTGTATATCCAAGATCAGACTGCATGTTTTGTGCAGTTTGATCTTGATCTACACTGTCCGCAAAAGGTCAGTGAGTCGCACTTAGTAGCTTAAGGGTTAAGCTTGCTTCCTGATTTGATTCGCTATAATATTCATCCGTCGTTATTATAAAAAATGAAATAAACTTTTTATCAACTTTACCGTTTTTTTTTTTTATTTTCTTACAATTTTCGAATAAACTGTCAATAATTGCGACATTTTGTTGTTAAGTTTTGTAGGTATATACTGAAAGGAATAATACGTTGTACTAAACTCATTGAGCTTTTTTTTGCTTCTTGCTGCATAAAGAATTTGAAATTTTGCTGGACTTTCGATCTAGTGAGATGTCAAATTTTCCATGTTACTCGGCTCGAAGTAAAAACAATCCCAAGGAAGGTTGAAATTCTTTATATAATATCTACAGTTTTTACATCATTTGACCCTTGCATTTAATTTTTTTACCAAACGAAAAATGTTGGACTCGACCAAATTTACAGCATTTCCAGACAACTGATTTCTGTATTTGATAGGGTAGAAAACATTGTAGGAAAAGGAAAAAATGCTGGTAACCAGCATTTTATCCTTTTCCGACATTGTTTTCAAAAAGCCTTCTATTTCAGGGACGTAAAGACTAGGGATTGTGCGGTAAAAGGTTAATAGAGAATGAAAATCTATTTCAGGACGGGAATTATATCTACAATATTTATGACTACGACGAACAAAGACCCAGCATCTGGTCGTATGACATAAGCCGATGCTACAACTATACAGAAAGACGAGATTTTTCCATCAGCCTTAAAGGTATCGCTTTACTTTAAGTCGACAATCCACGTCAGCACACTCGGTAGCATACGAATCCCCGGGTTGGCGAATTTCTTTCCGAGGATTGATGATAGTCATTGCAACATAATACATTCCTTTCTCAACGTGGGTTATTGTATTATGTGGGAAAGCAGTGAGTGGCTTGGGAAAAATATTGTGCGAAGTAATGGTAACAAGAAACTATAACAAAGCACTGCTGGTTACACTGACTGCCTTGATATAACTGAACTGAAATGTTGAAAACGGCGTTAAACACCAAATAAACCTTTATATTCGATTTGGTTTTTAAAGAGATTAATTCTATTTCGTCCATTAGATCAAGGATAACTGAAACGAAAGCCATTGCTTATAAAACCCTTCTTCTTTGTGAAAAAGTCAGCACAGCAAATAATTTCAACGTGAAATACCGGTAGTTGTTATCCAATACACACATAAGTAATATCTGCAATTTTTGAACTTTTCTTTCTTACTTCTCATTCATTTCGTCTTCGTTTTAGTGTTTAAGGCACAGATAAACCTTTAGGTTTGCGCATCGAGTCAGTTGAGAATCGAGTTAATTAAGCATACAGATAGGTAAGCATAGGTCGTGTGAACATAAAGTCAGTTGAACATGAAGTCGATAAAGCATAAAGTCAGCTGAGCTTGAATCTTGTTGCGCATAATGTCAGCCAAGCATGAGCCTAAGTTATAAACAGGTTTTTACATAGAATTTTTTTTTCAGGAAACTACCAGAATGTGGTCAGTACAAATCTAGAACTGTTTAAATATGCTACAATACGAGCTATAACAAAGGCCGGGTCCTCAGGGGCGACAATCCTCACACCGTTAAGAATTAACAACATTCAGGTATAATTACATTTATTTCCCCTCGATAAGTGAAATATTTAGTCTGGTGCATTATCATTTCTGTCGTGGTGAGATCAGAGAACGGGACACAGAATGTTTGAGCCATGTTCTGGCAAAATAGAACCGGTTCAACACATCTTCATGATGCACTATTCCAAGCAAGTCATCACATAATTATAGATCCATGAAATCTATTTTGTCAAACAACCAGCTGAATCATGAGGTAAATTGCTCCTTGAACATGCAGACAATATACCAAAAGCAAAAGGTTTCGCCAAGATGAAAAGATAGGAACTGTACATTGAGAGTTGTAGTCCAGCAATCACTAGCTGATATTGGGAAAATGATACTTGTGATCACCAGTCCGATAGAGTTATCTCCCTTTCATCCTTTTTTTTCATATTTGGCTAGAAAATGAACAGGTCTCGCGGGACAACGCGATATCACTAGGACAGATACGATGCTCGTAACGTAGATAAAACATTAACTTACCCATAACGAGAATAACATAAATAAAAGCCTGACTATACCTATGAAGTCTATACCTGTTGCCATTGATCTTTGTTATAGCATGATCCCGGTATTTGGTCTACTCGGCTATAACTTAAATCTTTTCGCTAATGGAAATACGAAGTATCTGTATGTTGTGCAGCTTCATTGCCAACAGTATCAGCCAACACGATACTTTTTATTTCCATTGGTGGAACTCTTCAAGTTAAAGACACGTTTAGACCTACAACAGGTACCGCATGTATTCACAAATCATTGACATCATATATAAAATACAATCAAAAGCTGCCATCAGTACTAACGGATGCACATTTCATTGCGATGCAGTGTCAAATAAGTATATCATTTTCATTTTTCATTTTCTTTTCCCTTGACGGGTTAGTAAACGATTTGGCTACGTTACGGGGACCGTATAGGTTCCGATAATATCGTGCTGTCTCGCGAGACGTGTTTATTTTCTTACTCTATATGCACAAGACTGCTCGAAGACAGATAATTCTATCGGACTGACGATAATAAGTATTTCAGCGACACGATTCTTATAGCTTTCAGAATAACCACCTACTAAGAAAAGCAAATAAGACAGGCTTCCTGCAAAATGTTGGGGAGCTTGTGCACGTATATCAGTTGAGTATGGAGCGTTTCTTTTGAAATGTTCGATGCATCTATCTGTATATATCAGGTGCCGGAGCTAGGCGCTTTCATCATACTTGTTTAGTTTGTCCTATCTGCTTTTTGGTTGCAACTTGCCGGCCGGAGCAGTATATTCCGCTAGCAGATATTAGCCATACTGCGGGAAAAAGGGGGTTTAATGCATTTCCGTGATGCATTTTACCAAGCAAGTCTTCACACAATCATGGATGCATAAAAACTTTTTTGTCAAAAAACCGACTGAATCGTGGGGTAGAATAGTCCTTTGACATGCAGAATATTTACAAATAGTAAAAGAGTTTCGACTCATGTCAGCCTGCGCGGACTGCGCAGGCTGACATGAATCGATACTTTTAACAGATGCATTAAACTGCATTTTCACAGAGCATGACTCATAAATCCTTGGACAGAAATATTAAATAAGGTCAAGATTTTCTCTGGTTCGTTTTCTTTCTAATTAAACGATGTCTTCGTATATTGTAACACCATCAACAGAGGTGTAGTGGTACAGCGACGGCCTCTCACATCAAAGGTTCAGAGTTCGAATCCCGTGGTTAGCGGGGCCAACCTTTGGAACCACTCACATGACGGCACGAGTACTGGTTAAGCTTTCCTTGAAGCAATCATCGAGAATGTTTAATATATGCCATATGAACTTTCTTTCACGGTTCAATGTAAAAATAAATGAGCAGCGCTCTGTGAGAATGCGGCTTAATGCATCTGCGGAAAGTGTCGACCCATGTCAGCCTGCGCAGCCCGCGCAGGCTGACCTGGGCCGAAACTTTTCCTTATTGGTTACTTTTCTGTATGTAAAAGGACAAGTGCACCTTATGATATGGTCGGTTGTTAGACAAAATGGTTTTTATGGATCCATAATCACGTGATGACTTGCTTGGTATAACGCATCACGGAGATGCATTAGGCCCCCTTTTGCCAGAGCGCAGCTCAAATATATACATGAGCCATGCTGTCGCAAAAGGGGGCTTAATGCATCTCCGTGATGCATCATACCAAGCACGTGATCACAGTATTATGGATCCATAAAATCCATTTTGTATAACATTGGACTTTTCCTTGGGATCCACTAGTCCTTTGACATGAAGAAAATTTACTGAAAGCAGAATGTTTCGACCCTGGTCAGCCTGCGCGGATTTTGCGGGCTGACCTGGGGTGATATTTTTTGCAGATCCGTTGAGCCCCATTTTCATAGAGCATGGCTCATATCTTTTAAACTAGTGTTAAGACTACACCAAATCCGTCATTTACTTTATCTTACAGGTGGACTACACGAGTAACACAAATATCGTTGTCACCTTTACTCTGTTGGACAGATCTCCTCCTATAGGTATAAAAAAAAATATTGGAGACCTGCTCTGGCAAAAGGGGGCTTAATGCGTCTCCGTGATGTATTACACCAAGCAAGTCACAATATAATTATTGATCCATACAATCCATTTTGTCTATCAACCGGCTGAATCATAAGGCAGAATTGTCCTTGGATATGCAGAAAATTTACAAATAGCGAAACGCTTCAACCTATGGCAGCCTGCGCGGATTGCACAGTCTGACATCGGTCGATACTTTTTGTAGATGCGTTAAACCCCATTTTCACAGAGCAAGGCTCATTCGCAATTGTCTCTTTCTTTCTTTTCCTTGTATGCAGTATCTGTACCCCCACGGTGAAGTTATGGGTTGTATACTGGAATCAATCTTGCTGTCGACGGGAGTATGTGTCCTATTTAACGTAGTTTTTCCAACAATTAAGCTAAGACTTTAAAGATACATCCTTACAGCCAGAGTGAAGAAAAAAAAAACTGTTAAAACTTGAAAGTGTGTAGAATGGGTCAGAAACTAATAAGCTGGGTAAACATAGATAAATTACCTATATATATGGTGTAAGGGATAGAGAAACTCAAATGATTTGTCCCCATTTAAAACCGTAAACGATAACTGATTTTTTTAAAAGCCTCCAGAAAATGAACTGTATTTTGTATCCGTCTTAATCTGTGCAACTTTGCAGCCGTCAGAGGCAACATTTGGCATGAAGATACAAGAATGATTATAGTTTCTAAAATAAAGATGAAATGGGTTAAAACAAGCTGTCAACGAGTATAGACGTATCTTAACTGAAGCCTTCCTGGCGTGAAAACTCGCGCACCTAGACTTTCAGTAAATTTGGTACTTTGTTTGTATTGTGTTTAACGCTATTTTCAACATTATTTCTGTCATATCGCGACGGCCAATGTACCTATCCATGCAATCCTAGAGTTTCTCTCAACAGTACCTCGCACAATATTCTTTCCAAGCCACTGGCTGCTTTCCCACATAATCATCGTAGAAACAATAATCAGCGGTGAGAGAGGAATGAATTCTGTCGCAACGACTACCCTCTATTTTCGAAAAGAAACTGGCCGGGCTTGGAGTTTGAACCAGGGACCCCCTGGTTTCAAGTCCTGTACGCTACGAACTGCGCTACCGGGGTCGGCGTATAATTGTTGGACTTTTACATGAGTTATGGCCCTTTCATTTTCCTTCTTCAGTGATACATTAGCCATGGGTTATGCGTCGGCCTGTAAAGTTCTAGTTTGTAATTAAAAAAATCTAGAGCACTGAAAGTCAAGCTTTCAAAAGTGCTTAGTTTCCAGTGCAAAGCAGGGCTTGAGCTCCGCGGAAACACAGCCTTCAACCCTTAGACTGCCAAGCACGACTCAAAGACCTTTTTCGAACAGTGTTGATCAAGATCATACAGCACAGAACGTGCAGTCTGATCTTAGCTCTACACTGCCCGGTAGGGAGATATTTTTCCACCCAAATTTAACTTTGAAATAAGAATATTTGGGTTTTTGCTATCGACTTGAATGTTTTATTCTAGTTATTCAGTAGGTCAAAGGTTAAAAAACACAGCCCTGCATACAGTGAGACTACACCTTAGTAAGCCTGCACCCCTAGACAAAGTGATCATTGAAATACATCTGAGCCATGGGCTTAATGCATCTCTGTGATCTTTGATACCATTCGAGCCATCACATGGTCATGGATCAATAACATCTACTTTTTTCAATAACCGACTTAATGATGATAGGGTAGAAAACATTGTAGGAAAAGGAGAAAATGCTGGTAAAGCATTTTATCCTTTTCCGACAATGTTTTCAAAAAGCCTTCTATTTCAGGGACGTAAAGACTCGGGATTGTGTGGTAAAATGTTAATAGAGAATGAAAATCTATTTCAGGACGGGAATTACATCTACAATATTTATGACTACGATGAACAAAGACCAAGTATCTGGTCCTTGGACATACAGAAAATTGACCAGTAGCGAAAAGTTTCGGCCCAGGTCAGCCTGCGCGGACTGCGCAGGCTGACCTGAGTCGATACTTTTCGCAGATGCGATAAGCCCCCTTTCCGCACAGCATGGCTCATTTGAAATGTAAAAATTTCATTGTGTAGGTGATGTGAACAATCCAAAGCAAGAAGCCGACTTGAATACTGTATCGTCTATGATCTCGGCAGCTATAAACAGCGGACAGTTTGTTGTAAAACTAAATGCACCCTCTATGTCTCAGGTTGGTTGATTTTGATGATTGATTGTATCATATTTTACGCCTTTTTCAACATTATTACAGTGATATTGCAGCGATCAGTGCACCCTTCCATACTTTCCTTGAGTTCCTTTTACCAGTACTACACACGATATTCTTCCCAAGCCATTGGCTGCTTTCCAAGATAACAATCGCCGTAACAATGATCAGCGGCGGTAAGAGAGGAATGAATCTTGTCACAATGACAATTATCAACCCTTGGAAAGAAATCGGCCGATCGGTGGATTCGAGCCGGCGAACCCCCTTTCTCAAGTTCCGTATGCTACCGATTGCTCTACCGGGGCTCGGTTAGTTGTTTTTGTAATTAGTTATTTGATTTTATCATAAAGTAAATCGGAAAGGAGGTTAGACCCTATAGCGTTGAGACCAGGGTCCGCGCTTATAAAACTTGAGCTCATGCTCAAGTTAGTTTGTGCTCAAACTATCTGTTTTATCCATTTCATTAGTGCTTCTGCAAGTATGGCAGTGAGAGGGACAAACTTCCATTTCATAATAATAAGGAAAAAGAAGTAAAGTAAAAGAAGTTGCGCTGTAGAGCGTACCAAATGTTTTCTGTATAATTTTGAAATAAGCTGAGCATGACAGTTTTATAAGCGTCTACTCTGGCTTCCTGGTTACTCCACTAACATACGAAGTAAATGACCAATGCGAAAAGTTTCGACTCAGGTCAGCCTGCGCAGTGTGTGCAGGCTGACCTGAGTCGAAACTTTTTGTTTTTTGTCAATTTTCTACATGCCGAAGGAGCAAGCTACCTCATCAGTCTGTTGGCTGGTAGACAAAATGGATTTTATGGATCTATAAATAAGAGATGGCTTGCTTGGTATAATGAATCACGGAGATGTATTTAACCCCTTTTGCCAGAGTGGACCTCAAATGTATAACGATGTTATAATTCTGAACTGTTGTTTTGAACAGGGTATGACCATACACATGTATTTAATTTCTGTTGGATGTATTATGGGCCAATGGCCTTGTAATTATAAAATACTCGTAATCCATTATATTAATTTGTTATTTAACAAACTGGACTACCCATGGTTTATTCTGTTGATTTCTGTTGATCTCTTTGTTGTAGGGCTACACTACAGAGTAGAAATAGTAGAAATTACACAAATCAACTGAATCAAAAATCTTTTCATATTAAAAAAGAGCATTTGCAACTGTAAGAAGCTATTGATTCTCTTCCTAAAGATGAAGTGTTGTTGTAAAGGTAAATGATGCAGGACCGTGAGAAATACTGAGATTAAATGCTTGTCTCCTTTTTTTCTTCATCTTTTTCCTGTCAGACGTGGTGACGGCCACAAATTTTTTATATTAATTAAAATCAGTATCAAAACCTTTTCACGGGCTTTTCAACACATATTTCTTTCTAACTATGTATCAGGCGACAAAATTTTAGACTCACCGGTATTGAAAGCATATGCAGACTACAGATTGGTTGGGGCTCTTATGATTGAATTTCCGTTCAAAAGGATATAAAAAAACTTGTTAAAAAGAGAAAAACAATTCTGGTAACCTCTTTCCATACGATGTTTTATATACTTCAAGAGGATAATGTGGTATCGAAGATGTAACCCTTATGAATATACAGAAACATATACAGTGTGAGTAACTTACGTGGTAGACCTCAATGAACATATAGACAATCTCGTGCCGTGGTTACGTACAGGAAAGACGATGATGGGGGTTGTCTATGTGATATATACATAAGAGTTAGCGGGTGTCTATATCAGGTAGACAATTCCATGAGCCTTTGTCTATCTGACTTACACCGTGTGGAACGATAAAATCTTTTATATGCCATATATACAGACTAAATACTGAGCAGCGCTTGGCCACTTTATAAAACAGTGGTCTCAATGAGAATTATACTGAGGTATGCTTTGTGAAAAGGGGACTTAATGCATCTGCGAAAATTATCGACTCAGGTCCCCTGCAGGCTGACCTGGGCCGAAACTTTTCGCTATTGGTCAACTACCTGTATGTCTAAGGATCAGTCTACCTCATGATTCACTCGGTTGTTTAAAAAAGGTAGCTATTATGGACACATAATTATGTAATGGCTTGATTGGTACTATGCATTAGGGAGATGCATTAAACCACCTTTTGTCATCTCTCGTGTATATTTCCCATGTTTTTCACACTCATTGACTATCCTATATGTGTCTCAGCTGGTGAGTTACATCCCCCCCCCCCCACTGTCACATGCACACACATGTATTTTACAGGCTGTATTTATGACGGCTAAGCAGTACTCGATGACCCCTACACAGAGGGTTTTGGTCCAGAATGCATTTGTGCAGCCCCAGATACAATCTACGTCATCATCCACTGGCACGTCAGGAGGTCTGTACAAACTATGAGTCTCGAATTTTATTCATTTATATGGGTCATGTTCCGTGAAAAGAGGGTTAAATGCAAAAAAGTACCGACCTAGGTTAGCCTGAGTAACCCGCGCAGGCTGACCTGGATCAAAAACTTTTGCTATTGGTAAACTTTCTGCATGTCCAAGGACCAGTCTACCTATATAATAATAATAATAATAATAATGATATCTTTATTTTGTGAAGGTTAAAACATTAAGACATATTTCAAGTCTTTTTTACAATGTTGCCTTCAAAATGAGTGGAATAACAATAATAATGATAGTAATGATATCGAAATTAATGCAGATATTGATGACTGATGCTTATGATTGTGGTGTTTGGAAATGAAGAAAATGAATTAATGGTAAAATAATGATGGAATCTGAAATCTACGGACAGACACACGTTTCTATACTGTGCAATATTTTGTTAAGTTGTAAGATTTCCTAACTAGAATGAGGACTGTAAGGTTAATAAATGTTGCTTGAACTGTTTTTTAAAGATAGGTAATGATTTCGCATCTCTGATGGAAGTAGGAATTTCATTCCACACATCCATGCTAAAATACGAGAATGCTCGTTTATTGTACGATGTATTGAATCTCGAGTTTATGATGTCACTGCGAGCAGATGACCTTAAATTGTAATTTGTGTTACTCGAAAACGAAATAATGTCGCTTATATATCTAGGCGATAGGTCATTACGACATCTGTAGATTAAAACGCCTGTGTGATACTTACATCTATTATCGTAAATTAACCAGTTAAGTTGAGAAAAAAGTTCCTTGGACGGTGTTCTTGGGGTAACCCCTAGTATAATGCGAGCGGCTCTTTTCTGGAGGACGGTTAGCTTAGATGATTTACATTTGGTGTTCTTCCACCAAACTGTACAACAGTAGTCAAAGATTGGGAGTATGTAAGAGTTGTAAAATAATTGTTTCATTTCAAATGTGAGATACATGGAAATTCTTTTTAGCAATGTTATCTTACTGTTTATCTTAGAAACAGTTTTATCAATATGAAAATTCCAGGACAAATTCCAGGACCTCTGGATACAGTCGGGTGTAAAACGATAGGGATTTTTTTATCCATTATCATGTGATAACCTGTTTGGTACAATGCATCACGGAGATGCATTTAACCCCATTTAGCCAGAGAATGACTCATATATCTGTAATTTTTCAGTCCTTTACGATTATTAGATCTAATGGCATTTTCAACGGTTGTTAAGTCATACAAGAGCTACATTTCACTTTTCCATGATTTCTGCTCTTCGGGGATATGGAAACATGGTCGACTGAGATGGGGTTCAAGCTATTGATTTCCCTCTCTGTGTCTTTATCTCGGTCTCTCTTTCTCTGTCTCTCTCATTATCTCTCTGTTTATTTTTCTTTCTCTCCCTCTCTCTCTCTCCCTCTCTCTGTCGATCTGCCTATCTGCCTATCTATCTGTCCACCCACACACCCATCCACCCATCCATCCATCCATCCCCATCCATCCATCCATGATTTTCCATCGTGGATGAGCAAGTTTCGATAGAACTCGAATGTCTTGATATTCTTGACATAATTTTGGTCATAAAATGTACATGTATTTTAACAGGTGCCATGGCGGGGATGGGCGTGGCCTTGTTGGTAATTTTCTTCTTTATCGGTGTTGTGGCGATGTACATGTATTATAGACGTCAAGGCGGAGCCTTTCTACCCAAGAAATTCGGAGACGACGGCGACATAACCCAAGCCACCAAGTGACGACAATGAGCGTCAAATAATGATATCACCGAAAATCATGAATACTGATTCTAGACACAGGGCCATATTAACTCTTTACCACAAAATGCCGAGTTTTAACGCCTCTTGGAAATTTGACTTTTGAAAATAACGTGGAAAAGGAGAAAATGCTGTTAACCAGCATTTTCTTCTTTTCCCACGATATTTTCTAACCGTTTAGAAACAAATCCGATCATTTGAGTCACATTCAGTTTGTCGTCTTCAAATGCTTTGAATTTGGGCCAGTCTAAAATTTTGTCGTTTGGTAAAGATTTAAGTAACTATATTTTGTTTTAATTATAAATTTCTTGACTATGCATCTCAAAAAGTCCTAAACAATCAGATTGTTGGTCTCAGAATTTAGATTTAGTACCAGTTTCAATAAGGATCAGTATTTATGAACCATTCTGAATATGTAAAGTCTAATTCTAAATACAGAAATAACATAATTTCTAATTGGCTAATCAACTCGATTAAGCCAATCAAAAACTATTTGTTTGAAGAAAAACACGATTTCTGATAGGCTTAACTTACTGTTGGTTATATGAATTAAAAATAGCTTTGGAATTATAACCGAAATGCAAATTACTGTACAATGTTTTATAAATACGGCCGCAGAATGTTGTTTAAAATGGTTCAGGACTTATGTTTATACACTGTACATTTATTGAAATGTTTACTTTTTTCATACATATAAACTTCACTAATACAAACACTTTGATTAGCTCTGATTTAGATTGTTGTCCGAACAATAAGAATATATGAACATAAGTTCCAAATATAAGTTAGGTACACGATAGAATAGAGAGGACGAGCAAAGACTATTTTTTTCTTGCCTCGTAGCACAATATGTTTTGTGTCTTTTTATGTCTTAGCCGTCAAATAGTTACATCGTTGCTACGGCAATGAGTTCAAATGAGTTAATTATCAAATAAAAACAAATTTCTTGATACATCTCACTTTCATTGGGAAATAATCTTGTGCGAGCGCGATATTTACCTTGCCTGATGTTATCTCGTGAGAACGATATGATATTGTAATCTCGTGCTCGGAGATAATATCTATACTGGCGCGTGTCCCTTTATATTAAGAAAGTCATGACATACTTATGAATCTCTAAAATCTGTTTTGTTTAACAACATATTAAATAACGAGATAGAATGGTCCTTTGACGCCAGGAAAATTTGGAGATAGGAAAAAGTTTTGGCACAGTCCGCGTAGACTTACATGGGCCGATACTTTCGCAGATGCATTAAACCCCCTTTTCACGACACATGTTTCATTTTTTTTTTTTTTTTTTTTTTTTTATAAAATCGTTGCTAGGCAAAGCTGGGGGAAAATGGTATTGTCCAGATTGAAAGCATTTGCAGACTAAATGTTAAATATGGCTCAAATGATGAAACGTGTCAGTGAAAGGCTGGAAAACAACGAGGGAAAATGAAAAATGATGGCTACTAGCATTTTTATCTTTTTCCTACGATGTTTTTAAAAGCTGTTCTCCCTCAGAGTCTTTAAAAAACCTTCGATTTTCTGGTGAAAGGTTAGCAGGAAAGTTACTCTAAAAAAAAATATTTTTGTCGAGTGAATAGCAATCAATCTCTGGAACTTCTATGACGTCGGGCCCTGTAATTCATTTGGCCATGCGTAGGGCTTCAACGTGGTCGCTGGTTCGATTTCAAGCTCGGACAAATTGGATTTCGCGGAGAATCATTGTGACAAGGTTTGTTTCTCTCTCACCACTGAGATGTAAATTGTCTTTGATAGAGTAGAAACATTGTGAGAAAAGGAGAAAATTCTGGTGACCAGCATTTTCTCGCTTTCCCACAATGTTTTCATTTGCTTCTTCCTCGGGGTCGTTAAAACTCGAGATTGTGTGGTAAAGGGTTAATGAGGGTAATCAGCCGTTGCCTTTGAAAGAACGCTATGTAAAACTTTCGTAAAATAAAGTCCAGAAAACCATGAAAAGGTGCAATGACCACTGCGATATAACTTGATTTATGTTGAGAACGGTGTAAAACACTAAACAAGTATAGATATAATGAGGGTAATCAGCCGTTGCCTTGGAAAGAACGTTGTGTAAAACTTTCGTAAAATAAAGTCCAGAAAACCATGAAAAGGTGCAAACACTTAACAAGTATACAAACAGACAAATAATTTCATGAAGACAGAGAGAAAAACGGACACGGGCTTGGGTAATAACACTGTGATAGATCGACAGACATATTTTACAGCAATCTGTTTATTGTATATCGTTTTATGCACATGGAACAAAATTAAGTAATACTAGTAAGGATTTAAATTTTGTTATTGTTTTGTTTTCCAGTCTTAAATTTGGGGAACCTTTGCTAAGCTCTTGATGACGCTCGAATTACAACTGACAATTCATGTTTTAAGCGGGTTCTTTAGTTCGTTTTTTTTAATGAAACAATTTTTTTAAACCTATATCGTATCAAAACCGGTGCAAGTCACCAAGATTTGATACCTGTGAAAACATTGTGGCAAAGAAATACGTTTGAAATATCATTATTCGGGTTTTTACTATCGTCTTGAAAGTTTTATTTAAGTTATTTAGCAGGATAGGTGTTAACTCATTACAATACGACAAAATTTGAAACTTGTTTTTTAACAGTTAAAGCTGAAAATGATGTGACTACAATGCTATATAACACACACAAAAAGACATCAAATAAATGGTAGATTATAACAGGTCGCTGGTCACGTGTTTACTGACGGTTGTAGAATCCTAAAGACATCGAAATACAGAGTAGATAATCCTAGTTCCCGTTCTGGTGGTTACTGGCGGTAAGCCCTATTGGCAAATCCCACTTCGCTGTCTGTCTTCTCGTTTGAACGGCGAGACCTGAACAGCAGACACGTCACCACAATACAGCTGACGACAATCACTGAAATAAGACAGTGGTCATGTGACAATTAACCCTTAGGCTGCTAAGCGCGACTCACTGACCTTTTGCGGACAGCGTAGATCAAGATCAGACTGCACAGAACGTGCAGTCTGATCTTGAATCTATACTGTCCGATAAGGAGATGTCTCTGCTTCAAAAGTACCTTTAAAATAGGAAAGTTTGAGTTTATACTATCGGTTTGAAAGTTTCATTTCTTTTATTTGGCGAGATAAGGGTTAAGCCATAACTCCTACTCGTAATGATAACTAAAAATAAACACACGAAGGAGAAGTGTGCATTTGGTAAGAAGGAAAACTTTTTCACTTAATATTATATTGAAAAATTTAGTAATAAAATATAAAATATATTTAGTGGATATATAATGTTTTAGCTTTTCATTGAAATTTGATAATTTTCAGAACATTTTATTTTTTTAATAGATAACTAATGTGAGTCTGACAAGGAAAAGTTGCTTGTTTTGTTTTGTAACTGCTTTTTTTTGCCTTCGGATATCCGTGGTGCATTATATCAATAAAGCCATCACATAATTATAGATCCATAATAATAGCAATATTTTTTTAATAACCGACTTAATCATGAGATAAACTCATCCTTGGACATACAGAAAATTGACCGAGAGCGAAAAGTTTCGGCCCAGATCAGCCTGCGCGGACTGCGCAGGCTGACCTGGGTCGGTACTTTTCGCAGATGCATTACGCCGTCTCCTCACAGAGCATGGTTCACTTGTATACGCTGTATAGCAAACCCTATCGTTCAGTTCCCTTGTGTAAAAGAAGTAAAGAATATGTTCAGAGGTACTTACATGCTACGAGAACGGCTATGATTGAGAAGGATGATGTGCGGTCCACACACACTTGGTTTTCCGACCCGGTGTTTGCATTCTGGTTGCCGTATTGTTCCAGGACCGAGGCGAGAAAATCGTCCTCAGACTCTGTCAGATAGGAGTAATATATATTAGTAATATATAAGTGTATTACTATTATTATTATTATCAAATTAAAGATATTCTAACTCGTAACCTGCTATGCACGACTTAACACGCGTTTGTGGATAGTGTAAAACCAAAGTCAGACTTAAACTGGTTCCCGTTGTCGGTTAGTACGGGCTATTGTGTCGTTGCTTTTCATTGGGCTACATATATATCACAGAATAGCCAATCAGAGCATCTTGCACATTCCCAGTTTGGCTGTATAGGTAACATGGCGATTTTTTGCACATTTTGAAATTAGTAGTCGAAACTAACAGAATATTTGCAGAAATAAACATTAAAAGGTGATACCAAAAATATCGGAAAATCTACTGTTCAGGAAGTGAGAGTGACCTCTCCTGTATCTCTTTTAGTCTCGCAACATAGCCACTCTAAAAATAGACGGGCAGAATTCTGCCCGTTTTTAGTAGCCTGTACCGATCCCTATACACTTGTTGTATCAGTGTAGGTAACCAATCTGACTGCACAGAGACTGAAGTCTTACCTTAGTTCTACACTGTCCGATACGATGATTGGTGGGAAAAAAACGCCTTTAAAATTGCAAGGTTTTGAGTTTCTACCATTGACTTGAAATTTTCAAATAATTTTGTTTGCAATTAAAGCCTTAATATGATGCCTTTCATGTTGTGGCATAGAATAGAGAAAATCAAAGTACTGAAAGTACTAATAGAAGGTGATGGTAGAAATTTGCTACCAAATAGGTTTTAACAGTGGACCATTTCATTAAAAATTCATTCATCTGACGGTTGGCAATTTTTTTATCCTAAGTTTGATAGCTTTATTTCATGTCTCTTTTCCATAAAATCGTGTATCTAAGCGTTTTGCATGCGGTTTTAGGTGTTGGGTAAGTGGTTTGGGGAGCAATGACAGTGGTTTGGAATGTCTTTTGAGTGGTTTGTGATGTCTTGGAGTGTTTCGCTTACTTATTCATCCGCAGTGTATACGTTATAAACTAGGCCATGTCAAAACTACGAATCGATGCCAATACAAATCTAGAGCTAATTCTACGACATTTAACTTTGAAGTTCATTGTTTGTGTGATTGGCTTGCACATTTTTTCAATCCGCAAGTTAAAATATTAAATGACACAGACCTGTCTGTTCATAGATCCACGAAAACCCATTTTTTTTAGACAGAGGAGTGATTCGGTGTCACACAAGACTTCACTGTGACGGTTGACCTGAGAAGCTAAGACTTGAGAGGACATAACCTTCCAAAAACAATTTGTGATTGAAAATAACGTCAAAGGAAAATACCGGAAGGCGTGCATTTGGTAAGTGACACTCGTGCCATAAAAATCTTGCAACATATACTGCTTATCCCATGCATAGATAGCTTTTGGAACAGACTGAGAAAAGCAGGAAGTGCTTGTAAGTAGCAATACATCTCTCCTAAAATTTTCCCGATTAATTAAAAATATAACATTCGTCAAATAATTCGCTAGAGTGTCGTCTGAGGTAGGAAACATATGAACCATGCTCTGGAAAAAGAGGGTTTGATGCATCTCATTGATGCATTGTAACGATCAAGTCTTTACAAAATAATGGTCAGATAAAAATCTATTTTATCTAATTATTGACTGAGAAAATGGAGAAATAGCAAAAGGTTTCGACACAAGTCAGGCTGTGCAGACTGCGCTGAATGACTTGGGTTGATACTTTTTGCAGATGCATTAAGACCCTTTTTCACAGAGCATAGATCATATAAATGAATTCTGACATGACATGGCAATGATACATCCAAAATAAACTGTACTATAACAGGGGTTAACAGGTAGTATACATGTATACCCTAAAATACCACATAATTCAACGAATATACCCTGGAATGTCTGATGATATAACAAGGGTCAGCAGGTAGTATATACCCTAAAATGCTCTAATTTAACAAGGGTCAGCAGGTAGTATATACCCTAAAATGTCCCTTAATTTAAAAAGGGTCAGCAGGTAGTATATATCCTAAAATGGTCCTTAATTTAACAAGGGTCAGCAGGTAGTATATATCCTAAAATGACCCGTATTTTATCAAGAATCAGTAGGTAATATATACCGTAAAATGCTTCATAATTTAACATAAGTCAGCAAGTAGTATATAACCTAAAATTCCCCATCACTTAACAAAAATCAGTAGGCAATATAGACCCTACAATTCCCCATCATTTAACAAGGGTATGCAGGTAGTGTATACCCAAAAATGCCCTATGATATTATTAGGGTCAGCGGCTTGTCTCTACTCAAAAATACCCCATGAATTTACAAAAGTATAAACCCTGAAATAGCCTGTATTGTGACAAGGGGTAGAAGGGAGTACATATCCTAAAATACTATGTTGTGTGACAGGGGGCAGAATGTTGCATATAAATAGCCTGTATTATAACAAGATCCTCAAATAACTTGTATTGTAAAAAAAGGACAGTCGAAAGTATTAATCTTTAAATAGCATGTACGGTTACAAAGGGCAGTAGAAGGTATATATCCTTAACGGATCTGTATTGTGCAAGTGGAAATGGCACGAATATATCCTAAAATAGCCTGTACTGCATAAAAGAACATCAGAGAGTATATATCATAAATAGTCTGTACTTTAAGTGGGGACAGCAGGGAGTATATATCCTGAAATAGCCTGTATTGTAACAAAGGGCAGCAGGGAGTATATATCCAAAAACAGACTGTATTATAACAAGGGGCAGCAGGAGTATATATCCTAAAATAGCTTGTATTGTAACAAGGGGCAGCAGGGAGTATGTATCCAAAAATAGCCTGTATTATAACAAGGGGCAGCAGGGAGTATATATCCTAAAAAAGCCTGTATTGTAAGAAGGGGAAGCCGAAAGTATATATCCTAAAAAAGCCTGTATTGTAACAAGGGAAGCAGAGAATATATATCATGAAATAGCCCATGTAATAAGAGGAAGCAGGGAGTATATATCCTAAAATAATCCGTATTATAACAATGTGATGCAGGGAGTATATATTCTAAAATGGTCCGTATTGTAACGAGGGGAAGCAGGGAGTATATATCCTAAAATTGCACGTATTGTAACAAGAGGAAGCAGAGAGTATATATCCCAAAATAGCACGTATTGTAACAAGGGAAAGCAAAGAGTATATATCCTGAAATAGTCCGTTTTGTAAGAAGGACTACAAAGTATATATATCCTAAAATAGCCTGTATCGTAAGGAGGGGCAACAGAGAGTATATATCCCAAAATAGCCTGCACTGTAAGAAGGGGCAACAGAGAGTATATATATCCGAAAATAGCCTGTATCATAACACGAATTAGCAGCAAGCTTATATCCACAAATTGTTTAAACAGTGGGAAAAGGCAGCAGGCTGTTTTTTAATACATGTGTTATTCTAAAATGGTATGTATTGCAACAAGGGCTGGCAGGTAGTACATAATTATTCTAAAGTAGCCGGCAATGTAATAAGGGGCTGAAGAGAGTATATCTCAAAGGCCCAATAGTGGTCAAAACACAATGCAGGTGTTAAAATGCATTTGAATTTAAATCATACCATTTAAGAGTATGGAAAATATTGTGAAGATGACGATCTGTTATTGTGTGGCCGGCTCAAGTGTTACTCGCTGGCAGAAAAATTAATTTTAAAATCAGACAAAAAGTAAACAAAAGATAGAGTGACCTGGCAACTTTTCACCTAGTTTTGAAATTAATTTCTCTGCCAGTGACTAACACTTGGATCGACCGTACAATAACAGATTGTAATCTGCACAATAATTTCTATACTTTTAAATGATATGATTTAAACTCAAAATGTATTTTAACACCCGCTTGTTTACTTTTGGCAGCTATCCTTACTTTAAGATATCCTGTAGTGAAACAGGGGACTGCAGGTGGTACATTTACATGTATATATTTCTAAACCGCCTGTACAGTAATAAGGGTCGGCAAGTAGTATACATCCTAAAACAGCCTGCTTTGTAACAAGGGGTTGCGGTAGTATATATCCTCAAATAACTGGAGTTGTAATAGGGGGCAGCAGGAAATATATTTCTTAAAATAGCATGTTTTGTGACAAGAGGCGACAGGTAGTATACATCCATACATTGTAACAAGGGGAAGCAGGCAGTCTTCATTGTAAAATAGCATGTATTGTAACAAGTGGTAGTAGACTGTATAAATACAATAATAGTTATTGTCTGTTTCTTCACAAGGGTAGCAGGGAGTATATCATGAGTAGCCCCCGTCATGCGGTTATACTCAATACTTTGAAAAGCGTTAGTGCAGGTACGTGTTAACCGATTTATTTAACCTTCACCAAAATATACATTTTTGAATTAATGACTAAGTAAAGGCCAAATTTAGCACAGAGTCCCGAATTAAAACGACCCTGAGAAGGAAGGCTTTTGAAAACATTGTGGGAAAGGAGAAAATGCTGGTAACCGTTTTCTCCTTTTTCCACGATGTCTCATTATTTTCCAAAGACAATTTCATTTTTAAAGTCACATTAATTTTCTCGTCTGCAAATGCTTTCAATTTGGATGAGTCTAAAGAGTTAAGGCAGCTTCTCATACCATGTGAACTGGTACTGCTGGTGACTTCTTTTTCTTATTAGATCTTTTTCTGAGTGTCACTGTAACAGGCACAGAGAGACAGAAAAAGATATATAAGCTGAGACAAAAAGAGTAAAGAGAGACATACGATCTGTAGGGAACACCATCAATGATTTTGTCAGTTCTGTCTCTGCGATATTCTCGTCTGTTACATCTCTCTTTCGTCTGCCATTGGCGGACATGCCGTCTGTACAGTTCTGTAAATAGAACGATGAGGAAAGTAGTCTGATGCCTCCCTGTGATGCAAACCTGACTTGATTATATCGAGTAGTGGGTTTACCATCATTTAGCACTTACCTAACTTGGATCTATCATTAGCCCTGTTCAGATCAATTGAGTCCTAAGTGCTACAGGCGACCTTTTGTGATTGTGCTGTGTCTGTTGTGCGACGTTAACTTTTACATTGCTTGCAGTCTAGAGGACACTTTTCCGGTCCATCGTTCATAGAACTATATAAGTTTATAGGTTTGATGATATCTCAATCCCGGAAATTGGCTGGCTCGAGTCAATTCACAAATCACAAAGTATTACCTTTGAAGAAAAAAAAAATCACTGTTTGCGTGTAGAGGCCACATTTCTGGTTCAATGCTAATAAATCTCCAACAGAATGTTTTTTTTTTTAATAACCGCGACAGAGTCTGAAATTGGTCACCCTGGCTTAAAGATAAAGTCACTCGTCCATATCTAAAATATGTACTTCAGAGGCCCAATTGTTCTGTTCACCGCTCACAAACCTTGGTCAGAACTTTATTTCATAAGAAATTTGAAAATGGATGACCTCTGGTAAGGACATAGTTCACCTTTTGGATCAACCTACAGAGCACTCTAGTGGCCATATTTTCAATGTTATGCCTACAAAAATTGTCTGAATGTTTGTGTTTATGAAATCTTTCATGGTTTTAAAAATGGGTCACTTTGTGTTAAAATGTTGGTCATAAGGTAAAGTATTACAACAACCTTTTGCACGTTTCAAAAGCCAAATTTTCATTCAAATGTTAAAGAAAACTGGTCAGATTTTTGTCCCCTTTTTGTTTGGGTTAGAATCTTAAAGAAGTTTAAAAATGGTTCACCGTTTAATCTAAGCAAGTGGTTTCTTCGTTATATCTCAAAAAGGCCTCGTGTGCACTCTAAAAGCAACATTTTTAATCCAATGTTTATGAAACTTAGTAATCAGTCTTCGACTCATGTGGAAGAAGAAAAGCTAGGAAACAGGATGCGTTTTTTTCAAGCCTTTTTATATCCGCATTGGTCGAAAACAATATGCCAAGACTACGCAAGCTGATCTTTGCTTATTTGTCCTACTGTCTTCAGAAAGTGATGGCAGGTCACAATACTTAACCCTTCACCATACATTCCCGACATTTGATGACCCTGTAAAGCAAGATTTTGAAAACAGTGTGGTAAAAGGAGAAAATGCTAGTAAACAGCAATTTCTCCTTTTCCCAAAATGGTTTCTACCCAGCCAAAATAAATTTTAAGTTTTTAGTCACATGTTTATTTTATCGTCTGCAAATTTTTTCGATTTGAACTGGTTTAAAATTTTGTCAAAATTTAGTGAAGGGCAAGTTCAGCTGAAACTCTAGAGTAGATTCTATGAAATCGGATCACAGTTAAAAGATCAGAGAGTCCGTATTCACCAACCATTCTTAAGAACATTCTTAGTCCTATTCTCCAAGCTTTTCTAATTTTGAAAGTAACACAACTTCTGACTGGCTAAACCAAATAGTTTAGCACAGAAGTTGCGTTACTTTCAAATCTAGAAAATTCTGGATAAATAAGACTAAGAACGTTCTTAGGAATAGTTGGTGAATACGGGCCCAGAGGTGTTTCTTGGATTACGTTAGTTCATCTGTAAACTTTACTGTAACCGTGTTGTAATGTAGAATTTCAAGATGGAGGCTCACAAAAAAGCAATGACATAACTGGATAATTTCATCCTTGTCAGTACATGTGACATTAGGTGATTTGTCATCAATGATATTGGTGGTTTGATCTACATGGGTTAATCAACTTGATTAACTGATTAAAAAGCTTTTATTTCGTTCAAAAAATTCACCGAAGTCGACAAGCAAGTGTTTCTTTAGAAAGCCACCATGTTGTTGAGTTCCCGATTAAACATTTCGTCAGTTACCCGAATCGATGCGTGTGCATCTTAATCAAGGCCACAATATGGGTTGGAGTTAACTCGAGGTTTTCAGCTGACCTTTAATTTGTATCAGGCAAAATGCATTATATTCTATATGAGCAATGCTCTGTGAAAAGGGGGCTTAATGCATCTGCGAAAAGTATCGACCAGGTCAGCCTGAGCTGAAACTTTTCGCTATTGGTCAATTTTCTGTATGTCCATGGACCAGTCTACTTATGATACAGTCAGTTGTTAGACAAAATGCTAGTATAGATCCATATTTATGTGATGACCTGCCTGGTATAATACATCATGGAGATTCATTAAGCCCCCTTTTGCCAGAGCACGGCTCATATATAAATAGAGTACCTGTGTGTCACATGCAGCATCTGAATCAAAGCACACACCAACCGTAACACTGAACGTCAGCGTGGAACCTGAAAAAAGAACAAGACCCTAACCCATAGAGCGCCTTACTCTACTACAGTTGTCTTTGCGGCCAGTGCAGATCAAGATGAGACTGCACAAAAAAATGCGATCTGAATTTTGATCTCCACTGTCCATTTTGCTGAAACACTGCAGACAAAAAAACAACCACTAATTATTCTGCACTGAAAATGCCCAGTGGGTTTATTCGGCGCTATGAGGGTTTAATGGATACACCGTGCTGAGGCAGCTGAACGCTGCTTATTGTGCTTTTGCAGACAATGTAAATCAAGATCAGCCGGCACAGAACATGCAGTCTGATCTTTGATCTCCACCATCCGATCGGTGACATTTTGCTGTTTGAAAACTTTTTACAGGTTTGGGTTTTACTTCTTCCTTTTTTAATGATCGAGATTAAGAGCGCGCGGCCCGACCTTGGAACTATATCGTCCACTTGTTTAGTCGAGTCTAAACGATAAAAATCTTTCTGTGTTTCAGTAATTTGAATGTTTCGCTGCCAAAAGAGGTCCAGATTGTATGAGCCATGCTCTGGCAAAAGGGGGCTTAACGCATCTACGTGATCCATGATACCAAACAAGTCATCATACAATTATGGATCCATAAAATCCATTTCCTCTAGCAACCGACTGAATCATGGGATAGAATGGTCCTTTGACATGCAGAAAATTGACCAAAAGCAAAAAAAAGATTTGGGTCAAGTCAGCCTGGGGGACAGCGTAGGATGACCTGAGTCGATTTTTTTTAAGCAGATGTATTAAGCACCCTTTTCACAGAGCATGGTTCATATTTTTGTGACACTGAACTATGCAATATAATTGGTACTGGAGGTTTTAGATGGTTAAAATGTATAGTTATTTTAAAACAAAACCGATCAAGGTAAAAAGTATTGATGTAAGTTATAAGAACCTGATATTCCGAAACAGTTGTGCAGATAAGCAGAAAGAAACCCAATCAGTATAAGAAACAGACAGGCAGACACACACACACAAGACACACACACACACACAAGACACACACAGAGACACACTTACCTGCATTGCTTACAGCAGAAGCAGAGTCGAGTGTCAAGAGAAACGCACTAAAGCTGACTGTGAGGGATGTTTTGCTGCCGCCTGTGGCGTCAACTGGGTGGGAAAACCCGATTTGGGATCCGTCAGAATTGACACAGCTTAAACAAATAGATGTTGGTTGTTACGATTTATTTAAGACATCCGCATATTCCGTGAACCCTTCTTTGGTAAGGCTTGTTTTCCAAATCGATTAGCCTACCATATCTAAAAGTATTGTAACAATATCTTATCTCGTCTCCGTAAAACCACCCTAAACCTAAACCGACGTCGGCGTATGATTTGCTTCAGTTCGGTTATGCAGACTGTTATCGTCCTTGTTGTTCACAGTGTGTTTTGAAATCACCTTCAACTATCTGTCTGAATTTGACCAATATTGAAACAATTTAACCTTAAAGGGTACTGTTGTTTTATGCAAAAACTACATTTTAACCAAAATTAAAACAATCAAACCTTGAAGAATACGGTTGTCTAATGCAAAAACTACAAGAGGCCATTCCTAACCTATTGTTTGTTGTATTACATTTCTATTGTCTTTTTAAAGTTACTGAAGTTTAAGTTCAGTCAGTTATAACCCATTGTGTCTTAACCGTATGATAGTTATTATTGGGGCTGCCTGCCATACGTTACCCATAGCGGATGCGCGGCGGACAGAAAAAAAAGCAATTTTAGATAAGGCATAAATCCACTGTTCAGTCGAGGATATTGCTTGATGTTTTTCTGTGACTGTTAAGACCTTCGCCTCACTGTAAAATTATATCACCGCCGTAAATGATATCACTGTAACAGAGATGTCATCAACGTAACAGAGAAAACATCAATGAAAAAATATTTTCGCTATAAAAATGAAACCATCGCGGTAATAGAAATGTCATCACTGTATAAGTGATATCATTACTTAAAAAGTAAATGAGCCATACTCTGTGAAAAGGAGGCTCAATGCATCTGCGAAAAGTGTCAACCCAGGTCAGAATGCACAGTCCGCACAGGCTGATCTGGCCGACACTTTTCGTTATTGGTCAAATTTCTGCATGTCAAAGGGACATCATGGTTAAGTCAGTTGTTGGAATAAGTGGCTATTATAGATCAATAATTATGTGATGGCTTGATAGGTAGAATGCATTACGGAGATGTATTAAGTCCTCTTTTGCCAGAACATGGCTCAAATTATAACTATCGGTGGCATCAACTGTAGCATTTCTGAAAACTGAATCATTCATGAATTCCTGTCAACCATAAGCAGGTATTCAACTTTTTTTTTTCCAAATGAGCCCGTCTTTATAAGGCACTGTAATGAAAAGCTTTTGAAAACGTTGTGGGAAAACGAGAAATCACTGGTAGCCAGCATTTTCCCCTTTTCCACGATGTGTTTTACCATTTCAAGGGCAAATTCATCGTAAAAGAGACATTTTACGTGTCGTCTGCAAACTCTGTCGATTTGGACCAGTCTTAAATTTAGCTTTTTTTTTTGTAAAGAGTCAATAAAGACTTACCCAGATGAACCGTCCAGGACACTTAGTGTGGTTGAACCGGAAGTAATCGTCACTTGTTTTACAAGGATTGTGAAGTCACCTGAAACCAACATTTGGAATGATTTACAAGAATACTGAAGTCACATAATACAAACACTGAAAAGTTTTACACCGATCATGAAGTCACGTGAAACAAACATAGGAATGTTTTGCACTGATCGTGAAGGCACCTAGAATAATCACTGAACATTTTTAGAGTGATCCTAAAGTGACGTGAAAAAAAAAAAAACATAGGAAAATTCTACTGAGAACGTAAAATGACGTGAAACAGGCATTTTCAATATTTTTATATTGTCGTGAAGTGACCTGAAACTAACAAACATTGAAAACTTTTGACTATTAGGCTGCTGAGGGCGACTCAATGCGGTTTTGCTGACAGGAAGTGCAGTCTAATGTTGTATCTGTACTATAGGCTTGTTTAGTCAAGCTAAAACTCTGTCTTGGTTTCAGTGGGTTATATTCTTCAGCTGCCGAAAGAGGTCTAGTTTATACAGGTTCTTGTATATAAACTTACTAGTATAACCCGATCCCACGTCTACAGATATGTCCAGTGCGTCGCCGACAACGGCAGTCGTGGTGGAACTCCCGCTCTTCTTTATGGTCAAGGTCACTGCCGGTGTAACAGTGCCGGTCACGCTTGCATCGGTAGTTGGCACCCTTTAAAAAAGTTTAACACATATTGCACGTATTAGATAGAAAGCGAGTGTCGTAATATATGAAAACACTCGTCACAACTCGACCGATTCAATAAGTACATTGAAACTCGTCCGTGTTAACGAGGTTTCCATTTTGATCACGTCACATGATCGTAAACATGGCAGCTACCATGAAAATCGATTAACAATGGCCTCAAAAACCATTGTGAAGTTATTCTCATCTATCAGTCTGTCGATGAAAACTGCCAACGGAATCATTAAGCCATTTAAAAACACTTAAACTGTTTGTCAACGGAAATTTATTTGGAAAGATTTCGATTGAAAAATCGGACTCGTGTTTTTTTTTTTTCCATTCTGAGTCTTACAATTTTAAGAACGGTTAAGCGGTCTACGAGTACTCCGGCGAAGAAATGTATCATGTACATGTAGCTGCACATCAATCATCGCAATACAGCCGCTGGATTTGATCAACGGAGCATCCGAGCTTTGCCGAATGACATTGAAAGCGAGTGTATATTTCCCATATACCGAGATTTTTAATCCAACGTAGACCACTTGATTAATTCATACAACCCTTGTTGATATTGATTTGCTCTTTACCAAACAGTCTCATGTTTTCACGACACGGAGAAAAAACAAAAGGTCGAAACTTTTTGCTACTGGTCAGATTTCTTCATGTCAAAGAACCATTCTACCCCATGATTCAGTCAGTTGTTAGACAAAATGGATTGTATGGATACATAGTTATCTGTTGACTTGCTTAATACAATGCATCACTGAGATGTATTAAATTCCTTTTTTGCCAGAGTGCAGCTCATACCTTTGAAGATAGAAAGGTTGAATTTCGATACTATTGAAACCTTTTACTAAACAATGCGGTATCTGAACGACCATAAGAAAGAATAATTTTGAAATACCCCGAGTAAAGGAAAATTTTGATGACAAGCATTTTATTCGTTTTGCACGTTTACTCTCCTTCACAAGACAAAGTCCATCATTTGGATGACTCTGAAGCTTTGTTGTCCAGTGAAACCTTTACCGGTGTATCAGAAATCATCCATTATAACATTATTCCCTAACTTTTGTCTTGTCCAGTAAAATATATAAACGCTTTTAACACTTTACCAATGACCAAAACTTGGGGTCGTCCAAATTGAAAGCGTTTGCAGACGACAAATTAAATGTGGCTGGAACTTTTAGAGGGTAGAAAACATTGCGGGAAAAAGAGAAAAATGCTGGTTACCAGCATTTTCTCTTTTTCCCACATTTTTTTTTTTTAAGGAAGCTTTCTTCCTCAGGATCGTTCAAAATCGGGATTGTGTGGTAAAGGGTTAGAGATTACTCTATCAAAAACAACATGTAAGGGAACATACGTGACTCCAAGTGTGGCATTTAACGTCTGGTCAGTGGTATCAGCTATGCAGCTCAGGGCTAAAATAACAATTATCTTTCATTTCCGGTGAACCAAACAGGAAAAATGTAGATGAAACAGATACACGGTACACACAACAACTAAATATTACCTACATCACTGAAAAAGTTGTAACAACATTAGCTATATTATAGCTACAACAACTATGGGGCACAAAGATTTCCACATTTTAAATGTTATAATTTAAATATAAATTTAAATGCATTTTAACACCTGTATTTTTTATTTCTGGCTGCCCTTAGGGCTTTAGGAGAAAGACACAAATTGCTAATGATACTGCTAAACCGCTGGTGCCAACAGTCGACCAGTTCTGCTCAAGTTGTAAGAACCCTTCCCCTAGCTCGACATGCCAGATGGCCGTACATCCGTTTCGGCCATGTACTGCTAATGAAACCAGATTCGCAATATATGATTTGTTTAAAAAGAAACCACACACACACACACACACACACAACTTTTTCTCAGGTTTGAGATGATTAAATAGAGTTAGATTTTGATATTTATCTATCCCGTTTCTTCTCTGCTCAACGGGTTAGCCATCAAAGATTAAAGTATACCCAGCGCTTGAAGCATATAGTATACACAGCGCAGGACCGGAAGTATGTGACTTGGGATTCTGTGTAGTGACGGTCTGTCACTTGGGTGTTAAAAATTGTGTTTACACGGTAAGTCAAGCTGTTTCTTTCTCGTTTATTTCGATAGTTATTATAAAATATTCATATCCACTTATTTGTATGATGTGTTTATCACATAAAATCTCCTCCGGCAGTGTATTAAACCCATGACTTATTTTTGATAATACACCAGTGTATTATCGTTTTTTGGGTCCCGGCTCTGATCAGTTTTTAGTCGTGAGCGCTGAAGCCAGAGAAACTAGCCAAAACACGTTCGGGAATATATACCACTACGTCGTCTCGCAGGAAAATGACTCATTGTTGCTAAGACGTATTATACGCGTAGAAAGTTTTTGATTTTCATGTTTAAAAGAAACCAAAAAAAAAATGCAGCGAAAGTTTTTTTTTAATCAACAAACTTGCGGAAAACGGTGGACTTACCCCCTCTAGAAACTATTTCATTCTACTCTCAGTGTAAATGTCGAAGAGCTATCTACTTGTGTATACACACATTTGAAAACGAACTACAGCTGTAAACATGGACCCGTGAATGGTGAATGGTGTAAAGGCTAAAGGTGATAACGCATTGTTTTATGTGATAAACAGAATCTTACATTCGTGTTTATGTATTATCATTTTTATCAAACTCATTGACTAAAATGTATTTGACGCTCGCCAAGGCTCGCGTCGTATGTTTTTGATAAAAATGATAATACATAAACACTCATGTAAGATTCTCTTTCTAGACCATATCAGGAACCATATGTTCGCCGTCAACTTTCCTTATCGCAATAGGGATGCTTTGATCAGTTGACAGATGATTTTGCCCCTAAACGATGCCGTTTTTATTCGATTACTAAACGTTGAAAACCTGTTTTCTCGACGGAAGATGTATAAACAGTTTCTTTGTTCATATATTTGTGTAAACATGTCAATGTTTGGTAACAAAGTCGACTAAAATCTTCATTATCCTTCGTTAAAAATGATACGTTGAGAAATTTTCGGTTGTATAGTCACCTGAAATCTATTAACCGGTTACAAGTGACTGTACAAATTTCTTTTTCTCAACATGCCATTTTAGACGAAGATAAGGAATACTGAAGTCGACTTTGTTACCAAAATTATTAACCCTTGTTATCAAAATTAATGAAGACATACCAGCTTGACTTACCGTATGAATACAGTTTTTAACGCCAAGTGACAGATCGTCACTGTACAGAATGCCAAGTCACATACAATGCATACTTCCGGTCCTACACTGTGGTATAGATGCAGATGGAAAAGTCAGTTCTAAACATATAGCACTGACATATGCTGACCGGTTGAGACTAAAAGCATGTAGCATACTCACAGGTTGATCGGGCGTTACCAAATTGATCACAGGCGTCTTGTCAAGAGATTTTGTGCAGAAGAAATAAAGGGGAAAAAAAGGCAGGTGGAGTAATGCTTTGCATATGAGCCATGCTCTGTGAAAAGCGGGTTTAATGCATCTGCAAAACATATCGATCAGGTCAGCCTGCGCGGATTACTGCGGATTGCGCAGGCTGACCTGGACCGAAATATTTTGCCACTGGTCAGTTTTCTGCTTGTCAAAGGTGCAGTTTACCCATGATTCAGTCGGTTTGCTAAGCTGGATTTTTATTTATGGATCCATAATTATATGATGACTTCCTTGGTATAATGCATCACGGAGATGTATTAAACCTCCTTTGGCCAGGTCGTCGCTAAATTATATACATAGAAACTTACTCAGAAGCTTGTCGGTTGATGTCCAGTATCTGCTATCTTCTTGAAACAAAAACTGGTATTCTGTTTCCTGAAATAAAATTGACTGGTTAGTTGATTGGGTTGATTGGTTTGATAAATTAATTAGCAGATGAATGCATAAATTGGTGGATTTGTATTGGGGTAGGTTTGTTGGTTGGTTGTATTTGGTATTCATCTTGCTACCTTCTCTTTGAGATCAATCATAGGCTGTGCCTCTTGGATCTGTTAAATATGAGGCAAATGTATCTGTCATTTACCCGGTTTATGGTATTGATTTGTCTTTTGTACGGTATGACGTACGTTTGTCTGCCATCCGGTTTATGTTATTAGTTCCTATACATTGTGGTATGATGTTAGTTAATAAGTGACCTACAATTTATAGTACTGGATCCTGCCAATGGTTGTATGACGTCAGTTATAGATCACTAACCCAGTTTGTTGAATCGGTTCTCACATAGATAGACATTATTACCTAAGTCATTTCGTCACTTACTCGGTTTTGTGACGAAAGTTGGTCACTCCTTTTTGAAGTTTTTGCTAATGGCTTCTGTAGAAGAAAGTATGACGCAATGTAAAATGTGACTCATCCAATTAATGGTATTAGTTCTTGTACAAGACGGCATGACGTAATCTAATCACTTTATTAACGGTACAGGGTTTATGGTACTGGTTGACGCGCATGACTGTATGACGTCAGCACGAGCATCGGTCACTTACCCAGTTTATGGTACTGGTTGACTTGAGCTGATCGGTCAACCCTGTTTGTGGGACTGGTTCCTGCACATTTTGGTATTATGTAATTTTAATCAGTCACTTGCAGAAGTTATGGTACTAGTGAACGTACAGGACGGTATGACGCCAGTTAATCAGTCACTTACCCATTCAATGGTGTTAACTCCTGAGCAAGATGGTATGACGTAAGTGCCACCTGTAGATGCAACTGGTCCAGCCGTGCCAACACATACACCATCCACGAGTCGGATAGTCTTGTTCTGAAATACAATAAACGTCACTGTGTCTTGTATTATAATATCGTCAGTTACAATTATTTCTATGTTTGGTGTTTGAAGCCGTTCTCAAAATTGATTTTAATGATGCTCTGAGTATAAATCAGTCATGCTCTGTGTTTAATGTATCTGCAAAAAAATATATATCGACCCAACTTGGCCTACGCAATCCGCGGAGCACCGCTTATGTGCATCTGTTCGTGCGTTCTTTGGTCCGTATTCACCGACCATTCCTAACAACATTCTTGGTCTAATTCTCAAGTATTTTCTAAATTTTACAGTTGCACTTCTACTTGACTAAACCAAACAGTTTATCCAATCAGAGGTATGTATACATTCTAAATCTAGAGTTAGACTGAGGATGCAATTAACCCTTAGGCTGCTAGGCGTGACTCAAAGACCTCTTGCGGACAGTGTAGATCCAAGATCAGATTGCACGGTCTGTGCAGTCTGGTCTTGATCTACACTGTCTGATAAGGAGATATCTTTCAAAAAAAAAAAAAAAAAAAACTTTGAAATAGCAGACTTTGGGGTTTTACTGTCGGCTTGAAAGTTTCATTTCAGTTATCTAGCAGGATAAGGGTTAAGAATGTTTGGTGAATACAGACTCTGCAGTTTCTTCGCAATCCATTTGTTGCTTTCCCACATGGATATGCTCAGCCGTGAGAGAGGCATAAATAAAGTGGCAATTGTCATTTATAAGCATTATTTGATCTGTTTGTCTTGATAGGTTTCGGTACATACCGTAGTGTTTGATCAGAAAAAAAGATATGAGCTATGCACTCGAAAAAGGGGGTTTAATGCATCTCCGTGATGCATTATACCAAGCAAGTCATCACATAATTATGGATCAATGAAATCCATTTTGTCCAACAATAGGCTGATCCATGTGGTAGACTGGTCCTTGGACTGCAGAAAAGTAACCGATAGCAAAACATTTCGACCCAGGTCAGCTTAAGAGGACTGTGCACGCTAACCTGGCTTGATGCTTTTTGCAGTTGCATGACATCCCCTTTTCACAGAGCATGGTTCATATGTAAGATTTAGGTTATCAGATTTAAAGTGATAACACAAAAACAAACCAAGTAATCTGTATCCGTGGAGAGTACAGTTATGCTGATGGTCTTGTTTACGTTACAGACAATAGCTGAAATGTAACAATGCACATAAAGATTGTAGTGTAAAACACATCTATAATAACTAAAATACACATAATAACTACAGATACACAAAATAACCACAATACAAATTATAATTACAATACTCATAATTACTACGATACAGATAATTACCGTCCGGCAGGGTAGCTCAGTGGTTAGCGTATCTGACTCGTGACCTAGTGGTTGCGAGCTCGATACCCGGTAGAGGCAAACTCTCTTTTCGGCGATTTTTCGCATCTCACCTCTGTTGCATGTAAGAAAAATAGTCTCTGGCTCGGAAAGAAGATTGTGTCAATACATGCGTCAATGCACTCACCGTCGTGATATGACCTAAGCTGTTAAAACGGCATTTAACGCCATTACAAACAAACACATAATAACCACAATCCACATAATAATCGTGAACACTACAAAACACGTAATAGCTGTCACAAAACAGGACGAGCGATGATATTTTTTCAAAATCGATTTTCTCTAGAAAAAAAAAAACCGGCTGAAACGTGTTTCGACAATGGTCCTTTGACACGTAGGAAAATAAACAAAAGCAAAAAGTTACGACCCAGGCGAGCCTGTGCTGACTGCGCAGGCCGACTTGAGTCGATACTTTTTATCACAATTTTACAGAGCTTGACTCAATCACCTTCAACCCTCAACTCTTTACCAAACACTTCCGCCTTTTAACGACTTTGAGAAGGAATGCTTTTAAAAATACTGTCTGTATTTAACCAGCATTTTCTTCTTTTCCTCATTGTATTCTACCACTTATGTGATCGATTCCATTTTTGAATCGTGATTAAATTATCGTCTGCGAATGTTTTCGAAACGCAGAGTGTAAAATTTTGTCGTAGTTAACTGCATTTTTAAAATAAATAAATAAATAAATAAATAAATAAATAAATAAATGAGAGAGAGAAAGAGAGAGAGAGAGAGAGAGAAGAAAGGAAGGAAGGAAGGAAGAAAGGAAGAATTCAGCCCTTGGTTAAAAAAACCTCAAATGATGCACAAATGTTGTGATTTCAAAGTACCTCAACTACATCTACTTACTTGGAACTGCGCTTGCGCGCATAAAGTGTCCCGCTAAAAATACGGTCACGTACACTGGTAAACTGTACATCTTGGATATGACGTAATAGACTTTTGCAAGCTAAAGCAAAGAAAAAAGGAAAGGCGAAAAACTAGAATGACAGATATGGGTCACGCTCTGTAAAGAGGTTGTTTAACTCTTCACCAAACGGAAAAAAATTAAACCTGTCCATATTGAAAGCATTTGCAGATGACAAAATAAATGTGAGTGTAAAATATGTTTTGGAAAAGGTAGAAAACATTGTGGGAAAAGGAGAAAATGCTGGTTACCAGCATTTTCTCCTTTTCCTACAATGTTTTTTAAATGGCTTCTTCCTAGGAGTCGTTAAAGGTCGGGTTAATTGGGAAAGGGTTAATGCGTCTGCAAAAGTATTGACTCGTGCCAGCCTGAACAGTCGACGCAGGTTGACCTGAGTCGAAACTTTTTGCTATTTTGGTAAATTTTCTGTATGTCAAGGGACAACTTCCACCTCATAATTGAGCCAATCTTAGACAAACTTGATCCTTAACCCTTTCAGCGCCATAGGCGAAAACAGGGACTTTTGCGGACGGCATAGATCAAGATCAGACTGCACAGACCGTGCAGTCTGATCTTTGATCTACGCCCTCCGCTTGTTTGGTCATGCCTATATGATAAAAGTCTTTTTGAGACTCAGTGATTCTATTTACAGACATCAAAAGAAGCCAAGTTTGTTTATTTGGCGCCGAAAGAGTTAATATACATCGACTTGCTTTAACCCTTTAACTCTTTACCACACGACAAAATTTTAGACTGGTCCAAATTGAAAGCAATTGCTGACGACAAATCAAATGTGACTCAAAAATTGAAATTCATTTTGGGAAAGGTAGAAAACATAGTGGGTTTCCAGCATTTTCTCCTTTTCCCACAATGTTTTCAAAAGGCTTCTTTCTCAGGGTCGTTAAAAGTCGGGACTGTATGGTAAAGAGTTAACACACGATTCCAAGTTTAAACGACCCTGCGATTGATTGATTGATTGATTGTATGGTGTTTAACGCCGTTTTCAACATTATTTCAGTTATATCGCGGCGGTCAGTACACCTATCCATGCTATCCTGGAGTTTCTTTTACAAGTACTCCACACAATATTCTTTTCAAGTCACTGGCTGCTTTCCCACGAGTGTAGGATAAAACCCCCCAAGGACACCCCCCCCCAGGACAAAACCCCCATGGACAAACCCCCCCTAGGACAAAACCCCCATGGACAAAAGCCCCCTAGGACAAAACCCCCATAGGATAAAAGCCCCCTAGGACAAAACCCCCATCATATATAAACAGCATATATTTTTCATATTTTCCATATTGTTTTCCTTTTTACTTTATTTCTTAAACAGGTTTAGACATACATAATTTGCAAAAAGTTTTAAAGTATTCAAAACAAGTCTCTTTGATTTAAGGAGAAAAATCAAACATGAAAGGCAGTTAGATCTTTAGCCTTTAATTATGTTTGATTTGGGTTTGTTTTTCAAAGTGTGAAAGCAATCACTGTAGTTTGCAAAAAATGTATTTGTATATATAAAACTTTAATTCAATTACCATTATACATGTAACTTAATGCTATAATTAGCAAAATAATACCTTTGATTAATATATCAATGAATTTTCCATTGTATGATTTCATTTACAATTTATTATGTTTAATAATATATCATTTACAGTAAAAACTATTGATTATATACATAAACACATTTTTGGTCATAAAGCACAATTTTAAGAAAAAAAAAAAAAAAAAAAGAATACTTATCAAATCAATTTAAGTTATACAAAACGTTATTTTTTATTCAACTTTAAAATGATTTTAAAATGTTCAATTTATACAAAAATAATAGAGGAATATTCATAATATCATATTAATATCATTAGTTTAAAGATTTATTTCATTTATACACATAATAAGCATGTTTTTAAAACCATGGGGGTTCTGTCCACTTTTCAGTTAAGGGTATGGGGGTTTTGTCCTAGGGGGAGTTTTGTCCATGGGGCTTTTGTCCTAGGGGGAGTTTTGTCCTGGGGGGTTTTGTCCGTACCCCCATTCCCACATAACCATCGTCGAAACAATGGACAGCGGTGAGAGAGGAATGAATCCTGTCGCAATGACTATCATCAATCCTTGGAAAGAAACTGGCCAGACCGGGGATCGAACCAGCGACCTCCTGTTCTAAATGTCCTGTACGCTACCGACTGAGCTACGAAACGTCCCTGCGAAGAAGTCTCTCGAAAACATTGTGGGCAAAAAGAGAAAATACTGGTAACCAGTATTTTCTCCTTTTCCCACAATATTTTCTACCTTACCAGAGAACTTGAGCTAATTTGTACAAACTTTAGATTTGTTGTCTGCAGATGTTTTGAATTTGGAAGAGTCTTAAACTTGCTGTATGGAAAAGGGTTAAATATAATGCATGGCCGAGCCCCGGTAGAGCAGAAGGTAGCGTACAGTCACGATTTGAGAACAGGGAGTCGCTGGTTCGAATCCCCATCTCGGTGATTTTCTTTCCGAAGATTTATGATACTATTTCGACAGGATTCATTCCTCTCCCACCACTGATCGTTGTTTCGGCGATGGTTAGGTGGAAAAGCAGCGAGTAGCTTGGGAAAAATATTGTGAGAAGTACTGGTTACAGAAACTCCAGGAAAGCATGGATATGTGCACTGGCCGCCACTACATAACTGAAATAATGTTGAAAATGACGTTAAAGACCATACAATTAACCAATCGATCCAAGAGCACCGCTCAAATGTATTGTACTTTTTTTGCGAATATCTGAGGAAGCGAAAAACAGCTTGAGTCGTGCTCTGGCAAAAGGGGGCTTAATGCATCTCCACGATGCAGTTCACCAGTCAAGCCATCACATAATTATGGATCCATAATAGCCACTTTTTTTCACAACCAACTTAATCAGGAGGTAGACTGATCCTTGGACATAAAGAAAATTGACAGATTACGAAAAGTTTCGCAAATGCATTAAGCCCCCTTTTTACGAAGCATGGCCCATCTCAAGGTGACGCATGGGTAATTAACCCTTTAGCCCTGAAACTGCTAAATAAAACTTTAAAGCCGATGGTAAAAACCCAAATAATGTTATTTCAAACTTATTTTTGGAGAAAAAGATCAGATCAAAAAGATTAGATCAAAGATCAGACTGCACGTTCTGTGCAGTCTGATCTTAATCTACACAGTCCGCAAAAGGTCAGTTAAGGGTTAATATATCCCCATCCCGTGTTTAATGATGGTAATGCGGAAGCTTTGGAAAGCTATGTGGGTAAAGACAGAAAATGCCGGCAACTAGTACTGTCTCCTTTTCCAACAATGTTTTCTTTTTTAATTACCCTTTCACAGACAAACCTCATATTACGAGCCGAATCTCATTTGTTGTCTGCAAATCCCTTCAATATAACTGAGTCTAAAATTTTGACCTCGGGTAAATATTTGATCGTTCTGGTTTTCAGATTTTAAAAAAATATGATACTTAAGTCTTTCAGCTCTAAATATACATGTATATGAGCCATGCTCTGGCAAGTTGGGTTTAATACTTATCATGCTAAATAAGTGAAATGAAGCTTTCAAGCCGGGAGCTAGATTCAAATTTGTATAATCTACCAAAACATAAAATTATAATTTATCGTTGAATTAAGTAAGATGATAGCTGGCAAATTATCTTGGAAGAAACAAAGACAAAAGTAAGGGAAAAAATATTTTTCAATAGTGTTTCTTAATGGGCTACTTAACCTTTTTAGGTTTTTTAGATCTAGATTTAGAGTCTTGCGAAGACTTGTGGGAATATCACATGATCAATAACACGCGTCGATTTCGAGGAGTCGTACTGAAATCAGTATATCTGATGTAATAGAAATAGACGGAGTTACCGATTGCAAAGAGACGTCTCGTTATCGTCTTTTCTAAATGCCCAATTCGCACTTTTTGATTGAATTTAATTGTTAGTTTATACGATTGCAAAGAAAACACGTCTAGCTGAGCCATGCTCTGTGGAAAGGGGCTTAATGCATCTGCAAAAAGTATCGAACCAGGTCAGCCTGCTGACATGGAGCGAAACTTTTCGCTATTAGTCAATTTTCTATATGTCCAAGGACCAGTCTACCTCATGATTGTATCGATTGTTAAAAAAAGTGGCTGTTATGGATCCATAAGTATGTGATGGCTTGCTTGATATCAAGCATTATGGAGATGCATTAAGCCCCCTTTTGCCAGAGCATGGCTCAGTTGTATTTATCGGTATATTACAAAAACAATTTGATTTAAGGCATACAATCTAAATAGCCCCCTTCAATGTATTCTGGTTTTTTTTTTAAACAAGAAAGCATAGGACACTAGGTATCATTTTAAGGTTCGTTATGCACCCAGTGCAACTCTGCGATCAAACAATGTTTTTTTCTAGAAAAGTCTGTAAATGGTATATTTAACATGATGACTTAACTCTTGCATCGCTGAATATCGGCTTTAACTGCGTGCCGTGTAGATCAAGATTAGGCTGTATAGAACGTACAGTCTGATTTTGGATCTACACTTACTGCTTCATTACCAGATATTAAAAAAAAAAAAAGCTTTGAAATTACAATATCTGCATATTGGGCACTGACTGAGAATGTCTGATTGCTTTGTTTAACTCTACCAGAGATACTAAAAAAAAAAATAGAAAAATGGGGAAAAACCAGCAATCCCTTTCCCGCACCCCTGGATGTGTTCTACCCTTCTGAGGGCAATTACATCAATTTAGCCATATTTTACTTGTCGTCCGCAAATGATTTCAATTTGGACAATTTATGATATGGACCTAAAGTAAAGAATTAACTGTTTCCCACGCGACAAAATTTTAGACCCATCCATATTCAAAGCTTTAACAGACGACACATTAGATGTGACTCAAATTATAGGCTTTGCATTTGAAATGGTAAAAAACATTGTTAGAAAAGGAAAAAATGCTGGTTACCAGCATTTTTTCCTTTTCTCACAATGTTTTCAAAAGCCTCCTGTTTCATCAGGGTCATGAATACGGGAGATTGTTGGGTGAACAATTTACCTAAATCCCAGTTGCCAAAATAAAAACGTATTGCTTACCTCGATTTTTTTTTATTTCAATCACGGTTTGGTACGGCGAGCCAGTAATGTCTGTGAAAACTCCCCTCTGGAACTGCTCTTAAATACCGCCGGGTGTCGGTCTTTTTAATCGCTGACCAGTTCACCTCCATTGTCATAAATTCGGTGGTCATACCTTCGTTAGCCTCCAGGGTTAGTTCAAAGCTTCTTCCAAAAACATCAGTAGTTACCCTTTTAGCGAAAAACGGATGGAAAAACGTTACACTCAGTCGGTTTGTCTGTGTGTGTGAGTGTTTAACGCCTTTTCAACATTATTTCAGTTATATCTTGGCGGCCACTGCACCTATCCATCATTTCCTGGAGTTTCTTTCCACAGTACTTTGCACATCTGTCTGCCAAATTTACTGCCTGCTTTCACACAGAAACATCGTCGACACAATCTTCAGCAGTGAGAGAGGAACAGATCTAGTCACAAATACTATCATTGATCAGTCCTCGAAAAGTGTTTAGCCGGCCTGAGAATCGAACCATCGATCCCAGGTTTGCAATGAATGAATGAATGCATGAATGAATGAATTAAATATATTCTTGAAATAATACAACTACATGATATAGGAACAAGGAGACATGATACAACTATCATATAAAAGATTTACAAATAGCGACGGAGTAAAATGGGTTGGAACAGTTGGCGGCCGTGACCTTGGTCAGAATATGAAATAGACTATCGGTTTTGAAAAAGTTATAGCAAACCGTGTACGTTACAGACTGAGCTAAAATTCTTTATCAGACGACAAAATTAATAGATCCTTTCAAATTGAAAGCACTTGCAGACGACAAAATAAATAATAATAAGACTTGTCTCTTAAAGGGTGGAAAACATTGTGGGAAAAGGGGGAAAATGCCGGTAACCAGCATTTTCTTCTTTTCCAACAATGTTTATAAAGGCTGTCTGTCTCCGGGTCGTTACAACTTTGGATTGTGTGATCAATATTATTATTAGTCTTATACTCAAGAATTTCTTTAATTAGAAAGTGATACAGTTTCTGACTGGTTGAACCAAATGGTTTGGCCATAAAAAGATTGATATTTTCAAAATTGAGAGAGGGGTGGGGGAAAAAAATTGCACTTTAGAATGGTTGGAGACTACGGGAACATATTTTTTAAAATCAGAATACCCCACAAACTATCCGTCAATCGACTGAGATCAGAGTTTACAATTTTTGTGCTTTTCTGATCTTGATGGGCTGTCTCAAAAACAACTGCGGTTGCCTTTTGTGCTGACACGATCAAAGATAGTAGAATTATTTGGACCATGCTCTGTGAAAAGGAGGCTTAATGCATCTGCGAAAAGTATCGGCCCAGGTCAGCCTGCGCAGTCTGCGCAGGCTGAGCTGGGCCGAAACTTTTCGCTACAAGTAAATTTTCTGTATGTTAAGGGACCAGTCTACCTCATGATTAGTTTAAAAATGTGGATATTATGGATCCACAATTATGTGATGATTTGCTAGGTACAATGCATCACGGAGATGCATTAAGCCCCCTTTAGCCAGAGCGTAGCTCGTTTATATTAAAATGTCAAAACGATGTTGCAGATGAACCCTTTACCAGAGAATCTCATGGGGAACAATGCTTATGAAAACATCATAGGAAAAGGAGCAAATATTTTCTAGCCTTTCGAAATACTAATGCCTTTTTTGAGCCACGTTTAGATTATCTTCGAATTCTTTAGCCGGGTCCCGGTAGCGCAGTCGGTAGCGTACAGGACTTGAGCCCAGGAGACCGCTGGTTCGAATCCCTAGCTGGGCGAATTTCTTTCCGAGGCTTTACTGATAGTCATTGCGACAGGATTCATTCCTCTCTCACTGCTGATTATTGTTTCGACGACAGTTACGTGGCAAAGCAGCCAGTGGCTTGGAAAGAATATTGTGTGAAGTACTGGTAAACGACAGTCTAGGAAAGCATGAATAGATACAGTGGGAGCCGAAGATATAACCGAAGTAATGTTAAAAACGGTCTTAACCCTTAAAGCGCTGGAACCAACTTAACTTGTTTTTGCTGACAGTGTAGATCAAGATCAGACTGCACAGAACGTGCAGTCTGATCTTTGATCTACACTGTCAGCTACTTCAATACACCTTCTGGCTAAAACAACCTTGAAATGACAATATTTTGGATGTTTTTCTTCACTGAAAAGGTTTATTTCATAAATTCAGCGCTCTAAAAGTTAAACACCATACAAGAGTTAAATGTTTACCAGACGACAATATTTTAAACTGGTCGAAATTGAAAGCAGTAGCAGACGCAATATTAAAAATGACTCAGATTTTAAGATTCATTTTAGAAAGGATCGAAATATTGTGAGGGAAAAAAAGAATATGCTAGTTACCAGTATTTTCTCCATTTTCTACAATGTTTTCAAAAGGTTTCTCTCCAAAAGTCGTTAAAATTCAAGGCTATGTTGTGAGAGGTTGGGTCAGCTGCTCTTCATTCTATTAAAGGCATGTTAGTTTATGCCGCTTTCAACATTATTACAGCCATGTCACGGCGACTGCTCACCGAGTTATGGGTGTCCTTGGTTTTCAACGAAAGCATTGAGGATCGTGCAAGTGCCTTTGGGCAAGACAATCAGAGCCCTAGCCTAGCATTTATTTAAGTAGCCATCGGCAATGGAATAGTTCAATAATGAATAACAAGTGTTTATAAATATTTACTCAAGAATATCACAGATTATTTATTGGATCGTGAAAAATGATGAAATAGAAAAACATTGAATGGTCACAGTCTTTTTGTTGTTGTTGTTGTTATCCTAGCCTAACACAAACAGTGTGGGGGAAGGAGGAACTGACATGGGTGTGTGGGAAGTTATCCTAACCTTGCTGTAGCAGTGTTGGGAACGGAGGGAGAGCATATAAGTAGGGGATAAAACATTATCTCTGAAAAGATATACAAGATTTCATCATCATCATCATTACATTTATTATTATTATTATTATTGTTATTATTCCAGTTGCTGCACACGAAAACGTATGATATAACATAAATAACTATGTAGTTGAGAACATTATACGTCTTACAGAAATCGACCGAAAAAAAAAACCAAAGTACTGAAAACACCGATAGACTAGTAAATGTAGAATAAGCGGCCTTGGCAAGGACAAACTTGGTTGATCCATACAAGATTAAAGGTTCATTGCGGTTATCGAGTCCGATCCGGTCCAATCCGGTTCCGCCCAGTCTTATCCGATTATAAAGTTAGTTCCGGTCCACTCTGGTGACTTTGCACATCGCTTGACTTGCCACAGCAGGAAATGCCATTAAAAAATTCTTTCTCTTGATTTTTAATGAAAAAAAAAATGTGTGTGTGTGTGGGGGGGGGGGGGGGGGCGTATCAGTTTTGATGATCTGGCATTTGAATACTTTCTATAGTTCACTTCTAGATGAACTTTCTACGCTTTTCACTTTCTTACCGGTTAGACGAACTCTTAGCTAGACAAGACCTGCAACATCCACAAAAAACACGAGGATAAAAAGGGTTGCGTTCGGACAAGTAACGATGGGCCTGATTTGCATAGGTTACTGATTAACTTACAAATAAGCACTTTGTTCAGTCGATGACCGTAAGTAGACATCGTAAAAACTGGAGTGGTACAGATTTTTTAGTTCCTGTTATTATTGTCATATTTAACAGAATGGAGCTTTTTAACAGATAGAATTTTCTCGTTAAAACACGGAATTTTGTAAAAGGGTTAATCAAATAAGCAACTGATTCATCAACTTAATAGCAGCATCAGACTTGCTCGATAAATGCTAGCAATGAAATTGCTCTTTGAACATTTTTTGAATACCAAATTTAGTCTCAAAATGCTAAGTGTGACCAGGTGAACCTTTGCACACGGTACATATCAAGATCAAACTGCACTGAACGTGCAAGATCGGTCCGTAATCAGATATAATTCTTTATTTCATTTTAAATCTAATTCTAGATTTAGAAAGTAACGCAACTCGGTTTAACCGATCAGAAGTTGTGTTACTTTCAAGTTCGCCGAGCCCCGTAGCTCAGTCGGTAGCGTACAGGACTTGAGAACAGGAGGTCGCTGGTTCGATCCCCGGCTCGGCCAGTTTCTTTCCGAGGATTGATGATAATCATTGTGACAGGATTCATTCCTCTCCCACCGCTGACCATTGTTTCGACAATGGCTATGTGGGAAAGCAGCCAGTGGATTGGAAAGAATATTGTGCGGAGTACTGGTAAAAGAAATTCCAGGAAAGCATGGATAGGTGCACTGGCCGCGGCGATATAACTGAAATAATGTTGAAAACGGCGTTAAACACCATACAATCAATCAATCAACTTTCAAATTCAGAAAACTCTGAAGAAGAAGACTAAGAATGATCTTAAGAATGGTTGGCGAGAACAACCTCTAATCTTGGATGTACACTGTCCGATACGATGAGGTTTTTTCGAGAAAAGAATTTTGAATTCCTGTTATTTAGGTTTGTACGATTAACTCGTTATGTTTTCCATTGTCAGCATGGTTTTTCGTATCATTTACTCCTTTAACCGCACAATCACAAATGCTAACAACCCTGAAGAAAAGCCTTTTGAAAACATTATGGGAAAAGGAGAGAGTGATGGTAATCAGCATTTACTCATTTTCTTACAACGTTTTCTACCCTCCGAAAAACAAATTTCGGCTTTTGAGTCATATTTATTTTGTTGTCTACAAATGCTTTAAATTTGGGCGAGTCTATGGTATCCTAGAAACGGAAAAAATCGCGACAAAACGGGTTACGGTTCCTGTTAGTCTAAATAAGTATCCTATAAATAATCTATTAACCATGAGGCTGCTAAGCGCGACTCACTGACCTTTTGCGGACACTGTAGATCAAGATCAGACGGCACAAAACGTGCAGTCTGATCTTGGACCGACACTGTCCGATAAGGAGATATTTTTTCTTCTCCAAAAAATAACTTTGGAATAACATTATTCGAGTTTTTACTTTCGACTTGAAAGATTTCTTTAATTCATTTAGCAAGATAACGGTTTATAGAAGTTGGTGTTCTATTCTTGACCTATAAATAGACTCGTAACCTTTACTCTATGCCAAACAATTCCGTTCTTTAACGACACTGAGGACGAAGGTCGCTGAAAACATTGCGGTAACCAGCATTTTTTCCTTAGAAAATGCTGGTAACGATCATGTTTTCCTTTTCCCACAATGTTTCTTACCCTTTTTAAGACAAATTTCAATATTTGGACCACATTTTATTTGTCGTCTGCATCGTCTTTCAATATGGACGAGTCTAAAGTGTTGTCGTTTGGCAGAGTCATGAAAACTGCTCGAGAAAATTACTAGATCATGAAAAATTCAACAGGGCAGTAAAAGCCAAATATTGCGATTAAAAAAAAAAAAAGCTTTTCGTTGGAAGAAAAAATTCCCTTTATCGGACAGTTTATATCCGGGGTCAGATTGCACGCTCTGTGCACTCTGATCTTGGATCTATACAAGCACCAATAAAACATTGAACCGCAAATCTGGGGTCAGACTTCACACTCTGTGCAGTCTGATCTTGGGTCTCTACAAGCAACAATAAGGCATTGGGCCGCACTTTAACCCTTTACCACACAATCCCGACTTTTAACGACCCTGTAATAGAAGCCTTTTGAAAACATTGTGGGAAAAGGAGAAAATGCTGGTGACTAGCATTTTCTCCTTTTTCCACAAAGTTTTCTAACCTATAACAGACAGAAATCATCATTTTAACATCATTTAATTTGTCGTCTGCAAATGCTTTCAATTTGGTCCATTCCAAAATTTGGTCGTTTGGTAAAGAGTTAAAGTATGGTTTAGCTCTTTACCAGACGACAAAATTTTAGGCTTGTCGAAATTGAAATCATTCGCAGACGTAAAATTGAAGGTGGCTAATTGATATGACGTGTCTTTATTTGGGTAGAAAACTTTGTGGGAAAAAGAAAAAATGCTGGTAACCAGCATTTTCTCCTCTTTCCACAACGTTTTCAAAAGGGTTTTTTTCCCTCGTGGTCAAAAAAAAAAAAAAAAAAACTCGGGAATGTTGGGTACAAGTTTTAAATACATGTAGAACATTTATAGTTTTACGCTCGCCAGATTCTGCTTGTTTTCTGTGGAAATAAAAACATTTTTATAATTACTGAATCCAAAAAGTACATTTTATTCACGGAATATGAATGAATGCGGGCAATTATTTCATTTTGAATGAGAACAAGGAAAATAGGAACGCAGACAACCAAAATATTTTGGGTGGGTCTGAATTTTCTAACTGAACAGAAAACAGGCATTTTTAGACAATGACTGTCTTGATGCAGAAAATACGCACAAACAGGTGGACAAATATTAACAAACACGAACTGACATTCAACAATCGGGGAGAGGTTATCATTTCAATTTAATATTTATTGCTGCTTCACCGAAGATTACCCAAATAAAGAATAAATTAAGAACTACGCTGCGGGCGGTTTTTAACACAGTTGTTTGTATTTTTTGACCAGGTTTACCGACATACAGCCTGACCCTATGATGACATTTGGAGTTGAAAATGCATTTTGTCATCAGTAGATAGAAAGAAAGATGGACGGACGGATGGATGGATGGATGGATAGATGGGTGGGTGGGGGAAGGACGGATGGATTTTTAGACAGACAGACAAATAAATAAATAAAATTCTCGATAATTCATAAACGTCTCAGTTATTCGCGATTCTGGTACAGTAAAGTACATTTAATGATCCTAAGCCAAACTATCACTTGTTTTTAAGGCCCTGAGAACGACGGCCTTTGAAACACTGTGGTCAAGGGCTAACTCTCGCTGTACGGCAGTCTTCCGCTCTTGGCACTCGTCATAACTCGGCCGATTTCGTAACTACATCTACAGATCACCCGAAATTTGCCGAATGCCGCTCGCGGTATATTATCCCGAAATGTCCCAGAGGTTGACGTGTGAACTGCATTCGGCATTACCTCGGGTGATCCGGTGATCAAATCCCTCGGCTGTATCACGTAGCTTGATATGCACCTACACGGTACATTTCGCACATCTCCGGAAGCACACCGCTTTACCGTTATTGAAATTGTAAGGCTCCTCTTTAGAAAGAACTCATGAGTAAATTTTCTATCGTTATCTTTCTAAGAGTATTTGAGTCGGCAAACAGTTTCTACATTCAAGTTTTAGCGTGGTTTATCAATTCCGTTGGGAGCTTTCATCGACAGATCGATAGAAGTGAATAACTTCACAATGGTTGTTCATGTCGTTGCTAAGCGATCTACAGGGGCGCCGCCATGTTTAAGATCATGTGATTGGTAGTTCAAAATGGAAGCCTCCCTTATACAGACGAGGTTAGATGTAGGTACGGAATCGGCCGAGTTGTGACGAGTGGTGTGAACTGATGCCGGATTGTTTTTGAGAACGTAAATTCACCGCATCGGACGTTTTAACCGGATCAGACCTGAAAATTTAGTGAAGTTTCTTATTCTGCTTTATTTCACAATAACTTTGAAGCGCAGTGTATTAACCACCCTCGATGTTGGCTTCCTTTATCCATCAAGCAATTGTGTCGTGATGTGAGTAGCTCAAACGACTGACTTCGCTCATCAAGGGATTCGAACCCTGAAACTCTGGTGTGAGAGGCTAACACTTCAGCCCTAAAAAACTGTCCCTGCTGTTCACAGAAATATTTGAGCTTTGTCTATTTCAAGGACTGACGGATGCGATTGATACTGGTCAAATGGTAATAACATCACCTTAAACAAGCATTCAGGTTATCAAAATGAAAGTCATAGTTACTTTTCTTCTCAAATAAGTTGTGTAATCAAGTCACATAAGAACTGTACCGCATATTTAACAAATAATTAGCTGAAGAGCGGAATGAGTTTCTCGGAAAGGCATGTAAGATATTTCTATTCATGTTTGTTACTTTAGAGGTCAACTGGTTTCGTGTAGACTGTGACAGTCCTTTCAAATCTATAAAACTGCCCGTTAATTTACAGTGAGAAAAGCCTCCACATTTGGACTCTGACAAGACAAGTCAGATCTTTTTCCTCTTGAAATCTCTTTAAGGAGAGAAATGTGAAACAGCTGTGTCTGTTATCATAACACCACAAAGAATATGATTTCATTACATGTACATGCACGTACTTAACTGGGCCAAATCTTGGAGTCTGGCTCTCTGGAAATTATGTTTTTAAGTGAAATACTCACTCAATTTTTATTATAAAATATGGCAGATTCTGCCTTTGTTTGGTGAAAATTTACACGATATACATGTACATATTGGATTGGTTCGTTAGTACTGAATTTTAGAAGAAGAAGAAGAAGAAGAAGTCATTGGTTGAAAATAAGCATCAATATAGCTGCTCTATTTCTACACATTAATTCAAATATATATTTTTTATAACTTGGCCCACAAGTAGCATTATACCAATGCCAGACCTTAAGAACATATGCCATAGTTTTTTTTTTTTTCCTACGGACAGATTTTTTTTCTCATTTTCGCTCAGATTATAATATGATGTATGCGGATTAAAAAATGAAAAGAAAATCATATGATGCGGGGCAAAATACAAAGATACAGTTCTTGAAGATACAGGTACAGTTCTTGAAAGGAGATAATTGTTGTCTAAATCACACCCTTCTTAATAAACGTCTATTTTTGGCGTGATTTGGCATCCAAATCATTTACAAATATCCCTTTTTTCTTCCACGTCTGTGATTTTCTCTTTTTTTAAGAGGCAACCAACTTATTACAGATAGAAATATATAATCTCATAGTAACCAGCGGGATAAAATATTTACAGTTACAAAAAAGGACATGCGCAATTCGCAAAAGACCAGCCCACATAGCTTAGGTGATAGAGCGTAGGACTTGTAAGGATTAAGTCTTGGCTCACTTGAGGGTGTGGGTTCGAGTCCACCGGCTGGCCATCTAAAACAGTCTTTCGGACGAGACCTTAATTAAACCGAGGTCCCGTGTGACGCGGGTGCGATACACCGACCACATTAAAGAACCAGGCGTAACTTAAGATGGGTTTCATCCATTATCTTGCACTATCCTCCGTAACAAATCTAACAAACTCCAGGGGCGTTGCACATATGGGCAACCGGTGGCGACGATAAATTGACTCGCATTCAATCAGTCGGCGAAAAAGCTAGATTGTGACCCATTGTTTTCCTTTTGTTTGTGACGGGGAGGTGATTTATTTGTAAGGAAAAATCATTGGGAAGTGACTGTTTACTATCAGTTGGAGTGAAAACTGAAAATAAATAAATAAACTCCTTCGCTGAGATTAGATTCCATGACCTTCAAGGCCATAACTCTGAGACTCTATTAATCAATCATACCATAATTCCGAGCTCTAAATGAATGTATTCCTTGAACATTACGCAACTACAACTATCCTGCTTCTACGAAATTTTACAACAAAAAATAAAAAAAAAAAAAAAGCTGGGTTATTGCTCGTGTTTTCTAGTTCTAAAGTCATATTTGCACGCGAATGAAAAGTACCAGTCTTTGCTGAGAATTTCTAAAAACAGTCTTGCAAAGACAAAGTCTGATTATATGCCACTTTAAGTAAAGGTTCAAAACTATCTAGTAATTAAGGGCATTCTATGCTTTTATCTTTCATTAGAACAGCTACATGTATTCGTACCAAACACAAAACCTATCATACAGATAGCATTCGTACCAAACACAAAACCTATCATACAGATAAGCAGTATGAAAAAACCACACTTTTTTGTAGACTGGTCAGCTCAGGTGCTAGAGCAAGACACTTGTAAATGACAAGTTTCAGGCCACTTGAGGGGACCGATTCCAAAAGCTGGCCGTCTAATATAACTGATATTAGTCTTTCGGATGAGACGTTATTAGCCTATGTCGGTGCTAGCAAGCATGTTCAAATACCAAGCGTAACTTAGGACTGGTTTCATTTTTACGATCCCTGTCATAATGTATCTTGCAATACCCCTTGTAACATCACTAAAAGCCCTAAGGAGTCGTCGCCCATATGAGCAATTGGTGGCGACGACGAATAAACGAATATCAACCAATAATCCTTTTTCTTGTGTAAAAGTCGGTGTTATCAGATTCGATCCGGTGAATAGGTTCGATCCGGTTTGATCTATCGCATTGCGGTGATTTTACATATGCTCACTGAATGGTCCACTCGTCACAACTCGGCCGATTCCGTACCTACATCTAATTTGATCACCGGATCACCCGAGGTATGCCGAATGTGAATGGTCTTGATTGTCTGCTAATTTCAGGAACCCGTGATGGATACGCAAGTTACAACTTTCGAACAGTCGGATGACAATAAATACATGGAACAAGCTGAAGATGAAGAAGAAAGAAAACATTTCATCAGAATTATCAATGCTTTTAAGTATTACAGGTATTATTGTAGAAATATCATCGGCTGAATGATATGTCTTTTCGTACTCAATAACTCTCACCGATGTATCGCTGCCTCCAGTCAACTGATTCGTTCTTCTGCAGAAATAAAACCCACAGAACTACGTGAAAACTCTTTCAGTATTTGACTCTTAAAAATCCTTATCAGATGAAATCATTCCAATTATTAACTCTTAAAAAAAAAGTCGTCTGCTTTTAATTAGGACATATTCTAGTTTCTACATTTTTGTCCTGTGGTAAAGAGTAAACTCTTTCCCACACAACAAAAATATAGATTATCCAGAATGAAAGCATTTGTGGACAACAATTTGAATGTGGTCCAAATGTTGGGATTTGTCTTTGATAGGGTAGAAAACATTGTCTGAAAAGGAGAAAACTCTGGTTACCAGCATTTTCTCCTTTTCACATAATGTTTTCAAGAGGTTTCTTCCCCTGGGTCGTTAAATTCGGGATAGTGTGGTAAAGAGATAAGGATTATAACTTTTAATTTCAGAACATTTGCACTAAGAAGGGTACAAGATGCAGAGAAGAGTTATGACGATTTACCAGACAGCCACAAGAAAATGATCCCATGCTTTCCTGACCATATAGATAAAGTCAGGTATCAAACAGAAAAATATGTTAACCCCTTACCAAGCAATCCTGTTTTAATGACCCCATGGAGAAGGACTTTGGAAAACAATGAGGGAAAAGGAGAAAATGCTGGTGACCAGCATTTTCTCCTTTCCCCACAACGTCTGCAACTCTATCAAAGAGAAATTCTATCATTTGAGCCACATTTTATTTGTCGTCTGCAAATCCTTTTAACATGGACAAATCTAAAATTTTGTGGTTTGGTAAGGAGTAAAGGAACATTTCATAATAGCTGCATAGTACTCACTTATGTAGGGACCTGCACAACTCAGTGGTGTAGATGTAGGCTGCACAACCAACAAGCCCCAGGTTACATCCTAACCTGCGGTTCTGAGTTTCTCTAGGAGTTACTTAAGTGCATTCAACCTTATGCGCACTTCTTGCATGTGTACATGTATATGTCTAGCTCGGCTGTTTTTGGAGAAAAAGTCGAAGTATTGTCATAGACCAGTCATCATCTGCATTGTCATCATGGAACAAAAACTTTGAAATCTTATAATATCTCTGTCATTACTGAAGATATTTACTTCAAACAAGAACTAGTTGTCATCAATCAAAAGGGGAACCCATACAACAAGGGCAGGTAATCATCAATAAATTTTTGACACAGTTTCAACTAAGAATTATTACTGAAAAGCGACCGCAGCGGAGAGTTGGCATCTGCATCTATTGCTCTTGTTTCTTTTCAAATCTTTCTCTCTGGCCTAGTATCAACCAAATTTTGTACTTATGTTCACATCTAAGCTATCATTTTTTGTATCATAGGAACAGAATAGAGAAGAATTATGAAGTCATTGGCCTCATGATGCAATCTGCGGAACATATTTTTGAGAACAAGGCATCAGTTGATATAGATGAGGTAAGTTTGAGGTCATACTGTACTTTGAGCAAAGCCCTGGTAGAAGAGTTGGTACAACAGGAGGTCACTGGTTCAAATCCCAGCTTGGCCAGTTTGGTCCTAGGATTGATGATAGGTACAGTGTTTCATTCCTCTCCCACTGCTGATCATTATTTCAACAATGGTTATGTGGGAAAGCAGCCAGTGGCTTGGGAAGGATATTGTGCAAAGTACAAGTAAAAGAAACTCCAGGAAAGCATGGATAGGTGCTCTTGCCATGGTGATATAACTGAAATAATGTTGAAAATGGATTAAACATCATTCACCCAATCAGTCAATTGTTGTACTTTGTATCTGTAGACTAGTGACACACACACATCTTAACCCTTTTACATACAACCATAATCACAACCTTGAGAAAGAAGCAATTTGAAAACTTAAAAACATTGTGGGAAAAAGGAGAAAGTGCTGGTAACCAGCATTTTCTCCTTTTCCCACATTGTTTTCTACCCTATTAAAGACAAATACCATCATTTGAGTCACATTTAAATTGCCATAGATCTGCAAATGCTTTCAGTTTGGACAAGTCTACATTTTTGGTGCGTGTTAAAGAGTTAACTCTCTATAAAACAAAATTTTAGAGCTAGAATATTGAAAGAGCATCTGGACAACAAATTGAATGGGCTGGAATAATGGAAGCTGCCTGTGAAAGAGTACAAAAAATTGTGGAAAAAGGAGAAAATGTTTTTTGCTAGCTCTAGTCCAGATGGACAAAGACCTGCGAGCTCATGTCATGGCCGTGTGTCCATGTTGTTCGAGCTTTTTGTGCATCATTGTGTCTGTTATTTTTTCTTTGTGAATTCAGTCAAAATGATGTATTTTGAGGTTTAGAGCCATCTTAGATGTGTTGAATATTAACATGAAGCAAGGTTGTATCATTCTACTTTTTGTCCCGAGGCCTCAGTGTATTCATTTTAAGCCCTTATCCCTTTACCTTACAGTCCCTACTTCTAGCAACCCTGAAGAAAGGAAGCTTTTAAAAACATTGTGTGGAAAGGGGAAAATGCTGGTAACCAGCATTTTACTCTTTTCCCCACAATGTTTTCTGCTCTATCAGAGACAGAAATCACTTTTAAATTACATATATACCGTCGCCGGCACATGCTTTCAATTTAGTTGAGTCTAAAATTTTATTGAGTTATGCAAGAAATGGTTCAGTTGTCAAAATTTGTAGGTTTTGATTGATTTGTCTGATTTAGATTTATCTGTCAATATATTCATACACAAAATAATCTTTTTGCAAACAATCTTATGATTTCATGACTCTGAGGAATAAGGTCTTTAAAGCATCGTAGGAAAAGGAGAAAATGCTCACAACTGTATGTTATCTACCCTTCAATACTTAACCAAACAATCTTGAGTTTTAACAACCCTGAAGAGGGAGCCTTGTGGAAACATTGTGGGAACAGGAGAAAATACTGGTCCTTTTCCCGCAATGTTTTCTATCCTTACCTTAACAGAGTCCATGTATGGGCAGTACCGGTATTTATTTTATCATCTGCAAATTCTTTCAATTTGGACAAGTCTAGAATTTTGTCTCTTTGGTAAAGAGTTAAAAGATGAATCACATTAATTGAGCTGCATTCATTTTTTTGGCCTCAAATGCTTTCATTTTGACCAAATAAAAGTTTTATCGCTCGGTAAAGAGTAAAAGAAAGAATTTATTCAAAAAATCTTATATTGTGTAAAAAAAATTATGTATAATTCAATCTTTTTTGTACAGCCGGAAGGCGATTCCAAAGCAGTGGTACCACTAGTGATGGATATGGATAAAGTAAAGACAACACTAAAACAGTTTGTACGAGATTGGAGCGAGGCAGGTCAGGAGGAACGAGAAACTTGCTACGATCCTGTAATCCGAGAGATTGAATCTCGATTTCCCGCTGAAAAATGGTAATTTTTTTTTCATAACCTGTTTTATGTAATTTGTTAGGTAAAGTGTTAAAGAATTATTTGCTTTTAACATTTTACCACACAATTCCAATTGTTTACTAACCCAAGGAAAAGGACTTTCAAACACGGGAAAGGAGAAAATGCTTGTAGCCATCATTTTTTCCTTTTCCCATACTGTTTTCTACCTGCTCAAAGACAAATCAAATCATTTTAATCACTTTTAAATTGTTGTCTGCAAATGCTTTGAATTTGGACCAGTCTAAAATTTTGTTGCTTTGTAAAGAGCTAATGAATGATGAAATAGCAATGTTAACAAACAAATTTTTTTTTGAAGAAGGGGCCACCAGAGGAACATTGATGGCATGGTTTGGCAATAACAAGACTTTATTCAATTTTATCCCCTACTACACAATCCTGAAATTAACGACCATGAGGAAAAAGGCATTTGAAAACATTGTGGTGACCAGCATTTTCCTTTTCCTTCAATGTTTTCTACCCTCTCTGATATAATTTCCATCATTTTTGCCACATTTAATTTTTTGTCTGGAAAAGCTTTATTTTATAATTAAGCCACACTCTGTGAAAAGGGGGCTTAATGTATCTGCAGGTCTGCGCAGGCTGACTTAAGCTGAGATTTTTTGTTATTGGTCAATTTTCTGCATGTCAAAAGACCAGTGTACCTCATGATTCAGTTGGTTGGTAGACAAAATCGATTTTATGGATACATAGTTATGTGATGACTTGCATGGTATAATGCATCACAGAGATGCATTAACCCTTTCCCAAACGACAAATTTTGGACTGGTCCAAATTGAAAGAGTTTGCAGACGACAATTTTAAATTTGATGAAAATGGCAGAAAGTTATCAAAAAGGGTACAAAACACTGTGGGAAAAGGAGAAATTGCTCGTTACGAGCAATTTCTCCTTTTCCCACAGTGTTTTCAAAAGACTTGCACTGTAGACACGTGAAAACCAGGGCTTGTTTGGGAAAGGGTTAAGTGGCCTCTTGCAAGAGCATGGCTGGTATGTTTTATGGTATGACTATAACAGTAGCTAATCTACTGTGTTCATGTTACTGTATAATAGTGACCCCTCTGCTGTGTATGTTTTGGTGCCTGGCGCTGGTTTGGGCAGACTTGCCTTTGAACTTGCACGAAGGGGATACAGTTGCCAAGGAAATGAATGGAGTTTACACATGCTGATTTCATCCCATTTCGTCCTCAACAGGTTGGTGTGTTCCTATAATTTTTTTGGCTGTTGTTGGAGAGCCTAGGGGAATTGTGAGGGTCCTGGGCAGGTCAGTGTTAAAGTGTTGGACTCAAAACCTGGAGCCTCCAGATTTGAGCTTCACTGAAAGCACTGGGCTTTTTGTGGGAGTGTTCTTGGGTAAATACACTTCAGAGCAGTCACCTAGTACTGGTTAAACTATCAATGTGACATGACTAACATAATGTTGAAAGCTGTGTAAAACACCATTCAACAACTTGGGTATTGTCATACCCAGCTGTCATCTGTGTTGTTGTCATGCAAAGCTGCAACATTATCTGGCTTCTTTGTCATTCTTTAGCCCTTTACCAAACAATTGTATATTTTAACAACCCTGGAGAAAAAGAATTTTGTGGTAAAAGGAGAAAATGCTTGTAACTGGTATTTTCCACAATGTTTTCTACCCTTTCAAAGACAGATTTGATAATTTGTGAAAACATTTAATTTGCCGTCTACAGATGCTTTCATTTTGGACTAGTCTACAATTTCGCTTTTTGGTAAAGAGTTAACCATTAACTCTATACCAGTCAATAACAATGATAATGATAGAGTTTATTATATTTGAAGTATTTTGCGGAGGACAACTTAATGGTGCCTAAAATGAGTGAATTTGTTGTTGAAAGTGTAAGAAACAATGTGGGAAAAGGGAAAAATGCTGGTAACTACCATTTTCTCCTTTTCCACATCATTTGCTTCCATCATTTGAGCCACATTTAGGTTATTGTATGCATTTGTTGAAGAGGTATGTGAAGCAAAATTTTGGCAACTCCACTTACATGTACCTAAATCTAAGTAGAAATCTTAGAAAAATTATGGACACTGTTAGTGTCAAACCCTGTATGAAAATAGGTTGATGTGTGTTCCGAGACTTTAGCTTTTAGTGGAAAAAGTAAACTATGAAACAAATGAGCCATGTTCTTTGAAAAGGGGGCTTAATGCATCTGCAAAAATGTATCGACCTAGGTCAGCCTGCACAGTCTGCGCAGGCTGGCCTGGGCCGAAACTTGAGCTATTTTCTGCATGTCTAATGACCAGTCTACCTCATGATTCAATTGGTTGTTATAAAAAATGACTTTCATGGGTCCATAGCTATGTGAAGACCTGCTTGGTATGATTCATCACAGAGATGCATTAAGCTCCCTTCTGCCAGAGCATGGCTCAAGTATAATTATTATACACCCAACCTCAAAGTTATTGGGGAGGGGTAGCTGGGGATGTGGTCATGGGTTGGTCTGTTAGTAGATTAGAAGACACAGTTTTGTATTCTCTTCTACTCCCACAGTTTTCAGCCAAACTAGTAATTTTAAAGGAAACCCTCATATTTATCATGGAAACTTGTGCACTTGCAATTTTCACAATAATCGGTCAACTTTACCAGTAGTTTAGCCCTAGTGGGGGTCATTTGTCAGCCTTCTAAAGTTCTAGTTTGAAATGATATGAGCTATGCTTTGTGAAAAGGGGGTTTAGTGCATCTCCGTGATTCATTATACCCATCAAGTCATCACATAATTATGGATCCCTAAAAGCCATTAAGTCTAACAATCAACTGAATAGGAGGTAGACTGGTCCTTGGAAAGACAAAAAAAAAAAAAATTAGCCATAACAAAAAGTTTGGACACTTGTCATGCCTCTGCAGATTGCACAGGCTGATCTGGCTCGAAACTTTTTGCAGATTTTCATAGAGCATGACTCACAAAATGTAATTATTGAGATCTAACTTACAGATGCAAGGAGCTGAATGCACATGTTTTGTATCCATGGATACATCAGTGGACCAATAACAAGCAAAGTGAAGACCAACTTCAGCCAATCACATTCCCCGATACAAATCCTTCAGAACTCCCAGAAAATTCAAATTTCTCTATGGCGGCAGGTGACTTTTTGGAAGTGTACCATGAGCCAGGTGTGTAGAACCACTTTGGTTTCTTATTTTGATCATGATTAAATCGGTTTTATGTCATCAATTAACCTTATTTCAGTTGTATCACCCAAAAAGCTTACTTATTCAAGAACAATAGTACAGGACAAAAAAAGTGATAGGAGTTTTTTTGAAAGAGTAATGGGAAAAGTCAAAGCAGATGGTTATCAGCATTTTCTCTTTTCCACACAAAGGTTTTAAAAAACCTTCTTCCTCAAGGTTATTAGAACATGGGACTGTGTGGTAAAGGGTTAAAATTTGATACAAGAATAAAAGGATGAACAATTTTAACCCTTTACCACACAATCCAGACTTTTAATGACCCTGAGAAAGAAGCCTTTTGAAAACATTGTGGGAAAAGGAGAAAATGCTGGTAACCAGCATTTTCTTCTTTTCCCACAATGTTTTCTACCATATCAAAGACAAATTGCATCACTTGAGCTACATTGAAATTGTTTTCTGCAAATGGTTTCAATTTGGACAAGTCTAAAATTTTGTTGTGTTGTAAAGGGTTAAGCTGCTGTTTTAGAAGAAAATGTCAAGGTATTGACTATTGTCATAGTCAGGTTATTGTCATGGTCCACTTTGTCATATAAAAACTTTGATATTTTCTGACATCCTTTTTTTTTTAACTAAAGACGTTTACCTTTAAATCTACCAAACAACAGAATTTTTAGAAAAGATTAGCAGACAACAGATTAAATTATACTCCAATGGTCTGTGATAGGACAGAGGACAATGAAGAAACTTGAGAAATTGCTGGTTACTAGCAATTTCTCCTTTTCTAACAATATTTCCAAAATTCCTTTTTTCTAGGGTTGTTAAAGGTTTGATTGTTTGGAAAAGGCATAAATTCAGGCTAGTCATTAAAGGGAAACCAGTACCAGTAAGGCAGGAAACCGTCAAGACATTTTTGACATAGTTATGCTCCTTTATCAGTTCAACTAGACTGTTGCATGAAATAAAAAATGCCTTAGATATTTGAGATGTGCTCTGTGAAAAGGGGATTAATGCATCTACAAAAAGTATTGACCCAGGTAGATCTACAGAGTTCCAGATAGAGGGAGTGATTTTAATTTCAAAATTGAAAATATTAGTTATTCTCCACTAAACCCTATGTTATGGGTACTCATTAGAATTGTCTCATCGAGACGATTCTAATGAGTACACACAACATAGGGTTTGGAAGAGAAATACTAGAGTTAGAATACTACCACTCCCTCTTATCTGGAGCTTTGGATCTAAACTTTTTGCTTTGGGTCAATTTTTTGAATGTCAAAGGATCAGGTAACCTCCAGATTCAGTCGGTGGTAGACACATGATGATTTGCTTGGTATAATGCATCATGATGATGCATGAAACCCCTATTTTTACAGACTGTGGCTCATTTCTAAAAGCCACTGCAGGTTTTTTTTTGGAAGGGTAGAAAACATTGTAGGAGAAGGAGAAAATGCAGGTCACCAGCATTTTCTTCTTTTCCCTAAATGTTTTCAAAAGCCTTTTTTCTCGGGGTTTTTAAAACTAAGGATAGTACAGGGTTGATGACTTGTTTGTTTTTTCAGAATCCTGGGACTGTGTAGCGACTGTATTTTTCATTGACACAGCTCACAATATTATAGAGTATGTACAGACTATATACAAGATCCTCAAACCTGGTGGATATTGGGTAAACCTGGGTAAGTGTCACGCTGTTTGTGGCAGCCATGTTTACGGTTGTCAGCTCTTAAAATACTGAATTATTATAATCTTATGGCCAAGAATCATATCAGGTACAAAGCTTGACTCTTTCAATACATTCCTATGTTTTATCGATCCTGAAGTAAAGGCTTTTGAAAACATGGTTGGAAAAAGAGATAATGCACAAGTCTAAAATTTGTTGTCTGGTGTAAAGATTGTTACCTCTTAACCCTTAGGCTGCTAAATGGAACTCACTGACCTTTTGTGGACAGCATAAATCAAGATCAGACTGCATAGAATGTGTAGTCTGATCTTGGATCTACATTGTTGGATAAGGAGATATCTCTCCTCCAAAAATACATTTGAAATAGGAAAATTTGGGTTTTTACTATTGGCTTAAAAGTTTCATGTTTTTGCATTTAGCAGGATAAGGGTTAAAAGGTCAATATCTTCTGGCCAAGGGTAAAAAACAGAAAGAAAGCTTAAATTTGCTTCAAACCAGATTTTGACAAGGAAATTCTATTTTTCAGTGCAAGTGTTGTAGAAACTAGATGGTTACTGATTGATTGTATGGGTTTTGAATGCCATTTTCAACTTTATTTCAGTTATATTGCAGTGGCTAGTGCACCTATGCATTCTTTCCTGGAGTTTCTGTTACCAGTACTTTGCACAGTATTGTTTCCAAGCCACTGGCTGCTTTCACACACAACCATCATTGCATTGTTGCATTGATTCTCAACAATCCCCAGAAAGAAATATGCCAAGCTTGGGATTCATACCAGCGAGCTCATGGTCTCAAGTCCTGTAAACTACTGACTTCGTTACCCAGGCTTTCATTTTAAATTTTAAAATATAACCATGTGACACAAGTGTCTCAAAAGATACAAAGCTGAATATAGCTAGATTTTGACCAAGAAACAAGAGAGCGATGTCTTTTTTATATTAGGCCAGATATGATATCATTATACCTATTTCAATATGATCTAGTATAATTGATGTGAAATTCCCATAAGCTTTTATGAAATTTTGGCATGTAATGTAAAAATACCTTAACGCTTTACCAGACGACAAAATTTTAGACTTGTCCAAATTGAAAGCAATTGCAGAGGACAAAATAAATGTAAGTTGAAATTTGAATTTTGATTTTGGAAAGCTAGAAAACATAGTTGGAAAAAGAGCAGATGCTTGTTACCTTTTCCAATTATGTTTTCAAAAGCCATCTTTCTTGGGGTTATGAAAAGCAGGTTGTGTGGTAAAGGATTTAGAGAAAGATGGCATCTGATGGGCAAAATTAATTGAGTGATAAAACATTTTTCAAGCTTTTTAAAGTTATGAAAGGCTGAATAGCTCTCATTAATTATTTACCACACAATGTAGAGTTTTAACAACCTTGAGGAAACAGATTCTTGAAAACAAAATGGGAAATGTCCTTTTCCCACAATGTTTTCCACCCTTTCAAAGACAAGTTTCACAATTTAAGCCATATTTGATTTGCAGTCAGCAAATGCTTTGGGTTTGGAGAAGTCTAAAATTCTGTATTGTGGTTAAGTGTGAAATCCACATGACCAAACATACCATTTGGTTATTGCTCAAGAGTATTCTGTCAGGATTGATTTGTATAAGAAATAAACATGACTCTATGTAATGACTTTTGAAAGGGTACAAAAACACCTTGGGAAAATGCCAATAGCCAGCCTTTTTTAGCTTTTTTTAAAGTAAATATCACGGTATTGTCATCTATACTGTCAGCTGTGTTGTTTTGGGAATACTTTGACATTTTCCAATATCCGTTATTAAAGACGTTTCCTTCAAATTTGGGCTAGTTATTCCTTATCCAAAGGGGAACCCATACCCTAAGGGCAGGTAATTCTAAAAATATTTTTGACACAGTTATTCCTCTTTTTCAACTTCCAATTCATTCAATGAAATACCGGTACAACTGCAAGTGAAAGTTTACCTAGCATGTGATGCTTTTGTTATATTTCTGCCTAAGGTAGGTTTGAATTTGTTTTCTCACTACTGTGCTGCTTCCCCATAGTGCAATAACTTGTGTACAAGACTTGAGAACAGGGTTCTCTGGTTTGCATCCTCAGCTCAGCCAATTTTCTTCTGAGGATTGATAATAGTCATTGTTGCAGGATTCATTCCTCTAATCCTGATCATTCTCAACGATGATCATGTGGGAATGCAGCCACCAGCTTTGGAAAATCATTGGTGAAGTACTTGTCAAAGAAAATCCAGGAAAGTATGGATAGGTGCACTAGCCTCCATGATATAACTGAAATAATGTTGGAAATTTCATTAACCCTTTACCACACAATCCTGACTTTTAACGACCCTAAAAGGGAAGGCTTTTGAAAACATTGTAGGAAAAGGAGAAAATGCTGGTAACCAGCATTTTCTCCTTTTCCCACAATGTTTTCTACCCTGTCAAAGACAAATTTCATAATTTTGTGCAACATTTAATGTCGTCTGCAAATGCTTTCAAATTGGATTACTCTAAAATTTTGTCGTTTGGTAAAGAGTAAACACCATACAATCAGTCATTATTTCTGCAGGTCCCTTACTATATCACTACGCTGATGTCACTAATGAGATGTCTATAGAACTGAGCTATAAAGATCTGACAGATGTGATTAAACAGACTGGATTTATATTTGAGGTAATATTTGTGTTCTCTTTTAAGGTGCTGGAATTTTCATGGAAGTGTCTTTGGGCAAAATACTTCAGAAATTTTTTTACTTTATAATTTAGAAAATACTTTAGAATTTGAATTTTATTAGAATGTTTGCAATTGTCTCTACTCGGCTGATTACGTAACTTCATCTAACCTCATTTGTATCGTGGAGATCCCAAATATGGCAGCATTCATTGGTCAAGTTATTCATGTCTATCAAATTGTCACCGAGAAATGCGAACAGATTTAATAGACCTAGTTAATGAATTTACAAACTGTTTGCCAACGGAATTGTTTTTAGAAAGATTTCATAGAAAGTTATGACTAGTGTTTTCTTTTTTGAACTAGAGCCTTACAATTTTAAGAACTGTAAAGTGTTCTATCCGGAGAAGAAATGTACCCTGTAGGTGCATATCACCCATTTTAATACAGCTAAGGAATTTGATCAATGGATCACTCAAGATTTGCCAAATGAGGATGGTTGGTGACCACAACCACTGGCAATTTATTGTTGTTATATCCCCACAACCAATTTAGGTGGAGTGGTATACATGTACTTGAATAAGGTTGTCTGGCCCTGTTCCAAGATGCAATTTGGGGTCATTTTCTCCTCCTACAGTTTCAACTAATTTTGTTCAAATTTGAGCCCGTTACCACACAATCCCGAGTTTTAATGATGCTGAAAAAACGAGTCCTTTTGAAAACGATGTGGAATAAGGAGAAAATGCTGGCACCAAGCATTTTCTCCTTTTCCCTTAATATTTTCTACCCTATCAAAGACAAGTTACATCGTTTTAGACACATTTGAAAAACGTATGTAGACTTGTCCAAATTCAAAGCATTTGCAGATGACAATTTAAATGCGACTCAGATGATGAAATTTGTCTGTTATAGGATGTAAAATATTGTAGGAACATTTTCTTCTCTTTCCATAATGTTTTCAAAGGGTTTCTTCCTCTCAGGATTGTGTGGTAAAGGGTTAAACCAGTGTATTTTATATTGATTGTGAAACAGTTCCTTACAACTTCTATTAATCATCCTCTATGATTGCTTGCGGGAAACCTTGACCAGTGCTCATGCCAACATGTAGATGGTTACAAAGTTTGACTCCTCTCATCACAGGATTCTTACCCAGAACCTTTGATGCGAGAGGCTGATGCTTTACGTGTAGATTGCTGTCTGCCAGACAGCTCTAGGAAGAATGGGAACGTGATTTAAAACAAATAGTAAATACAGCTACCACCCCACGTAATGGATTGTTATTTGGCTAGCTGAATGTACTGGCTTTTGACCCACTTCTTGGTTCTGATATATTTGCATGAATAAAAGGTAATCTGCCATTGGTTGAAAATGTGGATATGTTTATTCTGCGGCTCCTGCAGACGTATTTTCAAGCAGTTGCTGCGATGGTTACTTTCTGTAAGTGTTCATATACCAGAAACTCTTGTGTCCTCTCTCATTTTTAAAGATATGTCTTGTTTTTCTGTATTTTTTTCAGATGGAAGAGACCGAGGTGAAGACGGCATACACACAGAACCCCAGGTCCATGTTAAAATATATGTATGACAGTGTTTTCTTTGTTGTAAAGAAACCCTCTTGATGGTCAACTTTACCTGTTTTTATGGGACTTGTGATGGAAGTTGCTGTGAACAATTTTAAATCCTTTACCATAAAAGTCTGTGTTTTAACAACCTACTAAGAGTTGAGCCAGTGCCAAACACTCCAGAGTTTAAATGGCCTTGGGGGGAGAAAGGCTTTTGAAAATATTGTGGGAAAAGGAGAAAATGCTGGTGTAATAAGCATTTTCTCCTTTTCCCACAATGTTTTCTACCCTTTCAAGGGCAAATCCTACTTTTTGTGCCATATTTGATTATTTCATCTGCAATGCTGTCAGCCTGGAGTAAAAAGTCAAATGTTTTCTTGTTTGGTAGAGTTATGACCACCTATCTAGAAACTCCCATAATTCACATATAAGGACTTTACACAATTTTGCAAGAACGAGAAACCGAGGAAACCAAATATTTTTGTATTTTAAAATTTCTCAAAGGTAAAATACTCAACAAATATTTCTCAGAATTAACCCACTGTTCCTGAACAATCTAGTTGTTTGCTAGTCAGAAGCTGTGTTACTTTCAAGTTTAGTAAGAATAGCTGATGAATATAAACCCTAATCTTGGCCTATACTATGTAGCAGCAAGACAAGTATGTTTGTGAATGGTGCTTTAACACTTTACCAAACAACCCGGACTTTTAACGACCCTGGGAAAAAAGACTTTTGAAAACATTGTGGGAAAAGGGGAAAATGCAGGTAGCCAGCATTTTCTCCTTTTCCCACAATGTTTTCCATCCCATCATAAACAAATCTGACCATTTTGGCAATATATTATGTTCCAATTTGGACCAGTCTAAAAGTTTGTTGTTTGGTAAATAGTAATTGGTTTATGTACACAACATGGATGACCCATGCCCAGGAGCTCAGAGGGTAAACATACAGGGCTTGTAGTTTGGGGCAGGCCTGTTCAATTCTGTAGCTCAGTCAAATATCTTTTGTGGATTTCTGAAAGTGATAGGAATCATTTGTTGCTCACCACTAAACATTGTTTGGACTTTCATGTGGAAAAGCAGCCAGTGGCTTGGAAAGAGGGTTTCAATTGCAGAAACTGAAAGATGAGACTGCATGTCCTGTTCAGTCTGACCTTGATCTGCACCTTTGAAAAGCATAATTAGCCAAATCAGACTGCAGATACGATGCTAGGTACATAAAAATCACCAAGCAATTTTAAAAAACCCAAATATTGCGACTTGACATTTCATTTCGTCACAAAAGTTTTGCTGTAGTGGAAAATGTACATGTAGATAAATTACACCTGCAAGTCCTGTTAAGTCTGATCTTGATCTGCTCCTTCGGTAAAAGCACCTTCAGTCATCCATGCTTCCAGATAAAAGCAGAAAAAGAAACAGATATACAGATATACTCGAGAAGTATGGTACATGTACTAGATATATTGTTGAAAACAGGTATTGAATATATTGTGGAAAAAGGGAAAATGTATTGGGTTATATTTTTGAAAACATGAAAATGTTAAAAAGTGAGACATATCTGATATAAGGTTGAAAATGTTGAAGACAGGGAGATGTAGAAATGTATCTGATATAATGTTGAAAACAGGAAGATGTATCTTATATCATGTTGAAGACAGCTATAGAAGCCAATCAAAATGTTGTAGTAGGGAATATTAATTGTATCTCAGAAGGGTTCTGATAAATATATGATCATGAACAATAAATACTTTGTGTTGAATTATTTTTCAGTTTATTTTCCCAAACCCTATACCTAATAATCCCACATCTGTATGACCCAGACGGATATAGTTTTTAAACCATGGTGGGAATCATATGGAATCCGTATAAAAAATTTGCTCTGCCTTTGTGAAATAATTTCTCAGGAGAAGTTCTTTCAAAATATTACTATAACAGAGAGGTCCAGTGATGGGCTGACAGATGAGCAAAGTTGTTATTCCTGTGCAAATTTACCAAAAATGTCAGTTCATTTCAATCTTTTAATACGTACATTAACAGCTTTGTAGAAAGTTAAAACATAAACAGCTTTGTAGAAAGTTAAAATATATTTTATCACAACAAATATAACGAGAGGGCCACAATGGCCTTACATAACTCCACTAGCACTAAGATACAGCCATAATTTGCAATGAGAGACACCAATCAATAATAAGTCATCCATAAGTCTGCTCTGTGAAAAGGGGGCTAAATGAATCTGCAAAATGTATCAACCCAGGTCAAACAGTACACGCTGATATTTGCCAAAACTTTTTGCTATTGGTCCATTTTCTGCATGTCAAAGGACCATTCTACCTCTTGATATAGTCTGTTGTTAGACATAATTATGGATTTTATGGATCCTTAATTTCATGATGTCTTGCTTGGTATAATGCATTGTGGAGCATAGCTCAAGTATATAATGCACTCATATTTTACATTAAATAAGCTTAGCTACTTCAAAGTGGTATTCAATCACATACCAAAATGAATTCACTGAATATTTAGATCTGCTCAAGGATACTTCGTATCAAATTGATATAGGTACATAAATATACACAAACACTGTTTAACTCTTTACCAATCAACAAAAATGTAGGCTTGCCCAGACTGAAAGCTTTTGAAGGTGACAATTTAAATGTAGTCCAAATGATAGAATTTGTCTTTGATAGGACAGAAAACATTGTGAGAAAAGGAGAAAATGTAACCAGCATTTTCTCCTTTTCCCACAATGTTTTCAAAAGGCTTCTTGCTCAGAGTCATTAAAACTTGGGATTGTGTGGTAAAAGGTAAAGCAAATTTGCAAAGTTTGTCATTTATTACAGAGTTAAAAAAAAAACAAATTTCTTCACAACAATAATAAAATAGGCATTAACCCTTTACAAACCAATCCTGTGTTTCGTTGACCCTGAGGAAATAATGTTTTTGAAAACACTATGTGGGAAAACGTGAGAAAATACTGATAACCAGCAATTTCTCCTTTTCCCCCTCAATGTTTGCTTACCCTAGGTTGTCAAAGAAAAGCATCATCTTTCAACAAAATTTGTTGTCTGGAATTGCTTTATATATATGGAAAAGTCTAAAATAATGTTGTTTGATAAAGGGTTAAATGTTTCATCAGCAAGTTTAACAAAAAGATCTGTCAATAATATCACAACGCCATCAATAATGAATAACCCTTTACCAAACGATTTGTTTTTTAACTACCCTTTCAAAATAATGCATTTGTAAACACAGGGGCAGTGGGAAGAAGAACATGCTGGCAACCAACATTTTCTCTTTTTTCTCGCGATGTCTTCTCACCCTGTCAGAGACAAATCTTGCCTTTTGGACAACATTTAACCCTTTACCACACAATCCCAAATTTCAGCAGCCCTGAGGAATAAGGCTTTTGAAATAAGGCCAAGCTCTGGCAAAAGGGGGCTTAATGCATTTCCGTAATGCAGTATACCAGGCAAGTCATCACATAATTAGGGATATATAAATGCCACTTTTCTTCATAATCGACTAACTCATGAGGTAAATTTTATGTAAATTGGTTCTTGAACATACTAAAAATTGACCAATTGTGAACAGTTTTGGACTAGGTCAGCCTGCACAACCCGACCCTGGTTGATACTTTTCGCAGATGCATTACGCCCCCTTTTAACAAAACATGGTTCAAATGTTGTGGGGGAAAATGCTGGTTACAGGCATTTCAGTGTTCAAGTATACCATTTTAATGTTTTCTACCCTTTCGAAGATGAAGGTTATCATATTTGATCCACAATTCATTTGCCCTCTTCAAATGCTTTCAGTTTGAATTATTCTAAAATTTTGTAGTGTGATAACGAGTTAAGATGTTGTCTGCTGTTGCTCAAGTCTCCAAGATTTTATCATCTTTCTCAGTTTCTGGTAGAGTTAACCATTGTATGCAAAATCCCAAGTTTTGACGATGCTGAAAACATTGTGGGAAAAGGAGAAAATGCTGGTAATCAGGTTCAGTATTCTTGATTTCCTTCTAAGTCTAATTCTAGGTTTAGAAAATAACACAGCTTCTGATTTGCTAAACCATTTCTGGCTAAACCAAATTATTTAGCCAATCAGATAAAGCCAATCAGAAGTTGTGTTTCTTTCAAATTTAGAAAATTCTTCAGAATAAGACTAAGAAAATGGTTGGTGAACACCCAGCATTTTCTACTTTTCCCAAATATGTTTTCTGTCCCTACAAAGACAATTTCACTTATTTGAGCTATACTTAAATTGTTGCCTGCAAATAATTTCAATTTGGACAAGTCTTAATTTCTATCGTTTGGTAAAAAAGTTAATGAGCTACAAACATAAAGCATGTGCATAATAACTAATTAAAGGCCCAATTGCAGCCAAATATAAACAATTTCATGTTTGAAATAGATTCATTTCAATTATACTGTTAACTATTGGACTTTAAAATAGTAAGTCTGACAATCTGTTAATGTGTGGCTGATCAAAGTTTCAGTCATTGATGAATGGACAATGATAAATATCAAAATTTGAAAGTGGTACAATGAATTGATGTTTTTGTCAGGGTAGAAAACATTGTGAGAAAAGGAGAAAATGCTGGTTACCAGCATTTTCTTCTTTTCCCAAAATGTTTTCAAAAGCCTTCTTCATCATGGCCATGAAAACTCTGGTTTGGTTAGGGGTTAATTCAAAGCTATAACCCTTTAGCACAATATCCTATGTTTCTGTTTTAACAACTAGAAGGAAGGCTTTTCATAACATTGTGTGAAAAGGAGAAAATGCTGGTAAACAGCATTTTTCTTTTTCCTTCAATGTTTTTTCTGTTGTATCACTGGCAGAAATCAACACCTGAATAACATTTATTTTGTTGTCTGCAAATCCTTTGAATACGGACAAAGCTAAAATTGTGTTGTTTGGTAAAGAGTTAACTTGCAGAAAGAGAGGACAACTGCATGCAGGGCTGTCAAATAGATAGGACCCATGCTCTGTAAAAAGGGGTTTAATGCAAAGAGGATTTAGTGCATCTGAGAAAAGTATTGACCCAGGTCAGCCTGCACAGATTGACCTGGATCAAAACTTTTTGCTATTAGGCAACTTTTGGTCAAAGGACTAGTCTACCTCATGATCATCAGTTGGTTGTAAGACAAAATGGATTTTACCTATCCATAATTACATGATGACTTGCTTGGTACAAAGCATCACAGGAATGCATTAAACCCCCTTTTGCCAAAGCATATTATTAAATGGACAAGTTTTCATCATTGTGCATTCTGATAGGACATTTTTCTGTTTCACTGGGACAATGTCCCTAAATCTTACTCTTGCCTAAATACTGAACCTCTGACACAAGGCTGGATCATCCACACAAGGTGTGTCTATTGCCTTGCTCTTACATACATAATTACATTGGATTTCTCCTCTGTAGGTTACAAGATGCCAAATTGAGTCCATAAATCTGTTACCACACAACCCTGAGTTTTAACCCATTACCACTTTACCACACAACAAAATTTCAGACTGACCCATATTGAAAGAATTTGCAGATGACAAATGTGACCCTAATAATGAAATTTGTCTTTGAAAGGGTAGAAAACATTGTAGTTACCAGCATTTTCTCCTTTTCCCACAATGTTTTCAAAAGCCTTTTTCCTTGGGGTCATTAAAACTCGGGATTGTATGTTAAAGGGTTAATAACTCTGAAAGAAAAGGCTTTTGAAAATGTTGTTGGAGAAGGAAAAAATGCTGGTAAGCAACATTTTCTCTTTTTTCCACAATGTTTTCCTACCTTTCCCTAACAAAGTTCATTGTTTGTGCCACACTTACTATGCAGTCTGCAAATGCTTTCAATATGAACCAATGTAAAATTTTGTTGAGTGGTAAAGAGTCAAAAAGGGGTCTTTTTTCCAGGATTATTCAATAGAGAGCGAAAAGAAAAAAAACCCTGGTAGTGTAGATTCAAGATCAGTGTGCGTGTTCTGTGCAGTCTGATCTGGTTCTATGTTATTTGCAACGGAAATCTGTTTTTAGCTGTGCTTTAACCTTTAGGGCTTAACTCTTTACCAAACAACAAAATTTTTGATTGACCAAATTGAAAGCAATGAAACAACAAAAATAAATTCTCCTTTTCCCACATAGTTTTCAAGTGTCCTTAAAAATTGGGATTGTGTGGTAATGAGTTAAAACTTAATGTGTGATATTCCACTTTAAACATCTAAATTTACAAAATTAGTCTTCATCCAAATCTCCAGTTCCAATCTCAGGCCATTCTGTCATAGGGAGGAATCTTCGGTCCTTCTGTGGGAACTCTGATGGCTCCACCCTGTTTATTCCTTCTTCGTAGGATAAAGACTCCAGTGGAAATTCCACAGACAAGCAGGAAACATGCTGCTATAACAATAGCAATCAGCGTGGAACGTGCAAGGTGAACTTTAACTGGACCAAAATAGCATACAATAATCCTAGGTTCCTCACATATTTCCGTGGCATTCAATTTTATACTGAGGACCGGGGTACCAATCCAGGTTGCATCAAAGGAGTTGTTGCTACATTTCATCATTTTGAAGTCCAGTGGCTGCTCGGTAGAATCCAGCCATTGACGGGTACCCACAAATGAGCAGTCGCATCGAAACGAGTTGCCTCCGAGGTAAATTTCCTTGGCATTGACAAAACTTTCAATGATATCCATCTCTACTGGTGTGAGGAATTCAAGGGAGTTATTAGAAAAATCAAGACTAATAATATTGTCCATGCATGGAGGCACAGGGAACCGCTGAAATCTGTTGTTAGCCAAATTGACATGAGTCAAGGTGACGGAGTTATTGCAGAGGAAATTTGTAAACAGTTTCCCATACCTTGAAAAACCATTTGAACTGATGTCATATGTTTTCAGTCGAGGAAGGTACGTTTTGGAAAACAAGTCCCCAACTTCACATTGCCAGTCTTGACTTATGATATCAAAGGCATGATGTAACCTGAGTTCTTCTAAGTGTTTTAGATCAGCAAAGGGACTGTCATACATTTTTGCTTCACAGAGATTCATTTTTATGCTGTTTTTTGACAGATCAAGCATCCTTAATTTTGGTAAATATTTGAACGCGTCGAATCCCATACTTTCAATGTTATTATCCCGTAGACTGAGATAAGTAAGTTTATCGAAGGTTTGACCGTCTTTATGTTGGAACAAACCGTCCGGGATTTCAATGATTTGTCCACCTGTTATGGAAATTCTCGACACATTGATCGTTATCAGGGGATAGATCGCCGTGATGTCGGTGAATTCCGGTCTATCACAATCTACGACGCGGTCGGTACAGTAACAGTTTTTCACTCTCCCGTTACATTTGTCCACTTCTGGCTTTTCTAAAATGTCTGAAATGTTGTAATCTAAGCTTAACACGTCTCCAAAGTAAAATAACAAACATAGGGAGCCACATAATAACTTCAAGGTCGCCATTTTGAAACAACTTATAATCATCGGAAGTTTTCATTGGTTAAGGACTCGCAAGTTTATCATGCGGTACAGTCGCTCGTAACACGAACGTGTTTGTATTCTAAACTGGTACCCGCTGTATCTTCCATAACCGTCCTTGATAGAAGTTGAAGATCGATAACAGAGTGTCAGTTTGTTTATATTGGAGTTTAATAACGCCGTTTAAAAGCGCTAAGGTCATATCACGACGGTCAGTGCACCTATGCATGTGTTTCCTGGCTTTTTCACACCATTACTGACACAAGCCACTGACCGTATATGACCTTAGCGCTTTTAAACGGCGTTATTAAAATCCACTATTAAAAAAAAAAAAAAAAAAACTGGCAGTCTGTTATCGATCTTCAACTTCTATCAAGGACGGTTATGGAAGACTCCAAACTTTTCAACATTTTTTTTTTTACAGACATAATATAAAAACTTTGATCGACCGCTAAATATCTAATGTGAAACTCTTGAATAATCTCTACATATATGCACCAAAATGATGTTAAAACTTCAAAAACAAGTTTTTTTTTGCGTTGAAATTATATCCCTCGTCGAAAAAGACCATTTTTGATAGAAACACATAAGAGGTAGATCTACTGAGTTTTGCATGCTCACGTTGCCTTTTTGTTGTCGCTCCATAACGAAATTATACATTAAGCCATATTTTTCCATGACATTAGATAAAAACAAATGATGATTGTCTGTGGCTTATGATAAACAATATAAATATTAAATTTAATAAAACCTTCCACAGTAGTTAAAAAGATATTGATCTATAAAGGAAATATACATCAAGCCCCGTTTTCCGATGACATGGCATTAGATAATAAAAAAGGTATATCGGCGGACTATCATAAGTAATACATGTATGGAGTTTCATCAATTATCTGTCCGGACGGACGAGCGGACGGACGGACGAACTAGCGGACGGAAAGACGGACGGACAAAGGGACGAACGGACGACACAAAAACTATACACCTCACCCCACATTTGGCGGCGGATAATAAGAAGACCCTAAGAAACAGGAAAATGAATCACTTTATACCTTTCATCAGATAGTAGATTTCGAAATGCATTTACTTTAGCCCATTTTGTAATGGTATTGGTTACATAAGGGGAGGTTTGGGGAAGAATTGGGAAGATTTGGGTAGATTTTGGAAGATTTGGGTAATTCATACCGCCCACGTGGCCAGCACGAAATACCCAAATCTTCCCAAATCTTTTTAGGGTAGATCTGGGAAAGATTTAGGTAGATTTGGGTAAGATTTGGGTATTTAGTGCCGCCCAATGAATATGTGAGCTGTCGCCGTGATATGACTGAAATAATGTTAAAATCGGCGTAAATCAATCAATCAATCAATCAATCAATCAATCTGTTACCTTGTGAAGAGTATTTGTTTTAAAGAAGGAATCAAGCTTACATGCATGTAAAAAAAAAAACGCTGATGTTTTGTGAAATAAACTACATGTACATAGTATGTACCATTAAAATACTGCCGACCTTCTTTCACTTTTTTGGTCATACATGTATCTTTGAACATGTATTTTGTACCGGTAAAGTGAAATAGAATGTGGGCGCCATAGCTTTCTAAGTAATCGTGTATAACTTCACATACAAAATTATGCTGTAAAGAGATAATTTGTACACCTTTATAGAATGAATTACATGAGTAGGTTAAAACGGCCCACCTTACCACGATCAAGGTTCTTATTAATAGTCAAAATAATTTTGTGATCAAAAAGACGGCAAGGAACACCAATGAATTTTAAGTAATCACAAAAATGTGGTGCGTTCAGAACTAGGCCGGTTTGGAAGTGGGTTGTTTTGACTCCATTCATCAATCACACTTTGGAGAAAAGTGAATATTTTTCTTTCCCTGCAGAAGCAGAATCAACGTGAACCGTGACTTTTGACATGCACACCCAACTATATAGTCTTCCTTCTTTCCTGTCGGGCAAGATGGGATGCATGACACATAGCAGTTACTCATCGATTCATTGTTTCCATGATAAGAAATGCTGTGGACGTGATTGTCTTCGTAGAAAACTTTGGCTTTCAGTCGTCAGCTAGAGTAGTTCGACGCCTCATCACAAGTCCTATCTTTTTTAATTATAGTAATTATGGGGTTTTTTATCGGTAAACACTGGTACTTTATGCAAGTCCTTATTCCATTCAGAAAGTAATTCAGCGTCCGTATTCACCAACCGTTCTTAGGAACATTCTTAGACTTATTCTTCAAAATTTTTCAAGTTTGAAAGTAACACAACTTCTGATTGGCTAAACCAAATGGTTTAGCCAATCAGAAGTTGTGTTACTTTCAAATGTAGAAAATTTTGAAGAATAAGACAAAGAACGTCCTTAAGAATGGTTGGTGAATACGGACCCTAAGATCGCATTCCCGAAACTTGAACCCCTCTTCCTTTCATTGTTTTAGCTGGATCCATTGGTTTTTTCGCGGGAGTGTCCGTGGGCAAGATACTTCAGAGCCCTAGCCTGGTACTAGTGAAACCAAGGGATATCCATAAATATGTGAACTGTCGACGTTATATGATTGAAGTACATGTTGAAAGCGGCGTTAAACACCATTCGATCAATCAGTCATTTAGCAAACAATCCTGTGTTTGAATGATCATGAGTATGGCATGCGGGTGCCAACACTCAGCTGCAGTTACTTTTAGAAATAGATTGATTATTGGTGACAATTCTAAGCTGAGAAAAAAGGCATAACTGTTAAAAATATTTTGATGATTACCCACCATTGTTGCATGGATTCCCCTTTCCATAGCTCACAACTAGTCCAACTTTGAAGGAAATAAGCCGTGCTCTCTGACTGGGGGGCTTAATGGATATCTGCAAAAAAGTATCGAACTATATGATTCAGTCGGTTGTTAGCCAAAATGGACTTTATTGATCCATAACGATGTGGTGACTTGATTAGTATCATGCATCATTAAGCCCTCTTTTGCGAGAGCAAGGCTAAAATATCTTCAATAATTCCATGTTATAAAATGTTTTGCACCACAATGCAGACGATGACCCAGATGACAACGTCAAGGCTGTGACATTAAGTCGACGTTTTCTTCGAAAGCCGCAGAGCTAAAACTGAGGAAGTGCTATCTAGTAACCAGCGTTTCTCCTTTTTACACAGTTTTCTATCAATTCAAAGGTAAATACAGTATACCATCTAGCCTGGGTTCCGATCATTTTTTCCTGTCTTTTATACCCGTTCTTTGCCAAAAATGACATCATTTTTGACAAGGTAAAGTCTGAATATATATATAGGAGAAAAATTATTGGGCTGGAACCCAGTCTATATACCATCAGGTGATCAACATGTGTCTTCTAAAATTGCTTTCAATTTGGATCAGTCTAACATTTTGTTTTCTGGTAAAAAGTTAACATTTTCTGGCATTCTCCAAGTTTTGGTGATGTAAATTTGGTATCTTAACCCTTAACCACACAATCCCTAGTTTTGGGGACCCTGAGAATTTAGGCTTTTGAAAATTGTGGGAAAAGAAAAAATGCTGGTGACCACCATTTTTCTCCTTTTCTAACAATATTTTCTACCCCTTTGAAGCAGTTTCTTCACCCACATTCAATTTGTTGTCTGCAAAAGCTGTCACTTTGGAGAAGCCTAAACAGATTTTGTTTGGTAAAGATTTAACTCTGTTCTCAATGACAAAATTTTATATATGAGCAAGCTCTTACAAAAGGGAGCTTAATGCATCTCCGCGATCCATGATACCAGTCAAGCTATCACATAACTATAGATACATAGTAGCCACTTTTTTAAACAACCGACCTAATCATGAGATTGGCTGAGTCCTTTGACATACAGAAAATTGACCAATAGCGAAAAGTTTCGGCTCAGGTTAGCCTGCGCGGACTGCGCAGGCTGACCTGAGTCGATACTTTTCACAGATGCATTAAGCCCCCTTTTCACAGAGCGTGATTCATTTATTTTAACTGAAAGCATAAGTTTTTCAGACGACAAATCAGATTTGGCTAAAATGTTAAGACATTTATATGAAAGGGTTAAAACATTTGAAATTTTTGTTGTTTGGTAAAGGATCAGCCCTTTACCAGACAACAAAATTATGGACTTGTGCAAAAATCAAGTGTGACTCGAAAACTGAAATTCCTCTTTGGAAGAGAAGAAAATATTTTGGGAAAAGGGGAAAAAAATGCTAGTTACCAGAATTTTCTTTTCCACAATATTTTCAAATGACTTCTTTGTTTCGGTGCACAAACTCTGAATTGTGTGGTAAAGGGTTAACTGGAAGTTCATACAGAAAACAAATGTGCATGGCTAAAACCTTGCGATGTTTATATGAAATATAAAAGCATTCTAAGAATGAGCCATGCTCTGTGAAAAGAGGGTTTGATGCATCTCTCTGATGCAGTATACCAGTCAAGTCATGACATAATAATGAATCCGTAAAATCAACCTTGTTTGATAACCGACTTGTATCATAAGGTGGACTATTCCTTTCACCCACAGAAAATTGACCAATAGCGAAACTTTTCGGTCCAGGTCAGCCTGCTGCATTAAGCCCCTTTTTCACAGAGCATGGCTCAAATTTTGTTGTCTGGTAAAAGATTAATGGATGAAAATTTGTGAAAATAACAACCAACATTTTCTCTTTTTACGACAATGCTTTGTCTCATATAAGACCGTCGCAAAAACCTCATTAACTAGGCAAAATTTCTTTGATTGTCTGCAAGTACTTTCAAAATTTTGGACATACCTAAACCTTTGTCGGCTTGTAAAGACTTCAGCAAGCTTGAAGGACTGCCACCTCCACGTGAAATATTTTTGTTTTTTCCGCAGAATACATGCGCTGTAGAAAATAGCCTTGAAATATTCAATATCATCACTTATATAGTAATTTGTGCTATGAACAAAGTTATGATAAATATTTGCAATGCCATTCAACCACAAGGATTTTTCATGTTGTATGGATCAGGTAAATATTCTCCTGTGTCAAGTGTTAATTTTTCCACGAACACAGCTAAATCACATGATGAAAGTTTTCTGGCATAATCAAATAAATCAAATTGTTTGAAAATCTCAAACTATTTTAATTCTGCCATCACAACCTTTCAATGACAATTAATGTAATACTATTTCACTACAAGACAAATGGGAATCTGGGTTTATCGGCAACGTGTTTAGCCCCCGCAACTGACCATGTGTATTTAATGAGATGCATGTTACTATTTTCAGCCTAACTGGAATCCGTCTATAATGAAGTCATCATCGTCAATCAAACCACCTGCTGCGAAACTCAGACATCAATTACGAAAAGAGCGAGTAAAGAGCCACGGCACTAAAAGTAGAAAATATGCGTGATGTTCTCGTATACTCAGTTCGGAATTCTTTTGATGATGACAGAGAAATGTTGGTATCAGAAAACCCATTATCAGGTTACTAATTTGCAAGAACAATATAGTTTTGTCTCTTTATTTTAAGATTTTATGTACAAAAACCACAAAACTTGAGGCAGCCAGCGTTTGTAGCCTTGAGTTTATCCTGACAAATAAGATGTTGTGCCAATCTACATACACCAATATCTTGCGTGTCCTGGCAGGCCGCTGTAACTATAAATACAGCGAGATAATGGTTACGTTATCTGAAAACTCCATTTGGGCTAAACAGGTAAATATAGGGTTAATTTAATGATAAACTGTGACTTACATAGCGTGGCAAAAATAAACGTGGACAAATTATACTTTGGTACACCCTTTGTCCGCTCTTGCAGACACGTTTTATGTAGTTTTACAAGGTCAGTTAGAACAATACTTATGGTGAATTAGTTAGTTCGGAACTCAAGCCTTATGGAAGCAGTATACAGATATCTTTGTCAAATCTTGACAACTAATAACAATTAATATAGACCATTAACATTTTGGTTGGTATAACAACTAACATTTGGCTCTAAATCATCTTTTATTATTATTATTTATTATCATCTTTGTACCTACCTGATTACTTTACTAAAAAAAAAAAAAATGATAATTTACCTTTTTGTTTTAATGCTATCAACTATTTGAATACAGCCACATTCGTGAAACATTTCCCCGAAAATCAGAAAATCAGAAATTGACTTTAACTGGTATACCTTCTTTTCCCATAGCGTTTTCTTTCATATAATAAATTCTTTAAATATTCAATAACTTGTATCACGTTTTTCGGTTAGGAAGATTGATAAAATTGTTGTCTGTTAAAGGGAAAATGAACTTATTAAAGTATATACATACACAAATAATTCTGTTTCTATGGCCTTAAAGATGAGCTTTAGGAAACATTAAATTATTGTTTTTTGTATTGTTGTGCTAGATGTGTAATTAAAGTTACTACTGACTCTAAATAAAGATGAAATTAGAACAAAAAACCGCATGGTTTTACTGTGGTTGTTCTCCCACTGTCCGCCACTCCTTTCCAGCTTAGGCCAAAAAATGCTGAAATATTACTGTTAGGTTTAATAGTTTAAAGCATGAAAATGGTAATGGAAAGTTATATAAAAAAAAAAAAAAAAAAAATTCTGCCTGGTTTTGTAAATAAATGATATTGTCAAAAAGAAGTATTTCAGAAGTTCTTGCATTTGAATTCATTTGATTAAAACGTTAGTTTTCATACCAAGCAAATGGTCTATACCTAGTTGCAGTCTGTATTGGTCACGGTACATGTTTTTAAACTTGTATCCCTAAAGACAAAAAATAAAATATGCTGATAATGGAAATTGTATTTCCGTCTGTGCAAACCTACATTATTATACGAATCCCTGCTACCGACTTAAACATAAATTTGTTTGCAGAAAACATCAGTACTACCGGCTTAGTTTTTATTTTGCCCTGTACAAAAAAAAGTTTTCTATCGTTCCAAAATATTTTCTTCAGTCACATTTATACTGTCGTCTGTAAATGTTTTCACTTTGGACAAGTTCAAATTTTGGTCGTTTGGTCACAAAGAGTTAATTTTACAAGGATAACAAGTTGTTGCTGATGGCATCATTATGGCCTCGGTTCTGAAAAAGTCGGTGCAAATGATGTTATCAATAAGTTGCTAGGAAAAAGTCAATCTTTCCTACGTCATTATATAAACTTGATCAAGCACAAAGTTAGTGATTCTGATGTCATGATAAACATATCAATGAAAAACGTCAGATCTTTTCTGTATAAAGCTAAAATCTAAATTTAACTTTTTTCCGCCGAATAAGTTAATGATAAAATCGACATCAATGACCCTTTAACCAAAAAAGCAAATCTATAATTAAGTTGTTACAGCTATATTTATTATAAATTCTTGTGAATTTTACAGCTCAAATATACGCATCGAACACGAATAAAAGAAACACAACGGAAATAAAAACCGTATGTGATAGTGTAAGAGACTGTCCCAATTATGGTATAAGAGCTTAACCTGCATGCGGACTACTTTCAGCTTGGTTTTTGATCACGTTGGTCAGAACGTTACGCTGTAATATTTATCCGCAATTCGTAAAAAAATAAGTTAAATATTACCAACTCAAGCAGCATTTGTGTTACTTCCAATTCTTTTCATACAAGATTCTCGATAATTGCAATGACTTGTTCAAACTTGTAAGTATGTAATAAAAAAATACTGTGCTGTACATAGTAACTGTCATGTGCTTGTATTTGCTGCGAGCTGAATGGGAAAATTTTAGCGAGACCGAAGGTACGAGTATCACTTTTTATCAATATGTCCAAACTACGCAGACCTCAGTAATAAATACATCAAACGATACTACTATACTTGGCCGACAATTAAAAAATTTACAGACCTCATGTCATAAAACTCATGATTCATTATCAGTAATTTGTCTAAATTTATACATTTGCAGAATTTGATATCTTATATTAACTGTGAATGTATCTTCACGTAAGGATATGTTTTTCAGCAAATCCATGTTTTGTTTTTTTCTATTTATGTTTTCTTCTTGCTATTTACATTATAATATTTCAGGCAATAAACGTATAACTCTAACTTGGTAAACCTTTCATAAATAGTTTATATCATTGTTTGCTTTTAAGGAAAACATTTAAAATCACGAAGCGTGAAGAGATAATATAAACACTATCGAGTTAGGTTTATAAATCATCTCGTCACGGTACATGATTTTAAACCTGTTATCCCGATCATAAACAAAAATATAAATAGATAATGAAAAGTTTATCGAGCGAGAACTATACTGTACTGTGTTTTACCTTGTATTTTACATTGCGTGTTGCAGACATCCTTATCACAACAATCAAAACATTTGACCTGTTGTCTGTGTACACCATATGAATCGGTCCATGTCTCTGTGTAGTTGGTCGAGGTAAAATTTAATGTTTTAAACTGTTCCATCACCTGGTGACAGCTCTGGTACATACAAAAATAGTAAATTAATCTGGTGGATTTTTTTTTTATCCTTTACCAGACGGCAAAACTTTAGACTTGCTCAAAAGGGTTTGAGCCATGCTCTGGCAAAAAGGGGGCTTAGTGCATCTCCGTGATGCATTGTACCAGGCAAGTCAACACATAAATATGGATGGCAAAACATCATTTTGTGTGAGAACGCACTGAATCACGAGGTAGAATGGTCCTTTGACACGCAGAAAATTGACCAGTAGCAAACCGTTTCGACCCAGGTCAGCCTGGCCTGCACGGACTGATCAGGCTGACTTGGATCGATACTTTTTTGCAGATGAATTAAGCCCCCTTTTCACAGAGCACGGCTCATTAATCTAATGATTAACGAAAACTTACACTGCGAGACATACATCCTGTAGTTCGGGTGTCAGAGGAAAAGTGGCTGGACCTCGACTCGTAGCATACCTGAAATGACGTTTCATCCTTCTTTAATCCCTTTCCAAAACAATCATGCGTTTTTACACACCCTAAGGAAGATGACTTTTGAGAACATTGAAGGAAAAGGTGAAAATGCTGGTAACCAGCATTTTCTCCATTTACCACAATTTTTTCCAATTCAAACCTCTCTAATACGAATCCAACCAATTCAGCCACAATTAATATGTCGTCTACAAATGCTTTTAATATAATGTAACTTTTTTTCTATTTGGTTAAGACCTATTTTTTTTAAATACAGCTTATAAACAATTACTATATAAGAATATGCACTAAGATTTGGTTTTTTTTCAGTCTGTATTTTTTACCATGAAACGAACAAGTCTAAAATTTGAGAAAAATTCATAAACATGTAAATGTGCATATAGAATCTGACACAAACTGGCGTTTGATACAACGTTCTGTTAAAAGAGTCTATAAAAAAAAAAAATGTAATGAAGTGAGTTACTGGCGAATTTAGTGACACTTTTTGTGGACGATTATATTAAAATTTCAACAAAATAACTTTGGAGTTTCAGATTCTTTTTATCACATAAATGAGCCAGGCTCCGGCAAAAGGGGGTTTAATGCATCTCTGTTATACCTATCAAGCCATTACATAATTATGGATCCATAATAGCCACTTTTTTTTTCTTTAACAACCGACTGAATAATGAGGTAGACTGGTCCTTGGACATACAGAAAATTGACCAATAGCGAAAAGTTTCGGCCCTGGTCAGCCTGCGCGGACTGCGCAGGCTGACCTGAGTCGATACTTTTCGCAGATGCATTAAGCCCCTTTTTCACAGAGCATGGCTCACCTGTATTTTAAGGGTTTTAGGAAAAGTTAAAACATAGGCCTACACACATGTACAGTACATATATTAGAATGCGACCTATTCGCTTCTTCAAAGACAAATGTGTACGTGCGGACGCAAATACATGAACACGAACTTTGCTCTTTGAAAAGGGAGCTTGATGCACCTGCCCTCAGTAATCAACTTATTTCAGCCTGCGCAGTCCGCACATGCTGACATTTGTCGAATCTTTTTGCTTTTGATAAATTTTCTAGCTGCCCAAGGACCATTCTACTTTGTGTTCCAGCCGGTTGTGAGACAAAATGGATTTTATGGATCCATAGTTACGTGATGACTTGCTTCATACAATGTATCACAGAGATTCATTAAAATTTTTTTCCCCAAAGCGTAACCAGGGTTCATTCTAGATATCAAATCTATGAGGCCGACTTGCCCCCTCATCAGAAAAAGTGGGAGCCATCAGAGAAATTTATGGGGACAAGGTAAAACTTAATCAATGGATTTTAATTTATCCTTGCAATTTAAAAACGTAAATTTTTGTTCAATTACTGCCCTGCCATTCGCCTCTGAATGCCTGACGCGTATGCATGTGCGATATTGTTTTAGCTTCAATCAGTGTATCTGTCTTTCGTGCTTAAAAAGCATGACGGGAGGATAATTTTTCTGGGCGTTAACTATGACGTCACATAATGCTCCTATGACGCCACAGGAGCTTATAAATCTCAAACGCGTGTAAGATGGGAAAAGTCGTGATTGCTGTTTGCGATCAACATTAGCGTTTGTGCTAAAAAAAAAGTTATTTTTTAACTTTACCTCGTCCCTGGAACATTCCTTCACCTTGTCACACGTGGCGGCCCCGGATTGTTGTTCACAGCTGTAGCATAGGTGACCCCTGTCACGTGGGAAATCTGGAGAGAAAAAGTAGATCTTGAATGGAATGAAAGTAGCTATTGAACAGAATTACCTAGAACCCCATCCCACCCCTAAAAATAGGAGGGGTTCTGTGTAGCTCAGTGGTAAAGTTTAGGACTTGTAACTTTCGGATTCGAGCCTGACTTGAGACACCTGGGTCCGTATTCACCAACCGTTCTTTAGAACATTCTTAGTCTTATTCTTCAGATTTTTCCAAATTTGAAAGTAACATACCTTCTGATTGGCTAAATCATTTGGTTTAGCCAATCAGAAGTTGTGTTACTTTCAAATATAGAAAATCTTGGACAATCTAAGACAAAGAACATTCTTAAGAATGGTTGGTGAATATGGACCCTGGATTTTTCTTGGGAGCTTCTTTCGACAAGATACTTCATTGCCCTATCCTGGTCATTGTGAAGCCCTGGACATACATGAATAAGCGATCTGTCGCCGTGACATGACTGAAATAATGTTAAAAGCGACTTGAAAATCTGTTCAGTTAAAAAAAAAAAAATCAGTAAATGAATGGATGAATGAATGAATGAATGAATGAATGCAAGTGGCATCGATCCGGAATTAAAAAAGAAAAACCCTTTAAAATCCTGTAAAGATAATATCCAAGTTAAGCCCTTGGCTGATGAACGCATTTTCATTGCGCTTTTGCAGACGATGCTAATAAAAGAAAAAAAAAAAATGCTGTCTGAAATTGGGTCTACATAGCCCGATTCGTTGACATTTTTGTTATGAAGGGAACATTGAAATCGCAATATCAAGCTTTATACCTTTTGCTGGTAATATCCATTTGATTTGAGCCATGCTCTGTGAAAACGGGGCTTAATGCATCTGCAAAAAAATATCGACCAAAGTCAGCCTTCGCAGTCCGCGTAGGCTGACCTGTGCCGAAACTTTCTGCTAATGGTCAATTTTCTGCATGTCCCTAGTTTACCGCATGATTCAGTCACCTTAAAAAACGTATCTATAATCATGTGATGATTTAATTGGTATTAAGGACCATGCATTAAGCCTCCTTTTGTCAGAGCGTGATTCATTTCTTTTTTCGCTGACAGACTTTACACTAAACCATGGACTTGATGAATATTGTAACTTGGAAGGAACAATTCAAGAAGTCACAAATAAGGCAGATTTTCGACTGATATAGACAACAATTGGCCCACATTTATGTGGGCTATTGTACAGAAATTATACGTACATACCAACGTCGTCACATATCTTTGTTTGGCAAAAGTCACTATCGCAACATCTCTCACATATCGTTAGCTCTTCGGAAGAACTCGACCGTTTTCGGCGACCAGTAACCGATCCAGGACATAACTGTAATTATAGAAACCTAGAGATAGATTTACGAAAAATAACTTTCGTTATTTGGAGCAAGAATCAAAATGCTATATTTTAAATCTTTAACGCTTGACAAAATTTTAGACTTGTCCAGTTTGAAAGCGTTTGCTGACGAAAGATATACGCCCGGAACAATGAATTTTGTCCAAAAGTTTAAAGAAAAGGTTAGAAAACATTGTTGGATACTGGGAAAATGTTGGTTACTTGCAAATGAGGGCATAATGAATGATTTTTATGATATCGTGAACATCTTACGGTAATATTTTCACTCATGGCTGCGCCACTCTTAAAAAATATTACCGATGATGTTCACTCGATGAAATAAAATTCCATCTTTCACCGTAAAAAAAACACCAAATATCCTCTATTTGTCAGGAAAATTTGTCATGTCTTTCTGGTTTACAATAAGCCGACATGGGATTGTTACATATTGGATAAATTCAGTTGATGTGTGAACAGAACGGAAAAATTTTTGAAAGCCTTTTAGATTAATAACAGAGAGAGAGAGAGAGAGAGAGAGAGAGTAACTAAAATATAAATGTAGTTTAGTAGTTTAGTACAGTGAAGAATTACTAGATAAAAGAGTCAAATGCTGAGATCGAATTCTCCATATGCATGGCGAAGTCAGGCCAGATCTATGTTTCGCTAAAACGATAATGGTCACGTCAATGAGTGTACCCTGTACCATTTTGTTTGTATGTTTTGCACCGGCATTTAACGCAGTTTTAAACATTATTTCAGTTATATCGTGGCGGCCAGTGCACATATGGATGCTATCCTGGGGCTTCTTTTACCAGCGCTTCGTACAGTATTCTTCCTAAGCAACTGGCAGCTTTCTACATAACCATCGCCAAAACAATGTTCAGAGGAATGAATTCTGTCGCAGTGAATATCACCAATCTTTGGATAGAAATTTGCCGAGCTGGTGATTCGAACCAGCGACTCCCTGTCCTTTGTGTCGATTGAGCTTCTGGTGGCTCGGCAGCCTGTCAGTATACATCACTCACTCACTTTTCTGTCCCTACAACCAAGCCGCCTGTACACGTGACCATTACTGTTGATGTATCGTTCATTGATGCATACCTGATATAAAAAACAAAGACACCTGGGTCCATATTCACCATTCATAAGAACGTTCTTTGTCTTACTCTCCAAAATTTTCCAAATTTGAAAGTAACATAACTTCTGACTAACTAACCATTTGGTTTAGCCAATCAAAAGGTGTGTTAATTTCAAATCTGGAAAAATCTGAAGAATAAAATAAGAATGTTTTTAAGAATGGTTGGTGAATACGAACCCTTTTATTGATAAAATGAACGCTGTACTAAACAATCTCGATATCTTCGAGGGGAAAAGGCCTTTTGAAAACATTACCGGAAAACAAGAAAATGCTGGTAACCAAAGTTTTCTGTATTTCCCAAAATGTTTCTTGCCGTTTCAAAAATAAAACCCCATCCTTTGATTTGTCGTCTGCAAATGCTTTCAATTTGGTCAAGGTTAACAGTTTGTCGTCTAGTAAAGAGTATCCACTGGCTAGATCGGTAACACCACAATGCTGAACTGATTGATAATCAGTCATTGATTGATTGTATGGTATTTTCAACATTATTTCAGTTATATCGCGGCGACCAGTTCACCTATCCATGCTTTCTTTGAGTCTCTGTTACCAGTACTTCGCACAATATTCTTCCCAAGCCACTGTCCATAGTCATCGTCCTATCAATGATCAGCGGTGAGAGAGGAATGAATCCTGTCGCAATGACTATCATCAATCCTCGAAACGAAATTCGCCGAGCAAGGAATTCGAAGGCGCGACTCCCTATTCTCAAATCCTGTAGGCTACCGACTGTGCTGGCGGGACTCGGCGATTGACTATCAATTTATCATCGTTTTTGATACATGTATATAACTAAAACTACCCCAGGCCGACAAATGCCCGCCACCCCCACCGGTTGTCTTTTCAGTGTATCATGCATCAATCAAAACAAGAAATATCTTTCAAAAAAGATAGACGTCGTATGAGGTACTGGAATATGACCATTGAAACTCTTTTGTGCTTCATTGTGGAAGTAAACAATGAATATTGGTGTTATAAAAATGCCCGAAAATAGGCCTGTAGGTACCCGTCGAAAAAGCATTCTCACAATTATGACTAATCGCAAATTATTATTTATTCATTCGAGTATATCGATACCGAGAAGCAGATCAAAAGCCAGCATGTTCATCTACGCCGAGAAATATCAAAGGACCAACACTTCTGTAGTAGTCGACCGATCAAAATGAAAATTGTTGTACAAGGTTCCATGATAGGAAGGTTTCATTATATTTTTACCTATTTACCAAAATTGCCTGTAAAGTTTCGTTGGAGAAAATGAAGACACGAAATTATGTCTACTGAGACGTATGCATGGACAGACGGACAACCTGAACCCTATCTTCGTTGTGGGGTTATAACTGAAACATGCTCCGGCAAAAGGGGGTTAAAAATTGAATTATGCCTAGCAAGTCATCACATGATTGTGGATCCATAAAATACATTTTGTAGAGCAACCGACTAAATCCTGAGGTAGAATGGTCCATTGACATGCAGAAAATTTAAAGATAACAAAAAGGTTCTGCTTATGTCAGCATGTGTGGACTGCGGAGCTTGACATGAGTCGATGCTGTTTGCAAATGCATTAAAACCCCTCTTTACAGAGTATGGCTTTAATTATTATACAAAAAAATGAGAACTATTTTCTTTTGCATGTAAAAGATTCCAGTCTACCATACTAGCTTTAATACATTTTGGCGACCCGAAGCATTTTGCAAGCTATTATCTCTTTAACAGATAATTGTTATAACAGTCGAAACTGGAGACGTCTTAAAAAAAAAAAAAAAAAAACAGTACTTTCTACTTTTTCCGCAATATATTCAACGGGCGTCTTACTCATGTTCGTTAAAAATGGAATAGTTTGATACATGGTTAGGTATACAATACTGGGTCGGTAAAAATAGGTCTGCATGTTCACTCGTCTGGATTACCTGCCCCTACCACTACGTTACCGGGTCAGGCAAAGCGCAATAATGGCAGCCTCCTAGGTGCCCTCAAGCGTAACCCTACATGCATCCTCGTTTTCCCCAATTTCATGTGATCCAGTTTGATCAGTTAATAAACTGAGATCAATTTTGTACAAAAAATACATTACCGAATCTAAAACGTGCTGTTGGGGTATGGTACTGTAAATTCGATTATAAATCATTTTAAAAGTAGCCCTGTTTTCGGACGTTATATAGGTCCATTGACATTTCGGATACTTAAAACATTTCTGATATGTAATATTTCTGGCTAAATAAGAATGACATGTAGAAAAACTCACTGTCATGACTTTATTGCAAGCGATCTGTTTTGAATTCAGCTTATGATCCGATTTGATCATGTAAAATAACAATATCCCGTCTCCACTGCATATTACCAACGGGTGCCGCCATTATTGCGCTTTGCCTGACGTACTGTTGTAGTACGGCGGGGTACCAGACTACATGTTTACTTGTTGTCAGTACTTCTTATTTCCAGCAGTGAAACTCTTCAAGTTAAAGGTACATTTAGACCTACTACCAGACCATGCGTAAACAAAAATCAGTGACATCATACATTAAGTCAAACACAGCCGTCTATATTAACTCTTATCCTGCTAATTAAGTTAAATAAAACTTTCAAACCGATAAATAAAACCCGAATAATGTTATTTCAAAATTATATTTTGGCAAAAAATATATCCTTATCGGGCAGGGTAGATCCAAGATCAGACCGCACGTTCTGTGCAGTCTGATCTTGATCCACCCTGTCCGCAAAAGGTCAGTTAGTCGCGCTAAGCAGCCTAAGGGTTAAATTGCGATGCAGTATCCAATAAGTATATCAAGGCTCTCATTTCTCATTTTTTCCCCGTTTTGGGTTAGTTCACGATTTGGCACAATCTCAATCAATCAGACTTTCATCTATTTCCAGACTGAAAAAAGAAAAAAAATCTCCGGTTCCCGCTTCCGATCAGATGATGACGTCATGTATGCAGTGAAGGACTTTCTGAAATGTTAAGAAAAGGACTTCTTTAAAAGTGGAATTTATGCCCTTAAACATCTTGGGCGAAAAAATACATAAGCCACGCTCTGGCAAATGGGGACTTAATGCATCTCTGTGGTGCATTACACTTATAAAGCAATCACATAATTATGGATCCATAATTATGGACTGCGCAGGCTGACCTGAGTCGATACTTTTCGCAGATGCATTGAGCCCTCTTTTCACAAAGCATTGCTCATATACATGAAGTTACTGAAGGGGATTATGACGAAAACTAATTCATTATGTCTACTCTTACGTAATAGGATCAAACCTCATCAACCAGCCCTCGTAAAATTAGCGATCTTGAGATGTAGGAAACTTACTTCATTTGACCCACAATGGGTGACTGTTGTACACTCCCTGGCCGACAGAACATCTGTACATTCAAAACAAATGATACACAGGGACACTGGGAATAGAAAATGGTGATTTTGAATTACGAAGGGTATAATACAGAATGTAATACAGCCTATGTGTCTAAAAACAATTGAGTCATGCTCTGGCAAAAGTGGGCTTAATGCATCTCCGTGATGCATCATACCAATCAAGCCAACAAATAATTATGGATCCATAATAGCCACATTTTTAACAACCGACTGAATCGTGAGGTAGAATGGTCGTTGGACATGCAGAAAACTGACCAATAGCGACAAGTTTCGGCCCAAGTCAGGCAGACTTTGGTCGATACTTTTCGCAGATGCGTTAAGCCCCCTTTTCAGAGAGAATATTTCAATGATATCTAAGTGCAATGGGATAATCTACCACGACGAGGTTTGCTGGGTCACGATTAATTTTTAAAGCCAGGCTAGATAAAAACTGATATGAGCCATGCTCTGTGAAAAGGGAGTTTAACGCATCTGTTAAAAAGTATCGACCCAGATCAACCTGACAGGGCGAACCCTTTTGCTTTTGGTAAATTCCTGCGTGTGCAAGGACCATTCTATCTCGGGATTCAGTCGGTTGTTACAACAGGATTGATTTTATGGATCCATAATTACCTGATGACTTGCTTGGTAAAATGGACCACGGAGATGCATTAAACCTCCTTTTGCCAATGCGCGGCTCAAAGTTTTAATCACTAGTTAACATGATATTCTATTTATTTTGAAACGAGTTCAGGGCCCGTATTCCCCAACTACATGTATTCTTAAGGACATTCTTCTTATTCTCGAGAATTTTCTAAATTTGAAAGTAAACCAAATGAACCATGCTCTGGCCAAACGGGATCCAATGCTTAATTGGACTTGTCGTTGGAAATACTTCCAAGTTAAAACAAGGAGCATTCTCGCCTTTCTCTTCAATGTTTTTTTTACCATTTCGAAGACAGATACCATTATTTCTTCTGTCTGCAACGACAGCAGAACCTGTCTTAGTGGACACCTCTGCTAAGCAAGCAACCTGTATTATACAAGCACTTGTTTTTCCAGGCTAGGCCTTTATGTTGAATTGTACCTGTACTACGCAAACACCTGAGACATGCTCTGTGAAATGGGGCTTAATGCATATGCAAAAAGTATCGTTTGTTTGTTTGTATTGGAGTCAAACGCCATTTTAACAGCTCAGGTCATATCATGGCGGTCAGTGACGCACCCATGTGTTTCCTGGCTTTCTCCCACCAGTACTGACACAACTTTCTTCCCAAAGCCACTGACTACTTTTCTCACATGCATCAGAGGCGAGAGGCGAAAAATCGCCGGAAAGAAAGTTTGCCTCAACCGTGTATCGAACTCGCAAACGCAGGGTCACGAGTCAGATACACTAACCACTGAGCTACAAGGATGGGCGCAAAAAGTGTCGACTCAGGTCAGCCTGCGCAGTCCGCGCAGGCTGATCTGAGCCGAAACTTTGTGCTATTTGTCAATTTTCTGTATGTCAAAGGACCAGTGTATCCCAATGATTAAGTCGGTTGTAAACAAAATTGCTATTTATGGTTTTATAGTCATGTTTTGCCACAGCGTAGCTTACCTGTTTTACCAAAGCACATTTTGAGTGACCCATGGTTACTTTCCTTAAAGGCCTAGTAGCGGCCAAAAATAAACAATGTGGGTCTTAAAATGCAATTAAATTTAATTCATACCATTTAAATGAAGATGACAAGCTGCTGGTGTACGGTCAATCCAGGTATTAGTCACTGGAAGGAAAATTTATTTCGAAACTAGATAAAAAGTTTCCAGGTCACTCTTTCTTTTACTTTTTACCTAGTTTTAAAATTCAGTTTTCTGCCAGTGACTAACACTTGGACCTACCACAAAATAAAAGATTGTCATCTTCACAATAGTTTCCATATCATAATATGATTTGATTTAAATTTAAATGAGCCATGCTCTATGAAAAGGGGGGCTTAATGCATCTACGAAAAGTATCGATCAAGGTCAGCCTGCGCAGGTCAGCCTGCGCAGTCCGCGCAGGCTGACCTGGACCGAAACCTTTCGCTATTGGTCAATTTTCTGAATGTCCATGGACCAGTCTAACTCATGATTAAGTCGGTCGTTAAAAAAGTGCCTATCATGGATCCATAATTATGCGATGACTTGCTTGGTATAATGGATCAAGAAGATGCATTAATCCCCCTTTTGCCAGAGCGCGGCTCAAATTTTAACAAGGCCAGTGTTACTTTTGGCCGTTAATTTGACTTGAATACAGGTTGGATTGTACTTTCAATATGGACTAGTCTAGACCAGTCTAAAATTTTGACGCCTGGTAAAGAGTTTAAACGTATTGCTGCCAAGGGTATTGCGTTGCTCAGTGGTAAAGTGTAGGGCTCCTACTCTGGCGGCCCCGGGTTCGAGCCTTACTGGAGGTACTTTTTTGTGGGAGTGTCCTTTGGCAAGAAACTTCAGAGCCCTAGCCTAGTACTAGTGAAACCCAAGACATACATGTATATAAATAAATGAGCTCTCGCCGTGATACTACTGAAAGAATGTTGAAAGCGGCGTAAAACATTATTCAATCAATCAATAAACTTACCGTCAAGTATAGCAGCCAGACTTACAAGGATCAAACCTACGATTGTTTTATCTTAAAAAGAATGAATTAAACGATAAAAAAGGCACAAAATTGATAGATGGACAGATCAATTACACAGGCTGTACAAGTGTTTTATATGTATTTACATGTATCTCACAAGAGCAGCGAGAGAGACAAAGCGAGAGCGAGGTAGAGACAGAGACACAAAGAGACAGACAGCTTGACAGACAGTTTGACAGACAGACAGGCAGGCAGGCAGACAGACAGACAGAGCTATAAAACCATGACGTTCATATGTATAGCTAAAATTATATTTTTCAAGCAAACCGAAATCAAAGAGATGGTTGTTCTGTTTCGAGTAAATCATGGCACCTAAAAATTCCATGTCTTTTGTACGATTTATTTGACAGATGAAATTAAGATTCTAGGATATAATGCATTACAGCCTTTCATATTGACCTGTTTAAAGGTCGCAAAAATATGATTGTTGAGGAACCGTGTCAAAGTGGGCCCATGTGTATGTAGGTACACACTTCCCTGTGTGTACCGCATATGGAATGTTATTTTCCTGTATAATTAGGGAATAGTAACAATACAGCTAGGAAGTCGCTGGTTCGAATCCCAAGCTCGGACAATTTCTATCCCAGAATGACGTTAGTCATTGCGACAGGATTCGTTCCTCTCTCACCGCTGATCATTGTTTCTGCGATTGTTATGCGGGAAAGCAGCCATTGGCTCGGGAAGAAAAGTTTGCGAAGTAAAAGTAACAGAAACTCTCGGAAAGCATAGACTGGTGCACTGGCAGTCGCGATATAACTAAAATAATGTTGAAAACAGCGTTAAAAACCATACAGTGAATCAATAAAAGTATTCAACAAAAAAGGTTGAAAGTTGTCTTACTCATTTTCTATATCCTGTGAAGGTTGATTTCGAAGGTCAAACCTGGCATAGATAAAGCCTTATCTCTATAATCATATGACAGGAATTCCAGAATTACATATACTATATGTGTAGACAAACTTCCTGGTCAAACAGCAGCCCCAATATCTGAGGTGGTGGAGCATGAGACTTGTGAACATCAAATCTTGGGCCACTTCAGAGTGTTGGTTTGATCCCCACGGATGGCCACAGAGAGTAACTAAAAAGACGTTAAACCTATGTTAAACGACATCATTCAGCAAGCACTTGCAGACGACAAAAAAAATGTGATTACAAAATTGAAACTAATTTTTTGGAAGGGCATAAAACGTTGTAGGAAAAGGAGAAAGTACTGGTTATCAGCATTTTCTCCTTATTCAGCAATTCTTTCAAAAGTCATCTTTTTCAGGCTCATTTAATATCGGGTTTCTGTGGTAAAGGGTTAATTGGCAACTCTTTTGTGGTTCAATATGAAGTAAAGTAAAGTTATGAAAGTGTAAGTCCCTTGTGACTGTGCTATACACTGAGCACGGAAAGAACCAGCGTAACTTAGGATGGGTTTCGCCCTGTATCTTGCACTATCCCCTGTAACAAACAAATAGTCTTTTGATGGCGTCGGCAACTGTTGGTCGAGATGAATGCAGGGAAAATCAAGTAATCAAATCCTGGTCTGACTATGTGTGTGATGGTTTGGTCTTTGGCATCGTTTTAATTCTTTACCAAACGAAAAACTCTAGACTCAACCAAATCGAAAGCATTAGCAGACGACAAAATAAATGCAGCTCAAATGATATAATTACCCTCTTTGATGGGATAGAAAACATTACGGGAGAAAGGGCAAATGCTGGTAACCAGCATTTTCTCCTTTTCCCGTGAAAAAAACTTTCTTTTTCAGGATTATTATTTGGCATTGTGTGGTAAAGAGTTAAACATTATTTCAGTTATTTCCCGGCAGACAGCGGAGCTATTCATGCTTTCCTGGAGGTTCCTTCACCAGTATATCGTACAGCATTCTCTCTAAGCTTCCGGCTTTCATCACATAAACATTGTGGAAAAAATTTACAACGGTGAAGGGAGGAATAAATCCTGTTTCAAAGACTTTCATCAGTCCTCGGACGGAATTTGGCGGAGCAGGGAGTCGACTTCGCGACCCCTGAAGTAAAAGCCCTGTACGTTACCGACTAAGTTGGCATGGGCTAAATTCATACAAGAAAACTGGAAAAAAAACAAAGGCTACAGGCCGGACATGAGCAAAACCCCTAAAATGCCGTTTGTTAAACATATTTGGCCTTGCCGTGACCTTGACGTTTCACCTTTGACCTACGGACCTCGGCTTGTTACCTTCAGTCTGAAGGTGTCTGCTCCGATGCTAATTTTGTGACTGTTCCGCGAGAACAGTCACAAAATTAGCATCGGAGCAGACACCTTCAGACTGAAGGTATCGGCTTGTGTGAGACACATTGTCTTTATGTGGTCGACAGTTGTGCAGTTATACTGAGATTCATTCATACTTACAAATGTTACAGGCCGGACACGAACACTATCCAAAAAAAAAACCAAACATTTGACCTTGTCGTGACCTTGACCGTTGACTAACAGTCATGACTCTTCCTTCACCAGTGCTTCGTAAAACACACTCCTCAGATTAATGGTTTTCCTCACTTAAACATTGTATAACGGTGAAGGGAGGAAGAAATACCGAGGCAAAAACTATCATCAGTCCTCGGAAAGAATTTGACCAGGCAGGGATTCGACTTCGCGACCGCTGGAGTATAAGAGTACAAGCCTTGTGTGATATACGCTAAGTACTGTGGGCTAAAGTCTGATTTAAGTTCTCTGTTTGTGCTAATAAAATTTGAGCTTACGCTCAACTGAGTTTCTGGTCAAACTTTCAGCTTCGTTAGTGCTTCTGTAAGAGAGTGAGAAATAAAGACTAACATTTAACCCTTAGGCTGCTAAGCGCGACTCAAGGACGTGCAGTCTGATCTTGGATCTACACTGTCCGATACGAAAATATTTTCCCCCAAAAATACCCAAAAATGATAACATTTGGGGGTTTTACTATCGGCTTGAAAGTTTCATTTATTTAGCAGGATAAGAATTAATAAGAATAGGGGAAAGAGAAGTTAAAGTGTTGTTATTTGAAGTGTAACAAATGATGCATGCTCTGGCAAAAGGGGGCTTAATGCACTTCCTGGATGCATTATACCAATCAAGCCATCACATAATTATAGACCCATAATAGACACTTTTTTTAAACAACCAACTTAATTATGAGACAGAGTGCTCATTGGACATACAGAAAAATGATCAATAGCGAAAAGTTTCGGCCCAGGTCAGCCTGCGCGGACCGCGCAGGCTGATCTGGATCGATACTTTTCACAGATGTGAATAGAATGGACCAGATAAAAAAAAAAGTTGAAAAGTTTTACTATGTGATGTATAAATAAGATTTGAGCAGTGCTCTGGGAAAAGGGCTGGTACCTTTGTATTTTTGTAATACATTGTATACTATGCAATTCGTCATGTACAACAGATCCTGTATTCTGTAAAAAGCGACTAAATCGTGATGAAGAATTATCCTTGCACAGGCAGAAAATTTACAAACAGCAAAACAGCAAAAAGTTGGTTTTTTTTTTTGCAGATGTATTAAACCTCCTTTGCACAGAGCATGACTCAGTTATATCCGTAATATGATTTAAGCTGTTGTTCAATCACTGTTGGCCGTTATATTTTCAAAAGTCTCATTTCATTTACTGTAGTATTTCTAATGCGTTTTTCAAAAGATTATTTCTTTCAAAGGGAGGTAATGCTAAATACCTTAATTATGGCATTATAGAGGTTATTTCCTTGTAAAGGATTTTTGGGGAAAAAAAAACGGACTTAAAATGCATTTAACTTTAAATCATATCGTTTAAAAGTATGGAAATCATTGTGAAGATGAAAATCTGTTATTATCCGGTCGGTCAAAATGTTAGCTGCTGACAGAAACTGAATTTCAAAACCAGGTAAAAAGTAAACAAACTTGGAGATAGAGGGACTGGGCAACTTTTTACCTAGTTTTGAATTTTACTCTTTTATCTTAAAGCCTTGACTATACATGCCTACCGTGTAGATACAAGATCAGACTGCGCATTCTGTGCATTCTGATCTTGATGTATGTCGTCCATAAGGATTAGTTTCGCCAAATGGCGGCTAAAGAGCAAAGTTTGGGATAATTTAAGATCTAATATACTGGAATAAGTTTAAACCATTTTCCATATTGTTTTTCCTTGGTTTTACGACCCTGAAGACGACGACAAAATGAGTCTCAATGGATGGTATTTTCAGTCCTGGAAAAATGTCGAGATTATAAATCAAGCGTTGACAGTTAACGACATAAAGTTACATAAACTGTTATACATACGATAGAGAGAAGGATCAATCTTTCGCACTGAGACATTTTTTTTTTTACATCAAATAGCATACGTAATCCAAACAATGGAGGGTCAATAACTGACTTCAGAATCTTTTCTATCCAAATTACCCGAATAAAAGAGCCGACAATCCAATTAGCCAAATTTACAGCCAATATCTAAAAATAGCTTACCATATATTCAGACCAATAGGGTATTCTAAAGTTATTTTGGTATATTGTATTTGAAACAATCAGTCTAGACTGTTACATAAGGTTGTTTTACATCTTGGATTATAGATATATACCATAACTCTGAGACACGAATGCACTTTAACGATTTACCGTATAACTAAACTGAAGACTGTCCAAATTAAAAGCTTCTGGAGATCACAATTTAAATTTTGGCTCAACTGATAGATTTGTCATTGGTAGGGTAGCAAAACACTGTGGGAAAAGGAGAAAATACTGGTTACCAGTATTTTCTCCTTTTCCAACAATGTTTTACAAAAGCTGTTTTTCAGGGTCGTTGAAATCCGGGATTGTATGGTACAGGTTTAAATAATTGACTCGTCCACTGCTAAGGGGTGTAATGCATATGATGGGTCGCAAAATTCGAGATTTCTAACCCGAAGCGCAAGCGTATTATTCATTTTCACATGACGAATCGCATACAATGGCTGACTCAAACATAAATTTGATTCCTGCATAAAAAGCATTCGGGAATCCTCGGTCGATCCATCTATCAAATCCGTGTCACACCACTGCCACACAGAAAATGGAGTATAATTGACCAAATTTGCAGCTCCGCAGATTGCTTAACGGCAAAACTATAGCTTCTCTGTCTGTTGCTCTCAACTTGGGGAAATTGCGTTTTACGCTAAATCCCAACCAACACACCTACCCAACTATTGTCATCTCAGGAACACCTGTACACGGCTATGACCCCTAAGTTTTGTACCTCCAGTGACACATAATAGTCTTGTCAACATACCATAAAAATCACATCTAAGTGGTTCCCCACTGCCCAAATTTGAAGCAAATCTAAATTTAATACCACCAACCCCTTTTAGCTAAATGAAACGGTGTAAGAAAAGTGCTACTTTGAAATTTCCGATGGACTACTTTTGACCCGGAAGCAATGTCGCAGTGGTATGATACCACTAAGGTGGTTGATACATACCGGGACATTTCTTCGCCAGAAATAGACCGCTTTAACGTTCTTAAAATCGTAATGCTCCACTTAAAAAAAAAAGAAACCACGAGTCATAATTTTCTATGGAAGTCTTCCTCCATAAATTGACAAACAGTCGGTAAAATGGTTTATTTATTCCGTCGGAAAATTGATAGATTCACGGAAAGAAATAGATCGAGCTAGGAAATCGAACCAGTGATCCCCTGGTTTCAAGCTCTGTACGTAACCGAATGAGCTACAGGCTAACCAAAGACGGAGAACCATTTCAAGTCAGTGTGATGAAAATTGGTTCTGTAATTTCAGGATACAATATGTATGACACACAAAAACAATGCATAGAGCTACGCACACACGTACGCAAGACAGACACCAGGCTATGGTATGAGCTTGCTGGCCTTCGGTCTTTAGAGACAACTACCAAACGTATAAAAAAGACCTTGAAACTAAATCTGGTCTAACAAAGGTTTGTATGCCCTTGTGTGACAGTGTGAAAAGTTCACTACATGTATGTATGGATCATACTCTGTGAAAAAGGGGTTAAACACATTTTGCAAAAAGAATCGACCCAGTCCAGCCTTCGCAGTCCACGCAGGCTGATCTGAATCGAAACCTTTTGGTTTAAGTCAATTTCCTCAGGATTCGGTCGGTTTTTAAACAAAATAGATTTAGTGGATCGTATTCATGTGATGACTTGCTTAGTATGATGCATCACGAAGATGCATTACACCCCCTTTTGCCAGAGCGCTGCTCAATGGTGTATACATGTATTACATTGTACCATTTAAACCCTTGGAGAGTTTTGACGGCCCCGAGGAAAAAGGCTCGGTTGTGAAAATATTGGGAGAAATAGAGAAAATGTTGGTTACCAGCATTTTCTCATTTTCACACAATGCTTTTAAAGCCTTTTTTAAAGACCAATCAGATTTTTTGAGCCATATTTCATTTGTCTTTTGTGATTGCTTTCACCTTTAGGTTGCTAAGTGCGACTCACTGACCTTTTGCGGACAGTGTAGATCAAGATCAGACTGCACGGAACGTGCAGTCTGATCTTGGATCTACACTGTCCAAGAAGGAGATGTTTTTTTTCTTCAAAACATAAGTTTGAAATAACAATATTTAGGTTTTTAACATCGGCTTGAAAGTTTCATTTTATTGATTTAGCATGATAAGGGTTAAATTTCCACATTGTGTAGAAAGTGTATCGTCCGGTAAACGGTTAAAAGAAAATTTCCCGGGATTAGTAAATCCGAACAAACAGGCATTACTATTGCGTTTTTTTAAAATCTTTTTATTTCGAATAAAATTTTACTATACCGGATAAAGATCAAACTACAGACTTCACGATCTATTAAGTCTGATCTTGACTTTCACTTTCCGCAAAAGCGTACTAAGTCGGGCGTATCAGTCCCGGGGTTAATACAAGAAAACCGAATTCAAGCAGAGAAAGACTTTTAAAACCTATTCTCTTCAAAAAGGAATCTTACCATATCGGACAGTGTGGATCATAGGTCAAACTACACGTTCTGTGCTGTCTGATCTTGATCTCTACCTTAGGCAAAAGCGTACTGAGTCGCCTTTGGCAATCCTTGGGTTCATAAAGGTCGACTCAATTAAACTAAATTACCGATTCAAATACATAATTGGGGTAATAACGCATGATGCTACAAGTCTCTTCATGGCTTGGGTCAAAAGGCTAACAAAATGTTTCAATTAGACCCTAATTAGTTTAAATTGAGATTGACTTTGTTGTTGTAGTTGTCTAGTCTCTAGGTAGACAACTATTACACGGAAATGAATTTTAAAACTGGGTCAAAAGTTGCCAGGTCGCTCTGTCTTTTATTCACTTTTTACCTGATTTTTAGAATTATTTTTTCTGCCAGCAACTAACACTTGGACCGACCGTACAATAAAAGATTGTCATATTCACAATAAATTCCATTCTTTTACATAGTATGACTTAAATCTAAGTATATTTTAACACTCGCATTGTTTACTTTTGGGTGCTACTTGGCCCTAAAATGATTTAGAAATACTTCTTCAGCAGGGCTACCTTTTACTAAACTGCGCAGATTTACGTAAATTATTTGGAATTGTTTATACACACGTACGACCCCTGCTTTACCAACAGGTATGAACTGGCGTAATGTTTTGCAAACATTTACTGAAATGGAAATGTTATGTAGACCAGTGAAACTTGTTTTCAGACCTGATGTTGGCTTACCTAAACTGCTTACGCAAATTTCGCAGTTTACAGAAAGGTACTCCAAGGTCGTAAAACAAGGGAGTGTTTCGGAAAGGAGTATTTTTTTTTCAGCACGAGAAAACAGACCAGTCCTTTTCGAAAACAGTTCTAGGCTGCCTTTTGCTTTTAGTGTAGATGAAGATCAGACTGTACGGAACATACATCCTGATCTTAATTTAAACATATTTTATTCAGTATATTTCCATATGTAACATCGAGTATAACAAAGCATTACGAAAAGGATTAGAACGGAAGTATAAAAGCTTATATAGTTCCTCTCCCTAAAAACAGTTATGTGATATAACAATTACAGTAAGTCAAATAAAATGAATAAATACCAAAAATTTAAATTGATTGTGAAGATTTCAGAGAGTGATTGTAAGAAAAGAAGCATAAAGAAAGGAATGATCTTAGGAGATTGAGAATAATTGAAAAATTAAATTGTATATGTGTATCTATGTCTGCGGCAGTACAATGTGAAAAAAGAGGCACCGTCGGTATATTCAATATAAACTGAAACTCCAAGGGAATCTACCACTACTCTAAATGAACACATGAACTGCATTAAATCTTTTTTTCATTTTCTGCAAGGGAGAGATTGTTGTCACCAAATAGGACGGTATCAATATTATAATCAGATGTTTCACTGATACATTGTCTGAATGCTACCCTGATATTACGATATAATTTGCAATCTAAAAAGTAGTGTTTATTAGATTCTATTTCCCCGCAACTACAAAGAAGGGTTTCTACAATATTTTTCTAGAAGAGGTGTTATTTTAATTCACTACATTTATTTCTAAGACGAGTATGTATAACCTGCAGTCGTCTTTCCCCATAAAAATCAGTTTGTAGGGAACCGGTTTATTTTTATCCAACATGCGTTTAAAAGATGAGAGAGAGTCTGTCTCTCTTGTAGATTGTGACAAACAGTTCCACGCATCTACTGCTGAAGGTAGAAACGATTTCATATAAAATCGTTCGAATTACGAAGATTGTAATTCGTACTACTGCCAAAGGTATTCCGTACAAGAGAACATAAGTAGTTTGGAACAAGACCATGCACCATTTTGGAAAAAAAAAAAAAAACGAATAAGTATGTGTTTCTTCCTACGCTCTCTCAGTTTTTCCCAACCCGATTCTTTACAAAGGTCTGCAATAGACACGAGCTTAGTACACATTGTAACAATCCTGGCTGCCTCGTTTTGAATCTTGTCAAGTTCTTCTTTTTGGTACTCATGCATGTTGTCCCAAATGGTGTCTCCATATTCCAGAATTGGTCTAATAAATGAGAAATATATGGTTTAAAGTGAGAATCGATCAAGCTGGAATTTCAAACGTCGTAAAACACCTACTCTTTTCCACGCCTTTTCAGCAACAGTCTGCATTTGTTGATCCCAGGTTCCATCACAAGATAGATAAATACCAAGGTGTTTATGAAACTGAACTGACGGAATAACAGCATTTGACATAGAGAGAACCTAATCTTGGATCTACGCTGTCAGCTATTTTTCTTCGCCACGAGTCTTTTTTTAACGACCACCTCTACATTTTAAATTCCAGAGTAACGCATTTTTTGACTAAATAAACTTGGTTCAGCTAGTCAAAACATGCGATACTTTTTTAATATTTTTAACCCTTAGACTGTTAAGTGTGACTCAAAGACCTTTTGCGAACAGTGTAGATCAAGATCAGATTGCACTGAACGTGCAGTCTAATCTTGGATTGATTCTGTCCCTAAAGATAACATTCAAATGGTCGTATTTGGGCATTTACTTGAAAGTTTCCTTTTAGTTTTATAGCAGACTAAGGATTAACAAGAGATTACAGCTTGCAATTTGGTTGGCGATTATGGACCTTGTTTTTCTTCGTTTATTGGATGCAAATTTCATACCCCATACGTTACGGGGTTGGTTGTTATCGAGTAAAAAGGTGTCCTTGTGAGTATGTTGTTTATTATAGTGACATGTGTACTGAAAAACATACACAAATGCAACAATATTAATAACAAACATACACCCGGCCCCATGAGCCTATGAGTCACTGTCAATTTTACACAAGTATACGTACATCAACTCACATAATAAACATTCTGATATTAACAGTAGGTAAATATTAGTCGTCGTTTCTCGAATGAATGAACAGTAAATTTTGCAAGTAAGCAAACATGATTCTTCATTATGATGTGACAGTTTTTCCAAGGGAGATAACTGTGTAAAAGGATTTTTGAACAGTATATCACCGAAAGTCTGGATTCTTAAGTCATTGTAAGAATCACATTAAATAACAAAATGGACTTTTTCCCATTTTAGAATTACAACAGTATGTGCACGCTCGGCTTTCAATAGTTTCACCATTGTACAGACCTGTTTCAATCCTTGGTGTGAGGATACCAGAGCGCAACTGAGCAAGCGCAGATCGTTAATTTTTCTTCAGATTTAAGTATAGGTAAGTGTCCGTGGAGAACGAGTCTTTAATCCTTCCAGCGCCATAGGCGAAAACAGGGACTTTTGCGGACGGCACAGATCAAGATCAGACTGCACAGAACGTGCAGTCTGATCTTTGATCTGTACCGTCCGCTTAATTAGTCAAGCCCCTACAATAAAAATCTTTCTGGGTCTCTGTGGATTGCATTTACAGCCACCGAAAGAGTTGGCGCCGAAAGAGTTAAAGGTTCGAAGTTTTGGTGTTTGCTGGACATTGGCTGACCACTGATATGTATAATTTTCTCTTATTATTGTTTCTGTAAGGTTTTTACAAATATTTTTGTGGGTAAAATACTCAGCAGGGTCAAGTTGTGTGAGAATTGTAAGGTCAGGTTTGTGAGAATTGCTTTCAAATGAGAATACCTGTTTGTTTTTTTCACAAATAGTGAAGTCCTTCTCAAAAGTACTTTTCAGGAGACGACTCGGATCGATAGTTAGAGGTCTATATCAAAAACGTACAAGTAGACAAGTTATGCTCTGGCAAAAAGGGGGTTAAATGCTTCTGTCCGTGATGCACTACACCCAGCAAGTCATCACATAATCACGGATCAGTATAATAGAAATTGTCTTACAACCGATCGGATCATAAGGGAAACTGGTCCTTGGACATGGAAAAAAAAACCTACCAACAGCAAACAGTTTCGACCCAGGTCAGCCTGCGGGGACTGCAGGTACATTGAACACCCTTTTCGCAGAACATGGCTGAAATACATTTTATACTAGCTGAACATTTTTTTGAAGTATATGTTTTTTTTTTTACCTTTTACTCTAAGGTTGACGTTTTTCGAAGGCCATACTTAAAATGTCCGAGTTTTCACCAGTACTAGGCTAAGGCTCTGAAGTGTCATTCCCAAGGAACCCCCCCCCCCCCCCCCGGAAAACCAAGTGCTCCTGTGACCAAACTGTACCCAAATATTTTTCGTCGGATGAATCGTCCCAGAAGCCACGTCGCCCACATCGCTCTGCACAGGCTATTCCGCATTCTGGCATATTGGATATAAAATATTGCCGGCCATCTTCTCTTTCTATGGTGAAAGGAGTTACGGTTTTCATCTTAAACTGAAGCTAAAACCTGACCTCTTGCGGGTTTAGATTTCACAGGTTACGCGGATAATTTAAACTTGAGATTAAGAGACTATAATAAAGAAAACTTCTAGGTATAACTGTTAGTCCGAGTCTTAGTAAACTATGATCATGCAATAGAAAAGCGTTAAAACTCGGGTTTAAAATCGGGGTTATCTTTAAACCTGTGTTATGCAAGCGACCCTTGATGTATGTTTTGTCTATTCTCACCTTTACTATAAAGGTTAAAGCGGTCCGAAGGCCACACGCTTTACTATATGTACTGTGGTGTTTGTAAAGGTCGGGACATGTTGATGAATGGTTCTTCCTCTTTAATTTATCTTTCTTTCTATTTGTTTGACCGACATAAAATAAAAATAAAGGTAATGTGACAGTCGACATTGAGACAGGTGACTGTTGGTTTTCTTTTGTACTTTTTTCACTTTGGTTACTTCATTTATCCCATCAACTAGTGTATTAATTAGAACAGAACTGCACAGACTTTTATTGTAATTTACAGTACTTTTAGCAAAATATATAGAGAAAAAGCAGTCGTGAAAAGGTTAACGTGGAGAAATTATTTCGTTTATAAATGATAATATCAAAATTACTTTAGTCCATTCACGACCAATTTACAGGTATATTTAACATTTGTACAAGTAAAACACAAATGAACTAGCAAGCGAGCGAAGGGCCGACCGAACAAGGAACGAACGAACGAACGAAAACAATGAACGGATAGGAAGATAACCTTTTACGGCAGCAGTAGGGATCATTTACAATAATAATTTGTTTGTTGGCCCGACATTTAACTTCGTTTTCAAATATTTCAGTCATTCCGCGAGGGTCAGTGCACCTATTCATGCTTTGATTGCGTTTCTCTTAACAGGTCTTAGAGGAACATTCCTCCCGGGCCACTGACTACTTTCTCATATAAATATCATCGGAACAATTTTCAAGGGTAGGAATGAAATGAATTCCGGGGCAATGGTAATTTGCAACGCTCGAAAAGAATTTTAGCGTGCTGGGAATAAAACCAGCGACCCTCGGGTCTCATGCCCTGCAACTTACCGACTGAGCTACCGTTATCAGCCCCAATAATGTTTAACCCTCATCCTGCTGGAGAAGTGAAACGAAACTTTCAAGCCGATAGTAAAATCCAAGTTTTTTTCTATTCCAAAGGTACTTTTTTGGGACAGATATCTCCTTAACGTCAGTGTAGATCCAAGATCAGACTGCGCATTCTGTGCAGTCTGATCAAGAATCTACACTGTCCGCAAAAAAGCAATGAGTCGCGCTTAGCAGCCCAAGAGTTAAACTATTAACCATACGACAAAATGTTTGACCTGTTCAAATTGGAAGAATTTGCAGACGATAGATTAAATGTGACTCATAAACAGCGATTTCTCTTTGGAAGCGTAGAAAACATTGTGCGAAAAGAAAAAAAATGCTGGTTCCCTTTCTCGCAATGTTTTCAAAAGCATTCTTCCTTCGGGTCGTTAAAACTCAAGATTGTGTAGTAAAGGCTGGGCTACCTACAGTAAACATTTGTTTGCTTGGTGTTTTATGCCGCCATTTCGTTAGTTCATTATATAGCCGAGCCCCATAGCTCAGTCGGTAGCGTACAGGACTTGAGAACAGGAGGGCGCTGGTTCGATCCCCGGCTTGGCCAATTTCTTTCCGAGGATTGATGATAGTCACTGCGACAGGATTCTTTCCTCTCTCACCGATGACCATTGAGTGCTGGTAAAAGAAACTCCAGGAAAGCATGGATAGGTGCACTGGCCGCCGCGATATAACTGAAATAATGTCGAAAACGGCGTTAAACACCATACAATAAATCAATCAATCAATTTCAATATATTTCAGCAACAACGCGGCGGCCAGTGCACCTATCCATGCATTCTGATTTCTTTTACACGGCTTGGTCCCATCTATGTTTAGCACATTACTAATCGACAAAACTTTAGACTAGTCCAAACTGAAAGCATTTGTAGACGACAACATGATTGTGACTGAAAGACTGAAACTTGTTCTGGGAAGGGTAGAAAACACTGTAGGAAAAGGATAAAATGCTGGTTACCAGCATTTTCTCCTTTTCCACACAATGTTTTCAAAAGGTGTCTTTCTCAGGGTCGTTAATAGTCAGGATTGTGTGGTAAAGGGTTAAGCCTTTATCACGCAGTTCCGAGGTTTAACGATCCTGATGGAACAGACCTTTAAAACGTGACAAAAGGGGAAAATGCTGTGACAAGCATTTTTTTCCTTTTCTCACCATGATTTTCCCCTCGCACAGGCAAATCCAATTATATTTGTACTTGAGCTGCATCTGATTTGTCGTCCGCAACTGTTTTCAATCTGGACTAGTCACCAGGGCTGCGTTTTATGGAACTGCGTAGATATACGCAAAATATTTTGGATTATTTTGGATTGTATATTTACACGAATCCTTGCTTTACCCAAAGGTAAGAGCTGGCGTATTGTTTGGAAATATTGACTGCAATCGTAAAGTTATGCAGTACAGTGAAACTTGTTTTCAGACCTGATACTTGCATACCTAAACTGCGTACACAAAGTTCATGCAAACGCTGTTTAGTGAAAGGCTGCACAGAACGATACATTTTACATTCGCGGTTAAGTATATATGGGCAAAGATTTCAAATTCTTTCAACTTTTTGGGTTTGAAAGTTCACGATATATATCTGACCCGTTTTTTTTTTTCAAGCGACCGCGTTCTTTTAAGACCCTGGGGAAGACGGCTTTCGAAAACATAGTGGGAAAAGGAGAAAATACTGGCTACCAACATTTTCTTCTTTTTCCACAATGTCAAGTATCCTATCATCCCCATCATTCGAGTCATATTCTGTTTGTCGTCCGCAAATGAACTCAATTTGGACAATTCTAAAATCTTGTTTTGTGGAAAAGAGTTAAACCCTTTGCTAAACAAAACGTGTTTTAAAGACCCAACAGAAGAACAGTTTTTGATAACATCGCTGAAAAAGGAGAAAATGCTGGAAACCAAAAATTCCTCTATTTCCCTCAATATTCTTACAACTTTATCAAAGAATAAAGTCTGTCATTTGAGCCATGTTCAATTTTTCTTCTGCAATTGCATACAAATAAGGCGAGTGTAAAATTTTGTTGTGTGGTAAAAAGTTTAATTGCCCCCCGTTTCAATGAGATGTTACATTTAAATGACGGTCACTGTCTGGTAGAGCTTACAGTCAGTTTTGACAAGCCGTTTGTGTCAATACCCCTCCCACTACGAGAAATACTTGCCTTGACGGAGTCATCTACAAAGTAAGTCGGTTTAACATTCATAAGATATATGTATATTATATGCGCCACGCTCTGTAAGAAGGATGTTTAATTCATCTGCGAATAATATCGACCCATGTCAGCCTGTGCAAGCCGCGCAGGCTGACACGGGTCACAACCATTTGCTCTTTGTAAATTTCTTGTATGTCCAAGGACCATTCCACTTCGTGATGCAGTCGATTGTTCGACAAAATTAATCTTATGGATCCATTATCATATAATGTCATGCTTGGTATAATGCACCATGCAGATGCATTATACCCCCTTTTCCCAGAGAAAGGCTCACACACACACACACACACACACACACACACACGCACGCACGCACGCACGCGCGCGCGCGCGCGCGCGTGTGTGTGTGAAAAGTTCAACTAGTGGCGGTTCAACGATATTACATAATAAACAAGAAAAACATCACATGAGAACATAGAATATAATATTTATTGCCAACCGGTTTCGCTTTAAGCTCATCAGGGCAACAACAACAATAAATCATATAAAAAGGGGGCTTAATAAATCTTCATGATGCATTGTACAATACAATACAATACAATACAATACAATACAATACAATACAATACAATACAATACAATACAATATTTTATTCAAAATATAAAGGCCCCCGGCCCATAATACTAATGACATACATATCTAAATACAACATGTATATACAAACATCTTGAGTTATTTACCTTTTAAAGATACTTCTTCACAGCAAGAGAGAAAGACGCGGTTAAAACACGATAGACTGTAGTATGGTTCAGAATCAATCAGCTGTATAAACATAGAAAAGTTACCGATATATACAGTGTATGGGACAAATACATCTATCGGAAATCTTCGATTTAAAAAAGAAAAAGTCACTACTATGATTTCTTGGAAGGCCTTCAGAAAATGAAATGCATTTTCTTTTCATCGTTATCTATGCAACACTCAGGATTAAGACACAAGAATGATTATAGCCTAATAAAATACATATGAAATGACTTAAAATCTGGCGGGAAACGAAGCAAGACATCACATAATGAGGGATCCATAAAATCAGGTTTGTCTAACGATGGACTAAATTATGTGGTTGACTGGTCCTTGGACACACGGAAAATTGATCAATAGCGAAAAGTTTCAGCGCACTGTGCAGACTGACCTGGGTCCGTATTCACCAACCATTCTTAAGAACGTTCTTGGACTTATTCTTCAAAATTTTCCAAATTTGAAAGTAACACACCTTCTGATTGGCTAAACCATACGGTTTAGCCAATCAGAAGGTGTGTTACTTTCAAATTTGGAAAATTTTGAAGAACAAGACCAAAAATGTTCTTAAGAATGGTTGGTGAATACGGACGCTGGTCGATACTTTTCGCAGATGCACTAAGCCCCTTTTTCACAGAGCATGGGTCATGTTATTTAACCTTTTATAATACAGTCCTGACTTTTAATGACCCTGAGGGAGACGCCTTTCGAAAACATTGTGGCAAAAGGCGAAATGACGGTAAACAGCATTTTCTCCTTTTCCCACAATATTTCCTACCCATTCTAAAAAAGATTTCATCATTTGAACCATGTTTAGTTTCTCCTCTACAAATGCTTTTAATATGGACGAGTCTAAAATTTTGTCAACTGGTAAAGGATTAAAGTGATAGGTTTGTCTATAAAAGCCTTGTGGAAAAAGGAGAAAATGCTGGTTACCAGAGGACCATGTTGCCTGATCTTAATCGATACTTTTTGCACATGCCTTAATTTCCCCCTTTTCACAGAGTAGAGAAGTAGTTACTGCAAAAACTGGTAAATCAAAATATGTGTGTACTGTACAGTAAAGGGTACTGGGGTAAGGCATATACCTATGAGCCGTGCTCTGTGAAAAGGGGGCTTAATGCATCTGCGAAAAGTTTCGGCCCACGTCAGCCTGCGCACTCCGCGCAGGCTGACCTGGGCCGAAACTTTTCGCTCTAGGTCAATTTTCTGTATGTCAAAGGACCAGTCTAATTTAGGATACAGTCGATTGTTGGACATAAAGGATTTTATGGATCCCTAATTATGTAATAACTCATTCTGTATCAGGCATTATGGAGATGCATTAAGCCCCCTTTTGCCAGAGCATGGCCCATATGAATTTACTAATTAGATACAAGAAAAGGACTATCCCCTATCATATTCATTTGCTGAGGTGTGAATGACAGCCATGCGGTATCGAGTAACGGGACTAACTTTTGGGTATTGGTGTTAGAAATGACCATAGGCCCACAGAATAAACATGCCCACATTTTTGACCAGTCACAAGATACTATGTATTCATTCGAGACTAGTACCAAGAGGTAGGTCAAAAGCCAACTTTTACAGCTACACCGAAAAAGTCAATCTGCCGTTCAGGTTTATGCCTTCTGTCACGTGACTGCCAGATATCATCTATCTTATGAATGAAAATAAAAATCATTTTGTTTTTTATCAATTCATCAGATATGTAAGCCTACGTATCATGCGTTTTAGAGTCAACTTTACAAGTTTGTAGGTTTAATGCGGAGTTTATCGCGTTGCTATGGGAACATTTCATTAAATATTTACTATAAGACAACTTTAACCTATTCAAACCTAGGCCCTCTTTATTACCCGCCCCCAACGCACACAAACAGATCCCGACTTTTTTATCTATGATTTTTGCCTCAAATTGGACAGGAAAATGAAAACATTGCTCAAATATCAGAAGGAATTGCACATTAATATGAGCCATGCTCTTTGAAAAGGGGGCTTAATGCACCTGCGAAAAGCATCGACCCAGGTCAGCCTGCGCGCTCCGCGCAGGCTGACCTGGGCCGAAACTTTTCGCTTTTTGTAGATTTTCTGAATGTCCAAGGACCATTCTACCTCTATATCCCGTCAATTGCCAGACTGAATGGCCTTTATAGGCACTAATTAGGTGATGTCTTGCTTGGTTTAATGCATTGCGGAGATGCATTTTGCCCCCTTTTGCCAGAGCATGGCTCATATACTTACTGTTTTATATCGTTTTTATAAAAGATTATATCATTTGCTTTGTTTGTTTGGTTTCATTTATCGTCTCCACCGGCTGCCCATGGGGACGAAACTCATTATGAATTACGTCGGGTTCTTTTAACTTGCTCGGTGTACATCACTGTCACATGTGACCTAGGTTTAACGTCTCATCGGAAAGACTATTTGTAATTCTGGTTGGCCAACCGTACAAATCCTGTGCGACTCCAGGGACCATTTGCGCACTGTGTAGATCAAGATCAGACTGCATAAAACGTGCAGTCTGATTTTTTTATCTACACTATTCGATACGGTATTTTCTTTCAGGTGAAATAAACTTTCAAACCGCAATATTTGGGTTTTCTCTATTGAGTGGAAATTTTCGTTTCATTTATATAACAGTTTAAGGGTTAAAAGGAGCCTTACAATTGTTAGAAAGGTTAGGCGGTGTATTTCCGGCGAAGAAAGTACCCTGTAGGTATATATCAACCGTCATAGAACAGCCGAAAGATTTGATCAACGGATCGCCTGAGGTTTGCCGAACGCTTTGTTTGAGCACATGCACTTTCCGAGCACCTATTGTATTTTATTTTGCCAAGGTACTGGGCAGTTGGGCTTTTGGAAACCGTTACTGAAGTAGCTGGTGGCACAGCAACCGGCAATAATCAGAACGACTCTAGCTCCACCGGAACTCGAACCTTCGATCTCCGCAGGCTTTCGTCTTAGCCCTGTACCAGACAATACTCGTAAGTGTTTTAACAACTCCGAGGAAGACGCCTTTTGAAAACATTGTTTAACAAGTAGAAAATTGTAGTAAAAAGCACTATTTACCTTTAACACAACATTTATTCACCCATTTCAAAGACAAATCCTTTTATTTTTGCCGAATTAAATTTGTTGTCTGCAAATGCTATCAATTTGGACCAAACTGAAATTTTGTTGTGTGGTAACGAGTTAATAGGCCAAATTTGTTTATGTATGGTGTTGATACCCCGATTTAAACATTATGTCAGTAATATCGTGTTTGCCAGTGCTTTCCTTGAGTTTCTTTACCAGTATTTCGAACAGTATCCTTCCCAAGCCACTGACTGCTTTCCCACAGAACCTCGTCGAAAATGACCAGCGATGAGAGGGAATAAATCCTATCGGAATGACTATCGTCAAACCTCGTTAAGAAACTTGCCGAATCACAGAATCGAACCGGCACTCCCCGGTTTCAAACCCTGCACTTTACCGAATGAGCTACCTGGCTTGGCTACCGGTATGGTTGAAGAAACACCGTCTGCTTGAACCTATTGAAATGTCATCAGCAAACAAAATAACTGGATTTTTTAAAATGGGAACAAAACAAAATAATATGTATGGTAAATAATTCATCACTTAATGACCCGTAGGGCAACAAATGAACTGAACCATGCTCTGGCAAAAGGGAGCTTAATGATCTCCGTGATCCATTGTACCAAGCAAGCCATCACATAACCATGGATCCATGATAGCCACTGTTTTTTTAAGCGACCGACTTAATCATGAGGTAGACTGGAGTGGTACTTGGACATACAGACAATTGACCAATAGCGAAAAGCTTCGGCCAAGGTCAGCCTACGAGGACTGCGTAGGCTGACCTCGGTCGATACTTTTCGCAGATGCATTAATCCCCCTTTTCACAGAACATGGCTCAACTACTGACACATTTTTTATTAAACAAAAAAAAAAAAAAAAAAAAAAAAAAAAACGGATATGCCAATGTCAAGGTTGTCTTACAAAATATCAGACCGTGTAGATCCAAGATCGAACAGTACGATCTATATCGTCCGATCTCGATATTTATTTTCTTGCAACGACAGAGCTAGACATTAATATATACGCATTGATGGAGCTTATTATTATTTTTTTTTCACGAAAAACAGAGCTACACAATCATATGAGCCATGCTCTGAGAAAAAGGGGCTTAATGCATCTGCAAAAAGAATCGACCAAGGCCAGCCTGCGCAGTCCGCGCAGGCTGACCTTGGCCGAAACTTTTTGCTTTTGCTGAATTTTCTGCATGTCAAAGAACCAGTGTATCTTATGATTCAGTCGGTTGTTTGATAAAAAGGATCTATAATTATGCGATGACTTGCTTGGTATCAAGGATCACGGAGATGCATTAAACCCCCTTTTGTCAGAGCATACTTATATTAGCAGAGACAGAGCTAGACATGTATCTTTTTGCAAAGAAAGAGCTAGACATTTATTTGTGTGCGAAGACCGAGCTATTTATTCATTTGTTCGCAACTACAGAGCTTGACATTATTAGTTTGTACGCAGAAGCAGAGTAAGACCTTTATTCATTTGCAGAAACAAAGGCATGTACATGTTCGCAACGACAGAACTAGACTGTACTCGTGCTTTCTCTGTTGGCAACGACAGGTTTGCAGAAAGAAAAAGATTCAGACCTTTATTTATTAGCAGAAACAAAATTAGGAATTTACCTGTTCGCAACGACAGCACTAGACTGTACTAGTACTAGCTTTGTTCGCAACGACAGTGCATAGCTTTTCTACTTTGCAGCTACAGAGCTAGACATTCCATTTGTTTGCACTGACAGTGCAACACAAACGTTACCTTAATTCATAAATTTGCTGTTTTCCTTTTAGCTGTGCTCTGGCAAAAGGGACCTAATGCATCTTCATGATGCATTATAAAAAGCAAATCATCACAATATTGTGGATCTGAAATATGCATTTAGTCTAACAACCGACTGAATCATAAGGCAGACTTATCCGTTGACATGCAGAAAATTTACAAATAACAAAAAATTCGACCCACGTAAGCCTGCGCGGACTGGGCAGGCTGACATGGATCGATACCTTTTGCAGACGTATTATAAACCTCCTTTTCACAAAGCATGACTCATCTAGAAGTCTCAAGTAGAAAACGAACAAATGAATGAAAGAATTTATCATGGCAAAATATCAAACTTGTATGATGCTACAAACAAGTTTACTTAGTAATTCAGATCTGGTTAGTCGAGTTTCACCCTTCTAGATAAACAAAACGAAATATTTCAACCAATGTTCGAAAAAAAAAAAAGATGTTCTCAATTCTAAACAGTTTTTTTTTATGTCTGAAAAAATCTCACGGTATCGGACAGTTTAGATCAAAGATAAGACTGCACGTTGTGTGAAGTCTGATCTTGATCAACACTGTCCTCAAAAGCGCAATTATCCGCGCTTAGCAGCCTACAGGATTGAAAAATTGACGGCAGCATAGTTGTTATCATGTGCTATTTTTTGTGAATCTCTATATAACTGGTATACATTAAAGGGGACTTCTGACATTTTTGGGGCGCGGTTTGATATTTTTTGGTTAAACACTGATAACTACAAACTATACTTTTCTCTGCCAAAGTCAAGACATTGGACGGATATATGCAATAAAAAGCTGCAAGTTTGGGGTGCAGTTTAATATTTTTTTGGTTAAACACTGATAACTACAAACTATAACTTTTCTCTGCGAAAGTCAGGACATTGGACGGATATATGCAGTAAAAAAAGGTGCAAGTTTGGCTTTCAGATATCGGGCTTGTCTCTTTGCAATCGGTAACTACGCCTGTTCTTACGATATCGAATATGACGTCATCATACTTATTTGAATGTGATCCCACATGACCGACGCGTGTAACCGATCACGTGACATTCTCACAAACCTTTGCGAAATAGCCCATTAAAAATACTACTGAATAAAAGCTGGGTATGTTTTTTTGCATTTTTTTTTGCACATTTTGTTTCTTTCTTTACCTATAGTATGCCAGCTATCACCTCACTTAATTCAATTCACTTCTTACTTAATTCAGTGATGAATCATTTTTGAAGACTGGTGGTTATCATAAAAAAATCTAAACAGCCCCTCTAACATTTCTGTCCCGCGTATCATTTGAATTACAAACGAAAGTCTTTTTTTTATTAAGATAGAAAAAAGATATCGTCTGTTCTGAATTTGTCAGTATAGGACAGATTGAAGCGTCTGTTTCTCTAACCCGTTTTTTATTTAAAGTGTTAAACGTATATGTATATATGTGAGTAAACTGACGGCAAAGATATTAAGTAGTTTTCGGTAAATATTCGATAACATATAATTTGATCCATGCTCTTGCAAAAGGGGGTTTAATGTTTATCCGTGATGCATTATACCAAGTAAATTATCACATTATTATGGATCCATAAAGTCTATTTTGTCCAACAGCCGACTGACTCTGGAGGTAGCACTGTCCTCTGACAAACAGAAAGTTTACCAACAGCAAAAGGTTCCGACCCCAGGTCAGCCTACGCGGACTGTACTGGCTGACATGATTCAGTACTTTTTACGGATTCATTAACCCCTTTTTTCACAGAGCATAGCTCTTTTTTTGTGAATAGAAAGGTCGGACTCATTTTTGCCGTATGAATCTCTCAATGTACGAGAAATTGCGTCAATTATTACTTTACCATATGTTCAACCAAGCTGTGATACTTCCAAACAATTAGTGCAATATATCTCCATCGGCGTTTTTAAGTATTAAGTTTTTAAGATAAAGTATTTAAAAATGTTTCACTCAAAATCAGGATCAATAGTTACCAAGGCAGAGATGCATTCGTGGCCATCAAGTGGTATGTATAAAACTTCGCTACTATTAATTATCTCTTAAAGCGTCTTTATCTACTATTATAAACTTTTGTGACCAGAGTAGATCAAGATTAGACTGCACAAAAACGTGCATTCTGATCTTTGACCTGCACTGTCCAACATACTTCAGAACAAAGCTTGAAAATGCTGTTATCTCACCAAGGCGGAAAAATAGTCCGTATCTGACGCCGTCAAATACGGTCCCAAATATGGTATGATGACGTAACACGCGTGCGGACTACTTTCAGCCTAGTTCTTGATTTGATTGGTCAAAATGTTACGGTATTCATCCGACACTGATATGGAAAAAATGTCATTACCCATTTAACTAATATTTGTTACCGTTTCCGGGTAAAACCCAATAATTGCAATATTTTGTTACAGTTCGCAGGTATATGATAATAGGAACCTCGCATTGTACTGAAGGTCTCGCGATATCTCATTTTTTTTCCACGGGGCTGGAAGGGAAAAAAAGCCACAGAAAAAAAAAAATACTACAACATAATATATCATATCTGTTCGTTCGAATCGCAACGCGTCACTTGCAAGACCTAGATTTTGTGTTTGTCTTGTTTCATAAGTGTGGTCTCTGTAATTCACTCTTATTATTTGAATTATTTGAGCCATGCTCTATGAAAAGGGAGCTTAAAACATCTGCAAAATTATTGACCCAGGTCAGCCTGCGCGGAAAGCGCAGGCTGAACTGGGGCGAAGCTTTTTGCTTTTTGTCAATTTTCTGCATGTCAAAAAGACCAGTTCACTGCATGATTTAGTCAGTTGTTAGACAAAATGGATTTTATGGATCTATAATCATGTGATAACCTGCTTGGCATCATGCATCACAGACATGCATTAAGCCCCCTTTTGCCAGAGTACGGCTCACTTTTTGATCACTTTTGTCGCAATACAGGGTTTTTGAGGTGGGATGCGAAGCGTCTCAACTCAGATTTACCATGTGGGATATTGAACCTAAAAATCTGATTCTGGGATACTAACATTGCAAAATCATTACCTGGAAAAATAGTACTATTAAGAAAGCACTTCATTCACTCTGGCATCAAGACATGACTGAAACGTTGACAAAAGGGGAACTTACACTACTTGGACGATAAATAGGTAAACAATTATACAATTATCATAACACAATTTAGACAAAAGAGTGTTGGAACAGACGACTACCGTAAGGCATGCGTAGGTATACGCGTTTATGTATCAGTTCCACCAATTAGCGTCAAGAAGCGTCATCAAGTGCAATAGAAAGCTTAGAAGCACCATGAGAACTCCTGTGCTAATTTCTTTGAATAGGATTACTTTATTTGTGTAGATGCTTCTTAATGATACTTCTCACGTTTTTTATTTTGACATTCTATTGAAATACCCCCCCCCCCCAAAAAAAAGGGAAATTTGTCAATTTGCTCTGAGATTTAACGGAGAGGTACCACTCAGCTATTTAAATGTCTGCTTGCTTATACTCAAATCTCTCTCTAGCAGCACTACGTGCTTATTATTTGGTACAACAGTTTGATTTCAACTTGAGCAGGATTGAACGCACCACACCTCAGAAGCGCTTTCACCGCTTTGATTTTTTTTTTAGCCGGAGTCCTGTAGACTCAAAATTATTCCTTTCCCAAAACGACAGACTTAGTCTTTTCCAATTTCAAAACATCTACAGACGACACACGCGAAATAGGTACACATGATTTTAAGTTCTCTGACAGGGTAGAAAACATTTTGGGAAAAGAAAAAAAATGCTGGATATCATCATCATCATCGTCTTCAAAAAAAAAAGCCCACAGTTATCTTTAATTGAGATCAAATGATAGCAGTGCAAGCAGTTAATAATAATCATCATCATCCGAGAAAAATCATGAGTAATATTATATACGTGATAATGATATTATCTAGAAATCATTCTTAAGTACATTATGATGGTGTTATACAACCCTTTCACACAGACGTTACCCGGTATGATTGTTTGCTAATGTATTCATAATAGATTTCATGCATAATTCAAATAGATAATCCTTTCCCATCGACAAAACACTTGTTGTTGTTTCCTCTTTTAAATCCAAACCATGCTCTTGCAAAGGGGAGTTAATTGTACCTCCATGCTGCATTATACCATACATTATGGATCCATATTTGTCATAGAACCGAGTAAATCCTGGGGTAGTATTTTCCCAGGACATGCAGAAAATTCACAAAAAGTAAAAAGGTTTCGACCCGGGTCAGCCTGCAGGGACCGCGTAGGCTGACCTTAGTCGACCTTAGTCGATGCTCTTTGCAGATGCATTAAGCCCTCTCCCTTTTCCACAGATCATTGCTCATATTTTCTGTTTTGTTTGTATAGTGTTTAATGCCGTTTCCAACATAATTAATCTACTGTTACATCGCATCGTTGCGGCCATCATACCTATCCATGCTTTCCTGGAGTTTCTTCTACCAGTACTTTGCGCAACATTCTTTCCAAATCAATGGCTGTGTTCCCCACACAAACACCATCGAAACAATGTTTCTGCAGTGAGAGAGAAATGAATACTCGTACAGTTGTTATTACTATCTCCCAATCCGATCCTCTAAAAGAATTCGGCCGAGGAGAATCCTTGGTTTCAAACCTGGACTTACCGACTGAGCTACCGGGCTCGAGTGCGTTATAAGGAATAAATGTACTTATTTCATGCTTTTTGGTAGTTTATTGAGAAATAGTGGTTCGATAATTTCACCTTTTCGACAAAGTGTATTTACCGATTGATAAAGTAACTGTAACGGAAATACCGAGAGCTCCCATGTACTTCGCAAGTCTAAAAGCCAAGCTCCGTAGCTCAGTCGGTAGCGTACAAGACTTGGGAACAGGCAGGTCGCTGGTTCGATCCCCGGCTTGGCCAATTTCTTTCCGAGGATTGATGATAGTCATTGCGACAGGATTCATTCCTCTCTCACCGCTGACCATTGTTTCGACGATGGTTATGTCGGAAAGCAGCCAGTAGCTTGGAAAGAAGATTGTGCGGAGTACTGGTAACAGAAACTCCAGGAAAGCATGGATAGGTGCACTGGCCGCCGCGATATAACTGAAATAATGTTGAAAACGGCGTTAAACAGCATACAATCAATCAATCAATCAATCGCAAGTCTAAAAAAGGGGGATAAGAAGCATGAAATAAATAGATTTATTTTCTGTGGAAGATCGAGATTTATTTCATCTCGCGAACATCATACGGAAATATTTTCAGGAGTGGCCCAGCCACTCATGAAAATATTACCGATGATGTTCATTGGATGAAATAAATTTCAAACTTCACCAAAAAACCAATATCCTCTCTATGTATGTGATATATCCTCTCTATGTTTGTAAAATAATACGTACTGTTGGTGTTAGGAATAAGTTCTGTTTTAGGCACAAAGTTTGGTTCAAATGTCGTGAGAGAGAGAGAGAGAGAGAGAGGGGGAGAGAGGGGGGGGGGAGACAGAGATACAGACAGACATATAAACAGAGAAACGAAGAGCGAGAGACACACGTGTACAAACAGATACAGAGGAGAAGGTGTGAGATGACATGAACGTTCTATGACAAATATTGACCATATTTGTCATTGAGGCTGGTCTATTTATCATAATTAATTCAATACCCAATCCAGTTCTCGGGGCCGGATTGACCGGTTCTTTGTGACTGTGTGGTATTTGGTATAGTGCTCATATGTGTTATCTCTACTGAAATAGTGTAAACTGACATTTTTATGTATATATACATAGTGTTTTGTTGAGTCTGTTGCAAAAATTAGAATAGACCCTTGTAAGAAACCCATAGTTTGGCTTGTTCAATCTTATTCGAAATGAACAACCTGCAATCGTATTCGAAATAAACACGATACTTTCTTTTTAGGCATGATATGTTTTATGTGTCTCTATGATTTTTTTAGTTAACCGTTACCGAGCTGAAATTTCTACGAGTATCTGTAATGTGTCTGTGTTTTCAATGAGAGTAGTTCAAGGAGAAAATAATGAGACTATTGTTCGATGGATGAATAGAATCGGAGAAAATCGTATCTAAAATTATTAAAGGCCAAATAGCGGCTAAATGTAAACAATTCGGATGCCTGTTATTGTATGGTCGGTCTAAGTTAGTCGTTGGCAGAAAAAGTGAATTTTAAAACTAGCTGAAAAGTTGCTTGGCCGCTTTATCTTTTGTTTACTTTTACCTGGTTTTGAGACTCCTTTTTTCAACTAGTAACTATCACTTGGACAGACGGCACAATAATAGATTGTCGTCTTCACAATATTTCCATACTTTTAAAAGGTATGATTTAACCCTTAAGCTGTTAAGCACGACTCACTGACCTTTTGGGGACAGTGGAGATCAAGATCAGACTACACAAAACGTGAAGTTTGATCTTGAATCTAGACTACGCTGTCCGATCAGGAGATATTTTTCTCCAAAATATGTCTTTAAAATCACAACATTTGGGTTTTTACTATCAGCTTGAAAGTTTCATTTCATTTATTTACCAGGAGAAGGTTTTTTTTTTTTAAATGCATTTTGACAACCCCCCCCCCCCATTTTTTATTTTTGGCCGCTATAGGGTCTTTAATTCTTTCCGTACTGTAGATGACACGAGAAGCTTCTATGGACAGTCTAGATCAAAATCAGACTGCACAAAGCGTGCATTCTGATCCTTGATCATACACTGTCCACTACTTTATTCTAGATTACGACCAAAAAGGTTTCTTATCTAGCGACGGGGCTGTATTAACAATGTTTTAATAAATCGTCTCTATCCGGGTCGTTTAAACTTGGGATTGTGTAGTAAAGGGTTCAGTCACACACAAAAAGTGATATAGAACTAGGTTGAAGTTCTTTCTGAATGAACCATGGCAAAGCTTGTAAGCATGCCGACTTCAAAAGGAAAATTTTGGGCAGGTAAGTGTGTTTTTGCTCTCTGACCTTTTGTTGACCTTGGACTATTCTTTTTCTATCGAGATATCTTTTTATATTATTTATTTTTATTTCATGTCGTTTTCTCAAAACGCTATACTAGAGCTTTTGTCATTGTTGTATATTTCTATCGACATTAGTTCTCAAAACTCTTTCGTTGTCGCTAGTGTTTATTGTCGTATTGTTTTTTTTTTCTCAAACGAATATTTTGCTGTCGTTATTGTTTTCCTTTATTTATGTATGCTTTTTCAAAACAGTTTTTACGTTGTCACTATTGTTTATCTTTATTGTCGTAAGGTTTTTCAAAACTGTTTATTCGTTGTCGCTATTGTTTATCTTTATTGTCGTTAGTCTCTGAAAAAAAAAAAGTTATGTCGTCAATCATTATACTGTTTATATTTGAGCCGTGCTCTGTGAAAAGGGGGTTTAACGAATTAGCAAAAATTATCCGCTCATGTCAGCCTGCGCAGTCCTCGCAGGCTGACTTGGGTCAAAACTTTTTCTTTTGTTAAATGTTCTATCTGTCCAAGGACCGTTGTACCTCAGGATTCAGTCGGTTGTTAGACAAGATGGTTTTTATCGATCCACAATCACGTGATGCCTTGCTTGCTATTGCAGAGATGGAAACACATTTTGCCAGAGCATGGCTCATTTAGGAGCAATATTATTTCAGTTATATCGCGTCAGCCAGTGCAACTATCCATGCTTTCATGGAGTTTCTTCGTACAATATTCTTCCCAAGCCACTTGCGTCTGTCCCACATAACCACGGTCAAAGTGATGACTAATGGTAAAAGAGGGCTGAACTCTGCCGCAATAACTGTATCCAGTCATTTGATAGAAATTGACCGAACTGACAATTCGAACCAGCTACCCCTCGTCACTACCAACTGTGCCACCGTTGTTCAGCCGCCATACTCAATACCAAGGATCTACTCAGACATGCCTGAGACTAATGTGCCTAGGCGGAACATTTAGTACCCACAGACCGAGGCATCCGATATGTCAATAGAAATGCCCCAGACTCAGCTGATACATTGATCACAAGCACCCCAAACGCTTTGTCTAGCCTATCCTATTTGCATTTAATAAAGGGAGGTAAATGGCTCAGTCATAATACTGGTCTCCCAAAATTGAGGTGGCCGCTAAGATAAGTTTTTACTAACATTCATAGTAATCAAATGAATGTCACTATAAAACAATCTAAACAACATCTTGACTTAAATTTAAGAAAAAAAAAAAAAAACCGAGTTTACCCTATACCATACAATCCCACGATTTTACGACCCCGGGAAGAAGACTTATGAAAACTTTTAATGAAAAGTAGATAAGGCTTGTCGCTAGCATTTGCTCCTTTTACGACGATGCATATGAGCCATACTCTGGCAAAAGCGGTCTTAATGCTCTTCCATGATCCACGATATCAATGAAGCCATCACAAAATTATGGATCCATGATAGCCTACTTTTTTAACAACTGACTTAACCATGAGGTAGACTTGTCCTTCTACGTACAGAAAATTGACCAATAGCCTGCAAGGACTGCGCAGGCTGGCCTGGGTCGATACTTTAGACAGATGTATTTTAAGTCCCCTTTTCACAGAGCATGGTTCATATGTTTTCTAAATTTTGGAAACAAATCTATTTTTTGAAGAGGAATATTGCTGATAACGAGTATTTTCTCATTTTCCCATGATCGTTTCTTCTCTTTCACAGACGATTCCTATCATTTGAGCTATATTTGAGCCATGCTCCGGGAAACGGGGGTTTTAAGGCATCTGCTAAAAAGTATCGACCGGTGTTAGCCTGTGCAGTCCACACAGTCTGATCATGGCAGAAACTTTTTGCTGTTGATCAATTTTCTGTGTGTCCAAGGACCATTTTACCTCGGGATTCATTCGGTTGTTAGACAAATAGTTTCTATGGATCCATAATTATGTGATGATTTTCTTGATATAATCACGGAGATGCATTTCATCCCCTTTATTCAGCGCATGGCTCACTTGTTTTGTCATCAGTAAATGTTTAACCCTTTCCCAAACAAGTCCTGGCTTTTACGTGTCTGCAGCACAGGTCTTTTGAAAACATTGTAGGAAAAGGAGAAATTGCTCGTAACGAGCAATTTCTCCTTTTCCTACAATGTTTTCTACCCTATTTGAGAACTCTCTTCCATTATTATCAAATTTAAAGTTGTCGTCTGCAAACTCTCTCAGTTTGGAAGAGTTGGAAGTTTGTCGTTTGGGAAAGGGTTAAATATGAACATGTCCTACATATTGTCGTCTGGTAAAGAGGGGGGGGGGGGGGTTTAAACCAAGAATATATGAGTCATGTTCTGGCAAAAGGGGGCATAATGCACCTCCGCGATACATTATACCAATCAAGCCATCGCAAACTTATGGATCCATAATAGTCACTTTTTTAAATACCGACTTAGTCATGAGGTAGACTGGTCCTTTGAAAAAAAGAAAATTGACTAATTGTATTAATAGCGGAAAGTTTCGGCCCTGGTCAGCCTGCGCGGACTGCTCACAGAGCATGGCTCAATTATGATATTACATTATTCAGGTACCGAGCACGGTCGGTCTCTCATCGCTGAACATTTTTTGGAGATGCTCTTGTGGGAAAGTAGCCAGTGTCTTGGGAAGAACATTGTGCGAAGCACTGGTAAAAGAAAGTTCGGGAAGCATGGCTAGGTGCACTGGACGTGCGCGATATAATCGAAATAATGTTGAAAACGGCGTGAACAACAAACTAACAAATTGTTAGGTAGGTAAACGAAAACATAAAACTTCTGTATCTTATGTACATCTAAATCGTGATTATAAAATGACCTTGCTTTCGATGACAAATTAAATCTCGCGTCTTTATTTACAGTGGATTTTTAAACATGGTTGTTGTTTTCTCTTGTTATGGTTCAAATGAATTTCTTTTTTTGTCCGCATCATCGCATCTGCGTTAGCGAACTTTTGCATTCATTCTAATACACATTTAAAATGGGAGAACCTGCAGGGGGTAGGTTTCAATGTTACATGTTATTTATTTCATATATACTCTCTGTATCATTAATATTATCTATATTCTCCTTATTACAAATCACTATACTGCTTTTCTGTATTATTTGTTTTATTGTTTTTCTCTGTTTAATTCATTTTATTTCTACTCTGTATCATTCAGTTTATTCCTACTATCTGTATCATTTGTTTTATTGCAACTCTGTATTATGCGTTTAAATCTATTTTGTGTTATTCGTTTCCTTTCTTTTCTGTATCATTCATTTTATTTTTTGTCTATATTATTTGTTTCTAGTCTGCATCTTTCTCGTCATTTCTTTACTGTATGTTTCATTTTACATGTATTTCTATCTTGTGTATCATCCATTTTTTCCTTTTCTGTATTATTAGTTTATTTCATTTTGTATAATTCGTTTTATTTCCACTCTGTATTATGTATTTGAATATTTTATAGGAGAATATAGTTACCAAAATTAGTTTTCATTGTCATGTCGAAACCCATTTTCTATTTAATAGAGGCACGAGTTTTAAGTTATGGTGACATTGATGAATTGCATTTAAAATTGAGCCATGCTCTGGCAAAAGTGGGCTTAATGCACCTCCTTGGTTCATTATACCGAGCAAGTCATCACATAATTATGAATCCATTAAAAAATTGTCTAAAGACCGACGGTATCATAATGTAGACTGGTTCTTTGACATACACAAAGTTGACCAAAAGCGAAAATTTTGGCTCAGGTCAGTCTGCGCGGACCTGGATCGATACTTTTCGTAGATGTAATAAGCCCCTTTTTCAAATAGCATGACTCAATTATTTTTCCTTTCAAGCGTAAAGGAAACTGGGAGATTGCATCCAATAAAAAGATGCACTTTTAGCGTTTATAGAGAGAGAGTCACTTTGTAATCGGTAACTCCAACTATTTTATGAGAGCAGATTTGACGTCATCATAACTTATTTCAATATGATTTCACATTTCACGCATGTTATTGATCGTGTGACATTTTCTTGAACCTTTCCAAAATTCAGACCCAAAATTGAAATTAAAAAAAAAAAAAAAAAAAGTCATGCTCTGGCAAAAGGGGGCTTAATGCATCTATTGTTCGCAAATCCGCAAGAATTAAGAAAGATGTAATGAAGATGAAATATTTTTCAAGGGTATTTCCTTTAAGTTATACGTATTATCTTGGGGTATTTTTAGATTTCGCACCAGATTTCGCGTTGGCTTATGGGAAGATCACATAGTCGTTAACACGCGTCGGTTACAAATAGCTACAATGACGTCAAAGTTGTTCCCGTAATAAAGACAAGAGCTCACGATTTCGAAACGACCGTCTCTGTATTTAAACAACCAAATTGCATCTTTGAACGAAATATAACCGTGCAGTATATTTACGCTAGCAAAGAAAAGATATTTAGAAGCAATTATAAGTTATTTGCACGAAACTCTATTTACAAAAGAAAAAAATCTAAATAACCCCTGTCAGTCTTTACCAAACGACAAACTTCTAGACTTGTGCTGATCGACAGCATTTGCAGACGAGAAATTAAAAATGGCTCAAAAATTCTGATTTGTCTGTAAAAGAGTAGAAAACATGTGGTTACCAGCATTTTCTCCTTTTCCCACAATGTTTTCAAACGGCATTTAACCCAGGTTATTTAAAGCTAGGGATCATGTGTAGACGGTTTACGTGACTCTACGCACGACTGCACAGACCGACCGCAAGATTTTTACCCATTGGTGACATTTCCCGTGATGTATTTTCATCTCATCAGCAAAAACAATAAAAGAACGTTATCGAAACTCGATCATGCGTGGAGTTATTCGCTGGTCGCCCCTTATCTCTACCAAACGACAAAACTTCACACTAATTCAAATTAAAAGCACTTACAGACGACATGAAATTTAGCTGAAATAATTGTCATTGTCTGTTAAAGTGTAGAAAACCATTTGGGAAAAGGAGAAAATGCTGGTCACCAGCATTTTCTCCTTTTCCAACAAGGTTTTCGAAAGGCTGTTTCCTCACGGTCGTTTAAACTCCGGGATTGTGTGGTAAATAGTTAAAGGGGGGATATCAAGATTTTTCAAATCTCACAAAACTTAAAAAATGATTCATAACTAAAATAAGTAAGGCTATAGCCGGCAAACCATCAGTAATGAAGAAGGACAAATGTGAGGAAAAAAAAAAGTACTTTTCAGAAGCATTTCCTTAATGGGCTACATAGCCTCTTAAGTTGTCTTAGATTTCGCGCAAAACTTTCACAAAGTTTGTCGCAATGTCAAATGATGAGTAACACACATCGATTTATGTTTGACCGCATTTAGATAGGTATGATGACGTCATATTTGATCCTTTAAAAATAGCTAGACCGTCTTTAAAAAAGTACGATGGCGTCATATTTGACCTCATAAAAATAGAGGGAATTAACGACTGAAAAGCGACTAACCAAGTATTTGACAGCAAAATTTGCACCTTTTTATTGCAGGATACTGCCCAATGTCTTTACGTTTGCAGAGAAAAAAGTATATCTTATAGTATTTGTCAGTGCTTAACAAAAAACTTGAGTCATGCTATGTGAAAAGAGGGTTTAATGCATCTGCAAAAAGTATCGATTCAGGTGAGCCTGTGCAGTCCGCACAATCTCACCTGAATCGGAACTTTTTATCTATTGGTCAATTCTCTTTAGGTCAAAGGACAAGTCTACCTCATGATTTAGTCGGTTGTTAGACGAATTGGATTTTGTGGATCCATAATTTTGTGAAAACTTGCTTGGTATAATCCATCACAGAGATGCATTAGATCCCCCTTTTGCCAGAACATGGTTCAGTTTTATTCGCAGAAAAAAAAAAAAAAATCTAAGAAGGCTCCTTTCAGAGTTGCCCAATTTTAACGCATTTGCCGACGACAATTAAACGTTACTCAAATGAAAGGAGTTTTTTTTTTACAGGGTTGGACACATTTTGTTGAACTGTTGGTTATGACAGCGGCCATTTCACACTTCAAATTTCCGAGAGTTTCTTGAACTGGTACTTTGTGACGAGCAAATTATCTTGTCGCGGAACGTCCTCACATGCTTTCATGCATTTAACAATAGTTAACATAAATTCTTACAAGTCAACGGTTATAAGCGCCCCGCTTTTGCAACTTTTGGTCCGCATAAAAATTGAACACGATAATTTGCTAACCACCTTCATCAATCAATCAAAATTGAATCGCTTAATTCACATTTCTACAACCTGTGCACTGTATCAGGATAATGATTTAAACTGTCGTATTGTAACTTTTAACTTTCGATATAACCCCAACTCGATAAACCTTTCATTAACAGTTAATATCATTGTTTGTTTTTTGTCAATACTTGTTTAAAACCACCTACCATGATGAGATAATATAAACATTATTGAGTTGGGTTTATAAATTATCTCGTCATGGTACGTGATTTTAAACCTGTTATCACAAATATACACAACAATATGAACTGCTAATGAAACGTTTATCGAGTAAGAACTATAACTCGGAATGAGCCAGTATTGGTAAACAAACGTCACAATTATCGCGTTTGCATTATACACCCATACTTCAACGATGACAAAGTGTCGCCTACATGTTATAACCATTGACTAGAGACATAATTAATAGTTCGGATATATTCGTGTGTATCTGTATATAGCTGTAATATTTGCATGCTTTTGAAATCAAAATGGCTCTATATAAAGGAATGTACCCTTAAAATGGTCAAATGAATAAGACGATCACTTTCCAATACAGGGATGCAAAGATCGAGTCGGAAGCGTGTCGCTTTATTTCGGAATCTCAGAATGAACGAAATGGATTACGACTGTTCAGATGCCCAAGGTCAAACCGAAAGATAATACTATACATTTCGTAATATTTGTATGTGAATGATTCGGAAGTTTTTGTAAGATTTATCTTAAGGTCCTGTAGCGACCAAAAGTAAACAATGCGGGTGTTAAAATGTATTTGAATTTAAATCATACTATTTCAAATTATGGAAATTATTGTGAAGTTTGCATTCTGTTATGGTATGGTGAGCCTAACTGTTAGTTGCGGGCAGAAATGAATTTTATAACTAGATAAAAAGTAAACAAAAGATAGAGCAACTTGGCAACTTTTTACCTAGTTTTCAAGTTCATTTTTTTTTTTCTAGTGACCAACACTTGGGCCGATCAGGCAATAACAGATTCTCATCTTCTATGGTTTCCATACTTTTAAATGCAATGATTTGAATTCAGATGCATTTTAACTGGTTTACTTTTGGCCACACAGCTGCTGGGCCTAAAAGTGTTGTTTCATTCTTGCTTAACGAAAAAAAAAAAAAACGGAATGGTTTAGCTCTACCCACGTGAACCATTGCTGTTAAACTTTACATAGATTCTTTATTTTAATGCAAATTTCAGGAAATCGGGATATGTCAAAAAAGGGTCGGTCCTTGGATTCAAACCTCGGTCGAATGGCAGCAGCCATGATTCCCGGGGCCAAGGTCGATCAAAAGGGTCGAATAATGCTGAATGTTGGTACAAGTAAAGAGACAGTCGTCTTCAACATAGGTGGTGTCACGTTCGAGACATACAGGTAAGCATTATTTACTCTTTACCGGACCACAAAGTTTAAGGATTGTCCAACATGAAGGAAGTTAGAAATGAAAAATTATATATTAGTTAGATGAAAGGGTTTTGTCTTCGAAAGGTAAGAAAACATTATTAGAAAAGGAGAAAATGCCGGTAACCAGCATTTTCTCCTTTTCCCATTATATTTTCAAAAGCATTTCTCGTGAGTGTCGTTTAAACACAAGATTTATTGGTAAAGAGTTTAGAGAGGTTGTGTGCATAAGGAATGAAGGCGGGAAATCGCTGGTCAAATTTGTATCTTGCTTGTTTAGTTTCAGCATAATTTCAGTTACATCGTGGCAGCCAGTGCTCCTATTCTTGCTTTCCCAAAGTTTCTTTAATCGAGACTATCATTAAACCACCGGAAAGAATTTGGTCGACCTGGGAATCGAACTGGCGATCAGCAGGCCTGCAAACCATGTATGTTACCAGTTGACCTACCAGGCACACCGATTGTTGGCCTGAGCGAACAGTATTAAAGGTCAATAAGATGAATAAGTAATTGTAGTTTATCCTAGATATAGTACGTGTTCTCGATTTAACTCCCTAGCATACTACAAAATTCCTTCGAAAATGGAAAAAATGGCGAAAACCATACATATTATCATAACTCGTCTTTTGCAACATTCCTCTATCTTGGATTACGTCCCACGCATACATAAACAATGTACAGGGTGTTTCATAATATCTGCCACCATTACAAAGTTTTATATCTTTTTAGTTAATTAGGATAAAACAATGATATGTACACCCTTTGAAAGCTTATATATTAAAATTTTATTTGACTAATAAAGTATGGGAAAACATCAATGTCATAACGTCATTTATGACGTCATTTCCTGTGGTCAGTTTTCCAAGATGGCGCCAACTAAGGATCACTGCAAAGAAATTGTTAAATTATATTATGAAACTAAATCACCTATTACAGTGATTAGAACTATGCAGAAAAGGTATCCAGATGTAGGTAAACTTGATAAAAAACAGATACATAGAATTTTAAAGCGATTTGAAGTTATGGGCTCAATTGAAGATGGGAGACACAATAATCTGGGTCGCCCTAAGTCCGTGCGGAATGAAGCGACAATTGAACAGGTTAAAGCGGTGATCACAGAAACTCCAAGAAAATCTGTTAGAATGGTATTTGGAGATATTACTAACATTGCCAGCCATTCAAGTGTTTACAGAATGCTAAAATATGATTTAAAACTGACTCCATATAAAATTTCTATTATGCAACACCTCAAACCAACAGATATCGAAAGCAGGTTGTCATTTGCAAGATGGGTAAAGGAAAATGATGATATCGTGGGACAGATATGGTTCTCGGATGAAGCCCACTTTTATCTAAATGCACAAGTGAATAAGAAGAATTCCATATTTTGGGGAACTGAAAAGCCAGAATTTTATATTGAAAAACCTCTCCACTCTGAGAAGGTTACAGTGTGGGCGGCATTAAGTTCTGAGGGCATAATTGGCCCTTTCTTTTTTGAGGATGAGGATGGAACTGTGGAGACTGTAAATCAAGACCGCTATTTAAATATTCTTAAAAACAAATTTCTACCAGCTTTGAGACGTAAGGGAATTGATATAAACACCACATGGTTCCAGCAGGATGGTGCAACTCCTCATACAGCTAGAAATGTGATTGACTGGATACAAAAGACCTTTGGTGATAACTTCATTTCATTGAAAACAGATATTGAGTGGCCACCACACTCCCCGGATTTAAGCCCACTTGATTTTTTCCTCTGGGGATACCTTAAAGACAGGGTCTATAAGCACTCCCCACAGACCACAACTGAACTTAAAACTGCAATCAAGAGAGAAATGAAGATCATAAGCAGTGAGACATGTGCATGTGTAATCCGAAATTTCCGGCACAGAGTCGACGTCGTTATTGGCCAGAATGGACGTCATTTAGAACACATTCTATAAAATTGACATTTTAAAGAATTTTGAAACTGCGTGTATTTACAAGGGTAATACCTACATGTTATATATCAAATAAAACTTTATTCTATGTACAATAACATGGTTAAATGTAAAAACACAATTTCTTTTTTATGTTAAAGTTTTTGATGTATAAAATGGTGGCAGATATTATGAAACACCCTGTACTACATTCAGTTTGGAGCTGAACGTATAGACGTTTCAGTATCTAGAATCTCGCTTTTAGGAATGCGCCGGGACAATCACTAACTTCATTTTTGATGTCGAAATTCAATGAAGGGAAAATTGCTGTAGGTGCACTAATACTTATTTTGTACCACTGAAAGAGAAATTTTAAAGTAAACTTTCATGAACGATTTATGCTGAGATTCAAGCTTGCGACCCATATACATGTATGTGTGACAACGATATTTTCTTTACATATATTATGTCGTTGGTGAACTTAAGCCAAGTTATACAGTTTAACTGTCAATATCCAAAAACGTAGAATTGGCCATTTACAGTTAACTGTAGAGAGAGAGAGAGAGAGAGAGAGCGAGAGCGAGCTTATATAAATGGCTATTTACAGTTAACTGTAAATAGCCACTCCGTATTATATGCCTATATGTTTTCTGTATATATAAGGTCAACGCTTCATCGATTGCCCAACAGTCCTTTGGCCAACGAGAATTTTCTGAAAGATCACTACAGACCGGAAAAGAAGGACTATTTTTTTGACAGAGACCCGGATATATTTAGGGTATGTATCAAAGAATAATATTCAGTGCTATTCATACCTCCGGCTTGGAAATGCAGTCAGTGACCGTGAGTATTTCATTATATTCTTAACGTCCATTGACTTTACATGAATTTTTTAATGTTCAAGACAATAAATATTTACAATAATTTGCTATTATTGCTCAGCGCCTGACATTGAAGTTGTAGCTCTCTGAAATCTAGTAGTGTTACTGCTCCACCAAATTTTTCCAACGTCGCCATTGACGTTAATGTAAAAAAAAAAAACGTTTTTTTTTAAAGTTTGATCACTTTAAACAGCTACATATTTATCTCATTACGTTGTGTTTAGCCTAAAAATATATATTGAATGTCAATTTACATTGTACTTCATTTTCATGTAAGTTTCACAATGACAGCTTATTATATAACCAACGATAACGTAAAAAGTTAAGAAATACATTTAAGTCAATGGGGATTCGGACTTTGATAAAATATGATAAAGTATTCATGGCCACTAGCGCCTGTCTAACGGTATATTATGAAAATCTGAATGTCGTTTATGTTAAGCCTTTGCTTAACATAGATATATTTAACGCCATCGGTCATGAACCCACTCATTTAAATACAGATAGATAAATGAAAGTGTCAACAGAAACAACATACAGGATATGTCATACTTTTACAAAACATAACCCGCAAGAAATATATCGGAGTATCTAAGTAAATCGCTTCTAGACATGGAATTCATCATGTCTCGATACACGTTAACTCTTTACCAAACAGTCTCCAAATATTCTCACCAAGTATATTACTTATCCTGTCATTCTTACCAAGTATTCTTATCATCATCTTTATAAGCTGCAATAACAAACATTTACGTGGTACTACGGTCAGGTTGTAAGTTATTGTCTCTATAGATGGTTTCTTCTAAGGTGACATCTTAACCAGTAGACCCAACACTCCACAGACATCTGCCCTACCCCTTTATTTTCCTCTATCTCTTTTCTTTCTGTATGTCTTCTAGACTTCTTCGTTATATCTTGCTTTATAAATGCAATGACCGGATGGAGAGGAACTCCGTTAGCTTTGTTTTCGTTCCAGTTCATTTCTGTAGGATTATACGAGGGCTATTCAAAAATACGCGGAAAAATACATTAATTCTTTTAAATATTGCTTGAATTCAGCGAAATTGATACATATTGTAGACAAATTAATACTGCACTGAAAGAATAAATTACATGTACTGGGTAAAATTTGCAAGAGAAGCAAACGTGGCCGGTTGCAAATTTTGATGAGTGTAGATACGAGAAGTATTTATCACAGTATGATATATGGTTCACTGGTTCTCTGTAACTTTTGTCGAACGTTTAGCAATTGATTGATCGATTGATCGATCAATCGATTGGTTGATTGATTAAATGGTGTTTTATGCCGCTTTCAACATCATTTCAGTCATAACACGGCCACAGCTCACATATTCATATATGTCCTGGGTGTAACCTGTAATGGGCTAGTGCTCTGAAGTATCTTGCTCAAGGACACTCCGACGAAAAACCCAAAGCTTCCAGTGAGGCTTGAAACGTTGTGAAAGAAACGGTTAAAAGAATTTACAATTTCACCGTTCTCACGTTCTTCCTCCAAAATCCGCCCGCATAATAGCGAGAACAAATGCATTCAGGTAGTAGTAATCATTAGTTATCATTTTTTCCCAGCCTGGTTGAAACGAGAACAACGAAACTTAGATAATGGTTTAACCCTTTACCAAACGACAAACTTTTGAACTTGCCTAAATTGAAAGCATTTGCAGACGACAGAATGAATGTGACTCAAAAATTGTTAAGTTGTCTTTGGAAGGGTAGAAAACCTTGTGGGAAAAGGAGAAAATGCTGGTTACCAGCATTTTCTCCTTTTCCGACAATGTTTTCCAAAACCTTCTCCGTTAGGACCGTTAAAACTTTGGATCGTGTGGTAAAGAGTTAAAAAAGTTTTCTCCAGACCAGGCAATAAAGAAGACTAATGATCTCACATAGTGATTTAATCCCTTATCAAACAATCGACCACATTAAGTTTTAATGGCCGCCAATGAAAAGGGCTTTTGAAAAAAATGTTGGAAAAGGAGAAAATGTTGGTAACTAGCAATGGGGGGGGGGGGGGGGGGAATTTTACTCGGATCATAGTAAGATGAACGTTTTCTCACAGTCTGGGAATCGGGAAAGAATTTGACTCAGATGATAGTTGGATAAACGTTTTCTCACAATCCATTTAACTCTGAATGATAGTTAGATAAACGTTTCCCACAATCTCGGAATCGGGAGAAAATTTAACTCAGATAATAGATAAATGTTTTCTCAATCTAGCAATGGGGAGAATGCTTAACCCAGATGATAGCTGAATAAACGTTTTCTCGCGAACAGGCGATAGCGACGTGTAGATAACGGTTTTATAAACGTTTTCTTTCAATCCGAAAAAAAAAGAGGACACATGAACTTAGATAACAGTTAAAAATTATTTTCACCCAACCAGGCAATAACAAGAAAAAAATCATTTTAAACAACCGTACAATACTAAGGAGGAATAAATGCGCATCATTCTTGTAACTTTCCCGGTGTTTGCATTTACTTCGAGCTGCTTGAGAAATTTGATATCGTGCGAGACCGAAGGTCGATTTTTTTATGCAGCGAGAAGCAAATACAGTCACCAGGAAAGTAACTACAACATATTAATATTTCTTTATTATACACCTACTAATTTCAACAACACAATATTGCAGTTATAGTCCTTTTCATTCGTAATGATATAAAATCAAGTACTGGTTTAGCAGGCAAGAACATTTTTATATGAATGGCGGATAAATATTTCAGCGTAATCTTTTGGCCAATAAAATCAGAACAAAAGCTGAAGGTAGTCAGTATGCGGGTTAGTCCTGATACCATATTTGGAGCCATATTTATATATTATGTAGATCTATACGATGTTCCCCGTCGTGTCCAATTTTAACCTTTTGTGATGCATGTATTTGAGTAGAAAAAATTACGGGTATTTATTACACTCAGATTATACATAACCGTTTATCACAACCACACGAAAGAGAGGACAAATTTACTGCGATAAATATCTTTTTTAACGATCTTTTTTCCCCACAACCATACAGTAACCAAAACAAATACATGTAAATGATAAATGCTTTCTCACTTGTAAGCAAGTTACAGCGAGGATAAAATGCACTAAGATCACAAATTAATAGACGTTTCTTCTAAACCACTGTGGACAAGCCAACCGGATAATGCTTTCATAAACGCTTTATTAATTTGAATCTAACAAGTTCATATACATATCATATGTCAGTTTATAAAATCTAGTGATCTGAATCATCAAGTAGTATACATGAGTTAACCCTTTCCCAAACGATAAATTTTAGACTGGTCCAAATTGAAAGAGTTTGCAGATGACAATTTTAAATTTGATGAAAATGACAGAAAGTTCTCCAAAAGGGTAGAAAACACCGTGGGAAAAGGAGAAATTGCAGGTAACGAGCAATTTCTCCTTTTCCCACAGTGTTTTCAAAACACTTGTACTGCAGACACGTGAAAACCAGGGCTTGCATGGGAAAGGGTCAACCCTTATCTTGCTAAATAACTTAAATGAAACTTTCAAGCCGAAAGTCAAAAACTAGAATACTAGTAATGCAATTTCAAACTCATGTCTTTGAGGAAGATATCTCCTTGGGGGGCGGTGTAGATCCAAGATCAGACTGCAGTCTGGTCTTGATCTAAACTGTCCGCAAACGGTCTGCGATTCGCGCTTAGACTTTGTCAAGTTTTCGCCGATAAAATGTTTCTCTGTTCTGCATATTACAACGAAACATTTCCAACACAATATGAAAAGGTTTGAAAACATTGTGGGAAAAAGGATAAAAATCTCTTCACCACCATTTTCGCCTTTTCCATCAATATTTTCTACCTTTTAAAAAACAATCCTTTCAGCCACATTTAATTTGTCGTCTGCAAGTGTTTTCAGTTTTGAGCAAAGTCCAAATATTTGTGGTTTGGTAAATATTTAACTCTTTACCAAACAACAAAATTTTGGACTAGACCAAATTCAAAGCTTTTGCAGACGACAAATTAAATGTAACTTAAATGATGATTTTTGTTATTGATAGGGTAGAAAACAAGGTGGGAAAAGGAGAAAATGCTGGTTACCAGCATTTTCTCCTTTTCCCACAATGTTTTCAAAGGGCTTCTTTCGCAGGGTCGTTAAAAGTCGGGACTGTGTTGTAAAGGGTTAATTAAAATGACAAGATAACTTATTCCAGGCAACATTGAACTATTTGAGAAATGGAGAATTACACCTACCCTCATATATATGTGGACCAGCCGCCAAGACAGAGTTAGAATTTTGGGGTGTGCTACCCAGTAAAATAGAGCGGTGCTGTTGGACAAACTATAACGATTGGAATTCGACGTTAGACGCATTGCAACAGGTAAACTACAGAACAGTGGTCTCGCCCTCGACTTTCGACTGAAGCGGAGGTAGAGAACTAGAAATTATTTCCCTTTGATCTAGATCACTCTCCGTAAATCTTAAGTCGAAGAATCGAGAGGTTCTTTTTAAATGAATTTTCAAGACATGGACTTCTAATTTTGAGCTTTTTCGTGAGAATAATATACCAAGAAAATTCAAAATTAAGACGTCTTATTTCGATTTTTCTACTTCTGCTTAGGTGGAAAAGTCGGTGATTGGAATAGGATTCCGTAGACGTTTTTTTTTTTTTGGAAAGTTCTCTCTCTCTCCCCCTTTCTCTCTCTCACACACACACACAATTCAGTACGCTTAGGAAATGTGATATATCAGTAGTAGGGGTACCTAGACTAGGGACAGTGTCCCTAGTCTAGCTACCCTGAGGGAGATTTGTCCCCAGAGTACCTACCCCGGGTTGGTACTCTGGGGACAAATCCGGTCAATTTGGAAAATTTTGGGTCGATTTGGGTAAAAAATGGCATTTTCTGGCATTTTTGCTTCCCCCCCACGTCCCCAGTCTAGCTACCCTGAGGGAGATTTGTCCCCAGGGTACCTACCCTCAGGGTAGGTACTCTGGGGACAATTCCGGTTGCTTTCAATGGATCAGAACTCATTGACAATTTTGAAAGAAAAAAGATAGATCTTTCATGGTAGATGGTTAGCCCTGAAAAGGGCTGTTTTGTTTGGAGACTGTGTTTTTTCTCTCTACTGACAGCTTTTCTTCGTTCTTCTTGGGATTTTTGGGATTTTGAAGTCATCGAAATTATCAATGTTTTTCCCGTATTTGCCCTGCCCTGTCAGTATCGGTGAAGATCTCTTTTGGTCGACATGCCGCTTGTGGAGATGGCTAACGTCTTCTTCTGATTTTCGTTTTGTTGTTCTTCTCGGTTGATTTTGTTTTGGTTGTTTTTCTTTCTTCACAACAGCTACGATAGAGTCCACTAACTTGTGAAGATTTGTCTTATCGAAGTCAAACTCCACAGGAATCTTTACTGGAACTGCTGAAATGCTCTGACTTTGATAGCGTAGTGTCTCAATGTTTTTCCACAACCGTTCGGTGTTTGTGTTTAAAGTTTTAATCTCCTCCAAATGTTTGTTGAATGTTTCCAGTTCTTTTAAGATTCGAGACAACAATTATGAAGTTAGAATTGAATGGTGTGCGCCTGATCGATTCCTTCAATTTCATGAACTTTGGGCTGGCGAAATTTCCACCCACATTTGGTCTTCAAGAAATGAAAAAAGGTTACTTTCCTCACTGGGCAAATACAGATGAATTTTGGAGTTATATTGGACCATACTTGGATATGTCTTATTACAAACCCGACTCAATGTCTGAAGAGGGTAGGTCGAAATTCATAGTCTGGTATAATGATAAAGTTCAAAAGGGTGAGGAATTCAATTTTCAAAAAGAGATGGAATCATACTGTAGGTCAGATGTCGATATCCTAAGACGGGGATGTGCTGAATTCAGAAAGCTGTTTATCGAACAGGGTGGTATTTGTCCATTTTTAGAGGCAATTACTATCGCCGATGCCTGTAACAAAGTCTGGCGAAGCAAATATTTGCCAGGAAATCAAATTGCTATCATTTCAAGTAAAGATTCGTCCAGACGTCGTTTTTCTATGAAAGCGATACGCTGGATTCAAAGCGTAGCTCGGGAAAAAGGTATTCATATTCGCCATGCAAAAAATGGTGGGGAAGTTCAAATCGGAAGATATACTGTAGATGGTTTTCACCGTCAATCAAACACTGTCTATGAATTCCTTGGGGATTTGTATCATGGTTGTCCTGTATGTTATACAGATCGAAAACAGATCAATCCCATCAATGGGAGACCCATGTCTGAATTGTACGAACATACTTTTAAACGTATAGGAGATATCAAAGAAATGGGGTATAATGTAGTGTACATTTGGGAGCACGAATTCGATGCTAAGATGAAGGATAAAGAGTACAAAAACCTCATTGAAAAGTTATATCCACATTTGGACCCCATCGATCCGAGGGAGGGTTTATCTGGGGGAAGATGTAATGCCATAAAAATTAGCTACGATGTTGATGAAAAAAGCAAGAAGGAAATCAAGTACATTGATATCTGTTCTCTGTACCCTTATGTTTGTAAACATAAATCCTATCCTGTGGGTCAGCCAGAAATTTTGACTAGTGAGAATATTGAGATGAACAATATTCGTCAGTATGAGGGCTTAATCAAATGCAAAGTTTTACCTCCAACTGATTTGTTTCACCCCGTTCTTCCAGTTCACTGTAACAATAAAATGATGTTTCCACTCTGTATGAAATGTGCAGAAGAAAGTTCAAACATTTGTATCCACGGTGAAGAAGAGAGAGCTTTGGTTGGAACTTGGGTTACCTTTGAATTATTCAAAGCTCTTGACTGTGGCTATCGGCTAATACAAGTGTATGAAATCTGGCATTTCAAATCTGTTTCGGATCAGTTCTTTAAAGGCTATGTGGATAATTTCTTGAAAATTAAGCAAGAAGCCAGTGGTTACCAAAATTGGTGTCAATCAGACTCAGAAAAAGATCAATTCGTTTGTGAATATGAGAAGGCAGAAGGGGTTCGTCTTGATCCAAGCTGTATTCAAAAGAATCCTGGGAGAAGATCGTTTGCTAAGATTATGTTGAACTGTCTTTGGGGAAAATTAGCCCAGCGTGAAAAATTGACTCAGACGGAATACATCAGTGATCCGTCTAAATATTTCGAATTAGTCACCAATCCCAATTTCATTGTAAAGCATGTAGAAATCTTTGACGAGGACTGTCCCTTCATCTTGGTTAACTATGAATCAAAATTGGAACATATTGATACCCACGCTACAGCCAACGTGATAGTAGGGTCTTACGTAACAGCTTATGCAAGGTTGGAATTGTACGCCGTTCTTGAAAAGTTAAAAGATAGAGTTCTGTATTTCGATACAGATAGTTGTATGTACATTCATGATCCTGAATTATGGAATCCTCCCATTATTAACAGTAGGTTAGGAAAATGGACTGATGAAGAGCCTGACTGTAAAATTACCCAATTCAGAGGACTTGGGCCTAAAAATTATGCTTACAAAATGAAAACAAAAGATGGGGAAGAGATAAGTAAATGTAAAGTGAAGGGAATTACTTTGAATTACAATACCAAGCAGGTGGTGAATTTCGATACCTATTCAAAATGTGCTTTGGATCGTACGATAGAAATCAAAATTCAGTATGATTGTAAAATTAAAAGACATAGAGATAGAACAGTGACCAGCGAACCGCAGACAAAAACGTTTCGCTCTGTATACACCAAAAGAGTTATTGTAAACGCTACTGACACTGTACCCTATGGTTATAAAAGTCTGAGAAAATAAATTTCTATATCGCATTGTTTTGTGGTAAACAGATAAAGTAAGACGGAAAAAATATTAGGCGTTTGGTGAAAAAATGGCAACAGTGTTACCGTTACCCATAGAGCTACGTGAAAAAGTTTATGGAGAATTTGTTCGACAACACACACTCGATGAAGGAACACAATTCAACCTTAAATTCAGATGTGTGAAATTTTGGATAGATAAATTGCACAAGGGAGTTGCAAAAGGAGAGACATCTTGTAAATTGTATAGCATGCACGACTTTATTACAATGCTAATAACTGAGTCAAACTTCGATACCCCCATCAAAGGCTATTTAACAGCTTGTTTGTGGAAAAGTGACTATTTCACTAAACAGTTGCAAGTCACAAGTCGATGGCGATTCATTATCATAGGAAGACCAGAAGAAAGTTATCTGAATCTACTGAAAATGAAATCAGTCCTGTTTAACTTTTACTTACGGTATACAAAATCAAGAGATAATGCAGAAGGAGTGGATATCATGGAAGGGTATCTCCTATTTGATAGAGATGTCACAGAAAAAATCGTACTTTCAACTCTTTCGACAAAAGCAGTATTCAAAAACGTCTTTGAAATTAGAGGAACGTGTGAATATAGTGGTTTGGATAGTGTATATAGTTTGTTTTTGGGCAATGAACAATTGCACAAAACTGTTGTGGAACATGAAGACAAGTGGAGAAATCGAGGTATCTGTGAATTTGCATTGTAAAAAATGTTTATTGTAAGAAATGTTTTTCATTGTTCACCTCTGTTCAATACAAAATGTTTTTTAATGTTCAATAAAAAAATGGTCAATAAAAAATGTTCAATAAAAATGCTTTTATTTTCATTGATATTGTCATTTTATCAATAGCCTTTAACGAGAAAAGTAAAAAAATATGGATGTACAATCCATATTATTTCAACACCCTTGTAATATTTTCATCACAGGACCGAGTGGATGCGGAAAAACAGAGTTCGTTCATAAATTAATTGACTATCGAGAAGACTTGTTCAACATCGTTCCTGAAAGAGTTGTTTGGTGTTACAAAGAATGGCAGCATGCTTACAATCTTATGCAAGAAAAGTTCAATTCACAGTTCAAATTGATAAAATTCGTGGAGGGGATTCCTGACGATGAAAACGAAATTGTCAGTGATGTATCTATTCCACATTTAATTGTCTTTGATGATATGTTGGGTGAAAAAGATGAGGAAAAAATTAAACTTTGGTTTACAAGAAAAGGACACCATCGTAATGCAAGTGTGATTTACATCACGCAAAATATGTTTCAGCAGTCGAAATCGAGTCGAACCATTAGTCTTAATTCCAGATATATGATTTTATTTCGAAATGAACGAGATAAGAATCAGATTAAAACACTAGCTCACCAAATGCAAGCCCCACATTTGTTACCTGCTTATGAAGATGCTACATCGACGGATCATGGTTATTTAGTCATAGATTTTCATTCACAAACAAAAAAAGAATTAAGACTACGAGCAGATATATTTCATCGTTGGCGTACACAAGGAACTGAAAGAGGACCCATTATTTATTCTCCTGCTTAAAAAACTTTATGCAAAATTCTTGCTTAAAAGAGAATAACATTTTGAACATAAATCATTTTTATGATTCACACCCGTGAGTAAACATGGCTTTACCATCCACACCGAGTTCAGTTTTAGCTGCTTTGCGAAATTTAAGCCAACAAACCGATAGACATGAAAGAGAAGCTGTGTTAAAAGCAGGATTAAAAGAAATTTTAAAATGGTTTACGTTGGCTGCACAAAACATCATTGAAAATAAAATCAAATTACCAAAACAAACCACAATGTACATGGCAAAACATAGAACAGATATTGAACGGTTAGCAGATCCATCCATAGACGAGGAAAGTAAACGTAAAATCATTTTAAAACCTGGAGGGGGAGGGTTTCTAGGTGGTGTTATTATCAGAAGCTTACTGAGATGGGATGGAGTAAAAACCATCAGAAAATTTGGAGTTGAAAGACAAACTCGAAAACGTGTTCCACGAAAACGTGCACCGCAAAAGAAAAAATCTCCAAAAAAGAAAAAATCTCCAAGAAAGCGTGCTCCGCAAAAGAAGAAGTCTCCAAAGAAAAAATCTCCAAAGAAAAAATCTCAAAAGAAAAAATCTCCGAAAAAGCGTACTCCACCAAAGAAGCATGCTCCAATTACGATTGATGAAAGATTTGTTACTACCCGAAAACGAACCCCTGTAGCAAGTACCATTTCAGAACATCAACAATATCCAAAATCTAGAGAGGAAATACTTGGTGAAAGAATGCGGAATTACCAAAGAAAGTATTCAAGATTTATATTACCAGGCAAAAAAATAGCGTTTCAAAGAATTCCATCCGTCGCTTGGTCTCCAAATACATTGGCTAAACATAAAAAAGGATTAAGAAAATATAGACGGATGATAGAAGATATGCTACGATATAACCTCGGCACAGGAAGATATAAACTTGACGAAAAAAAGCAGATGCTTGATCTTGGGAAAGGAAGATCCGTTCCCGTGGATTCGTCCATGGCTAGCGCTGACACATTGGTTGACGCTCTCTATTCACAGTTTTCTTAAAAAGTAATTCTGACTGTAAAAGACAGTATGTTAAAAAGTTTTCTTTTGAAAAACAGTATGTTAAAAACAGTATGTTAAAAACAGTATGTTAAAAACATCAGGTATAAATGATAGCGACATGGACGTTGTATTATCATTTAATCCGATATCGAGTTAAAGTCAACATGAAAAGGAAAACGCCTCTGATAAAAAAACATGGTTCAATGGTTATGGCCATGATGCAGGCTACACCAAAAATACGTAAAAAACTTGTAAAAGATTCATCACCAGAAGTGATAAGATGTATATCGGAATGTTGTCATAACGTTTTAAAAGGCAATGTACATTTATCATCAGCTCAGAAGAAGAAATTGTATTCAAGCCGACAACATATCAGACGTTTAGCTTCGAAATCGGCTTCTGTAAAAAATAAAAAACAAATATTAAATCAAAAAGGTGGATTTCTTTCATTACTTGCACCTGCATTATTACCATTGTTAGGAAAAGCCGTTATCGGAGGAATAGGAGGGGCACTTAAAGCCTTATAGATAAAATCTTGTAGATAAAAAATCATGTCTGTTAAAAAAATGGTTATCGTGCCTTATCAGGTTTTAGAAAATATGAATCGTTGGAAAGACGAGCAATATCATAAACCTCGTTTACCACCCAATCCGCAAGTTGTGGATGCAGCACATCTTCGGCAGGATATGGGTCATATTTTACAAAGCACTGATTTGTCAGAAACAGAAAAGGTTCAAAGGTATGGTGAAACTTTGTTTAAGTTACAAAATTCGCTTCAAAAAGCAAGACCAACTTTGTTCAACTCACTTCCAACGACAAAAAATGATGACAGTATACAGAAATCAGCATCTGTTACCTTGCATGATCAAATTTTGCAAAGCGTACCAAAAACCATGAAAAGAAAAGCTGAGTTACTTTTGAGTATGATAAAAGATAACAATAATTTAACTTGGGACGAACAAGGAGTCGTGTCATACAAAGGTGTACGCATTCATGGTTCCAATATCATCGATCTTATCAATGATACAATTCGTCAGAGAAAAGGTACTGAACCTAGAGGATGGAAAACTTTTTCAAAGGCATTACACGAAAGCAATATACCGCGAGAAGTTATTGGTAACTCAAATAGATGGAGATGGATGCAAAAAGCTCAAGATAAATCACTGACTAAATCAGTGAGTGAAGATGAAGAATCCTACGGCGGATCCGATCACTTATTTCACACGCCAAAAAGCGTACAAAAAAGTGCAAGGAAATCGCTTACAAGAAGTGTTAAAAAATCTGCAAAAAGAATAAAAGAATCATCTCCATACATGAAACCCGAAGAAAGAGAAAGACTGAGGCAATTCTATACCAAAGAGTTGTTAACTCCACCAAAATCTATAAAAAAGACCCCTAGCCGTAAAACGCTTCAGTCATGGGAATCGTGGTAAAGCCTAAACTTGATTACAAACTTGATTACGTGTTAAGAAAATTGTTTTATGATCCAAAAAGTACTGTCGCATTTACTGGAATAAAGCAATTGTATCACGCTGCAAAATCTGTTTTGAAAGGAATAAGATACAAAGATGTTCAAGAGTGGTTACGAGGTGAACCCACCTATACCTTACATAAACCAATTCGTCGTCGTTTCAAAAGACGAAAAACTATTGTAAGTGGTATAGACTATCAATGGCAGGCTGATTTGGCTAACATGCAACATTTAGCAAGACAAAATGATAACAAGAAATATTTACTTTGTATAATTGACGTGTTTTCAAGATTTTCATGGGTTATCCCTATTCCAAATAAGATGGGAAAAACTTTGATTCGAGCATTTCAATCTATTGTTCAGAAATCAAATCGAAAACCTTTGTCACTTCAAACAGATAAAGGTTCGGAATTTAAAAACAGGCTGTTTCAGCAATACTTGAAAAAGAATCAGATTCATTTCTTTACCACTGAAAATCCAGAGACGAAAGCAAGTATTGTTGAAAGATTTCAACGAACTTTAAAAACGAGAATGTGGAAATACTTTACGTACAAGAAAACAAGACGTTACATTGACGTATTGAATTCTTTAGTTAAGAATTACAATCATACTTTTCACAGAAGTATCAAAACATCTCCTGCAATGGTAACAAAATCAAATGAGGCAGAAATTTCGAAAAATCTGTATCCACGTTTATCGACAATTGCAATGACAAAAAAGCCAAAATTCAAAATTGGAGATCGTGTTCGTATCAATAAAACAAAACGTACATTTGATAAAGGTTATTTACCAAATTGGACTCAAGAAATATTTGAAATCACTCATGTTAACAAGACATTTTCACCTATCACCTATAAAATAAAAGATTTAGAGGGTGAACAAATTTTGGGGACTTATTATGAATACGAACTTCAATTGATAAAAGATGATGAAATTTATGAAATTGATTCAGTTCTTGATAGACGTACAAGACGTGAGGGTAAAAAAATAATCAAAGAAATAAAAGTCAATTGGAAAGGTTATCCAAAAAAATTTCAAAGTTGGATACCAGAATCGCATTTGGTATCTTGATCGGAAAAAATAAAAAGACAATACAATTATGATAAATTCGCAGTCAAACATTGAGACTGGGACAGAAAGTGTCGATAGTGTTAGTACTAAAAATTACAACTGCTGTGGAAATCGTGTTCCAAAGAATCAGTTTACGTATATTTCACAGATATTAGTCATTTACGCAATTATTGCAACCTCGATAGTACATTTAAGTATTCAAAGTCAAGATCGTGAATTGTGGTTGATACTGTTAAGCAGTTCACTCGGGTATATTCTTCCATCTCCAGGGTTAAAATTCACAAAGTCTGGACAAAAAACAACTAGTGGGGTTGATTTCGTTGACAGTAAAAAATACTAAATCAAAAAATAAAAATGAATTCGTTTTATCTTACTCTACCTAGCGATAGTTCCATAAAACTTTACCCAAACAACACACAGTGCTGTTTTAAAGTTCATTTACCCAAAACAATTCATATTGACAGGGAAAATTGGGAAGTTGCATTAGTTCATCTTATTACCCCCTCTCAGTTTTTAAACATAACTGAAGAAGAAGCGAAGTTCGAAATTATAACTGCAGATGCTAATTTATACAATGCAGCAGCAGCGGTAGATAAAAGAAGAGATAATATGAAGATAATTCCAATAAAACGAAACGCAAAAGGTGAACCAGTAAAATGGACAATTGCATTTAATTTTCCACCGGGTAGTTACACTTCACCAAAACATGTTATAGAGGTAATGGAAGAATTGGTTCAAAATAACCTAAGTGAAATCTTTCAGAAGCATTCAATCGGGGTGTCTATTAGCTATTCAACCTCAAGCAAACGACCGAAATTGGGATTCATAAATATAACAAGAACCGGAATCAAATTTCATCCACAGCTGTTTTTAAAACTGGGAGGATCACCAGAATTCAAAAATGAGATAATTTATTCGAGTAGAAATATTTTAGATGTATTTAAATACAGTCCTAACATTGATGCTGGCTACAATCATCTGTTTGTTTATTCAGATGTTGCTGAATACACTATAGTGGGTGATACATTGGCTCCCATACTTCGTGTTCTTCCGTTCAAACCAAGCATATCAGATGAAAATAATTATGAAGCCCAACATATCAACCATGAAATTACATTACCGCATTACGTTCCCGTTTCGAAATCTGATTTCGATACTATTCACATTCAAATAACAGGGGATTCTGGTATACCGTTTCATTTTATTATTGGTAAGACAATCGTCAAGTTACATTTCAGACAGAAAAATAAAAATATTTGACAAATATTTAAATAAATATTTAAATAAATATTTGACTAAAAAATGCTACCAGTTTATCGCGGCGAAAAACATCAGTATGGGTACGGACTAGGTTCTCTATTTAGATCAGCACTTAAAACAGTGACTCCATTGCTTAAACCCTTGGTCAGATCTGGGTTGAATGCTGTAAAAAAAGAAGGAATCAGACAAGGATTAGGGGCGGCAAGAGATATCCTTTTACGTGGTGAAAACCCTAAAAAAGTTGTAATTTCAAGGGGAAAACAGGCCATTCATGATCTAGCACAACAGTTAATACCGGGGATAAATAAAAGAAAATCACAAAAGACACGTCATTCATCTTCTCGATCTCGCAAGGGCAAGATCATTAATAAAAGACAAAGAAATCATTACAGTAGATCAAGGACTCTCGATATATTTGATTGATATATATTATATATTATATAAAAATGATGCAAAACGGATCTTGTGAATGCAGTAAATCAGAACTCAATGTTCTTTCTGTACCACCTACAATGACAACGATGCAAGAAAGTCAATGGGTTGAACATTTTCCAATAGCATCTTTGACAAGCAATTCGCCGATAGAATTCATCATACCACCTCAAACCGAACATTGGACAGATTTGTCACAATCGTATTTGTATATCAAATTCAAAATCGTTAAAGCTGACGGTACTAATTTAGAAGTCGGTTCAAATGTGGCACCTGTAAACAATTTCCTGCATAGTATGTTTAGTAGCGTCGATTTGTATCTAAATAATAAACTAATCAGCAGTAATTCAGATACCTATCCGTACAGAGCATATATCGAAAATCTTTTGTCCTATAATGCTGACAGCAAGTCTACGTTTTTGAAAGCTGGTGCACTTTGGATTGAAGACACCAGTGGGCAATTTGAAACACTCAACCATGATGCGGGAAATACTGGACTAGTAAACAGAATCGGTGTAATCGGACTAAGCAGAACTGCAGAGCTTTTCGGACGATTGCATCTTGATCTATTTCAGCAAGAAAAATATTTACCTAATGGAGTTGAAATCAGACTTAGATTAAACAGATCCTCATCAAACTTTTGCCTTACAGGAGGTACTGCTGCACCAGATGCAAAAATTGTAATGGAAACAGTCAGTCTTCATGTACGAAATATTGAATTGTTGCCTGTTGTTGCAAATGATCTAAATCATCTCATTGCTCAGCAAAACATGAAAATTCCTATCCGTAGGGTAGAAGTAAAGACGTTTACTATCGGTAATGGACTTCAGTCTAAAATTGAAGATCATTTGTTTCAAGGTCAGCTTCCAAAACGTGTTTTCATTGCAATGGTAACAAATGCTGCTTATAATGGGGCTTATGCTAACAATCCATTTTTCTTTCATCACTTTAATCTGTCAAAAATAGATGTATCATGTAATGGACACAGTATTCATAACAGGCCCTTTGAGCCTGACTTTGAAAATGGGTTGTATTTGAAATCATATCTGTCTATGTATCAGGCTGTCTCAGCCTTAGGACTCAATAAATCATTTGATATTGGTAAAGAAGACTATGTTGGTGGATACTGTTTGTGGGGGTACGATTTGACACCTGATCAAGGCAGTGAAGAAGGACAACTTCATCCTATAAAAACTGGAAGTCTTCGCATTGAGCTTCAATTCGCGCAAGCCTTGGCAACCGTGATCAACGTTATTGTCTTTGCTGAATTTGACAATCAGATTGAAATCAACAGTTTGAGAGAAATCATCACAGATTATTAATCCTGAAAAAATCAACAGAAAAAGATAGCTTTCACAAAAAACAGTCCTTATCAGGACTAAAGAATATAATATCGAAAAACAGTCCTTTTCAGGACTAATCAACTTTTGAAAGATATATCAGAAAAAACAGTCCTTTTCAGGACTAATAAACAATGTCGGGAGTCAGATTTGCTATTTCACTGAGAAAAGAAGCAGGAAAAGTGAAATATTCCACCTCAGAGTGTCTTTCTACTCGGAAAAATGACATTCACAACAGCTTTGAAAAACATATGATTAAAGAACTACAAAATCTAATAGTCAGTGAAGTTCACAACGAGTGTTACGGATGTCAAGTGGATCATCCCAGTCAAATACAGCATGAACTATGTTTATTCAAGGATAGACAAGAACATACAGATATGTTCATAGAACAAGCCATGAAGGAATTAAATCCATACAGAATCATGAAAAAATGGTATCCTGAACTCATAGAAATGAAACTCGATGAAACTGACTATGTGGAAGCCTACAGATTTTGGCGAAATATAAAACAAAACATTCTATCTGATATCACGGAGTCGTTCTTAAAATATTGGTGTGACAAAGTAAAACAAGCCTGGAAAAGTGATTAGAAAAAATGTATACTTCTGAAATTCAATACATATTGGATCATGGAACATGGATAAAAAATCTACAGGCAAAAGTCTGTGCAAAAGATCAGTTACCTCGACAAAAACCCAATCATGTGAAAGCCTACATTGTGAACACAGAGAAATCAACCGGTTCAGGAGAACACTGGGTGGCCGTGATATTTGATAATAATGGCAATGTACTATACTTTGATCCCTACGGCCTACCACCACTTGAGCCAGAAATTATTAACTTTTTAGACAATCATTCTTATTCGTGGAGATACAATCGACAAACTCTTCAGAGTCTACAGGGTAAAGTTTGCGGAATTTACTGTATCTTCGCATTGGATGCTGTTGCTAGAGGATATAATATACAGAAATATCTTCAACAGAAATTTCTCTCAACGGAACACCATCGAAACGATCGAAATGTATCATCGTGGTTTAATCAACACTATGGAAATCTATACAAGAAAATTTCAGAGACTTCTCCCCACAAACAGTGAAAAAACATTTTCAAAAATGATTTTTATTGTTAACAGTTTATTGATATTATGTTCATTTTTTGTCTTTTTAAGTTTTATTGTAAATATGTTCATTGTTTCAGTTCTGTTCAATAAAAAAGTTCAAAAAAGCAGTCGAGTTTTTCATTCTGTTTTTCCCAAAAAAGACCCCAATCTGCTTACATTTTTCCCCATGCTACGAGTCATAACTTTTTTACTATATTAGCATGAAAACGTAGTTTGGGAAAAAATGTATATGCTTTCCGCCAGGTCCGCGCTCTTATTTTTTCAATCCTCCTGTTATCGTATAAAGAAAGGCTGATATTTCCCAATACATTCATCATTCGACTCTCAGCTCTCGAGCAGTTCGGGAGTTAAAAAATCAATATGGAGCAGAACAATATGGAGGAAATCAACCATCAACTGCGTGAGACTCTCAAAGACTATCTAGATGCCGGTCAGCAGATATTGCTGCTAAACACTCAGCCCGTACAACTACACCGTATATCACAACCGTACAAAGTTCTCGGTGAAAGATTAGTTCAGCTATTCTTAAAGACAACACCTGATATTATTTTAGTTGATGTCAAATTTGGGAGAAAGATAACTTTCAATAACGGAGTAATGACGATCACAAAAAGAGTTGGAGTATGCCCCATCTGCCAGGCGAATTTCGGTTGTTGTCATTAGAAGTTGAAAAATCACAACCACTAAAAACAAAACAGTCCTTTTCAGGGCTAACCATTTACCAAGAAAAGAACTTTTTCAAATTGTCAATTCTTTCTCTCAGAAGAATTAAACTCGGAAAAAAGTCATAGTCAGAAAAAACACAAGATAATCAAACTCTAGTTTTTTCTATCCCGAACAAGAAATTGTAACAAAGCTATGCATTGGTCAACGCTAATTCGGAGTTAAAAACATGAGACAAGTAGGTCAATCCATGTTGTGAACTATATAACCGCGATGTTTTTTCTCACAAAAAACATAAATACTTCAGCATGGTTCAGATTCTTCTCTGCCCTCACTGTGCAAGCAGATGTCAGATAGAGTGTGGAAAATGCTTTACACTCCTGGACTATCTTGGTCAGAAGCATAATTGTCCAGATCCAGATGAAGGATTTTTTGATGATGATGAGGGATCTACAGTTTGCTGTGAATTCTGCGGATGTGAAATCATCCCAGTAATTCAGCCAGAAGAATTGTAGGTCTTGACAATTCATTAAATCTTTCTAAAAAAGCCCTTTTCAGGGCTAACCATTTACCATGAAAAGATCTTTCTTTCAAAATTGTCAACTAAAACTCAAAACACTAAAGAAAAAATGTAACAAAATATGCATTGGTCAACATTTACCAAATGTAAACACTAAAAAACTCCCATTTACTACTCAACTATCGTAGAGATAAGTCGATATTCGCAATGTTTGGATTGACAATTATCCTCGCATTCCTATACTGGTTAGAAGAAAGAGAACGTATCAGATGTATCAAACATGAAGTGGAGTGTCTGATACAGATCCCATATCCAGCGGAAAATATGGATAGAGAAAAGAGAGGGTAAAAAAGTGTATTTTACACAAAAAACAGCCCTTTTCAGGGCTAACCATGTACCAAGAAAAGAACTTTTTCAAATTGTCAAGTCTTTCTCTCAGAAGCATTAAACTCAGAAAAGTCATAGTCAGAAAAACACAAGATAATCAAACTCTAGTTTTTCTGTCCCGAACAAGAAATTGTAACAAAGCTATGGATTGGTCAACGTTAATTCGGAGTCAAAAAACATGAAACGCTGAAGCGGGAAAAATATAGGAAAAATAACGTCATGAGACAAGCCAATCCTCCTGAAAAGCTATAAAAGGCGACTCTATTTCATCATTTTCATTTCACGATGGAAGATCTCAGGAGAAACGTGAGAAATCTGATGAGGGTGGCTGAGACCCTCCATCTGAAGTTAGAGAGAATAAATAGGCAGCTGGCGGAGATACCTAGAGAGAAGAAGGAGTTTGTCATTCCAACAACAGAATGTTGGGATGATGATGATGAGCCGCCGTTCTCGTTGAAGTCCAACTTGGATGAAAGTCAAATGAGAAGGCTCAGAAGACGAGCGGCGAGCAGCTGTCCGGCCTGTGGGAAAGTTGGAGGTTGTGCATAAAAACACAATCTCCAAACAAAACAGCCCTTTTCAGGGCTAACCATCTACCATGAAAGATCTATCTTTCAAAATTGTCAATGAGTTCTGATCCATTGAAAGCAACCGGAATTGTCCCCAGAGTACCTACCCTGAGGGTAGGTACCCTGGGGACAAATCTCCCTCAGGGTAGCTAGACTGGGGACGTGGGGGGGAAGCAAAAATGCCAAAAAATGCCATTTTTTACCCAAATCGACCCAAAATTTTCCAAATTGACCGGATTTGTCCCCAGAGTACCTACCCGGGGTAGGTACTCTGGGGACAAATTTCCCTCAGGGTAGCTAGACTAGGGACACTGTCCCTAGTCTAGGTACCCCTACTACTTATATCAACCGATTTTCCACTTTATGATTATATATGAATCGTGTTCAGTGAAAATGTTGTTTAATGGATCTGTAAAAATCAGTGACCCATATTAGCCTGTGAATTCCATGCAAGCTGATCTGAATCGAAGCTTTTTTCCATTAACCCTTAAGCTGCTAAGGACGACTCTGTAACCTTTTGCGGACAGTGTAGATCAAGATTAAGCGGTACAGAACGTGCAGTTTAATCTTTGATCTACACTGTCCGATTCCGAATTTTCTTTAGGTGAAATCAACTTTGAAATCTCAATATTTGGGTTCTTTTTACTATTGAGTGGAAATTTTTGTCTCATATATTTAGCAGTTTAACCCTTAGATTGTTACGAGATAAGGGTTAAGGGTTATTTTTTCTGCATTTCAAAATACCATGCTACTTCATGATTCAGCAAACATTTTGGATTTAAAGGATCCATATAAAACCAAGACTTGCTCGGTATGATATATTACAAAGGTGTCTTAACACTCTACCAGAACGACAAAAGTTTAGACAGGCCCAAATTCAAAGCATTTGCAGACGACAAATTAAATGTGGCTCAAATGACAGGATTTGTTTCTGAAAGGTTAGAAAATATCGTGGGAAAAGGAGAAAATGCTGGTTACCAGCATTTTCTCCTTTTTCCATGATGTTTTCAAAAGATGTCTTAACACTCTACCAGAGCGACAAAAGTTTAGACAGGCCCAAATTCAAAGCATTTGCAGACGACAAATTAAATGTTGCTCAAATGACAGGATCTGTTTCTGAAAGGTTAGAAAATGTCGTGGGAAAAGGAGAAAATGCTGGTTACCAGCATTTTCTCCTTTTTCCATGATGTTTTCAAAAATCTAATTTCCCGGAAGCGTTAAAACTCGTCATTGTGTGGTAAAGAGCTGAACTCCTTTTCTCAGAGCGTCGCTCAGATAACACAGTCAAACGTCTCTCTTTACAGCTAGATGCCGACAGAAAAGGTTCGATGCTGGACATTAAAGAGAATCATAACCAGAAGCGAACTTGGTGGGATACCAATCAACCTAGAATTTGGAACTTTTTTAACAACCCTCACTCATCTGTGTACGCGAAATGTTTCGGTATATTTTCACTGTTTCTCGTGTCCGTCTCTATGTTTTCTTTTGTCGCCAGCACGACGGCAACGTTTAACGTGTGTGATGCCCGTCAGCCTGGACCGATATCGAAAAACATCAGTGTATTTAACGACACTTTTGTATCAACGAGTCCGCCATTATTACACTCAAGAAACAGATCCTCGGAACAATATGGTGGCCTTAAAAATGAAATGGTGAAAGTGAAACATGACGTTTTGTTGTGTTTAGATATCATCTGTCTGGTTTATTTCACTTTAGAATACATGATGCGTCTTGTCTTTGCTCCTCGCCGTCTTAAATTTGTCACATCAATAATGGGTGTTGTTGACCTCCTTGCAGTATTACCGGATTATATTGAACTGATCATCTTGGCAGCTAGACCAGACCTTGTCGATGGGTGCGAGGTGCCGTATATAGCCTTTGCCAGAATATTGCGAGTGTTACGTATTTTTAGACTTATCAAATTCGTACCAGGACTGTGGATTTTAGTGTACACGTTGAGAGCAAGTGTTGGGGAGCTGATATTGCTTGCCTGTTTCATGTCACTTGGAATTCTCTTGTTCTCATCCCTCATCTACTTTGTAGATTCCAAAGAAACTTTTGGCAGCATCCCAGAGGGCTTCTGGTGGGCGCTAATCACCATGACGACCGTTGGTTATGGGGATATGTACCCAACGACAAGTCTAGGGAAGCTTGTGGGCTCGATTTGCGCCATGACAGGCTTACTGATGATTGGTTTTTCTGTTCCAGCACTTGTCAATAATTTCATGCTCTATTACAAACATGTGCATTACTCTATCCAAGCCGAAAGACTGGCCGAATACGAAAAGACAAATATGAACAAACAGCCAGGTCTAAATGGTTTTCGAAAACAATCAAATAATCCGATAGCAGGGGGGCTCAATGCAGTGGCAGTTCTTAAATACGATAAAAAAGAAAAGTCAAACTTGTCGGAAGAAAATAGCCAACATGCAGCAAGCGATACGGAATCGTCGCCATTGGTGACTGGTACAAATAACAACGTGGAATTGAATGCGTAAAACCTTTTAAAATCTTTACCAAACGACAGAATATAGATTAACCCAAATTGAAAGAATTTGCAGACGACAAATTTAGTTTTGTTCAAATGATGTGATTGGTCTTTAAAAGGAAAGAAAACATTGTAACAAACATTTTCTCCGTTTCCTAAAATTTTTTCAGAAAGCTCCCTTTCTCTAGGTCGTTGAGACTCGGGATTGAGTGGTAGTGAGTTTTAAAAACGAAGTGCTGGTATAAGTAAAATATACTCACAAACAAACTGTTTCATCACTTAACTAGGGCTACTCAAATTTTAGAACTAGGCTATACCAAAACTTCAGAAGCGTTACTAGCTATATGCCATTTAGTGTGAGCAGGCGAGTGGCTTTATTGGCCCCCGCGTTATGAAGCTATATGTCATGCAGAGTGAGCAGGGATGTGTCTATTAAGTCTTTGCGTAATGTACTTTAGTCCTAGCGTTATGTAGCTATGTCATGTAGGGTAAACAGAGGCATACTTTTTAGTCCCAGTGTAATGTATTTTAGTCCTAGCTTTTTGTCGCTATATGTCATGCAGATGGAACAGGGACGTGACTTTTCAGTTCTAGTGCAATGTATTTTAGTCCTAACGTTATGTACCCATTTGTAATGAAGTGGGAACAAGGCGAGGCTGTTTAAGTAGTAGCGTAATGTATCTTATTCCTAGCGTTATGTAGATATATGCCGTGTAGTGTCTGCAGCTTTGTTACTGTTTTGGCCCTGTGTTATGGAGCTATATGTAATATAGTGTTAGCACTTTAGTAGGGGTGTAAAGCTCTATGTTTGCCCGAGCTGTATGAAGCTATACGTTATGTAGTGTAAGCTAAGTAGCGTAGCCAGTTTTCCATTGTCGGGTAACTATATGTCTTGTAGTGTAAGCAGGGGCGTCGCTATTTTTACCCAAACGTTACATAGCCATATATCATGTTTTCGTCCCGTTTGTCGAACAATTCTACAATCCCATAAGAAACTGCCTTTTTGTATTAGAAATGGACTAGTGATAAGGAGAAATATAAACTATTTCATATCAGATAATGAAACTAATTTTGTAGGCTACAGTTTTACTCAGGTTAATAATAATAATAATAATAATGATAAAGCAAGTGAAATATTTATGGAATTAAGGGAAATTGACATTTTGAAAAATAACACATTTCTATCTTTCTACCTAAAATGGATAAAATGTAAATGAAGAAATAAAAGAAATGAGCATTGGTCTGGCATAAGGGGGTTTAATGCATCTTTTCAATGCATCATACCAATTAAGTCATCACATAATTATGGATAGGTAAAATTCGTTTTGTATAAAAACAGATTGAATCATGATGTATAATGGTCCTTTGACTTGCAGAAAATTGACCAATAGCAAAATAAAACGGTTCGACCTAGGTCAGCCTGCGCGGACTGCGTAAGCTGGCCTGAGTCGATACTTTTCGCAAATGTATTAAACTCCCATTTCATAGAGCATGACTCAAATGTAAATCTGATTTCTTTAATACACAGTTTACCTCTTACTGATAGTATTGAAGAAGACTATAACTATAGAATTGCTCCAGGCAGAGATTATCTGTTCCCTCACTTCCACCAATGCCCGGTTGTCCCACATCAGTATTTTGTTCTATGGTTAGAAAATTGGACGTATGCGTATCTGTAGTGTTGAGCAGCAGCGTAGCTATATTTGACCTATTGTAATGTAGCTATTATGTCAAACAGTTTAAGAAGCGGTGTAGCCATTTTAGTCTCATTGTAATGTACATGTATGTCATGTAGCATGAGTAGCTGCGTAGCTGCTAATGTCCTATTGAAATATAGCTGCACGTTAGTGTCATGAAGTGTAAGAAGTGGCATGGCTATTTGTGTCCCATTGTTGTGTAACTACATGTCATTGAGTGTTAGAAGCGGTGTGGCTATTTTTTCCAAAGCGTTTTGTAGCTGTATGTCATATAGTGTTAGCAACGGTGTAGATACTAGTACTTCAGTCCTATTGTAGCTACATGTATGTGTCGTGTAATGTTAGCAGCGGCGTAGCAATTATAATCCTACTGTAGTGTAGCCACATACCTTTTAGCGTTAGAAGCGGCGTGGCTATTTTTGTCCTAGCGTTCATGAGGTGTAAGCGACGGTGTAGCTACTTTAGTCATTTTGTAATATAGCTCTATGTCATGCAGTGTTTGCAGCGACTAAGCTTTTTTCCCCTGACAATATGTAGCTATTTTTCACATAGTGTTAGCAATGGCGTAGTTTTTTATGGGTTTGCAGAGACTTAGCTGTTGTATAAGTTGAGGTGATGATGAATGCATTATCATGTTAACCCTTTACTGCACAATCCCTACTTTTAACGACCATGAAGAAGAGGACTTTTGAAATCATTGAGGAAAAGGTAAAAAATACTGCTGACCAGCATTTTTTTTCCATTTCTCGCAATGTTTTTTAACCTTCCAAAAATAGACTCCACTGTTTGAGTCACAATTAATTTTGTAGTCTGCAAATGCTTTGAAGTAGGACAAGTTTAAAATTATGTCGTTAGGTAAAGAGTTGAAATGGGATCTGCATATTTATCGACCCTGACGTAGGTTTTTGAAAACATTGACGGAAAAGGAGAAAATGCTGGTAACTAGGATTTTCTCCTTTTCCCACAACGTCTTCTACCTTTCTTAAGACAAACCCCATAATTTAAGCCACATCAAATTTGCCGCCTGCAAATGATTTCAATTTGGACCAGTCTAAAATTTTGTTGTTTGGTAAAAAGGTAACAGTTACTATTGTTTATTGAGACCAGAAGAGTTTGTTGTATTGTAATTTCAACTGTGAAAATAAACAGACTATGACAAATAAAATAGACTAATATTCTCAAAAGCTGTTTTCCCTTTGCGCTAGTATTTGCGTGGTACTTTTTCATTGTCGTTGGCAACATAAATAGCTTTAAAATTCCTGACGTTGTAGATCAAGTTTCGGGTGCACATTACTTTCAGTCAGATCCTGGATCTATACTGTCTGCTAGATCTAATTCATTCAAAGCGACGTCTTAACAGCCTATTATCGGGCGACGAAAATAGCTGACGTTGTAGATCAAGTTTCGGGTGCACATTACTTTCAGGCAGACCTTAGATCTATACTGTCTGCTAGATCTAATTCATTCACAGCGACGACTTAACAGTCCATTATCCGGCGACGAAATTTTACTCTTGTCCAAACTGAGAGCATTTTTGCAGACGACAAATTAAGGAGAGACCGAATGATGAAATTTGTATAAAAAGGGGTATAAAACAATGTGGGAAAAGGAAATGCTGGTTAAAATTCCCCCTTTGTTGCATGTGCATTTATCACATTCCCTCCCTTGTTTTTCAGTGTAATATAGCAATTACGAATTTTCTTAAACACGGTTGAAATGAAATTTTGTGGCGTCATAAGAGCGTCATGTGACGTCATTTGTTAAGGCAATTGTATATCTGACCGCTTTTTCCAAATCCACAGTGTAGGACCGGAAGTATGCATTGTGTGTGACTTGGGATTCTGACGGTCTGTCACTTGGATGCTAAAAATTGTGTTCACACGATAAGTCAAGCTTGTGCTTTCTCATTTATTTTGATAGCTACTCATTGTATAAATTATCCATATCCAGTTGTTTGTTAGTCATGTACAGACCATATCAGTAAAAAGTGTAATTTGCGCTGTGAATCTTCCTTATAGCAATGGGGATGCCTTGATCAGTTGACCGTGCTAAAAATACAAATGATTTTGTCCTAAAACGATGCCGATTACTCAGCATTAAAAACCTGTTTTCTCAAAGGAAAATGTAGATCTATAAACAGTTTCTTTATATTTTTGTGAAAACATGTCAATGTTTAGTAACAAAGTCGACTATAATCTTCATTATCCTTCGTTTGAAATGACATGTTTAGAAATTTTCGGCTGTACAGTCGCCTGAGATTATTAACCGCTTACAAATGACAGTACAAATTGATTTTCCCAACATGCCATCTTAAACAAAGGATAAGGAATATTTGCAGCCGACTTTGTTACCAAACTGAACTATTGCCGACACTCAACGATGTGTCCCTCGGTACAAGGATGAAATGTAACGTAACTGAATCATTGCGGGTTACTGACGGTGTGTCCCTCTGTACAATGTTACGTTACCGAAGCATTGTAGGTTACCGATGCATATAATATACTCCAAGGTAAACAGATGAAACGTGACGTCACCAAAGATTGTGAGTTACCCGAAAGTAAGTCCCCTCGTTACATATATACATGAGCCATGCTCTGTGAAAAAGGAGCTTAATGCATCTGCGAAAAAGTATCGATTCAGGTCAGCCTTCGCAGGTTGCTCAGGCTGACCTGGGCAGAAACTTTTCGCTGTTGGTCAATTTTGTGCATGTCTAAGGACCAGTCTACCTCATGATTCACTCGATTATCAAAATAAGTGGCTTTTATGTAACTATAATTATGTGATTACTTGTTCGGTATTATGTATTACGGAGATGCATTAAGCCATCTTTTGCTAGATCGTGGGATATATATCTATATGTGTGTGTGTATGTGTGTGTGTGTGTGTGTGTGTGTATAAAAGCAATTTCGAAAAGTGGAATGCATCGCGCGCATGCGTATCCACAGTATTTAGTTTCGGCCAGAACGACTACAGTATGCAAATGCGTTGAAAAGAAAATATCTAGGCTCTAAACTAAGGGGAAAAACCCAGCAACTTTGAAAATAAATTTCAAAATGGTTATTTCTCCTGCGGTGAGAGTCAATAAATAGTTTTTTCTCTTCACCATACGACAAAATTTTGAATTCGTCTTTGTAGAAAGCGGTTGCAGACGAAAATTTGAAATTTTACTCAAATGGTGAGATTTGTCTTTGAAAGATAAAAAAAGAGACATTGTAGTTAAAGGATAGAATGCTGGTAGACAGCATTTTCTCCTTTTACCACGTCTTCAATCAAATATCCCTATGCCAGTCATTTGACATTCCGAGGCTTACAGTTTCTTGCTTCAGTCCTTAATCATTACCAAACAAAGAACAATCACCAAACAATCCCGACTTTTAACGACCCTGGCAAACAAAGTGTTGTGGGAGTAACCAGCAATATCTCCTTTCCAAAATGTTTTTAAACCTTTCACAAACTAATCCAATCGTTTGAACCATATTTGATTTGTCATCTGAATACGGTTACAATTTTGGTCACTGATAATGTCATGTGTCAAAAGGCTAATTCGTTGTTTTCACGCTCTGGCAAAAGGGGGCTTAATGTATCTCCGTGATGCATGATACCAAGCAAGACATCACATAAATATGGACCTATAATTGCCATTTTTTTCTGACAACAAACTAAATCAGGGGATCGAATAGTCCTTTGACACCTAGAAAATTAACCAGTAGCGAAAAGTTTCGGCCCAGGTCAGCCTGGGCGGACTGAGCAGGCTGACCTGGGTTGATACTATTCGCAGATGCATTTAGCCCCCTTTTCACAGAGCTTGGCTCATTCATTTTTATGCTCTGCATCCGTTCCGACAACAGCCGGGCCTGGTATTTCTGTGTAGGGCATGAAACAGGTGGGTCGCTGTTTCGATGCCCTAGCTTGACAATTTTTTTTTTTTCATTCCGACGCTTTAAAACAGCCATTGCGATAGGATTTTTCTTCTCTCACCGTTGATCTTTTTATCAACGTTACTTGGGAGAGCAGCTAGTGGTTTAAGAATATTGCACAAAGTACAGGTGGAAGAAACCCCAGAACAGCATGAATAGGTGCAATGGTTGCCGTGATGTAACTGAGATAATGATAGTAGGTAGATATACGGGAGTTTTGACCCTTTGCCTCATAAGCCTGTAAAAATGCTCTAGCTATATTTTTTTCCCCTTATAAATTTTATGTAACATTATGCTGCTCATAAAATTAACACACATCTTCCTTATCTCATTCACCCCCTTATCACATCTCCCTCTTCTTCCTCATCAAAATCATAAAATGAAAAACTTCTTAATTAATAATTCTACTTTAAATTCAATTTTTACATCTCACCCCCCCCCCCCCCCCCCTTTAAAAAAATCCCCCCAACACAACCTCAAGCCTTTATTTATGATAGTGTGCCACTTAAGATAAAAATTAAAAAAATTAAAAAATAAATAATTAAAAAATTTTTACCCCCCAACGTAACTGCAAGCATTTATTTATGATAGTGTGTCACTTAAGATAAAAAAATTTGAAAATAAAAAAATAATTTTTTAAACATATTGGGTTAAGATGAATAAACTTAGCATAGAAGAGATAGAAAACATAAAAAGTTGTTTGTTAAATAAACGAAATGTTTATCATTCTTCTTATGAAGATAAAAGGCAAATACAATTTCCAAATTTTTTTAAAGGAGGTAAATGGAATAATGAAGAAGATTTCTATTATAATCAAGCTGCTATATATTATGAATACAGTCGAATGAAATATGAGCATAATGGTGAGAGATGGTTTATGCATGTATGTGAACAACATATAGATGAGGAATTACCTTATTCAAATATTTCTTTATTTATTTTAGATTTTGATTTTACCGACAATGAAACTGTATTTTTAAATAAATTTTTTAATGATATGAACTATTTCATAGATTTTTATGGTGAACATTTTAGAGAATGTTATCCAACAGATGGTTTATTTTTTATTCACTTTGAAGATGATAGACATTTACTTGATCATTATTTTCCAAGATATAATGATTTACTAATTGAAAGATTAGGTTATCTTTCATGTTTTTCTAATATTAATTATTTTGCCGATGAAGATATGGAAGAGCGTTTTAGAGAAAAAGCACAAGAAAATTTAGATTTTACTTTAGAAATATTATGTGGTAGACTAAACGAATTAGCTTTCAAGATAAAAGATAAACTGCTGGATTCTTCCTTATTAAGTTTAGATAAGGAAATTCTAGAAGATGAAGGTGATATAAATAAATATGTGACAGATTATGTTGTATTATTTAAATCACTTTTCAGCATGGAAAAAGCTGAAGGATATTTAATGAAATCATAATTTTTCTTTGTTTATTGAAAAAATTTAAAAAAAATTTTAATTTATGTTAAAATGAGTAATGAAAAAAATTTTACTAATCAAGATTTTGTGTTATTTTGGGATAACAATGAAAGTTCATTTCAAGTTGGCACATACAAAGTAGAATATTCTACTTATGGTATTTGTAAGATTGAAAGGGATGACTCAGATAATGAAGAAGAATTACTTCCTACAAAAACATTTTACGAAACAAATTGTGTTATCTGTCTTGAAAATAAACCAAACATATTATTTTGTGATTGTGGTCATCTTTGCTTATGTAAGAGATGTGATATCTTAAATACTCACTCAAGCATATGTCCTGTTTGTAAAACAAAAAATAAAATAAAATTGAAAATTAAAAAATAATTTTTTAAACATATTGTGTTAAGATGAATAAACTTAGCATAGAAGAGATAGAAAACATAAAAAGTTGTTTGTTAAATAAACGAAATGTTTATCATTCTTCTTATGAAGATAAAAGGCAAGTTAATAAGGATTTTTTTATTTTAAATTAAAAAAAAAATTTCATAATTTTAAATGGAAGTTGTAAGAAAGAAAATTGAAGATGTAGAAAGAAACAAACTACCTTTTAAGAGTTTTAAAAAAGAAGGTGATTTTAAAATATATGATAATTACAAAATAATATCTCCCCTTTTTCTTAAATCAAATAAAAAACATTTTAATAATCTTTTATTTTATGAATGGTGTGCATCTCATTGTTCTACTTTTTTTATGGGTGCCATTGCTGAAATAGATGATTTTTTTGGTTTTGGTAAATTTAAGAAAAAAATTATTTATTTTCATTTAGAAAAAAATAGTAAATTTTTTGATGTAATAGAAGAAACTAAAGAAGATTGTGAAGAATGTTTAGATTATAAATTACTAGTAGATGAAGAAGGATTAAATATAAAATTTACATTATTCTCATGTGTTGGTGGTGATATAAAAAATGATGAAAATACTTTATTTTTTCCTAATCCTTATAATTCTTTTCATAGTGCTATAGCCTCATTTTATAGATGTATTAAATATACACAAACAGCTAGATTAGCATTTAGGATTTTAGCAAGAAAAGATGATATAACATTTAAAGATTATTGGGGGAAAAATGAAGAAGAAATAGAAAGAAGATCTAAAGAAATATGGCATGATAGTGAAAGATGGACAAGTGAATTAATTGGTAGAAGACATAGAGATAATGATGCTATATTAGCACAACGTCCCGATCTTGGTTTAACAAGAATTATGGATCCTGTAATTCATTTAAGAGATGTAGTATCATATTTAAGTCTAGATGAAAATAGTTTATCAGACTTATTATCAAATTTGAGCCAAGATGAAATGGAAAAAAGAAGTTATACTGAAGATTATATAAGACGAGTTAAAGAAGTATGTGAAGTATTTAAAATTTTAAGAACAAGATCGCCTGTGATAGGAGAACTGAAATGCAATTATAAGAAAAATATAAATATTTAATCTTTTTACTAGATTAAATATTTTAATCTTGTGAATAATCTGACTCTGTTGATTGAGAGTAGTATTCCCATTCATCATCATCTTGTGTTAGTTGCACCGTAGACTCACTACCTTGTGAGCTGGTATCATATGAGGACGCCGTTTCTTGCGTCTCTTGCTGTGCAAATTGTAGTAGTTGCCTTTTTTTCTCCTCTTTATTTGCTTGAAGATACACAAGCACTTGTTCATCAATCAACCTGAACAATTTTAAGTAATGATAGAATTTAAATACATCAATATGTTTTCCAGCAATAAACAGCTTTACTCCTTTGAAAATAATTTCATAAGGCACAAAATCATAATAACGCAATAGATAGTAATCAACCATTCGTTTAATTGTTTCAAGTTCATCTTTTGTTATTGTCGTTTTGCATTCATTCACAAATGAAAGAATATCTGTATAGGAATTACAATCTGCCTTTTTTTTATTACAAATATTTTTTTTAAATTATAAATCTTCATCTGATGAATCATTAAATAAGTCTAAATCATCATCATAAATACTTTCATTAAGTTTTATTTCTTCTATTTTTTTCACTATTACATTTGTTGCTTTTAATCTAATTGTTTGAACAACCTCATTGAAAAACACACTTTCTATTTTTAATCCCACCCAGCATTTTATATCACATCTTTTACAAGCATCTAAAGGATTAAAAGATGTTAATGGTTTTTCTCTTGTATTTTTTATTTGAAAGTCTGTTGTTATATTTTTATCTTTATCTGTATACAATTTAAGATAAACAAAACGACTTCCATCCTCCTTATACTTAACAATATCTAAATCATCTATGTTTACTGACTTCTTTTTATTTTTTTTTAATTGCCCACTCCTTGTTTTTAGCAATTCTTTTATTTTTTCTGTTATTCTTTTTAACAAATCAGTAAATTCATCTTTTTCTGTAAGATTAATAGATAAAGTGTATGATTCTATTTCACCAGTTGTTTTATCTTTATTTGTTAATATCCCACTAGAGGAAACCAAAGGAGTTCTTATGATTAAATCTCTTACATACCCTACCCCATATTCATATTTTATTGGTATGCTTTGATAGGGCACAGGTTCTGTAGCAACGTAAATATCACCTAAAGATATTTTTGATAAATTAACGTTATCTTGCTTTACGATTGGCATTTTTTAATAATGTTTTATTTTACTTAAATTAAATATTTAACCTTTTTTACTAGGTTAAATATTTTTACAGGTCCAACTCTACCAATATTGACAAATATGCGTTTTTTGCATTAGGGTTATCAGACCTTGTTATAAAGTTAATAACATCACATTGGTTTACTTCTAAAGGTTGTGGAAAAACAGCACAACTACATTTTTCTTTAGCATTTTTTATTACAGAGTAGTCAATCTGTTCAACTCCATTTATGACAATATTAACTTTCACCTCTTCCTTCAAAACCCTATTACCTCTAGAAACCACCATTAAGGACCCTCTTATAATTCTACCAGGGGCAGCCATACTATAACCTCCTATCCCATGATCTTTTCCTGAGCTTCCATTACCAAAAGAAAACTCATATTCACCATTTGCCAATGCCCCTTGTTCCTCAGCATGAATGCTTATAATGGGTTTAGGACCTATGAGAGAAGGAAGTGATACTTTTTTATCCACGTAGGATTTTGTTGCTAAATCTCTTTCTTCTAAAGGTGTCCCAGCATTTTTTATAGAAAAACCTTGTAAATCTATATTAGATATTGCTTTAAAGCTTCCATCTGGATTTTTAACAATAGCCCCGCCATTATCAACATAATTTTGAACAAACGCATCTACATAATACTTATTTACTGCTTGATTATCTTCTCTAGGCGTTCCAAGGTTAGAAATTCTTCGTCCGCCCATAGATACATCACCACTTGCTAAATAACCCCCAGGTCCACGAACAAAAGCCCTATTAGCACCATCCACATAATTTTTTGTAGCAACATCTTGTGGTTCAGCAGGGTCTATTACATCAGTTAAAGTATATCCCCGCATATTTATATCACTAACAGCAGAAAAAGAACCATCTTGTTGTTGAACTATAGCTCTACCACTACTATCAACATAATTTTTAGTTGCAACTTCACTAGAGTATATTGGTTCTTTAACATTTTTAATAGTATTAAAATTCATATTTAAATATCCCTGCACATTATATCCCCCATTTTCATCTATCAATCCTTTAGCACTATCAACATAGTTTTTTGTGGCAACATCCTGTGGATTTACTGGATTACTAACCCTAGTTAATGTGTTACCATTCATATTTAAAGAACCGGTAACAGCAGTTGTTCCATCTTTACGTAAAAAATTATTACTAATATAAGCTAACGAAACACCATCACCAGTTGTTTTTACTTCATCCATTCTACCAAATTTATCTACAGGCATCGTTTTATATTGCTAAAAAAGATTATTTAAAACATTTTGAAATTTGTTACCTAAACATAACTCTTTAAGAACATACAAACATAAATGGCCACAAAATACTTCCCCAGCTTGTTGTAATTGGTCAGTATTGTAATGTATTGGACTTTTTAAATAGTTAATTATTTCAAGAGGTGGTTGAATACCATAACTATCAAAATAGATTTTATTTTTACCATCTTTAAACCATGCTACCCAATGTGTACCAGGCCCACCTATGTCATCAAGATTTAATATTCCACATTCTTTATTCCTTACTTTTTTTTGGTAAAGCATCACGTAAAAATATTCCTCTAAAATTTTTTAATTTTAATTTTTTTGAAGCATCCTCTAGTTCAAAATTACTTAAAGGTTTATTTTTTAAAGTTATATTATGAATTGAAATATCATGCATTTTTTATATTTAAATATTTTCAATAGCACTATTATCAATCCATGAATTAAACTCATCTGAATAACCTTTCCACTTTACGAGAGATTTCTTTTTTCCTTTTTTAATAACCTTTTCTATCCTATACACCTCTTGTCTTGTTTTTTGTAGTTCAGGTTCATAAAAGCTGCCTTTTATTTCTTCTCCGTTTAAATCTTCTATTTTATATGTTATAGGTGATGTGTGTTTTACTTCAGAAACTGTAAAAATCTCTTCAGTCCATCTTGTGGTATAACCTTTTTCAAAAGTCTTTTTCTTTTTACTTATTCTAACTTTGTCTCCAACAGAAAATTTAGGTTTAACATCCTCTCTTACTTGATTATAATCAGGATATAATGTTATCCAAACTTTATTCTCATTCTTTTTCTTACTTGCTTCAACCGGCGTCATCTTGATAGAAGAATGCTTTGTGTTATTGTATTCCTTAAGAAGATTTTGGTAACACATCAATATAAACATTTGTTGAGTGAGCAGAGAAATACTTCCACATTTTTTCTTTCATTGTTCTAATCCATCTTTCAACAACGCTTGATTTTTCCTCGTTTTCAGTGGAATATAATTCAACCAAGTCTTTAACATCTTTGTTATAAAACTCTTTACCTTTATCCACCCATATTTTCTCAGGTTTTCTTTCCTTAAAAATACTCTTCAATGCAATAGAAACAGATTTTAACTGTTTTATCTGTTAAGGGGATCAGCCACCCATATTTTGAAAAGATGTCTATGACAGCAAGAAGAAATTTTACACCATGATTAAGTTTAGAAAATGCTTGCATATCTACTAAATCTGCAGCCCATATTCTATCGATACCATTTACTCTAACTCTTCTTTTCTTAAATTTTCTTTTTACAGGTTTATGTATTTCTTCTGCTAATATTATGTTTTGGCCATTTTTTTTTTAATTCCCATACCAAATCTTTTCTTTGTTCCTATTAATGAAGAAACTAATCCTCTTTCCATTCTTTCCTTAATTGATGGATTATAGATACCCTTTAGCTCTTTAAGCATATTTTTATCACAAACATCATTTCTTGTTTTTGTATCATCATGTTTAAGATAACATAAATCATGATGATATGCTGCTTTATCAACACGATTTACAGGCTTTGACCATTCTTTTGGAGTTAAATCAGGATTTAATCTTTTCTTTAACTTAGTACCAGGACCAGTAAAATTATGGCCAGGTAAGTGCATTTCAACAGGTAAGTTATTGATAACCTTATTTAACAATGAACCACCTTCTTGTTTAATAAATTGTGTTTTAACGGTACCACATTCAACACACTTACCCCGTTTCATATTTCTTCCATTTTTACTTACCACACATTCAAAATCAGTTGTTTCGGTCTTCTTTTTGCACTTAACGCAATACATTTTTTTATATTAAATTAAATTTTTTAATTTAAAATATGGACATCGCTAATCTATCATGGAATGAAAACTTAAGAAAAAGACACAATCACTCCTTTTTACCAAAAAGTATTAGAGGGTTAATAGTAGGTAAATCAGGATGTGGTAAAACAACACTTTTACTTAACTTTTTGTTAAGACCTGGTTGGTTGGACTATGATAACTTGTGTGTTTTTGGTAAAAGTTTGTTTCAGCCAGAATACCTTATACTTAAAAAAGCCTTTGAAGAAAAAATACCAAAAGAATACATACTAAAATTGTTTTCACTTAAAGATGAAGCTCAAAATCATGACGTATCACCTGTATTATTAGTTGAAGAGTGTAGTAAATCAATTAAAGAAAAATCTGATATTAATTGTGAATTTTTTGAAAATGCTTGTGATGTACCTGACCCAAGAAATTTACATGGACAAAACAAAAAATTAATGATTTTTGATGATTTACTTTTAGAAAGACAAAACAAATGCGAAAATTATTATGTTTGTGGTAGACATAGTAACGCAGATTGTTTTTATCTATCACAAAGTTATTTTAGGTTACCACGTCAAACTATAAGAGAAAATGCTAATTTTATTTGTTTGTTTAGACAAGACTTAAAAAATCTTAATCATATTTATAGTGACCATGTAGGGGATGATATGAAAAAAGCTGAGTTTGTTAATTTTTGTAAAAAGTGTTGGGAAAAACCTCATGGTTTTGTTGTTTTAGACTTAACAAACAATAAAAACAATGGAAAATATAGAAATGGTCTTGATGAATTTTACATACCACAAAATTAAAAAAAAATTTTTAAAAACTAAAAAATATATCTTTATAAAAAAAGATATATATTTAAAAATGGAAGTAGAATTACTTGAAAAAATAGTAAAAAACACTGACCATAAAACATCATTTCAAATTATCGTAAGCAACAACACAACAAGTTTTAACACAAGATTTAACCCCCCACTTAAATTAGAAAAGGATAAAGAATATGAAATAGCGTTAGTAAATCTTGAAACATACTATTCATTTCCAAATATTGATAAAAGCAATAGCATTTTTGTTTATTCACCAGACAATGGTGCTTCATGGATAAAAATAAAAATACCAGAAGGAAGTTATGATTTAGTTGATATTAATGATTTTATTCAACAAGAAATGAGGAAAAAAAGGCCATTATGACGCTGTAAATGAAGAATATTTTATTAATATTTCTGCAAACACTAATACTTTAAAGTCTGTTCTTACTCTTGAAAATGGTTATCAAGTGGATTTTAATCAACAAAATTCTATTGCAAAAGTTTTAGGATTTACCAGAGCAAAATATGAACAAGGTTTTCATGAATCGGAAAATGTTGTAAATATTCTTAGTATTAATAGTTTGTTAGTTAATATTGATCTAATTTCAGGAAGTTATGTTAATGGTACACAAAGAAATACAATTTATAGTTTTTTTCCAAATGTGTCACCAGGGTATAAAATAATAGAAAATCCAGTAAATTTAGTTTATCTCCCATTAACATTAAATGAAATTGATAACCTTAATGTTTCAATTACTGACCAAAATGGAACATTACTAAATCTTAGAGGTGAGAATTTAACAATTAGATTTCATATTCGAGAGGCAAGATAAATATATTAATACATTATTTGTATTAATATAAAATGGCAGATTACATTAACGCAAAAGTAAATGTTTCAGAAGGACAAAAAACAAAAATTAGGCGTGCCATTAAAGCAGAAAGACCAATAAACATTCGTTTAGGTCATGGTGATTTGCGTGGAAATGATTTAATAGCATTAACAAAATCACAAGTAAAGAAACTTACAAAAGCTAGTGAAAAAGGAAAAGGTGTAACTTTAAGCATGTCAAAAAGACAGCTTAAGCACAACATGAAAATAGAAGGTGGTTTTCTTGGTATGTTGGCTGGCCTTGCATCAGCAGCGTTACCAGCATTAGCAAAGACTGTATTACCAGCATTAGGAGTTGGTGCATTATCAGGGCTTGCCTCTTCAGGTGTACAAAAGGCAATGGGTAATGGTCTTTTCCTTAAAAAGGGAGGACGTGTTTGCAAAGTAGAAACAGATGGAGAAGGTTTATATCTTAGGCCAGCTAAAGGTAAAGGATTAAGTTCAGTTGGTGATGGCTTGTTCTTAAAACAAGGAGGTAAATTTTATGATGGAAAAGGACTTATTTTAGGTCCAGATAGTCCATTTTCTAAAATTCCTTTAATAGGCCCTCTATTAGGCGCTATTTTATAAATAAAAAATATGAATGTTTACAAATTTGGAGTGAAGCCAAAAATAACACAACCAAAAACTATTTTTTGGAAGCCAGCAGAAATGACATATATGCCTAAAAAAATAAATAGTGTTACCTGGGATATTTTTGTTCAAAAAGAAATAATGATAAGACCAGGTGAAACAAAAACAATTGCGTTAGGCTTTGGTTTCTTAATGAGTAGGGGCGTCGTTTTAATTTCTTTATCAGAAGAATTAAAACTGAAAGAGATAAGCTTAACAAATAAAGTAATATTAGAAGAAATTGATGATATTGTAACAACAATATCAAACAATTCGAACAAATCAATTAAAATTGATAAAAATACTTTTTTTGTGCCGTCTTTACTACTCTATTTAAAAAATAACTTGTAATTAATAAAATGGAACTCAAAGAGAAAATATACCCAAGTTTACCAGAAACACGGAATACACCAAGTGCTCCAGATATTAATGTAGGAGATAATGGGCAAAATTTTAGACTAAAGAAGGTATCTGATATTCAAGATTTTTTGGAAAAAGAAGTAAAAGAAAGAGAAGGACTTAATAAAAAATATTTAAAGATTAGTAAAACAGTTGATAACGTTGAATCAGGTTTAACAGTATTTACTCTAGCGTCAGGAGCTGGTGGAATAGCCCTATTAAGTACCGTTGTGGCAATACCAATAACGGTGGCCTTAGAAGCAACAGCATTAGTTTCTGGATTGGGTGCTTTGGTTAGTAAATTTGTTGTAAGAAGAACAAGAACAAAATCTGAAAAACATCTTCAAATTAAAATGCTTGCTGATTCAAAGTTAAACACTCTCAGCACACACATATCAAAGGCAATTAGTGATAATGAAATTGACCATTCTGAATTTACCTTAATTGTTCAAGAATTGGAAAAATATAAAAAAAATGAAGGAAGACATAAAGAATAAGTCAAATAAAAAAAGCAAATTAGAGGAAAAGGAGAGCTTAATAGAGAGGGGGAAACAGGAAGCACGGGAGGAGTTTCGGAGATTGGTGGAAAAAAGACAGGGAGGATCCCAGCCATACTAAAGATTAAGCCACCTAAGTTTAAATGTTCTTGTGCATGTGAGATAGATAATACCTAATTAAAAAAAAAAATTTAATTAAAAAAAAATATGTCATTTTTAAAGATAAAAGACCCTTTAAAAAGAGAACAAACAGTAAAAGAATATCTTGCAACAAAGAAAAGAATACGTGATAATCTACTTACAGAGAAAACAGGTGATATTGAATTACAAACAGACCTTTCAAAGTTTTTTAAACCTATTACAGAAACACAAAAAGCTGCAACAAAAGAGATTACAAAAGGGCTTAAACCTATTAAAGAGGGGATTGATTTGCTACCTAAAGAGTTTCCTCAACCAGCACTACCAATTCTTAAAGAGGAAGATGAAGAGGAACAAGTGGGATATTCTTTATTAGATGAAAAATATAGAGATTTAAAAGAAGAATATGAAGATAATATTGATAAAACATTTGGCATTAAAAAAAAGGTATTAATTATAAAATAGGTGATAAATTGGTTGATTACGATGGTGAATATATTTGGGTTGGTGCGGAAAGATATCCGCCAACGGATGGATTATGGGAACTTATTATGGCAAAAAATCCAAGTAAAAAATATAACTTTACTAATGAAGATCTTAAAAATTATGAAAAAATATTAATAAATTCAAATGTTATTTTTCATGATAATGACCCCAATCGCCGGCCCAAAAGCAGTAGTGGAATCAAATACAATACTTTTATTAAACCTATTTATAGTGATATCAAAGAAAGAAGAAAAAGGTATAGTCAGGCTACCGGAGAAGGAATTACCATTATTCCATCTGACCCTAATGCACTATTAGAAAGACTTAACCTTTTAATGGCAAGTAAAAAAGCTGGTAATACAGGTGTAAGAAATGAGTTGGTAAGTATTTGTGATGAATTAAAAAGGCAGCATGTATTAAATACAAAAACTTATAAAAAATTAATGTCAATACTATAAAATGATACCATCACAAAAGAGAGGATTTAAAAGAAGTTATGCTTATGGTGTATTTGATACCATAACTAATTTTCTTACAAGGCTTTTTACTAGCAGTGCAGCTAAACAAATTGCATCTTCAGCAGTTGATGTTGGTAAAAGTGTGGCAAAGGAAGGAGCAAAAAAAGCATTAGAAATAGGTAAAACAGCTGCGGTTGATGCAGGTAAGAAGTTGGTTCAAAAGGCTTTAACCCCAAATTAAAAAAAGATTTTAGAAAAATACACACGGCCAACTACAACAACTCAACCTACAATGCAAAGTATTGACACTTTAATAGATGGTAGTGCCATTGCTATTCAAGATTTAGTTAAGAAAATAACTAAAAAGGGTTCCGGAGTAAAAATAACTTAAGTTGAGACACAATTATAATTTGATTTAAAAATTATAATTGCATATAATAAAAATGGATATTTTAAACATCAAAGAACAAATTTTACACAATGACGTTATTGATGAATATGAATATCATGAGTATCTTCCTATTACAGGAACTAACCTAAACAGCCCAGGAGGAAATATTAGGATTGATTTAGAAACCCAAGATATTTTTTTATCATCCTTCTGAATCATATTTAGAAATTATAGGTAAATTAGAAAAAACAGACGGAACCGTTTATAACTCAGCCGCTGACCAAGATTGGGTAACCTTAACAAATAATGGGTTGATGTATTTGTTTAAAAATATTAGATATCAACTTAGCGGACAAGAGATAGAAAGCATTAATTACCCTGGCCAAACCACCACAATGCTAGGACTGCTAAAATACCCTGATGACTTTTCTAAATCACAGGGGTTAAATCAATTGTGGTATAAAGATACCAGTGCAAATGCTAATGTAAATAATAATGTAGGTTTTAAAGTTAGAAGAGATTATATTTTAGGTACGGGTGACGCAAATATAGCTGATAATGATAAAGGATCATTTAGTTTTAGGATACCATTAAAACATATATTTGGTTTTTGTGAAGATTACAACAAAATTTTATATGGTATGAAACAAACACTAGCCTTAACAAGAAACGATGATAATGATGCAATTTATAGACCAGCAAGGATTGCTGGACCACCAGTATTAAATGACCCTGGTAGAGTTAGGTTACAAAAAATATCTTGGTTTATGCCCCATGTGGTTCCTGAAGATGGTAATAAGCTAGAACTTTATAAATTAATTGAGAAGAAAGAAAAATTACAAGTTGGGTATAGAAAGATACAATGCGACACCATTACTGTAGCACAATCAACTAGTTTTACTTGGAGACTATCTTCTACGGCATCTCCTGAAGTACCACGTTTCTTAATTATTGGTTTTCAAACTGGTAAAAGTGGTAGCCAAGAACAAAACCCAGCTATATTTAACAGCTTAAATGTCAAAAATATTTATGTAACGTTAGGCCCAAAAAAATATCCTACTTATGACCATGATATATTTTTTAATCAAAATAATTTTAGTAGAATATATAGTGAAGCTGCTTCATTTAGAAAAAAGTTTTTTAACATGGATGAATTAGTGTCAAATCCTAATATTACTCCTTCAGATTTTAAAACCCTTTATCCTTTGTTTGTGTTTGATGTATCAAAGCAAAGTGAAAAGTTAAAGTATAGTGTAACTGATATCCACGTTAAAGCAACATTTATAGAAAATGCACCTGCAAATACTGTAGCATATGCTGTTTTACTTAGTGATAGGAAAATTTACTTCCAAAGTGATGGAAATAAAATGAGCGTAGTGTATTAAGTAATTTTTATATTTAAAAAATGCTAAAGATTGAAGATATGAAAAAAATATTAAAAGAAAATGAAATTAAATTTTTTTCTTATTGGAACAAGAAAAAGTTTATTGATGTTTTAAAGGAACATGGACTTTATCCAGAAGAAAATAAAAAAAATTTTAAAAAAATTCCTAATTATGATAGGCTAAAAGATATTTCAAAAAATCCAAGGAGAGTTACTTTAAAGGATGTTAAAACAGAAGAAGTTCATGAATTTCCATCTATTTTCAAAGCAGGAAAGTTTTTAGAACGTTGCCCACAAACAACTGAAAACTGGAATGGAAGAGTATGGAAAGATAAATATAGGATTGACATTCACTAATTTTATTATTTAAGAAAATAATAAAAATTTTTTGACTTAAGTTTATTAATTTTATATTAAAAATATAACAATGAATTCTTTTTCACGAAGATTTATTAATAGAATAACAGATGCTAGTCAAAGGATTGCATCTAATTTATATAGTGGTGCACAAAGGGTTGCCGCAGCAGTAATTCCTCAAAGTGTGCGGAGAAGAGTAACAAATTTTACTAATTGGCTAACTGGTAATGTTGCAGAAGAGCAAATTCCACAAGTTTTAAATCAAGTTATTAGAAATGTAGAAGAGCACTTACCAAGGAGACCTGAAGTTATTAATGTAACAGAAAGTCGTTCTTCATTACGAGATTGGGCAAGACAATACAAAATACAGGGGTTTCACGTTGATTCTCCTGAGGAGTTTTTAGAGCTAACAATGCAGCCTATGACAAATATTTTAAGAAATAAACGTGGAATTAAAGTAAAAATGGTTCTTAAATGTTTAATGTATAGATTTGATGATATTGAGCATCCGGTACCAGCTCAGTTTTCTTCTGATGTAAATTTAATTAATTTAAGAGGAACCGATGTAGATGAATTATATGATGTGATGGCTGAAAGAATTTTAGAAAATTATCGTGCCTTTTTAAGAAGGGGTAGCGGATGGACATTTTACAGTGTAGTACATTTAAAGCTGCATACAGTCATTTTTGATCCTTTAAGAGCTACATCCTTTATACCTCTTCCAAAATGGATTGCTGATAAAAAAGCATGTATTAATATGAAAAATAATGACAACCAATGTTTTAAGTGGTCTATCTTAAGAGGATTAAATCCAATTAAAAAAAATTCAGAAAATTTTTTTTCTGATTTAAGACTAAATCAAAATAGCTTAAATATGAATGGAATAGAATATCCTGTTTCATTACATGATATTAATAAATTTGAAAAACAAAATCCAGAAATTAGTGTTAATGTTTATAGCTATGAAAAAAAAAATTTTATCCACTAAGAATTACTAATAAAGAAAAAAATAAACATATAGATTTACTTTACTTAACAAATGAAGAAAATAGTCACTATGTTTTAATAAAAAATTTTAGCCGCTTAATGTCTAGCCAAATATCAAAACATCATGGTAAAAAGTATTTTTGTAAAAGATGTATAAATGCATTTAGAAGGGAGGATCTTTTAGAAAATCATAAAAAATATTGTGCTAAGCATGAGCCTGTTAATTTAATTATGCCTAAAAAAGATAGTATATTACAATTTATACATCATAATAGAAAAATTAAGGTTCCAGTTGTTGTGTTTGCTGATTTTGAAAGTATATTAGAACCTATAAAAGAACAACAAACAACTGAAAAAAATACTACAAAAACTCAAAAGCATATCCCCTGTAGTTTTTACTATGTTATAAAATGTTTTGATGATGAGGTGTTTCAACCAATAGAAAGAAAATATACTGGAGAAAATGCTGAAAAAGTTTTTGTAGATATGATAACTAAGGATATAATAGAAATTTATCAAAAATATTATCAAAAACCAGCACCACTTAAGATAACTGAAGAGGAAGAAAAAAAATATAAAAGACAAACGTGTTGTTGGATTTGTGATGAAAAATTTACTCGTAAAAATTATAGAGTAAGAGACCATTGTCATTTTACAGGTAAGTATCGTGGTGCAGCTCATACTGAATGTAATCTTAAAGCAAAAATTCCTAACTTTACACCTGTTTATTTTCATAATTTAAGTGGTTATGATAGTCTTTTTTTTATAAAAAATCTTGGTAAAACTGAAGGAAACATTGATTGTATCCCTAACAACGAGGAAAAATACATTAGTTTTAGTAAATATGTTAACATATATAATAAAATTAGGTTTTTAGATAGTTTTAAGTTCATGAGTTCAAGTTTGGATAGTCTTTCAAAAAATTTAAATGAAGAACAGTTAAATATTTTATTAAAATTTTATCCTAAAAAATATTTACCTTTACTAAGAAGAAAAGGAGTTTTTCCTTATGAGTATTTAGATTCTTTTGAAAGGCTAAAAGAAACCTGCTTACCACCTAAAGAAAAATTTTATTCAAGTTTAAACAAAGAACATATCAGCGATGAAGATTATGAACATGCAAAAAATGTTTGGAAAACTTTTAACATGAAAACATTAAAAGATTATTTAGAACTTTACAACAAAATAGACGTTTTGCTTTTAGCAGATGTATTTGAAAACTTTAGAGATGTTTGCTTTAAGCATTATGAATTAGATCCTGCATGGTATTATACTATTCCAGGGTTGGCGTTAGATGCTATGCTTAAAAAATCAGAAGTAAAACTTGAACTTTTAACAGACCCTGATATGCTTTTAATGGTTGAAAAGGGTATCAGAGGTGATATATCTATGTGCAGTAAAAGGTATTCTAAGGCTAACAACAAATATATGGGTAAAAATTATGATGAAAATAAACCTTCAATATATCTAATTATATAGATGCAAACAGTCTTTATCCTTGGGCTATGAGCCAATTATTGCCTACTTATGGTTTTGAATGGATGGATGAAAAAGAATTAGAAGAATGGAACCGGATACCTTGTTTTTTAGAGGTTGATTTAGAGTATCCTAAAGAGTTACATGATTTACATAATGATTTTCCACTGGCACCTGAAAAATTAAAAATAGAAAAAGTAGAAAAATTGATGCCAAATTTAAATGATAAAGAAAATTATGTTATACATCATGAAGTTTTAAAAACATACTTAGAACTAGGTTTAAAAATTAAAAAAATACATCGTGGAATTAAGTTTAATGAAACTGATGATATTAAAAAATATATTGATTTAAATATTAAGTTAAGAAAAGATGCAAAAAATGATTTTGAAAAAGATTTTTTTAAGTTAATGATGAATTCTGTTTTTGGTAAGACCATGGAAAACTTAAGAAATAGAGTTGATGTGCAATTGGTTAATGATTCGGTTAGCTATCGTTATAAAAAACTTGTTGCTAAACCAAACTATCATCATACCACAATATTTGATGAAAATTTAGTTGCTGTTCATATGAAAAAAACTAGTATAACATATAACAAACCAGTTTATTTAGGTATGACTATATTAGATATTAGTAAAACTCTTATGTATAAAACTCTTTATAATCATTTTAAAAAAAAGTATGGTGACCATGCTCGGATGTGTTATACTGATACAGATAGTTTTATTCTTGAAATAGAAACTGATGATTTGTATGAAGATATTGCTTGTGATGCTGATACAATGTATGATATGAGTGGTTATCCTAAAGAGCATGATTTGTATAGTGAAAAAAATAAAAAAGTGTTGGGAATGTTTAAAGATGAATTAAATGGTGGTGTTATGGTTGAGTTTGTTGGTTTGGGCGCAAAAACATATGCTTATAAAAAAATGGATATAAAAATAGATGAAAATGGAAAATTGATGTGGGAAGGTAATGCTGAAGATCGAAGATGTAAAGGAGTAAAAAAGACAGTTGTTAAAAATGAACTAAATTTAGAAAATTATAAAAATTGTTTGTTTAAAGAAAAAGACCATTATAGAACTATGGGTGTGTTAAGAAGTCGAGGTCATGAAATATACACTGAAGTAGTAAACAAAAAAGCATTAGGCTATGCTGATGATAAAAGGTGTATATTAGAGGATAAAATAAACACTTTAGCATGGGGGCATCATAAGATAAAAAATATTTAACCTGGTAAAAAGGTTAAATATTTATAATTCTTTAAAATTACTGTTTGTTTTTTTTACATAAGGGGCATTTTGTATCAAATCTTCTTAATATTTTTATATTAAAAAAACATTTATCACAAACGCATAAATGACCACAATCATGAAAACAAAAATTTGGTTCTACTTCCATACATATAACACATTTTTCTGATTTAAATATTTTTTCTTCATTAATTTTTTGCAATTCATCTTCACTAAAATTACCACCAATAAAAGAAAAAATTAATTCTAAATTAGAAAAAGGATCAAAATATTTTGATAATTCTTGTAAAAAATTTAAAGTAGAAAAAGAAAAAATTTTATTTGATTCTGTTACTTTTCTAAAAGCAACAAAATTATCCATGTTTTTCATATCATTATTTACCTTTTCATCATCTTTATTAAAACTCATAAAATCATATAAACAAGTAATAACAACATCAAATTCTTCTGTATTTTTTCTTTTTTCTCTACTAAATGAATAATACAAAGCAGCTAATATTCTTTTAAAATTTCTAAACTCACCACATAAACTATTAAATTTAAATGAAACACTTTTTATATCATCAATAAGTGGAACCCAATAAAAATAAACCGCTCTGTCTTTAAAGCACCTATTTAATGTTTTCTTTTCTTTTTTAGTAAGTTTATTTAGCACACTCATCTTACTATTTTCTTTTAAGCTAATTTTATTCATCTTAACCCAATATGATTATAAAAAAAAATTTTAATTTTCAATTTTTATTTTTTAGCAAACTGTTGTAATACTTTGATTATTTTCTTAATTTTAGTTTTTTCTTTCTTTATTAATTTTTTTTCTTTGTTTGGATCCATCATACTTTTATTTTTTTTTTAATTTTTTTAAATTTTTATCTTAAGTGACACACTATCATAAATAAATGCTTGCAGTTACGTTGGGGGGTAAAAATTTTTTAATTATTTATTTTTTAATTTTTTTAATTTTTATCTTAAGTGGCACACTATCATAAATAAAGGCTTGAGGTTGTGTTGGGGGGATTTTTTTAAATGGGGGGGTGAGATGTAAAAATTGAATTTAAAGTAGAATTATTAATTAAGAAGTTTTTCATTTTATGATTTTGATGAGGAAGAAGAGGGAGATGTGATAAGGGGGTGAATGAGATAAGGAAGATGTGTGTTAATTTTATGAGCAGCATAATGTTACATAAAATTTATAAGGGGAAAAAAATATAGCTAGAGCATTTTTAAAGGCTTATGAGGCAAAGGGTCAAAACTCCCGTATATCTACCTACTAATGATGAAAGAGGCTTTAAACACCAAACAAACAAGCTAAACAAAATGGCACTTGACCCCGATGCATTCCTCTCTCACTGCTGATCGTTGTTTTGACGATGGTTATGTGGGAAAGCAGTGGCTTGGAAAGAATATTGTCCGAAACACAGGTAAACGAAATCCAAGGAAAGAATGGGCTGGAGCACTTGCAAACGAGATGTAATTTAAATAATGTTGAAAGCGGCGTTAAACCTCAAACAAACAGGCTCAAATAACGGTGCCTGACTTTCAAGTCTAGAAAGACATAAAACAATATTTAAGCCATGCTCTGTGAAAATGGGGCTTAATGCATCTGCGAAAAGTATCGACCAAGGTCAGCCTGCGCAGTCTGTGCAGGCTGACCTGGGCCGAAACTTTTCGCTATTGGTCAATTTTCTGTATGTCTATGGACCAGGTTACCTCATGATTAAATCGATTATTTAAAAAAAACGTGGCTTTTATGGATCCATAATTATGTGATGACTTGCTTGGAATAGTGCATTACGGAGATGCATTAAGCCCCCTTTTGCCAGAGCATGGCTCATTTGCATTGACCACCATTCCTCTTTTTATTTTGTACTATATATTTTAGTATCACCATCCCCTGAGTGTTGTCACAAGAAGCATCGGCTCACCGGATAAAACTCCTACACCATGTCCGGTAAAGGTTCCCTATCCAAAACACCAACCATCTAGTCTCTATAACACTTTTCTGTATGTTGTGTAGTTAAGCAACAAAACTGGATGGCTATCTCGCTTTTGATGTATTTCATTTGTAATTACTTTCTTCTTAAAACATCCAGTTACTTTATTCCGAGACCTCGAACACTTCCACAGCGTCCAATGTTTTAGTATGCGGGACAGTAGATAAACCAGTCAGTCAGTAAGTTGTTCGGTCGGTCAGTGGTTCGTTCGTTTGGTCGGTCGAGTAGGTTAGTCGGTCAGTCAGTTAATCAGTCAGCCAGCAAGCCGGCCAATCAGTCAGCTAGCTAGCTAGCTATCCAACAAGGCAGCCAGCCAGCCAGCCAGCCAGACAGTCCGTCAGTCGGTCAGTCATGGCGTCAGTCCGTCAGCCAATCAGTCTGAATGTCTGTCTGACGAGTTTGAAAACTGTAAATCGGACGACTTATGCAACTCTTTACTGACAACAAACTTTTAAACTTATCCATATTTAAAGCCTTCATGTACAGACTACAAACAGAGCCTAGCACAAAAGATGGGGGTCTGAAAAGACAGAAAACGTTGTGGCAAAAGAAGAAAATGCTGGTTACCTGCATTTTCCTCTTTTCCCACAACGTTTTCAAAAGCCACATTTCTCAGGCTGGATTAAAAAAAAAGAAAAAAAATGGCGATTGTTTTTCAAATGGTTTAGTTTGAAAAATATATATATATATTTGAAAAAAGTGTACCTGTAATATGCTATTCCTCGGTTCAGTTCTCACTATACATTGTCATAAAACGGCCCATTAGCATCAGAATTCAGACTATTAAATTAATCGAAGTCATCAGCTACGCTTGAAATTTGCAAACGTTATTTGTTAAAAATTCGTTAACTGTATCACCGATTGGCAAAATTTACATTTTTTTTAAAAGATTAAAAGTGATAGAACGTCACTTATTCATACAATATTTGATAAAAATTGCAGTATTCAATTTGCAAATAGAATTAGTTTTAACAGGTCTGCAAAAATTAAGGAAAGCTTAGATAAAGCTGGATTTTCATATATTTGGACAAGAAATACAGTAGAAAATGTTAATTTTGTATTTAAAGAATATTCAAAGAAGACTTCGTAATAATCTTATACAAGAATGGCGAAATGCTATTAGCAATTGTCTTAAACTAGAACATTACTGTAATTTCAAAATGACCCCTGAATTTGGAAATTATTTATCATATATACTGAGGGATGAAACACTATGAAAAACGCTGACACGCTTTAGACTTGCCTCGCATAAGCTTGCTATAGAAACCGGAGGAGTCCAAATTATTGACAGAAAGAATCGACTTTGTAGACTATTCAGTGACAATAGAATAGAATCAGAATATCACTTTTTATGTCTTTGTCCCAAATATTGCGAATTGAGATCAAAATACTTACATAATCATTGGTTTACGATTGCTATATTTAGTAGAATAATGTCATCTACAAAAAGAAAAGTTAAATTAAATACTGCAAAAATTATCAAAAGGTCATTAGATTTAAGAACAACTTCCATAATAACATTTGATATTATTGATACTCTTATAAGTTGTGATTAATCAACGTTTTCTGATTTTTTCTAGATTGTGTTCATGTTTAAGTTATATTTTACGTCGTCATTTTTGTAAATGGTCCATGGCAAAATCATATTTGCCGAATACCAAAATAGAATTATTTGAATTCGAGTTGAATTTAATCACAGTCCATCTTGCATTAAATGACCACGATAGGGACAATGCAAAAATGGTCGCTTTATAAATGGTCTCTAAATAAAACAGTGCTATTTTCCGAACGGGTGTTAAACAGGTTGCAAATTACATTTTTCAAATAATTATTCTTTATACATATTCTATACTAGAACAATTTCATGACGTTTTTTGGCAACTGTCAAAGAAAACGCTTTATCGGTTGATTTTCTAGCAACTTGTAATCGCCGAGAAATCTTATCATAACAAACCTTTAAAACATCAAAGTGCTGTCAGTACTGTAATCGGTCGACACTGAAAAACCTACCAAGTTTTGAAAGTATCCATCACATTGTATTAACTATGTTTAGAAAAAAAAAAAGGTTTGTGTTTGTTTCTGGTCTTTGTGCCATAATGGTGACATATATTGAGTAAGAAATTCATTCATGTTCGTGCAAAGCACTAATTTGGAAAAGAGTTAAATTTCGAAGTGCTATTGACGATGTGTTTCTGACAAATTGGTGAGATACTGGAATGATTGAAACTGCCATACATTTCTTTTAGGCATCGAAAATAGAATGGAAAGAAGCTTGGAAAATTAACCCTTAGACTGCTAGGCGCGAGTAAAAAAAAAAAAAAAAAAAAAGAAAAAACCATTGTGCGGACATCGTAGATCAAGATCAGACTGCACAGAACGTGCCGTCTGATATTCGATCTAAATTGTCCGATAACGGAACATTTTTCAAAAAAAAAAAAAAAAAAAAGAGTAAAATTTGGGTTTCTACTATCCGCTTATAGGTTTCATTTATTTAGCAGCTTAAGGGTTAAAACGCAATTTAGATAAACAACATACATTATCAAGCGTTTAGTATCACTCAAAAAATTAATACACTTGATACTGATCTACTAACCTTTAATCTAAAACCTAAACAGACTTAAAATTAAGTAACTGTAGTAAAGGTAAAATAAGCTAAACCTCGCACCCTAAAACTTCTTTTCTATCAGCCTGTGGTCCTTTCCGCTCAATCTTTTCCATACATTTAAAGAAAAATATTCACGTTTATTTAAACTGTTTCGATGGCAAATGGCCAAAGGCTAGTCTCAAAGACGGGGTTATGGGTTAGGAAATGGTCTGAAATAAATTCACACTTGTAGGTTAAAAGAATGTAATTACCAAAATAGCCACTCATCCCTGCGAAGGCTAAATTAACCAAATGTGTCTTTTCAAGACATGAAAAACTATTATTTTTGCCATATATTTCCAAAAATAGCAGATAGTGCGGAACCAAGATTAGACTGTAAGTCCTGTAAAGATTTGTATTGGCGGAAAAACAGTCTTTGATTGTGAATAGCGTAATCTGACATTCAAGCCCTGTATTTGAACAGTTCTAGTAGACCTTTGCACCGTCGCGTACTGAACCTGTGCGAATTATGACGAGCGCGTGGGTGAACATCGGACAACGAGGTCCTGGCGAGAGAAAATCTGTTATCTTGAAATAATCACTGTTTACAATGACGTAGCGAACCCATAGGCAATTTATCGTTGCAATTTGAAAGCCTGAAGTATCTGTATATAATTTGTATGTAAAATTAGTTAATCTGCCTTAATCTGATAAGGCGAAATTATTAAATTGATAGAATAGTTTCGATGAACGTTGAGTGTTGTCGTCCGTGGGCAGTATTGGTATTCTGCTACAGACGGGTTTTGAAAACAATGCTGGAAAAGGGAAACATGGCCAGCTACGATCACGTTCTCCTTTTTCCGCAAGATTGTGTGTAGTACACATTACGCTGTGCTACTTATTAAAATAACCTTTACAATACCTATCCTTGAATTGCTAAGGTAAACCCCGGTGATTTTCACGTGCATTGAGCCAATATCACATGGACAATGAAGATACGGGATTGAAGTGTATACGTGAAGTATACTTAAAGTGACGAACCCAAATAGATCAAACTAAAAAAAAACAAACTTTTGTGCATGTCAGTTAGGTGATGTGACGGGTATTGATTGTATTTATCACATACCATATTTTTCTCTCGTTTACTGGTATGTGAAAACTTTGGTTTGCTCATACATGGAGCTGTCACTGGCCAAACCTTTTCTTCGTGTAAGGTTTACGTGAAACATTTGAGTAACATTATCGATTTCAGTGACTTTACGCTAGATAGCTTAGGATGTTAGTTAAAATAGGTAAAAATGAGACATTGTTTCTTCTAAGGTCATTCAACAAAAAATGGGTGATACATGATTGCAAAACATCAGGGAGAATCTGGACCAATTGTTTGACGATGCTAGAGACCTGTACAAACATGGGTCCTGGAAACAGCTTCGCGACAGAATATCTGGAAAACTTGGGAAATTGATCATTGTTCAAAATAAAGAGAACGAAGATAAAGTAAGCTTCTGTGGAATCTCATTTGCTCCTCGCAATTGGCTGAGATTTTAAAGGCAAGCATTGTATTTACCAGCTTATCCATTTCTCTGCCTTGTCTGTTTAAAGCCCATTTGACCGAAGGGTTCGACAATCTGAAGTCTTACTAACTTGTTTTGATAATTCAAGCCATTGTTTGAAAACTACAAATCTATACACATTCATTGTTCGACTGTTTTTGGATGCCGTTTTGTAATGCTTGTGGTTATAAACACTGAGGAAAAAGGAACAGTTTCTCATTATCAGCGATTACTTAACCCCATTTGATTTCCAACTAGAGTAACAGCTATGTGAATTAGCAAAATATTGATTACGGAAGATATTTAAAAGATGCCAAGTTTTAACAATCTCGTCGTTCCTTAAAGGACGCTTTTTGGTTTTCATGCCGTAAATAAGAATTGTTTGTAAAATACAAATAAGCCACGTTCTCTGAAAATGGGACCTAATGCATCTACAGAAGGATCGACCCAGGTCAGCATGCACAGTCTGCCCAGGCTGACACGGGTCGAAACTGTTTGCTGTGGGTTAATTTTCTGTATGTCAAAGGACCATTGAACTTCATAATTCAGCCGGTTGTTATGAGAATGGATTTTATGGATACAAAATAGTGTGGTGACTTGCCTGATATTATGCATCATGGAGATGCATTTAACCCCTTTTGACAGAGCATGGCTCAAATAAATACGACTGATGAATCAGGAAGTTCAGCTTGGGCCGCGAAAACCTCCTCGGCAGAAAAGAAGGTGTCCTTCGGCAACAAATATCTGCTTTATGTACGGTTTATATACATAATTCCAAAACTCTTGTGCGAATGGGGAGAAAACTCGGACACTTTACATGCTATACTAAAGTTTACGTCAGATAATTAATTACTTTGTCGTTAGTAATTGTTGCTTTTGCATGGCCTATTTTAGTTGGAATGGAGCAGGTTGAGCAACGATAAATTTGCACTTTTACGGTCTATTAGGATTCATAAGACACAAGTTGGATTCTTTAAAAAAGAAGCCAGGAGAAGTCAGCATCAATATTTTCAAATAGTTTATTTGCTTTAAATTTCAATGTATTTCGGTACATGTAAATAAACAAGCAATGCATTATATGATTGCCGCTGCATAGAAACCTCTTACGCATTACATGACTTTCCCGCTTTTTCAAGCCGCGTGATCTTTTCTCGTGGTGTTCATTCTCCTTTCTAACGAAACTCTTTTTTTCCCTGCATAGATTTATTTGTTTATTGAAAAATTACAACTATTGAAGCGGTCACTTTGTACTGAAGATAATGACGGTAATTGAAACTATCCTTTGAATAGAAAAAATGAATAATTGAAACTGGCATTTGAGGTTAAGCAAGAATTGGCTCCCTTAGTTTTAGTTACGTTTTTCGAAAGGATGAATGATGGAACAGAAAATAGTCTTGGTTTTTGTATCGACCGTCGAAAAAAATTTGCAATCAAATGAATACAAAAATATTTCCTTGAAATCCATCACATAAAAACAAAACACGTCTATTTCTAATTTCACTTATTTGAATTCGGTTTGTTTATAAAACCATGAATAACAGACTGTGTATCAGAACATTTTCGCAAAAAAAAGGGGGGGATTTTTATTGCAATTTCTGAGGCAGTCTGCCTTTTGAATTCACCACTGTTGGAGAGTGTGTATCATAACATTTTCGAAAAAAAAAAGTGGATTTTGATTGCAATTTCTGAGGCAGTCTGCCTTTTAAACTCACCACTGTTGGAGAGGTCTGATGACCTCTCCAATTACTCACCAATTTCTTTTTTTCAAAAGGTTTAGGTTTTACTGCGTATCAAACAAAACAATCACCTGTACGTTCAACTGCATTTCAACTGTCTTGTAGGCAGGTAGAAATTGGGTAAATAAATTATTACTTCTCGTCATTTCCGTTTGGGTCGATGAAAATCGACATTAATATTTTGCTTGGCCTTTTTTGCATTTTGCACAAATAGTTTGAGAACGCCCATGTATCGAGTCTGCTACTCACTGTCGTCGTCCAGTGTTCTTGTACAGATCTACTCCTTCGGTATATCACGGGTGATTCGGTGATCGAATCCCTCGGCTGTATCACATAGCTTGATATGCGCCTAAAAGGAACATTTCATCACCGGAAGTACACCGATTTACCGTTACTGAAATTGTAAGGCTCCTCTTAAAAAGGAAAACATGAGTCACATTTTTCTGTCGATATCTTTTAAGAATATTTCAGTCGGCAAACAGTTTGTACATTCAATTTTCAGCGTGGTTCATCTATTCTGTTGGGAGCTTTCATCGACAGATCGATAGATGTGAATAACTTCACCGTGGTTGTTTATGTCGTTGGTAATCGATTTAAAGGGGCTCCGCCGTGTTTAAGATCAAGTGATTTGTAGTTCTACATAGAAACCTCTTTTAAACGGACGAGGTTTGATGTAGGTACGGAATCGGCCGAGTTGTGACGAGTGCAGTTCTACTATGGACTACGGACCGCCGACTGCGGACTTTTAAAGGGAGGTGTCTCAAATGAAACAATGTGATAATAAAGTAAACTGAATTTAAAGAAGAACTAATATAAAACTATTATAAAATGGAAAAATTTAACTGTCATATTTATAGTTTGACCCAGTTTCATTAGGCCGACAGACAAGACCTCCACAGGTCATAACTGTTCTATCTAGAAATGACCTACAGCGTCTCCAAACTGCGCCAGTTGCTTTGTATGACTTTAGACTAGCTTATAAATGTGTGTTTGACTGTCACTGTGTATGAATTCAGGTGTTGATTAACGATTCGACAATTCCACAGCTCCCCCCGTTGTTTTCTACATAGTTGTGCCGTCGTCAAAGCTATGAGATATCAATTTTGATTTAATTCACAAGTCAAGTTCTCCCACGGGGCCAATCTTAGTAAAAGGCGAGCTGTTGTGCGTCATGAATGCACGTGCTCATGAAAACCGCTTTAAATATAGGCATTTTTTGTCGTTATTATCTTCAACATTCAATGTAGTACATGATAGGGGCTGGTAGGAATGAGAGCTACTCGGTAAAGTTGTTTGAAAGACTTATACATGCTTAGTGGTGCTTGACACAGCTCCAACTCTATGAAAAGCAGAAATCTTCTCTTTTTCGGCACATATTCGGTGGTAAAAAAAAACGAATATTAATAAAATCTTCGCTTCATGGTTAAAATCAAACAAATTATACAAACCATGAAAGTTAAGCCGTTTTGATATTGTTATGAGTGGGCTTAATTAGAGCTTTACGTCCTTTTCAACAACTTGTCACTTATATACGACGATAATTAACTACCCGTGGGTTTTTCTTGGACTTTCCACCCAGGATTTGAACTGTCCCTTATCCTGACACTGGCAAGCCAGACATATTGCTGTCTTTTTAATCCTAGTGGCCAGGAAGCGAAGTCATCACTTCTATTTGTAAGCCATTTATTTGGTATGATTAGGCAGGGGTCGAAGAGTTGTTGTTCCATAATGTTTTCGGTAGCCTTCTTCCTGTGGGTCGTTAAAATTCGGGATTTTGTAGTATAGGGTAAAAGATAAACGTTCCGTTAACAAAGGATGGAAAGAAAAGCTCGCAGATTCATGCCCTCTGACGGTAGGGTATGAGACTTATCTTTTGCCATGCAAAGTTTTAGATTTTGTATATACATGTACTTAGGTGAGGGACATAGTCCATTTACTCATGGTCCTCCTGTTCTAGATTTTGCATCTATATTGTCGTAATCGCCCATCTCTGTACAAATGTGTTGAACTATCAGGAGTATAACAGCAAGTTCTACTTCGTCAGGCCAAGTGTGTACCTATTTGTCTGATGAGCAGTACTGATGCCCTTACCTGTCAGAAATTAGGCTGACATGTAGATGAGTCCTTTAAGTTAAGAAGATCTCTCACTTAATTGTTATTATCATTATTATTACAATTATTATTACTACTACATCATGTTCTTACTCCTTTAAAATCACCCTAATTTTCCCATCTCTTTATCTTAGTTTTTCCCATGTATACATTTTTTTCCCATTTCCTTCTCTCATCACCCACAGTATTGTAAAATTTCTACGACAGTATTGTTGTCTAACTTATAAACCTGTGAATATGTGTCACTGACCTTTACCATTAGGGATGTATGTTTAATTGTCTTGCTAATGACAAAAAAAAGTCTCTTCTGTTCTGTTCTTTTCTATTATATAAATAAATTGTTTTGAATTACTGTATTTTTGTTCTTTTGCATAAAGCTCGCTTTTGCATATTAAAATTCGTACAAAAAAGCACCATTTAGAAAAATTCAGCCTATGTCAAATTTGCTACCGCCAAAAGAGCGGAAATATCAAAGATTTATATCTGTTTAATTATTCATTCTCTACAGCTTAAGAATTTATACTTTTCAAAATTTCAACTTTTCCTACAATTCTTTTTCTGTAACATCTTTACATAACCTCCATTTACCACGTTGTTCAGTATTATTGTAAGTGCAACTGACGATGTATTTGTACAAGTCATGATACAAATATTTTTTGTGCTGTTAAACCTTGGGCTAGAAAGCGTGGCTAAATGACCTTTTGCGGTCACTGTAGATCAAGATCAGACTGCACAGAACTCGCATCCGTATTCACCACCCATTCTTAAGAATATTCTTAGTCTTATTCTTCAAGATTTTCTACATTTGAAAGTAACGCAGCTTCTGATTGGCTAAACCAAATGGTTTAGCCAATCAGAAGTTGTGTTACTTTCAAATGTAGAAAATTTTGAAGAATAAGACTTAGAACGTTCTTAAGAATGGTTGGTGAATACGGACCCTGATCTTGGATCTACACTCTCTGATAAGGAGATGTTTTTCTCCAAAAATAACTTTGAAATAGCAACAGTCTGGGTTTTTGCTATCGGGTTGAAAGTTTCACTTTACTTACTTAGCAGGTTAAGGATTGATATACCCCCTCCTCTCGGGTGAATTACTTTTTGTCACGCCTGTCGGCGTTTCAATTGTGGTTATCGTCACAGGAAAAATAGGACACGGATGGATGATTATCCTCATCCAAACGACAAATATTTCGACTGGTCCAGGATGAAAGCATTTGCATGCGACAAATTCAAAGTTGCCAAAATGTTGTAAATTGTCTTAGAAAGGATCGAAAACATTGTGTGGGAAAAAGGACCAGCATTTTATTGTTTACGTACAATCATTTCGAATTAGGGATTAGAAAAAAAAAAGTCGCTTGATCTTTGATCATTTAACCATAAGCGGCAATACACCGCCCCCCCCCCCCTCCCCCCGCTCCACACAAAAAAAAAATCAGTAAACAGGATAAATTTGAAAGCAGACGTTTTAAATTTCTATAATCATACCAAGCTTACGAATATGTTTTACCTCTTAATTTAGTAAGCCAGAAGTTTAAAACCATATACTAAACGACAGAAACCTGGGAGAAAAAAAAAAGGCATGTCCTTTAATCCTTTGCTATTAAGCGCGACTTACCGGCCTTTTGTGGACAGTGTAGATTAAGATCAGACTGCACAGAACGTGCCGTCTGATCTTGGATCTACACTGTCCCATAAGGAGATAGATTTCTCCAAAGAAAAAGTTTGAAATAGCATTATTTGGGTTTTTACTGTTGGCTTGAAAGTTTCATTTAACTATTTAGCAGGATAAGGGTTAAGTGATACATAGCGTATCACGGTATTTTTAGATTTCTAGCCAGAATCAAATACTTTTGGCAAAAATAAACATGTTCGATAACACGTCATATCCACTCGTCACAACTCGGCCGATTCCGTACAGGTCCACATCTAACCTCGTCCGTTTAAAAGAGGATTCCATTTTGTACTATCAATCACATGATCTTAAACATGGCGGCACCCCTGCAAATCGCTTAGCAACGACATGAACAAACACGGTGAAGTTATTCACATCTTTCGATCTGTCGATGAAAGTTCCCAACGGAATTGATAAACCACGCTAAAAAATGAATGTACAAACTATTTGCCGACTGAAATATTCTTAGAAAAATATCGATAGAAAATTGACTCATGTTTTCTTTTTAAAGAGGAGCCTTACAATTTCAATAACGGTAAAAACGGTGTGCCCTCGGCGACGTACGAAATGTACAGTGTAGGTGCATATCAAGGTACGTGATACAGCCGAGAGATTTGATCACTGGATCACCCGAGGTATGAAGAATGACGCTATATCGTATCTCACCTGATGCGATGACGTCACATCTGGGCCCTGTATTCACCAACCATTCTTGGTTTCATTTTTGCTCTTATTCTGGATTCAGAAAGTAATACAACGACTGATTGGCTGAACCACTTGTTGTAGCCAGTCAAATGTTGCATAACTTTCAAATTTAGAAAATTCTTAAGATTAAGGCAAAGATTGTTGGTAGAGTGGTTGGTGAATACCGACCTTGGTCTCAAAAATACGTTGATTGATTGTATGATGTTTAACGCCGTCTTCAACATTATTTCAGTTATATGATAGCGGCCAGTGCACGTATCCTTGCTTTTACTGGAGTTTCTTCTGTCACCAGTACTTCACACAACATACCTTTCAAGCCACTGGCTACTTTTCCACATAACCGTCGTCGAAACAATGATGAGCGGTGAGAGAAATGAATCTTATCGCAATGATTATAATAAATTTTCGGACAAATACTGAGTTAATGTTGGCAAAACGACCACCTCGTTTTCCATACTCTTAAAATGTGTCTTTTTCACCGAATAGAAAAACGTCCAGTCTCTTTAACTTGCAAATAAATTAAGCCATAATCTGTGAAAAGGGTGCTTCATGCATATGCATAGAGTACCGATCTCAGTCCAGGTCAGTCTGTGCAGTCCGCGTAGGCTGGCCTGCGCCGAAACCTTTTTGCTATTTTCAATTTTCTACATGTCCTCATGGTTCAATCTGTTGTTGGACAAAATCAATTTTATGTATCCATCATTGTGACAATGTGGTAATAAAGTATGGTCAAAAACCGATCATTTATGTGAGACCTGCTCTTTGAAAAGGGGGTTTAACCTATTTGCAAAAAGTATCCACTCAGGCCAGCCTGTGCAGTCCGCACAGGCAGGCCTGGGTAGGAACTTTTTGCTCCTGGTAAATTTTCTGTATGTCAAAGTGACAGTGTACCTCAGGATTCAGCCATGTGTTATACAGGATGGTTTTTTTTTTTTTATTTATGATTATGAGATGAGTTGTTTCGTAAAATGTATTACAGATATGCATTAAACCCCCATTTGCCAGAGCATGACTCAAATATTTTTGTAGAAGTCACGAGTCTTTTACAAGAAATTTTAATTAACGTTGAAGAATCTAGATATGCCCCATTTAACTTTCTGATTGCCTGGTACAAAACATCTTTCCTCTCTCAGAGTATTCATCAAGACTTGACTGCACAGCAGTTGTATGCAGCCTTGACGTCTGTGTTATACTTTCAAATTTTAATAAAATCCCTCTGAATGAATTACACTTGGTCACGCCCGTCCGCGCTTAACTCAAGTCTTTCGTCATAAGTAAAGTTAGATTCGGATGGGTGATTGTCTTAACTTTTTAACTGACGAATATCTTTTACACTCGTCCAAATTGGAAGTATTTGCAGGCGACAAATTCAATTTCCCTTGAAAGATCGGACCTGTCTTTCAAAAAAAAAAAAAAAAAGGGGGGGGGGGGGGGGGAAGGAGAAAATGCTGGTATCTAGCATCTTTTCCTTCCCCCTCCCCCACAATGTTTTCAAAACCTTTCCTCTTCCCGGTGGTTGTTTTAAAACTCGGAATTGCTCGGAAAAGGGTTAATCCTTAGTGCTTGTCATTTAAAGGATAGAAGACATTTTGGGAGAGTGGAGAACAGGCTTGTTACCACTATTTTCTCCTTTTTCCCACAATGTTTTTATGAGCCTTTCTCTTCCATGGTTGTTTTAAAATTCGAAGTAGTTCGGAAGAGGGTAAAGAGTCTTTTAATGAGTAAAAAAAATGGACGATTTCGTTCGGCGGAAGAGACGAACTTTATGTAATCAAAAGAACCAGTCTATCTGTAAATGTCGGACGGTGTCAATCAGGCATCAGACTACACCCCTGAGCAGCCTGATCTTAACAGACATAGAGAACTAAAGCGCATTGAGTCGGCTTCATGATTCTGACACTTTACCCCCAAAGGTTCCCGAGTTTTAACGACCCTGTGGAAAAGGGGTTTTGAAAACATAATGGCAAAAGGAGAAAATGCTGGTAACCAGCATTTTCTTCTTTTGCCACAATGTTTTCTACTCTTTTAGAAGCAGGTCCTTTCATACATATTAGCCATGTTTGATTTGTCATCTTCAAATGATTCCAATTGGACAGGTCTAAAACAACATCGTCTGGTAAAGGTTTAAAGCCCCAATAACGGTCATAAGTAAACTTTGCGGGAGTTAAAATGCATTTGAATCTAAATCATACCATTTGAAACATGGAAATTATTGTGAAAATATCTATCCTAGGGTCGATCCAAGCGTTAGTTTCTGGCAGAACAATGAATTTAAAAAATTAGATCAATAGTTGCCAGGTCTCTCTATCTTTCATTTACTTGTTACCTGGTTTTAAATGTAAAGCTTCTGCCAGCGACTAAAACTTGGACCGGCCTTACAGTAACAGATTGTATACTTCAAAATGATTTCCATACTTTAAAATCGTATGATTTAAATCTAAATGCATTTGAACACCTGCTCTGTTTATTTTTGATTGATTGGCTTTGCGTTTATTTATCGTGGCCACCGGTTGCCCATATGGGCGAGGCCCACTGAAGACTGTTATTTTTGTTACAGGGGATAGTGCAAGATACAGGACGAATCCCATCTTAAGTTACGCCTGGCTCTTTAACGTGCTCGGTGTATAGCACATCGGTTTAACGTCTTATCCGAAAGATTATTAGTAGTTTTAGATGGCTAGCCGTGAGACTTGAACCCACATCCTCACATTCCAAGACTTGATGTTTACAAGTCCTACGTTCTGACACCTGAGATATACGGGCAGGGCGTTCTTAGTCTTATTCTTCAAAATTTTCTATATTTGAAAGTAACACAACTTATGATTGGCTAAACCGTTTGGTTTAACCAATCAGAAGTTGTGTTACTTCCAAACCTAGACAATTTTGGAGAACAAGACTAATAATATTTGTAAGAATGGCCGGTGAACACGGTCCCTGATCTTTGTTCACTTTTGGCCGCTATTAGGCCTTTTATGTGTTTAAGAAAAGGGGGTGGGGAAGATACGCTTGGGTAAGTAGTCAAACGAAACTTCCAAAATTTTTGGTAAAAAAACCGCACGCCCTTCATTTATCTATAATTATGCAATTTGCACCACAAATTTTCAAAGAGAAAAGAAACTTTTCTGATTTATATCTTCTTACCCTTTACAACACAATCCCGGTTATGTTTAACTCTTTACCAAACGACAAAATTTTAGACTTGTCCAAATTGAGAGCTGTCGCAGGCGATAAATTAAATGTGAATAAATGACGGAACTTGTTTTTGATAGGATAGAAAACATTGTGGGAAAAGGAGAAAATGCTGGTTTCCAGCATTTTCTCCTTTTCCCACAATGTTTTCAGAAGGCTTCTTCCTCAAGGTAGTTAAAACTCGAGATTGTGTGGTGAAGAGTTAAACGATATTGGAGAAGAACGAATTTGAAAACATTGTGCGAAAAGGGAGAAAATGCTGGCAGGCAGCATTTTCTTCTTTTCCAACAATGTTTTCTACCCTTTCTCGGACTTCTCCCATTTAAACCACATTCAGTTTGGACATGTCTAAAATTTTGTCGTCTGATAAGACCTAAATCTTTACCAAGCGACAAAATTTTAGACTGGGTCAAATTCAAAGCATTTGCAGACGACATAATATATGTAACTCAAACATGGAAATTTGTTTTGGAAAGGGTAGAAAACATTGTGGGAAAATAATAAAAGGCAGCATTTTCTCCTTTTCCCACAATGTTTTCGGAAGGCTTCTATCTCAGGGTCGTTAAAACTCGGGTTTCTGTGGTAAATGATTAAACTGTCTAAAAATGTATATTAAAGGCAGACAAAAAATTGTGGATAAATTACACGTTTTTTGCGACTTCTTAAAATGAAAACGAGCTCAAACTCGAGTTTTGAAATGGTTTTAATCACGAACATAATTCGGAAGATACCTTTTAAACAAAATTCTACGGACTCCGTGCAAAGGATTAGGGACTGATTTTATGGAGAATTAACTATTTGATCGAATGGTGTTTTACGTCACTTTCAATATTATTTTAGTCATATCACGGCGATAGCTCACATATCCATTTATTTCCTGGGATTCACCAGTACTAAGCTAGGGCTCTGAGGTTTCTTGGCCACGAGATCCAGTGAGGCTCGAACCCGGGGCCTCCAGATCACCAGTCCTACACTTATCCACTGAGCCACGCAGGATCCCAACTTTATGGAGAAGTGCGTTCAGAGCTCCCGGCGTCTCACTGGACTAGCGACTAGATCTACACTGTACGAGAAGGAAAAACATAATAATACAGAAGTAAAGAAGTAAAAGAAGCGCGGACTTGCAATTTGCAGCCTAAAATTTATAATTTTAATGAATAATTATTATTTCTTATCTTAAATGCCTTAATAATAAATGCTTATAGGTTTAATAGTATTTTCTTATTACTGTATTACGATTTCTAATAAATTTTCTATTAACCTATAGGCTGCTAAGCGCGACACACGCACCTGTTGCGGACATATTGGATCAAGATAAGACTACACAGAACGTGCAGTCTGATCTTGGATCTACACTGTCCGATAAAGAGATAGTTTCCCCAAAAAATAACTTTGAAATAGCAACATATGGGTTTCTACTATCGGCTTGAAAGTTTCATTTCACTAATTTAACAGGTTGAGGATTAACACATACTTATGGACTCTTGAAGCGAAAGGACAAGGAGCTGACCTCATGCAGCAGGGCTTTGAAGGGCATTCGGCAATGCTCGGGTGACCCGTTGACAAATCCCTTCGATGTATTACAATGGGTGATACTAGTATGCATCTACACGGTGTATTTCTTTGCAGGAAATGCACCGCTGTACCGTTCTTATCTCTTTCAGCGCCAAATAAACAAACTCGGCTTCTTTTGAAGGCTGTAAATTGAATCCACTAAGTCTCCGGAAGATTTTTATCATATAGGCTTGACCAAACAAGAGGAAGGTATAGATCAAAGATCAGACTGCACGTTCTGTGCAGTCTGATCTTGATCTATGCCGTCCGCAAAAATCCCTGTTTTCGCCTATGGCGCTGAAAGGGTTAATACTGTAAGGCTCAACTTAAAAAAAAAAAGTCACTATTTTCAATCGAAATGTTTCTAAATACATTTCCATTGATAAACAGACTGTATATTAAATTCTAAACGTGGTCTATCAATTCAGTTGGCAGTTTTCACCGACAGATTGATAGATGTGAATGACTTCACCGTGGCTGTTAATGTCTTTGCCAATCGAATTACATAGGCACACCGCCATATTTAAGATCATGTGACTGACAATAATTCTTAATGGATCCTTGATACGTACCAGATTAGATGTAGTTACGAAACCGGCCGCGTAAAAGAGATCTAGTAATCTTACTTAATTGGGCTTGTTTGAATAAAATGAGCCATGCTCTGGCATAAGGGGGCTTAATGCATCTCAGTGATGCATGATGCTAAGCAAGTCATCACATAATTATGGATCCATAAAATCCATTTTGTCTAACAACCAACTGAATCATGATATCCTTTGACATGCAGAAAATTGACCAATAACGAAAAGTTTCGGCCCAGGTCAGCCTGCGCGGACTGCGCAGGCTGACCTTGGTCGACACTTTTTGCAAATGCATCAAGCCCCCCTTATCACAGAGCATGGCTCTTTTTGTAAATTAGCTGTTCTCGACTAAAAATAGTGTCAACTAATCACCACCATCAAAAAGTCGATACCCTAAGAATTATCGTCTGTACCAGTGATTTACGGACTGTTACAGCCATAGGGGTGGAGAAATGGCTACATGCAGCAGGGCGTTGAGGGATCCAGTCATCTGTATATAACTTGTTTACTGTACAGCTTTGTATATTTCAATTTTTGCTAAGCGGCAAAAAATTACGTATGTCGACATTTGAAAACATTTTAAGATGAACAATTAAATGTAGCTCGAAAGATGATTTTTTTTTTGTGTGTAAAAGGTAAAAAGCATTTGGGGAAAATAAGAAAATGCTGGTTACCAGCATTTTCTGACTATGTTTACGAAATTATTCTTCCCCAGTGTCTATAAAACATTGAACAGGGTTTAATCTTGCTTTTATTTACGAAAATGCTCAGATTTGATCTGGTTTTCGCTTCATTTCCAGCAACCCGACGATAAATTTGCTTAAGTGAGTAAGCTGGGCCGTTCGTGGAAATGTCCTTGAGCAACACACTTTAAAGACCTAGTCTAGTACTAGTGAAACCCAAGATATACATCAATATGTGAGCTGTTTCCATGATGTGAGTGAAATAATGCTGAAAGCGGCGTGAAACACCATGCAGTCAACCAAACACTAATATTTACAGGATCTTACATTAACGTTCATGTTACATTGAAGCATGTAATTACACGAGTTACCAAGAACAAGATAAAAGTAAGGCTTGCCGATCTTTTTTATCACGTTTTAGATGACGGGTTGAATAAATTTAAAATAACATGAACACGAGTGTACGGGTAAAATCCTATTAATAGCCTAACATGACCAGAACATATTCGAGAAAACCTTACTGTAAAATTTAATAAATTTACATTTGATTAATCGATCAATATAACCGAGCCGACAAAGTGCTAGTGGTGTGACACCGCACTAGGGTAACACAGTGCAACCTGTCTTAGTGACGAACTCTATTAACCCTTATCCTGCTAAATACAAGAAATGAAACTTTCAAGCCGAAAGTAAAAACTCAGATTTTTCTGTTTCAAAGAGAGAGATATCTCCTTTATCAGACAATGCAGATCTAAGATCAGACTGCACGCTCCGTGCAGTCTGATCTTGATCTACGGTGTCTGCAAGTGGTCAGTGAGTCGCGCTTAGCAGCGTAAGGGTAAAGCAACCATTGCACCAAAAGGAATCAGTGCGACTTTTAACCCTTTGCCAGACGACAAAATTTTAGCCTTGTTCAAATTGTAAGCATTTGCAGACGACAAATTCAGTGGTGCAATTTTTCTTTGACAGGGTAGCAAACATTTTGGAAAAAGGATGATATGCTGGTTAACAGTATTTTCTTCTTTTCCCACATTGTTTTCAAAAGGCTTCTTTCCCAGAGTCGTTTAAAAGCCGGCATTGTGCGGTAAATGGTTCAATTGCATTTAAATTCATATCAAACCTTTTAAACGTACGGAAATTATTGTGAAGATGACAACCTATTATTGTGGGGTCGATCAAAGTGTTAGTCGCTTGCAGAAGTCAAAGTACTGAAAGTACTGACAGACTAGCGAATTTGATTGAATGACTGTTTGTATGGTGTTCAACCATGTTTTCAACATTATTTCAGTTATGTAGCGATGGCTAGTGCACATATCCATGCTTTCCTGGAGTTTATTTTACCAGTACCCCGCACAATATTCTTTCCAAGTCCCTGGCTGCTTTCCCACATGACCATCGTCGAAACGCGAGAGGTAAAATGAATCATGTCGCAATGGCCATCATCATTCCTCGGAAAGAAATCTGCCGAGTTGGGGATCAAACCAGCGACCTCCTGTTCTCAAGTCCTTTATGCTACCGACTGAGCTGCTGGGGCTATGCGTGCTATTGGTTAACTTTAATCCAGTTTAACACTTAACCTACTAAACCTGTTAAATGAAATTTCAAACAGATGGTAAACACCTGAATATTGCAAAGTTACATTTTGGAGAAAAATGTATCCTCTTTTCGGACTGTGTAGATCCAAGATCAGACTGCACACTCTGTGCAGTCTGATATTAATCCACATTGTCCACAAAAGGTCACTGAGCTGTTGTAGTGCTGGTAAAACAAACTCCAGGAAAGCATGGATAGGTGCTCTGGCTGCCACAATATCACTGAAATAATGTTGAAAACGGCGTTAGACACTATGCAATCAGTTAGTCAATATCCAATAGCACAAGATGTAGTTCAACACTCTTTACAAAAAAAAAAAAAATTACATTCATTCAAATTCAAAGCTGTTGCAGACCATAAATTAAATGTGGCTGAACTGATAAAACCTGATTCCAAAAGGGCAGAAAACAATGTGGCAAAAGAAGAAAATGGTGGTTTTCGAGCATTTTCTCCTTTTCCTTTAATGTTTTCAAAGGGATTCTTCCCCGGTGTCGTTAAAACTTGGGATTGTGTGGTAAAGGGTTAATATTAAAGACGCAGAATAACAGTTTAGCATAACGGTTTAACTGTACACGATGATCTAAATAATGAATGACCGAAAGAATGACAAGGGTTCCCTGTCCAGTGAGGGTTAGTATAGCTGGAATTTGCTACAAGTTACCTAGCTTTATCTATTAATAGATTCATTCATAACAGTGGTTAAAGTGTTACAGTGGTGTAGGAATAGGTGATTCGCTACTTTGCATAGGTCACTTAATTTACATATAAGCAAAGATCTTGTACCTTACAAATGATATCTTGTTCAGTTTATTCATTTGTAAGACTGACATGTTCAAATTGGAGTAGTAGAGATTTAGTAGTGTTTGTCAAAATTGTCATATATAACATAATTAAGATTTCTAACAGAAAGAAGTATTTTCTGTGAGGCAGTATTTGGCAACTGTGGGTTTTTTTGTTTACTTTGACCCTGGGTCAATCTTGATGCCTATAGACTAGCTTCGGCTAGTCTAAAAATGAATTTCAGAACCAAATCAAGAGGAAACAAAAGATAGAGCGGCATGGCAACTTTTTACGTAGAATTAAAATTCTTCTTTTTTTTTCCTACCGAAGACTAATACTTTGATCGACCGTACAATTACAGATTGTCATCTTCATAATAATTTCAACACTTTTAATTGGTATGATTTAAATAAAATGCATTTTAGCATCCAATTTGTTTAACTTTGGCCACTACTTTACCTTTAAGCTACACATGTGTTCCCAAAGCATCCAGGAATATCAAAAACAGTGACAGTATTCCTTAAGTCACGTCGTTTTCTAACTATTGGCAGTTTGAAAAAAAAAAATCTAAAAATGAATTATTTTAAGTCTTTCAAGCTTATACATCAAATACAATGAGCCAAGCTTTGTAAAAATGGGGTTTAATGGTTTAATGTATCTGCAAAAAGGTTTAATGTATCTGCAAAAAGTACTGACATATGTTAGATTGCGCAGTCCGAGCAATCTGACTTGGATCGAAACTTTTAGCTTTTCATAAATTTTCTGCATGTCCAAGATACAGTCCACCTAATCATTGAGTCGGTTTGTTCACAAAATGGATTATATAGATCCAGAATTATGTGATGACTTGGTTGGCATAATGCATGAAAGAGACGCATTAAACCTCCTTTTCACAGAGTATGGCCTCGAAGTTTGCGCTGGCTGATATGGGTCGATACTTTTTGCTTCGGGTGAATTTTCTGTTTGTCAAAGGGCCAGTGTACCTTATGGTTCAGCCAGCTGTTATGCAAAATCGATTCATGTAATGGATCTATAATTATGTGATATTTGCTAGGTATAATATATACATCACGGAGATGCATTACATTCCCTATTACTAGAGCATTACTTGTATTAAGATGAATTTGATATATCATGCGAACACCCTTGTTGTGGATTATGCCACTCTTTTCTGTGTTTATAACTATTCTTGGCAAATAGCGATGATTTTGTTCGCACGACTTTGGAGGCCATGGGTGCCATGGACAAAGTAGTGACTCAGTCGTGAAAGTGCCTTGCTGCAGCCTTGCCAAATTGCAAAAAAAAAACGTTTCATAGATATTGTGCGTAATGAGAATTCAGTCTTCAACGTTGCCGCGACCTTGCCACCCTTAGAATTCCATCGACGATCTTGCTGGGACCGCACAATGCCCACCGATTCTTTTCAGAAAGGTGGTCGCTGAGAACCGTCCGGTTGACATAAGGTTTTGGCTGTGTACACCAACCAGTTCTCAAGATAGTTTTAGAGTAACACAATATCTGATTGGCTAAACCAAATAGTTCAACACATTAGAAATATCGTTACTTTTAAATCTAGAAAAAGACTAAGAATGCAACTTGGAATGGTTAGTGAATACAGGTCCTGATGTGAAACAAAGTACTTGCAAGATTTTTCGATGGTTTGTATTTACAGAGGGGAAATTACGTATAATTCTACCTGAAAAAATAACTAAACATAAAGTATATATGAGCCATGCTCTGACAAAAAGGAGTTTAATGCATCTCCGTGATGTATTTTACCAAGTAAGACATCACATAATTACAGATCCATAAAATCCATTTTGTCTTACAATCGGCTGAATCCTGAGGATGAATGGTCTGTGGACATGCAGAAAATTTACCCATAGCAAAAAGTTTCGACCCAGGTCAGCCTGCGCGGATTGCGCAGGCTGACCCGGTCGATACTTTTTGCAGATGAACCAAATCCCCTTTTCAGATATCATGGCTCATATAGACTTTACCACTTGTAAGATAAATAGCGCTAAGAAACCTTTAAAGTAGCCTGTTATTATGACCGAATTTTACATGAAAAGTAACAAAACATAAAGTTTATATTTTATATGCTCCTAAATCTTACCCATGTCGGGATGGTTACCCAACAAGAACGAGTATGGTTCCTCTTCACTGGAGCGGAGAGTGAATTGTGGGCCCACCTATCCATATAAACACTCAATACAGTATAACTTTTATCTGAAATCTGGATGCGTAGAAGGTATGTACATAGTGCATTGCTTTTTGGTTATAATTTAACTTATACTTCTGTGAATGCTTCCAAAGTTTTAAAAAATCGTGCCATAATTACAAGGTTCAATATTGTTTAAAAGAATCTACATAGAAGAACGCGGATGTCTTTTTTTTTTTTTTTTTCGTAATGATCTGAACTAACAGAAGTCATGTACATAGTGCATTGTTTTTCGGTTATAATTTAACTTGTACTTCTGTGAACGCTTCCAAAGTTTAAAAAAAAAAAAAAAAAATCGTTTCATAATTACAAGGTTCGATGTTGTTTACAAGAATCTACTTATAAGAAAGGCGGATGTCGGGCTTTATCTTTTTTTTGTAATGATTCGATCTGAACTAACATTTCTATTCTTTTAAAATTTATCCATTTGTTTATAAACTATTTTCAAAATTAATCCACTCACACGACTCAATATTGTGAAATGTCTGTTTTTTGTATGGTTTTAATGCTATTTTGACACCTTTTCAGTTATTTCGCGGCGGCCAGTGCATCTTTCCATGCTTTCCATGCCTTCCTGGATTTTTCTTTCACCAGTATAACACATCTTGCAATGAATTCTAAAGCAAAGTGAAAAGTTGCCAAGTCGCTCTATCTTTTGTTTACTTTTAACCTGGTTTTAAAATTCATTTTTCTGTCGGTGACTAACACTTGGACCAGCTACAGAATACCAGATTGCCAGCTTCACAATAATTTCCATATTTTCTAAATTGTTTGCTATAAATCTAGATGCATTTTAACAGCCGCATTGTTTACTATTGTCCGCTTATTGGGTCTTTAAGGAGTTGAAGTGAGACGGTCTCATAGTGAAAGCCATTCGAAGCTTTAGTTAAAAAAAAAAATGTACAACTTTATTTATACATCTGTTTACGCAACACAGCGGGAATATTTCGCAAGTTCTAGTATACGCTGACACTTGCACTGCCTTGTTACAGAGCTAGCTTTTGAAGCTACATGGTAGAGCGTGTACTCGGTATAGAACAGGAAGTTTTCGATTCGAACAGCGTGCTCCAAGTGGCGCGGGTGTTATATACCGCCCCGTTACATACGAGTCATGCTCTGTTGAAATGGTGTTTAATTCATCTGGAGAAAAAAATCGACCCATGTCACCCTGCCTAGTCAGCGCAGGCTTACCTGGTTCGAAAGCTTTTGCTACATGCAAATTTCTGCATTTAAAAGAGCCACTCTAACTCATGATGCAGTCAGTTGTTAGACAAAATGGATTTTATGAATTAATTATAGTGTTATGACATATTTGGCATTATATATCACGGAGATGCATTAAAATTTACGCTACTATGAGCTTCTCACTGACCTTTTGCGGATAGTGTAGATTAAGATCAGACTGCACAGGACGTGCAGTCTGATCTTGAATCTACACTGTCCGATAAGCAGACATTTTTGTCCAAAAATTAAGTTTGAAATGACATTGTCCGGCTTTTACCATCGGCTTAAATATTTCATTTTACTCATTTAGCACGATAAGGGTTAAATTCCCGTTTTCCCAAGGCGCTGCACATTTCTTTTTGTCTCATCTAGAATGGCTGTAAAACTAGCACTGGTGTTTTGCTTTGCGGTGTTAGTATCTGGTTGTAGATACTCCCAGAATCCCGGTCTGATGAAGAACACCTTCCAGGACGGCGACGATGATCTAGTAGACCTTTCTGACAGAACCACCGACACCGATCCAGCATACGCCGGCGAAAATGGAGTCACAGATTTCACTTTTGTGAACCCGATCGATATCCATGACAGTAGCAACCTGAATTATTATATCAAGGTATAGTAGTAGTAGTAGTAGTAGCAGTAGTAGTAGTAGTAGTAGCAGTAGTAGTAGTACTGGAAAAAGTAGTAGCGATCGAATTTCAGGTTTATTTTTATCACATGACTCTATATTAAACCTCTAGGCTGCTAAGCGCGACCTGGGCGCTTTAGCGGAGGGTATAAATTAAGATCAGACTGCACACAACTAGCAGTCTGATCTTTGATTTACACTGTCGGATACAGTATTTTCTTTCCAGTAAAACCAGTTTCGAAATCAGAATATTTGGGGTTTTATTACTGGGTGGAAATTTTCGTTTCATTTATTTAGCAGTTTAAGCCGGTGTATATATCTAACGTGTGAAATAGTCAAATAACCATGGGAGAACCGACAATTAAAACTGCGGTACGTATGACGCCTAAGGTAGTCAAATTACCGTGGGAGAACAGACAATTAATCCATAGTTTTTTTCAATTTTTTCAAGTTTTATTGAAAAAAAGACGCCTTGCCCATATTGCAAGCATAATACATTGACAATATAATATTTTGTATTATCCTTAATTATCAATGATCGGTTAATGAGAGAGAGAGAGAGAGAGAGAGAGAGAGAGAGAGAGGAGAAAAGCATACATGATTCATCAGCGGGATAGCACACTGTTGTGCTTAGCGAGAAATAGATCACATCAAAAATATATGAGCCATGCTTTGGCAAAAGGGGGCTCCATGCATCTCCATGATCCATAACACCAAGCAAGATATTACATAGTCGGGGATCCATAAAATCAGTTTTGTTTAACAACCCGCTGTATCATAAGGTAGACTGGTCCTTTGACAGAGAAAATTAACAAATAGCGAAGCGTTTCGGCCTAGGTCAGCCTTCGCCGAGTGCGCAGGCTGACCTGAGTCGATACTTTTCGCAGATGCATTAAGCCCGCTTTTCACAGAGCATGGATATATATATATATATATATATATATATATATATATATATATATATAGAGAGAGAGAGAGAGAGAGAGAGAGAGAGAGAGAGACACTGACCTTGAAAACAAAGGACATGCTATTAAAATTAATGAACTTCACATGCCTTTCTGCTGTTGTGATAAAAGGAGAAATTAACCGCGATGAGCATTTCTCCTGTCGCCACAAGATCCTCACATTCGAGTTCTTGTTATGGTTGAAACCGTATTTTGTTTTGATTATCCCTTCCTATCCTTAGAGTTTTTGTTTGACGATGGCTCTTCTTTTTTGAAAGGGGACAATGACTTAATTTATTTACAAATATGTATATATGACAAATGTTGACTAGTTACAAAACATTAGTATTGTAATCTACTCGTTCTTTTTTCAAGATTTTATAAATGAGCCAGGCTCTGGCAAAGGGGGGCTTTATGCATCTCCGAAAATTCCTTAATGCATGATACCAAGCAAGTGTTCACATAATTATGGATCCATAAAATCCACTTTGTCTAACAACCCACTAAATCATAAAGTATGCTGGTCCTTTGACATACAGAAAATTGACAAATAGCGAAAAGTTTCGGCCCAGGTCAGCCTGCGGGTCGATACTATTCGCAAATGCATTAAGCCCCCTTTTCATAGAGCCTGGCTCAAATATATATGCTTAGTTTCTTTATTGTATTTTTGTTTAAATTCGTTAAAAGTTCTATAAATTTAGGGATATTTGGTCTTGACCAGTAATACTTTATAATTATATTTTTTCTGATGTATTTGTAAAGAGGACATTTTTGTATAAAATGAAATTCGTCTTTCAGAGTATCACAATTTCTGCATTTTCATTCATTTCGAGGTGCTTTGTTTGTTTTTTCCAGCGTCCTAATTCAGTCTCTAATTTATGACTTGATAATCTTAGTTTTGTTAAAGATATTCGATACTTTTTTGCTCTTATTTCGTCTAAATACTAGCTGAAATCAAAAGATCTTTTTTTTTAGATTGTAAGTTGTGGCTCTTGATGTGAAGTTTAACTGGCCTTTGTTTGTATAAAAATTTCTCTAATCCTTTTTTTAAAGATAGCTATAAAAGCGTTTACATTTTCCACTCCTTGATTTAACCATACATATCCAAATCCTCCAAGCCCCGGTAGGTCAGTCGGTAGCGTGCAGGACTTGAGAACAGGAGGTCGCAGGTTCGATCCCCGGCTTGGCCAATTTCTTTCCGAGGATTGACGATAGCCATCGAGACAGGATTCATTCCACTCTCACCGCTGACCGTTGTTTCGACGATAGTTATGTGGGAAAGCAGCCAGTGGCTTGGAAAGAATATTGTGCGGAGTACTGGTAAAAGAAACTCCAGGAAAGCATGGATAGGTGCACTGGCCGCCGTGATATAACTGAAATAACGTTGAAAACGGCGTTAAACTCCATACAATCAATCAATCAATCCAAATCCAGTATTGAGTAATAGGGTTTTTACTTGTGTTGCCCAATTTTTAATACTTTCACTTTCATTACTATCTTGGATCATTTGTTTAGAAACTAATCTCATGTATTTACTGTCTTCAGATCTTGTAATCCTCAACCAAAACTTAATAATGCTTGACGTTCGCTGAATTTTTAAAGGGACTATTCCAAGTTCGCCATATATGAAATTATAAGGAGTCTGTATTTTTACTCTCAGTAATTGTTTGCAAAATTGTGTATGTATTTTTTCAAGCCTTTCACTATCAGTAAAGCCCCGTAATGTAATATAGGAGAGATTAGTTTGTCAAAAAGTGCTAAAGAAGGACTGACAGAGATGTTTTCAAAAACAGTAAGATATTGTTTTAATGCACAATACATGTGGATAACGTATAAAATAGTCAAATGACCGTGGAAGAACCGACGATTAAATCCACGATACATAGATGAAGTGTAATATAGTCAAATTACCGCGGCAGAACAGACGATATGTCCCACGATACATCGATGCTAAGAAAGGTAATCAAATTGTCAAGGCTGGGGGGTGGGGGACCGACACCGTCGGCCGATCCAACAAATACCTAGATGAACTATTTTGTAATCAAAATACCTCGGGGAAACCAATAATATATCCCAAGGTACATATATGAAGTGAAACGTACAATTTGATCTTAGATCTACACTGTCCGTTACGTTATTTTTGTCCGATGAAATAAACTGAAATCGCAGTATTTGGGTTTTTACCATTGAGTGGAAATTTTCGTTTCACTTATTTAACAGCTTAAAGTGCACCTCCAGCCCAGATTTTGATTTTTTTTTTTTTTTTTTTTCATTTCCTGATTAATAATGATATTTTGTTGACACTTCTGCTAATCCAGTTATTTGTATAAATCGTTTAATGCATTTGTAAGCACATGTGTATAAATCGAAAATCCAGTCAGCGAGCCCCGAAATCGACCAGGCAAAAATATCCTGTGACGTCATTGCATGAACTTCTAAACAAGTTCCGGTTACAAGAAAACATCGTGTTAGGTTAAACATCTTCGTTTTCGAGGCTCATAAAACCTCATAATTTGTAACTATGCCACGAGGAAATCACGGTGGAACATCCAAATATACCGTTGTTAGTAGCCTGGGTTCCAGTCCGATCTTTTTTTTTTTTTTTTTTCTTTTTTATATTCGAACTTTACTTTGTCAAAAATGATGTCAACGTCATTTTTGACGCAGTAAAGTCCGAATATAAAAGAGGAAAAAATTATCGGACTACGATGTTAGCTGCATTGCCGCTAATTGTGGCAATACTGATGCAGATGACGTTTCCTTGCATTATTTTCCGAGAGACCCGACGAGAAGAAAACGATAGACAGATTTCGTACATATCAAAAGTAGTTTGGAGCGGGCCAACGCATTATTCCGCTTTATGCTCAACCCATTTCGCTTAAGTGTGCATTCCATTTACACGCAGATTTCAAATGGAATATATGTGTACAAAAACTAAGAGATTGCCAGCGATGCCGTCCAGTATTTTCGGTGATCATTTTAGGGGATCGTTATCAAATAGATCTACATCGAACTTACCTCTGTGACCTGTGTAATATCCAAAATCCTATCCACAAGTAACCTACGTAAGGGTGACTTAAGATCAAGGATGTGATCATGTGACACGTGTGCGTTAATTTGTACCAATCAATTAACCACATTACAGCTCTCAGGTCGCCCTACCGGCATTGAGATACTGAGATCAAAGGAGCACAAAGTTAACCCTTCATTCATTTTTTATGAAAAAATATGACACACGTTTCTTTTAGGTACGATAATAGACCGCAGTCTATTATCGAACAACAAATGACAGAAATAAGTTTCAAGCCACAAATCAAAAACTGATGTAATAAAGTTTAAAAAACTCTTAAAGAGTTCTGGGCTAAACGAAATTTGGTTATATCCTGAATCAGTCAATATCGATAAATTCATACCAGTGTTTAATAATCGAATGAAAGGCATTCATATCACTAAATGGCAAACATGTATTAATCAAAGCACGTCTATGTTATTATATTCTAATCTTAAACTGCACCATGAAACAGAACAATATTCAACAATACTGGAAAACAGAACACAACGATATATTCTATGTAAAATAAGGTTATCTTCGCATGATCTAAAAATTGAGTCGGGACGTCATAATGGCATAAATAGAAATGAAAGATACTGTGAGTTATGTAACTTTCGAGACATCGAGGACGAATTCCATTTTACATTGATTTGCCCTTTTTACAACGATTTAAGATCAAAGTATATTCCTAGGTATTATTTTAAACATCCAAGTATGTATAAATTCTTTGAATTACTAACAGTAAAAAAAAAAAAAAAAAACGCTGATACAGTTAACTTTATATTATAAACATGCTTTTGAATCAAGAACGAATACGATTCAGACGAGTAATTAATTCCAGGAGAGAAAATTAACTTTTCAGCATCTCTTACTTGTGCAACAATATTTTACTATTTTGTTATCAATTTTAGTATTATATTCTTCCATGATACATGCCTATCATTTTCATAACATGCATATATGTAAGTCTTTGTGACTATGAGACTTTGTGCTTTAAGTCACAATAAAGATTCTGTTCTGTTCTGTTCTTTTGGGTTTAAAAAATATAGATGGAATATAAATATCTTGGAATGGAAGGTTTAAAATTTGAACTTTTCTGATATTCATGGTCTAGACTCTATTACAGTTATTTGTCTGTTGGAACATGACTTAGTTGCATCAAAGAAGGTTCGATATTTTTTTTTTCTTTTTGAGATCGGGATTTTCTTAGTAATTCAAGAGTATGCATGTAGTGCTGTAAGTTTAGTTGAAAAGCTTATATACCCTTTACTAAAAATCCCGAGATTTAAGAACAATGAGAAAGGAGGCGTCTAAAAAATTATTGGAAAAGGTGGAAATGTTTGTAAACAGCGTTTTCACCTTTTCCCACAATACTTTCTACTTTTTCAAAGACAATTTCCTACATTTCACCCACATTTAATCTGTCGGCTTCACATTCTATGGATTTGGACGAGTCCTAATTTGGCCATTTGGTAAAAAGGTTTTAATCGAATAACCTTTCACTTGTACTGTTTTCAAAACCCTTTCCCAAATGTCGTACTTTAGACTCTTTTAAATTCAAACCATCTACAGACAACAAATTCAACATTGGTACAAAAGAGCTTAAGCTCTGTGGTGGGGCAGAAAACATTGTTTGGAAAAGGAGAAAATGCTGGTAACCAGCATTTCTCCTTTCCCAACAATGTTTTCAAAAGTCCACTTTATCAGGGTCGTGAAAACCAGGGATTGTTTGGTAAAAGGTTAAGTCAAGAAGATCAAATGTGAAAAAAGGGGGGAAGAAGAGGAAAAGAATAGGTGACGTACGGTACAGAATATTCTGTTCTGTTCATAACTATCGTTTTCTGTTTATGGTCTGATTGTTCAATCCATGTTTGTGGTTTTCATATGTGCCGAATCCGGTAGCTAATTCGATAACGTACAGGGTTTGACACCTTGGGACCTTGGGACAGGGCCTGTCTTAAACCTGTATAACTCTTTCTGTAGGCTATCGTGAAATTGATATCATGACATTTCTTTTTGGTCTCTTCGAAAGTGATAGTACAAAGTGACAAGTAGTCAATGACAACAGGTATTTATAACTGGATTGAATTCGATATTTCACAATAGAAGAAATTAGAAATCTGTCTTCATCGACCGAACCATTTTCGTCTGAAAAGGGGGGTTTCTTCCTCAGAATCATATGGTTCGAACTGATTTTGTATTGGCTATTCGTTTGCTGATTTTCTTCACTAATCTGTAGTAAATCAAAATTTTCTTCGTCAGAACCAAGAGGAGAAGAAGAACAACAATAAGAAAGTGATAAATCATAGCTACTCTCAGAATCGTCTAGAACGTCGTCGAAGTCCATTTCCCCCTGTTTTAAGGCCCAAGTCTTTTGTAGAGTTATCAGTACAATAATGTGCGGCGTCTATTCTATGACGTCAAGCGTAATCTCTCATCGTTCAATCGACAAGTTGGCTTCTTTAAAAAAGAAGCCAGGAGAGGTCGGCATCAATGTTTTCAAATAGTTTATTGGCTTTTGATTTCAATATATTTTGGTAGATGTAAACAAACAAGTAAGGCATTAAATGAATGAGAAAAAACTCTTTTTTTTTTCAATCTTGCTGGTGTGAAGGCACAAAACAGTACATGTTCCACACTGTTATAATATTCTAGGAATTGGAGGCCATATGCTATTAACATGCTCAGAAATGCATATTTTTTTCAAAATTAAAGGACACAAAACCGAAGATGATTATCCAATTTAGCTCATTTTCAAAAGGAACAACCCTCTAATGAATGTTTGTAATGTGCGCTCAGATAAGCCAAACTTTTTTTTGGAAAGGAGAAATCGTTCAACTAAAATTTGATACAATATGCTAATTCCACTGAAGAGGCAAGAATCTTACCTGATAACAACAAATAAAGGTGGCCTATACATAATACTAGTACTAGTACTAGAGATGTTAAAAATAAATGTAACATTTTTTAATCTTTTAACAAACAACAATTTTTTGACTGTCCCAAACAGAAAAAGCATGCAGACGACAATTTAAACTTTGATAATTAATGTGGAAGATGGTGCTTTGATGTGATGGAAACCATTGTGACAAAAGGAGAAACTGCAGTGACTAACAGCTTCTCCTCTTTCCACAATATTTTGAAAAGTTGTCTGCTGCAGACATGTAAAATGAAGAGGTTGTTTGTCTAAACGTTAAAAATTTAAGAAAGTAGATAAATGAGCCATGCTCTGAGAAAAGGGCGCTTAATGCATCTGCAAAAAGTATCGACCCATGTCAGCCTGCGCAATCCGCCCAAAATCAAAGGACTATGGACTCTTTTGAGGTGTGCGGTACGTAGGGCGAAGAGGCACGACTTTCTTTTGCGCTCATAAGTTGATTTTTGCAGGATTCTCGCAATCCCGCATAATAGAAGCAGCTCTGTGTGTTATTTCATCAAATCTATATCATTATAAATTCATAGAATTTTTGAATAAAACAGAAAAATGCTAGAATCTAGTCAGTTTTGAAAAATAGAATTTGAAAACATACTGATCAACCTATTTCTATCTATTTGTGGGGTACGAGTTCTCCAGAGAACTCGTGCTCTCGAGATTAGGGTACGAGTTCTCCAGGGTACGAATTCTCCATATAGTATCAAGTCACGTGATCTTTTCCCGCGATGTTCTTTCTCATTTTTTTTTTTAACGAATTTTTTTTTCTCTCTGCTTAGATTTATTTGTTTAATAGTATAATAAATCTTTTTGGAAATCCGTCATATAAAAGAAAACGTTTATTTCCTATTTCAGTTTTTTCATTTCGGTTTGTTTATAAAACCATGACGAAATAGACTGTGTATCAGAAAAATTTCGCAAAAACAAATGGATTTAGACAGCGATTTCTGTGGCAGTCTGCCTTTTAAACTCACCACTGTTGGAGAGGTCTGATGACCTCTCCAATAAGGTAGTGAAGTCGGGATTATACACTTGCAAATCCGATTTTCAAACCGCAATTTCTGACAAGTTACATTTCTTTTTTTAATTGAAAGCAAGTAATACAAATGTGATTCCATTTGTATTATCTATAATACATAAAGGAACTGTGATTTTTTTTTTTTTTTTTTGGGGGGGGGGGGGGCTGGAGGTGCTCTTTAAGGGATAAGGTAGTTGAAATACAGTTCTACGGAAACCGACAATTTATCCCGAGGTACATAGATGAATTAGGACATGATCAAATTGCCCTGTAGAACCGGCTATTTATACTGTGGTATGCAGATGACGTATAAATGACGCCAATCATCGTTGGCGTAGATGACGTGTATCTGACTCAAATTACCTACCTGACTCAAATTACCCTAGGAGAACCGACTATTTATACCATGGTACGTAGATGACGTGTAAGTGACTCAAATTAACTCTTTTTACAATTATGTAGATGATGTCTTACTTCAAATCACCGATAGAGAACCGACTATATATCCTATGGGAGAACTGTTTGTGTGTTTGTATGGTGTATAAAGTTGTTTTCAACAATATTTCATTTATGTCGCCGCGGCCAGTGCTTTCCTGGATTTTCATTTACCAGTCCTTTGCAAAATATTCTTCCTAAGCCACTGGCTGTTTTCCTACATAGCCATCGTCGAAGCAATAATCGGCGTTGAGAGAGGAATGAATCCTGTCAGAGTGACTATGATCAATCTTGGGAAAGAAATTGGCCGAACTGGGGAACCAGCGACCCCCTAGTCTCAAGTCCTGTACGCTATCGACTGTTTTACCTGGGGGAACTGACTGTATATCTCACGGTACACTGATGAATTACATGTTTAACGTAATCAATCGGTAGCGCAGACGGCAGCGTACAGGACTTAACCCTAAGGCTGCTAAGCGCCACTCATTGACCTTTTGCAGACAGTGTAGATCAAGATCAGACTGCACAGAACGTGTGGTATGATCTTGGATCTACACTTTCCGATGAGATATCTTTTCCAAAACAATACATTCAAAATAGAAATATTTTGGTTTTCACACTATCGGCTTGAAAGTTTCATTTCATTTATTCAGCAGGATAAGGGTTAAGATCAGATTCTCGCTGGTTCTAAGAATCCAGAGCTCGGTGAATTTCATTCCAAGGATTAGTGATAGTCATTGCGAGAGGATTCATTCCTCTCTCAACGCTGATAATTTTTTCTGACGATGATTATAAAGGAAAGCAGCCATTGGTTTAGGAAGAATATTGTTTAAAGCACAGGTAATAGAAACTTCAGGAAAGCATGGATACATGTACTGGCTTCAGCAATATATAACTGAATACACCATACAAACAAACACAAAAATAACAAACAAGCGAACAAAAACCAATAAGCCATCAAACAAACAAACAAACAAGCAAACAATATCAATAAGAATGATGTATGGGTTTAATTATGATAACAAAGGTGTAAAATTGAAGCCCGAGCTTGCTCAGGACTTTTTCAAGTCAAATCAAATACTTTAATTGGCAAAAAACATTTTTGTCATGTTTCATTCCCTTGTGGAAAGGCAGAACATGAATATAGATGGTACTATATCAATTCCGAGAAAAGTATAACAGACAAGTGGAAAAGAGAAGATACTTGTATCAATACAATCATAAATATGAAATTTCAATATACGGCTGGAAGGAGATTAAAAGCAATGTAAACGAATTTAGCCAATTTGTTAAGCAGTACAGTCGATGCACTAGATAACAAGTGGATAAATTTGTATTTTGTAGGCCATCTACAGTAGTACTTGGGAAATATTATCGACCTCAGTTGGCGATAAAATGGGCAAACTAAAACGAAATGATATTCGTCTTCAACAGCATTCATATTAAAATTTGTGCATACTCTTTCATTAAGTGGAATACCATAACGGACTACTATAATCTGTTATTTTCACAACTGCGTGATGTAAACTCCGTTATTGAGGAAATTACTCTCGAAGAATTGAATTTAGATATGGGTATGGATGAGCTGTCTGATCTCATCTATAATTATGCATTTACCATATTTGGTAAAAAGGGCGGTAATGGTCCTTGTGTAAACAATCCTGGTCGAAAATTCGATAGTCCGTGGTTATAATGGCGCTTGTATAATGGCGCTTGAGAAATATCCCTTAGCGAATTTCGTGCTTCATGTGCTTCATGCCGTGCATATAAAAATGCAAATCCTCCCGGAAAAGAGAAGTGATGTTATTTTGTCGCAATAATTATCATAATGTCATAAACCTTGCAAAACGTAAATACAGTACCGAAAAGAAGCGTACCATACACAATTTGTCACGCGATAGCGCGCAAAAATTTTGGAGAAGAATTAAGAAAATGAGATCTAAATATGTAAGCCCAATAAGTCGCCATTTCGTCGATGTATCAACATTTTAAAAAATTGTTTTCTATTGATAATATTTTCATGAACCCTGATACTGAATCCTTTTTGAATGACAGTGACTCTGAAAACATTAGTGTTTCGGTGCTTGATAATGATTTTACTCCTGAAGAGGTTACATCAGCCATTGATTCTCTAAAAAAGGGGAAAAGAGCGAAGTTTGACAATTTATTACCAAAAATGTTTATTGAGTGTAAAACTGTTTTGAGTCCTGCTTTGTGCTCATTATTCAATTGTATGTATACAAACAGTTGATACCCAATAAGCTGGACAAAAGGTAACATTGTTCCCGTTCCTATGGAGGACGATTTGAGTGACGCAAACAAATACAGAGGGGTGACTTTAACAAGTATATTTTCGAAAATATTTTCCATAGTGCTTGATAACCGCTTACGCAAATGGGCAGAAAATAATATTTTACATGACTGTCAATACGGTTTTCGTCAAAAGCGTAGTACAGTCGATCTCATTTTTAGTTCAGCTGTAAACAAAGTTATTAAGCAAGAAAAAAGAAAACTGTTCTGTTCCTTTGTTGATGTTCAAAAGGCATTTGATTAAGTTTACAGAAACGGTATATGGCAAAAACTACTTACTTACAGTGCATCGACCAAACTTGTAAAGATGCTAAGGGCCATTTATCGTACAGTGGAGTCTTGCGTACGGTCAAATGGTAGCGATTCGGATTTTTTCGCAAGTAATGCAGGTGTTAAGCAAGGTGAACCTTTGTCACCATTTTTGTCCATTTTATTCATAAACGACATGTATGAAAACATCGTGATACAAGGTGAAGATGCTTTTACTATAGAGTACTTACAGAGATTTTCATGCTGCTCTTTGCAGACGATACTTTTTTTTGTTATTATATACCCCAGAGGGTCTCAAAATCTTTTAAATCAATTACTTAATTAGTATATGATTATTGTGACAAATGGGGCATTAGCGTCAATTTTGAGAAAACGTTAGTGATGATATTTAAAACGGGATTTCGAAAGGAAAACGTACATTTTTATTATAACGGTAGACGTTTGAACAATGTTTCCGAATTTTCCTACTTAGGCGTAACCTTATCGTGCAACGAAAGTTTTTACCAAGCACATAAGTCTCTATCAGAACAAGCCAATAGACCAATTTATTCTTTGTACGCTCTTTTTAATAAAGTAGGATTTGACACCAGGGATAAGCTTAAGTTATTTGATTATATGATAAGTCCAAGATTACCTTATGGTTCTGAAGTGCAGGGTTTTCATAAGTCACCTGACGTAGAGAAAGTGTATTTTAAATTTATGAGAAACCTTCTCCGGCTTATCCGGAGCGTTTCAACCCCGGCTATTTATGGAGAGCTTGGCCGTTTTCCTCTATATGTTATACGAAAAGTTAGAATTATTAATAACTGGTTCAAAATATTCCTGTCTCCGGACAGCTTGAAGTTTAAACTTTTGTATAGATTTACTTATGACAATAATCCAAATTTCTGTAAAACATGGGCTGGCAATAGTTAGTTCAACAGTTGTTATGTAACCTTGGTTTTCAATACCTGTGGCGTAGTACTGATGTAAATAGTGCACATATATCTGCTGTGAAAAAGCGAATATATGGTATAGTATCTACAACAGCAATTTGGAGAAATACAAGCGTCTAGCAAATTTATTTCTTACGTACTTTTTAAAGAGAATTTCTTATTCGAACAATATTTAGACTGTGTTTCTAATACAAAGCACAGACAGGCACAATGCAAATTGAGATGCTCTGATCATAACTTGGCTATAGAGGTAGGACCCCGTTATGATATTCCACGCAGTGAAAGAGTATGTACAAAATGTAACATGAATGCTGTTGAAGACGAATATCATTTCGTTTTAGTTTGTCCATTTTATCACCAACAGAGGTTGCAACTATTTCCCAAGTACTACTGTTGATGGCATGTTGGATCATATTTGTAACAAATCATATATGTAACACCTGTTACATATATGATCACATATGTAACATGTGTTACATATATGACTCGGAAATCAAGCATAAATGTAACATATTTTGTGACGAATATGATCGATGCCGGTTTTTGATGTGACATGAAATCACATATGTCACAGGTCAATTTTGATTTAAAAACAGTACAAAAGAATGCATATTTACATCTGAAACACATTTGTAGCAGGTTTTTGTCTCTTTCGATGACGTCACCATGTATACAGTGGAGGTGCTAGTTTAGCAAAAGTGCTAGTCCCGTAAATGCTTACTTTCAGTCACAATTGAGAGTTTCCATACGCCCGGCGCGCGTTTGGGTTATACGCTACAGTGTGACTGCTGTTTAAGACTGTTACACCCTGAACAACATGTGGCGCATAGTGAACGGAATCACACCACAGTTACGGAACATATATGGCACCAAGACCCGGGATTTCCTGTCATCAAATGATGTTGAACGCCGACTGAGATAAGAAATCTGTCTTGTTATCTTTTATTCAACAATTGATCGACAGTCAGTACGAGGCGCAGATTGTTGGAAGTTAAACTGTATGATGTGTGTTTTGCCTTGAGTTCCAATCTGCAGATCAATTTTCTTGCTGTTTGGATGTTGCTGGACACACTCACGTGCGCGCTCGAGATGCACTGGTACCTTGGGCAAAAAATCATTATTCCACACGTCCTCTCTCTCTCTCTCTCTCTCTGAGGTTGATTCAAGTTGGAGTGAGTCTCGAGAGCGATTAGCTTAATGTGCTAACTATTGTTTTGCAATCGAGAATAAAATCAATAGTGTAAAGAATATAATGATGTTGCTATTGCTGTTAATTGTTTGAATACAAATAGACAACTAAACGTGTTACATATATGCTTCTCATGTCAACCCCCATTTCGGACAAACACATTTGTAACACACTTTATCTGTTACGAATGTGATCATGTACGTAACAAATGTGTTACATATATGATTTGTTACAAATATGATCCAACAGCATACAAAATACAAATTTATCCACTTGTTATCCAGTTCATCGACTGTACTGCTTAACTAATTGGCAAAATTCATTTATATTGCTTTTAATCTCCACCCAGCCGTATATTGAAAATTACATAATTATGATTGTAATTATACAAGTATCTTTTCTCTTCCACTTGTCTATTATACTTTTCTCGTAACTGATATTGTACCATCTACGTACATTCATGTTCTGCCTTTCACAAGGAAATAAAACATGACAATTTTTTTTTTCCTTTTTCAAATAAAGTTTTTGACTTGACTTGAATTGGTCTAAGAAAGATGAAATGTTGTTGTTTATATTGTTTGCAGGTATGTGATAACGGTGTCCTAATACTTGCCAATAGCAGTGGTTTCGCTGAACCTTGCAAGAACATTTCGGAAATCCAGGGTGGGTACTTGTTAAAATAATAACGCTGACCACCAAATTCTTGGTCCGTATTCACTAACCATTCTTAAGAATGTTCTTTGTCTTATACTCTAGATTTTCTAAATTTGAAAGTGGCTCGACTCCTGACTTGCTAAACCAAATGGTTTAGTCAATCAAGAGTTTTGTTAATTTCAAATTTAGAAAATAATGGCGAATAAGACTGAGAATATTCTCAAGAATGGTTGTTGAACACAGGCCCTTGACTCGCAGACATTCTGCAGGATACAAAAACTGGCTATAATGGCAAAAAAATGTCATTGGAAGGGAGGAAAACATTGAGGACAAAGAAATATATGCTGCTTATCAGCAGTTTCTCCTTTTTCCAAAAGTGTCCAAAGTGTTTCAAAGGGAATTTTCCTTATGGTCGCTAAAATACGGGATTAATAGGTAAATGGTTTATTTCTTGTTGCGAACTTTTAAAAAATCATAAACAAGATGTAGGCTATAATAAACGGGCTGCATAACTAAACTAAATGCTCCCTTGTCCCTAAACATTTGATCAAAATGTCAATATCTCACTCTGGAAAAAAGCACATACTGAGTAAAATATATATTTTGGCCCTGTCGTGTGAAAATGGGGTTTCATGCATTCTCAAAAAGTATCGACCCGTGTAGGCAGTCCGTGCAGGCTAACATTGGTCCCAACTTTTTGCTGTTTGTGAATGTTCTGCATATCCAACATGTTCTGCTACGTCATGAATCAGTCGGCTGTCAGACAACCTGCTTAATGTAATGCTTAACAGAGGTGCATGAAACCTCCTTTCCAACAGGGCTGCTTATTTCGATGTTAGCCCCTAGCGGATCAGTCGGTATAGTTCAAGACTTAAAACCTCTGGGTCGCTATGTCAAAGACCCAGCTCGACCAATTTCCTTTTCGACGATTGACGGTAGTAATTGCAACAGTTTCATTCTTCTTTCGGCCGCGAACATTGTTTCGAAGATGATTAAATGGGACAGCATAACTGAAATGTTGTTGAAAACAGTTTTTATTCGTCTCTCAACAATGAAACATGTTTCGAAGATGGTTATATGGGACAGCATAACTGAAATGTTGTTAAAAAAACGCGTTAAACACCATACAAACAAATAAACAAATGGGCCGTGCTCTGGTAAAAGGGGGCTTAATGCGTCTGCGGGATGCACGATACCAAGCAAGTCAACACATTGATCCATAATAGCCACTTTTTTCGACAACCGATTTAATTATGAGGTAGAATGGTCCTTGGACATTCAGAAAATTGACCAAGAGCGAAAAGTTTTGGCTCAGGTCAGCCTGCGCGGTCAGCCTGCGCGAACTGCGCAGGCTGACCTAGTCGATACTTTTCGCAGATGCATTAAGCCCCCTTTTGCCATAGCATGATTCAAATTTATCGCACATTATTGTTCCCGGTTAACATTCTTAACGTCAAACTTGACGTGTTTAGTTGTTTTTGTTTGTGTTAAACGTCATTTTCAAGATAACTGCAGTCCTTTTCGGCGGCCGATGTACCTTTCCATGCCTTTTCGAACAACACGTTTTCCAAACCACTTGCTGTTTACCAGCATAAACATCGCCAATACAAATGTTAAGCGCTTAAAGGTAGGTCCTGAGCCGGGAGTCGAACCTGTAGCCTCTTATTTTAAAGCTTTCCCCCCTCCCCTCAAAAAAAAAAAAAAAAACTTACGATAAGGTATGTACATTTATAATGGATTAGGAAGAAGATTAAGACGAATTTGAGACTTTTCCAAATTGAAAGTATTTGCAGACAACAAATTAAATCAGGCTCAGTTAATGAGATTTGTCTCATTATCTTCTGCTATGTGGCATTTTTCAAATACATACCTATCTGATATGGGCATTGTGGGTACAAAACAGGACTGCTGTTCAAGGCGGCAATCAGTGCAGTGAATTTCAAAGTAAAATATACGTTTACTCACTAAAACCTACCTTGTACGATCCATCCCGCCATGGTTAGCTAGCACATAATCTATGCAACGGTCTATTTAAACACAGCCCCTATAAGCTTGGGAAAAGCCCCGTTATAAGCCCAGCAGGGTGGAAACGTTATTGTTATTGTCAGTCAGTTGCACAAATCCCGGTTTTCCCTATGTCTATATTTAGAAACTGTCTACAGAGATTTGCAGTAAACAATGGTATTTTATATAATTATTTTCCTCGTTTGAAATCATTATATTTTGAAGAATTTTTTAAAGAAATGTAACTGGTTTGATTTTTCCAGAGACGTATTACTTATAGCCATCTTCCGCTTACTATTTTTAGGGTCAATTTACGCACAGCGTCGTAATATTTATCCTGTACAGTGATAAGTCATAATAGCAGACTGGTCTTATCTTCGAAGAATATTGACAAGCACAGACAACGTGATAAGACTGAAAACATTGTGGGAAAGGAGAAAATACTGGTTACCAGCAGCATTTTCTCCTTTTCGAACAACGTTTTCAAAAAGTCTTTTTCCGTAATGTCTTTAAAATTCGAAATTATGTAATAAAGGGTTAAGTAAAAAAAAAAAAAAAAAAAAAAAAAAATACGACTACTGTACTTATTTTTTCCTATTTTCAAGCGCTCATATTTTTTGTGATCCTTTGTAATAATTACATAAGGTATGTATGTAAAAAGCCTTCAGATGGTAGCGTGGGTCCAGGCGATAATAATTTCTTAATTACTCCGTATCATGCTCTCCTAATCCCGGTCTGCTGTTAATCTTTGGTACATGTAGCTATCTGTTTATAGCTTCCGTTATAATAACCGCTTGGGGACATTTCCGATCCCCATGATTCATTGTGCCGATAATCTAATTACAGACTAGTTTATCGCGTGTTGTCACAATATTGTTAAGGATGGATTCGCGCTTTTTTAGACCAAGTACAACAGGCGTGATTTCATATATGAGTAACTTTTCTGAGCCGGTCAGTGCCATAAAAAATATATCGCGACCTTCAACAACACTTGTTATTGTTAAGATATCATCCAAAATCGATGTGAAGAACATCTTTGACATTTTGTTGTTAATATTTTCAAAGATTGCGCGTAAACAGGAAGTGATCAATCCGAGGAATTTCGGTATCTATTTTCAGTCATTTGTGTTCGAAACCGATTGCAGCGACGTCTGTTTTACCCAATGTGAGATAAGGTAAAGTAGACGTCAATCTGCTCGGTTTTCGAATGTCCACAGGCCGTCATTTTTGACATAGTAACGTCCGAATGATAGAAAAGGAAAAAAATGAACGGACTTGAACACAGGCTACTAGATGGCGGTGATGCTCACTACTTTCATACCCGAGATATCCTTGTAATTACTTTTTTTTTTCCAGCGCTTGGAACCATCACCGGACCGGTGATTATAGCTGACGCTATAGCAGAGAATCTATCCGCTACTGTTAACTACACCGTGGAAGCACATTACATCTTGAGATCAGACCAGATGTAAGTATTTGAGAGGCTCTCGGGTAGAAGAGCGTTTAAAGCATCTCCCTAATGCATCATACCAAGAAATTCATCATGTGATTATGGATCCATGAAATACATTTCGTCTAACAACCGGCTAAATCATGACATACACTGTCCTTTGATATGCAGAAAACTGACCCATAGCAGAAAGGTTCGACCATGTCAGCCTGCGCCGACGCACAGACTGACATGAGTAGATACTTTTTGGCTAGGGGCCTAGCCCTTTGTAATACCGCTTTTCAGAATTTTGCACAAAAGCCGCAACCACATGTATGAATATATGCAATTACGGTTTCTGATTGGCTTAAAATGAAACCATCGATTTGATTGGCTGATCGAACCTCAGTACAAATCGTTGTCTGCGCATGTCATATTCTTCGAAGATTCGACCTGTCTTATGTGACGCATCACCCATCCCCCGTATACCGGGGAAAAGTAGGGCTTATATTGAAGCTATTAGCCTATTACCGAAGCATGTAGGGGCTGTTTTAATAAATGGTCGGTGCATAGGTTACATGTTAGCCGATCATAGCTGAATGAATGGCACCAGGTAGCGTTTTATTGAGTAAACGTTTATTTTATTTGAAATTCAAAGTCACGGTTGTTGTTTTGAAAAATTACTCCGCTTCTGTACCCAGGATGCCCAAATTAGATAGATGTGTATTTGTAGAATGCCATCTAGCGGGAGATAATGCAGTACAAATTATTCATCCACAATGAAAGTTTACCTAGATGCCGATTTGTTACAAGACTTTCGAACAATTTGTGTAGAGTACAATCTTGTCATTGAGAACACCGTTTGCCATTATGTTGTCGTTGTTGCATTTGAAAGATTAAGTTCCATTTTCAACTCATATTCACGTTTTAACGGGGGGGGGGGGGGGGGGGGGTGTAAAAAATCACCGGATTTGACCGGAACCGACACGATTTCAGTCTATCCTTCTGCTTTCACATTTTTTCCTCGTTTACAGTACATTTTTCTGTCAGATATCTATGGTAAGCATAAAATGTAAGACAATTATCATGACTAGTAAACAAAAACTGTTTTGAGCTAATGTACTTGCTGCTGGCGGTACCGTAGGGTAGTTCCGAGCACACCGGTGGCCATTGGGAGTCCTCCTTTTTAAACGTCTCCTTGGATTTTACATATGATATTCAAAATTAAGGATTGTAAGGACCTCGAAATAACTTGAAATAGGCATCACATCGAAACCGCATGCGAAAAGTTTCCTGTTACGTTACAATATTTCTAAAAAAGAGATGTAAATAAGATACAGATCCGAACCTGTCTGATCCGGTGAATTTACCCTACCTTTTTTCTGCTAAAATACGCCGACGGTGTAGCTTGGAGTCGAGAAGTTGCTGCAGCACAAGAAAGCAAAATCATGTTACTTGGCATGAATAACTAAGGTAAGAAGGATTTCTTTTTTTTTAATATATATAATTTATTCACGATATTGCTCTTTTGTAACGTTGACTCACCCTCGAACGTATAAATTCATGACCAATCGCACACTATGAATGAAGTATATACATGTACCCGATCGTAAATCACGTCGTTAATAGACTACATAATAGATTACATTATAATAGCTTCAAATGTAATTTACATAGATAAATGTGGCAGCATGTCATAATTTATTTTTGCAACGCATAGGCCTACAGGCCTTTTAGAGCTGTGGCTTTGACCCCAAGAAGGTTTCGACCCTTAGGAAAGAAAATAGATTTTTCGGAGAGGATTCGACTTCTAACTTGAATCGACATTTGGGGAAAACAAATGACCATTGTCATCATTAGACATAATCTCATGCCCATGGTAATTTTGTAAAGTGATACATGTCCATTGTGCTTATCTACAAACAACTTCAAAAACTAAATGCAGTGGCCAAAACTTTATGCCGTTGAGCTTAGGTTTTTCCGACCTAGAATAATTGTAAAACAAGAGAATTATATCTAGTTTTTGGCTCATGTCCATATTAGCCATTTTTTAAATGTTTTCAGAGTGCTTGCAATTACCACTATTCCAGTGGGCATCTGTAAATGGATGTTTGACTATAACTTATTTGTTGTGTGAATACAACTTTGATATGATATACACAATACTGTAAAATTGCACATCTATTTTTAGCTCTGCTTTTTTCGAAGAAAACATTGAGGTACAGCACTGTCATAGCCCTGGCATCATCTGTATCTTTGTCGACATTGTCGTGCAAAAACTTTGACATCTTACGATTTCTCTGTTATTACTGAAGATAATTGTTTACTTCATACTCTGACTAGTTGTTACCAATCAAAAGCGGAACCCATACAAGAGGGGCAGTAAGCATCAAAATATTTTTGACACAGTTCCGCCCTTTTACTTAGAATTTTCACTAAAAGCAAATGCAGGTAAATGTTGGCACCCGCATGTGGTGCTCTTGTTGTCTTGTTGCACTAGTGATTGTTACAATCACTAGGTCAGTTTGAACCGGTGGAATTTGTGTCTAAAACATTGTTCGAAAAGGAGAGAATTCTGGTTACTAGTATTTTCTCCTTTTCTCCCAATGTTTCCAAAAGTTTCTTTTCTCAGGGTCGTTTAAAGTCAGTTATTGTACAGTAGAGAGTGTTAAAAGTTCAAACAATACCATAAATGTAATTTGCAAAGTTGCTATTGAAACGACATTGGTACAACGTAGTTAATTTTGATGCATGAAATAGTAGCAAAGAGTTAAACAGCTGGTCAAGCACAATGAGGAGCCTTATCAGACAGTGCACACACCATTGTTTGCAAAAATTATTTGTGTCTTTGGAACAGGTTGTATAATTCATGGGTGTGGCAGTTTGGTTGTTGCAATTGTAGTACATGTATGACAAAGGATTATCAGTGGTCACGCAATTATATTGTCAGTCCAATTTGCAAAAGCAGACTAGTCAAGGTTACTTAATGTAAAAAAAAATCTCAGTGGTCCTTCAAATAGAAGTAATCAACTCAATGAATTTCAACACTTTATTAACACTTTACCAATTTACCACAATATTCACTGTTTAAGGGTTTTTCAAAACAAGGCTAGTAACCAGCATTTTCTCCCTTTCCCACAATATTTTCTACAGTTTCAAAGACAGAAATAATCTTTTGGGCAACATTTTATTTTTCGTGTGCAAAGGCTTTCAATTTTGTTGAGTCTATAATGTTGTTTGGTAAAGAGTTGACTTCCTCAAACAAAGAATGATGCATTTATTTGATTCAAAAGGTGCATATGTATTAGAATTAAATAATGAAAGCCTCAGTTTTAAAGAAATAACTTGCAAAATGTTGTGGAAAGCATGCATTTGCTCATTATGTACAAGAAAATATGCCCTTCCCTACAATGTTTTTTTTTTTAAATTGTCTGCTGCTAAAACACTTAGTCTGTGTAAATTGAATATATATTATCAAATGTGTACTCCTAGTCATGTGAACTTCTACTTGTAGGCACAAAAATGGGGATGTGGTGAGTGGATGTGGGAATGAAGTTACAGCATTGAACAGCAAGATTTTAATATCTGCCACACTTCTGGAAAAGTAAGCAGTGATGAAAGAATGATACTTTTCATCCCAGAGTTTTACATGAACAGAGCTGAAAATGTATCATAAAAGGTGATATAGATACCTATATACATTTATTGTATTTTTACTTCATCTCGTGTAAATTTCCTGGCACACAGCCAAACACAGGTAACGCAGACCAGGAAGTTGCTGGTTGGATCCCCAGCTTGGCCAATATCTTTCAGTGGATTGTTGGTAGTCATTGTGACAGGATACATTCTTCCCACACTGCTGATTAGTGGTGTTTCAACAATGGTTATGTGGGAAAGCAGCCAGTGGCTTGGGAAGAACATTGTGAGAAGTACTGGTAAAAGGAAACTCCGAAAATGTGGGAAAGCGGCTAATAGCCTGGGAAGAATAATGTACAAAACACTGGTAAAAGAAAGACTGGGAAAATCATGGATAGATGCAGCAATCAAACATTTCTCCAGAATGTTTTTCAATTCCGTAAATGGAATTGAAATAGGCATAGGTAAACCCCCCCCCCCCCCCTCCACAAAGTAGAGGAGGGTATACTGGTTTCACCGTCTGTCTGTTGGTCCATATTTTCGTTTCCATGCTCTAACTCAAAAGTCGTTTGACCAAGGACCCTGAATCTTTATACAAGTGTTGCTAACAACCCAAGGAGGTGCCAAATTGTTTTGGAGTCACATGGGTCACAAGTCAAGGTCACAGATAAACTTTGTTTGGAAATTGTTTTGCGCTCTAACTCAGAAATCGTTTGACCTGGGACTCTGAAACTTTATAAAAGTGTTGCTCATAACCTAAGGAAGTGCCCTATTGTTTTTGGGTCACATGGATCAAAGGTCAAGGTCACAGGTGAACTTTGAAAATCATTTCCGTGCTCTAATTCAGTAGCTGTTCGACCTAGGACCCTGAAACTTGGTTCATATCAGCATTGTTTTGACCATTAATCAATCATTTGACAGCCTCAACCTAGAGGACTTTATTGGTAGTACTTGTAGTACAAATACTTAATTGACTCTGTGTTAACCCATAACCAGCCAAGCGAAATGAAACTTTAAAGCCAATGATAAAATCCCACATTGCTATTCCAAGGGTATTCTTCAGGGGAAAGAACATGTCCTTATAGGCCAGTGTAGATTGTTCTGTGCAGTCTGATCTTGATCTACAACTGGCCGCAAAAAGCCCTTGAGCTGCTCCTAGCAGCCTAAGTATTAAACATAAATCATTGTATCCCCCAACTCTTTTTATGTCCCAGCCATAATGCAATAAACGGATATATAGCATGTAGTGTTGTATATCTGTAGGTCTTCAGTGTTGTCTTCATTTCTGGTCCATAACTTTGATGTTCATAATTACATGGGATTTCAAAAAAAAAAATGAGAACTAATGACAGACATGTACAGACCATGTGTCATGTGCAGTAAAGGTACTGTCAGCTGAAAGGTCAATGCCAAAACGGCATGACTCAGAAGTAACCATATTTAAGTTGAGATCAAAAGTTCTTCAGTGTTATCCTTATCTATTTTGTAGGCTTAACATGGGATCGTCCGGGATTTTCCCTCACTCCGTTTTATTTTTTTTTTTAAATCTAAGACCCTAAATTTTCTGAATGTCCCCCAAAATTAAGATGTTTGCCTTCTTGAATTCAAAGTCCAGGGAAAACCTTGGATTGTCCATGAGTAAAGTGTTTCAAAGTCCAAGCACCATACTGATAAACCTGGCAAACATTTTCATTAATGGGCAGTTGCTCCATGTTGACTGAAATAGTACTTAAAATGTGAAATACTATTTACCAGTCTAGTTTTTATTTGAATGGACGAGTCTAGGTAGCTCAGTCAGTAGCGTACAGGACATGAGAACAGGAGGTTGCTGGTTTGATCCCAGGCTCGGCCAATTTCTTTCCAAGGATTGATGATAGTCATTGCAACAGGATTCATTTGTCTCTCACTGCTGACCATTGTTTCGAGATACATGTAGCTATGTAGGAAAGCATGCTTAGGTGCACTGGTCGCCGCGATATAACTGAAATAATGTTGAAAACGGCGTTAAACACCATACAATAAATCAATCATTTTATTTGAATGATTGCATTTTTACAGATTTCCTGCTGTAGTTATTGTTATATCACTGCAAAAATATCTATATTTGTTCCTTTTATTCAGATCAGTAGATCTACAGCAAATATTTTTTTCCCAAGCCATTGACTGCATTCTCACATATACTTAGTTTTGGGCCGTCAACAAAATATTTTATTCCTGTTGATTTTAATTAAACATTAAAGGGAATGTTGAGTTGGCACATCTTGAATAGGCACTTGAAGGACTTCACAGTTTTTGAAGTTGTTATCAAATATAAATTTCTTCCATTATCTCTGTACTAGGCAACAAAATGTTACACTTGTCCATATTGAAACCAGTTGCAGACAACAAAATATATTTTGTGAAAAGCTTGGGAGTTTTCTTTGAAATGTGGAAAATGTCACTAGAAAAAGAAAAACTGTGGTCATCAGTGTTTTCCATTTTCTCCTTTTCCCATAATGTTTTCAATAGACCTTTTCCTGACTGTGGGTCGTGAAAACGCAGAATTGTCGGTTAAGAAATTTGACTGTACTTTGTCTGACAGACTACTTAATTTTCCATTACAGGTACATGATGGCAAAGGTTACAGATAAAGTGCTCCAGTATCAACTTTGTAGCTCAGCTATTTCACTTGGACAATTTCAAAAAGTAACATATCAGTCTGAGCCAGTTTTTTTACTTGACTTGTTCATCTTGTCTGCAAAAGTCACGTTTTCATTCTCAGCATTTAAAAGAATAAAGAAAAAAGACATTACAGAACATGACAATTATCATTTTATGTCCAAAACTTTAATTAAAGTTGTATTGTCTCAAAATTTATTTCCTTTATTCTGTCTTGTTGCAAAATTTAGTACTGCTTTCTCATGCTGAAGCATTTGATTTATAATGCCATTTCTTTATCCATTTTTGCTGGACTAAGACTATGTGAGAATGCATTTTGCAAATGGAAAGAATAATGTGTGTAGATCTTGTTTGGTGCTAGTTATTAGTAAGGGGTCCTGCGTGGCTCAGTGGTAAAGTGTTGTACTCTTGACCTGGAGACACCGGGTTTGGGCCTCACTGGATCTCCTGGATTTTCGATGGGAGTGCCCTTGGGCAAGACACTTCTAGTATTGGTGGAACACAGGAAATACATGATTATGTGAGCTGTTGCTATGATATGAATGAAATAATTTTAAAAGTGGCGTAAAGCACCGTTCAATCAATCAACCAATTTGGATGTTAGTTTGATGGCATTTAATGCTATTTTTAACATTATTTCAGTTAAATTAGGGCTACCATCTCACCTGTATATGCTTCCCTTGAGATCTTTTAAGCATTAATTTGCATGATACCCTTCCCAAGCCACTGGTTGTTTTCCCACATAACCATTGTGGAAATAATGATCAGTGGTGAGAGAGGATTTAATCTTGCTGCAATGACTGTCGTCGGTCATCGGAGGAAATTGGCAGAGCTAGGAATTTAAACCTGCGATCCCATAGTTTCAAGTCTGGTATGTTATCGACTGAGCTAATTGGCTTGTTTGGAGGTATGGAAAACACATTCATACACCCAGTGTCACTCATGATATGCCAAACAGTACAGAATTTGGACAAAATGGGTTCAATAAAATACATTTTCAGCACTATACATGTAATCCATGATTTCCAGCAGATCGTTATGCATATACTATACATGTATTTGTTCGTAATTATATGCAGTCGTACATTTGCCCCTAGCCCGTCAGTGCTTTCAGCGCTTTGATTTGCACATACATTAAATCCGTTTTTTACAGAGTTTGTAACTCTAACTTGGGGCTGCAGATTATTTAAGCTTTCAATACTGTGCTATTTGTTTTACATTGACGCATACAATAAGTTTGTAACTATAACTGAAGGCTACATATTATTGACACTCTCAACGCTTTACTATTCTTATGCCCCCCCTGATCGAAGAGGGGTATATTGCTTTGCACATGTCGGTCGGTCGGTCCGTCGGTCCGTCGGTCGGTAGACCTTACCTTGTCCGGATGATAACTAGACACAGAATTGACCTAGGTTCGTCAAATTTGGCGCAGACATGCGTTTTGGAGTGTAGATGATCCCTATTGATTTTGAGGTTAATCGATCAAAGGTCAAGGTCACAGTGACCGTCAACATGTTGATATATAGACCAAACTTTGTCCGGATGATAACTAGACACAGGATTGACCTAAGTTCGTCAAATTTGGCACAGACATGCGTCTCGGAGTGTACATGATCCCTATTGATTTTGAGATCAATCGATCAAATGTCAAGGTCACAGTGACCGTCAACATGTTAATAGATAGACCAACCTTGTCCAGATGATAACTAGACACAGAACTGACATAGGCTCTTCAAATTCTGTACAGATATTTATCTCGGAGGGTAAGTGAGCCCTATCGATTTTGAGATTAATCCATCAAAGGTCAAGGTCACAGTGGCCTTCAACTTAATGATATATAGACCAAACCTTGTCCAGATGATAACTACACACAGAATTGACACAGGTCCTTCAAATTCTGTACAGATATTCATCTTGGAGTGTAAATGATCCCTATGGATTTTAAGGTTAATCCGTGAAAGGTCAAGGTCACAGTGACCACCAGATGATTCAGGGCCCGCGCTGCCGTTCGCCACTTGAGCCATTTGCTAAAAAAAAAATTAAAGTGTCTCAAAAATCATCATATGTGGCTCAACTTGTGGCTCCAACATTTTATTCGCGTATTATTGGGGACGTAGTAAGCATCGAAGTCGACTGGGAAAAAGCGGAATTCTTATGAGAGATTCTGTGTCAAAACATGCAAAATCAAAAGGTCGGTATACATTCATCTTGATCTAAAAATATTTCTTATTTTTCTTACAGGGATTGAGAGTTGGTTTCAGTACCAAATGTTAAAAGTTTTACATGATAAAGAGATTAAAAGGGTGTAACAAAAGTTGCTGAATTTGATTTTTGTTTGTTTTGTGTTGATTTATTTATTTTTCCTTTAGACTTCCCATTAAGTTCAAAGCTTTCATGGCAGAAGAAAGCCTTAGAAAACATTTTGAAGAACAGGAAAATTGTTTTATTGAACATTTTCTCCTTTTACCAAAATGATTTTTCCCTTCCAGGTTTTGAATTACACCAAACTGCTCCCATTTAATATAGACTATTATACATTGAACTTTCAGAAAAACATTGTAGAAAAACAAGCATTGGTTTTGAGAACAAAAGCTTGACTTTCCACAATGGTTTTTAAATAGAGATTCCGTTATTGCTAAACAAAACTGTGACTAATGAATGAGGTCGTCACTTTAGAATGCAATAATTTATCTTGGCTCAAGTTGCTCAAATGTGGCTCAAATTTTATCAAGGCTGGCTCGATATTTCCCAATCAATTCTTTTGATATCATTTTATGAACTGTGCCACTTCCTGTATCAGTGTGGCAGTAGGGGGGCATGACTGTTTTACAAACAGACATCTTGTTTAACACTGACGCTGAAAATAAGTTTGTTACTGCAATGGAGGGCGGGCTGCAGATTATTGAAACTTTAAATACTTTGCTTTTTGTTTTACACTGACCCTGACAATAAGTTTGTTACTGCAATTGGAGGCTGCAGACTATTGAAGCTTTCAACACTTTACAACTATGTTACACGGACGCTGACAATAAGTTTGTTATTGTAACTGGGGACTATAGATTATTGAAGCTTTAAACACGATACTAATTGAGTAGCGCTCTGGCTAAAGGGTTTAAATGCATCTCTATGATGTATTATACCAAGCAAGTCCTCACATAATTTTGAATCTGTAAAATCCATTTTGGCAAATAATCGATTGGAGATGGAATAGTCCATGGACATGCAGAAAATGGGCCAATACCAGAAAGTTTCGACATAGGTCAGCCTGCACGGACTGCACAGGCTGACCTGTGTCGATACTTTTCGCAAATGCATTAAACCACCTTTTCTCAAAACATGACCAATTTTTGACAGTGATGCTGACAATCAGGTCGTAGGACCGAGTTACTGCGAGCTGCAGATTATTGAAGGGATGATTAACGACTGCGAGGAGCTGGGACGCAAGAACATCACTGTTGAAGAAGCTGCGGTGGTCACATGGCGAATTCAACATTCCACTAACGAGGTAAATCAGTGTCGATTACCTGGCCTTTTTCTTTTTTTTTTCCCCAAACGACACATTCTTTGGCTTGTCTAATGTTTCAAGGAAAGAATACTGATACCCAGCATTTTCTACTTTTCTTACTTTATTTTCAAAACCCCTTTGCCTGAAGATATCAAAACATTGGATTTAAGGTAGAGAATATGCAATAAGGCACCGTTTCAGTAAATCGCATGGAATCAAACTAGTGGCGCTCTGGCAAAAGGGGGTGTAATGCACCTTCGTAATGCATTATACCAAGCAAGTCATCACATGCTTATAGACCCATAAAATCTAGTTTGGCCAATAAATGACTGAATCATGCGGTAGAACGGTGCTTTGGCCTGCAGAAAATTTAAAAGGTGTTGCAAAAGGTGTTGACCCATGTAAGGATGCACGGACTGAGTAAGCTGACATGAGTCGATACTTGTTGCAGATGAATTAAACGTCTTTTCACAGAGCATGGGCGAAATGTATATTTCCCACTTACAGATATGGGATTTCGATCCAGAAGCCCGTGGTTCGATTCTCACTCAAGGTGTAGGGTTATTCGTTGGGAGTATCCTAGAACTTGACACTTTCGAGCTCTAGCCTTGTTCTGGTGAAATCCAGAACAAGTATAAACATGTGAACAGTAGCTACAATATGATAGAAAAAATGTTGAAAGCGACGAAAACAGCATTCATACGATGAATGAATCAATATTTTCACTGGTTTTCCTCTAATAGTATGGATAATTGTGTGTTCATTATCTAAGTTCTTTTTTATGCATCCTCAATAAGCGAAACCGTAAAACAGAGAAATTTAACTGAAAACACTTTGGAGTGGTAACACTTTGCAGTATAATAAACCCGTTGAACGGCAGAGGTGGCGATATGATTCGACACAGCAGTTAACAAGTTTCCAAGTGCCCAGTCACCTGACCGCACTACTAATAAAGTTCACCTTGAATTTCCAAGAGACCAGAATTTCTTTCAGCGACTTTTACACATACTTCTCCTTTCATTTTTTCTCTATTTAGAATTACGATTTCCAAGCGATCGTAGCTGTAACAACCGATGCTTCCACGTACGTCATATTTCTCTATGAAAGTAGTCCCGTCATCCCAGGCAGCGGTAATGGATTTGCGCGGGTAAGTGTTCACCTTTGACCTGTTCCCGAAGCCTTTAACCCTTTCAGGTCCGACAGAAAAAAAAACAGATGCTTTTGAGGATGGTATAGATCCTAGATCTATACCCTCACCTTTCTCATTCAGGTCTGTAAGATAAAAACTCTCGCTTAGTTTCGGTGGATTGTATAATCAGCAGTCAAAAGGGTTTATATTTTTGGCGCAAAAATGGTTAAACACGTATGCTGAAAATAGTTTCTGGTAGCATTCTTGTACAATGTGGCGATTATTTTTCTTTCGTACTTTTTTCCCATTTTTCTTTCTTTTTTTTTTTTTTTTTTTATCCCCCCCCCCCCCGCCCATGTAAAAACAATCCGTCATAGTCATATTTTATTCAGCCATGTGCGAAACTGCCTAATAAAATTGTCTGGCGACATAAAAATGATATCAGGCAAATTATTTAGAAAGAGAAAATACGTTACTTATTGAAGGTCTGTAAAATACTTGGGCTAACACTCTGGCAAAATGAACGACCATCTATTCCATTTCATTTCAGTTTATTGTTTAAGATCATGTGACATGGTCTTCGAAAAGGGGGTTTAATGCATTTTTGTGATCCATTATACCAAGCACGGCATCACATGATTATCGTTTCATGAAAATCCATTTTATCCAACGACCGACCGAATCATGAGGTAGACTCGTCCATTGACATACAGTTTCGATCCAGATTAGCCTGCACGGACTGCGTTTGCCGAAATGAATATACTTTGTGCAGACACATTAAACCCCCATTTTCACAGAGCATGGCTTATTTCCAATCGAAACCTCTTTGACAATGACAAGGTTATATGATGTTACAGAATTGGCAGGGTTATGACGAGGGCCGACTCAATACTCTGACAGTAGTGTAAAATGACGTCACATGTCACGTCATTAAATACTAATCTCAAACTTGTTGAATGAAGAAAACGTTTTCAAAGCTATAGCCCACTGATAGAGAATAGATGGTTGGTGTCTTGGATGGGTTAAGTTTATCGGGCAAGGCGGAGGAATTTATCTGGTGAGCCGAAGGAGCCGAGCCCGATAAACTTAAACCATCCAAGACACCAACCATCTATTCTATTTATCCTGTCACGCACTCTGCAAGAACAAAACAAAAAACAAACATTGATATAAAGACCGTACCTCCTATTCAATATCTTACGGTACTGATACCATAAAATTCCGAAGCCGAGCATGACAAACTTTCCTGAAATCAAAGACACTATGTTATTGTATAATTCCACAATCCACGACACTATTCTGTCTATCCTGTTTCTTACTTGTAAAAAATCCTAAATCCGACTAGATAGAATATTTCGCTCGAAATTAAAGTACGTATTGACATCTTTCTCACTATGAAATAAACACACAAATGGCGAACTGTGTAAAGCGCTTTGGGTATGCAGCTGCAATGATGACGTCATAAATTATATTGACTACGTCATAAACGTGACGTAAGACCTCGGGAGAATGCTGTGGCGAAGAATTCTGTTTTATTTTAAATAATAAGAAAAATCAATATGTGCATCGAATTTTAAGCGATAATTTTACTTTAAAATATTGATTTCGTATCGCGGTACCTAAAAAAGGAGTTCCGGCTGGTCACATGACCAACTAGCCTAATAAACCTTGATCACGTGGTCATCTGACATAATAAACCTAGTCACGTGGTCAAGTGACCGTATATCACCAAGTTTATATGACCCCCTGTTATACGACGGAATTTACAGGAGGTGACAGGATAAAAAAGAAAAATTATTATATGATGAAAACAAGTCCTAACAATCCGATATCGGACGTGCTCTGACAAAATGGGATTTAACGCATCCTTGTGATGCATTACACCAAGCAAGTCGTCGCGTATAAATTTATGGATATATAAAATCCATTTTTTCTAACCACTGACTAAATCATGAGGTAGTCACGTCCTTTGACATGAAGAAAATTGACCAATAGCAAAAGGTTTCGACCAAGGTCAGCATTCGCGGACTGCGCAGGCTACCCTGTGTCGATACTTTATGCAGATGGATTAAGATTCTTTTTAACAGAGCATGGCTCATATATTTCTGAAATGTTTCAGGGCGAAATACACGCAGCGAACTCTGAGCTCGGCGGGGAATCGAGATATTCTGTTATTTGTAACGCAGAATCTGATACCGAGTTGCATATGAAGAGTAACTGTAGATGCGCAGAGATGGGCCATTTTGTTTTTGAAACTACCGGTAAGTTTCCAAAAAATAGATCTAGTACTTAATGGTTTATTTGAATTAGCAGAGGACAGTAGATCCACAATATAATACATTGAAAATTATTTGAGTCATGCCCTGGGAAAAGGGGGTATAATACATCTCCGTGATTCCCTGTATCAAGCAACTCATCGTATCATTACGGATCTATAAAAATCTATTTTGTCCAACAACCAGCTGAATCTGGACGTAGACTGGTACTTTGACATGCGTAAAATTGACCAATAGCAAAACGTGTCGGCCCAGGTCAGCCTGCGCGCACTGCGCAGGCTGACCCGAGTCGATACTTTTTGCAGATGCTTGAACCCCTATTTTTCACATTTATATACGTGAAGCAATTGGTAATTGACTAGAACTACCGATGAACGATACAATGTAATACAAAGCGCTAGCGTAAGGGTTAAATAATTTTTAGCCATTGCAAGTTTGAAAGACTACACAGCATTTAAAGAAAAAATGCAAAAGATATGCAAAAAATATATTTTTTTTTTAATCAAATGCTTCAATTAAACATTGTTTGCCAAGTAAAGGAAAACGGACCCCACTTCGCTTCCTTAGTTTTGTGTTTGTGCCAGTTGAACTAGGTGTTTTTAAGGGGGTGGGGTTTAGTTGAACCCGACGTTTTTTCGGTGGGGTGAGGAATGCATGATTTTTGACCTGGGCTTGGCTTGCCAAGCCCAAGGCCATAGGAATCGTATACCAAAATTTCAACCCCATCCAAGCATTTACGGAAAACCCGAGTAAAAAGTGAAAAGTACTGCCTGCAATCCATTTCACTAAGCTGAAAGAAACGACCCTTAAATTAATAAAAATATTTCGATTTGAACATCATAGTAAGGTTTAATTTTACAACAAACTTTGATAGATGTGCGATTTTAATCGTACGAAAGTGCTGACTGAGAACTTTGGGCCCTGGGTGAGCTTATTCGTAACTGCAAATTCGTGCGCTTAACAGTGAAAGAAACAACTGGCAAACCTCGGGTGATCGTTGATCAAATGTTTAGATGTAGGTCCGCAATCGACCGAGTTGTGACGAGCGCTCTTGCAGAGCACTAATCGGGATCGTTCGTTTGTCCTTTTTCTAGACACCATGTGAATGACAAATAATGATAGCGTATTTTACGCAGACGGTGTGCTCTTTCTCTGAAAAAAGTGTCTCAAAACCTCGGTAAGATTTTAATTTTCGTAAAATTACTGTGCACCTCGTGTCTGAAGTTATAACTCTGTATTTGATTGGTATGTATGCCTTATTTCTTCCTGTCAGTGTTGTCCAGGTATGACATAACCATTTCGACCCATAGCAAACCCGGCGCAGACAGTATCAAATATGTATTAAATTTTGTAACATGAGCCATTGAAAACCAGTTAATCTTTGTAAAACGATGAAATTCTAAACTTGTCTAAATTGAAAACATTTGCGGACGGCAAGTTCGATTTAGCTGAAATGTTGGTGATTGGCTGTGAAAGTGCAGAAAACCTTGTAGGAAAAAAGAGAGCATTTTCTTCTTTTTCCAAAAGGTTTTCATGAGGCTACATCCCTAGAGTCCTTAAAACTCGGGATTGTGTGGTGAAGAGTTAAGTAGCTATGGGCGTTTTATATTGAAGATCAGACTTGACAAACAGTGCAATCTGATCTAGATCTCCATAGGTATGTAGGCTGACCTGGGTCTAAACCTTTTGCTTTTGGCAAATTTTCTGCATGTCAAAGGACCAGCGTACCTCATGATTCATTCGGTTGTTCAACAAAATGGATTTTATGGATCCATAGATATATGACGGCTCGTTTGGAATGATATATCATGGAGATGCATTAAACCCCCTTTTGCTAGAGCATGGCTCATTTGTGTTTTCCATAATCACAACCAGGAGCTCTTCAAATTTATCAGTCATAGACGACTTTACTCAGATGAGGGCTTTAGGTCCTCTTGTTTATGAAAATCGGTTTTCCAGCTTGGTTGATCATGGCAACATTCCACAGACTTTCAATGGGGAAAACTGAAAAGTGGCATTTACAGCAGATATTTTGACAAAACTTTTATAGAAATGTTCCTTGAGCAGTCTTGTATCATCCACATGCTTTTATTCAACTAGTAGTCTTTAGCTCATCTGTTTACGAAGAAAACGTCAAGCTATTGTCAAAGCCTATGCGTCATTGTCGTCGTGCAAAAACTTTGACATTTTATGATATCTCTCTTCTTCCTGAAGATATTTACTTCAAACCTGGACAAATTATTTACTGTCGAAAGGGGTACCCATATAACATGGGCAGGCAACCATCAAAATTTGGTTTGTTACCATTTTTTTGGTTTGTTGCCAAAGCAACGTAAAGGAAGTAAATAGGAAACAAACAATCCTTTGAAAATTATCTCCTTTCAATCCATAAAAGACCGTGAGGCCAAGGCTATACAAAAGTACTCATTATACTGGCTTTTACAAATTTATGTTTTTCCATTCTGTTGTTAACTCCACAGACTGTCAGTGTGAGACATTTAGATATTTTTTATTAGTCTGAACAAATGTGATGGCAGTTTTTAAGCCTTTACAAATGTGATAGCAATTTTAAGCTTCCGGGCCTCATCTTCCTACCTCTTCTCCTGTTCTGATGCCCAGGCCTTCAGCCCCTTCAGCGCTTTGATTTTAATGTAGGAGTGACGTTCAGTAAACCTCGGGGGATGATCTAATCCCTCGACTGTAGTACGATGGGTGATATGCACCTACACGGTTCTTTTCTCCGCCCGAAATACACCGCTCTACCATTCTTAAAACTGTAAAAACTTCACTTGAAATAGAAAACACGAGTCACAAATTTCTATCGAAATCTGTCTAAATACATCTCTGTTGACAGACAGTCAGCTTATACATTCGCTTTTTAACATGGTTTGTCAATTCTGTGGGCATTTTTCACCGGCAAATTGACAGATTTGAGTAACTTCACTGTGGTTGTTGATGTCGTTGCTAATCGATATGCATGGGCGCCACCATGTTTAAAGTCATGTCACTGAAATGTCATCAAAATGGCAACCGCCTTAATATGAACAAGGTTAGATGTATTTATGGAATCGACAGAGTTGTGACGAGTAGTAGGAGTTGCTAAAGTGATTATGAAAAGCCCTCGCCATTTGTAGATCGTCTTCTTGTTCTAAACCCTTAAAAAACGGTCTAAATCGTCTACACAGCGAAGTAGTACAATTTCTGACTGACCAAATCAAATGGTTTAGCCGAGAAGAAATTGCGTTACTTTCTAAATTACAATAAGACTAGGGACGCAAATTAGAATAGCTGGTAAGCATGGACACTGATTGCGTTTGGCTGTACCAAATTGTCATGTTGTTCTACTTTACAGAAACTACAGTCGCTCCTCATGGATTTTGTGGAACAGAAACAGGGAAAGATACATGCAGTAAGTATAATACAGTAAATATGTTTCAAATTATCTTTGTTGAACCACCCACAATATTCTGTGGCTTTGGCTGTCTTGTACTGATATATGTTTATGTAGCCGATAGCGATCTGTGTTGATATTGGTTGCCGAGTGCGTCCTGTGTCGATATTTAAAGAAGCTCAGCGCTTCCTGTGTTGATATTTGAAGAAGCTCGGGACTTCCTGCATTGATATTTCAAGAAGGCAACGGCTTCCTGTGTCTATATTTGAAGAAGGTCAAGGCATCCTATGTCGATATTTGAAGAAGCTCAAGGCATTTGTATAGATATTTAAAGAAGGTCAGGGCTTCCTGTGTTGATATTTGAAGAAGCTCAGAGCTTCCTGTGTAGATATTTGAAGAAGGTCAGGGCTTCCTGTGTAGATATTTAAAGAAGGTCAGGGCTTCTTGTGTTGATATTTAAAGAAGCCCAGGATTTCCCGAGGTGATATTTGAAGAAGCTCAGGGCTTCCCGTGTTGACTTTTAAAGAAGCTCGGGGCTTCCTGTGTTGATATTCGGTGCTCAGGGCTTCCTCTGTTGATATTCGGTGCTTAGGGCTTCCTTTCTTGATATCTGAAGAAGCACAGGGCTTCCAGTGTTTATATTTTAAGCTCAGAGCTTCCTGTGTTTATATTTGAAGAAGCTCAGGGCTTCCTGTGTTTATATTTGAAGAAGCTCAGGGCATCCTGTGTTTATATTTGAAGCTCAGGACTTCCTGTGTTTTTATTTAGATAAACTCAGGGCTTCCTGTGTTTATATTTGAAGAAGCTCAGGGATTCATGTGTTTATATTTGAAGCTGAGGGTTTCCTGTATTTATAGTTGAAGCTCAGGGCTTCCTGTGTTTATATTTGAATAAACTCAGGGCTTTCTGTGTTGATATTTGAAGCTCAGTGCGCCCGTACAGATATTCGTATCTCGGGACATCCTACATTGATGGCATTATTTTGCTCGTAAAGAAGAAAGAAAATATAGAAAAAAAAACAGTGTAATAAAACCGGTTTCCTTTATTTTCTTTTTCTCACAATGTTTTCAGAAGCCTCTTTCGTCAGGATTTAGTTAAAACACGTGACTGTTTGGCAAAAGCTTACCTGTCTACCTCCATAAAAATTATGCCAATGTACATACAGGTTACGTCTTTTCAAAGTGACAACAATTTAGACTTGTCAAGATATAAAAAGTTTGCAGACGACAAAGTATATGCGTTTCAAAAACTGGCATTTTCTTTGAAAGAAAAGAAAATATTGTGGAAAAAGCAAAAATGCTGATTAATAGCATGTTCCCTTTTTTCCTAACACGTTTTCAAAAGCCTTAGTCTTCAGGGTCTTTGGAACTTGGGATGGTTTGGTAAGGAGTTAGCACTGTGGGAAACATTCCTGTGAAAGAAGGCTTTTGAAAACATTTAAAGAAAAGAAGGAAATGTTGGTAACCAGCTTATTCTTCTTTTTTCACAATATTTTCTACCCTTTAAAAAACAAATGATATGTTTTAAGCAACATCTATCATGTCGTCAGTAAATGCGTTCCTTTTAGACAAGTCTTAAATTTGACATTTGGTTAAAAATTTACTACATTGTTTCACTAACTTCTCCTTTTCAGCCAATCAAAACAACCTTCTGGACGATTCGATGACTCTAAATAGAAACTGCAGGAATGCAAGCGTGCCCCAAGACTCTTGTGATGGTAAATTTACCTATTAACCCTTATCCTGCTAAATAACTTGATTGGAACTTTCAAACCGGTAGCAAAAACCCGAATAATGTTATTTGAAACTTAATTTTTGAGAAAAATATCTCCTTATCGAACAGTGTAGATCCAAGATCAGACTCCACGTTCTGTGCAGTCTGATCTTGATCTACATTGTCCGCAAAAGATCAGTGAGTCCCGCTTGGCAGCCTAAGGGTTAAATATAACTTTACACCGTACGACAATACTTTAGACTTGTTCAATTTGAAAACATTAACAGATGAAATAAAAAATGTCAAAAATGTATGCTGTGAAAAGGTAAAAAAACATTGTTTGAGAAGGAGAAATTTGAGGTTTTCCAGTGATTTCTCATTTTTCAAAAGATTGTTTTCATTGGCCATCCTTTCTACGGTTGTTAATGTGGGATTGATTTGTAAAGAGTAAAAAAAGAATACTGTATTTGTCAGCACAGAACACCTTTGTGAAAGACAATAAAATTTAAGCCACGATCTGTGAAAAGATGGTTCATTGCATCTGTAGAGAGTATCGAATCATGTTAGCTTGCATAGTCCGCGCAGCTGACCTTTGTCGAAGCTTTTTGCTATTTGTAAGTTCATGAAGGCCATTCTATAACCCATATTCAGTCAGTTGTAAGAAACAATTAATTTCATGGATTCCTTATTATTTGATGTCTTACTAAGTATAATGCATTAAGGAGATGCATTAAGCCTCCTTTTATAAGAGTGCCGCTAAGTTATATGAGCAGACCTGGTTCGGTATATCCAAAACATGACATATAGATAGTAATAATATCACGCTGTTTTCGTTCTGATGCAAAAATTGCGTAATCTTGATGACTTTCAAAGGTAAATGGCTTTTTCCGGGATCTCCGGGATCATGCATTATACCAAGCAAGTCATCACATCATTATGGGTCCATAAAATGTATTTTGTCTTACAACCGATTGAATCATGAGTTAGATTGGTCCTTGGGCACAGATTTAAACGTCAATTGAAAGAAAGCGAAGTTTTATCAGTTATATTGAATTCTTCAGGATGTCATTATTCAGGCATAGACTTTGTTTCGTATCACCCATGCCTTTTCTTGAGAGAGTCTTCCTGTCAAATACTTCCAATACTTTGATTGTTTTTCACAGATTCATATTACTGCGAGCTAACGCCGGATAGATCTATGACGTTTGCCTTCAGAAATTACGATGCCGATAGAATCAGCTTTCTAGATTATGCTGCATACGCCGATGCCGATGGGGACAGTGGTTTCGCTAACCCCCACGGAGACAACATACAGCCCATAGACTCCTCGGGTGTAGGGTCGTGCTCAGCCACAATTACACCTTCCAATACCACATTCCAGACTTTTACTAGGTCGTATTCAGTGTCAGCAAACCCAAGGTGTTTTACATATAACGCCACCGAGGTATGATTTCCTATATAAATGTATAAAACGATGAGGGAAACAAAGCATTTGCTGTGTAGGTGGCACACCATTCCGAACTGCTCCCGGGTAGTAGTAGGAAAAAGTAGTCCCACCCAACAAATGGAGGAGCAAACACTTTAACTGCCCAATTTTATCACAGGAAATAGAGGGAAATGTCTTGAATTAGTTTCTGGTGTTAATTCAATAATCTCTGGAGAATCTGAGTATGAGTTTGTTACTTTTGTGGTGGGGAACTATTTTTGTGCCTGTTACCACAGTTATAAAGGAACATTTTCTACAATTGAACGACGATACTGTGTAACTTGATACGGTTTATACGAAAGCGTTTTTTTTTTTTGATTGAAATGAATGGAATCAAACAAAAATATATATTTTACGTATACAATAATTCCAAAATTCATAGTAAGCGTTCTGTGTTTTGTTTTTGGATTTTTTTGTGTCTTTATACAAGTGACATAACATCGATGTTTAAGTTTACAAACAGAAAGGGTTTTTTTCTTTTCACTGTGATTTTTCAAAGGTAGTTTTGTGTGAGGTAGAGTAGCAAAAACGTATTTGGTTGACGTGCCATTCTTTAACTCTTTCTTCGCCCAATATATACATAGTAAAAATAGTGTCTCCCCAGGATTTTCTGGTGTGGGTTATATGAAATGGGTTGGAAATGATATGAGACTAAACAGTACACACCTCTTTTTTTTGATAAACAACAACAACAACAACAACAACACCAACACCATGAGCCATGTTCTATGAAAGGGGGGCTTAATGCAGGCTTTCGTGGATCGACACATTTTGCTGTTTGTAAATTTTCTGCGTGTCAAGGGACCATTCTACCTTAGGATCCAGTCGATTGTTATACTAAATGGGTACTGAGGATTCATAATTTATGGGATGTGTTGCTTGGTATACTGAATCACGAAGATGCTCCTATTTATACGAGATTAACCCTTTCCCAAACGATAAATTTTGGACTGGTCAAAATTGAAAGAGTTTGCAGACGACAATTTTAAATTTGATGAAAATGGCAGAAAGTTATCAGAAAGGGTAGAAAACACTGTGGGAAAAGGAGAAAATGCTCGTTACGAGCAATTTCTCCTTTTCCCACAGTGTTTCCAAAAGACTTGTACTGCAGACACGTGAAAACCAGGGCTTGTTTGGGAAAGGGTTAAACAGCACACTCTTGTTTTCCTAAAAGAAAAAAAAAAAAAATCCGACTAATATTATTACACCCACTTCATTGTGGACGAGTCTCTTGTTTACTGTATTGATTTATTGATAGTACGGTGTTTAACGCCGTTTTCAACATTGTGTCAGTTATATCTGGGCGGCCAGTGAACCTATCTATGCTTTCCAGGAGTATTTTTTTTACCAGTGCTCCGCACAACATTCTTTCCAAGCCGCTGGCTGCTTTCCCACATAACAATCGTCGAAATAATAGTCAGCGGTGAGAATGGATAGAATCTTGTGGCAATGACTATCATCTATCCATGGAAAGAAATTGGCCAAGCCCGCGGTCGAACGGGCGACTCCCTGTTCTCAAGTCCTGTACCTACCAAGTGAGCTACCGGGTCTCGGCCCTTGTCTACTGTACACGTGAGTCTGAATGCCTGTGGTTTATTTTAACCCTTAGGTTGCAAAGCGCGACTCATTGACCTCTTGCAGAGTGCTGTCTGCGGTTGGATCTACACTGTCCGATACGGAGATTTTACTACAAAAAAAAATAATTCTAAAATAAAATTTGTTCGGGATTTTACTTTCGGCTTGAAGGTTTTATTTAACAGATTTAGCAGGCTAAGTGTTAAAAATACACCAAAAAGCGCTGTGACCGTATGCTCACGAATTTGTAACCCTAATCCTGCTAAATAAATGAGCCATGCACTGACAAAAGGGGCTTAATGCATCTCCGTGATGCATTGTACCGATCAAGCCATCACATAATTATGGATCCATAATAGCCACTTTTTTTCAACAACCAACTTAATCATGAGGCAGAATGTTCCTTGGACATACAGAAAATTGACCAATAGCGAAAAGTTTCGGCGCAGGTCAGCCTGCGCGCACTGCGCAGGCTGACCTGGGTCGATACTTTTCGCAGATGCAGTAATCCCCCTTTTGACAGAGCATGGCTCAAATGAAATGAAACTTTCAATCCGATGGTGAAAACCCCAATGTTGTTATTTCAAAGGTATATTTTTGGGAAAAAGTATCTCCGTATCGGACAGTGTAGATCCAAGATCAGAGTGCACGTTCTGTGCAGTCTGTTTTTGATGTACACAGTCCGCAAAAGGCCAGTGAGTCGCACTTAGCAGCCTAAGGGTTAATACGGTGCATATTTTTTTTTTCGCAGAATGCATTCTACTTCGTATACATGCTGTGGCGGTCAAGTGATGGGCTGTTTGTGATGGCCGATGGGACAAGAATTGTATCCGGAAAGTGTTACCTAGACGACTTGAAGAACTATATTCATGGAACAGCGGTCGTCGAGTAAGTCAATTCTTAACCCTTTACCAGACGACAGAATGTTAGCCTTGTCCAAATTGAAAGCATTTGCAGACGACAATTTCAGAGTGGCTCAAATGGTGCAATTTTTATTTGATAGGATAGAAAACATCGTGGGAAAAGGAGAAAATGCTGGTTACCAGCATTTTGTCCTTTTCCCACAATGTTTTCAAAATACCTCTTTCCCAGGGGCGTTAAAAGGCGTCATTGTGCGGTAAAGGGTTAAACCTTTAGCCCTTTATCACACGAAGAAATTTTAGACAAACGACCGAAATAAATGTGATGTGACTCAAAAAAATAAATGAGTTATGCTCTGGCAAAAGGGGCTTTAATACATCTCCGTGATACATTATACTAAGCGAGTCATCATGTAATTGTGAATGCATAAGATCTATTTCGTTTGAAAAAATCGACTCGATTTGGAGGTAGAAAGGTCCTTGGACATGCAGAAAGTTTAAAAATTGAAAAAGGTTTTGACCCGGGTCAGCCTATGTGGACTGCGCAGGCTGACATAGATCGATACTATTTGCTGATGCATTAAATCCCCTTTTCACAGAGAAGGGCTCAAATATGACTCAATAAAAGAAAAACAAGTTTTTAGAAGGTTAGAAACCATTGTGTGGAAAGAGTGATACCAGCACTTTTTCCTTTTCCCGCAATGTTTTCAAAAGTCCGGCTTCATCGAGTTCATTAAAACCTATGATTGTCTGGTAAAGGGTTAACTTTTTCTACACAAATAAATTCAAGAAAACAGTCTAAATAAATGTGATTCAAAAATAAACGTGACTCAAAAAATGAAATTAAGTTTTTGGAAACGGTAGAAAACATTGAGGGAAAGAGGAGAAAATACTGGATCCTAGCATTTTGTCTTCTTTTTACAATGTTTTCAAAAGCCTTCTTTCTCAAAGTCGCTACAATTCAAGATTGCGTGGTGAAGTGCAGGGCGAGAAATACAGCATAAGTTACGTCATATTTCTCTCTATTTGAATGACGCGCGCTGTTTACCTTGGTAAAGATTGCGCGGGAACTACTGTTTCCGCCTTTAATTGAAGAGTTAGACAGTATGAAATCGGTATTTTCACTGGTCGTAACCATGAAATAACAAACTATAATCCACCATTATTTCTCGATAAACTACCGAAAAGCATGAAATAATATCATTTACCTTGTGTCAAATGTTGGTAATAACACCTATGGCCTTCAATTGTCTTTGTCTGTCTGTCCATCTTTCTGTCTAAAATACATATTGTGGCTTCATGTCTCCTGAATCCCAACGAAGAGTTTTATTGGTTAAATGTTCATTCCTGTATAAAATTTCAAAACAATGGCGGCAGGGATATAAATGTCCTTAAGACTGTCATAAGGCCCCACTGATATTGACCGTTGTCTGTGAAATAACAAGATTTTTGCTTTTTTTATGATAATCGACATCTTATTTCGTTTATCTTTCCAGCGATATAAGAAGTACCACGGTTCCAACTCGTACCGGTCGAGGTGTAGCTCTACAGCTGTGGGACCGGAGAACCACAGTGGATAAACAAGTGATTGGGTCCGGCTCCACTGTGGAAATAGGTGACAGGTTGTTTGCTGCCATATGCTACACAAAGGGTTCGCCATTTGTTGGTATGTTACTCTATTTTCGTTTTTATTTTTTATGATTATGACTAAAAACATCATGCGTGCATTGTACGCGGATAAAACCAGACACAGAACCTGATTGACGGTACTTCATTGGAGAGGTAATCAGACCTTTCCAACAGTTGCTAGTTTAAAAGGCGACTGCCTCAAAAATTGCGGTCTAAATTCAGTCTTTTTGCGAAATTGTTCTGATATACAGTCTGTTCCGTCATGGTTTTATAAATAAACCGAAATCAAAACTGAAATACGAAATCTACAGACGTGGTTTGTTTTTAAATGACGGAATCAAAAAAAAAAAAAAAAATGTAATACTGATTTGATTGATTGATTGTATGGCGTTTAACGCCGTTTTCAACATTATTTCAGTTATATCGCGGCGGCCAATGCACCTATCCATGCTGTCCTGAAGTTTCTTTTACCAGTACTACGCACGATATTCTTTCCAAGCCACTGGCTGCTTTCCCACATGACCATCGTCGAAACAATGGTCAGCGGTGAGAGAGGAATGAATCCTGTCGCAATTACTATCATCAATCCTCGGAAAGAAATTGGCCGACGGCCGGGGATCGAACCAGCGACTTCCTGTTCCCAAGTCCTGTACGCTACCAACTGAGCTACGGGGGCTCGGAGTTATATTGATTTGACCGCGAATTACTTCTCCAATAATTGTAAATTTTCACTAAACAAATAAATCTAAGCAAAATGAAGGGGAAAAGAGAACTTCGTTCAAAAAAGAGAAAGTACACCGCGGGAAAAGATCATGTGACTTGAAGACGCTGATAGAAGATCATGTGACGGGCATGTTGTGCATTAGAGGTTTCTACGCAGTGGTAATCATTTAATGCCTTACTTGTTTGTTTACATTTACCAAAATATATTGAAATAAAAGCCAGTAAACTATTTGAATACACTGACCTCTCCTGGCTTCTTTCTGAGGTGGGGTGCGAAGCATCCCAGCTCAGATTTACCATGTGGGAAATTGAAGCTAAATAATCTGATTGTGGGGTACCTAACATTGCAAAATCGTTACCTAGAAAAATAGTACTATTAAGAAACCATTATATTCAATTCACTTTGGCATCAAGGCATGACTAAAACATTAACAATAGGGGAACTCCCACGACTTGGACGATAGATTTGTTAACAAATACACCATTATCGTATGAGAATTAAAAAAAAAAAGTGTTAGAACAGACTACCAGGTAGGTATACGCATTTATGTATAATTTCCACCAAATAGCGTCAAAAGGCCTCAAGTGCCATGGAAAGCTTAGAAGCATCATGAGAACTCTTGTGGTAATTTCTTTGAGTAGGATTGATTTATTTGTCTAGATATTGCTCAATAATACTTCACAAGTCGTTTTATTTTGATATTGTTTTGACCCCCCTCCCCTCACACACAAAATAAGAGAAATTGGTTAGTTTGCCCTGAGATTTATAGGAGAGATACCTGTCAGCTCTTTAAATGTCTGCTTGCTTTTACTCAATTAATTTTAGTAGCACTACGTGCTTATTATTTGGTACAACAGTTAGATTTCAATTTGAGCAGGATTTAACTTAGAGAGTCAACTAATGGAAATAAGGAATCAGTATGCGTGGACGTGTATCTCGGACAAAGATCAAGGCCAGAAAACACCCTTTTTACAGAGCAAAATATCTATGAGCCATGCTCTGTAAAAAGGGCGTTTAATGCATCTGCATAAAGGATCGGCACCGGCTGACCTGGCCGAAAGAAATTTGCTATCGGTCAATTTTCTATTTGTCAAAGGACCGGTTACCTCATGATTTATCCGATTAATACATAAAATGGGTTTTATGTGGTGATTTGATTAGTACGGTATAATGCATCACAGAGATAAACTAAACCCCCCTTTTCCAGAGCGTCTCTCTTATGTTTTAATCATTTGTGAAAAAGTCGTGTTTTTTTTTTTGCTTTACAGCGGACACCGACCCATACGGGGTATACGCCTATTCTTTTGAAATTGCTAACAATCCGGCATTTGATTCGACCGGCGATAATGAAACACTGATGGTCATCGGCTCAGATGGGTAAGTGTTTTTTCTTCGCCATCTTTGGCTTGCGTTCACTGCGAGGTTTAAGTGTATAGCCTGCCATCGACACAGAGTTCAAATACATAGCTTGCTATCATCTCAACGCTTAAGTATTTAGCTTACTTTCTCTACAGTGTTCAAATTTTTAGCCTAAACGCAGTGGTTTTTAAGTGTGTAGACTGCTATCTACACAGAGTCTAAGTTCTTAGTTTGCTATCAACACAGAGCTTAAGTGTTAAACTTACTATCTCTACGGAGTTCAAGCGTTTAGCCTACCATCTCCTGTGATTTAAGTGTACAGCCTGCTATTGACACAGAGTTTTAGTACATAGCCGCCTTTTTTCACAGAGCTTAAGTGGTCAGCTTACCATCTCTACGGTGTTTAAGTTTTGAGCCTACTATCCCCAGTAATTTTATGTGTATAGCATGCTATCGACATGAAGTTGAAGTGTTTAGCTTATTATCCCTATGGAGTTCAAGTGTAGATTCGGCTATGCCCGATGTTTTCAAGTATCAAGCATGTTGTTGCAACGGTGTTTAAGTATTTTGCCTGCGGCCGCAACTGCGTTTACGTGTTTACCTTGCTATCCTTAGTATAGTCCAAGTGAACAAGCTGCTATAGCCACAGAGTTCAAGGATATGATCATCAACAGAATTCAAGCATGAAGCCCGATAGATGTATCTGGAGGAATTTAAACTTAGAGGCCACTATCGCCGTTAAGTTCAGGTGAATAGCCTGATATTGTATGGATTTCATGTAAATCGCCTCAAGTATCTAGCCTACACTCTTCACAAACCTTTAGTCCATGACTAACTGTTCCTACAATGAAAGTGTATAGCCAGCTATTACCTCAAAGTTCGAGTCTTTAGTCTTGTACCACGATAGACTTCTGGTGGCCCGCTATTGCCACAGAGTTCAAGTGTTAAGCTCGGTATAGCAACAAAAATCAAGCGTATAGCCTGCTATCGCCACGGAGTTCAAGAGCGTAGAGCCCTATCGGACCAGGATTCAAGCGTTAGGCCCGATGTCGCAACAAAGATCAAAGTTTAGCTGGCTATCGCCATAGAATTAAAGTAAGTGGCTTCCTATCGCCATAGGGTTAGAGTATGCAGCTTGCTATCGCCTCGGAGCTCAAGTGTGTAGTCTGCTATCGCAATAAAGTTTAATTGTATAGCCCGTTACAGCAACAAAGTTCAAGTGTATGGCCCGCTGTCATCGAAATTTCAAGTGTGTAGCCTGCTATCGTCACAAAGTTGGAGTGAACAGCCACAGAGTTCAAGTGAGTAGCCTGCTTTCTCAACGAAAGCCTGCTATTTCCATGGAGTTCAAGTGTGTAGGCTGCTATATTGCCATGGAGTTCAAGTGCAGCCTACCATCGCCACGGATTTTATGTGTAGCCTGCTTTCGCTACGGAGTTCAAGTGTGACCTGCTATCGCTACGAAGTTCAAGTGTATAGCCTGCTTCAGAATCAAATGTCTGATATTGCCACAAAGATAGATAACCAATCGAAATACATGTATAGATAAGGTATATAAAATGTAATAAACAATCTGTTTTGTCAAGCCTTTATGGTAAAAGTAAAGTATAAATGGGTTATATTTCCAGCAATACGTCGAGTTTGTACATTTGGCACTGAGAGAGTTGAAAAAGACTGTTTACGTTGATCATTCCTAAGCTGTGTACTTAGTGGGTTTTGAAACCGTTCAGTCGATATTGGTTTTTCGGTTGTTCTTTTGGTCTCAATTGTATCATCTTAATTGAATCTGTCTAACAGCTGTACCCTTCCTTCTCTGTCTGTCTGTCTGTCTGTCTGTCTGTCCGTCCGTCTGTCTGACTCCTCATTATTTCTTCATTAATTTCATTTATTCCTCAGATGTTTAACAAGCGTCCCGGCCGTTAACAGCGCCGGCCGATTTGATGACAATTTTGAAGCACCGTCCGAAGTGGACGCTTCGTCAGAGCCATTCTGTATCTTGGCTGGTGGATTTAAGGCCTTTAGATTTCCTACTGGTGAACCAAGACTGTACATGAGGTGCTATGTAGACTTGTGTACCAACACTCAACTCTTCTCCCAGTCTAAATGCCAGGACGTGAGTACACATTTTTTTCGCTTATCGATACCTCTGTCTTATTCGAGGATTGACTAGTTGATTGATTGTTAGTTTAGGCAGCTTTAACCCTTATCCTGCTAAATAATTAAATAAAACTTTCAGTACGACCGTAAAAAAAACGGAATATTGTTATTTCAAACTCATTTCTTGGAGAAAAATATCTCCTTATCGGACAGTGTACAGTGAGTGGCCATAAGTATTTCATCAAAATCCGAATCCCCATTGACTAAAATGTATTTCCAACTTTACTTTTTAATTTAATGTGGCTTAAAGACTGAAGGTTTCGGTTGAAAATTTTACAATAATGCTTAATGCTTAAGGTATGTTTACTGTACGGTCGTGTGACTGAATAACTTCAGTATGTAGTTGTTTCCCGAATCTTCGTTGCAATTTAGATCTATGTGAGCCATCTGCAAAAAAAGTATCGACACAGTCCGCGCAGGCTGACCTGGGTCGAAACTTTTTGCTGTAGTCGATTCCCTGCATGTAAAAAGACAAGTCTACTCATGATTCAGTCGATTATTAGAGAAAATGGATTGCGTGAATCTATAATTATATTCTGAACAAAAATAGAAACGTTTCTCCCTGTTTAAATGAGGATTACGTGGTATCAAAAAAGATTACTGTAATACGAGGGACACTTTTTAAGTTCGTAGAGTAAGCCTATAACTTTTTAACGCAATTATGAAATTGCATGATTTTTTACACAGAACTTGAGTAATCATTCCTCTCTCGAACGGTGCCATGGTATGCGGTGTACGAGGTCCACGTGCGCGCTGCGCTGGGTATTTTCAACACGTGGTTTTATACACTGTAGTAAAATATAGCGTTCAATATGGATGTAAAAATCTGTGAACAGAGGGCATATTGTAAGATTCGAGCACAGCTCGGGTTTCCGCCAACAGAAATTCATGCTGATTTGCAGAAAGTTTATGGGAATGGTGCTTTAAAATATGCTACAGTTTGCAAGTGGGTACGTCGTTTTAATGATGGTCGGGAGTCAATTGAAAATGACCCTCGGGTGGGTAGGCCGGTTTCCGTTTTGACGGAAAAGAACGTTGCTACTGTGAAAACGTTAATTGAGGAAGACGCACGTTATACCGTGCAAGAGATAGAAGAATTAAGTGGCATTCATTCGTCAAGTGTTTTGAAGATCTTACGTGAACGACTTGGGCTACGTAAGATCTGTGCGCGTTGGGTGCCCCATTTGCTCACTGACGAGCAGAAACAAAGTCGGGTTAGACTTTCATCGCAAGTTATAGAAAATATGATAAATGTGACCCATGTCGTTTGGAAAAGATAGTTACAGGTGATGAAACCTGGATCTATCATTTTCAACCCGATTTTAAGGCTAAAAATAAGGTTTGGGTTTCATCTGAGGGCGACAGACCTGTCATTGCGGGCCGTTGCAAAACATCAAATCGCATACTGTATGCGATATTCTTTGATTCGAAAGGTCCAGTCCTTCACATTCCAGTCCCGAAAGGTAGTTCTGTCACTGGAAAGTTTTACAGAGAAAGTGTTCTTACTCAACTTGTTAATTTCTATCAGAAACGCAGACCGCGCACCGGTGTCCGCGGCATCAAATTACTCCATGATAACGCACCAGCCCATAAATCCGCTACGGTACAGGAATATCAGAAAGAATCCGGGCTCGATGTCTTAGATCATCCCCCATACAGCCCTGACCTGTCCCCCTGTGACTTTTGGTTGTTCCCAAGACTAAAGGAAATGCTGGCAGGGCACCGTTTTGAAGCCCGTTGTGGTATAGGCAGTGCGGTCTACCAGTGTCTGCAACATATACCTAAAGAGGACTACCGGGCGGCGTTCCGGAAATGGGTAGATCGCATACCGTAACACCATTCGAGAGAGGAATGATTACGCAAGCTCTGTGTAAAAAATTGTGCAACTTCATAATCGCGTTAAAAAGTTATAGGCTTACTCTACGAACTTAAAAAGTGTCCCTCGTATAACTAATTAATAAATAAGTTTATTCATTTGTGGATGCATATCAATTCAAAATATTTCAAACTAGCATGAGAGTATTAAGACCGAGGTCCGAGTTGGTAGGGTTCCGAATAAAAATATCACATATAATGAAGTTGTCGTTTGAACGGTTTCTTGCCCTGACATTTTAACTCAGAATCATCATCTGCATCAAATGCCATAGTAGCGAGGTTCCAACATTTGCAACCATACATGTGTAACGTAACGTGTAATTAGTGCATTCGGCATTGCTAGCACTCATGTTGCAATATCAGTGTCATATCACGAATATGGTTAATTATACGATTCACTCCCGCTTTAAGACCGAGCTCATCCCAGATGTACTCAGCAGGATCGAGATCCGAGGGAAATGCAGGACGTGTCAGGAATTACATGTTGTTATATGCCAAGCACTGTGTAGTTAATACGTCTACATGAGGGCAGGCGTTGGCTTGCTGAAGTGTGATACCAGGGCCACGAAGACGAATGATGCACGTTGAGTCCACGCTTTTGCTATGTAATGTAGGGCATTGAGGTTGCCATACAAAAACTACCAGCTTTGTCTTACGGTCCTTCGTGGTTTCACCCAGGTCTTTACGCTATCTCTGCTAAACTTGTCCCTCACCAGGATACAGCTATCAGCAAATCTCATATCTACTCCTGTACATAAAAAAGTCAACCGTTTGTATGAGAGAGTGTGAAATGAGGATTTGTGGAGTAGCATAAAGCTGTAATATGTTGTAATAAAAAAGTAACATCACATGCAACAAATGTGCAATCATTTTAAAATGGAGTCAGCAAGGGCAGGGTAAGTCAAATTTGTTCTGCGGGCCGCGCAGTAACCACCCTCGTTAACCCAGGTGTGAAGTATTGCCATTCATCACCCTTGGGACATTCAATTGCGAAACCGTCTTTCTTATGAATATTCATAAGATTGCGAATGACACAGAATAGCCAATCGAATTGTCGATGACATAATGATACTCTCTTGTATTGGAGGATAATTACATTTCTTTAGTTGTTATGAATAAACCGGGTAAAACCGACATCATTATAAACGAATATGGCGTCCGCCGGTGGGCCTTCCTTCTGTGGCATTTGCCTTACGACAATCCATGGCAGATATTGCAAATTGTTGTATACAAAGGCAAATATTCAAAAATACAGCGTGCTGTTGCAGTCCATAGGGGTATGTAGCAGGGGTGACGTCATCCTCGTTGACCCAGTTCCGATGTATTTCGTAAACTTAATTCATCGATTTGATTGGTTGTAGACGAGGTAAAAAAAGAAATGATGGCACATGGTTAATAAAAATAGATTAAATTTTCTCACTGAAAAACAAAGATTACCAATAAAAATGCCTCATTAATAATTCATGAGAACGAGAAAACATACGCGAGATAACCCAGAGGCGATGAATGTAGTTCACGGTATACATCGGAACTGGGTCAACGAGGATGCGCAGTAACTGTTATCCGATTACTGTTCAAGGAGTGGTAATTTGATCCGTCAATCTTACGCAGTTTTTTTTGCTGGTATTAGATTTCGAAATAAATATGTATACACGTGTAGGACAGTATATACGGTAGTGACAAAAGCGACGTTGAGGTGTATTAGCTAAAACTGAAAGTAGAATGGGAGCAAGCGCGAATGGCAGTATATTTGGTTCAGGTCAAACCGATATCATAGTACAGTGTGAGTGCGCATGCGTCGTTACGCATGATTTATTTGGTTCCGGTCACAACGGTCACAGGAAGCGGATTTGCTATACAAATCCGCTAAAAAGGGACGTTTCCATTTTTGCTGAGTATATTATTACTTGCCTGGTACAATGCATCACGGATATGCGTTAAACTCGTTTTTCCTAGAGCACAGCGTATATTTACTGTATGATTAATGTATATCTTTTCTGTATGTTTACTGTATATTTATTTGCTTACTTATATGTACATGCTAATTATATGTTTACTTTTTGTCTATCAGTTGTTAACTGTATATTAAATGGACATTAACTTTATGCTTAATTTATGCTCACTCTTATGTTTAATGCATGGTTACTGAATGTTATTTTTTGTTTAATGTATGTTTCCTGTATGTATTATGTTAACTTACTGTGTATTCACTGTACTTTGACTATTTTAAAGTTTATATGTAAAAACATTGAGCCATGCTCTGGCAAAAGGGGACTTAATGCATCCCCGTTATGCATTGTACCAACCAAGCTATCACATAATTATGGATTCATAAAAAACATTCTGTCAAACAACCAACTGTATCATAAGGTAGACAGGTCTTTTGACATACAGAAAAATGACCGATAGCGGCGAAAAGTTTCGGCACAGGTCAGCCTGCGCGGACTGCGCAGGCCGACCTAGGTCGATACTTTTCGCAGATGCATTAAGCCCACTTTTCACAGAGCATGGTCTTTTTGTTTATTGTATTAAGCCGGTATATTTATCGGTTGTAAAATGTTTGTTAAATGCACTTAAACTCTTTACCACACATTCCTGGGTTTTTAATGACCCCGAGGAAGAACCTTCTGAAAGCCTTATGGGGAAAAAGAGAAAATGCTGGTTACCAGCATTTTCTCTTTTTCCAACAATGTTTTCTACTCTATGAAAGACAAATTTCATCATTAGAGCCACGTTCAAATTGTCATCTGCAAATGCTCTCAATTTGGACAAGTCTACATTTTTGTCGTGTAGTCAAGAGGTAACTGTATGCTTAATGTATACCCACTCTATGTATGTTGAATGTACATGTATGTTTACTATATGTTGAATGTATGTTTACTGTATGTTGAATGTATATTTACTGTATGATATCCGCTTGTCTTGCAGTCCTGTGCCTTCACAACTGTCGACGTCAACGCCACAGATCCTGGTGAAGGCACTGTTAGGAAAAGAAGAGACGTGCAGAATGGAGAAGAGCTTCAACTAGTTGTCGAAGTCGTTGACCCAGCGCCAAAAAGCAGTATGTATCTATCCACTCTGGTTACGTTACGCTTTTCTTCCATTTAATTCATGTCAAACGCCAATTTTTTCGCATAGTCCGAACTGAAAATGTATTTGCAAACGCCAAGTCAAATGCAGCTCACATGATAGGTTTTGTCTTTGAGAACGGGATAAACTTCATGGGATAAGAAAAAGTAAAATGCTGGTTACCAGAATTTTCTCCTTTCCATCTGATGTAACAAATATGAACATGCTTGATCCGAGGGACCCAGCAGGTCTATGTGAGGGCAAATTTTTATCTTTTTTAGTAACACACACGCACTATATGGTATATAATATGCTGATGATAAACCAAGCCCATTGATAGTCGTAAGATAAAAAAATGGGCATACGACCGTCGATAAGTCTCACTCAAGAATCGTATTCTTGATGGGTGCATGGATTAGTGACTTGCAAATACGACGAGTTACTATCAGCAAGTCGCAGTAAGGGTTTGTTTGTTTGTGTGGTGTTAAAGCTGTTTTCAACATTATTTCATTTATATCGCGGCAGCCAGTGCACAAGTGTATCCATGCTTTCATGGAGTTTCTTTTACCGGTACTTCGCACAATTTTCGTTCAAGCCACTGGCAACTTTCCCACATAAACATCGTCGAAATAATCATCAGTGGTGAGAGAGGAATGAATCCTGTCGAGATGACTATCATTAATCCTCGTGAAGAAATTGGCCGAGCTAGGGATTCAAACCAGCGAGCCCCTAGTTTCAAGTCCTGTACATTACCCACTGCGCCACCGGGCTCGGCTCGCAACAAAGAGCAAATAAACGAGCCAGACAAAGATAGGGCGAAGGCCCCTAGCTTGGTCACTTAATGCCGACAAACGGGCTGAGGTGTCCGATCATTTCAATATAAATGAGCCATGCTCGGCGAAAAGGGGCCTTAATGAGTGTTCGTCATGCATTGCCACTATCAAGACACCGTATAATTATGGGATCCATAAAACCATTTTGTCTAACAACAGACTGTATTGTAAGGTAGACTTAAGGTAAGGTAGTCCTTTTATATACAGAAAATTGATCAATAGCGAAAAGTTTCGGCCAAGTCCAGCCTGAACAGAATGCGCAGGCTGGTCTGAATCGATACTTTTCGCAGATGCATTAAGTCCCCTTTTTACAGAGCATGGCTCAAATGCTTCAGATTCACTTATATACCTGCACAAGTACCCCCAACACTTGGGCATTTGTCATTGGCATTCATCAAAGGAAAGTACTTTAGTTGCTATAACAGATGACCCGGCAAAATGTGATGGAATATTGGGATGTAAACGGATATCTTGGAAAAAAAATAATGTTAAGCTGACATGGAAAAAGAGGTAGACTCGTGTAAACCGGGGTAGTAAAGGAACCAAGAGGTCTATTCCAAGATGACCAAGGGTCCTGGGCTGCCTTTCACTAAACTGCGTACGTAAGAAATCTGCGTACACAGTTTAGGTAAGCAAGCATCAAGTCTAAAAACAAGCTTCAGTAGGCAGCATAACTTTATATTTTGAGTAAATATTTGCTGAATTTAAGGCCAGCTCACAACTTTGGGTAAAACGGAGATCTATGTATCTATATAGGATCCCGAAAAAATTGCGTAAATCTGCGCACTTCAGTGAAACTCAGTCCTGTACCCAGGCGGTCTTTTCTACATAGATCATCTCTCATGTCTGCCAAGAGCTTGTGGGGGGCCTTAAGTCTACAAATTCATCATCACGTAGCCCGTCTTTATAAATGACTCATGCACTGTAAAAATTGGGTTCAATGCATCTGCAAAAGTTTCGACCCAGGTCAGCCTGCGCATTTCGCCCAGGCAGACCTGAATCGAAACGTTTTGCTATTGCTTAATTTTCTCTGCATGTCCAAGAACTATTCTACCTAATAATTTAGTCGCTTGTTAGACGGAATGGATTTTACTACTTACTTACTTAATCCTCTTCGTGCCGGGGTGCAGATAAGGCTGTTACCAGAGCTGCCACCTTGACTTGTCCACTGCTGTACCTGACCCCAAGACCATTTTCTGTTTCTGATTTCTTTCTCGATGGAGCGTCCGCAGGTTTTTTTTGTGTCTTCCTCTATTCCCTTTTCCTGTTGGAATCCATTTCTTATCTACCATCGGGATGGCATTTGGGTGTTTTCTAAGTACATGGCCAATCCATTTCCATCTTTTTTTCTCCTTGATTTCTGGTGAAAGAGGGCAGGAGTTTGCTATCTTATAAAGTTCTTTATTGGATACTGTGTTAGGCCAAAATGTATGTAAAATTCGTCTTAAGAAGCGCGCCTGTAAGATATCTTGTTTGATCGTGATGAAATTTGTCACTTTCCAAGATTCAGCCCATACAGGAGGACTCCCAGTGCACTACTCTTGAAAATTCCTAGTTTTGATTTTGTGATCTTTCTGGATTTCCAAATATTTGATAATGCAGCGAAAGCTCTCTTTGCTTTTGAGATTCTAGAAATTATGTCTTTTTCTGAGTTTCCATTGTCAACAATCGAACTTCCGAGATAGGGGTAATTGTTGACTTCTTCACTGTTGTTAGAGTTAAGAGTGATGTAGTCATTTGGTTTCCCGTTGATTTTCAGAATTTTTTATTTTGTTGATGTTGATACTGAGTCCTATCTTCTTTGCTGTCTTATCTAAATCAGGTTTTGTCCAGCATGTCTTTTTACCGATGTAACAGTAGAGCAATATCGTTTGCAAAATCAAGATCTTCTAACAACTCCGCCAAGCTCCAGGTTATGCCCCTTCTGTTTTCTTTGGCCGTTTCTTTCATTATCCAATCTAGGCATATAGTAAAGAGGAGAGGGGAAAGTGGGCAGCCTTGTTTAATTCCAGTCTGTACTCGAACACTTTCTGTTTGGGTGGGTCCACAAAAAAAGTACTTGCATTGAAGTCCTTGTAGAGTAGTTATAATTATGGTTTATGGGATTTTCCTGGGAATTCCGTAATGTTGTAAATTTTTCCAAACCGCAGGTCGTTTGATGCTAGATTTTATGGATCCATAGTAATATGACGACTTGGTTGGCGTAATGCATAACGGAGATGCATTTAAACCCCTTTTCCTGGAGTGCCGCTCAAAATTCCTTTTTTAACCCTTTAGCTGCTAAGCGCGACTTACTGACCTTTTTCGGACAGTGCAGATCAAGATCAGACTGCACAGAACGTGCAGTCTGATCTTGGATCTACACTGTCCGATATGGAGATATTCTTCCCCAAAATATACCTTTGAAATAATTTTGGTCTTTACTATGGGCTTGAAAGTTTCTATTTCATTTATTTAGCAGGATAAGGGTTAAATCTTTACCAAACGACAAAATTTTAGACTTGATAAAATTGAAAGTATTTGAAAACGACAAATCAAATATTTCCCAAATGGTCATATTTGTCTGTGATAGGATAGAAAACAGTGTGCGAAATAGAGAAAATGTTGGTTTACCCTTAGGCTGCTAAGCGTGACTCACGCACCTTTTAAGGACAGTTAGATCAAGATCAGCCTGTACAGAAGGTGCAGTCTGATCTTGGATCTACACTGTCCGATAAGGAGATGTCTTTCGCCCCAAAAATACCTTTGAAATAGGAAAATATGGGTTTTTACACTCGGCTTGAAAGTTTCAATTTTTTTTTAGCAGGATAAGAGTTAAGGGTCGTTAAAGGTTGGGATTGTTTGGTAAAGGGTCAAAAGGTACAACAAGCCGCTGTTGATGTTTTAGAGCATCGACATCCACCCTTTCCATTTGTCAATCCTTTTAATCGAAACTGCATTCAACATACGAGCAATGCTCTGACAAAAGGGTGTTTAATGCCTCTCCGAGATGGATGAATCCATTTCGTCGAGCGACCGGCTGAACAATGAGGTAGAATGGTCCTTGGACATGCAGAAAAATTCCAAAAAGCATAAAGTTTCGACCCTGGTCAGCCTGCGCGGACTGCGCGGGTCGATACCTTTTGCAAATGCATAAAACCACCTTTTAACAGAGAATACCTCATATTATTACTTTCAGACCAGGCTAGGAGAGCCGAATGTACGGATCCAGTGATGGCAAAGAGTGTTATTGCAGCCCTCGTTACTCTCCTAGTTATTGCAACATTTGTGACAATCGCTGAGTTCTGGGTGGTAAGTAATAGGGTAGCGCCTTTAAGCGAGGCTTTTTTCTTCTGTCATTACGTTTTTCTTCAGCTGGAATTGCGGTTTTTTTTTTGTTTTTTTTTTCATATTTTCATATGTGTTGAAAAGGGGATGTGCACACAAGTTCTACCACCTTAGAATCGGCCCTTCCCATACAATAAAGTATCAATATTTTTATCTATGGCAAGTGCAATATTATGAGCCATTCTCTGTGAAAAGGGATTCTAATACATCCGCAAAAAGTATCGAGGCAGGTCAGCCTGCACAGTCTGCGCAGGCTGACCTCTGTCGAAAACTTTTTGCTTTTGTTGAAAATTTCTGCATGTCAAAGGACCATTCAGCCGGTTATCAGCCGAAATGGATTTTATGGATCCATAACTATATGATAACTAGCTTGGTAAAATGCATCTTTGAAATGCATTAAACCCCCTTTTGCCAGAGCATAGCTCATATACAACCCCGATGAGAGAGGGGAGGGACAGCATGACAGTATAGGTGTAAAGGGGAAAGAGGAATGAAAAGAAACCATATAGCGTCTCTTTGTTTGGTGCTTGGATGTCCGGTAAAATTAACACTAACTGTTAGTAGAACATAGAAGTTAAGTAGAATAGAAGTCGAAATTCATTTTAAACAGAACAGAACATTTTATTTTACGACAAGTACACGGTTGTACATAGTCATACAGAAAAGATATATTAACATGAAAATCACTAGATTTTAGGCGAGCATGACGGCGAGACTGACATATATACATTTTTAGTACTCCCCAGCAAAGTCATAAAACACATCTCATATAATTTGAATTTACTTGACAGTACCAAACTTGTACTTGCATACTGGATATAAAAAAAAAAAACGCTTTGTCTCCTTGATATGTATACGTGTGAAGTGATTCAAAAACGAATGCCAAAATTGCTTTGCTCGTAACAGTTGACATAATATGACCCTTAATAGTAATGATATGTAAATCTTAAGAATCGCTCAGGATTATGGTAATCGTTACCTCTATAACAAACGGATACAAATTAGGCGCAGCAACCTTCAACCATTCTAAATTGGATTCCTTCTCTATTTCTCACAAATTTTCTAACCTTCAAAGTAATGTAATTTCTGACTGGCTAAAACAAATGGTTCAGCCAATTAGAAATTGTGTTACTTTCTTAATTTAGACCAAGTGTAAGAATGATCTATAGAATGAATTGTAAATAAAAACCCAGATGACGCGAACCGTGGCATACAGTAATTTTCATTTACTCAAGCGTTATTCAGACACAAAGGTAAATATTCAACGCCATCCAAAGAAAACAGCCATCGTGGTAAGTTCACTTATGTGGTCGAGGCGAACAGGTTTGAAGATGGTTTCTTGCGTAAAAAAATGCAGTGGTTCAAGAATTAAAGTCTTAGAAAATATCGTACATGCACAAAGTCGATAAACTTAAAAGATATGCATTGTGAAAAGGGGGTTTAATACATCTGCAGAAAGTAATCGCAGTCCATGCAGACTGATATGAGTCTGAACTTTTTGCTAATATTGTAAATTTTCTGCATGTCCAAGGACCGTTCTAACTCATAATTTAGATGGTTGTTATATAAAATAGATTTTATCGATTCATACCAAGTATTGGATGACTTGCTTGGTATAATGTAGCACGGAGATGCATTAAACCCCGTTTTGCCAAAGCGCCGCTCCTATTTGATGGATAATAATAATCGGTTTTCGTGTTCATTTTCAAGATTTTTCATTTTCAGTAGAACTTCCAGCAATATTGTCTGAAATGTTTGAAAGCTGTAGGCCTTATGGTTAGGAACACGAAGAATTTTAATGTTTCCTACTATAGGCCCTTGTAGAACTTATTATCCCCTTGGCGTGGCCAACTTTGACGTCTGGGCTACAATTTGACCAGTCTTAGTTACAGACCAATAGGTGAAGCTGTATGCCAAATTTGGTAGCACTAGCCCTTTCGGTTTTGGACAAGATTTTTTTCCCATAGATTTCTCCTGTCCTGTTGCCGTGGCAACGAGAGTTTTGCATTGAATCATATTCTTTGCAGTCATTTGAAAGAGCTTGACCCAAAACACATGCCTATGAAGTTTGGTAGCAATCGGTCTTTTAAATATGGGAGGAGACATTTAAAGGTATCGATATACATAACACACGACGCACAGACGCACGGTGCACGCCGACTGACATTGACATAGATTGAACTCACATGCTTAGTTCGAGCCGTTCATGCACATGTGAGCTCATAACAACAGTTGTTCTTTTCGTTACAGCTCCAAAAGAAGAGGAAATAAGCCAGTTTTGTATCCAGTTATCCGAGAAACATCCACATGTAAACCGTTGTCCTTTCCAGAAAAGTGCAGTAAATTTGACCATCGGAGAATCAGAATAGTTGTCATTTAACTCCAGTGTTGTAAATTAATTGAGGCATTTACCACACAGCCTCGAGTTTGTACAACCCTACGTGACAAAGCCTTTGAAAACAATGGAGAAAATAGCGAAAGACAAATCCTATCAAACCAGCACCGGACCAAATTTTAGACTTGGCATTTTTTTTTTAGGTATTTGCACCTGACAAATTGAATGTGGCTCATGGATTAGTATTTTTTTTTGTAACAGTAGAAAACATTGTTGGGAGAAAAGACATTTTTGCCTTTTCCAAAATGTTCTCAAAAGCATTTTTTTCGCTCAAGGGTCATAAAACTTCTTTTTCTTTTTAAAAATGGTAACTCATTACAAACCAACATAATTTTAGAGTTGCACGAATTGAAAAGGAGAAAATGCTAGTTATCAGCATTTTCTCATTTTCCCACACGGTTTTCAAAAGGGCTGTCCCTCAGGGTCGATAAAGTCTGGATTGTGTGGTAAAGGGTTCAGCCTAATAAAAAGAAGCTAAACAACAAGCATTTAGTAGACGATATACATTTTTATTTTAAAAATAGGACGAATGAATTATAGATAAACCACGAGCATTGAAGTGCGAATGTGCTGTGGACAGTTTGACGAATCAGTAATAGATCAATCAAAAGCTCTGAAGTGCGGATATACTTTGGACAATATGAGGAATCAGTAATAGATTGATCAAAAGCACTGAAGTGTGGATGTACTTTAAATAGACAATTTGACGAATTAGTAAAAGAGCAAAACCCAGCACTGAAGTGTGGATGTATTTAGACATTTTAACAAATCAATTATATCAGTTATATATAAACCACAAACACTGAAGTGTGTATGTACTTTAGACAATTTGACAAATCAGTTATATCAGTTATAGATAAAACACATGCACTGAGGTGTGGATGTACTTTCGACAAATCAGATAAACCACAAGCACTGTGGCATGGATAACTTCAAGCAATGAGACGAACCAATCATGAATAATACACAAGCACCGTGGCTTGGATGTTGGGGGAATAACTTGTTTTAATTTTATTTTTATGTTTTGTTCCAATTTTGGTTCATCGGCATATCTGTGCCAGTGGTTTATCTTTAAATCCTACAAAGTAAATAGTTCCCATGTTGGTCATAGGTACGTGCGGTGTAAAGGATGAGACATTTCACTGGTCCTTATTTACACAAAACATTATCTAACCCATATCCTGCTAAATAAGTTAAATGACACTTTCAAGCCAATAGTAATCAAAGCGTTGAAAACACTGGTGTGGCATTTGTCAAGGAAGCCATTGTGTGGAATTTATCACTTGAAAAATAAACAACAGCAACAGTTTCAAAATATTCACTTGAAAGTCAACCTACTATATATTCATGCACAATGGGGCAATCTTGGGACGAACAAGCCAGGGCGAACAAGCGCTGGGACGAATAGGCCCAGGAACGAACTGGTTTTGGAACGAACAAGCACGGTATGTGTGCATCATTACGCCTCTATGGAAGGTCATAGCGGATCAAGCTATTTTCAATAAAAAGGAAGTATTTCTACGATTGATGGCCTCATCCAATTCACTTGTAATACGCCATTTTCAATTTCATATCTGAGTGCAATCGAAACACTTATCTGCCTCAGAAAAATTGATTTTAATTGGGTTTACTTCCTTCGGTTTTGCACAAACTACGATACATGATTTTCAAAATATGGTATTAAACTCATAGTGGCATTGTCTTCGACAAATGCCACAAAAACCTTAATATTGCGATTTCAAACTTATTCTTTGGAGAAAAATATCTCCTCATCGGAGAGTGTAGATCTAAGATCAGACTGCACGTTCTGTGCAGTCTGATCTTGATCTACACTGTCCCCAAAAGATCCTTCAGTCGCGCTTAGCAGCCAAAGGGTTAATAATCTGCCTGTAGCTCTGTTTCCCCTTTACCAAACAACCCTGTGTTTTAATGAGCCTGATGGAAAAGCCTTTGGAAAACATATTTTTGTATGGTAAAGAGTTAACCTTTAAAGTACAATGCCGCCTTTTGACGCCCCTGGGAAAGAAGCCTTTTGAAAACATTGTGGGAAAAGGAGAAAATGCTGGTAACCAGCATTTTCTCTTTTTCCCACAATGTTTTCTACCCAATCTAAGAAAAGTTACACCATTTGAGCCACGTCGAAATTGTCGTCTGCAAATGCTTTCAATTTGGACAAGGTTAAAATTTTGTCGTCTGGTAAGGGTTAAAGAATTTCTTTCCTGCACGAAAAATTCATGTTTTTTTACGACCATTTTATAATGTAATTGAACTGTGCTCTGGCAAAAGGGGGTTTAGTGCATCTCCGTGATGCAGCATACCAATCAGATCATCACATAATCATGGATCAATAAAATCCATTTTGTCTAACACCCTGCTGCATCCTGAGATAGAATGGACCTTTGAGGTGCAAAAAAAAAAAAAAAAAATGATCAGAAACTAAATATTTCGACCCTGGTAAGCCTGCGCAGACTGTGCTGGCTGACATGGTCGATACCTAACGCAGATGCATTAAATCTCGTTTCACAGTGTTTGGCTCAATCATTTCACATTGTAACGCTATCAAATTCTTGAGTATTTTGTTCCCCATTACCTATGCATTACTCGAAAAATATCATATATAATCCATACCTGTAGATAAATATTGTCATTTAAATGTAAACTAAGTCAGTATATCTTACAAAACATTCTGAACGTAGCTTAAGGGCGCGTCAATAAGAGCCGTACAAATAGTTGTGCTTGATCAACTGCGGTGTTTAATTTTTTCCTCGTTTCAGGGTTTTTATTCATCAAGCATTCTTAAAGTACATTCTTATTCTGAAGAATTTTTCCTAAATTTGAAAGTAGCACGACTTCTGATTAGCCGAACCATATCAAAGTTATGGGAGCTGGAGAAATATCTCCTTATCGGACAGTGTAGATCCAAGATCAGACTGCACGTTTTGTGCAGTCTGATCTTGATCTACGCTGTTCGCAAAAGGTCTGTAAGTCGCGCTTAGCAGCCTTAGGGTTAAGTATGTGGGACGGTACAAGCGTATTTTTTCTCCCTTCACCTACTTCTTCAATCACCACCCTGGCCAGGCCGTTACAGTAACCTGCTTAATTTTAGCCCTTCTACCAACTTGAGCTTCCTTTCCCAACTGTACCTGTATGATTTATCATTTTTTTGTACCACTGACTTCAACTTTATTCTATTTTGTTTCTTTTACCAAACTATCTAAAAAAGAAAATAAAAAAGGTGGTATGTATTTGCTTGTTTGTTTGCTTATGTTAAACGTCAATTTCAAAACGAGTTTAATTATATCGCGGCAGCCATTGAACCCATACATGCTCTCTTGGAGTTTCTTTTATCAGTGCCTTGCACAATATGCTTTCCAAGGCATTGACCGCTTTCCGACATAACCAGCGTCGAACCTATGTTCAGCGGCGAGAGATAAATAAATCTTGTGACAATGACTACCTCTAATCATCTGAAAGAATCGAGTCGAGATGGACAATCCAACCAACGACCTCTGTTTTTAGTCCTTTGCTGGGCTCGGTGTTATGTATTTAGTGGAGCTGTTGATTTACCTTAGTTTGTATCACCTGTAACTCTAACCGTGGCATAGTTTTTGTCTTTCTTCTCAAGGTCTTGTGGGCTACACATATTTGGCTGCCTCGGCCAGTATTCACCTACCGTTTTCAACAACACTCTACGTCTGATTCTTATGAATGTTTTAATTTGAAAGTAACCCATTTTCTGAATGGCTAAACAAATGGCTTAGCCAATCAGAAATTGGGTTACTTTCAAAAATTTTTAATGAGACTGGGAATGCAGTTGTCCATCTTCGGTAACACTTTACTTTATAATCTCAAGAATTTTCCAAGTTTGAAAGTGACATAAGTTCTGATTGGCTAAACCAAATGGTTCAGCCAATCAGAAATTGAGTTACTTTCTTAATCTAGAATTCGACTGAAAATGCAATTGTCCATCCTCAGTTACACTCTAAGTCTTATTCACAAGAATTTCCCAAATTTGAAAGTAGCTAAATTTCTGATTGGCCAAATCAGATGGTTTAGCTAATCATAAATTGGGTTCCTTTCTAAATCTAGAATTAGACCGAGAATGGAATTGCCCATCCTCGGCTCCACGATGCTTCAGTTAAGTCATACGTCATTCGTGCGCCGTGGAATATTGACAGACAACATCTCGTTCTCTTAAATAATTAAAGATGCATTTTGCCCATTGGTTCCATTATAACACATTGCGGACTTTTTGGTCAATGAACTGACAAATTACAATTTTGCTTGTAAGAAACGTTTTTTGGTGGGGGGGGGGGGGGGGGGGGGGGGGTGATCTAACGGTGTTTGTTCTAAAGTTCTTTCATAAATGAAGAATAAAAAAAAGAATGCCTTAAACAAACAGAACATATTTATATCGGAAAGTCGAAATGAAATCATAAAATACATGAGTGCCTGTTGATAGGCCACATGACAAAGATTGAGAAGGTACATGTGCATAGTTTGTAGCATAAATACACTTGAGTCATACTGTGTTAAAAGGAGATTTAATGGATATGCAAAAAATATCGACCTAGGTCAGCCTACGCGGCCTACGCAGCCTGACCTAGGTCGAAACTTTTTGTTGCTTTTGGTCAATTTTCTGGATGTCAAAGGACCACGCTATCTCAGTATTCAGTCGGTTGTTCGACAAAATGGAATTTATGGATCCATATTTATGTGATGACTTGCTTAGCATAATGCATCACGGAGTTGCATTAAATCCCCTTTTTCTTTTGTGATCAGAACTACATACGTGTCTCAATTACTTAAGCGGTCACTCCTTTAGTTTATGGATAGAGGTGTAAACGATGTAAATGGAAAAAACTTACACGCAGCTGACAGCGGTTATTATTAAGAGCAGGCATCACAGAAAGGTTATCCAGAGTTATTGACCCCTGATCCTCAGTATAAACACGATATTATAAAACAGTTTAAAAGCAAAGAAGAGTATGAACAACACCCTGTCAAATACCGAAGCAACGATCGCCCAGCTCATGTTTACATCAGTTTTAGGGTTCTCATGCCTCTTCCTTTTGTTTTTGAAGTCATCTGTCCTGTCCAATCCATCCATAGTTTTATGCTTCGTTAGGTTGGCGTTAATTGGCGGCAAAGTAGTTCCCTTGCTAGTCACGTGTTCTGTGAAGCCATCCGGTTGGATGCTGTTCTTTTTTACGTTGCGAGTCCGTTCCAGTCCATTTTGTTCGTATTTCGATTCTCGTGCAACTTTCAGAAGGTCATCTGTTGGTAAACTGACGGTTTTTACTTCTTCCACGGAAGCTGTTGTCGGTGGGTCGAAGAAGAGCGTTAAACATTTAAGAGCCCGCACTACAGTCTGTAAAATACGCGGTATGGGTTTGTTTGCAGGCTGGCAGTATATACGAGTTTCCACTACTGTAGTCGCACTCCAAACAATGTCTAAACAAAAGCCGAAAGTGATGTAGAACCCTGGAAAGGGAAAGTTCACAGTAGATTCGAAAAGTGACCTTTGAAGAGCTAAGCAAAACTTATCTTGTCTTCGTAGACAATGTAGATCAGTATCGGACTGCCCTTTTGTGGATAGTACAGGTCAAGATCAGTCTGCACACAACGTTCAGTCTAATCTTGAATCTATACTGTGCGGTTTCCTGTTCGAAAAAGTCAATTTATATTATTTTTGCGACTTAAAGCTTACGTACTGAATATTTCAAAGAACTCAAAGTCCCGGAAGCTTTTTTTATGGATTAGTTGTTAGCAATGATATGGAAAAATTGAAAAAAAAAAAACTTGATCATAGCATGAAATGCAAGTTTATAAAATTACCCGATGCAATAATTAGAGGCAAGGAAAATCAGATTTGGTCATCATATCTGGCTTTTATGTCATTACTTATTACGGTGCAAAGTGAGCAGCTGATTGATTGATTGATTGATTGATTGATTACCTAAAGCCGCTTCCAATATTTTTCAGTCATATCACGGTGACAGCCCACAAATTCATTTATTTCCTGGGTTTCGTGAAGGTTTGTCTGGACACTGAAGCTTCTTGCTCAAGGACGCTCCCACGAAAAAATGCAGTGTACATAGAATGCGTAGAGCGCACGCGTATTATGTCAGGGTTTTAGTTTGTTTGCTTGTTTCAATCAGAACGATCACAATAAGAGGATGTGGGCTACAATGGTGAAGTTACCCACATCACGAGAACTGTTTAAGGTTACCAGGACGCCACCATCGTGGGTGATTAACATAAGTTGTGAGAACTTGTTTCCTTACTGATGTAAAATTAAAAGGCTTAAACTAAACTAACAATAAACGGAATTTATGCCAGAGCCATGCTCTGTGAAAAGGAAGCTTAATGTATCTGCGAAAAAGTATCGACCCAGGTCAGCCTGCGCAGTCCGCGCAGGCTGACCTGGGCCGAAACTTTTCGCTATCCGTAAATTTTCTTCATGTCAAAGGACAATCCACCTTACGATACGGTTGGTTGTTAGACAAAATAGATTTTATGGATCCATAAACATATGATGACTTGTTTGGTGTAATGCATCACGGAGATGCATTAAGCCCGCTTTTGCTAGAGCGCGGCTCATATGGCCCGCAACATGCGAAATAAGACCTTCGGACATTTGCGTAAAGTGTCGTCCCGGACTAGCCTGCGCAGTCCGCGCAGGCTAATCCGAGGCGGCATTTTACAACTACATAAGATTTTTTCATACAGTAGACTTTCGTGAAACAGAAAATCGCACGAATACGGGAAGTGTCGTTTCTGATTAGTCACAGACTGCACAGGCTGATCTGGGAGAACATACTTCTATGCATATGTCCGAAGGCCCCTTTTCGTGTGCTGCACGCCATAGAGAAAATCTTTTCAAAATGTGTTCAACAAAAGAGTTAGCAGCTACTTACCGAGTAAAGAAGTTGTTGTCTCTATATCTGGGATATGGGAGGTAAATATCATAAACAAGATCGAATCCATCACCAGAGTGAGAAACGCAGCTGATATCCGTTCACCGCTCTCTATCGGTACCAGGTTCACAATCACCATAACGAAGGAGGAAACCACGACGGGAATCAGCGTGTTGATGACGTAATTTCCGGGATTCCTTTTCAGAACGAAAGTGAATTCTAACTGGGAATACGACTCGGTTGCATTGTTTATCGTTTCGGTTACAAGAGAGTTGACAACACTTGTTTCTTGTACCGTCCATACTCCATTTTCCCTGGAATATTAAATATTTAAAATTAATCCTTCACAATCCCCGGTTCTAACGTCCCCGAGCAAGAAGCCTTTTGAAAACATTGTGGGAAAAGGAGAAAATGCTGTTTACCAGCATTTTCTCCTATTCCAACATTGTTTTCTTCACTTTCAGACACAAATACCATCATTTGAGCCACATGTAATTTGTCGTCTGAAAATGCTTTCAATTTCGACGACTTCAATTTCGTGTCGTTTGGTAAACAGCAACAAAATTATTTCTACTTCTACAGTAAGTTTTGAAAACAATATGAGAATGATTGAATGATTGACTGAATGGTGTTTTAAGCCATATTCAACATTATTTCAGCCATATCACGGCGACAGCTCACTTATTCATATATTTCCTTGGTTTCACCAGTGCTAGGCTAGGGATCTAAAGTGTCTTACCCAAGGACACTCCTACGAAAAATTCAGTGGATCCAGTGAGGCTCGAGCCCGGAGCCTCGTGCGACCTTTTGTGCAACGGCAAACCACAGAAATGAGAAAGTAAAATGAAGTTGAATGTCACAAAGAAGACAATAAAATCATATGACATTTGCACTTACAGAAAAGACTCCATATTGACGTCGTCCCACAATTTGATCAATGACAGCTCTGTACTCGGTAACCCCCAACTGAGCAGCTTCATTGTACAGGTCTGCGTGTCAAATGGGTAAAATGTGACGTCAATAGCACAATTTGTCTGCGAGATACGATAATATAAGATCTTACGGTAAAACGTCGATAAGTCGACTAAGCGTCAAGATGATATTAAGTCACTTATTTGAGTCATGCTCTGTGAAAAGGGGGTTTAAACGTTTTTTAGGGGGAAAAAGTATCGATCCATGTCAAAGGCTGGCATGGGTCCAAACTGTCTGTTATTGGTCAATGTTCTGCGTGTCAAAGGAGCAGTCTGCCTCATGATTGGACCAGTCTACTTTATGATTCAGTCGGTTGTTAGACAAAGTTGATTTCATGGGTCCATAAGTACGCGATGACTTGCTTAGTACGATGCATCACAGAGGTGCTTAAAACTCCCTTTTGCCAGACCGCCGCTCTTATTATATACACAAGAAGCCCAATACAAAGACGCGGACTTGATGTTACTGGCCAGGACCTTGAATACAGTACAGCAAACGGGTTTATATCAGCAGAACTTGCTGTCCGTTATTCTACACTGTCTGTTATTGTGCGTGATGTGTCCGGCAGAAAGAGCTCTGAAATTGCAAGGATTGGGGTTTTATCATTTACTGGAAATGTTCACTTAATTTGTTATGCAGTACAACCCTTTTTTAACCACCTTGGGGGGAAAAGGTTTTGAAAAATTGGTATTTTCTCATTTTCCAACAATGTAGTCTGTTCTGAGATAAAAACCCGATTTAAGGTACAGAGCTAGTAAATACTACTTACCACACAACACCATTTGCACACAGTGAACAAGTACAGAGTATCCATTATCCATTATCGTTCGTTAGGTGGCATTTTTCAAATATATAAACTATCTGATATGGGCATTCTGGGTACAGAACCGGACAATCTTTCAAGGCGGGAATCAATGCAACGAATTTCAAAATAAAACATAATTTGTACTGTCTAAAACCTACCTTGTACCATTCACCCAGGCATGGTTAGCTAGTATATAACCAATGCTCAAGCCATTTATAAACATAAGCCCCTATAAGCTTGGGAAAAAGCCCCAGTATATGCCCGGCAAGGCGGGGACGTTATTTTTGTTGTCAGTCTGTTACACAAATCCTGGTTTTCCCCATGCCTATATTTAGAAACTGTCTACAGAGATTTGCAGTAAACAGTTTATATTCTGAAAAAGTATTTTCCCCGTTTGAAATCATTTTGTCTTTTAAGAAATTTGTAGCGAAAAACTGGCTTGAATTTTCCTTAGCCGTATTATTTATTGCCATTTTCACCTGCACTTATTAAGCGGCAATTTATGCAACGCGTATTAATATTTGTCCATTTTTAAGTCGCCTGGTTGCGTAGTTCTCATTGTTATCATCCTGATCTATGGGGTGACGTAAGCATACCTCCGGCCTTGTACTGCTTCCTGTCCCAAGTTCCGGTTTACGGGATAAAACATAGTTTTCTAATTATTCGGTAAACAACCCAGTTTTTTTTTTTGCGTTGTAAATAACTTGTAAACAACTGTGCCTTTGTGATAATGAATATGTCTATAAAGACTGAGCTATTTAACGATTCAAACCTTTGAAACAATCATTTCGTCCATAAGGGTACACGACAGCCTATCGCTTATACAGACATCATCTCTAAAAAATAGCTCATTATGTATGTATCATAAAATAGCCATCGTGAACTAAACAAGTATGTGGACACGCTGAGAAATACTCTTCGACGATAAGCGTCTTTACTACGCTACGTGTCTATTTGTGGACAATTCTCAGTAAAAATGGTTTGATAATTACCCATTAGAAGTACGCTCTAAATCTTTCAATCTGTCCTTAATAGTAAATCTTATTTCAACACTTAATCTATGATCGGAAAGAGAAAGGCGGTATCGAGTTAACATGGAAGCTTTCAATGGAGATTCTTCCCAACAGTAGGCTATTTTTTTTAATAAATTTATAACGACTTGGAATGGTTGCGTTGCCTTCATAGACATTCTGTCACATTGCTTCTTCAGAGCTTTTTATTCTAGACATTAAATACTTTGCACACCCATATTCTAGATGCATAATCGTATATAGCGTATGTAATGCGCACGGTTCTAGGCTGTACCAAGTCATCGCTTAACAGGTGCTTTCTTGAATGTAGCTGTGCGACAAATATAGATCTTATAATCACGTGACGTATAACGTCATTTTCACCACGGAATTCTTTATAAATTTACATATTTATGAATCAGTCGCTGATCCGGCCTCATTTTTCAGCGTACACCGATCTGGCTCTTTACCGAACCATGTGTTTAAATAAATGTTTTTCGTTTTTAAAGAGGTGAATTTGTCAAAGTCTGTTTTTTCTTTTTCTTTTTTTTTTTTTTTTTTTTTAAATATGCAATTAACCTAGATCTACTAGTATTTATGAAACAACAATTCATTAGTGCGGATGTCAGAACGCAAGGTACTTTCGTAACTGCCAAAATCTGAATTCACACGGGAATTCGACTTGAAACTACGCAGTTTTAACAACCAGCAATCTGAGAACTTAACTTTTTACTCCACTATATTTCAAATATAATAGAACAGGTCAATGTTAACCCACTCGAACAACAAGTTCTTTATTGCAATGTTTGTAATTTTGTAAAGGGTTGTTGTAAAAGGTAATAGAGCGAATCGCAAACATTTAGTTTACACCAAAGCAATATACATGTAGATCTGTACAATATTCAATTGGTGAGAAAGCATTATTAATTCCTGTGACGTTATAAAACGCAAATTTAGAAGGCCGAGTATCATGCTATTGGATTATATTGTTTTTCTTGAGCTGTAGCAGCCACATTCTTAGAGTCCACTGTGGACAAAACTTGAACCCGGACTACAACAAAAACAAATTATTTCCAAAGGACAGGTAGATTACTGAGTCAAATATTTGTTTGAGCTCCACAGGCTACATTTCAGTGCAGTGATCATGAGACTGCCCAACGGTTTGTCTCAATAATATTCTTGACAAAACTGAATGTAGCTCACCGGAGGTTAAAAGAAAAAGGTTGTCACTAGGTCAAATCAGATCTAGTGTTGTAGAACCCGTTCATGTTCAGTCCAATACTCACAGAACTTTGTCAGACTGCGTGTTGCAAAAGGGCATTTTTGGTCTAAAAGTATGTCACTAGATCCTATACCAGAAGACAAAGTTCAAGTGAGTTCAATTCTAATGCCAAAATGGTCCTCTTGTAAAATTGTTCAAGTGGTTCTGCTCTGTTTCTATAAACTTCACAGAACCTTCAGAACTGTGTAGTAACATTTCAAAATCACTGCCTCTGAAACTGTATAAGCAATTATACCCAAATTTCATATCTAGCACCCTGTATTTGGAAAGGACAATTATTCAAATTAACCGATATATGTATAACCACATGGTCCAATTTTAGAAAATTTGTGTCATACAAAAACAACTTGTTCTAAATTTAGAGAGAAAATGTATGCCCTATTCTACTGAAATTATTTAGAATGTTTGTTTTAGCAATATGTGTAAGAATTAAGATATACATACAAGTTAAGTCACCCAGGTTCTGCGCTAGAAAAACATTTTTATCAACCTAGAAGCCTAGAAGCCTAATTTTTGTCCACATTCTTTATAGGCATTATTAAGTTAGGAAGGAACTGTAAATATTGATGGAACTTCGACAGTTATTATGCCCCGCCGAATTTCGGGGTGGGGAGACATAGTTTTCATGTTGTCTCTCCGTCTGTCCGTTCGATCTTCCGTCCACCCAGACAGATATATTCTAAAATCGTTGACGAAAGTTAATGAAACTTCATACATGTGTTCCTCATGATAGTTCGCCGATATACTTTTTTTCAATTTAATACCTTGTCATGGAAAAAGGGGGCTTAATGTATATTTTCATCAATAAAAAAAAGCCATTTACATGCAAAACACAATACCTCATATAATTATGTTTCTGTAAAAAAAAAAAAAGGTTTTTTTTCGGCGGTGGATATCATTTCAACGAAATGACTTTTTTTTATTTTGATTGTACCTTTTGAAAACCAATTTTTAAATGAAGTCAACCGGGATAAGAGACTTTGAACTTTTGAAACCTGTTCCTGGTGCCTAAATTTTAATTTTCACCACATATTTTTTCATGTAAATTTAATATTAATGTTTGTAATTTTTCTTGTGGTTAAGTTATTTTGTATCTTGAATGCTTTTAATAGATTTGAACAAAAAGGGTGAAAAGTTCTAACCCATTACCCCCCAGGCGACTCTCAGGACTATCAGTCCTTTGATTTTTCCATTGATGGGTCACAGCAGATAGGTAAAATATTCGAAGAATATGACACGCGCAAACAACGCACATTATCACGTAAGAAACCGCTGGTTCCGAGTCATTAACAAGTCTACTGAAAAAGCATGGAAGAAGAATAGGAGTCATGCGACTTTTGAAAACACGTCTTGATCGCATTTTACTTCAAATACTTTACTTCTCATTTATCGGACCCATTCTTGAACATGGAGATGGTGAGATGGGACAATCTTTCCCAAGGGTTAAATGATCAACTGGATAAAGTGCAAAACGAAGCTGCTCGGATAGTTACCGATTGTACTAAGCTTGTTGCCATCGCTGATCTTTATCGTGAGGCTTGTTGGGAATCTCTACGTCAAAGAAGGCGCAAACACAAGCTCATTCTCTTCTATAAAATGTTAAATGGACTTGCTCCAAATTATCTCAATAATCTTGTTCCGTCAATGGTCGGCGATTCTTCAACTTATAATCTTCGAAGACCAAATAATCTGAGAAACATTGCATGTAGAACCAGCTTGTATAACAATTCATTTTAGCCAACTGTAATCAATGATTGGAACAACCTAGCAAATGAAATCAAGAACGGGGAATCTCTGTCATCTTTTAAGTATCGTTTGAATGTAGATAAACCTATTCCACGAAAGCTTTCCTTTTTTGGAGACAGGTAAATGCTAAGTCATTCATGCTAGGTTACGTAACAGATATAGCAGTCTTAATGAGCATCTGTACTTAGAAAAATTAGAGCTGTCACCTCTCTGTAGATGCGGTGCTGCCGAATGGACGCAACACTACTTTTTAGACTGTCTATTTTATCGTAACTAAAGATTTATTAGTCTAAGTCACGAGTCACAACCTATGTAGCATTACAATACTTAATCTTCATACTTTTCTTTTCGGGGATGAAAATCTTAGCCTTCTTGATAATCAAAGAATATTTAGTGCGGTGCATACTTATATCCGTAACAGAAGATTTACTAGCAATACCTAAGTTTTATGTTTTCGCATTAAAGTTGAATGTCTGCCGTTTACTTTCCCTCTTTGTATTTATTGCAAAACCAGGTTTGTGCATGTTCTTTTATTCATTTTATTTCATGTTCTACTATTCTCATTAATTATTATTTATGTCACCATTTACTCCTTTTAAAAAAAAGAGATGTGGTCAAGCTAGAAGTTACCACAGCCCTTAGCCTATATATATCGGCAGTGAAAATCTTTACCATTTTAACGTTCCACACCATTCTGCTTTGATGTTTTTGTCTTTATTTTTGTTGTCTTTCTACATTATTTACTCTGAATTTTTTCTCATCGAAATCATCATAAAATATAACCGTTGACCGGAATTTGGAGAAGAACTTAATAAGCTTCAGCTTCCGTTCTGATCCATTTCTTCAATATATGTGTAATATGATTATATTGTTTGTTGTAGATTGTTATATACTGATGAATAAAATATGTTTAAACTAAACCCCCTTTTCACGCAACATGGCTCATATCTAACTTGCCGCATAAAGCAGCACTGGGTCATTGCGATCAGACATTACTTACCACGGAAGACACCACTGGCTCCCACTCTACGTTTCCCAGATAATTAATTCTGTATATCAGGTGATCGTCGCTTATCAAGCCGATGTTAACTTGTCTACAAATAAAAACAAAAACCTTATCATGTTATAGATTTAATTCTGTACTAAACGACAGACTTACAGATATGTCCAAATTAATAGCATTTGCAGACGACAAAAATTTTGCTAGGAATCTGATCAAAAGATGGAAGTAGAAACATACTCGGAAAAAAGGAGGAAATAATTATTAATAGCATTTTCTCCCTTCCAAACAATGTTTTCAAAAGCCTTTTGATCGTTAAAACTCGAATAGTTTGGAACAGAATTAATAGATTTGACTCTTTATCAGTTGACAAAGTTATGGACCTTCGCAAATTCAGTGCGTTTGCAGACGACAGGTTAGAGGTGATATAATTAAAAGAATGTCTTTTAGAAAGAGAAAAACAAAACACACACCAGGAAAAAGAGGAAAATGCTAGTTACCAGCACTTTTTTTCTTTTCCCGTAATCTATTCAAAAGTTGGTTTTTTTTTTTGTTTAATTCCTAAAGGTCGTTAAAACTCGAGATGACTTCGTAAAGGGTGACTGACTGACTGACCGACCGACAGACTGATTATTCTATTGAAGTATTGAATGACCGATTTAATAAATGATATTTTACACCACTTTCAAAATTTTCAAGTCAAATCACGGTGACAGCTCGCTTGTTCATATGTGCTCTGGCTTTCACCGGTACTAGGGTAGGGCTCTGAAGTGTCTTGTCCAAGGACACTTTAACAAACAACCCAGTGGGCCTCCTGGTTATGAGTCCTAAATTTTACTGTTGAGCCACGCAGGACCCCAAAATGGTGAAGGAAAGCAATAGCTTAAAACAAAAGAAGTAACGTCTTTCAACGGTCTCTTCTAATTGCTCTTGTCGAGCCCGATAGCTCGGTCGGTAGCGTGGGGATGCTAATTCGAACCCCCAGCCAGGCCTTTCTTCTTCTTCTTCTTCTTTTTCTTCTTCTTCTTCTTTGTTCTTTTCATGTTGTTGTTCTTGTTGTTGTTGTTCTTCTTCTCCTTTTTCTTTGTTTCCTCTGTTGTTTACATAACAGTATGAGAATTGATATACAAGAAAGCCATCAGAGATAAACTTACGCATTTGCGATGAGAACTTCTGGTTTCCATATTTCCTCCTCCAAGGCGTGGATATAGTACGTGTCATCGTTATTTTGTGGCGGCCACGTCAGTCGTTCATCTACCCATAGCTTTAAAAAAATACAGGGCCCAAAGTAACACAATTTCTGATTGGCTAAACTACTTGCTTCAGCCAGTCAGAAATTGTGTTACTTTTAGATCTAGAAAACTCTTGAGAATTTGACGGAATGTTTTCAAGAATAAGTCCTGTATGGTATTTTCCATCGGTTGAAGTCTAGGTTAAAGGCACGTTTAGACCTACTACCGGGACCGTGAGTAAACACAAATCAATGACATCATATAGGGCGTGCAACACAAGAAAAGGGGCCTTCGGGCATATGCGTAAAAGTGTGTCGTCCCAGATCAACCTGTGCAGTCCGTATTTACTAATCTGAGACGACACTTTCCGTTCTTATGTGATTTTCTGTTTCACGATAGTCTACTGTATGACGAAATCACATGTAGTCGTAAAGTGTCATCTCGGATTAGCCTGCGCGGACTGCGCAGGTTAATCCGAGAGGACACTTTACGCAAATGTCAGAAGGTCTCATTTCGCATGTTGTGGTCCATGTATGAAATACAATCAAATGTAACTATCTTTTACTAACGAAGATTTCATAACGATGCGGTGTCTGATGAGTATATTCAGGCTTCTATGAGATCTATGAAACCCCCTTATCACATGGCACGACTCTTTTAATTTATTAGCAGTAGATCTGGTGTCTTTAAGATGCTAAAGTGAAATCATGTCAAAAAATAATTATTATTATCGTCAACAAAATGTATTGCTGTGTCAGAAACATGCATGTCGCCCGTTGAACCACATTCAATTTGTCGTTTGCAAATGCTTTCAATTTGAACAAGTCTTAATTATTGTCGTATTGTTAAGAGTTACACGACCCGGAGAGGAATGGCTTTTGAAAGCATTGTGGGAAAAACAGCAAAATGCTTGTAGTCTGCATTTACCTCGTTTTCTTACAATCCTTGTAGCCTTTCATGGACGAATTCAAATTTTTTAGCCATATTTACTTTGCCGTATGAGAACGTTTTTAGATTGAAGGAGTCTAAAATTTTGTGCCCAGCCCTGCTAACACAGTCGGTAGAGTACAGGACTTGAGACCAGGGGGTTCGATGGTTCGAATCCTTGGCTAATTTCTTTCCGAGGATTTGTGGTAGTCATTGCTGCAGGATTTATCCCTCTCTCACAGCTATCACTGTTTCGACGATGGCTATGTGGGAAAGCAGCCAGTGGCTTTGGAAGAAAATTGTGCAAAGTGCTGGTAAAATAATATACTGCAGTCGTGCGAGCATCGGACATTTTGCAAAGGTAGATCTTACTGCTCTTGTTGGATATACGGGTTAATCTCTGACCCCCCAGAACTTTTAAGGAAAAAAATGTTCGGCAGGTCAGAGCTTAACTCGTCTGCGACTTTTCGGTCCACGTACATCATAATGCCAGAAACATGTGATGCCTTGCGTGAATTCAACTCTCTACACTTTGACAGAACAGAGACTCGACACATAGCGCACAAGTGGACGGGTTTTCATGAGGGATCATTTTTGGAATTTTAAAACATTTAAGTGAACACTTTGAAATTTGAAATGGTAACTTACCACAGTGAACCATCCTGTTATTTCAAACTGCTGGGTCATGATATCCTGTAGAATAAAGAAAATAGTTCTGTTTCACTGCCAATGGAAAATTAACCCTTTCCCAAACAAGCCCTGGTTTTCACGTGTTTGCAGCACAAGTCTTTTGAAAACACCGTGGGAAAAGGAGAAATTGCTCGTAACGAGCAATTTCTCCTTTTCCCACAGTGTTTTCTACCCTTTTTTGAGAACTTTCTACCATTTTCATCAAATTTAAAATTGTCGTCTGCACACTCTTTCAATTTGGACCAGTCCAAATTTTGTCGTTTGGGAAAGGGTTAATAGCTTTGTTTTGCGGAATGTGTCGATCAAATTCAGACTGCAGAGAACGCACAGACCTTAAATCTACACCTTGTCCTACCTGTTGTTAAATAATGACCACAGCGAGGCTTCATATGCGATGGAACTCTGCTTTCAGACTTTGAAAAATATCAATTCTATTTAGATAGATAAAAGGAAAAAACTAGAGTTGATTACAAGCAATGTCAGTCTGGTACACAGAAAGACATACAAATGGATAGACACACACACACACAGACAGGGAGACAAACAGACGTACTGACAGAAATACAGACAGATACATAGATACACAAACAGACACACAGACGGACAGGAAGACACACAGACACAAAAAGATATATAAAATTTCCAAAGCTCACCAGATCATTAATGACAAGCAGTGTAAACCCGACAGTAGCGTTAGTATGGTCAGCCGGTCGTGCCATCCGGTCGTGGGTGACGGAATTCAGAACAGACAGTCGGATGGACCGTTCACCAGTGTAACTGTAGGACACCACACCATTTATACATACTGGAAGGGATAGCAAGAAACAACATTCTGCTTTTGGTCAATTTTCTGCACATCAAAGGAACAATTTACCTCCAGATTCAGTCAGTTATTAGACTAAATAGATTTCATGGCTTCCTATAATTAGGAATCCATAAAATTCACTATGTCTACCAACCGACAGTACATATCATAAGTTAGAATGGTCCTTTGATATACAGAAAATTGACCAATAGTTAAAAGTTTCAGCCTGCGCGGATTGGCAGGCTGACCTGGGTCGATACTTTTCGCAGATGCATTAAGCCCCCATTTCATAGAGCATGGCTCAATTATACTCTCGACTTCTTTCGAAAGCTGGCGAGCCCAGAAGCGCAGTCGGTGGCGCGCAGGCCTTGCAACCAGGGGGGTGATGGTTCGAATCCCAAGTTCGGCGAATTTCTTTCGGAGGATTGATGAGGGTCATTGCGACAAGGTTCATTCCTCTTTCACAGCTGATCATTGTCTAGATGCTCATCAAAAGTTTTTGCCCATTGTAGTAAATTTTCTACTCGTCCAAGGACTGGTCTACCTCACCACTTATTCGGTGTTTAGATAAACTGGATTTTTATGGATCCATAATTATGTGATGACTTGCTTGTTATAATGCATCAAGATATTGCACTTAAACTCCTTTTCTAAGAGCGCTGTTTATGTACTTGACGCTGGCAGAATTAATTCACTGAAAAAGGTCTTACTACCATAAGTAATTCAACAAAACGACCTTTTATTTTCGGCAAAATCTTGCAAATCTATAAAAAGCGAATTACAGTCAAGAAACAGCATAAGAAATGTACTACTTACTACATATCGCAAGTAGAGTGACAGTGGAAAATTGTCCAAAAGGTGCTGTAACCATTTTTTGGGCATTCACTTAGATATTCCTAAACACAAAACACTAAATACAAATATATATAACGAACAATTATACCAAAAGACATTACAAAAATACTTTCATGATTGAACAATACGTTGTCTTGTTTTACGAAATCATTTTACATTAAACTAAATAAGTGACAATAATCAAATACACATGAGCCATGTTCTGTGAAAAGGGGATTTAATACATCTTCGACAAAGTATCGAACAAATAAACCTGTGCACTCCGTGTAGGCTGACCTGTGTCGAAACATTTCGCTTTTGGTCCATTTTCTGCATGTCCAAGGACCATTCTACCTCATTATTGAGTCGGTTGTTAGACACAAATGGATTTTATGCATCCATAGTGACATGATGACTTCCTTGGTATAACGCATTACGGAGACGCATACACCCGTTTTGTCAGAGCACGTCTCACGTATAATTAACATTAACCCTTAATCCTTTCCCAAACGACAAATTTTGGACTGGTCCAAATTGAAAGAGTTTGCAGACGACAATTTTAAATTTGATGAAAATGGCAGAAACGTCTCAAAAAGGGTAGAAAACACCTTGGGAAAAGGAGAAATTGCTCGTAACGAGCAATTTCTCCTTTTCCCACAGTGTTTTCAAAAGACTTGTACTGCAGACACGTGAAAACTAGGGCTTGTTTGGGAAAGGGTTAAGGTGCTAAGAGTTACTTACTGACCTTTTGCGGACAATGTTGATCAAGATCAAACTACACAGAACGTGCAGTCTGATCTTGTATCTACAATGTCCGATAAAGAGATGTTTTTGCTTAAAAAAAAAAACAAGTTTGAAATAACATTATTCGAGTTTATACTATCGGCTTAAAAGTTTCATTTAACTTATTTAGCAGGATAGAAAAAAAAAACCCATAATTTCACCCTTACCCTGAGACAAACTTTTTCAACACCAAATATGTAAACTAGATCTCTTTCGACGGCTGGCAAAACAATCTACTGTTAAATAAGACATGAGCCGCGCTCTGGCAAAAGGGGGCTTAATGCATCTCCGTGATGCATTATACCAAGCAAGTCATCACGTGATTATGGATCCATTAAAATTTATTTTGTCTGAAAACCGACCGAATCATTAGGTGGACTGGGTCTTTTAACATACAGAAAATTGACGAATAGCGAAAAGTTTCGGCCCAGGTTAGCCTGCGCGGACTACGCAGGCTGACCTGGGTAGATACGTTTCGCAAATGTATCAAGCCCCCTATTGCCAGAGCATGGCTCAAATATTTGGATAATATTTGATTGACAATACAAGCGGACGGTATAGATCCAAGATCTGTACCATCCCAAAAAGCTCCAGTTTTCGCCCAAGGCACAGAAAGGGTTAACATTTAGGCTAATAAACGTGATTCAATGCACTTTTGCGAACGGGTGGATCAAGATCAGACAGAACGTGCCGTCTGACTTTGAATCTACACCGTCCGATACGGTATGATCTTTATATAGACGAAATGAATTTTAAAATCGAAATATTTGGCGTTTAATGTTAACTTGAAAAGAAAGTTTAATTTATATACCAGTTTCAAAGTAAGGGGATTGATTAATTCTTTATAAATGGCAAACTTTTAGACTTGTTCACATTTCAAAGAATTTGCAGGAGATAAAGGAAATGTGGCTAACGTTATAATATATATTTTTCTTTGAAAGGACAGGAAAAATCGTGGGAAAAGGAGAAAACGGTAGTAACCAGCATTTTCTCCTTTTTCTCGTGTTGTTTTCAGAAACGTTCTTCCTTATGGTCGTCAAAACAGATGATTGTTCGGTGAAAGGGTTAAAAGACAGTGGAAATCCTTGCTTGGTTACACTTGAATAGAAATCCTTTACCAAACGAATGTATATGAGCCATGCTCTGTGAAAAGCTGTGAAAAGGGGGCTTACTGCATCTGCGAAAAATATCGACCCAGGTCAGCCTGCGCAGTCCGCGCATGCTGACCTGGGCCGAAGGTTTTCGCTATTGGTCAATTTTCTGTATGTCAAAGGACCAGTCTACCTCATGATTAAGATGGCTATTATGGATCCATAATTATGTGATGGTTTGATTGATCACGGCGATGCATTAAGCCCCCTTTGCACGGCTCATATATACACACATGTTTGAAATGATTTCGGGTTGGTAAATTAAAGTGATTGATCGATCGATCGATCGGTCGGTCGGTCGGTCGGTCGGTTGGTTGGTTGATCGATTGATTGGAGTTTTACGCCGCTTTCAACATTATTTCAGTCATATCATGGCGACAGCTCACATATCCATGCATTTCCTGGGTTTTACCAGTACTAGGCTAGGGTTCTGAAGTGTCCTGCCCAAGGACACGCCCACGAAGAGCCCAGCGGATCAGGTGGGGCTAAATGATACATGTAGGTGTCTTCGAAGGAGTAAAAAACATTGTGGAAAAAGGAGAAAGTGATGGTTTCCAGAATTTCTCCTTCTCAAAGAGAATTTCTAATGGTTATCTCCCTATGCTTCAGGCGCTGAGCTCTGGTAGCGAAGTCGGTTGCGCACAGGACTTGAGAATAGGGGGTCGCTGGTTCGAATCATGAGCTCGGCCAATTTCTATCCGAGGATTTATGATAGTCATTGCGACAGGATTCATTCCTCTTTCACTGATCGTTGTTTCAGCGATTGTTATGGGGGAAAGCAGCCCAGGGTTTGGGAAAAATATGCTGCGAAGTTCTGGTAAATTAAACTCCAAGTAAGCATGGATAGGTGCACTAGTCGCCGCGATATAAATAAGATAATGTTAAAAACGGTGTTAAACACCATACACTCAATCGTTTAAAAAAGGTTCAGGTAAAACAAACAAGACCGTTCTAAAGAGCCGAGAAAAACAAACATCGACACCTTTCCCCCCCCCCCCCCCCCCCCCCCCCCCACACACACACACACCCACCGCCACATACTGCAAACCTTGTAACGCCTGCGCATTGCTTGAACGCATTAAAACAAAAAGCTGTGTAATGTAAAACCGCCTTAACTTTTAACCAATAGGCTGCCACACGGGACGTAAGGCGCCTTTTGCAGGAAGTGTAGAAAAGATAAAACTGCAGGGTACATGCAGTCTGATCTTGAATCTGCACCCTTCAATGATTGGTCGGGGATTTTTCCTACAGAGAAATAATCGCATTATCATTCTTTTTTATGATGAGAAATTTCATTTTATTTATTTCTTTATTTATTAAGCACTTTAAGAGTTAAGCCTGTCGCTATCAACCGGAATATTGCATAACCCTTAAGCTGCTAAGCGTGATTCACAGACCTTTTGCGGATATTGTAGATCAAGATCAGACTGCACAGAACGTCCGATAAGGAGATATATTTGTCTCCAAAAATAAGTTTGAAATAACATTATTTGGGTTTTTACTATCGGCTTGAAAGTTTTATGGAACATATTTAGCAGGACAAGGGTTGATTGAAAAGTGTTTTAGGCCGTGTTCAGTACTATTTCGGTCATATTACAGCAATAGCTCACTTATTTATGTATGTCCTGGGGTTGTATATACTTGTATATGAGTATTAAAACATCATTATTAAAGATACCTCCTTAGAGCCGGAGAGAGAAAAAAAAAAAAACGTTGTTAACATTCTATACCCTGCAGAATGGTTCAGAGTTGTGTCAGTTGTGTAAACATAGATAAAGTACCGATATATATGGTATAAGGGATAAATACATATATCGGAAATCTTCGATTTAAAACCGGAAACGTCACAACAGTTATTTCTTTGATGGCCTCCAGAAAATGAAATACATTTTCCGTTGGTCCTAATTCGTCCCTCTTGCAACCATCGGGGCAACATTTGGCGTGAAGTCAGAAGATACAAGAATGATTATAGTTTTATAAAATAAAATGGGTTAAAAACTGGCTGAAAACGAGTGTGCATGTATCTTTAAGTGACTATTACGATCACTATTATAGTTAACCCTTTCAGCGCCATAGGCAAAAACAGGGATTTTTGCGGACGGCACAGATCAAGATCAGACTGCACAGAACGTGCAGTCTGATCTTTGATCTGCACCGTCCGCTTAATTAGTCAGCCCCTACGATAAAAATCTTTCTGGGTCTCTGTGGATTGCATTTACAGCCACCGAAAGAAGTCGAGTTTATTTATTTCGGGCCGAAAGAGTTAAGGAATTTCTTACAACCTCTTTTTATTAACAATGAATTGTAAGGTATGATGGGCAATAACACGACTCCCATCATGCCAGATGACGTGGCAAATAAAACTTCGAAAAAAATGTATGTCCTAGGGTTTCACCAGTACTAGGATAGAACTCTTAAGTGTCTTGCCCAATGATACTCCTACGAAAAACGCAGTGCTTCCAGCGAAGCTCGAATGCGGGACTTCGAGGTTACGAGTCTCACACTTTACCACTTAGCTACGCAGGATCTCAGAATATCTCAAGTAGCAGAGCACAAGAATTGCAATCTACAACTCTCGGGATATTTGAAAGTGTGGGTTCGATTCCCAAGGCTTACCAACATAAAAATTCTAGTCGTCTTTCAGATGAGACTTAAAAATATATGAGCCATGCTCTGTGAAATGGGGCTTAATGCATCTGCGAAAAGTATCGACCAGGTCAGCCTGCGCCGAAACTTTTCGTATTGGTCAATTTTCTATATGTCCAAGGACCATTCTACTTCATGATTAAGTCGGTTGTTAAAAATAGAGGCTGTTATGGATTCAAAATTATGTAATGGCTTGACAGGTATGATGTATCACGGAGATGCATCAAGCCCCTTTTGTCAGAGTACGGTTCATATATATAGGTTCCATGTGACGGTGCTATACACCAGACAGAACTTAGAATGGGTTTCACCCTGTACTGTGCACCATCTCCCACAACATAGCTAACAGCCATCTGGGTGCATCGCTCATTTGGGGAACCAGTGGCGACGATAAATAAACGAACATCAATCAATCAATCAAGTCTTTCATACACATAATTGATTTCACCTTTTACAGCACTGCTTTTTTGTGGCTTAGTAGTGAATGTGTAGTATTCGCAATCCGGTGGTCCCAGGTTCGATCCTCATCTTAGGCGCTCAATATTTTCGTTGGAGTGTTCTTGAGCAAGAGAAACCCAGAGTATGGCTGATCTAGTGTTGAAAGCGGCGTAAAACATCATTTAATCAATCAGTCAGTCAATGAATCAATCCATCGATCATAAAAATTGTATTATTCAAACTTTGAATCTATTTGCTGTCTGCATAAGCTTTGCGTATGGGCAAGTTCCGATAATGTTGTCGTCTGCTAACCCTTTCGATGCCATAGACAAAACCGCGGGCTTTTGTGGAAGGTGTAAATCAAGATCAGACTGCACAGAAAGTGCAGTCTGTTCTTGGATCTATACCATCCGCTTGTTTAGCCAAGCCTATACGATAAAGCTCTTTGTGGTTTCAGTGGATCGTATTTTCAGCCGTCGAAAGGGGGCGAGTCTATATTTTTGGCACTTAAAGAGTTAACCCTTAGGCTGCTAAGCGTGACTCACTGACCTTTTGCGGACAGCGTAGGTCAAGGTCAGACTGCACAGAACGTGCAGTCTGATCTTGGATCTACACTGTCCGATAAGGAGATATTTTTCTGCAAAGAAATATGTTTGAAACAGGAAAATTTGGGTTTTTACTATCGGATTTAAAGTTTAATTTCTTTTATTTAGCAGGATAAGGGTTAAAGAGTTAATCACGTGACCGTACACTAGGACGAGTTGTCACAATCTGCATGAATTTCCCGTGTGTGTTGGGAAGTGGTGACACAATATTTACATGTGGAAGTGTTGGGTAGATAAGTTCAGGTTAGTGCAATGTATATCTATTTTGTTATTTTTCCATTTCTTTACCATCCCTCCTGCAGATAGATTAAATCTCTGCTTCGAGATTGTGAGGTCATGGGTCCAAATCGACATAAACCCATGAACTCCCCATTATGGATTTTGCTCGGCAATTATGGGGATAACGCAAGAACTAAACGCAACGAATGTTGCAATGGTGAATACGCAAGTCCAGCGTGTTCACCATTTCAGCAGCCACTCTGTATATTCCTTTCGTTGCATATTCACCATTGCAACTTCTATTCCGTATATTTGTTATGTTATCTCCCCAAAATTGCCAAGCAAGATCCATGTTGGGGAGTTCCCTGAATTATTACCGTATAATTCCTTGACCCTCTCCCCCCTTGGAGACTTGCTAAGTATTTTGGCAGAATAATGCAAGAAATATACGGAATGAATGTTGTAAAGGCGAATACGCAAGTCCCCGATATTCACAATTTCAACTTTCCGAACATTTATTGCATTATTCCCCAAATACCGAGCAAAATCCACCGCGGGAGTTCCTTGGATTATGCCAATTTCTGTCTCGAGATCGTGAGGTGGTGGGCTCAAGCCAACCGGGTCCTGCGGACCAAAGACAATGAAACGCTCCTCTCACCCAGGAAAGGACGGAAAAAAACTCACATTTGTCTAAATTCAAAGCATCTGAAGTCGAAAATTAAATTATGGCTTTAATGATAGGAATTACCCTTGAAAGGATAGAAGTTATTATGGGAAAAAGAGAAAATCCTGGTCACCAGCATTCTCTCCTTTACCCACGTTGTTTTCAAAAGCCGCCACCCTTAAAGTCGTTAAAATACGGGATTGTACGAGAGAAGTTCCAGGGTCCGTATTGACCAACCTAGTCCGAATATTTAGACGTATACATGCTTATTTATCTTTCAACATTTATCATCGGACATTTCACATTTTACTTTCCTAATTGCATGTAACGTCTAAACGGGTCCTATTCAGTTCTATGTCGCAAATCCGAATATCTCTCAAACCGGTATTGTTACGAAAGAGAACTTTATTTACTTTTAGGAAGAACTTTGTTTGAAAATATTCCGCCGCTATCTTAATAAATAATGGGCAGATTCATTCAGAATTCAATCAAATCACTCCTAAGTGGGATTGCCGACAGAGTCGCCGCCATGTTTTTCAGTCATGTAGACAGTTGCATAACAAATCAGAACTGACTTAAGGTTTATGAACGAAATCTGTTTCAATAATCAAACAAAACCGAAGCGAACAAAATTTCGTTTTAAAAAAAGACATAATATGATTCTGTAAGTTGCAATGACCCTATGTTACAGTTCATTCGGGACAATCATATTTCTTCCAGAGCAATTCATAACAAAACAATGGTGTTGAATCGGAAAGTATTAAGCCCATAAATAGGCAAGTTTTGGACAAATATCCTTTTTCAATCGAGAAATTATTTATTTATCTTACTTCCGATGTATAATTTATTGAACACGTTCAGTTGAAAGTATCCAAATTTGCTGTTCAAACAGCGACAAAATTCGATGTCGGAGTTTGCTAAAGGAAACTATGAAGGAACCGATAAGACCCTACGTACACAATGAATGTCAGAATGAAAAATAACATATTTAGGGGCTTATAAATAGGACTATGACCAACCAATCTTTACAACTTTCTCAATCTTATTCTCTTGAATTTTCTAGATTTGAAAGTAACACAACTTCTGATTGGCGAAACCAAATCAGGAGTTGTGTTACTTTCAAATCGAATCGAATAAAAACGACATCGTTTTGGAACAAAATCATTTGTATTTTTAGCATAGTCAACTGATGAAGGCATCGCTATTGCTATACGGAAGGTTCACAGCTCACATTTGTGTTCCTGGCATGGTCTATACATAGCAAACAAATAACTGGATTTGAATATTTTATAATAACGATCAAAATAAATGAGAAATCACCAGCTTGACTCACCGTGTGAACACAATTTTTAACACCCAAGTGACAGATCGTCAATGTACAGAATCCCAAGTCACATACAATGCATACTTCCGGTCCTACACTGTGAATCTTGGCCAGAAGGAAATCTCGTCAGGTCGTGTCTGTTTATTGCAAGAATTCATTTGAATGCCCCAGTCTAAAATAGAAATCTACTTATGGCATCAACAAAGGAAATGGCGTACTCGTCTTCTTGCAGGATCATGTCTTTTCACCTTCTTTAGATACTTGGATACCAAATCGCTTGACTTCGCAAACACTTTGTACACAGCAGAACCAGTCTATATTTCGGACTCGGCTCTCGCCTCGTCCAAAAAATACAGACTGGTTCTGTAGTGTACTCATCCAATAGAATCCAGTATTGTTCCCAAGCATGTTAAATAACCTCATAATATTATGCTGTGATTGCTGTTTGTTGTGTAAGAAATTTTCGATCTCTACTGAATAATGTAGTACCATTCTTTAATGTTCGCATGTTCAATCTTTTATCAGTTCATTTCCAATTTCAGAGCAAGCCCATTCAAAGTAAAATAACAAAAACAAGAAAGAGCGGGAAAGGCCAGAATGACTTTAATAGTCAACAAAAAACGTGTCTGTATGGACCTGGTGCTGTATACCTTTGTGTTTTATATTATCTCGCAGACTGATGCCATCTTCTTACGATACGGTAAGCCGCTTTGTTTAATTGTTTCACTCAAGGATCCACATTGACCAACCATTCTTAATTCTTTACCACACGGCAAAGCTTAAAACTGGTTCAAATGAATGCATTTGCAGACGACAAATTAAGCATGGCTTACATACTAATTGACGCGGCAAATAAAGCAAACCACAAAAAAAGGAACAACAACAACAACAACAAAAAAAAGGATTTTTTGCGTTGAAAGAGTAGAAAAGATTGTGGGAAAAGGAGAAAATGCTGTTAGCCCACAATTTTTTCCCACAATGTTTTCAAAAGCCGTCTCTGTTTGGGTCGTTAAAATCGGGTTTATGTGGTAAAGCGTTAAAAGTGTGCATGAGGATTTTCTAAATGTCAATGTATAGCAACCTGAGAAGAATTAAATCATTTGGTTCCTCCCATCAGAAACTGCATTACTTTTTCATATCTTAAATAAGACCAAGTGCAATTTAGGACTGGAATTTATGTGAAACGATATTGTTGTTTTAAATCATATTACAGTAACAATGCATAACCAATTGATATAAACAATGATTCAAAACAACACGAAGTGTAGGTTAATTCCTACACCATTGTTTTGTTTTTGCGGTGTAGCAGAATGTGCTGGCTTTTGACCTACTTTTTGGTACTGATAACAAATGAATAAATATAAATTTGTGATTGGTCAAAAATATAGACATGTTTATTTTAAGGGTCCCTGCCTATTTGCTGGCAAATTTGCGCCGTCTATATTTTTTAAAGATATTTCTTGTTTATCATGTAAAAAGAATGCCATCTTTTGACAACTCTTGCTCTGAATGGCGGATGAACATTGTAAGGTAACATAAAGATTAAGGAACAACCATACCTGAAACCAAACAGACAGTAATCCGCACATGGGTTATGTCATCATACCATGCTAGTACAGATAACTGTTTGATTTTAGTTTTTGATGGGTTGCATCCGCATACAGAGACGATCGCTTTTTAAACTCTCAAATTTTCACAAGCTGACGATAAACTAGAATTTGAACAAAACTGTCGCTTGTTTATTCAATAATCCTTTGTCTCAAATACAAAAATTCTCAATTTAAACGCTAAACATAACAAAAAAAGTTTAATTCATCTTTCACTCGAGACGTTTACGTTTCCCAAAATAGACACAAAATGCTACCAAACAAGATAAATTTCGTTATTTTTTTCGAGATTTACATGTCGAAAACGACTTCTAAAATTAAGTAATGCAGCGTTTAATTATTTGGTCTAGTCATCTGTGTCGCTAAAATTGATTGCATTGTGCTACAAGACAAACCAACGAAACAAAGTCAGTACAACACTGAAACTTTTCGCACAGAAAATTCACGATAGACTTGAGACGTCACGGTGCACAATAATTGTCCAAATATGAAAAGAAGCATCATAGACGCCTCCTTACTCAGAAAGTCGTCCATACTACGGGCAGTATTTGACGCAATGAAGATATGGGTTCTCTTTCCGTCCTGTCTGCCTGTATCAGGGATGAATGCATGCATCTAAATCGTTCATTTTTAGGTATATAATACATCAATTTATTAATCCTATACCCGACCCTGAAGAAGGAAACTTTTGAAAACACTGTGGGAAAAGGAAAAATGCTTGCAACCATCACTTTATCCCTTTCCCACAATGTTTTCTACCCTATCAAAAACAAATTTCATCATTTGAGCTACATTTACCATGTTGTCTGCAGAAGCATTGAATTTGGTATAGTCTAAAATTTTTTCATCAGGTGAAAGGTTGATTGAATGGTGCTACCATGACGGTTACAACATCATGCCAGTCATATATTACGGCAATAGCTCATAGACAGTTTTGTCCTGGGTTTCACCAGTGCTAGTCTTGAGCTCTGAAGTGCCTTGTCCAAGGACACTCCCACGAACAGCCCTTAACCACTGGGCCACGCAGGATCCCTAGTGCAGGGTTAATCAAATTTTTTTGAATGCTTTCAGCCTGTAAACCAAACGGAGACTTATCAGTGATGAATGTCAACGCCTCATACAAATCGGCCCTCGCCTTCAACACAATGGGTAACTGCGTCTCCACCGTTGTCAAAAACTTTACAGTTATCAAGATAACTAACTGTCCACCGGTATGTATGCGTTCAACGTTTTGTATTTTACCTGCATTTTCTGTTGTTTTGGTATCATTATGATTGATTTATTGGTTGGTTGGTTGATTAGTTGTGCTGTGCTGTGCGATACCGGGGCTTGGCAGTATCGTTATGAAGCCAAATATTAAAGCCCACGCCCTCTTCATTTTTTTTCATTTTCTTAAAGCTTTTTTCCCTGTTGCCACTATGTTTTCAAAAGCATACTGCTTCAGTTTTACAAAAACATGGGATTGGTTTTGTTTGGTTAACGATTTAACACTTTTCAAGAGCCGCAAATTTGAAATTCTTTTAGGTTAAAAGCATATGATGTCAGCTAATTTTTCATCACGCACAAATGTTCTTTGATAGGACAGAAAAGTGTTGAAAAAGGAGAGATGCTGCTGGTTACCCTCATTTTCTCCTTTTCAACGATGTTTTCAAAATGCTTCTTCTTCAGGTACTTTAAAACCATTCCACGTTTGTAATACGCTAACGATACTTGGTACCGAGCCTGACAGCGTGATCGGTAGTATTTAGGGCGTGAACTGGATCGTGCTCTTGTCCTGGTGCATTGTCCAAGGATACTCCTATGAAAAAAAAAAAGAAAAGAAAAGGAAAAAACGGCACCTTGAGTGAGGATCAACCAGGAACCTAAAGGTTTCATATCCTACTGTGGGTAGACCTCCAACCTAAATCACACAGAGCGCTGTAGTGAATTGTATAAGCCATGCTCTGTGATAATACAGCTGCAAAAAATAAAAATATCGACCGACGTTAGCCTGCCCAGTCCGCACAGGCTGACATAGGTCGAAACTATCTGCTATTGGTAAATTTTCTGCATGCCCAAGGACCTTCCCAGCCAACGATTCAGTCGTTTGTTTGACAAAATGGATTTTATAGATCCATAATTATGTGATGACTTGTTACATAATGCAGTGGTGAAACTTGTATAGCGAGGATTGAACCTGGTGCCACTAGATTTAAATTCTACACCCTCAACACTGCGACACACATGATTTCTACATTTAAAAAGAGTCGTGCTCTGTGGGGGGGGGGGGGGGGGGGGCATAATGCATCTGCAAAGAGTAAAAGTGTATGGACCCAGGTCTGCCTGCGCAATCCGCGCATGGCTGACCTGGGACGAAACTTTCTGCTTTTGGCCAATTTTCTATATGTCAAAGGACAATGCTACCTCAGGATTCACTCGGTTGTTAGACAAAATGGATTTTGTGGATATACAGTAATGCGATGACTTGCTGGGTATAATGCATCTCGGAGAGCTAAACGCGACTCACTGACCTTTTGCGGACAATGTAGATCAAGCTCAGACTGCACAGAACCTGCAGTGTGATTTTAGATCTGCACTGTCCGATAAGAGATATCTTTCCCCTCAAAATACCTTCGAAATAGCAAAACTTTGGTGTTTACTATCGACTTGAAAGTTTCATTTCACTTATTTAGTAGGAGAAGAGTTAATGCGCCCTTTTAACCCAGAACATAACTCGTTTAATATATTTCATAACATAAAAATGTCAAAATTCTTTTGTGAAGACTGAACTTAGGACCGCCTGGTTTCAAAAAATTCCACACCTTCATCACTGAGCGACGCAAGACCCTTTACAGTTTAAATAGATTTTATAACATAATACAGTGTCAAAATTGTCTTGTGGAGTTCGAACTTGGGGCCGCCAGGTTTCAAATTCCACACCTCCGTGACTGAGCCACGCAAGACCACCTCAACTCTCCCTTTACCACACAATGCCGACCTTTAACGACCCTGACAGAAAAAGCTTTGAAAACATTGTGGGAAAAGGAGAAAATGCTGGTAACCAGCATTTTCTCCTTTTCCCACAATGTTTTCTACCCTATCAAGGACACGTTTTGTCATGTGGGCCACCTTCATTTTGTCGTCTGCAAATGCCAGACCAGTCTGAAATTTTGTCGTTATTTTTGAGTTAAGCTTGTCATTTCATTTTAGGAGAGGTCCTGCGTGGCTCAGTGATAAAGTGTAGGACTCGTGACCTTGAGGCCCCGGGTTCGAACCTCACTGGATCCACTTGGTTTTCGTGGGAGTATACTTGAGTAAGACACTTCAGAGCCCTAGCCTAGTAAACCAAGGAAATAAATTAATATGCCGCCGCGATATGGCTGAAATAATGTTGAGAGCGGCGTAAAACACCATTCATTCAATAAATCAATATTTCATTTTAGGGCGATGAGTCGGGCATGGTGAAAATAGTCCTCAGTCAACTGAAGAAGGACAGACTTGACTATGTCGGCGGTCGAGACCAGATTACATCATCTGTACGATGTTCACTGCCAAAGAGAGCTACCTCCAGCTTGGTGCGAATCAATATGCGGGTCCGTGGGTAGGTAAATTTGGGCTTCAAACCTGAAACTGCTTATTTTGTTGTTTTAAAGGACCAGAAGCGGGCAAAAGTAAACAATGCGGGTGTCAAAATGCATTTGAGTTTCAGTTTTAAAGTATGTAAATAACTGTGGACATGACAATATGTTATGGAACGGTTGGTTCAAGTTTTAGCCGCTGACACAAAAATAAATCTTATAACTAGGTCAAAAGTTGTCAAGGCGCTCTTTTTGTTTACCTTTTACCTGGATCCGTATTCAGCAACCATTCTTAAGAACGTTCTTAGACTTATTCTTCAAGAATTTCCAAGTTTGAAAGTAATACAACTTCTGATTGGCTAAACCATATGGTTTAGCCAATCAGAAGGTGTGTTACTTTCAAATTTGGAAAATTTTGAAGAACAAGACCAAGAATGTTCTTAAGAATGGTTGGTGAATACGAACACTGGTTGTATTAATTAATTTTTCTGTCAGCGACTAGCACTTAGAATGACCGTACAATAACAGACTGTCATCTCAACTATAATTTCCATACTTTTAAACGGTATTATTTAAGTTTAAATGCAATTCAACACTTGCATCGTTTACTTTTGGCTGCTACTGGTCCTACAACCCGTGGGCTGCTAGGCGCGACTCACTGACCTTTTGCGGACAGTGTAGATCAAGATCAGACTGAACAGAAGGTGCAGTCTAATCTTGGATCTACACTGTCCGATAAGGTGATATTTCCCCAAGCGCCATAACTTTGAAATACCTACATTTTGTTTTTTTACCAACGACCTGAAAGTTTCATTTAAGTTATTTAGCAGGATAAGAGTTAACCCTTTACCACACAATCCCCACTTTTAACGACCTTGGGTAAGAGTCCTTTTGAAAACATTTTGGGAAAAGAAGAAAAGGCTGGTAACCAGCATTTTCTCCTTTTCCCACAATGTTTTCCAATCTATCATAAACAAATTATGACATCTAAGTCACTTTTGACTTGCCGTCTGCAAATGCTTTCAATCTGGACGAGCCAAAAATCAAAGAAATCGTCGAGGTATTGTAATTTCTATTTCGTAGTCTGCATGGCCATCGTCATCGTCGGTAAAAGTCAAACACTCTGACATTTTCTGACATTTGCGTCATTACTGTATATATGTAAGCTATGCTCTTCAACAGGGGATAAAATGGATTATGGGTCGAAACATTTTGCTATTTGTAAATTTTCGGTGTACCCAAGTACAATTCTATATTAGATTTTATAGATCCTTAATTATGTGATGACTCGTTTGGTATCATGCGTCACGCAGATGCATTAAACCCCATTTACCAGAGCATGGCCCCTTTACCTCAAATGTGGGCAAGTCGTTCACTATCAAAATAGAACCCATAACCGAAAGGCAGAGATGGTTATGTCCCTCTTTCCGACTGAGAATATTCACTGACAAAACACCTCAAGCCGAACGTCGGCACCCGTATGTCGTCAGCTGTTGTTATTCTTTTTGTTTTAATTATTTACCTCACGAATAAATTTTACACTAGACCAAATTGAAAGCATTTGTAGACTAGAAATTAGTTGTGGTTCAAATAATGGAATTTGTTCGTGCAAGGTAAAAAACATCTAGGGAAATGGAGAAAATGCTGGTTACCAGCATTTTCTTCTTTTTCCCCATGATGTTTTCAAAAGCTTTCTTCCTTAGGGTCGTTAAAACTCTGGATTGTGTAGTAAAGAGTTGAAAGAACATTATTCTGTTCAGCATGAAGTCATTTAGCTAGCTAACTTTTAAACACATGGTGATAGTTTAGACTTGCCTATATTGAAAGGATTTACAAATGTAAAATTCTGTCGCCACCCAAATTAAGAGTAGAAACCCATAAAAAAGTCGGCATTTTACTTTTCTAAAAAATCCAAATCGGTATGACTGCAAGCAAAACAAACTTCACATATTACTGGCTGTCGCTTGTTATAGAATCCAAATCTGACTTGGAAAGAAGCCATATCATTTCTGGTGTGAGAAAGCCAGGCTAACATGGCTCGAAACTTTTTGCAGATGCATAAAAGGCCCAATAGCGGCTAAGTGTAAAACAATTTTGTGTATAAAAACAGGTAAATTTTAATCGTATCATTTAAAAGCATGGCGATTATTGTGAGCGTGACGATATGTTAAACAACGGTTGGTCAAGGTCCTAGTGCCGAGCCACGGTATCGCAGTCGGCTGCGCACAGACAGGACTTGAAACCAAGGGGGTTGCTGGTTCGAATCCCGAACTAGGTCAATTCCTTTGATGAAAGTAAGTGCGACAGGATTCATTCCTCTATCGCCTTTGATCATTATTTCGACGATGGTTGTGAGAGAAAGCAGCCGATGGCTCGGGAAGAATATTGTGCGAAGTACTGGTAACAAAAAGTCGAGGAAAATCCTGGATATATGCACTGACCGCCGCGATATAACTGAAATAATGTTGAAACGGCGTTGGACACCATACAATCAATCAGTCAATTAAAGTTCTGGTCATAGGTACAACAAAACTTAAAACTAGAATAATTGTTGGCAATAATAATTCCAAATAAAAATAGAATTAATGTCAAACTACCTTTTCAAAGAGCATGACTCAGCTGTATTTTACTTCTCTGTACACCTATCTAGGTTATTCCGGCAAGTTTCCGGTTTTTCGCACGATTTCTACAACCGGGAACCAACCTTATCTATAGAGACGTATGACCTTACTGGAGAGACAGGGTACGATGTCTTTACGATTTCGTATCCCATTGGGGTCGTAATCACCGGACCGCGTAAGCAATTTTGACTTTTAGCTCGGCTTTTTTCGAAAAAAAAAGTCGCAGTAATGTCATAGCCCGATCGTCGTCTGTGTAGCCGTGCAAAAACTTTGACATTTTACAATTTCTCTGTCATTAATGAAGATATTTACTTCAAACATGGACTAGATGTTAACTATCAAAGGTGGAACCCAAACAACATGGGCAGGTAACTATTAAAATATTTTTGACGCAGATATGCCCTTTTTTCGACTTAGAGTTTTGACCTTAAATTTAATCTATTTCAAAAAGCAACTGCAGCCGAGTTATTTTAGTAGATTATCTTCATTGACAGTTCAGTTCATTCTGTGTTGGTTTGATTGATGTGTGTGTGTGTGTGTGTGTGTGTGTGTGGTTTTTTACAATTTTTACCGTATTTTAGTGATATGAGGAGTCCTGCATGGCTTGTAGGACTTGTAACCTGAAAGCTCTGGGCTCGAGCCTCGCTGGAAGCACTTTTTTTTTATTTCTTTGGAGTCTCCTTGGGCAAGACAATTCAGAGCCCTAGCCTAGTGCTGATGAATCCCAGGACACACATGAATATGTAAGCCATGGTAGTGATATGACTTTAAATAACCTTGAAACCGGTGTAAAACGGCGTTCAAACAATTAATTTGGTGGTATCAAGTGCTGGGGAAGATTTGAAAACATTGTGAGAGAAGGTGAAAATGTTGGTACCCAGCATTTTAGAATATTTTTAGAGCATAAATAGATTTTTTTATCGGTGAAAGATGGAAATTTATTTCATAGGTGAACATCATCAGTAATATTTTCACTCATAGCGAAAGAAAGATCGAAATTTATTTCATCTCTTGGACATTCTGTAATATTTTCTCTCGTGACTGCGCCACTCGTGAAAATATTACTGATATTGTTCACTCTATGAAATAAATTTCGATCTTTCACCGAAAAAAAATATATCTTCTGTACTATTCTAAAAAAACGCCTTTCTTTCTTTTGAATATTCAGTCCTTGTGTCGCCTGTTTAAAGCTATCACAAAAGTTCTTGCTGATTCATTGGACCCGGGGAGGAATACGTATCGAAACACCGTGAGAAAAGAAGAAAATGCCTTTATCCAGTTTTCTCTCCTTTCATAAACAAACCCAATCTTCAAACTTGAAAGCATTTGCAGACGATGAAATTAAAATCGAATGAAATGGTGGGAATTGCCTTTTAATGAGTAAAACAAAACATTGTTGGAAAATAAAAAAAATGCCGGTTACCTGCATTTTCTTCTCTTTTTTTTTCCACAAGGTTTTGAAAAGTATTCTTTCTCAGGGCCCTTAAAACCCGGGATTGTGTGGTAGTGGGTTAAATTGCCAACGCTTTCGATTGGGGCAATGCCAACTTATGTCAGATATAATAAGCCACGCTCTGTGAAAAGGGGGCTTAAGGCATCTGCGAAAAGTATCGGCACAGGTCAGCCTGAGCAGTCTGCGCAGGCTGACCTGTGCCGAAACTTTTTGTTATTGGTCAAATTTCTGCATGTCCATGGACCAGTCTACCTCATGATTAAGTTGTTTGTTAAAAAAAAAAGTGGCTGTTATGGATCCATGATTTTGTGATGGCTTGAGTGGTATGACGCATCACGGAGATACATTAAACCCCCTTTTGTCAGAGCACGCCTCAATAGATAGATCTTTATCTTTCACTGTTGTTCTCGTCGTCAGCCGAGTCGGATATACTGCCCGAGGTTTGCCATGCATATTCTGCCAGGAATATTGAGAACGGCTTGACAGCAAGAGTGCTTAAGAATGGGTGAGTTTTAATGTTTTTATTATAACCTCTTTTAATGAAGTCCATGAGGGTTTATATTGGAATCTTGTTGTCCGCCCGTCTGTCCATCCACTCGTAGAGAGGGGGGGGGATTCCGAGTTGTAAAGTGTGGGACCTGTAACCTGGGGGTCACGGGTTGTTTCGTTTTTTTTTCGTGGAAGTGACCTTGGGCAAGACAATTTTGAGCTCTAGCCTAGTACTGGTGATACCAAGGACATAAATATGTAAGCTGTCTGCGTGATATGACTGAAATAATGTTGAAAGGGCTGTAAAACACCGTTTAATCAATTAACCCCCCCCCCCCACGATGGAATTTTGTGTCGCCTTATCCTCCTAGTGCACTTTCCACCGCGATATGACTGAAATAATGTTTAATACAGCGTTAACCACTATACAATCAATCAATCAATCAATCTATCATACAACGATAAACGGGAATCGATTTGCTTTTTGCGGACAGCGTAGATAAAGATCAGACTGCACAGAATGTGCAATCTGATCTTGGTTCTACACTGTCAGATATGGTGAGATTTCCCGACTTCAAAGAACGTTGCATTCGCATTAGTTTGGTCATTCAAATTTGTTGTAAGTGTTCACATATCTTATTTAGCAGTTTAATCGAAAAGTAGCTGACATAAGGTAAGGTGCATGTATGTCTAATGAAGAACAGCTATGTATGTATTAACGGCATCCTATAGATTTGAGCCATGCTCTGTGAAATGTGGGTTTAATGCATCTTCGTAGTGTAGTATACCAAGCAAGTTGTCATAGAACTAGGGATCCATAAATCAATTTTGCCGAACAACCGACTGAATCATGGTGTAGATTGGCCCTTTGACATACAGAGAATTGACCAGTAGTGAAATGTTTCGGCCCAGGTCAGCATGTGCGGACTGCACAGGCTGACTTGAATCGATACTTTCGCAGATGCATTAAGCCGTCGTCACCGTGCAAAAACTTTGATATTTTCAAAAACTTTGACATCTTATAACTTCTCTGTTGTTTCTGAAGATATTTACCTAAAACTTGGACAAGTTGTTCACTATCAAACACGAAACCCATATCACAAGTATTTTTGACACAGTAATGCCCCTTTTCCTCGAATTTTCACTGAAAATCAAGCAACTGCAGCCGAGCGTTGGTTCTGATAATTATTTATTCATCTAAACTTCTTTTCTTTCTTTCTTTCTTGCTCTCTTTCATTCTTTCTTTCTTTCTTTCTTTCTTTCTTTCTTTCTTTCTATTCAGTTATTTAATTTTTCAACATTGTGCTACAAACATTACCCACCTTTACCTTTAATACATTTAGAAAGAATTAAATCAACATTTAACACATTTTCCATTGTTAATAGGTGTGCCCTGGATCACAACCTAATGTTCAGTTTCTCAAAGGAGCCCGCTGATTGGTTCGACAGAAATATAACCGAATTCGACATGGACCGATTCATATTAACCCCAGGCATGTATGATGACCCCATGATAGAGGAGCGCGAAGAGGCACCCTTACTCCCACCACCTCAGCTGTTTACACATATGTATGCATTCAGGTAAATGAACCAGTTAAACATGTGTAGTTAAAGGTAAATGTTAAGCTGACTTGTAATTTTTGTGGCATTTGTCGAAGACAATGCCACTATGAGTTTAATACGGCATTTTGAAAATCATGTATCGTATTTTGTGCAAAACCGAAGGAAGTAAACCCAATTAAACTCAATTTTTCAAAGACAAATAAATGTTTCGATTGCAACCAGATATGAAAATGAAAATGGCGTATTAAAATAAATTAGATTAAGCCATCGATCATGAAAATACTTCTTTTTTATCGAAAATATCTTGATCCGCTATGGTCTTCTATAGGCGTAATAGTACACACAATCTTTGTTTCCTAACCGCCCGTGCTCGATCGTCCCAAACCAGTTCGTTCTTGAGCTTATTCGTCCCTGGGCTTGTTCGCAAGGACTTGTTCGTCCCACAAGATTGCACGCTACTCCATTGGATTGTGTATGACACTCTAGTAGGTTGACTTTCAAGCGAATATTTTGAAACTATTTCTATGCTTTATTTTTCAAATTATTAATTCCACACAATGACTCCCTTGACAAATGCCACACCAGTGCTTTCAACGCTTTGATTTTTCTACAGTTTTAACCACTAATTTATTTTCAACGAAAAAGCCCTTTGATCCTCATTTAGTCCTACCGTACAGTTAAACCTTAACCCGCTAAATAACTTAAATGAAACTTTCAAGCCGATAGTCAAAACCTGAATGTTGCTTTTTCAAAGTTATTTTTAGGGGGACAATACCTTCTTATCGGACAGTCTAGATCCAAGATCAGACTGCACTTTCTGTGCAGTCTGATCTTGATCTACACTGTCCGCAAAAGGTACGTAAGTCGCGCTTAGCAGCCAAAAGGTTAAACGTTGCTTGAATGATGCTTGTGTGCAAAGATAGAGAGCTACTGGCTTTGAAGGAACGTTTTTTGAAGCACCGGTAGAAGAAACTTAAGTAAAGCATGGATAGATGCACTGGCCGCCGTGATGTAGCTGAACTAATGAGGAACACGGCGCTAAACACCAATTATGAAAACATACACGACTAACTCATACCAAACGGCAAAATTCTAGACTTGTCCAAAATAAAAGCATTTGCAGACGACAAAGTAGCTGAAATCATGGTAATTGTCTGTAAAAGTATAGAAAACCTTGTGGGAAAAAGAGAAAATGCTGATTTCCAGCATTTCTCCATTTCCCACGAGGTTTTCAAAGGCTTTTACCTCAGGGTCGTTAAAACTACGGACTGTGTGGTAAAGAGTTAAAATGCAGTAGTAGAAGTTGTAGACATTGTGTGCAGTCTTCTCTTGATTTATGCCGTATGCAGAAGCCGTCTACCGTAATTTACCAATGATGGTAAGAGATGTTACTTTAATATGTGGGAATCCCTTCTCCAAGGCATGTTCTTTCAAAAGGAGGTTTAATGCATCTCCTTGATCCATCATTATACCAAGCAAGGCATCACATAATTCTGGATCCATAAAAAATCCTGAGAACAGGTCACTGGTTCGATCCCTGGCTTGGTCAATTTCTTTCTGAGGATTGATGATAGTCATTGCGACAGGATTCATTCCTCTCTCATCGCTGACCATTTTTTCAACGATGGTTATATGGGAAAGCAGCCAGTGGCTTAGAAAGAATATTGTGCGGAGTACTGGTAAAGGAAATTCCAGGAAAGCATTGATAGGTGCACTGGCCCCCGCGATATAACTGAAATAATGTTGAAAACGGTGTTAAACACAATTCAGTCAATCAATCAACCGTAAAAAATCCCTTTTGACTAAATCATTAGACTGGTCCTTTGACATGCAGAAAATTTTCCAAAAGCAAAAAGGATTCATCACGGGTCAGCCTGCGCAGGCTGACATGAAGCGATACCTTTTGCAGATGCATTAAGCTCCCTTCTCACAGAGCATGGCTCATTTGTTTTAATTGCACTTACTGTTTTTACTCTTATTCTGGTAAAATTGGCTGTCGTCAAGTCCTTCTTTCATTTTGATTTGTTTGTTTGTTTGTTTGTATTAGTGTTTAACGCCATTTTAACAGCTCAGGTCATATCATGCCGGTCAGTGACGCACCCATGTGTTTCCTGGATTTCTCACACCAGCACTAAAACAACTATCTTTCCAAAGCCACTGACTACTTTTCTCACTTGCATCAGAGGTGAGAGCCGAAAAATCGCCGGAAAGAAAGTTTATCTCAACCAGGTATCGAACTCGCAACCACCAAGTCACGAGGCGGGTATACGCTAACCACTGAGCTACCCGGGCGGGCGCTTTCATTTTGAACTTCCGGACGGAGCCGTAGTGAGATCGAACGAGTATATATGTATGATGTTTGTGTATAATATTGTCTGATTATGGTGTGGAACATTGTCTCTATGCAGTGTGTAACATTATTTTAACGTATTGTGTAAAATTGTATGAATTCGTCGTGTAACGTTATCTATGGGATAGTGTAACAATGTCTGTCTATTTGTAACGTTGTCCAAATTTTTGCGTTACGTCAAAATTTGGTGTGTAAAATCATCTGAATTTTATTTCATGAATAAACTTACCTTGTATGACTATAAGGATTCTCTTTTCTCAATCCGCTTTTTAGACCGTACCCAACCGGAAGTGAACTTTTTTACCCATACACCGTTTAGTCTACTTCCGTAAAAACCTCGGGCAACCTCAGTTTCTCTTTTCTTGCGAAAGTGTTCGCACGTACCTTTCGCTTATTCCGCGGACAGACCTTCCAACTTGAGTAGGAGTTCATTGCTTCGATGTTCTACTCGTTCGTGGTGTATAAAACACTCACATATCTATGGCGTCAAATAAATTGACGGATGTAACAGGTAGCCGATTTTCGGATTCGGACGATACGACAAACGTGTCTATGCCGAGATTGTCAGAGAAAAATGGCGGACATAACTCTAGTTTTTCTGACTCTACAACACACTCGCCAGTGAAGAAGAGAAAAAAATGCCGGAAACCCAGGTATAGTGAATAAGACGCTTTTCGGCATCGGAGAACAAGTTCAAAGACTTCATGGAGAAGAATTCTCGTACAGGACAAACCTGTAATGATGGCTCGGACGGACAAACCCTTTCACCAGTTAGATGTTCAACAAATGCTAAATCCTCAGACAGAGGAATTTATTCGTCGGACAGTGATTCTGAAACCAATGACAACGTGTCTTTGTTTGCTTCTGGGCAAACCTCGCGTAGTCATGAACCCCTAGACAGTAACAACAATTGCTTAGTTCCAGGTAAGGAAAGGTTAACTAAAGAGCAGAAAAATGAATTATTCAATATGTTTAGGGACGATGCTATAGTCAAGAAAGACAAGAAAACTGAGGGTATCGTGCTAGATAAATCTCAAATTGAAGTGCTCTCAACTAGTTACAGATGCAAAGTGCCATATTTTTGGACGGCATTCTCAGAGGAGACTTTTGACGCTTTCCCTATAGATAGCTCTTTTGAAGAACTTTTACAAGTACCGTTGTTAGATCCTGTTGTTGAAGGATGTCTCACCAAGAGATACGGCAGTAAAGCAGCATTTGTCAAAAGCAAGACCAAGAGCTTATTCTCTCAGCCTGCTAAAATGGTGGAAAAAATTAATTACTAGGGACAGCAGGCAGCTAGCTTGGGCCTTATTATTCAAATGTGCATCCAGCAAAGTCTTGGGAATTTTGCGAGTTTTGCAAACTGACAATTTTCCAGTAGAAAAGGCTTCACAAGTGAAAGACATTTTTGCGATGTCAACTAAGTGCTTAGATTAAATCGGGAGATCAGGAGCCTTTCATCAAATATCTCTCAGGACTGTCGCGATGACAGATACGGCTTTTTACGAACAGCGTGATAATTTAGAGTTCTCATATTTACCCTTGACAGGCGAGGGGTTTTTTGAGACAGAAATAGAGACATTTCTTAAATCTCGTAAAGAGAAAATGAAACATGTGGAAGAATTACTGCCTGACGTGAAAAAGAGTCAGAAGCGCAAGTTTTCAGGCTACCAAAAAGATGCTAACAAGAGACCTTCTTTAGAATGAAGTAGTGATAAACTGACAACAAATAATTGGACTAATTTTCGGATTCCAAAGTTGCCAAGGGTCGGTAAAAATGAGAGTAGATCCCAGTCCTATAGTTCTAGATACAGGCGGGGTTTCAGCAACTGCTACAGAAAACCTGTCACAGCAACCTCAGGCAGAGGAAGGCTGGCTAAGTCAGATGGAAAATGACTGTGTAAGTATAATAGCCAGAAATCCGGAGATACCTGTTGTGGGGGAGACTTTCCAACTTTGAATGGGAAAAGATAACATCGGACAAATGGGTTTTAGATACTATCAGGAACGGTTACAAACTAGAGTTTGTTCAAAAACCTCCATTTTGGGAGTAAAACCAACCAATGTCCCTCTCAAAAATCAAAATGTGATGAAACAAGAGATAGCCAGTTGTTTAGGAAAGAATGCTATAGAAATTGTTCATCCATCCAAAATTCATTCAGGTTTTTACAGCACACTTTTTCTGGTGAGAAAAAAGACCGGGGACATGAGACCGGTCATAAATCTAAAACCCCTCAACAGCTATCTCCGCAAACAACATTTCAAAATGGATACTTTATCAAAAGTTTTAAACCTAGTTGGAAAAGGAGATTGGGGACTAACCATAGATTTAAAAGATGCTTAATTTCACATAAAGATTTTTCGAAACCACCGTCAATACCTAAGGTTCCAATCTCAAGGCGTAACTTAGTCTTACCAGTACCGGGTTCTTTGTTTCGGACCCACAAGTGCGCTAAGGGTTTCGTCAAAATAATCTCTGTGGTAGTGGCCCATCTACGGAAATGCAACATTCGTCTTGCAAGTTATTTGGACGATTGGTTGACGGTCAACAATGCAAAAGTTCTCTTGCTAAAACACAGGGCAACATTTCTCAATCTCCTTTATCACCATGGGTTCATTGTAAACAAATGAAAATCGCAGTTAATTGCAATGCAAAAGCTGATTTATCTGGACAGTCTTTTCGATCTGTGCAAAGGCCTAGTTTTTCCCACTCAAGAAAGAATAAAATAATAAAAGCAGCAACAAAAGCTATTTGCAGAGGCCATTGCACTGCAAAACAGTTAATGGTTCCATTGGGATTAATTGCGTCGTGTTTAGAACTGATTCCCAATGCCAGATTGTACATGAGACCCATTCAGTTTTATTTACTACAAAACTGGAGTCCATCGAGAATGCCTATGTCATCAATAGTTCCAGTTACAGCAGAGCTAAAATCTCATCTTCTTTTGTGGTCACAGGATCTGAACATAGCCTGGGGCAGATCTTTGTGCAATCAATTTTTTCCAGTAACAATGACCACAGATGCAAGTCAGACTTGGGGTGGGGGTGGGGGGTCACTTGTACAATCTGACATGTCAGGCAAATGGAGCAATCTTCAGAAAATGCTACACATCACTTGCATGGAAATGATCTCAGTAATTCAGAGTTTACGGCATTTCGTGTCTGACTTGCGGGGCAAGAATGTTATGATCAGATCAGACAATACAACAGTTTGCCAGTACATAAATCGCCAAGGGGGGGGGGGGGGGACAAAATCAAGGCATTTATGCAATCTCACAATAGAACTATCGCACCTGGCTGTAACAAATCAGATCAGTCTGAAAGCAGTACATAGAATGGACAAAGAGAATGTTCTGGCCGATACTCTGAGCCGCGAACGCATTCAAGCGACAGAGTGGTCCCTGCGCAATGCCTTTTTCACAATCAGCAACAAAAAGACACCACTGTTCTGCTCTTGAAACCCCACATCCGCAAGCATTTGCTCTAGATGCTCTGTCGATAACATGGCAAAACATGTTTGTGTATGCGTTTCCACCCATTCAACTGATACCAAAAGTACTAAATAATTTCCAAAACTTTCATTGTAAAATGATACTGATTGCGCCTCAGTGGCCCCGCCAGCACTATTATCCTCTGCTTCTGAAATTGTTGATAGCATTTCCACTGAAACTCCCATGCAGTCAGACACTGTTGACTCAGTGCAAAGGGAGGATATCGCATCCTCATCCCGAGACCCTTCATCTGACTGCATGGCTGTTATCGACAGACGAATATCTTCAAGAGGGCTTTCTGAGCCAACTAGAGAACTCGTGTCAAAGTCTTGGGGACGAGGCACACAGAGATATTACAGAGGCATATTCAAGCAATTCTATAGCTTGTGTTGAGAGGAAAATTTATCCCTATCTTGCCTCTGTAAAAGATTGTGCAGAATTTCTGACATTTCTTTTTCATAAGGGTCTGAAGTACAGAACAATAAATGGCTATAGGTCAATACTATATTCAATCCTGGCTCCAGTGGATAATATAGCTGTAGGGCAACATCCCTTAGTTATACGTTTATTGAAGGCAGTGTCCAATGAACTTCCTCCTGTTAAGAAACGTGTTCCTGAAAGGAATCTTCCTGTTTTAGAGCGCCTCAATGAAGATCCGTTTGAACCGTTGCAGAGAGCATCTTTAAAATACCTCACTTGGAAGACATGCTTCTTAATAGCCATTACCACTTTACACTTTACTTACAGTCTATACAACTGGGTGAAGGTTTTGTGACTATCTAGAAAAAAGGTGTAACTTTTATTAGAACAGGGTTATCAAAGCAAGATAGGCCTTATCGTGTTGATAGGAACATTTTTGTACCAGCTTTACCAGAAGTTAAAAAGCTAGATCCTAAAAGGTCTTTGGCAGACTACCCTAAAAGAACCGAACAGTTTAGACTGATGGCAAAGACATTTGTAAAGTCTGTCTGTCTTATCAGAAGCCAAATCATCCTGTTACTCCACAGACAATCTATAGATGGTTAGTTGAAACAGTAAAGTTCCGTTACAAGACAGACAATAAAAGTTTAGGTAAAATTAAAGGTCATTTTATTATACGTAGCATTGGCCCCTTATGGGCTTTATTTAAAGGTGCAACCCTGCAACGGATCATGAAAGCAGCAGATTGGTCAAGGGAGACCACGTTCACAAAGTACTATTTGAAGCCTATAAATATCGATTTCATAAACATGTAGGAAATATCAGTGTATAGCTGGTAACTCCTTTCTTGTGGATTTCGGAGAGGGAGAACATTTATTTTCACTGAAATAGGGAATTTCAGTCAAACAGTGAACAATTATAGTGTATAGTGATGATTGTACATAAAACATACAAGAAGTGTTCTAGTAGATTCTATGTACAGTGTAGATACTCACTTTTGGTCCCAGTATGAGATTGGGTAGAGATTGTACAGGCAGTTTACTTTGTGTATATAGACTTGGTACTTATAGAGGGTAAAACTGAGATGATGACACCCACCTTTGTACTGCTTTGAAATCTACAATAATCCTTATAGTCATGCCAGGTAAGTTCATTTATGAAATAAAATTGGAAAATTTGTATTGCATGTTCGAGTTTTATGAATAAATAATACTTACATGGTATGACAGCTACCCACCCTCCTTCCCCTCATGTCATTCATATAGTTCTTATCGGCGAACACTTTCGCCATAAAAGAAACTGAGGGTTGCACGAGGTTTTTACGGGGGTAGACTAAACGGTGTATAGGTAAAAAGTTCACTTCCGGTTGGGTAAGGTCTAAAAAGCGGATTGAGAAAAGAGAATCCTTATAGTCATACCAGGTAAGTATTATTTATTCATAAAACTCTAATTTGAAATACAAATTTTTCAATTTGCTGTGAACTGTCGTCTGATTGTGGTGTATATGAAACATAGCCTAAATGTGATGTAGAAGTGAAACATTGTCTGAATGTTGTGTGAAATGGCTGTATCATTCCCGCTAAAAAATCTTAAGTTAGTCCAAATGATAGCTTGTATTAACTCTAACCTGCATGCATCTTTCAGATTTTTTCTGTCGAATTACATACTGGTACATTGTGAGGTACGGATATGTCCACCTGGATCTGAGAGTTGTGCTTTGGTGAGTGTTTTGATTGATTATATATAAAATCTCACGTTTTAACGAGTCAGAAGAAGAAAAAAGGTATTGAAAACATCCTCGAAAAAGAAGAAAATGCCAAAGAGTGGCACTTTCTTTTTTTTTTTTTTTTTTTTCCTTACTTTTTCGACATGACTTAAGACAGGGGATTGCTGGTTCGAATCCCTAGCTGGGCCAATTCCTTTCCGAGGATTGGTGTTGTCCTTGGGTTCAATCCTCTGTCACTACTGATCATCGTTTCGACGATGGTTATGTGGGAAAGCAGTCTGTGGCTTGGAAAGAATACCTGCGATGTACAGGATTGATTGATTGATTGTAAAGTGTATAACGCTTTGATCAGTATTATTTCAGTTATACCGCGGCGGCCTGTGCACCTATCCATGCTTTCCTGCAGTTTCTTTTTATCAGTAACTCCGGCATTATTTCTTCCCAAACCATTGGCTAATTTGGGAAGAATATTGTGCGAAGCATTGGTAAAGGAAACTCCAGAAAAGCATAGATAGGTGCACTGGCCGGCGTGCTAAAACTGAATATAAAGTTGAAAAAGGCGTTAAACAACAATCAGTCAAAACAAACAACAATTTTCAAAATTGGAGTCTCATTAATTTTAATTTGGTGCCTGCAAAGGCTTTGATATTGCACAAATCTAACATTTAATCGTTTGGTTTAGCTGGGGGAAAAATGCTTGACATTGATCTTTTAAAATTGAAAAACAGCCAAAGTATTGCTATTTTTGGATTGATTTTTAGGCCAGGTATGGAATACCGCAGCGTAGGTCAGTGGGACAGAGTGAATAAAGATCAGACTCCATGTTCTGTGTAGTCATATTCATTTACCACACGATCCCGAGTTTTAACGACCCTAAGGAAAAGGACTTTTGAAAGCATTGTGTGAAAAGGAGAAGATGCTGGTATCCAGCATTTTCTCTTTTTCCCACATTGTTTTCTACCCTCTCATAGAAAATTGTCTGCAAATGCTTTCGATTTGGACCAGTCTAAAATTTTGTCGTTTGGTACAAAGTAAATGATCCACACTGTCAGTATTAGAAACGGATGTCGGAACTCAGCGGCTTAAGGAGGTGTATCCAGATGTTGTGTGTTCTATTCCCACTACCAGCGTAAGGGTTTTCTCAGGAGTGTTCTATCGCAAGTCACTTCAGAGCCCAAGCCTAATAGTGAACCGAGGATAACACGAGAAACAGGCACCTGTCGCCGTGATATGACTGAAATATGGATGAAAGCGGCATGTAACACCACTCAATTAATTAGGAACGCACCTATGTACTTGTTCTATTGTAAAGTGAAAATGATGACACTATTTCCACTTTCCCCTTTCAGCCTTGTAATGACACGATTAAAGCTGATGAAAACGGGCAGACCGAGTCAAAGAATGAAGGAAAACAGTTAGAAGACATGGAAGAGGATGAAACCGAGACTGGGCTTGACGAATCTGAATCTGAAGAAGAGCGTGAGATAGAAAAGCATGATGACTCCCCAGAGAATGAAATTCAGCTTGAGGAATCTGACACAAATTTACAACATGAGGAAGAGGAAGAAGAGGAAGATGATTTGCAGGACGATGTAGGCGAGTTTGATGATTCAGAACCAGATTTAGAACATGAGAAAGAGAGCGAAATAGAACAAGATGATTCGCCAGATAATGAAAATGACTTTGAAGAATCAGAACCAGACTTAGAAGAAGAGGAAGAAATTGAAGGAGAACAGGACAATAAATCACTGGATATTGAAGCTGAGCTTGACGAATCTAAAGTAAAAACGACTGAAATACCAACTAGTGCGCTTCATCAGGATGAATTTACTGTGGATGAAGATATTACTATCACAACAAATTCAGATCAAGATCTCGCTTTGACAACACTGCCAATTCAAAAAAACGACATGAAAACATATTCAAATCAAATTATAGGGGGTAGAGCAGACTCTGACAAAAGAATCCCGATAAAAAAACATTCCGTAAAAGAGAGTGAAACAACTTCAGATGTAGGGCGAATTGGGTCTACCTTACTTCCAGAAGAAGTGATTTCCACAACTGAATCATACGATGAGGAGAACGAATTGTCTGGTAGTTTAGACCCTATTCCGTCTCTTTCCCATCGTAGAAAACGAGCACTCAGGCGCAACAACTATTTCCGAACAAGGCGAGATCTTACAACGAAAACTCTTTTCAGAAAATTCATAATTCGCAGAAATTCTGCTTTGAAACCACACTATGTCTGGGACACCCTGCCTCAATCAGACTTTGATAAGTATGAATCAGATGGTAGAAAGAAAGTTGGTGAATCGGAAACAGACATGTATACAATTACTGACGATAAGTTAAATAGTCAACCAAGAATCCTGCCGCAGAGGGGACACGATTAGGCATAATGACCCATTTCTATGTCAATTGATGAAATGAAAAGTGTAAATCAAGATCAGAATGCAAAGGACATGTGGCTTGATCTTTGACCATCACTTTTAAATTTTTTGTGGGATATCCCGATTTAAAAGATTATGAAATATCTGAATCATTTTGACCAACTAAATGAATCCATGTATACTTGATAGTATTTTGTGCAAAAAAAAAGGTCAACTCTGAAGATGTTTTTTGTGAAATGTAGATTAGACGTTTGAAAAGAATCAAATGATCAGTTAACTGAACATTTAATCCGTCAAGTGCTGAAGACATTAAATAGACTTTGTACAGTCTGGAAATATGACATTTAAACCACAATTTCAATATTTTTTCACAAAAGAGCGGACAATGTAGGTTCAAAATCAGACTATATAATTATAATCTGTCTTCAGACTGATTGTGGTATTTGTAGTCCGGAAAAAAGCCAGCCAGATCTTCAGTTTCGTTGTTCTCCAATCTGCAAAACATTATACGTCTGTCTGTCTGTCTCTCTCTCTCTCACTCTCTCTATCTCTCTCTCAGTTTCTTTTCTTTTCACTCTCTCCCGTAGTCTCACGCTTTTTATTTTACTCTGTCCCCCAAAATATAGCTTGATCATGTTCTACACGCTGTTAAAAAACGGGTAAAGCTGTGTTTAACGTCTTAAGGATTAAATGTTAGATAACATTTGTATATATATATACATGTATATGTATATGCAACATTTATTTGAGCCATACTCTGACAAAAGCGGGCTTAATGCATCTCGGAGATCCACTATACCAAGCAATTTATTTCATGATTATGGATCCATAAAATCCACTTTGTCTATTTCATGATTATGGATCCATAAAATCCACTTTGTCTAACAACTGACTACATAATAAGGTAAACTGGTCCTTGGATTTGCAGAAAATTGACCAATAGCAAAAGGTTTCGACTCGGGTCAGCTTGCGCGGAGTGCGCAGGTTGACCTGAGTCGATCCTTTTTGCAGACGCATTAAGCCCCCTTTTCATAGAGCATGGCTCATTTGTATTCGAATGAGATATTTCAAATGTGCCCTTTCTTTTTTCAACTAGTTCATTTACAGTTTTTTTTTTTTTTTGTTTTATGTTAAGTAAAAAGAAGAAAAAAAAAATATGAAAAGAAATTCTTTCTTGTCGCATTTTTTTTTTTTTAGCTTTTTCGCCGCACGACTTAATTGTTAAGTAGGATATATCAAGTAGAGGACGCCGTATATCCAAGATCAGACTGCACGACCTGAAAAGGGGGCTAAATGCATCTGTGAAAGGTGTCGACCGAGGTCAGCCTGTGTAGTCCGCGCAGGCTTACCTTTGCCGAAAGGTTTCGCTATTAGTCATTTTTATGTATGTCCAAGGAGCATTCTCGCTCATGATTCAGTTGGTTGATAAAAACGGTGCTATTATTGTTCCAAAATTATGTGATGGCTTGATTGGTACAATGCCTTACAGAGATGCCTATAGCCAGGGTCCGTATTCACCAACCATTCTTAAGAATAGTCTTGGTCTTGTTCTCCAAAATTTTCCTAATTTGAAAGTAACACACCTTCTGATTGGAAATGGTTTAGCCAATCAGAAGTTGTGTTACTTTAAAACTTGGAAAATCTTGAAGAATAAGTCTAAGAACGTTCTTAAGAATGGTTGGTGAATACGGACCCAGAGCATGGTTCAAATATATCTCCAACTTAGTAGCCACCTTGTATTTCTCGTTTTATTTTTTTAAACTGGAAATGTTGATTTAAGGCTTAAAAAGTCAAGAGCCCCGTTTGTAAGTTTTTTCCATTGTATCGTTTTGTTTCAATTTCTGGTTAGTCTAGAAATAACCATGTTGTAATGATCTGACAGAGTTCAGAGTTTTTCTTTCTTCTCATTTAACATAATAAAGTTGAATGTTTTTCGGTATTTCACGGAGTTTATACCATTACAGTTTTGTTCAAGCATAACCATGTGCCTTTCTACCTACATGTAGCTTCTCACTGCTCTCCGTCTATTTTTTTTTTCTGTCGTTTTTATCGTTTTTCCTGTTTTTCTCGTTCTCTATCTCTTTCCTTTCCCTTTCTCTCTCTCTATGTTAATTTCACTCAGTCCCTCTCGTTCATTTCTCCTTCGATCTATACATGGATTTGTGGCGATGACATAAACCGACTTCCTTGGTTACCGTCGTTAAGGGCTCACAAACAAACGCAGTAAATACATACAATTTACAGTTTATTTGAAAAACAAAAGACAATATGTCTATCATGTACAGGAACATAATACAAGATGTAAACGAAGGTTCCCGGTTCGATAAATAGTAATCAACATCTTAATCCTTATCCTGCTAATTCAAGACGATAGTGAAAACCCGAATAGTGTTATTTCAGAATTTTTATCTTTTTTTTGATGACAGTATCCCCTTATCGGACTGCGTAGATCCAAGATCAGACTGCACGTTCTGTGCAGTCTGATCCGGTTCCACGATGCCCGTAAAGAGGTGAGTAAGTCGCGCTTAGCAGCTTAAGGGCTAACTAGATCTATGTTTCAGATGGAGAAAAGCTGCCCATTATCACCATCATCCAAATTCATTCATTCACATACTTCTAAAAAGAAAAAACACACATTTCTCTTTCCACCCACTATATTTTTATATTCACGTATCCGCATTGCACCCTGCATCTCTCTCTCTCTCTCTCTCTCTCTCTCTCTCTCTCTCTCTGGCTTATCAAGGGAAGTAATTTAGTAAAATATATAGTATAGCAGAAAGGCTACTTAAATCGTGCTGTCATGACTATTTCTCTCGACAAAAGTCCGGATAAATATTCCTTTTCATATGTTTCTGCCGGTGATGAATTCTCGATAAGAAATACATGGATACTTGAATTAATTTACATAAGGATATGTACAAAAAGTGTGAATTTCGGGGCCTACGGACAATGTAATACCTGTGCCATCAAAGTTTTCAACTTCAGTGAGAAAGAATGAAACACTTCAAAAACCTCAGTTTTTGCCTACGACTATTAGAATTAAAGGTGCTTAATATTTTCGTAAGGCTTGTTAGGTTGTCTCAACATCATACTCGATAATAAATGACACTAAATTACAAGCATTTTGAAAAATTTATAGATTGTCTCATTCAACAGATAGGTCTAAGTCTCAAGAAAAGTTTCAATTTAAGTTAAGGGAAAGTGGTTGCCTGATGATTTTAAAATGCGTAAAGTGTGCTGTCAATTAACAAACTTGTTAATACCATTATGATATCTTACGATATACTGAAGACAACGGGTGGTCGAGTGGATTACAGCGGCAATGAAACAAATATCCTACCCTTTGAAATGGCAGATGTGCTAATGCACTTAAATACGGCTAAGTCAAAAGTGGATTTAATTAACCCTTTCCCAAACAAGCCCTGGTTTTCACGTGTCTGCAGTACAAGTCTTTTGAAAACACTGTGGGAAAAGGAGAAATTGCTCGCAACGAGCAATTTCTCCTTTTTCCACAGTGTTTTCTACCCTTTTTGAGACCTTTCTGCCATTTTCATCAAATTTAAAATTGTCGTCTGCAAACTCTTTCAATTTGGACCAGTCCAAAATTTGTCGTTTGGGAAAGGGTTAACATAAGTTGCATTTTGACCTGAACTTCTAAAACAGTACAGGACTGAACTTAGTCTGTTTCATAATTGAAATCTATATGTGCTTTCAGTAAGGAATACACTTAAATGTGCTTAATTTAAGTAGCAGATGGTTTGAATCCAAGAATAAACTGTATAAGTTTAGCACTCTTATCTGTACCTACACATTCAGCATTCTTCACGCACCAAGGGTTAATGTTAACGTCAAACTGAAACATTGATGACAAGTGCTTCTCTTTGGATGTGCAGAGGTTATTAAACAAGGTTTGATATTTTAGTGAACCTAATTTCTTTTTATAAGTATTACATGTATGTTTTACCTTTTCCCATTGCAAAACATCTTATGTCTTTTTCAGAGAATTTCAGACGAAAAAAGAACCAACAATACTTAATACATTGCGTAATATAGCCTTGATCGAAACTGTTTGCTCATGACCCATTGTCAATCATAATCATAATGCAAACGTGTAGCCTTTGCGTATATCTCACATAAGCCGTACACTTTCGCAAACCATATCTTGTGTGGTGTCCGTGGTTGTGAGGTAGAGCGTCGGCCTCGTAATCAAAAGGTCTTTAGTTCGATACTCGGGAGCGGATGTCATCTTTGGTACTGTTCATTGGCCCACACATTCGGCGCGAGTACTGGTGTAGTTTCCAGGAAGCAGAATCGAGAGAGATTAGTATAAGTTGTAAGAACTTGTTTCTCAATCAGTGTAAAATAAATATGTTTAAACTATTAAACTAAACCATATCTTAAAAACTTTTTCTTAAATTCAAGCGGTGTAAACATACATAATATCGCACTTCTCCAACATTAACAGTCACTTGTTTGTGAGCCAAAATAGCAGACAGCAAGGCTACACATCGGGTCAAATAAATGCGATGATCTGATGGGTCGAATATCGATTTCCACGGATCCATGTATTGACTGTCTCTCTCTCCCGACCCCGGTAGCTCTGTCGGATACGTACAAGATTCGAAACTAAATGTCGCTTGACCGAATGCCAAGTCCATGGTTTCACCATTACTAAGCTATGGCTCTGAAGTGTCTTGTATACGGGCACTCTCGGGGAAAAACCTAGCGCATCTGGTGAGGATCTACCCAAGGACCTCCAGGTTGCAAATAAAACATTTTCCCCTCTAAGCAGCCCCCCTTACACGCAGAGAACCAAATCCATAGGGCAGACATTCTGCGTAGTAAATATGAAGCCGAGCTCAGTGGCTCAGTCGATAACAAACAGGGATTGAAACCAGGGGATCATAGATTCGAATTCATAACCCGGCCAGTTTCATTACGAGGACTGATGATAGTCATGGTGGGAGGATTCATTCCTATCTCACCGCTTATCATTGTTTCGACGATGGTTATTTGAAGGGTCCCATGTTATTCATTGGTCAATCCTTTGGCAAACAATGAGGAAGAGGCTTTTAAAAACATTATGGGAAAAGGAGAAAATGCTGGTAACCAGCATTTTCTCCTTTTTCCATAACGTTTTCTATCCTATCATAGACAAATGTCGTCATTTCAGCTACATTCAATTTGTCCGATTCTGATAAACAGTTAAATCTGTTATGTGATTTTTCTGTTGGTAAGTTATTTCTATACCACTGCGGTGTAACTGAAGAAAATGTTGAAAAAAAAAATGGCGTTAAACATCAACAAATTGATTGTACAGAGAACTGAAGAGACGCAGTGATTTTTCGCAAACGAAAAATCTATTTTAACCGGCCCAGGGTAACTCCGAACATGGGATTAATAGGGGATCTTAGATGAGTGTTTATGTATTATCTTTTTTATCAAACGAGTTGACTAAAATTGTATAATATGACGCGAGCCTTGGCGAGTTTGATAAAAATGATAATAGATAAACACTAATGTAAGATTTCCTTTATCATAAAAAATGAATGACAAACAAGTATCCTGCGTCATCATAAAACACTAGTGTACTATAGAAAAAAAGGCATGGGTTTAATACACTGCTGGAGGATGTTTTATGTGATAAATAGAGGATCTAACATCGGTGTTTATTTATCATCATTTTTATCAAATCTGTTGACTAAAATTATATGACCCGCACCGTAACGAGCGTCAAATACATTTTGGTCAACGAGTTTGATAAAAATGATAATATATAAACACGAATGTGAGATTCTATTTATCACATAAAACGAATGATAGACAAACAAGTATCCTGCATCATCCCCTTTAGCCTACATACCGTTCACGGGTCCATGTTTACAACTGTAGTTCGGTTTGTAATATGTAAATTCACCAGAAGATAGCTCTGGGATTATTACATCAAAAGTAGAATGAAAAAGTTAATAGAGGAAGTAAGTCGAAAGATTCCACAGTTCTTTATTTGAAATACCTTTCTCTGCATTTCTTGTTAATAAGTTCTACAATGACGTCATTTTCCCGCAAAATGGAGAAGCAGTACAGAATTCCTGCCCCTGCCGTTGTTGGTTTCGCTGGCTTCGCACACACATAACAACAAATCAATCAGAACCAGGTACCCACCACCCCTTCTCTCCCCCCCAAGAAACGATTATACACTAGTGTATTATCGAAAAGAGTCATGGATTTGATACACAACTGGAGGTTTTTATGTGATAAAATGGTATGGGGAGTCGGGCAAATGTGCTGAAATTATCTCAACAGAAATTGTCAGTTTATGTCCATTTTGTTCAATGCAAAAGGCTTTTTTCGTTTGGTTGACTACGTCTGAAAACACTGTGGCAAAAAGAGAAATTGCTCGTGACGAGCAATTTCTCTTTTTGTCACATGTTTTCACGTATTGAACTTTAGTACCAAGTTGATGTTTTTTCACTTGTTTAACTTTTGTAAGAAGTACATGTTTTCACATACTAAACTTTAATAACAATTTAATGTTTTCATGTGTTAAAATTTTGTGAAAAATCGATTGATTGACTGACTGATTGATTGATTGAATGGTATTTTACGTTTTCGTTTTCAACATTATTTCAGTCATATCACGGCGACAGCTCACATATTCATGTATTTCCTTGGCTTCACAACAACTAGGGCTCTGAAGTGTCTTCCCCAAGGACACTCCCACGAAAACCCCATTGGATCCAGTGCGGCTCGAACCCGGGGTCTCCAGTTCACGAGTCCTGCACTTTACCACGGAGCCACGCACGACCCCACTTTTGTGACAAGTACATGTTTTCACATACTAAACCTAAGTAACAAGTATGTGCTGTCATGTTATAAGCTTTGGTAGCAAGTAAATGCTTTCACGTATTGATCTTTAGTAACCAGTAGATGTTTCCATGTATTAATCTTTACTAACAAATACTGTAATGGTGGATATTATTGCCGATCTAAATTTCGCAAATTACCAAGTACTGACCTTACGCGTGTTTAAATTTCCGCGAAAACTGCAACAGATGATCTTGCATAAATGTGTGTGTGTTTTTTTTTTTTGTGTGCCAGCGTCATGAATTGATAAACTACAACGCCTTTCATTGGCAATATTAACCTCCAATAGCCTGATACTTTTGATCGACTTTGATGGAAAAATCCACCCACCGATGTCGTCAAAGGTCGCAGTCAGTCGCTCCCACATGACCAAGTGTTTAGGTAAAAAATACCTTCATGTGCCTTAAGTTCACAAAGGTCGATATCTTCGCTGTTTTTACCGATATGCGAAAATCGCGAAGATTTCCACAACACAAACATTTCCGATTTTACAGTACATGTTTTTACGCATTAAGTTTAAGTAACAACTAGATGGTTTCGGGTATTAATCTTTCGTAACAAACGTATTTTTCACATATAAAACTTTATATACAAGTACATATTTTCAACACTCCAATGCTTGTTTAACCTTTACTCTGGACTATATAAAATCGTGTACTGCTATTGATATGTTTCCTATTCTACAAAGTGCCCGTCAAGGGGGGATAACCAGTCCATTTCTTAACTTGATTTATATTGATGGCTTGATTAGGCTATTACAATCTTCCGGTTATGGCCTCTGCATCGCTGGAGTTGATGCAAGCTCCCTTAGTGTAGCAGATGATATGATTCTTGTCTCTTTATAAAAAAAATGGATTGCAGAGAATGATGGACATATTTTACGAATACTCCTGCAAATATACAACCCGAGTAAATGAGCTGTCACCGTGTTTAACGAATCAAGAAGTGTAAATGTAAATCGTTCGTAGTTTTTAGGTAATAGTTTAATATCAGAGGTTGAAAATTATACCCACTTGGGCATAATTTGTTATAAGTATATGAACATTTCAGTAAATATAAAAGAATCATGTCGGAAACTGAAAAACACTTTACTCGGCCTTATGAATGTCGGAATACACGATAATGGTCTTCTTCCATCAACGTCTCTGAAAATATATAAGTCAGTAGTCCTTCCTAGAGCCCTCTATGGCTGCGAGCTTTGGTCTTCGCCAGCCACGTGTCATATTTCACAACTTGAGAAGGCTCACAGATTTTGTATTACCTCACAGAATACATGTTTAATGCATCGTTCCCTTCAAAATCGCAATGGAAGAGTATTGTTCGTAAGGCCATTCATGCTAGATCATATGAAGACCGGCTAGCCAGGGTTCAACTCGATAGACAGTTAAATACTTTTTTGTTCATTAAGCTACAACTCCTCTATAATAGTGAAATATAGGAATTGAGCATGTCATCTTCGTTTACTCTAACTTCATATCAATGTAAAAAGTGTGTTAGGCTAATAGCCAAGTTTTACAGCGATAGTTTCACAAAATCTTGCCCACACTGTAAAATGAATTTCGCTGCATCAGTATGTATCCATGTAATATTTGATGTCAGTTAACTCAAAGCTTAAGGCATAGAATATTTGAAATCTTACAAGCACAATGTGATAGGGGATTATTCAATGAGTTTTTGTCCCTAGAAAGTAACGAGATGCTAGTCGGTCTATTTTCTTGTTTGAGGAATATAGAAGATGATAATACCGTAAATCACAGAATCCTGTTGCATATTATACCAGTACTTAGCAAATTTGCAGACTTTCTGTAGATGCAATAAATGTTGCGCTACAAACTCAGCTGTTCCCCTGGTTATTTTACTAAATACATATTTTAAAAACCTTCTCTGAATCCTATTGATCATTAGTTTGATCAACTGGTTAGCTGTTTAATTGCGTTATTTCTGAAGGCTACGCTGCCTTCCACTCTCATTCATTCATCCATTCATTCATTCATTTCTCGTTCACTGACTCGCCCGATGGCTCGACCGCGGACTCGCTCGCTGGCTCGCTGGCTCGCTCTCTCAAACTCACTCACTCACTCACACATGCATCATGGTCACTTTGTCATCGTTAGTCAAATTTTGCTTGTTTTTCGTTTTCGTTGCAAGAATTCTGTTCTTAATTTGCTAAGTCTTTAATCTTTCATTTATCACATTTCTATATATTTTTCCCCGTTTTTTTTTACTAGTTTGAATATATATGTTCATTGTTACTTTTTGGTTTGTGTTTGTACAATGTGCTCCCGCCTTCTGACCGAGGAAGGGTTTTTTGCATTTTTTTTTTTTTGTTGCAAAAGCTCTTTTCAGGTTCAACTTTTGTTGGGCATTGGCTCTATTTCTAACCATTTTGGTTCTATGATTCTTAGTTTGATCTTTATTTTTTTCCTATTGTATTATGTTTATTCTATTATTGTTGTTATAATGCCCGCCAGTTTGGCGGATAAACAATAAAATAATAATAGGTACATGTTTTCACGCATTAAACTTTAGTAACAAGGAGATGTTTTCGCGGAATAAAATTTAGTAACAAGTTCATGTTTTCACAAAACAAACTTTAGTAACAAGTAGATGTTTTCACGTATTAAACTTAATTTACAAGAACATGTTTCACGTATCAAAGTTGTTACTAGTAACAGGTACATGATTTCATGTATTAAACTTAAATAACAAGTACACCTTTTCATGTATTGAATTTCAAAAATAAGTAGATGTTTTCACATATTAAACTGTAGTATCAAGAACATGTTTTCATGTTTAAACTTGTTACTACCAACAGGCACATGATTTCATGTAGTTAACTTAAGTAATAACATGAATTAAACTTATGTTTCAAGTATTAAACTCTAGTAACAAATTGATGCTATCATGTATTAAAAGTTAGTGGCAAGTACTCATTTTCACATAACAGTGTCGTTACTGGTATCATCTACATCTTATTATGTATTAAATTTTAGTAAAAAGTATGTTTTCACATATTATACTTTGGTAACACGCACATGTTTGCACATGTATTAAACTGTAGTAACAAGGGCATGTTTTCATGTATTAAACTTGTTACTAGTAACAACTCCATGTTTTCACATAATAAACTTTAGAAACAAGTACATGTACATGTTTTCACAAATGAAACTTTAATATAAGTACATATTTCCATTTTGTAAACTTTGGTAATTTGTAAATGTTTCCACTTTAAATCTTAGTAACAGGTACAGGTTTTCACGGATTAAAGTCGTTACTAGTAACAACTGCATGTTTTCATGTACTAACCTTCCGTAACTAGAACATGTTTTCACGTCTTAAACTTTAGTAACAAGTACATGTTTTCATGTATTAAATTTGACAATAGTAACAAGTAGATGCTTTCACGTATCAAACTTTTATTACAAGTAAATCTTTCAAATATTTAATTTTAGTAAAAAGTACATGTTTTCACATATTCAACATGTTACTAGTAACAGGTACATAAATGTGTATTTCCATGTATCTAACTTATTACTAGTGACAAGCACATGCCTCCACGTATTAAACTTCAGTAACAAGTAAATGTTATCACATATCTAACGTGTTACTAGTAACAGGTACATTAACAATGAAAAAAATAGACATTTTGTTTATCTTTAATACGGGTATTTCCGTCTTATATTTAAAGCCATCTTTGCATGCAAATAACAAATTATCAATTTATGCTCAGATTTTGTAACACACTTGTTGCATGCCGCTGTAAAAGACTTTTTTCCTTTCAGACAAGGGGGGAAAGTCAAACTTCTCATCCAGTTGGTCACGCAGTAACCGTCACTACATTTCGAAGGATGAATATATTTCAAACTCTTAAAATACTTAGTGTGCGGACAGCTCAGCCGGTAGAGTCGGTGGGCTATAACTTTGAAGGTTGCTAGTTCGATTCAAAAAGAGAGCAAGAAAATATTTTGGGACTCCTCCCCCTCTACCTATCGAAAGCAAATAGCCACGTCAAATGAATTTCCGTTATAAAATAAAAATTGTCTTTCAAAAAGAAACATGAAATCCAGTTATAATGTTTGGGAAAAGGAGCTTGAAAACATCTCCGTGATACAGCATACCAAGCAAGTCATCACGTGATTATGAATTCATAAAATCGACTAGTTCTAGAGGTAGAATTGTCCTTGGATATGTAGAAAATTTACAAATGGCAAAAAGTTTCGACCCATGTCAGCCTGCATGGAATGTGCAGGCTGACATGGTCGATACTTTTTGCAAATGCATTAAACCCCCTTTTCACAGAGCATGACTCAGTTTTATGCAGCTTTAAAGGGTGTTAACCTTTAAAAAGTAATCTGGCATATAAACGGACTATTTGGTAAATCTTCGTCTCCCCATTTTACATAAATTTTGTAAAAACCAGGGTGCGTAACTCCGTATGACACTTCATACAAATTATCTCCCGTGTATAACACAGAGGTCTCTGTAACTGTGTGAGAATGGGGACCAGCTATGTTAACCGACAGGGAACCATTGAGGAGACTTCGATCCGTCCAAACCTAAAATATAGAGATGTTAATGTGCTTAAAGTGCTTATCTCTTAACCGCCTAACAAAATTTTAGACTTGTCCAATTTGAGAGCATTTGTAGACAAAATAATTAATGTCGATCAAATGAGGGAATCTTTCTTTAACAAAGTTCGTAAATATTGTGGGAAAAGGAGACAGTGCTAAGTACCAGCAATTTCTCCTTTTCCCACAATATTTTCTTTTTTTTTTTCCCTTCAGGGTCCTTACAACACGGGATTGCTTGCTGACGGGTGAAACAAAATAGACATGCACTGGCAAAGGGAGTTTAATGCGTCTCCGTGATGGAATATACCAAGCAGATCATCACATAATCATGGATCCATAAAATCCATTTACTCTAACAATCGACCGGATCTGAAAGTAGAATTGTCCTTGAAAATGCAGAAAATTTACAAATAGCAAAAAGTTTCGACCCGTGTCAGCCTGTGCAGACTGTGCAGGTTGACATAGGTCGATACTTTTTGCAGATGCATTAGGCCCTTTTTTCACATAGCATGACTCATGAATGACTCATGAATGAAATTGCGTTTTCATGCGGGGAAAAGGACCAAAGTACTGCATTCATTGTAAGGGTGTTTTTTCGGAATATCTCATAAAGTAGCCCCCGAGGTAGATCCATGTTCAGATTCCACGTTCTTCGCGGTCAAATTTTGATCCACACTGTCTGCAGCTCTAAAGCAGTCTGATCTTGATCTGCATAACCCTAACAGGAGTGTCTGAATTTGGTCAACGTTGTCTTCAAAAATTACTCAAGTTGAGGTCGGTGCTTTAGGAGTTGACACAAGTTTTCCTTTTTACTCAACCTCCTTGTCCACAAATCATCACCATCATCATCATTCTTATTACTATTCATGATCATTTTGACGAGATCACTATTAATGTATTCAGTAGTACCAAGAACCATCCGCATTAATCCTTAGGCTGCTAATCGCGACTCAAGGACCTTTTTGCGGACAGTGTAGATAAAGATCAGACTGCACAGAACGTGCACTCTGACCTTTGATCTACACAGTCCGATAAGGTGATGTCTTTCTCCCAAAAATTCCATTGAAATAGAAAAATTGTTTTTTCTTTTTTTTTTCATTATCGGCTTGAAAGTTTCATTTCAGTAATTTAGCAGGACTAGGATTAAAATCAGAAGAAAATATACCAATGTCATATGTTATTACGAGGCGATCCCAGTGAGTCCTAACGACACAGGTTAACTCAGGATACAGAGTGTTAAGTATGAGGATCCCGGAACTACACCGGAATCTGTTTACATTCCAGTATCGATACCAATACAGAAATGTCCGATACAACAACAGATTTTGGAATAATGGTATAAGATAATTTCGGAATATTTGTATGTCTTTTTCCTTTAAAGATTTGTTTAAGTTGTACATTTTTTTCCTAAAGACCAAAGAGAATAATTATTAATTTCGATGTAAGATCAAAGGACAATTTCGATGTAGGATCAGGGGTATATATATATATATATACACACACACACATGTACGTGCTAAAACCTGAAAATTTAAACTGTTTACTTGACAAATTGATGTATGAAACGTAACGTTCATGTCGAGATTTTATCTAGGCATTAAAACAGCTAAAATATGGCGTAAGGAAAGGATAAAAAACTGCACGAGCAGTGAAGTTGCGGCAATGAAATTTTCAGGTTATATTCCATGAATACTTTCTCATAATCCACACGATGACATCTAAAAACACGGTTTAACTTTCTACAAATTGACACGTTATCACTATTAAATTGTATTAAGACTTACCTGAAATGAGTTATTCACTCCAACAAGACCATGATACAGCCCCGCACCTGCAACATGAACTGTCATGTCATCATTACTAGTGCTTGTGTCATCAAAACTGACATTAGTGTCAAAGAACACATCATTATCCAGTTGTTGTGCGAAATAATTAGTCAGTAAACTGCCTTCCTGTTGAACATCAAAATTTGTAAAACTGTTTGTGGCAGCAACGTCAAAGTCATTTTCCAATTTAGCGGTCAGGTATGAACTGTCTGACCCATCAACTATGCCATCTTCTTGTGATTTGTTTTCTAAACTGACACTTTTAGATATCGTGTCCTCTCTGTTCAAATGTTTAAGTGCGTGGTCATCGTGCCTTACAGAATGTTCATTTAGATTACTTTTAAGACAGATATCAGAAACGTTGATATGGTGTGAAGTTTGATCATGTGATCTGCCCTTGTCAGGTACAATATCCTTGTCAGTATTCGTCAGAGTTTCTTCGTCAGGTTTCTCCTCTGTTGTGTAAAGATTCTGAAAGTCTCCAAGATGGGACAGTAAAGCGTGTCTATTAGGTTTCGTCACACCAAATCCACAGTAATTACTGTCCAAACTTGATGCTGTGGTTGAGTGATTAGTTGTCATAATTCTTCTAGGCGGGTTGATGTCAGAGGTTTCTGTTAACGAGTTTTGTGCTCCGCCATCTTTATCTAACATCTTGATTTTTTCTTTAGCATCATTAATCCTTTCTGGATCACTTTTATCCAATGACTCCCGATGTTCTGCAGATGTTTCTGGCATTTTCTTTGTTCGTTCCAGGAGAATACCAGTTCGCATTTCAGCACGATTCACACACTTGGTAGCCGACGTTCCGTCAGACTCTTTTACACTGTCACATGCCTTTTGCTGAGTCACACACTGACGGCGTGCTCCTACATTACGTTTACGTAAATAATGACGTCGTTGATTTATTTCAGAATCAGAAAAACTAACTGAATTATCTCGGGTTTGTCGTTTGTGACGTCGCCTTTGGAATCTCGTGTGTTTTTGCTCGGTTGATGAATGAATGAAAAGCTCGTCGTCAGCTTCATTTCCTAGATCACGTTTGTCAAAGGAGAGACTATGACTGCTGTTACTGGTGACTAGTTTAGGGTCGAGAGGTATTTTACCGCTATAATTACGTCTGTATAGTCGCACGTGACCACTTACTAAAATGGAAGTATAGTATGTTCGGGACCGTATTCACCAATAGATTATAATTCCGTCTGGGTCTGTATTCACCAACCATTCTTTAGAACATTCTTAGTCTAATTTTCCAAGCCTTTCTACATTTGAAAGTAACACAACTTCTGATTGGCTAGACCAAATGGTTTAGTCAATCAGAAGTTGTGTTACTTTCAAATACATAAATTTCTAAAGAATAAGACTAAGAATGTTCTTAAGAATGGTTGGTGAATACGAACCCTGAATTCTAATTCTAAAGAATTATCTACATTTTAACAACTTTGCACATTACAAAATGTATTTGTGTGTGTGCTTTTGTAATAGTTTAGAATAAGACTAATGACGCGTAAAACAACTAATAGAAGATCTTACAGAGCGTTTTATTTATTATAATTTTTATCAAACGAGTTGACTAACATTATATGATACGGGCCTTAACGGGCGTCAAACAAATTTTAGTCAACGAGTTTAATGAAAACAATAAAAAATAAACACGAATGTGATATTTCATAACAAATACAAAACGAATGACTGACAAACACGTATCCTAAATCGTCACCTTTAGGCTATATACTGTTCTCAGGTCCATGTTGGCAAATGAAGTTCGGTTTGAAATGTGAACATACACAAAAAGATGGCTTGGTGGTATTTACCTCTAAAGTAAAATGAAACATATTACAGAGGAAGCAAATCGAAACATTTCAACAATTTTGTTGATATTAAATAAATTTCTTCGCATTTCTTGTTGCTAATCAAACTTTAAAAAAAAAAAAAAAAAAAGATAATATGATGATACGAGGTTCCTTCAATAAATTTCCGGACTTTTTTTGTAGAGGCATTTAAAATTATTGTAGGCTCTTGAAATTGTAATATGTTATTACTATACATCTGATGAGATGACAGACCCATTTTTATCAGTTCAGGTTGAAAGGGACAGCAGCAGCAGGACTTGAAACACACCCTACTAAACGCCGATCGTCACAGCTGACGTTTTTCGAAAATGCAGTCCGGGCGAGAGGACACTTTGGAAGAATGATAGGCAATAAAGTTTTGTGTTAAACTTAGAAAAAACGCCACAGAAATGTATGGAATGCTTCAGACTGCTTACGGACCGTCCTGCATGGGCCGATCATCAGTTTTTGAGTGGCACAAGAGATTTAAGGAAGGCAGAGAGTCTGTGAGGGACGATGAGAGGTGTGGGAGGAGTAAGGATGTCAGAACACCAGAGCTGGTGAGGCAAATCCGTAATTTTACTTGCACTGGTTTCCCTCTGGACAGACAGTCAACAAAGAATACTATGCTCAGGTTTTAAGGGAGCTCAGGCAGAGATTCCGTCGAAAGAGGCCAGCACTCTTCATATCTGGTCGGTGGCATTTTCACCAGGACAATGCACCAGTCCACAACTCCATCCGTGTTTCCAACTATTTGACCGAGATGGGCATCAAGACAGTTCCTCACCCTCCCTACAGTCCAGTCCTTGCTCCCTGTGACTTTTGGTTGTTCCCGAAGCTCAAGGAAAACCTCAGAGGCAGTCGTTTCGAGACAATTGAGGAGATGAACGAGGCTGTGACGAGGTTCGTTGACACGTTCACACCGGAGGACTTCCAGGTGGCCTTCCAGAAGTTGGTGGAACGGTACAATAAGTGCATTGCAGCGGGAGGAGAGTACTTTGAAGGAGACTAGAGTTTAATATGTGTCCAATGAAAAAAAGTAGCCATACGAAAAAAGTCTGGAAACTTATTGAAGGCACCTCGTAGATCCACGCATATACGTTCTTGCAATAATGACGTCATTTGCCCTCGAAATAGCGAAGTAGTACAAGCTTCGGTACCTGCGGTTGTTGGTTTCGCCGGCCTTCATGCGCTCATAACTAAAATTTCACCAGAACAGGACCCATAAAAAAAAACGATAGTACACTAGTATATTATCAAAAATAAATCATGGGTTTAATAAAACTACTGGAGGAGGTATTTCGTAAAAAAAGGTTTCAGATATACCTGTCATTCTAATCTTTGAGAATTTATTTTACCAGGTTTATCCGGTTTATATACATTACTGATGACTAACATGTTCTCCTTTTCGTACAACGTCCTCTTCCCGTTCAAAGGCAAATGCCATAATATGCCGTTATATGAAACATATCTAATTTATCGTATAAAATGCTTTCAAACAAGTCTTAAATTTGTTGTCTCGTAAAGAGTTAAAGTAACCAAAGTTGTGTTACATACACTAAGAATATTTCCATATTCAAGGCTTAACTCTTAAGCTGCTAAGCGTGACTCAAGGCGCTTTTGCGGACAGTATAGATCAAGATAAGGCTGCACAGAACGTGCAGTCTGATCTTGGATCTACACTGTCCGCTATGGTATTGCTTTCCGTTAAAATCAACTGTAAAACCGCAATATTTGTTTTTTCCCTTTCCAGTGTAAATTTCCGTTTCATTTATTCAGCAGTCCAAGGGTTAAGGATGGAGGGCTTTACCTTTCAGGTGACTAGATGTTACAAAAGTTGTGCAGAGTACTTTAACAGCATTTACTTATTTTCAAGGAGGGCAGAGAAGTCGTTTAAAATCGGAAAAGTTGCTTCGGGCACGCTAATGGTATTTACCTGTTCTTAAGGAAGGAATACTCTATCATGCATATCGGTTAAAGTTACAAAATTTCTTGCAAGCTTTGTAACAGTATTTTGTCTGTTTTCAAGACGGAAAGCTGTGTCTTGCCCGTCACTAAAGGAAGAAAATTGTGGAAGATTCTCTAACAGTATTACCTTTTCCAACTAAGCAGGCTGTGACTTGCATGCCGATTAAAGTAACTAAATTAGGCAGTCTAACCGTATTTATCTGTTCTCAAAGAAGACAGGCTGCATAGTCCATGTGTAAGTAGATGATTATCTTAGTCATGTAAATGTTCTAGCCTGCTCTCAGGAAACGCAGTCTGTACATGTACCTCGCATGTCGGTTAATCCTTTACCGCAAAATACCGCTTTTTAAGGACCCTGAAGAAGAGAGCTTTTGAAAACACTTACCAGTTCTCAAGGCTATATCGTGCATGACGGTAAAAGTTGGTAGAGTTATCATCGAGGTGCTATGACGGTACTTACCTGTTCTCAAGGCTATATCGTGCATAACAGTAAAAGTTGGTGGAGTTATCATCGTGGTGCTGTAACAGTTCTTACCTGTTCTCGAAGCTATATCGTGCATGACGGTAAAAGTGGATGGAGTTGTCATCGAGGTGCTGAAACGGTATTTACCTGTTCTCAAGGCTATATTGTGCATGACAGTAAAACTGGATGGAGTTATCATCGAGTTGCTGTAAGGGTACTTACCTGTTCTCGAGGAAGGTGGGTTGTATCCAGCATGCCCGTTAACTCTTTGCCACACACAATAAATGTAGACTTATCCAGATTGAAAGTATTTTAGACGAAAATTACATGTGGCTCAAATGAAGGAATTTGCTTTTGATAGAGTAGAAAAAATAGTTACCAGCATTTTGTCCTTCTCTCAAAATATTTTTACAGGCTTTTTTCGCAGGATCGTTAAGACTCTGGATTGTATGGTAAAGGGTTATAGTAATGTTAGTGGTGGAAGTTTCTCTAACAGTACTTGCCTGTTCTCAAAGAAGGCAGGCTGTATCGCGCATGTCGAGTAAAGAAGGTGGGGTTATCATCAAATCCACTGTCAACAGTCTCCACTGTCTGCTGTCGTTGTGGAACGGTTAGAATACTATCATTTCTTCGAAACCATTCATTTACCGCATTGTGATAGCTTAGGTGGTTTGGTCTTCTAACCTCCTTAACGATGACATCATCACCATTTGTGAAACTCGATATCGCCAAGTAATTGTCTTCATTATCAGAGTCTTCAATGTTCTCATCATCACTATTTTTCTTGTAGAAATTAGGTTCTTCCAAACTCCCAGATCTGGGCGACAACTGTAGGCAAGAGGAAGTGTCAGACATTGCCACATTTATATTTCCGGTGTTGTTTTCGAAAGGCACTTGTAAACATTGAGCTGAGGCGCTCTTTGATGTCACGTGTTCCTGGTAAACTTCATGTGTGTGGCTGGAACTAGAACCTGTTTTTGATGGCGTCTTTAAAACTGGATCTTCTTTGTTATGGAGAGGTTCTTTTAAACCTTTGTAATAATAATAATAATAACAATAATAATAATAACTATGATGATCGCCATGATGAAGAAAAAGAAAAAGAAGAAGAAGAAGATATGATGGTGTGAAAAAGAAGAAGAAGAAGAAGAAAAAGAAGAAGAAGATGATGATGATGATAAGTAGTGGTGATAGTGATGATAACGTTGATATTTAAAAAAGGAAGAGATATTTTTGTTGTTGCTTTTATGGAGGTTTGAAAACAAAAAAAAAACCTAATCACACTTTTAACTCATAAATTAAAAAGAAAATAAGGAGAGCCTAGTTGTTCTCTCGACTAATGTGAAAAATATCTTTGTGTGGTGTTTAACGCCGTATTCAACATTACTGTCACGGCTTCCAGTGCACCTATTCATGCTTTCTAAGAATTTCTTACCACATGGCCGTCATCGAAACAATGTCAAAGAATGCCAGAAAAAGTGGAAAAAATTACCAACTGAAAGAGCATCAAATGGATTGGATGAAACTGTGTCGGAATCGGGCAGCTTTACACTTATCCGCCGTAGGAGCAGATAGAAACCTTCAAGTAAGTCCCAGCCGGTTTCTCGGGTTATTTCAGAATCACAAACTTGAGTTTGTTTGTCGATTTTCGGTTTGGGTACAACAATAAGGACTTCTCTGGTAAATTTGTTCCCTGTATCATCGCTGGAATGAATGAAGATACTTTTAAAAGGAGGTTTCATTGGTAATGCAGATACTTCTCTATGTTTTCGCGCAAATTTGTCTTCACTGATGGAGAATGGACTACATTCCAACAGTTGCTCAAAGTCAGTAGAAGCTTCCTGAATACTTTTCTGGCAGCAAACCTTCCACTGCCTGGTCAGTGTACCACGCGACATACGACCTCGAAGCGTAGGGGCTTCAATATCCTTGTACAAGGTAGCTTTGTGTTGCCAAGTTACTCCATATTCCTCTTTTGCAGTGCCTTCTGGTGTTTCTTTCATGTCATTTTCATTCACGAAGTGCTGATATCTACTGACAACTCGACCTTGATTTTCTTCTTTATCAAGCCCTTCAAGCAAAGCTTTTTCATTGATGTTAACACTCTGTTTAGTCACATCGTTTTCAGTTGTAGTTACTGTATCAAGGTAATCCGTAGCGCGCGTCTCGTGTCCATCGGTAATATAAATATTAACAAATGTACCTGTAATATCATTTAACAGCTGTCTACAATCGCGCTCGTTTCCGTTCCGTGTAGATTTCTCTGAAGACATGTTTGTGGAGTTTTTAGGTTTTTCAGCAGGTTTTGAATTGTTCCTGTTGGTGCTGTTTGGTTTCGTGTGTGTGTCCCTTTCTTTGTAAAGCGCTTTTGATAAATCTGTAACCGTTACAACATTTTATATCAGTAGTAAAAACCTTTACCACAAAATCCAGAGTTTTAACGACCCTGGGGAAACAGGATTTTGAAAACCTTGTAGAAACAGAAAATGCTGGTTAAGCAGCATTTTCTCCTTTTTCCACAAAGTTTTCTACACTTTCAAAAATAATTACTATCTATTCAGCTATATATGATTTATCGTCTTCAATTGCTTTCAATTTGGACACGTCTAAGATTTTATCGTTTGATAAAGAGTCAGTATGTCTTAGATCCCGGACCGAAAGCAAACGTCATACTTGATTTTCATACCTGAAAAAAAAATCCAGAACCAACGTTGGCGAACACACACAAGGACAACTGAACGTGCTTTAGTTTCTTTTGCCTCCTCAAGGCTTGCATTATGAGATACAAAGTGACAAATGGTCGCTCTTAAAATCCAATCTTATGCTAGGGATTTTTCCCCAATTAACTCTTTACTAATTGACAAAATTTTAGACTTTTCTAAATTGAAAGCATTTGCAGACAACAAATCAATTGTTATTCAAAAACATAAAATTTCTATTTCAAAGGGTAGAAAACATTGTAGAAAAAGGAGAAAATGCTGGTTACCAGCGTTTCTCCTTTTCCCACAATGTTTTCAAAAGGCTTCTTCCTCAGAGTCATTAACGGTTTGTGCGGTAAAGGGTTATGTGTAGGCTCTATAAAATTGTGACTGGCTTACAGCTACAACTATGTCAACTAGTTGCTAGCATTTTCTCCAATTTCCAAAATGTTTTACGCCATTGCACTGACAAATGTCGTCATTTGTGCTGCATTCCACTCTTGACCAAAGGAAAAATATTCAGACTTGTCCATATTGTATTCATTTGCGGACGACAAATTCAGTGAGACTAAAATGAAGGGATTTCTCTCGCAAGGGGTAGTAAACATTGTACGAAGGGAAAGAAATCCTGGTTGCCAGCATTTTCTCCTTCTCCCACAATGTTTTCACGGGCTTCTTTTTCAGGGTCCTGAAAACTCGGGATTGTGTGGTGAAGGGTTTATTTGGCGCTTGCAAACCTTTAAAGTAGAGACAGGTCTAAAATTTGATCGTCTGTTGATCAACAGAATTTTGGCACATACCTTGAAGTAAAATCTTATTGTCTTTGCCATTCAGCACAGATTTTTCAGAAATGGGCAATGACCGACTTGCTCTAAGTGTGGTCTTCACCGGAAACGGAAACAAATTTTCCGTCATGTCGTCATCGGTTGGTTGGGCTCCGTCATCATTCGGCTGAACATTTGGAAACGTGTTTTCGCTGATATACATGCACGCTTTCCGCAAGCTATGAGAATGCAAGAGTTTTAAAGCGGGTCCCGTAACACCTGCAATTATATGTTGTTTATTTAAAAGTGGCGCCCGCATTAAGTTCTCTGTTTTATCCAGAAGTCCCGTCAGATGACATTGTGTGAATCCAGGCGCTTGTAACATGGGACCTACTAGCTATGCACAAGAGTTCTTGTTTTTCCACATCTGCATCGGAAAGCGTTTTAAAAATATTGTGGAAAAATGCTATCTGTATTTAATACTTGTTAAAAATAAGAATTTCTTATACCATTATCACTATGATTCAGATAAGATACCGGTAATTTTCCCACGTTGCTTCGCTAGGTGCTACATGTGGGTAGTGTTAATTTCTGAGAAAAAAGAAACGTTATCATTAAACCCCTGTGGCTAAAGATACTTCATACAGTCATATATCAATTACCTATGTCTCAGACAGCAGGTATTAATCAGTCCTGTACCAAACGATACAGAGCTTTAATGACCCCTTAGATGAAGACTTTGAAAATATAGCGGGAAAAGGAGAAAATGCTGGTTAGCAGCATTTTCTCCGTTTCTCACAATATGTTCTAATGTTTTAAGAGCAAATCATAACATTATAACCATATTTAATATCTCTTCTTCAAATGCTTTCAACACAAATGAGTCTGAAATTTAGTTGTGTGACAAATTAAAGTGGCTTAAACGACGGGATTAGTTTAAAAAAAAAAACGTTGGGACTTTTTTTCAGAGAAAGGAGAAAATACTGATTACCAGTACTATACGTGGATAGATAAATGACCATTGCGACTGGACTCATTCCTTTCTCATCCTTTGTTTCGACGATCCTGGCGAGGGAAAGCAGCCAGTACCTTTAAAAGAGTGTTATTCGAATTACAGGGCATGGGTAGGTGCACCGGCCTTCGAGATATAACTGAAATAATGCTGAAAACGGTGTTTAACTACAAACATAGAAATTAACATATACATACCACTGTCGTCCTCCGCTCCACTTTGCCTGTCGTCGGAAGAGACCTCGGAACTCGTCTCCGACATGTCGCTCGGGGCGAACGATACAATACTTCGTCTGAGTGTATAAATTTTGCCGTCTGATACGGTGCGGCGAGCGGACGTCTTCATGCCGTTGTGAATCGACGGCGTCCTGTATTACAGTCAAAGAAATAATCCATTCTAAGCTGCAGAGCGGGACTCGATGCATTTTTGCGGACACAGCAGATTAAGATCACACTACACAGAACGTGTGCAGTCTGATCTTGGATCTACACTGTCCTATATGAAGAGATTATTTTGGCCAAAGAAACTTTGACATAGCACTATTTTGGTGGAGGACTTCTCATAAGGTACAGCCTGAGCCTATTTCAAGGCTTGAGACAATTTTGGACGGGAGTTCTCCTCTAGGGTCATTTTTGTATTCATTAGTAAAATTTCAGTCAGCTTTTGTTTTGCTATTATCTATTTCCTGTTGAAAACGTTTTTTTTTTTTTTGTTTTTTTTTTTGTGAAAATGTATTCAAATGTATATGAGCTATGCTCTGGGAAAAAGGGGTTTAATGCATCTGCAAAAAGTATCGAGCGGAACCATATAAGCTTTTATGCTTTCGTTCCAATCCTTTTCATATTGCTGTGTTGTACTTTATATATAACATGTAAATATATTGCATAAAATATGTTTAAACTAAAAAGAAAAAAAAAAGTATCGATTCAGGTCAGCCTGCACAATCCGCATTTTTGCTATTGGTCAATTTTCCGCATGTCCAAAGACCAGTTTACCGCATGATTCAGTCGGTTGTTAGACATAATGGACTTAATGGATCCAGAATCATATGATAATTTGATCGTTATCATGCATCATGAAGATGCATTAAGCCCCCTTTTGCCAGATCATGGCTCATATATACATGTATAAAACATCAAATTTATTCATACATATATCACCTATGTATGTTTGTTGTTTATATTTTTTTCAAGCAAACTATAGACTGTCTGTCGCAAAATTAATGCCTCAAAGTTTAGACTGTGTTCAATGAAAAATGAAGATATGGACAGGATATGCTCAATAATTACACAGATTTGCCCTCAGTTGTGTTCAATACTTGATACAGATTCAGACTGCGATCAATAGATTATAAGCATATGTTATGACTGTGCTAAATACTTCATACATATAAATTCAGTCTGTGCTAAACAGTTAATACAGATATACTCAGATTATGCTCAAAGGTACATGAGCCATGCTCTGTAAAATGGGGGCTTCATGCATTTGTAATAAGTATCGAGCCAAGTCAGCCTTCGCAGCCTGCGCAGGCTGATCTGGACCGAAATCTTTTGCTATTGGTCAATTTTCGTTAAGTTCAAGGACCATTTTACCTCAAGATTCAGTCGGTTGTTAGGCAAAATGGACTTTATGGACCCATGATGATGTAATGACTTGCTTGGTAACATGCGTCAAGGAGATGCATTAAGGCTCCTTTTTACAGAGCATCTCTCAAATAAATTCAGACAGAGCTCAAAAGTAAATAGCGATTGTCCAGAATGTGCCCTATAGTTTTTACAGATATCTGTAAAACAAAATCACTACCTTTGTAACGGAGATCGTTCTAACGAACTTCTGTTCGCACTTGTGTTCTCGTTTGATGGACGTTCCCTAAACCACGATGACGTCATGACTTCTTGAGTGTTTAAATCTTGACAGGTTTGATTACAGTTTCCTGTCCTTTGGTTATCGTGCATGTCTAACAAATTGTCTTCGTTGATCTCAGTACAGGTGTACTTGCCGAGCGGAATTTTGCGTGACGTCGTCAAGCTTACATCCGGGGTGTTAACTTCACGTCTGGTTTCCTTTTTTGTTTCATCATAGGTGTCTTTCTGAGCATGAACGGCTTTCATGTTATATTCCTCTAGTTTTTCTCTAAATGAGTCAGAAAGAACAATTTCCGAGAGATCAATATTTTTAAAGAGGGTTTCCTTTGAATTTTGCTTTTCTTCCTGAACCGTTCCGAGTATATTGGCTTTCTTTGTATTATTGATAGGACTGCTTGAAAGTCCGGGGCTGGTGGCCGTTTTGACAAGGCCATTCTCTTCCTTTTGTTTCTGATACCTGCAATGAAAACAAAATCTATCTATCTATCTATCTATTTTTTATTTTCTTTCTTTCTTTCTTTCTTTCTTTCTTTTCGATCTTTCTCCCTTTCTATATGTCTTTTTTTTCTTCTATTCATATTTCCTGTCGCAGAGCAAAGACTGGAGGATTCTAGGAGTGTGACATATCTCTCTCAACGCCGAGTACCATAGTGAGTTTTTTCATCTAGGAGAGCCGCCAGCGACTTGAGAAGTGTGTACTGGTATAAAACTTGTAAAAGAGCAATTAAAACTACCCTTACTGGTGTGCTTCTTTCTTGAGCGATGCGATTTCGTTGGTTTTCTTTCATTTGAAGTTAAACAATGCACGTCCTTGCACTTAGGCGCTGGGCACGGTAGCTCAGCCGTAAATGAGGAGGGCATAAAATCACGAGTTTAAATCCCAGTTCGGCCAAATTCTTTCCAAGGATTAATACGAGTCTTACATAGAGATGCGAGGAAGGTAATGGAAATTCCAGGAAAGCAAAGAAAGATGCACTTGCCGCTGATATATAACGTAAATAACATTGACAACGGCTCGAAACACCACACAAAACGTGAAAGAAACGAATCCAGCACTTAGTATTAACATGCAGAAACACCAAACAAAACGTGAAACAAACAAATCTAGCACAAAGTATTAACCCTTTGGCTGCTAAGCGCGACTCAATAACCTTTTGCAAGCACTGTAGATCAAAGATCAGACAGCACAGACCGTGCAGTCTGATCTTGGATCTTAACTGTCCGATAAGGAGATATTCCTTCCTCAAAAATAAATTTGAAATAGCAAAATTTGGGTTTTAACTGTCGAATCGAAAGCTTTATTTAAGTTATTCAGCAGGATAAGGGTTAACATGCAGAAACCTGTTGTCATCATCCGAGTTATCTGTAACACTAGACTGGCGGGACAATGTGGGTGATATAGCTTCCTCGATCACGATGTCCTCTCCGTTACGTGTGATAACTCGCCGTAAAACTTTACGTCCGATTACCGTTAACTGACGTCCCTGAAGGTAAGTATCGATTGACCTGATTTAAATCTTTACCAATTGACACACTTTTAGACTTGTCCATTGAAAGCCATTGCATTGAAATATGGTTGAAATGATCAGATTTGTCATTCAAGGGGTAGAAAACATTAGGAGAATAGGAGAAAATGCTGCTTACCAGCTTTTCTTCATTCCCTCAATGTCTTCAAAGTTCCTTTTCTTTCCCTGGGGTCTTTGAAACTCGGAAGTGTGTGGAAGGTTTAACTGGGACATCTGAATATACCACGAACCCTACTTCGGCAAGACTCGTCATCCGAACTATCTTAAAGTAACTATCATCCTATCTTATCCCAGTAAAGTCATAGAAAAGCGGCACTTCACAGAAACCTACGAGGAGTATGCCGAAAAACAGTTATTCTTATTTTAATAATGCCACACTATATTGGCAGATAAGCAATATTTCAGCACAATATTTTGAATATCCGCTTTAAACCCGAAACTATACAATCCCTCGCTTTTACTACCCTGAGGAGGGTGCCATTTGAAACAGTTGTGGGGCAAAGAGAAAAGTACTGGTTACCGTTGTTCTTTTATCTTGGAAATATATATCATTGCATCTCATAAACCTCAGAGGTTACAAGTAACCAACTGTATATTAACAAAGTTTTCCGATGGAAATACGTAAAAATTCCTGTGTCAATTCAATAATAATAACTGTTGTTGTTGATGATGATGATAGTGGTGGTTGTGGCTTGCAAATCGCTGTACCAATGCTTTAACTCTTTACTAAACGACAAAATTGTACACATGTCCAAATTGATAGCAGTTGCAGAGGACAAATTCAATGCGACTCAAATGATTGGGTTTGCTTTTGACGCCAGCATTTTCTTCTTTTCCCACAATGTTTTCCAAAGGCGTCTTCTTCAGGGTCGTTAAATGTCTGGAATGTGTAGTACTGGATGATGTCGAAAAGAAAACGATTAAACAACTCACCTTGCTGTACGCCTTCGCTTTTGTGATGGCGTTTATCAAGCGGTTTCCTTGGTCATGATCCTGGGCACCAGTAGCGTGCCCTTTCAGCTGTTCTACGAGGAAACTATCGTCGTTATGTGCTGGTAATGTTGTTAGAGACAGAGAATCGTAAATAACACGTTTTTCTCGTGCGCCTTTCATCGAGTTGGATGAGACATTCGAGGCTTTGTAAACCTTTAAAATAATGAGTAATATACGTAAAAATGAAATCCTTATTATTCAAAGTGTCAAAATTGAAATATGTCTGAAAAAAGCGCATCGTCTTGAATTAACTACATGCCATCTTCGCTAGCCAAGGGTGAGGATAACTATGTAACTCTATTTACCCTTGGCTGATCGAGTCAAACTTTGAAATCCCCGCGATACGCCGCTATTGCGAGCTCGATATCTGGTTGAGGAAAACTTTCTTTTCAACGATTTTTCGCCATTCAACTCTGATGCAAGTGAGAAAAAGAGTCAGTGACTTGGAAAGTTGTGCCAGTCCTGGTATGAGAAAGCCAGGAAACACATGCGTAGGTGCACTGACCGCCGTGATATGAAGCTGCTCAAATGGCCTTGGACGTCAATACAATACAATACTGGATTTCCCCTCCCCCGAATTATATCATCGAAAACCAATCAAACTTCATGTAACATAACCCTTTCGGCAAAATCCACACAGAAATTTTGACAGTCAATCGCCCGCGATCTAAGAAGCTTTTTGCGGACAGTGAAGATCAAGATCAGACTGCATAGTACGTGCAGTCAGATCTCGGTCCTACGCTGTCCGATAAGGAGATATTCCCCCCCCCCCCCAAAAAAAAAATAACTTTGAAAATAGCAAAATACGGTTTCTTACTACCAGATTGAAACTTTCAGTTTACTTATATAGCTGTTTAAGGGTTAAACCTTGATCCTCTGGAGAAGGAAATTCTATTCCACTGGCGACTTTTCCAAGAAAGGCATTGCCGTGCCTAATTCAGACGAGCATCGTGATGACCTTATGTGAGCACACTTCCAACGTACAGTGACGCAGGCGCCTCAGAACGGTATCGCTGCTAATGTCTTGCTGTCTTCCTGTAGCTGACGTAGTTTGAAAACAATGTTCTAAACAACGATTTATTTTCGAGTTAGTTACGCCAGGCCTGCCGCTTCGAGGACGTTCGTCAACTGCTCTTCTTTGCTGAAACCTCGTGCAAAGATTACGCACAATGCTTCTGTGCCAATTATATGCCTGCACAACATGATAGATTGTCACTTTTGTGCAGCATCATCATAGCAGCAATCCTTCACGTTCACGTTGAGAAAGGCTTGGCACTGCGAGTTTTGACTACTTTCAAATTGATTTGTATTTTTCTTACTTCTATAAGTTGTAAGAACGTAATTTGAGATTATTTGACCTATTTTACATTTATCAACATTTTGCACGTGTAAAAGGTTGAACCACTAGTTTCGATCCCTTACGTAGCGTTTAGCCCAATACTGACCGGATGTACCCATAACTCAATATAATGACAGGCATGCTTCATATGACCATCATATGAAATTTGTCTGAAAAATATAAGCAAAGTTATCGCAAAATGGACTGTGCACCTTTCTTTTACAACACACTGAGGTTTTCTGTGCGTTTTCGATATGTCTATTACAAAGATGAATTTCAGCTTTTGGTATTACATGTGTTCGTCTTACTGAGCTTTTGTTGTAGTAGCTTCAGGTGATGCCCTGACTATTGCATATTAATTAGGAATCTTCTGTCGTCATCGTATTTTGTGAATATCTTTTATCGATCCTCTCAGTTTATATGAACGGTTTTTTTTTTTTCATTACGGTGTAGCATGTTTCGTGAATATTGTCTATGTGGTCGGTCATTTATGTTAGCAATTTTTACATTGTTGTGCATCATATGTCATGAATACTGTGTATAGAGTTTGCAAGTTTATGTTAGCATTTTTAAAAAAAAATTATTGTGCAGTATGAGTCGTGAATATTGTGTATGGAGTTTGCCAGTTTATGTAAGCATGTTTTACTTTATTGTGTAGCATGGGTCGCAAATATCGCGAATATTATGCATGGAGTCCATCAGTTTATGCTAGCAATTTTCAGATTATTATGTAGCATGGGTCGTGAAAACTGTTTATGGAGTCTGTGTGTTTACGTTAGCAATTTTTACATCATAATATAGCATGTGTCGTAAATATTGTGCATGGCGTTTGGCAGTTTCTGTAAGCAATTTTTACGTTATTGCCTAGCATGTGTCGTAAATATTGTGTATAGAATCTATCAGTTTATTTTAGCAAGTTTTACATTATTATCTAATATGTGTCGGACTAGTGTGTTAACATGATTTGCAATTGTTGTTATCAGTTTTTTCATGCCATTTTGTAGCATGTAACGTGAATATTGTGTATACAGCTGGTAAGTAATTGTAGGCGTTTACGTCATTTAGTAGCATGTTTTGTGAATATTTTGTGCACCGTTTATCAGCGAATGTCAACAGCCTTCTCCGATTGTATAAAGGTTGATTCTGATATGACAGAATAGTCAACAATTTTTAACACGCGCGTCACGATTTCCCGCTAATAACTAATTATTTCTGAAAATAAACCCGTCGCAGAATACGTGGTTAAAATCCTTCTTTGTCTAAATGGTGATGGTGTTCCATTATATCAAATACCTGCAATTTAACCCTTTACCAAACAAGAGTTCTTTACTCTTCCAAATTGAGAGGATCTACAGACAATATTTTCAAAATGGATAAGAAATAACTGAAGATCTCTGAAAATATTGCGGAAAAAAGGATAAAATGCTCGTTATTAGCATTTTCTCCCTTTCCCAAAATGTTTTTTAAAAGCTTTTTCCCCCGGATTGTCACTGGATTGTTTTGTAAAAGGGTTAATCAAGTCAGATCGTGCTTTCAATGTTTTTTTTTTTTTAATCTTTGTAAATCGAAGAAAAACCTTTATAAGTTATATCTTTATTCAGAACTTTACCTTGATTCGGAAAGGACTACTTTCAACGTGATGGTTCTGCCATTTCACAGCTACTGCGTGAATCCCTGCGCGTCTTGGCACGAATGTTACATAAAATGTCCCCTCTTCCTCGCATTGAAAATCTAGGTGAAGTAAGTCGGTTTGGCTATCGGCCGCGTATCTACCTGGAATCTTCTTTCGAATAAAAGTATTGCCTGTAAATATGAAACCCATCTTTGGTTTTATTCTTAATTATGTTTGTAGGTAGTTCTCCGTGGAACAAATAAAACTGTAAAATTCCGATGGCGCTTCATGCCTCTTAAACATCACACATACATGTAGAATGTATCATCGTGATACATGATGCCAAGCAAGCCATCACATAATCATGTATCCATAAAAAACATTTTGTCTAATAACCGACTGTATGATAGGGTAGACTGGTCCTTTGAGATACAGAAAATTGACCAATAGCGAAAAGTTTCGGCCCAGGTCAGCCTGCGCAGACTGCGTAGGCTGACCTGAGTCGATACTTTTCGCAAATGCATTAAGCCCCCTTTTCACAGAGCATGGCTTATATATAAGTTACAAAGAAATTAAGACTATAACACCTTTACATAATGAATAATTCTGAGCAGACTCATATCCTATTTTTATCGTTGTTTTAATCTGAAGAGTATTGCGACAACTAACAAAAAATTGATTGTCGCGATGTAACAGTACTACCTTCAACACCAAGAATTACTGCCATGTTACAGTATATAAAAGACCAGAGTGTACTACCTTCTACAGCAAGATTTACAGCCATGCTACATAAGAGAGAAAAGCAAGGTACAGCTCCTTCAACAAGACGGATAACATATTGCTTTTAACAAAAGAGAATTTTTGCGACGTTACAGTGTATCGAAAAGCGTGGTACCCTTCCCGCAACGAGAAGTGTTGCACCCTGCCCCGAACAAAAAAGATTTTCGCGGTGTTCAGGGTGCACTTCTTTCAAAAAGAAGGGTTGCCGCCATGTACATACTGTCTCCAACACAAACAACTGTCGTGATGTCGCAATCTATAGAAGAGCATGTTACACTACCTTCAACAAGAAGGATTGGCGCCATGTACACACTACCCTCAACAAAAGAATTTTAGCGATGTTACAATATATAGAAAAGCAAGGCACACTTCCTTCAAAGAACCATCGTGATGTTACAGTGTATGGGAGAGTTTTGAAAACTACCTTCAACAAGTAGAACTGCCGCCATGTACACTGTGCCTTCAACAAAAGAATCGCCGGTATGTTACAATGTAAAATAAAGCATGGTATACTACCTTCAACAAGAAGGATTGCCGTAATGTACACACTTCCTTTAACAAGGAGTATTTTCGCGATGTTACAATGTACAGAAAAGCATGGTACACTTCCTTCAACAAGAGAGATTGCCGCCATATACATACTGCCTCCAACAAAAAGAAGTGCCGCGATGTATAGAATGGCATGGTATGCCACCTTCAACAAGAAGGATTGCCACAATGTACACACTGTCTTTAACAGAAGAATTGTCTCGATGTTACAGTGCATAAAAGAGCATGGTACACTACCTTCAACAAGAAGGATTGCCACCATGTTCACACTGTCTTTAACAAAGGAACATATCCCGATGTTACATTGTTTGAAGAGCATTGTACACTACCTTCAACAAGAAGTATTGCGTCATGTAAAATTGCTTAAAAAGAATGGCAGCAGTGTTACTGTGTATAGAATAGTACGGCACACTACCTTCTACAAGAGAAATTGCCGCCAGGAACCCGCTGCCTATAACAGAAGATTTGTCACGATGTTACAGTGTATATGAGAGCATTGTACACTACCTTCAACAAGATGGATTGCCGCCATGTACACACTGTCTCCAACAAAAGGAATTGTCGCAGTGTTCAGTGTATAGAAGAGCATGGTACATTACCTTCAACAAGAGGGATTGTCGCCATGTGCAAACTGCCTATAGCAGGATTGTCGCGATGTTACAATGTATAGAAAAGCATGTTACACCACCTTCACCAAAAAAAAATAAAGACTCACAAATTATCGATTTCAAACTCCCACAGACAATGTTTATTTGCGTAAAGGCATTCCAGGCAAATTTAGAAAACCGGTACATTTGAGCCATGAGACACAATCTGTGAACAGGGAGCTTAATGCACCTGCAAAAAGTATCGACCAAGGTCAGCTTGCAGTCTGCGCAAGCTGACCTGGGTCGAATTTCTTTGCTTTTCGTGAGTTTTCAGCATGTCCTAGGACCAGTCTACCTCATGATTCAGTAGATTATTAGACAAAATGGATTTACTTATATGGATCCGCAATCATGTGATGAAATGCCTGATATAATGTATCACGGAGATGCATTAAACCCCTTTTTACCATAACATGACTGAAACACGTTTTATACAATAACTACTTACCAACACAGTCTTCTAAGTATTTCACGGTATCCAATGGCTTGCTGGTATCAAGGGGTGTTTCCATGATTCCCTTTGCCTGATGCAGAGACACTATCCGCTCCCCGGAATACTCATTATTTGGTCCCCGGACTTCTACAAGCAAGTTGAACACACCAATCGTGTCCGATACTACAATGGTGAACTTAGACCTTTTTCCCACAATGCCATTGCGTAAACCGGAACCCTTCGCGAAACATCGACCTGTTTTTGCGGCAATTAGACTTTCATGTAGGGACGACCATTTTTCTTTGATGTTTTCTGAGGCCGACTTTATCATAGATACGTACTGTATTATTCTAAACTCGGATTCCTTGTTCGCTATCGCCATTTCCTCTGGAGTTAATAGATCCTGAAAAGTAAAGTTCTGATTTATCTATTATTTTGCCGTTCTTAAGCCATGTATGTCGGAGCTGAGTAGGTTTTTAAAATGACGTCATACGAGTATATGATGGCACACCATGCTAATCTCATACGTGTGTAAAGTAAGAAAAAATTCCTAATGGGTATATTTTACTTAAAACAAAGGAGGGTTATGTGATAAATTACTAGTCTGTACAAAACCATTCCTTTTGAAGACTATTAGGGGAAAAAATCAAAATAGTGAGGCAAAAGGAGAAAAAGAAAATGGTGGTAAGTGGCATTTCCTCCCTTTTCCAAGAATGGTTCCTAACAAATCGAAGATAATTCCTTAATTTGAGCAGCATTTGATTTGTCGTCTGCAAGTACATCCAATTGTGGAAAGTCTAGAAATTTTCTCATCTGATTATAACTCTTCACTAAACGACAAAATAGTCTGATCTTAGATCTGAATGATCCAAGGTGGTATTAGATTGTCCGTGTTCTCTCATAAATCTTGACCAAACGACAAAATTTTGGACTCGACCAATTGAAAGCAATTGCAGACAACAAAATAAATGTAGCCCAAATGATGATTTCTATCTTTGATAAGGTTAAAAATATTGTGGGAAAAGCAGAAAATGCTGGTTACCAGCAGTTTCTCTTTTTCCCTCACTGTTTTCAAATGCCCTCTTTTTTCAGCGTCGTTAAAACTCGGGATTGTGTGGTAAAATATTGAAACTGGCTAAACACGGACAGGACATAGCAGAACAATAGCTTGGTGTAGGACAATGACCCATTAGGAAATTGTATGGTTGATTGATTGTATGGTGTTATTTCAGTTATATCGCAGCGGCCAGTGCACCTATCCATGCTTTCCTGGAGTTTCTTTTACCAGTACTCCGCACAATATTCTTTCCAAGCCACTGGCTGCTTGCTCACATAACCATCGTCGAAACAATGGCCAGCGGTGAGAAAGGAATGAATCCTGTCGCAATGACTATCATCAATCCTCGGAAAGAAATTGGCCAAGCCAGGGATCGAACCAGCGACCTCATGTTCTCAAGTCCTTTACTCTACCGACTGAGCTACGGGCTTGGCACCCACTAGGACAATAGCCCACAGGACAATAGCCCACTTATATGCATAATCATCCATTTGAGCCATGCTCTGTGAAAAGGGGTCTTAATGCATCTGCGAAAAGAATGGATTCAGGTCAGCCTGCGCGGACTGACCTGGGCCGAACTTTTCGCTATTGGTCAATTTTCTATATGTCAAAGGACTAGGTCTACATCATAATACAGTCAGTTGTTAGACATAAAGAATTTTATGGATCCCTAATTTTGTGATGTCTTGCTTGGCATGATGCATCATGGAGATGCATAAAGCCCCCTTTTGCCAGTGTATGGCTCATTTAACCCTTTACCACACAATCCCGACTTTTAACGACCCTGAGAAAGAAGCCTTTTGAAAACATTGTGGGAAAAGGAGAAAATGCTGGTAACCAGCATTTTCTCCTTTTCCCACAATGTTTTCTACTCTATCAAGGACAAATTTGTCATTTGAGCCACCTTTAATTTGTCGTCTGCAACTGCTTTCAATTTGGATCAGTCTGAATTATTGTCGTTTGGTAAAGGGTTAATTGTGTGTGTAATGGGTTTAGAATATAAGTATGAATATGATAATTAACCCTTCTCCTGCTACATAAGAGAGATGAAACTTTCAAGCCGATAACAGAAACCAAAATTTTCCTATTTCAAATGTATTTTGGGGGGAAATATATCTCCTTATCGGACAGTGTACATCCAAGATCTGCAGGTTCTGCGCAGTCTGATCTTGATCTACGCTGTCCGCAATAGGTCAGAGAGTCGAGCTTAACAGCCTAAGGGTTAATGTTTTGACTATAAACAGGCAGAGGATTGAACTAGTATTCAAAATATATATTGATGTAAATATTACTTCTGTCGAAAATGATCAAATTTGATCTTTGAATCCTTTTTGATAGGCTGTAGTTATTGTCCTGACTGCCAAATTTAGCAGTTGGATATTGTCCAGTTGGCTATTGTCCTGGTGGGCTATTTTCCCAGTGGGTTATTGTCCATTCCCCACAGTAGCTTTCATGTAAGAGAATTTTAATGTCTCTTGTCATTCTCTTCTTATGCTGTTGAAACCCAAACAAAACATAAAATAGCAAATGACATCATGAAACTGAAATATTTTTTAAACCGTAGTAAAAATCACTACATAAAAATTGAAAAGAGAGTAACCAAACATAAAGGCTGATCTTGATCTATTTATCAATGCACAACATGTGGATCAAACTTAATTTTTTACCAAACGTCTACTTTAAGACTTGTTCAAACTGAAAATATTTGCAGACGAAAACTTAGAGTGATAAAGTTTGTTTGTGAAAAGGTAGAAAACATGACTGGATAAGGAGAACGCGCTTGTTACCAGCATTTTCTCTTCTCCCAACGATGTTTTCAAAAGCCATCTTTCTCGACCTCGTTAAAACTCGGGACTGTTTAGTAAAGGGTTAACCCTTTACCGTACAATGCCGCCTTTTAACGACCCTGGGAAAGAAACCTCTTGAAAACATTGTGGGAAAAGGAGAAAATGCTGGTAACCAGCATTTTCTCCTTTTCCCACAATGTTTTCTACCCAATCAAAGAAAAACTTCAGCATTCGAGCCACAGTGAAATTGTCGTCTGCAAATGCTTTCAATTTGGACAAAGCTAAAATTGTGTCGTCTGGTAAAGGGTTAACCCTTATCCTGCTTCATAAGTTAAATAAAACTTTCACGCCGATTGTAAAAACCCGAATAATGTTATTTCAAACTTACTTTTGGAGAAAAATATCTCCTTATCGGACCGTGTAGATCAAAGATCAGAGTGCACGTTATGTGCAGTCTGATCTTGATCCACACTGTCCGCAAGAAGTATATCTCCTTATCGGACAGTGTAGATCCAAAATCTGCAAGTTCTGCAGAGTCTGATCTTGATCTACGCTGTCCGCAAAAGGTCAGAAAGTCGCGCTTAGCAGCTTAAGGGTTAATGTATGATGAACTTACCATAGGTACATATAAATATTTATTGGCCAGTTTAATCCCAAGTCGACAGTTCTTCACCATATTTAGGGGCGAAAGTAGGTGAAAACTTGGACACACCCCAGGACAGATAGATTCCAACAGGGCACAGAGAACTGTTCCATCCTGCCAGCACGTGCTAAAATCGTGCACTTCTGTAGTACGTAACTTCGTGTGGACCCATTGAAGGATTCGTTGTCGCCTTCGATAATCTGATACATACAAGGATGTGTATAGAGGATTTCTAAATAAACGGTGCACTGGCAAAAAGGGGTTCAGTGCGTATCCGTGATACTAAGCAAGTCATTACAGAATTATGGATACATAAAATCTATTGTAAAAAAAAAAACAACGAACTGGGTCATGAAGTAATATCGTCCTTGGACACGCAGAAAATTTACAAATAGCAAAGAATTTCGACCCATGTCAGCCTGCGTGAACTGGCATGGGTCAGGCTGACATGGGGCAGTACTCTTTGCATATGCATTCATCCCCTTTTTCACAGAGCATGGCTCAAATGCATAATGAATTGGTCGGATGGTTTTGGCAGAATCATTAAACCCCCTTTTCATAGAGCATGGCTAAAATGTATGATGAATAACTGATGCCAAATTTGCTAAGAGCATGGCAAAATCTAAATCCCACGAATTCATTATCAACTTATGCTTGGTCAAATGAGCATTTCGGAAAGACCACATAGATGTAAGTAGAACAAGCTATTTCGTTGAAATGGTATCCCCCCCCCCCCCGAAAAAAGCTCCCTTTTTCCATGACACGGCAATTAAAAAAAAAGGTAAAGCGGCGCACTATCATAAAGAACATGTATGAATTTTCATCAAATTTAGTCAAGAATTTTAGAAGATATCTGTCCGGACATTTGCACAGCCTACATTTTTTGTCTAACAACCGACTGAATCACGAGGTAAATGGTCTTTAGAAAAACCACAAATAGCGTTTTACAGCCCACATTCGTCCAAACCGCATTTGTACAGCCCACAACTGTACAGCCCGCATTTGTAAAGTCAACGCATTTGAATAGCCCACATTTTTACAGCCCACATTTGTACAACCCGAATTTGTACTGCCCGCATTCGCACAGCCCACATTTGCAAAGCCCGCAGGCAAACTGTCCGCATTCGTACAACCCGCATTTATACAGCCCGAATTTTTACATCCCGCATTTGTACAGCCTGCATTCGTACAGCCCGCATTTGCAAAGCCCGCAGGCAAACTGTCCGCATTCGTACAACCCGCATTTATACAGCCCGAATTTTTACATCCCGCATTTGTACAGCCTGCATTTATCCAGTCCCAATTTTTACAGCTCGATTTTTTTTTTTCTCTCTTGTTTTTTTACAGCCCGCATTTGTACCTGTAGCGTACAGCCACATTCGTCCAGCCAAAATTCTACCTGCCAACATTGATCCAACCAACCTTCGTCAAGCCCACTTTCGTACAAGCCCACTTTCGTACAAGCCCGCATTTGTATACCTACGGCAAACATTCGTCCAGCCAAAAATTGTCAGGTCTACATTCATCCAGCTGACATTCTTCTTACCAACAAAGGTCTTATTCATAAATTTACAGCCAACATTCGTTAAACCTACGTCCGTTCGGCCCATATTTATCCAGCCAACATTTTCCCTGTCAACAGCTATCAAGCCCACATTTGTCCTGCCCACATTCGCCCTGCCCACATTCTTCTAACCTACTTGCAGTCGGTTCATACTCGGTTAGATCGCATACACTCTCAAATTCGTCATATAAAAATTCGTCCAATCTACTTCCGTGCAATAATGAGGCACCACTACTTTTCCTCTTATTTCCTTACCAGTTAAGAAGAGATCCACAACCCGGTCTTTGAATTTCGGTTTGATCATCAGCCCATCATAACTCTCCATTACATAGAGACGTTTTTGTCGTCGTGAGATAATTTTTAGCGGATTCAAAGTCCAAAGGCTCGATAGACACTGGCTCAAACCTAAAACCACCGACTTGATGAATCTCCATAAACATGATAAATGGGATTCTGTCAGTTCAAAATGAAGAAACAAAACTTTATGAAAACTATATAACCGTTAACTTTTTACCAAACGACAGAATTGAAGACTTGTCCAAATTAAACTCATGTGCAAGAAACAGAATGAATGTGCTTCAAAATTTGAAAATTCTTTTGGGGGGCAGAAAACACCCCTTTTTTTCCACGATGTCTTCTTTGTTTAAGATTGTTTAGTAAAGGGTCAATTCATAGACGACAAAATTTTAGACTCTTCTATAATGAAAGCATATCCAGACGACAATAGACAAGAACAGCTGTGGATAAATTTATCGTATAAAGGATATAAAACGTTGTGGGGAAAGGAGACTCAATGACCTGTCTTCTAAAGCTTTTTTTTTCATTGGGGCGTAACGCCATGGGATTGCTTGGTAGAGGGTTTATATGGCGTGCAACACACGAAAAGGGGCCTTCGGACATACGCGTAAAAGTGTGTCGTCTTAGGTCAGCCTGTGCAGTCTGTGACTAATCCGAGACGACACTTCCCGTTTTTGTGCGATTTTCTGTTTCATGAAAGTCTATTGTATGAAAAAAATCTTATGTAGTCGTAAAGTGTCGTCTCGGATTAGCCTGCGCGGTCTGCGCAGGCTAATCCGAGACGGCACTTTACGCAAATGTTCGAAGGTCTCATGTCTTATGTTGCGGGCCATATGCTATACATATATGTCGAACTTCGAAAAAAGGGCTTTAATGCACCTGCAAAAGTATCGAAACATTTTGCTATAGGTCAATTTTCTGCGTGTCAAAGGACGGGTGTATCTTATGAACCAGTCAGTTGCAAGACAAAAATAAATTTTATGGATCCATAATTTTGTAATTACTTGATTATCATGCATTAAACCTCCTTTTGCGAGAGTATAACTTATATCCTTATATAAGCTTTTCAAACTTAGGTATATGAAAATTCATTTTTCCTCATTGAAAACATAGCAGTAGCAGCAGCTTTTTATTGTCAAGCTAGAATTCTATCAACAATGAAATTGTATAACAATTCTTGTATGTATGAGCGTTCACACTTGTAACCGTTTTAGGAAAGTCCAGTCTATTGTCAGATATGACTTTATTTTACAAGGAAGTAGCTTAGCCTATACAGGTCACAATGGTCACATAACCCAGAGTTTAAGTCTTTACCAAACGACAAAATCTTAGACTTGTCTAAATTGATAGCATTTGCAGACGACAAATCAAACATGGCTCAAAAACTGAAATTTGCCTTTGGATGGAAAGAAAACATTGTGGGAAAAGAAGAAAATGCTGGTTACCAGCATTTTCTTCTTTTCCCACAGTGTTTTCAAAAGGCTTCTTTCTCAGGGTCGTTAAAAGTCGGGATTGTGTGGTAAAGAGTTAATGCATTTTCTTGTGACTGGTAGAACTGTATATGTCTTCTACTTTTTCTCTGGCCTCTCAACTGTTTTCTGATAAAGCGCTTCATCACTTTACTCAAACAAATTGGAAGGGTTCGCAGACGACTTATAAAATGTGGCTAAGATTATGGTATTTGTCGGTGAAAGGGTAGAAAACGTTGTGAGAAAAGGAGAAGATGCTAGTTACCAGCATTTTCTCCTTTTCTCATAATGTTTTCAAAAGCCTTTTCTGTCCGGATAGTTAACAAACAGGATAGCTGAAAATTGTATTAAACATCAATGAAACAAACAAACATCGTTGAAACGAGTTTTCCACCCAGATGAATTATAATGCAGTAAAACAGTGCAAAGTCAAGAAAAAATTGCACAAACCTTTTCTATCTGTTTTTACTCGCTGTTTCTTACGTGCCTCGGCAGTCATCTGGTCTTCTTTCTTCTGGGAAAAATCTTCAAAAAAAGTGTATATAATCGGGTTAGACACTGAACGGTTTGTATATTTGATAGGGTTTTTTTTTTGCTTACGACAAATTTTGTAGTTCAGTTGTATTACTGCGACAGGTCTGGTTGTCATACAGGTCCTATCTTTCATCAGCACTGGGCTTGAGATTCAGACAAACAGAGATACGAACGAGGAAAAAAAATTCGACAGACAGATAGTTTTTGATATAAAGAAACACCAAGACGGAGAAAAACACAGAAAGACCTACAGAGAGAGCGAGAGAGCAAGAGAGCATGTGTGTTACATAAAATACAAGCATCAAGAATAACAACACAAACGATACCTGTGCTACTGTCCACCTATCAAATTGTATTCAATAAAAGTGATATCACTGCAACAAATGACTACTGTCAACTCCTACAAACCCGTTCTCTCTCCTTTAACAGATATTTTGCCAGTATCGCACATCTTTCTTTTTAACACTCACATAAAATGCCACGCCTTTCACCCTTAAACAGCGAAATGAATTTAACGTAACTATCCAGCCATAAAAGAAAATACAAAAATACTGCGATTTCGGAATTCATTTTCACAAAAAATCTTTCTATAATGGACAATGTAGTTCCAAGATCAGACTGCACATTCTGTACAGTCTGATCTTGGATCTAGACTGTCCGCAAAAGCGTATCGACTTGCATTAAGCAGCTAAATGGTAAACATAAAATCAATTGGTTACTGTAGTAACTGTTCTGTAGATATCCCTTATTGTCACTATATACCTTGTGTTACCTGTATGGAATATCCACGTGACTACATCACTGGGAATCTCCTCTCTTCAGCAGAAATCGATTTCTAGGTGCTTTTTTTCCCGGCCACACATATTTGGTTCTTTCAGCTTAAAGTTCTGCACAGGTAGTGTATTTAGCAATGAAGAAAAAAAAGGGGGGTTGATTAATGAGCAGAAATTAAGATGTACTTTTGTTTATTTTCAACCGCTCATTTATTTTTTTTACACAAATTATTCTTACGTGTTTTCTGTAAATTTTTATCAAAGGGAGATAATTCTTCAATCCTATTGTCATGAGTACAGAGTGGTCATTTACTTATAAATGACAATGTTTGTTTCTTTAATACCGTTTGCAACATTAGTTCAGTTATATCAAGGTGGCCCGTGCACCTATCCATGCTTTTCTTTTACCAGTGCTTCGCACACTATTCTTTCGTAGCCACCGGCTGCTTTCCCACATACCGGTAACCATCCTCGAAACAAACATTAACAGCGAGAGAGGAATGTATCCTGTTGCAATGACTATCATCAATCCTTGGAAAGAAATTGGCCGAGCTTCATTTTAGAGTACGGCACGAAGAATGCTGATAGCACAGTAATGAAAAGAAAATCAAAGTACTGAAAGTACTGACAGACTAGCGAATTTGATTGATTGACTGATTGTATGATGTTTAACCCTATTTTCAACATTATTTTAGTTATATATCGGCGGCCAGTGCACATATCCATGCTTTCCTGGAGTATCTTTTACCAGTACTCCACACAATATTCTTTCCAAGCCATTGGCTGCTTTCCCACATAACCACCGTCGAAACTTGAGAGGGGAATGAATCCCGTCACAGTGACTATTATCAGTCCTCGGAAAGAAATTGGCCGAGTCGGGGATCGAACCGGCGACCTCCTGTTCTTATGTCCTGTATGCTACCGACTGAGCTACCGGGGCTATGCATGCTATCGGTTGACTATCATCCAGTTTAAGTTTAACCCTTAACCTGCTAGAAAAATTAAATGAAACTTTCAAGCCAATGGTAAACACCTGAATATTGCTATTTCGAAGTTACATTTTGGAGAAAATAATTATCTATGAGCCATGCAGGACTTCCAAAAGGCAATAAGGCTGCAGCACTATTTACATAAATTTTCGGGGAGGAATGACCCTGTACACCTCAAGAACAACTGTAAATCTACACGAATAGGTTAGAGAGACAGCTACGCCCCAGCTGGTTCAGTCTGATCTTGGACGGTTTGTTTAATTATTTGTGTGGTGTTTTAAACGCCTTTTCAACGTTATTTTAGTTATATCCTGGCTTTCAGTGCACATATTCATGACTCCATGCCGTTCCTTAAAACCAGTACTTCGCGCATAATTTCCAAGCTACTGGCTGATTTTTCCCACAATGTTTTCAACCCTCGATGGACAAATCCCCGTCCATGTACTTGAACCAAATTCATTCTGCCGTCAGAGAGACGATTTTATATTGGATATTTCTGCGTTTACCGTCGTCTGGTAACGGGTTAACCTTTATCTTGCTCAATAAGATAAACGAAAGTTTCAAGCCGATAGTCTCGTAAAAACTAAAAGATGCTATTTAAAATTTATTTTTTGGGAAAAATATCCCCTTAACGGCCAATGTAGATTCAAGATCTGACTGCACGTTCTTGATCTACGCTATCCGCAAAAGGTCCTTGTATCTCGCTTTGCAGCCAAAGGGTTAAATTACATATCCTCTTCAGCAATTGATTAGACAAAAATTTACCAGACGACAAAATTTTACCCCTGTCCAAATTGAAAGCATTTGCAGACGACAATTTCCATGTGGCTCAAATGGTGCAATTTTTCCTCGATAGGGTAGAAAACATTGTGGGAAAAGGAGAAAATGCTGGTTACCAGCATTTTCTCCTTTTCCCACAGTGTTTTCAAAAGGCTTCTTCCCCAGGGTCGTTAAAAGGCGTCATTGTGCGGTAAAGGGTTAATGCCTTTGCATTAAGTGTCGCGCAGTCCGCGCAGGCTGATAGGAGTCGAAACGTTTGGATATTTGTAAATTACCTGCATGTCTAAGGACTAGTCTACCTCATGACACAGTCGAATTGTTAAACAAAATGGATTTTATGGATCCAGTGATGTCTTGCTCGGTAGAATGGATCACACAAATGCATGAACTCTGTACCAAACGTAAAATTTTAGACCGGTCCAAATTGATAGCATTTGAAAACGACAAATAAATGTAGCTCAAAAATTGAAATAAAAATGTCTTTGGTTTGGGTTGAAAGCACTGTGGGGAAATGAGAAAACGCCTTCTAAAAGTATTGTGCATTGTGGGAAAAGAAAATGCTTTTCTTTCCCCACAATGCACAATGCTTTCAAAAGGCGCCTTCCTCAAAGTCCTTAAATTTCTGGATTGTGAGTTACAGAATTAAACCCCTTTTTTGCAAGGGCATGACTCATTTCTGTGAAGTGTCAGTGACTCCGGCCAAGCATTATAATGACATCTCGATTGTCATTTTCTACACAAGTATGGTAACTTAACCTTGTCATATTCGATAACAGCATGGTAAAGGTTACCAAGCATTATGATGACATCTCAATGGTCATATTCTGCACCAGTATGGTAACTGTTACCAAGCATTATGACATCTCAGTTATCATCTTCTATATCAGTATGGTAACGGTTACCAAGCACTTTGATAATACCTCAATAATCAGGGTGGCACGGTTCCCAATTATCGTGTTCTATATTTGCATGGTAAATGTTACCAGGTATTCTGATGACATCTCAGTTATGTTCTACATTAGAATGATAACAGTTGACAAGCATGATGATGACACCTCAATTATCATGTTCTTCATCAGTATAGTAATGGTTACCAAGCAGTTTAATGACACGTCAGTTACAAAGTTCAACATCGGTATGGTAACGGTTGCCAAGCATTTTGATGAAATCTCAATTATCATGTTCTACATCAGTACGGTAACGGTTGCCAAGCATTATGATGACACCTCAGTCACGATGTTCAACATTAGTATGGTGATGGATACTACATGTATGACAATATCACAATCATCAGATTGTCTGAGCACTCTATACCAGCATGCTATACATAACTACACATTTTGGTGTTACTGTATCTCCAGGGAAAAACAAAACCACTAAAAGAATCCATATGGCACAAGCTTTATTACAACAGTGTTGCTAGCATTGTTATTTTCATTAATCAGATCGTGATTTTCTTCCAAAAAAACAAAAAAGGATTCGTGATTCTAAAATTTGTGAACACAATCATCAAATCGATGTAATTGTATTATGTATATGTACCAGGTAACAAAATTTAAGACTTGTACATGTTCAAAGCATTCGCAGACAACAACAAAGATATGGCTAAAATGAAGAAATCTGTCTTTGAAAAGGTAAAAAACTCTGTGAGAAAGGGGGGAAATGCTAGTTGCCATTTTTTCTCCATCCAAACTATGTTTATGAAAGCTTTATTTCTCAGGGTTGTTTAAACATGGGATTACTGGTAAAGAATTTGCAATGATGACAGGGTTTCCAATATGCAGGTCTCAGTCTTTAAAGATTGATTGATTGTATGGTGTTTAACGCCGTTTTCAACATTATTTCAGTTATATCACGGCGGCCAGTGCACCTATCCATGCTTTCCTGGAGTTTCTTTTACCAGTGCTCCGCACTCCGTATCGTCGAAACAATGGTTATGTGGGAAAGCAGCCAGTGGCTTGGAAAGAATATTGAAAGAGTTGTCGATGAACATTGATTTAAAACCTTTTAACTCTTTGCCAAACGACAAAATTTCTGACTTGTCCAAATTAAAAGCATTTGCAGATTTTTTTTGTGAAAAGGTAGAAAACACTGTGGGGGAAAAGGAGAAAATGCTGATCACCGGCACATTGAATTTGTCCACATTTGATTTTGTCCTTTAAAACTGCTTTCAATTTTCACAATTCTAAAATTTTGTACAGAGTATTCTTGACAGACAACAAAGGAAATCTTGACAAATGTAATTAACAATTTAACATAATTCTGTCTTATAATACCCTGAACTCTTTACTAAACTACAAAATTTTTAACCTGCTTCATTTTCTCCTTTTCTCACAATGTTTTTCATAGCATTCTTTTCCTGGGTCATTAAAACTTGGGATTGTGTGGTACAGAGTTAGAGAGTAAGGCTTGTGAAAAATATTTCAGATAAAAAGGCGAAGACACCGATTATCAGTATATTCTTCCAAAAAAAAAAAAGTGACAACGTTCAGCCAGGTTTATATTTGTCGTCTGCAAATGCTTTGAATTGAGAAAGATCCAAAATTTTGTTGGTTGGTAAAGAGTTAGCAAAAGGAGATGGAGTAACATGTACATAGAATCATTTAACTCTTTACAAAATGACACAATTTTGGACTCGACCAAACTGAAAGCATTTGCAGATGACAAATTAATTGTAGACCAAACAATGACTTCTGTCTTTCATTGGGTAGAAACATTGTTTGAAAAGGAGAAAATGCTAGTTACCAGCATTTTCTCCTTTTCCAATAATGTTTCTAAAACTCTTTTTTGTCATGGTTGTTTAAACTGATAAATGTGTGAAAAAGGGTTAAAGCATTACTTAAACTGTAAGGTATTTTCAAAAGCATCAGTGTTGATATGACTGCACATAATTATTTTTTACACAGCAGAAGAATTTTTTGTTGCTCACCTAAGCAGAGAAAATGACTGCAATGTTTCCTTGCAGATAAGACATGGTCTTGCCAAGAAAATCTTCCAACTAATAGATGAGGTACATATTCCTTTGCTTGGATAAAAATCGGCTGCATAACAATAAACTGAACATTCATTAGTTAAATCTAATAAAAAAAATCATCATTGAAACCAAAATAACTTTTTAACCAGCTGAACAGTACAAAAGAGACAATAAAACGAAAACAAGAACGTAGCAAAGTGGGAGAATGTAAGCTTAACCCTTTACCACATGATAAAATTTTAGACCCATCCAAATTGAAAGGATTTGCAGACGGCAATTTCAATATGGCTCAAATGAAGTGATTTTTCTTTGATAGGGTAGGAAACATTGTGGGAAAAGGAGAAAATGTTGGTTACTAGCATTTTCTTCTTTTCCCACAATGTTTTCAAAAGGCCTCTTCCTCAAGTTGGGATTGTGTGGTAAAGGGTTAAAGAAAGTTATTTACCCTTAGGCTGCTAGGCATGGCTCAAGGCATTTTTGTGTCCAGTGTAGATCAAGATCAGACAGCACAGAACATGCAGTCTGATCTTTGATCTACACTGTCTGACAAGGAGATTTTTTCCCCAATTAACAACTCTGAAACTGCAATATTCAAGTTCTTAATATTATCTGGGAAGTATCATTTAACTTATTTTGCAGGTTAAGGGTTAAGAGCATGTCACCTTTACCATCCCCCTCACCCCCGCTGATCTTGACCTTGAAGCCTTGGGTCTGAAACCTCTGTTCAACATTTCCTCTCATCAAAGTCACATGTAGTGCAGTAAAATTCAGACCAGTGATTCAAGCGATAAGGAGCAAACACTAGTTAACCCTTTGACACAAATCCTCACTTTGAATGACCTTGAGAAAGAAAGACAGAAAACTGATTAATATTGAAGTTTCGGCGCAGATCTGCCTACACAGACTGCACTAAGCCCCTTTTTACATGGCATGGCTCATTTAAGTAAGGCTCTCAGGTTTGAATGGTTAGAAAGTGTTGTGGGAAAATGGTAAGCAGCATATTCTCCTTTTCCCACAATGGTTTTGAAAGTCTAATCTCCAAGGGTCCTTGAAAAGTGGGATTGTGTGGCAAAGGGATCAAGCAGTGGAGTACAGCCAAACTATTTTAACTCTACTCAACAAACCAAATGAACACTTTCAGTCTAGAAGTAAGAACAGAATAATTGCAGTTTCAGGGTTGGTATTGTCCAGAATGTCTCAGCAAAGCAGAGTCTGACAGTGTAGATCAACGATCTGACTACACATTTTGTGCAACAACAATAGAACTGTGAAAGGTACATGTACTTTAAGGGTTAAGACCTATGTACAAGTATGGCAACCAGAATTTTCTCCTTTTCCCACAATGTTCTTTACCCTTTCAAGTGAAATTTCCACTATTTGACCCGCATTTGATTCGATGTCTGCAAATGCATTGGATTCGGGTAAGTCCAAACTTTTGTTGTTTGGTAAAAAATTAAAAAGACTGTAAGTACTCCAAACAGTCTACATGTACCTTTTCAGTAAAAAACTACAGAGTTGTGAGAAAAGAAGCAGCTTCTTGTCACATCAATGGTTCTTTTCCCACCACACTTAACATTTCATTTTTCATTTTTTTGTTTGTTCTATAACCATAAAACAATCCAGAGATATAAAAGCTTGGGGAAGAATCTTTTGATAACATGGGGAAAAAGGAGGAAATGCTGGTAACCAGCATTTTCTCTCCCTCTCATAATGTTTCCAAATCAATTACAAACCAATTCCATCTTTTACTGTTAATTTTACATCACATTTCTTTTGTTTTCTGCACATGCTATCAGTTCTGGCCAGTTTAAAATTTCTCTATTGTTTAAAATGAATGAAAACTTTCTGCATTGAGTCTAAAATTAGCCAATTGCAATGGGTAAAACATGTTCTTAATTTTTTTTCATGAAATAAAATGAACATCCATGTTTTAAATTGAACTTTAAATAGTAATATGAACATTAATAAAAGGACATGCTCATTTATAAAATGACATAGTGTTTCATCAAATTACTTAAACTTTCGTGAAATTACATAAATATTCATGAAATAACATAAACATTCATGAAATAACACAAACAACATTCATGAAATAACAACATAAGTAATCTGGAATGGGTGGGTGCAATTGTCAAATGCAAAAATGTAACACTTTTCCCTTGTTTCAAAGAGAAATGCATGCAATAACAATAAGTGAGCTATGCTCTGGTAAAAGGGGATTTCATACATCTCTGTGATGCATTATACCAAGTAAGTCATCATGTAATTATAGATCCACAAAATCCATGATTTTGTTTAAACCTTTCCCAAACGACAAATTTTGGACTGGTCCAAATTCAAAGAGTTTGCAGACAACAATTTTAAATTTGATGAAAATGGCAGAAAGTTCTCAAAAAGGGTAGAAAACACTGTGGGAAAAGGAGAAATTGCTCGTTACGAGCAATTTCTCCTTTTCCCACAGTGTTTTCAAAAGACTTGTACTGCAGACACGTGAAAACCAGGGCTTGTTTGGGAAAGGGTTAACAACCAACTACATCATAAGGTAGACTGGTCCTTGGACATGCTGAAAATTGAACAATAGCAAAATGTTTTGACCCTGGTCAGCCTGCACAGGATGACCTGGGTCAATATTTTATGGCAGTTTTTACAGATGCATTAAACCCCCTTTTCACAGAGCATGGCTCAGGATTGTTAGGACGCTGGTAAAAGGTGGAGGTATGTTGTCATCTATTTGCATGTAACCCTTTTCCAACCAATCCTGTTTTAACCCTTATCCTGCTGAATAAAAGGAATAGTAGAAGATAGTAGAAGCCCAAAATTTTCTTGTTTCAAAGGTATTTTTGGAGGTAAGATATCTCCTTATCGGAGAGTGTAGATCAAAGATCAGACTGCACGTTCTGTGCAGTCTGATCTTGATCTATGCTGTCCGCAAAAGGTCGGTGGGTCGCGATAAGCAGCCTATGGGTTAACAACCCTTGGGAACATGTCTCTTGAAACAAGAGGGCCATGATGGCCCTGTATCGCTCCACTGGCTTATAAATATAAACCATAAAGAGAAGTCTTCACTATATAAGCCCTTATAAAACTTTGACCCCAGGGCTACAGTCAGACCAAATGGGGAGTATGTGTATTAGAAGAATAACATGCCAAATTTGGGAGTTCTTGGCCTTATGGCTAGTAACATAACGGTTTCTGAAGTTTTCACTCCATAAACCCATGTAAAACTTGTGACCCCTGGTGCAGGGCCAAACTTGATCCTAGGGCTGCAACTTGGGCCCTCTATGTAGTTGTCCACTAGATAATGCTATAATTATGCAAAATTTGGTAGCCCTAAGCCTTATGGCTATGTGCACCAAATTTAAAAGTTTTCCCGATATAAGCCCATGTAAATCTTGTGAACCTGCCCCCCCCCCCCCCCCCCAGCATGAGGCCAAATTGACCCCAGGACTGTAATTTGGGCACTTTTGGTAGACCCCCACTAGATCAAGCTAAATGCAAAATTTGGTAGCTCTAGGCCTTATGGCTAGGTACAGGAAGATTTTTAAAGTTCTCTCTATATAAGCCTATGTAAAACTTGTGACCCCTGGGGCAGAGCCAATTTTGACCCCAGGGCTCTAATTTGAAGAAACATGATAGAGGTCTACTACATTAAGGTTCATGCCAAATTTGGTAGCCCTATGCCTTATGGTTTCAGGCAAGAAGATTTTTAAAGATTTCCAATATTTTTCAGTTTTGTTGCCATGGCAACCAGAGTTTTTGAAGGAATCAAATTCTTTCAAGAAATTCTGAAGAGGACCATGGCAGGATCATTTCTGTGAAGTTTCATGAAAATTGGAAGGGTAGTTTCAGGGAAGAAGATGTTTGAAATAAAAGTTAACGCACGGACGGACGGACGCACGATGGACACCGGGCCATGACATAAACCTGCTGGCCTTTGCCCCAGTGGAGCTAAAAATTGTTGAAAAAGGAGAAAATGCTACTTATCAGCAATTTCTCTTTTTTCTACGATTTTTTCTATTGTTTCTAACATAAATCCCATAATTTGTATCACTTTAACCCTTTATCACACAATCCTGCCTTTTAACAACCCCGAGGAAGAAGCCTTTTGAAAACATTGTGGGAAAAGGACAACATACTGGTAAAAAGCATTTTGTCCTTTTCCAACAATGTTTCTAAGATGGTGATTTCAAAATGGTTAAATGAAGGGCTTAATCTTTAATAGCATACAACACATCTTGAGAACAGGAGAAAATACTGGAAATCAGGAATTTTTTTCCTTTTCCCACAATGCTTTCAAACACTCTTCTTTCCTAGCCTTGTTAACTCTTTACCAAATGACAAAATTTTAGACTTGTCCAAATTGAAAGCATTTGCAGACGACAAAATAAATGAGACTCAAAAATTGAAAGTTGTTTCGGGAAGGTTAGAAAACATTCTGGGAAAAGGAGAAAATGCTGGTTACCAGCATTTTCTCCTTTTCCTAGGGTGTTTTCAACAGGCTTTTTCTTCAGGGTTGTTAAAACCTGTGATTGTGTGGTAAAGAGTTAATTACAAGATCGTTCTGTAAAGGGTTAAGCAATTCTGAAAACGTACTTTTTCACATTCTAATGAAAAATGCCTTATAAAAGCAAAAAAAGGTGCAGACCATGTGGTAAATGGAAAAATGGCTCATTTTGAACAATTTTTCCATTATGTTCTCAACAGCAAACTACTAAGTACCATGGAGGCATAAAAGGTGCCTGTATGGTAGAAAAGCTAAACACTCTGTGTTGATCACTTAATTCCAGTGTCCATTTTTTACCTTAAAAGTATCTCTCATAGATTTACAATTATTAATCCTCCACATTTCTTGCATATAGCCTTTCTTCTTAGCAAGAGATGGATTATTTTCAGAATCAACATCTGTATTCAACATTTTCCGTTTTCTACCTAAGGCACTTAAACTTTTATCAGAATTGATCATATTCTCTTTTCTCTCAGCAAGCACTTGCCTTGTTTGACTATCTGTGGTCAAATCAGACTCAACACTTTTCCCTTGTATTATTTCATCGACACGACAACCAATTTGCTTGTATGTAGGATTTTTTACAATATTAATTAAATGTTCATTTGTATGTTTCCACAATTCTGACTTTGGAACATTAGCTCCACAAATTTCACATGCTCTTATTTTTTCTTCAACATGTGTTTTGATATGCATCTGCAGATAGAATTTTTCTTTAAATGTTCGCTTGCAAATTCTGCATTCATGACATTTTTCACTATGGGACATCCTGTGACGATTAAGATTATGTTTATGGGAGAATTCCCTCATACAAATATCACATTTGTACACTTGTAATCCATCTTGTATCTCACTGTCACCCCTCTCAAACTCAGACAGATTAAATGTTTTTTCATCCTGTATACTTGACAGTGCTATTTTGGACTGGATTCTCTCTGAACTTTCTTGTAACTCTGTCTTGGTTTCAGTAGTCCCAACATTTATTCCTGATACAGATGAACCACTGTTTTCCAAACTTTTATCATTTAGGTCATACTTTCTATGTTTCAGAAGATGGCACTGTAGATCAAATGGCCTAATAAAAACTTTGTCACAAAACTGACACTTACTACTTTCATCTAACTTCTGGGCATGTTCAATTTGATGCTTTTCAAATTCAGCTGTACTCTCAAATTTCATCCAACACAATCCACAAACATTGTTTAGATCTGAAGTCATTCCTTGTCTTGTCACAGAACTCTTCACCTTGATTTCTGTTTCAACTTTACCATGGTTCACATTCAATGCTGTTTTTTCCACACTGAGATCCATCACCCCAGTTTTTTTAATGCTACTTCTTTGTGGTGCAACTATGGAATTTTTTTCATTGTCAACATCTGATTGTCTGTTATCCTCAACAGTTGATTCATGTTCCCTCAGGCTAAGATCTAATGGACCAGTGTTATCACAAGATTCTGGAATGCCTGTTTCATTACAAACATTTTCTATCTGTCTGATCTTTACATATTCATAAAGATTACTAATTTCATTCATGTCTGTATCTACATGTTTATCTCTAAACTCAATGTCATCTTTCTGAATTTCATTTTGTCTTCCATTTCCCTTTTTTCTCATTTCATCACTTTCAATTACATCATCCACTATTTTTTCATTCACACCAAAATCAATTTCAAGTTTCTTTTCATCTAAACTATCATTTAGAGCAGTGTTCATATCATGAAATATCTGTTCATGACCATCTATTTCACTGGAACACTGTTTTACAGGTGTCCCATCAATTCTTTTTATGGCAACAACTCTTCTCTCAGCAAAATCTGCAGAGGATATATCTACACTTTCTGCACTATTCCAACATATTTCATTCAAGTAATCTTTTCCAAATTCTTTTTTGTCCTCTGTCAACAGTTTTATGTTTTTAGCAGGATCACTTGTCTGGTTACGAGGAGAATCTTTCTCCACAGTGTCACACAGTTTAAGACTATCATGATATGGGTCGACCCTAGCTTCTTGGCTTACTTCCAGATTTACATCCTGGTGTACAAGCTTGCAACTTCCAGTTTTAGAGTGTTCATACTGGCTTTGACCTGTAGAAAAATTGGATGTGTCACTGGTAGCTACATTTACATGTGGACACTCAGAGAGGTGCCTCTGTCTGTTTGTCAGCTGACTCTCTTCTTTTCTCAATGGTTTTTTGATTATGTAAACATCCTGCGAGGAGTAGCGTCTCTTTTTGGGTGAATTAGATAAACTCTGTGTGGTGTTGGGCTTCTCCTCAGCTCTGTCAAAACCTGTCCAGACTGGTGATTTCATCATGAATGGATTCAGAGAGACAAGTTGTTGACTATTCATATATGGATACATGTTAAACTGTCGATCCACAGGATAACTTGGCCTCTTCATGTAATATGGACTTATACAATCCAAGGTGACAGGTGCTTTGTTTGTAAATATCTCCTGATTTGTGGTTGTGTGTACTGGGCTCGCTTCTGACATGCTTACCCAGCTATTTACGGACAACAAAGGATCTGATGTGGAATTCCCTGCAAGTAACTTACTCTCTATAGAAGCCATTGGAATTCTTTTGTTGCAGTCATAATTTTGAGGGATATTTGCAGATAAATTGGACATACTTGCTTTTTCCTCTTCAGAGATTATAGAGCTGTTCTTGTTACTCTTGGTCACCATATCTTCCACTGTGGAATTGGAAGAGAGACTTTTCCCTTCATTTAGTCTAAAGTTTATCTGACAGGTGTCTTGCATTTCCATGCCAGGTTGGTCTGTTTCACATCTTTCCATCAGTCTATCTTTCAAATGGTCAACTTTGGTGTTCAGTGCAGGTTCTTGTGTGTTTGCCTTTTCATCTTCAGCTTCTCTTTGCAGTGAACTCTCTGTGTTGCCTTTTCCCAGTGTATCTTTCTTTGGAAGTGATCTATGTAAACTTTCATCAGTATTAGTTCCACTAATATTGTGGTAACTTGCCTTGTCACTTGTCTTAAAGAGTGAGTTCACAGGAAATTGTCTTTGTCCATAAAACCCTGGACCTTCAACAGTTGCATTTGGTCGATACCTCATTGTATATAAATTGTTGTAGTAAGCTTGTAGATGAGAATGGTAGGCTGGGTACCAGTGTTGGTAATTATGGGAACTAGACAAATTAGGGTATAAGGACTGAGTCAGTATGTTTGGGTGACTATAAGGTATGGAGGATGGTTTAAGTGGTTGACTTTGAAGAGTTGACTGATGTTGTGGAGCTATGGCATGATTTTGCTTGTTCACAATAAAGGCTTCTGATAATGGTGGAAGTTTCTGTGTTCTCTTGTTATCGTCAGTTTTCCTAAATCCAATCTTGTCATCCTGAAAAGTTTTAGGAGGGTTTCTCTTATTTTGATTGTTACTTCTTTTTCTAGATGTGTTTTCTTTATCTGCACCAGTATATACCATGCTGGTTTCTGAATTCAATCCCATCCTATTTATGATCTCCTTCGAGACTTCCCCTTCTTCTTCATGAGCTTTTAGATGTTTGTAGAGATGACTACTTTGGTAAAATTCCTTTTTACAGATATCACAAGAATACTGTTTCTCCTCAGAATGGGACCTCATATGCATAGTTAGGTGATGACGATGTATGAATGTTTTTGGACATATATCACACTTGTGTGGCCGCTCCCCAGAATGTCCCTTTTTGTGCTGCCTCAATACACATGCCTTGCTGAAGGATTTCCCACATACATCACATGTGTGTAACTGGGATGGGGAGTGTGTTTTGACATGAAGTTTTAGATCTTGGTTAGAAGTGAATGATGCACTACATACCCCACAACTATATACACGCTTTCCTGTGTGTGTTCCCATATGCATGTTTAGGTAAAACTCCTCGTTAAATTCTCTGTCACATAACTTACACTTGTAGATTTTTGCTCTGTGTACACGAAGATGGCGCTGTAAGTTATTATACTGACTAAATGCACGAGAACAGTGTTCACATTTGTACGGTTGTGGGCCACTATGATCTTCCTTCATGTGAGATTTCAGTTGATCCTGTACCTTAAAACCTTTATTACAAATTCTACATTTATAAATCTTCATATCAGATGTCAATGTATTGTCTTTTGTATTACCTAATATCCTTGCAGTTTCCTGAGAGAGATTCTCAGTATCTGGTGTACACACCTTCTTTCCTAGCACATGCTCAGCATGTATATGATATGTGCTGTTCTCAGACTTTATATGTTCTGTAACAGCTTCTTTATTAAACCTAGACAACAGCGAAACCATTGGTCCAACATATCTACTTCCTTTATGATCACCAGTTCCAGTGAATGGAAGGTGAGAAAAGTTTGGTTTCATGGGAATTTCAGATTGTTGTTCTGTGTTCAAGTAGGGCCTGTTTACATGTGTTCTATCATTATCTACACTATAATCAGACTGGTGCTTTGATTCCTGTCGGTTGTTAGTCCTTTTAAAAACTCCTGTTTGCTGCATATCTATAGGTGCACGGTTAGTTACATCAGACTGAGTGATAGGACCATTTCCATTTGCTTTGTCATGTTTGAGATTTTGGGTCAATAAATTTGGCCTGTTTTCACCATTATCTGTCAATGAAGAGTCACTTTCACAACCAACTGGAAATAACGGTTTAGAAATATCTGGATTTAAAGAAGCCGTTGGATTCCTTTCAGGGGTTCGACTATCAAACAAATCCATGTTTGGTGATGATTCCCTAGACGCAGTGGACATAAATTCAGAGGGGTCACTAGTAAGAGAATGCAAGGAATGTAAGGAATCGCTTCTAGGTCGCATACAAACTATGTCCGACTGTGAACATTCTAACTTCATTTTTAAAGCCATGAAATCATTTTTAAAGCTGCTCTCCCCTGCCACATGATCATGCTTGACTGTGTCAGACTTAAGTAGCTCTGATTGTCTCTTGTGTTCAAAGAGAGCTCTTTTTTTTGGATGATAGATTGGTTCCTGCATTGAAAGCTGTTTTGAAGACATGACTCCCTGAATATTTAGCTGGACTAGATAATTTTTCCTAAAGTCTGTAGAAATGAACTTGCAGATAAAAAAATGTCGAAAAGTTGTTTATCATTCTTCATCTCCTGAAAGAACAAAAACATAGAAGTCACTCTGTGAAATGGGGCTTAATGCATCTACAAAAGCTGTACACCCCATGTCAGCCTGTGGAGGCTAAGGTGGGTTGAAACTTTTTGATATTTGTGAGTTTTCTGCATGTCCAAGGACCTTTCTACCTCCATATTCAGTCAATTGTTAGACTAAATCGATTTTATGGATCCATATTTATATTATGACTTGCTTGGGACAATGCATCACAGAGATGCATTAAATCCCCTCTTGCCACAGCATGGCTGTGGCATTATCATGTAATGTTTTGTTACTATCTCTTAACCAGATGATGATACTTCAGACATGGCCCAAAGATGGGATTTTTCCTATGAAAGGTTAGAAAACATTGTTATCAAAAATGCTTTTGATATGGACGTGGCTAATTTTTTTTCCAGGTACTGGTTTAACTCTTTACCAAATGACAAAATTTTAGACTTGTCCAAATTCAAAGCATTTGTAGATGACAAAATACATGTGGCTAAAAAACTTGAAATTTGTTTTCGAAAGGGTAGAAAACATTGTGGGAAAAGGAGAAAATGCTGGTTACCAGCATTTTCTCCTTTTCCCACAATGTTTTCAGAAGACTTTTTCTGTAGGGTTGTTAAAACCCGGGATTGTGCGGTAAACGGTTAACCCATACAATACCTAAGGGTTGTTAAAAGCAGGTTGTTTGGTAGATGGTTAACCCTTGAAGTGACGAATGAACCCAACTGACATTTTCATTCTAGAATAAGACATAGATAATATCAATTTAGTGGCTGCCTTTTGTCTGTAGTATTTCAGCAAAGTGGACACTGGACAGTGTCAATCACAGATCAGGCTGAATGTTTTGTGTAGTCTGATCTTTGGAAGGTGCTTTACGGATTAACATAATAACAACAAACAAATAGCAACCATCCAATACAACAACATTACTCCTTTTCCAGACAAATACAGAGTTTAATATGACTGGTGAAAATTATTAACCTTTATCCTGTTAAATAAAAGAAATGAAACCTCCAAACCAATAGTAACAAGAGCTTCGCAAAGCGGCGCATATACGCCCGAAGGGGCTTGTCAGTGAAATTAGTTGAAATGACGGAAGTGCCATGAATGAAGAGTAGTTAATCTCCATGATATGTGAAAAATATTAAAGGGCAATAGCTAAAAAAAGAAGGGTGGCACAGTTACAAATTTTGTGAATTGCTGTTCTCCACAAGGTGTTCTATCAGTCTTGAAAGGTTCAAGATCATAGCTTTTATATTTTAGAAATCATGGCCCAGACGAAAATTCAAAGGGAAAACTAACAAAGGGCAATAACTAAAAAAGAAGGATGGCAGAGTTATGGTTCTTGTGCAGTGCACTTCTTCATAATGTGTTCTATTAGTCTTTGAAGTTTCAAGATGATAGGTTTTAAAGTTTGGGAGTTATGGCCTGGACAAAAATTCAAACTGAAAATTAACAAAGGGCAATAACTAAAAAAATAAAGGTTGCAGAGTTATGGTTCATGTGCACTGCACTTCTCCATAATGGGTTCTATCAGTGTATGAAGTTGCAAGTTATTAGCTTTTATAGTTTGGAAGTTATGGCCTGGACAAAAATTCAAACTGAAAATTAACAAAGGGCAATAACTCAAAAAATAAAAGTGGCACAGTTATGGTTCATGTGCGATGCACTTCTCCACAATGTGTTCTATCAGTGTATGAAGTTCCAAGTTAATAGCTTTTATAGTTTAGAAGTTATGGCCTGGACAAAAATTCAAACTGAAAATTAACAAAGGGCTGTAACTCAAAAAATAACGGTGGCGGAGTTATGGTTCATGTGCACTGCACTTCTCCATAATGTGTTCTATCAGTGTATGTAGTTTCAATTTGATACCTTTTACGGTATGGAAGTTATGGCCTGAACAAAAATTCAAAGTGAAAAGTTGGTTATTTCAGAAATCAAGGGCAGATAATTTTGGAACGCAAACAGCGATCAAAATTCTAAGACCCAGGTGCACAACTAGACATCATGGAGATTCATTGTGGCAAGTTTCAAATAATTCCGATGAAAACTGTAGGAGGAGTTGCACACACAAGAAATTGCTAACGGACGGACGGACGGACTGACGGACAGACGGACGACCGGGGGTATAACATAATACGACCCTTCGGGCGTATAAAAACCCAAGTTTTCCTATTTCAAAGATATCTTTGGAGGAAAGGGATCATATTATCGGACAATGTTGATCAAAGATCAGACAGCATGTTTTGTGCAGTCTGATCTTGATCTATGCTGTGCAAAAAAGGTCAGCGAGTCGCGCTTAGCAGCCTAAGGGTTAATAATAGGCTTCCCAAAAACCACCCAAAGACAAATCTAGCCATTTGATTAACACTTAATTTTTCATGTAAAAAGCTTTCAGTTAGGATAAATTTTGTTATATGATTGCTACCTGGCTTGAACATTAAATACAGACAAGAGACTGCTGGCATTTCAATGATGTTGCTTCAACTCCGAACTGTATAATGGAAGATTACATAGTAGTGTACTTTTGTGTGGCTTGTTTTTGCTTTGAACTGCCTGAGAAAACTTTTTATCTCGCCAGACAAAAGGTCGAGATGTCAAAATTTTCTTGCACAACGAGAAGCAAATATAAGCCACAGGAAAGAAAACTGCAATGCAATGTTCCTTTTATTATGTACCACACACCTAAAAAATAACAATTTCTTGCAGTTATAGCCAATTTTATTTGAAAATGGTGAGTACTTAATACTAACACTGGTTTAAAAGTTAAAATACCTTTTTGTGATGAGGAGTGAATATTTTAGCTTAAAATTTTGACCAATCAAGTCAGAAACCAAGCTGAAAGCAGTACCTTTGAGTCAAGAGTCACGTCATCATACCATATTTAGAACCACATTTGACACTGTACAGATAGAGATTTTTTCCATTATGTCTGATTATATCCGGTAGCCGCACATGTATTTGAGATGGAAAATTTATATGAGCTGTGCTCTGTGAAAATGGGGCTTAATGCATCTGCGAAAAGTATCAACCCAGATCAGCCTGTGCAGTCTGTGCAGGCTGACCTGGGCATAAACTTTTCGCTATTGGTCAATTTTCTGTATGCTAAAGGACCAGTTTACATTATGATACAGTCTGTTGTTAGACAAAATGGACCTTATAGATCCATGATTATGTGATGTCGAGCTTGATATAATACATCATGGAGATGCATTAACCCCCCTTTTGCCAGAGCATGGCTCATATATTAATGGTAAATGTACATCCAGGTACATTTTGAACTAAAATATCTCATTATACTACTTCAAAGTTACCCATAAATACCCTTCAAAGTTTACATTGTTCAAACTTACATTACTCTTATCCTGAGGTCAATGTCTTCTGGTAGCATTGTGGGAAAAAGGAGAAAATGCTGGTCAATATCATTTTTTTTTCCTTTTCCAAAAAATGTTTTCTAGCCTTTAAAAGATATATGCCACCATTTCAGCAACATTTACTTTGTCTTAAAATGCTATTAATTTGAACGAGACTAAATTTGTCATCTAAAGGAATATTCTTAAAATTGCCGTGCCCAGTAGCTCAGTCAGTAACCTTTACTGAAGCTTGAAGCCTCAGGTGTTGATGGTTTCAATCCCAAAGTTGGCCAATTTCTATCTAAGGATTGATGATTATCATTGCAATAGTATTCATTCCTCTCTCACTGCCGATCATTGTCTTGATGATGGTTTTGTGGGAAGGCAACCTGTGGCTTGGGAAGAAAATTGTGTTAAGTACTGGTAAAAAGAAACTCCAGAAAAGCATGGGTAGATGCACTAACTGCTGCAATATAAGTGAAATAATGTTGAAAACAGCATTTAATTCCAAACAATCACTCAATCAAATCAGATCTTGAAAATAATTACCTGATACTAGTACAAATTCCTCTTGTTATGATAAATTCCTTTTCTTACATAAAAAAGGCGCTTTCTCCCCCACTTTAGAAGTACAGCTCTAATTTCTTGATGCCCTATATAAACTACATAGACCTGCAAATAGACAAAAAACAATTATGTGAATCAATATATATATATGTATGAGCCATGATCTGCAAAAATGGGGTTTACCACTTTACCACATAATCCTGACTACTGATGACCTTGGAGCATTGTGCAAAAAGGTGAAAATGCTGATAACCACTATTTTCTCCTTTTCCCACCATGTTTCTATCCTGTCAAAGACAAATTCCATCCTTTGGGTCACATTCAAATCAATGCCTGCAAAAGCATTCACTCTGAACCTGTCTACTTTCTTGTCATTTGGTAAAGAGTTAATGCATCTGCAAAAACTATCTACTCATCAGTCTGCACAGTCCATGCCAGATGATTTGGGTAGATTTTTTTTTTTGCTATAGGTTAATTTTCTCCGTGTCAAAGGTCCATCCTACCTCTTGATTAAGTTGACTGTTAGCCAAAATGGATTTAATCGATCCATAATTATGTTTTAACCTGCTTGGTAAATTGCATCACAGAGACACATTAAATCTCCTTTTGCCAGAGCATGGCTCATATATATATATATCTCAACCCTTTACCAAATGACAAAATGTTGGACTTTAACCCTTTACAGCTCAATCCCAAGGAAAGGGCCGTTGAAAACACTGTGAGCAAAGGAGAAAATGCTGTTTACCAACCTTTTCTTCTTTCCCCACATTGTTTTCTACCCTTTCAAACAAAAATTTCCTAAGTTGTGCAACATTAGTTTGTCGTCTGCAAATGCTTTCAATTTGGACACAGCAATTTTTGCTAAAATGGTGGATTTTCTTTTTTGCTCCTTTTCGCACTATGTTCTTGGTGGATGAAACTCAAGATTATTTAACTGGTAGTCCTTAACTGTTTACCAAACGACAAAATTTTAGACTTGTCCAAACTGAAAGCATTTGCAGACAACAAAATAAAAGTGATTGGAAAATTGAAATTTGTTTGGGAAGGGTAGAAAACCTTGTGGGAAAAGGAGAAAATGCTGGTTACCACAAGGTTTTCAAAAGGTTCTTTCACAGGGTCATTAAAATTCGGGATTGTGTGGTAAAGAGTTAAGTGTTTACTGGACAATAAAATTTTAACTCTTCACCACACAATCCCAACTTTTAACCACCCTGAGAAAAAAGTTTTTTGAAAACACTGTGGGAAAAGGAGAAAATGCTTGTAACTTTTCCCACTGTTTTCTACCCTACTCTAGGCAGGTTCAATCATTTTAACCACTTTGATATTTTGTCTGCAAATGCTTTGAATTTAGCCAAGTTTGAAATTGTAGAGTGCAGTAAAGAGTTAACTCTTTACCACACAACAAAATTTCAGACCAATCCAAATTGAAAGCATTTTCAGACAACAAATGAAATGCAACTCAAGAATTGAAATTTGTTTTGGAAAGGGTAGAAAACATTGTGGGAAAAGGAGAAAATGCTGGTAACCAGCATTTTCTCCTTTTCCCACAATGTTTTAAAAAGGCTTCTTTCCCAGGGTCGTTAAAAGTCCGGATTGTGTGGTAAAGAGTTAACTCTCCACCAAACAATCCTTTTTCAGGACCCTGAGGAAGAGGCCTTTAAAAAAATATTGTGGAATATGGAGGAAATACTGGTAACCAGAATTTTCTCTTTTTCCCACAATGTTCACTATCCTACTAGAAAACTCAAAATCACTTGTACCAATTCTGAATTTGTCATCTGCATATGAGTTGAATTAGGACAAACATGTTAAACTTTGTCTTCTGGTATAGAGTTAAACTTTAACCCTTTACCAGACAACAAAATTTTGGACTGGACCAAAATGAAAGTATTTCCAGACGACAATTTAAATGTAGCTCAAATGATTTTTTTTCTGTCTATGATAGGGTAGAAAACATTGTGGGAAAAGGTAAAAATGCTGGGTTACCAGCATTTTCTCCTTTTCTCACAATGTTTTCAACAGGCCTTTTTCACAGGTTCATTAAAAGGCAGCATTGAGCGGTAATGGGTTAAATCTTTACCACACGACAAAACTTTGGATTTAACCAAATTGAAAGCATTTGCAGATGGCAAATTAATAGTTATTAAAATGAAAATTTATGCCTTACAAAAGGTTAGAAAATATTGCGGGCAAAGGAGAAAATGCTGGTTACCAGTATTTTCTCTTTCTTCCTCAATGTTTTTAAAAGCTATCTCTTTCAGGGTCATTAAAACTGGGAATTTGGTGGTACAGAGTTAACTAATCCAAATTGAAAGCAATTGCAGATGACAAAGTAAGCATGGCTCAGTTCATGAAGTCTGTTTTTGAAAGGTTAGAAAACATTATTGGAAAAAGGAGGAAATTAATGCTACATGTATTTACCACCATTTTCTCCTTTTCCCAGTTTTCAAAGCATTCCTTCTGAAAGTCATTTAAACTTGGGACTGTGTGGTAAAGCACCGAAAGAACAAATAAAGCTCACTATGAAGTTAAAAATCATTATTCTGTTTTTACCAATGACAAAAATGTAGACTGGTCCAAATTGCAAGACAACGATTGAAATATGAATCAAATGATGTAAATTGTCTTTGATAGGGTAGAAAACATTGTGGGAAAAGGAGAAAATGCTGGTTACCAGTATTTTCTCCTTTTCAAATAATGTTTTCAAAAGGCTTCTTCCTCAGGGTCATTAAAACGCTGGATTGTGTGGTAAAGGTTTAATGAAGATAAAATTTACCTGATTTTTTCCCCAATCCCTACATCAAAGAAAAGAATTCACACAAAGATAGTAATTACCAATACATGTACTTGTAAGCCTATGACTTTCAAATACATAAATGTAATAGATACAAAGATAAAAACATCATAGATCTATCCAGGGATCATAAATTTGCATGTTACATACGATCCCTGATCTGTCTTGAAAGTTAATTTCAATCCTTAAAGCACCTTTCATGACTATAATTGCCTTTGCGGCCAGTGTGGATCAAGATCAGGCTGCTCAAAACATGCAGCCTGATCTTTGATCTACACTGTCTGCTTTGCTGAAACACTGTAGACAAAAGAAACCATGAAAATGCAATTATTTGGATCATATTTCTAGGATGCTCTACAGGTTAATCTTGCACCAGTCAATCCCAAGTTTATACAGTCCTGAGAAAGAATCCTTTTCCCACAATGTTTTCTCTTCTATAAAAGACCAATGTCATATTTTCAGTTGTATTCAATAATATTGTCTGCAAATGCTTTCAATTTGGACATACATGTAGGCTTTTGAAAACATTGTGGAAAGGGACCAGCATGTTCTCCTTTCCCCAGCATCTTCTCCTTTTTGACCCTACCAAGAAAAAAAAAGTCAGATTTTGTGTCACATTTAATTTGTTGTCTGCAAATGCTTTCAATTTGGACAAGCCTAACTTTTTTTTTTGTTTGGTAAAGGGTTAAAAAGAAGCTGCTTCCAAAGAAGTACTAAAACTGTATACATAATCTTTTTCTTTACATACATGAAGATACAATTTCACCTGTTTCCCAATCCCTCAAACTAAGAAATTCACTCAGAAAAACTAAGAAATGCAAAAATTACCTACTAACCCCATGTATTAAAAATACATGAAACATTGATAAGAACATCACAGATCTATCTGAAGCTGATATTAAGCCAAAACAGCTGTCTGCACATTGCTGATAACAAGTACACAATGTCAATTTCCTTCTCACAAACAAAGCCTCTTTTATTATTGCCCCAGGACCCTTTATTTGACCCCTATTTTATTTATCTACAATCTTAATCAGATTATGACTGATATTTTGACACAATACGTAAATCAAAGGGTGGTCCTTTTTAGGTGTAATTATTGAAAAAACAATTCAAAGAATACATTATTTAGTATATGTAGCACCTACTTACTGACCCTTTAGCAAACAATCCCAAATTCTAATGATAATCAGAGAGAAAGCTTTTAAAAACTTGGATGGAAAGGAGAAAAAATGCTTTAAAGCTCGGATTGTGTGGTAAAGTATTAAATTAGGACAGACCTAAAATTTTGTCATTTGGTAAATAGTTAACCCTTAAGCTGCTGAATAAATGAAACGCAAATTTCTAATCAATACTAAAAGCCCAAACATTGCGGTTTCAAAGCTGATTTCACCGGAAAGAAAATACCGTATCGGACAGTGTAGATCAACAATCAGACTGCACATTCTGTGCAGTCTGTTCTTGATCTACACTGTCCGCAAAAGGTCAGTGGGTCGCGATAAGCAGCTTAACCCTTTCCCAAACAAGCCCTGGTTTTCACGTGTCTGCAATATAAGTCTTTTGAAAACACTGTGGGAAAAGGAGAAATTGCTCGTAATGAGCAATTTCTCCTTTTCCCACAGTGTTTTATACCCTTTTGGAGAACTTTCTGCCATTTTCATCAAATTTAAAATTGTCATCTGCAAACTCTTTCAGTTTGGAAGGGTCTAAAATTTGTCGTTTGGGAAAGGGTTAAGGGTTAAGTACATGTACAGAATGTGTGAAAAGTTCCCGAAGAATTTTATAGGGTTCTGTCCACATGAGGAATTAGAAGGAAGGGGTGTCTGGTGTAAAAAAGGAAAGGGGCTTTTTGTCTCACACCTCTGGTAAAATGTTTCTGTAAAATCACTTTCAATCATTAATAAATTATACTCTACTAAGTAAAGTCCCATATTGATAGTGACTCTTGAAAAAAAAAAAAACTGTTATCATTGCCGGGAAAAAAAGAAAATGCTGGAAACCAGCTTTTTCTCTTTTTGCCACAGTGATTTCGAAACCAATATTTTCTCTATTTCCCACCTTTTTCTTAAGCTGTAAGGCAAAATCCCATCAGCAGAGCCACATTTCATTTGTTGTATGTAAATATATTTAACCGGGATTAGACCAAAAGTTACTGTGCTGTTGGGTGAAGGGTTTATACCCTAGAAGGCAGGTTTATAGACAAAGACTAGACACAGATATCAAAATAAAACTATAAACATGTCACCTGGTATGAAATTAATAAGCACCCCCATTAAGTGTTTTTATGAAATGGGACTCTACCTTGTAAACATGGCGGAAAAACAAGTCAGAATTATATGACATTAGTTGTGTCCACTTTTTTTCTTAAATCTTCATTCAAAATTAAAAGAAGGAAATGGCTATTAATCTTATTTGTTATTATCTCTAATCGTGTTTGTTGATAATTGCTAGTCTAAGAACTAATGATACACATTTATTTTTAGGACATATGATTATCACCAGGTGTGACACATTTGTACTTTCAACTAAGTTACAGGTACTAATAAGTGAACCATGCTCTGCAAAAAGGGGGCTTAATGCATCCGCAAAAGGTATCGTCGCAGGTCAGCCTGCACATTCTACGAAGGCTGACCTAAGCCCATGCTTTTTGCTATTGCTCAAATTTCTGTACGTCTAACAACCAGCATACCTCAAGATTTGCAATTAGTTAAATTTCTGTGTGGCCAATGACCACTCTACCTCAAGATTAACTCTTTACTAAACGACAAAATTTTAAACTTGTCCAAACTGAAAGCATTTGCAGACAACAAAATGAATGTGACTTAAAAACTGAAATTTGTTTTGGGAGGGGTAGAAAACATTGTGGGATAAGGAGAAAATGCTGGTGACCAGCATTTTCTCCTTGTCGGGATTGTGTGGTAAAGGGTTAAGTCAATAATTAAAAAAAGTGGCTTTTATGGATCCATAATTATATGATGGCTTGATTCATATTACATAATACAGAGATGCATTAAGCCCGCTTGATTCTTATTACATATTACGGAGATGCATTAACCCTTTACCACACAATCCTGACTTTTAACGACCCCGAGAAAGAAGCCTTCTGAAAATATTGTGGGAAAAGCAGAAAATGCTGGTAACCAGCATTTTCTCCTTTTCCCACAATGTTTTCTACCTTTCCCAAAACAAATTTCAATTTTAGAGTCACATTTAATTTGTCGTCTGCAATTGCTTTCAACTTGGACCAGTCTAAAATTTTGTCGTTTGGTAAAGAGTTAAGCCCGCTTTAACCAGAGCATGGCTCAAATGTATTCGAAGTTTATTTGTGGCAGCCAATGAAACATATTGCAGAAATACCAGAATATGTAGATACCAATTCAGACTTCATGTTTACTGTTGTCTTAATAGAAACTGTAGCATCTAAGTACACATGAGCCTTTCCCTGGATCAAAAACAATTTCTGTATGGATTTATAATTTTTAATTTTTATTTATAATTTTTACAGATTTTTTTTCTGCAGCATTATGATTTTTTTTTTTCAGTTGTTTGTCAGCCCCTGTGCAATTTTCTGTTATGGCTTTTCTACAGGTGATAATCTGTTATTCACAGGTCTACCTTTCAAAACTTCCTGTAGAAGTGTTGACTTGATCAATGGCACTATCTCTTGGCCACATCACAATCCAGGGTTTTAAAGACCCTAACTGAGAAGGCTTTGGAAAACAATGGAAAAATGCTGACAAAAAGCATTTTCTCCTTTTCCCACAATGTTTTCTGTCCTTTCACTTACAAATTCCATCATTTGAGCTACTAATTATTTGTTGTCTGCAATTTCTATGAAATTGGATAAATCCAATTTTTTGTAATTTGCTAAAGGGTTATGTGGGGTCAATGTTAATGTTGTGTATCACAGGCCAGTTTGACCGTTTATCAAACACATCTATGTTTTAATGACCAAGAGGAAGCAGCTTTATAAAAACATAGCGGGATAAGGAGAAAATGATTATTACCAGCATTTTCTTCTTTTCTTACAATGTTTGCTATCTTTTCGAAACAAAATTGGGCCATTTGAGCCATAATTACTTTAATGCGTGCAAAAGCAACTATTCCATTTTTTCTTTTTTTTAGCAGTGTTGAAAAAGAAGCCTTCTGAAAAACTTAGGAAAAAAGAGAAAATGCTGGCAATCAGCATTTTTTTCTTGTTTCCACAGTGTTTTAAATGGGCCTCTTATCCAGTATTGTTAAAAGTTGGGATTGTGCAGTGCAGGGTCAAAATTAATTAAGAACCCCGTTTACCCTATACCATAGGACTTGTCCAAACTGAAGGCACCGAAATTGAATATTCAGAGTTCATAAGGCATGATCAAGCAAATACCTATACTATAGTGATTTTGAAAAAAGATTCTATATTATATGTCAAAAATTTTCAAAAGACTTAGAACTGAATTTTGATTGACGTGTCTGCTATGATTCCATGTCAAAAATTTTCAAAAGACTTTGAACTGAATTTTGATTGACGTCTTTATAGGATATTACGGCGTGTTCATTAGCTCATGAATTTTACCAGTTAGTTTGTCCTGTGTTCTGATGTTTATTTGTTGGACTGTTGCCAATTTTCACCGACATGATTGCTGATGGACAGTATTTCAAGATGTCTGTAATATTAAAAGGATATGCACAGATTTTAAACTATACATTGTAAGTAGAGTTTTTTTTTTTTTAAGCAAACAATCATTAACTATCCATAATTGAATTAACTAGTTTAATATCAACTTCAAAATATGCTATTGACCTATTCTAATCAAGAGCAAAGCTAGCACGATACAGTAATAAGCCAACCTATCATTACACCACAAAAAATGTAAGTTTGATTTTCTCAAAATTTGAAATGGGGTGAATTCTTCTAATTAATGGATCGAGTCTTCTGCAAAACAAACCCAAAAACTTTAAACTGGTTCATATAGAAAGCTTTGGCATATGACAAAATAAATGATGGTCAGATGACAACATGTATTATTTGAAGGGTACAAAACATTGTGGCAAATGGAGAAAATGCTGTTAACCAGCATTTTCTCTTTTTTCCACAATGTTTTCATAACGCATTTTTTGTAAGGGTCATTAAAACATGGGATTGTTTTGTAAAGGATTGAGACAAGATTTGCACCCATTTCATCTTATTTTCATTAAAAAAAGAAAGTACACAAAAAAATGAAAAAAAGTTTACGTCAAATCCAAACTTCAATAGACATGTGTTTCTGGGTTCTTTAACGTAGAATGGCGCGGCGGTATTTATCGGCGTCAATTTACGCAAAATAGGGTAAGAAAGACATAAACAAAACAGTTTTAGAAAAATAAACTTACTGAGAATGTAAGAGGCAAATAAGTTGCATCGATCACGCATCCATTACGGTCGAAATAACAATATCGTGTTAGAGGGCTTTTGAAATTCGTGCTTTCTTTGTCAGTAACATTGTTAGAGTAATCTCCCTTGCCGCGCCTTTTTTTTCCGGGAAGATAAGAAAATTAACGAAAAGGAATAATAATGTTGGTACTTGAGAAAAGATTCGACATTGTATTTCAATTGTTCGAATATTTGTGATATTTATGTGCGTCTTTGACAAAATTCCTATTACCTTCAACCCCCCCCCCCCTTGAATGCATGTTAAAAAATAATCTACCTCATGATTCAGTCGGTTTTTGGACGAAATTGGATTTTCTATTGATCCATAATTTATGTGTTTATTTGCGTGGTATAACGTACCACGGGGATGCATGAAAAACCCTTTTGCCAGAGCATGGCTCATATACATGTACAACATTGAACATAACGTAGAATTATATTCTATACAAACAAACAAGTAAGCTTTCGGTTTGTCAATGAAACAACATCATGCGGTCAAATACACGGGTTTTCGCTCTAAATAGTTTCGTTGTTGCAATATGGTTTTGGTGTGACACCTCTAACGGTATTTAGAGGAAATTTCTTCCCTTCAGCAAGCGACAAAACTTTAGACTTTCCCAAACTGAAAGCTGTCGCAGACGACATAATAAATGTGACTTGTTTTCCCCGGCCTATAAACTCAAGTGGTAGAGCATGAGACATGTGAATGACAAATCGAAGACCAATCGAGGTTTGGGTTCGAGCCCCACTGCAGGCCATCTAAAAATTACCAATAGTCTTTCAGATGATACGTTCAACCTAGTTCCGGGGTGACGGTGTTATACACTGTTTAAACACGTTAACTCTTTACCACACAATCCCGACTTTTAACGAAAAAGAAGCTTCCTGAAAACATTGTGTAACCAGCATTTTCTCTTTCCCTTAATGTTTTCTACCCTTCCCAAAACAAACTTTCATTTTCCGGTAACATTTATTTTGTCGTCTGCAAATGCTTTCAATTTTGACCAGTCTAAAATTTTGTCATTTAGCAAAGGATTAAGGAACCATGCATAACTTAGGATGGGTTTCGTCCTGTATCTTGCAGTTTCCCTCGTAACAAACATAACAATCTTCCGAGGGCATCGCCCATATGATCAACCGATCAGTCAATCAATCAATCAATCAATCAATCAATAGGAAGGACAATTTTCCCTATTACTAGTAATCTACTCAAAGCCAATCTTTTTACTTGTCCATATTGAATGCATTTGCAGGTCTACATCAAATTAAACATATGGCAAAAGATTGAACTTGTATTCGAAAGAGCAGAAAACATTGTGGGGGGAAAAGAGAAAATGCTGGTTACCATCCTTTTCTCACAATGTTTTAAAAACCTTTTTTTCTTCAAGTTAAAAAAACAAAACAAAACGGGATTGTTTGGTAAAGGGTTAAACGATGGACGGTCCGTCATGTAGGAATTGACAACTTGCCCTCGATCTTCCTATCAACGATCGAATTGTTACGGGAGATACAACGGGTACCAACTTATCTTCATTCTTCATTTGATTAGATATATAGGTAGCACCTGCTCCCTTTCAATAACGTTACAAGGACATATCTACAGTACAAAAATACTCTCTTTTGGCGAACTTCTTTAAGTATAGCATTATCCTGAAAATGAATACAGTGAGAACTGTTGTGCATTACCTTTAAACCGAAAATTCCACATAGATCTGAGACTTAAACTTATCGGTAGACGCACTTACTTTTGTAATGCATGTAGGAATTAAGAGTGATTTTCCACAGTCAGTGAAACCTGACACAGACAGTAAGACTTCGAAATCGCGAACATTCCTTGGGACCAACACTTCAAAAAGTCGAACGCTACGATGGACTAAACTCTTCGAAAACCCGAACATTCCCTGGAACCAAGAATTTGGAAATTCGAAAATTTAGAGGGACCAATACTTGCGAAACTCGAATATTTCGAGTGACCGTCAATTCGAAAACTTGAATCCCTAGAGTGAACATCTTCTTGAAAGCAAGAATATTCAGGGGCATCAACTCATCAGTTAATGGAATATTTAGAGAGACCAATATTTTCCAGTAAATCGAATATTCGGAGGCACCAACACTTCAGAAAACCAATATTCAGAGGGCCCAACTCCTCAGAAAATCAAATATTTAGAAGGAACAAATTTCTTCAGGAAAATAGAATATTAAGAAGAACTAACTTTGCAGAAAAATCGAATATTTAGAGGGACAAACTTATTAATTTTCGATTATTGAAAATATCATTTGAAACTTCGATATACAGATCCAGAAGGATAAGCACAGTCTCGCTCATATAAGTCATTTTAAGTCTCTCCGCCAAGTTGATATTTTAAAGTGCAGCTTCAAGTGTTTTTTGCTCCTATAAAACTACTGCTGCAACTTATTGAAGGTACATATTTGAATTTTGACTTGTTGAATCTAGAGACGTCGTAAAACCGGTAATTAAAGACCTTGCCGTAATGACTGCAAGAGTTAATAATTGACTTCAGATATACATGTATGTGGTACTTGCGAGAAATATCTATATCATCATGTACCGGAAACTGGCTGGTTTTCATGCCTTGTTAGTTTTCATGTATTTGTATTCATGTAATTGCTTACACCAGACACAAGGTAAGTAACAAATGCTCTCTCTCTCTCTCAAAATCATTCACACTAAATTCACTTTCATTTTTCCTTCCGGGGTTCATATTTCAATTACATGTATAATCAATATTAAAGACATAAGGACTCTCAGACACAAATTTACCGCCGATTAATGTAGGTGATACATGCACATAAAGGGCTCAGGGCTCTCGTACAATGTAAGGTTCTACACCACGACGTTTTTCCAATGTTTACAAACACAACGTTGCTCCTAACGTGCTTACACCGTAACCTTGACGAGGTTTGGTAACCTGTGTTGCCAAACTTTCTATCATCTCACTGTCAGGCAGCAATTTTCAATTCTTTCTTAACGTTTGTGATTTACTAGTATTTTCAACAGCGTTTGTAGAGCTTGGTACTGACATATGGATAAGATGACTAATGCAGTTCTATGACTTGTTTTCAGGGCCTATTGAAACTTGCAGGAAAGAACTGTGTATGAATGGGGGAACTTGTGGGTTAATTAATGGCGTCGCTAGATGCTCCTGTCCGAGAGGATACGTTGGCCAGTATTGTGACATCATCTGGAACTACTGTTTAAGTCAGCCATGTTTGTTTGGAGGGCTTTGTGAAAATAGCGCAAGCGGCTTTAATTGTGATTGTCTTCCAGGAACAACCGGTGACAGATGTGAGGTATTCATCGGAGAGTGTCATAAACATCCGTGTAAGAACAGCACCTGTTCTCCGGCACCAACAGCTTTTGGGTACACATGTGCATGTGAGGCGGGTCTAACCGGAAATAACTGTGAATATGATATCAACGAATGTTTTAGTTCTCCCTGTTTGTATGGAGAATGTTTGGATCTGATAAATGGTTATATTTGTACCTGCAATAGTGGCTATACAGGCACTAACTGTGATACTATTTCTGGTAAATCTCAGTGTAATCCGAACGTATGTAAATTTGGCACATGCGCAATAAACGAGTCTGGGTCATACTGCCAGTGTTTTCCAGGGTTTGCCGGTGAGTCGTGCGAGTTAAACATAAATGAATGTGAAAGTTCGCCTTGCTTGCATGGCACATGTGTAGATCACGTGAACATGTATGTATGTGAATGTTCACCTGGCTACGAAGGAAAATATTGCGATATACCGTCTATCAATATATGTAGAAGCAATCCATGTTTGAATGGATACTGTTCTATCATTGATGGCGGATATAAGTGTGTATGTTTTGAAGGTTTTACTGGAAAGAATTGTGATACAGCTTTTGTAACTTGTGACGATAAAGGAGACTGTGGTGTTGGTCACTATGTAGTTAATGGTTCTATTTACACGTGTAACCACTCTGATGGATATACGGGAACACATTGTGAGAAAAGAGTTCTCATATGTGAGGGTAAAATCTGTATGAATACATTTATACACAGACTTTGTGTCAATAATGCAAGCACTTCTATTAGCACACACAATAGTAAAGCTATTCTGTGTGTATGTGAGCTGGGTTATAAACAACAGTCCTGTAACGAAACTGGTGCTTCTTTGTCGCCCGATTTTCAATCGACAGCGACATCACGCAGTCCACTTTACACATGTAACAATTTTAGTCTATGTGTTACAACTAATGGCGGACAGGACTACAAATGTTTCTGTAAAGAAAATGTTACTGCAATACGATGCGACCAAACTTTCGCGCAATTGGCTCCAGGCTGGCATACTTTTGTTACTCAGCCATTAAATACACATGCGCAAATAGGTTTCGATATAAGAATAATGCACACAGACGGAACAACAACGAGGATACACGCCAACATGTTACTTGGACAGCATCACAACTCTACCTCTAAACCGAAATCTACGACAACAGTCAGAGGTTTGCCGGAGGGACCTCACTCTACGGTAGAAATGCTTCACTCCGTCAAGTCCAATATTCCTAGTGTACCATCATCAGCCACTGAAGGATTCTTAACTAAAATCACGACAGTTTCAAGGACACACAAGGCGGTCAAACCAAAAAAGTTGAGTGACACAGTTACTAACTACGAAAAGTTTCTAACCACTGCAACACAGGGGTCCCCCACGGTCAGAAGACAGGCATTTATGACAACGATGTTGCACGACTGGAATACAAACACGGAAAATTTGCCTTTTTCTCATACACCATCCACAGGTACAGGTAGGTTAAAGCCCATTCCAATCGCTGTTAGATTCGCACTAAATTGGGTCATGCTCTGTGAAAAGGGGTTAAATGCATCTGCAAAAAGTATCGACGCATGTCAGCCTGTGCAGTCCGCGCAGGCTGACATGAGTCGAAACCTTTGCCATTTGTAGATTTTCTGCTTGACCAGTTATAAAATACCTCATGGCACAGTCAGTTGTTAGACAAAATGGATTTTATGGATCCCCTAATTATGCGATGATTCGTAGGGTATAATGAATCACCGACGTGCATTAAACACCTTTTTCAGAGAGCGCATCTTATATGTACATGTATTTGCTCTGCCATTGATCCCTACTCCCTAACACGTAGGGTGCAAGTTCGAAATATTTGTTCAAACGAAAGCCTGTCCGAGGTTGGATGATAATCTAGGCAACAAGAATGCTAACACAGTTTGACCCTATTTTGAGAAGCTCCGTACCAGACGACAAAATTTTAGAGAATCCAAAGTATAACAAATTGTAGACGAGAATTTCATTATGGCTCGAAACATGAAGTTTGTCAGTGAAAGGTTTGAAATACTGTTGCAAAGGCCGTGTTCACATGACTTGTTAAAACAGGGGATTGTACTGTAAAAGAGTAAGATCGAAACAGCTTTTATTTCTTCAATCTCGCATTGAGGTCATTTCGTTTTTAATTTTAGAAAGTTTAAAACAGAAATATCCATCAACGTATTAAAAAGAAATTTTGATTTGTCATTTCATTGGATATGCAGGGAGGAATTTTATTGAAATTTAATCATGACATGTTGTCATTCGGTAAAACTCGGGGGGATCTGTTGATCAAATCCCTTGGGTGATATGCTCCTTCAAGGTACATTTCTTCGCCGGAAACAGATCGCTTAACCGTTTTAAAAATCGTAAGACTCCACTGTAAGAAACGCAAACACGTGTCTGTTTACTATCAAATTCTTTCTAAGTGCATTTCCCTCGGCAAAGACTTTTTAAATTCATTTTTTAGCGTGGTTTATCAGTCCTGTTGGCAGCTTTCAGTGACACTGATCGATGCGATTAACTTAACTGTGGAATTTTGTCGTGTCTAACCGTTATCCTGCTAAATAAATAAAATGAAACTTTCAAGCCGATAGTAAAAATCAAGATTTTGCTATTTCAAAGGTAATCTTTTGGGAAAGATATCTCCTTATCGCAAAGTGTAGATCCAAGATCAGACTGCACGTTATGTGCAGTCTGATCTTGATCTACCCTGTCCGCAAAAGGTCAATGAGTGGCGCTTGGCAGCTTATGGGTTAAGATTATGTTACTGACAATTCAAAGTGAAAACCTTGATACGGACGAGGTTATATGTAGTTACGTAATTGACGAGTTGTGACGATTGGACATATTGTGTTGCTAGATTGAACTGAGACAAGTTAGTTTCCGTATACATGTATTGTCTCCGTAAGTTCACGGACAATCATTGTACGGGAACTTACGACGATGACAAACGTAAAAAATAAGCAACGTGCCGAAGTAAGTTCAATGAATATGCAATGTCTCATTTTAGTTTTGTCAAACAGTACTTTCTCGTTTCAAACATGGTATTTTGCTCCAGTATTCAATATGAGATTACATGTAACTCTCTACCAAACGACAAAATTTTGGACTAGTCCAAATTGAAAGCATTTGCAGACGACAAATTAAATGTGACTAAAAAATTGAAATTTGTTCTGGGAAGGATAGAAACATTGTTGGAAAAGGAGAAAATGATGGTTACCAGTATTTTCCTCCTTTTCCCACAACAGCTTTCTTTCTCAGGGTCGTTAGAGGTCGGGGTTGTGTGGTAAAGGGTTAAAATGATATGAGTCGAATATCGACCACTGTGACGCATAGCCTGGTTATTTTCAAAGAAAATGCTGCTATACAATACTGCCTTAATCAATCTAATAGTTTGAATCATCCTCTGCGAAGAGGTGGGTTAATGCATCAACAGAAAATATCGACTCATGTCAGCCTGCGCGCACTGCACAGGCTGACATGACTCGATAGTTTTTGTTGACCAGGGTCGAAGCTGTTTTATATTTGTAAAATTTCTGCATACTAAAGGGCAATCAGACAACCGGATAATTCAGTCGGCTTTTACTTCTTTAGACAAAATGGATGTATGTTGTGTGACTACATGTAATTGTTTCGTATAATGCAGTGCGAAGATGCAATAAACCCCTTTTTCCCAGAGCGGGGCTTAATGCCTTTGCGAAAAGTATCGACCAGGTCAGCGCAGGCTGACCTGGGTCGAAACTTTTCGATATTGGTCAATTTTCTGCATGACAAGGTCTAGTCTACCCCAAGATTCAGCCGGTTGTTAGACAAACTGGATTTATGGTTCCACAATTATGTGATCACTTGCTTGGTGTAATGTATTACGGAGATGCATTAAGCCCCCTTCTGCCACAGCATGGTTCATATACTGAAGATTTTTTGTTATGTTTGTAGTAAGTACAAAATCAGTGGACGAGGATGGTCTTGTGATTAGTGTGGACTCCATATTGATTGGTGCACTCGCTGTATTGCTACTCGGTGTGATGATCGTCGCATTGGTGTTGTTCCACAAACAGAGTCGGAGGTAAATTAAAAGCCAAGTAGCTGCCAAAAGTAAATAATGCGTGTGTTGCCAAGTAGCTCTTTCTTTGGTCTACTTTTTACCTGGTTTTAAAAATCATTTTTTTCTGCCAGCGACTAATACTTGGACCGACAGAACAATAACAGTGTCATCTTCACTATACTTTACATACTTTTAAATACACAGTATGGTTTAAATGTAATTGCACCTGCGTTGTTTACTTTCGCTGGTACTGGGTCTTTAAGCATTCACAAAATAGTCCACTGTTTTACGACCCTAAGACAGAGGGCCCTCTGAAACACTGAAGGAACGGGAGACATGAGTGTATGAAAAAAGTCTCTCAATAACACTTATATATATATATATATATATATATATATATATATATATATATATATATATATATATATGTGTGTGTGTGGGGGGGGGGGGGGCGTTGTTCTGTAAATTCCTAATTAAGTTGTCCTTTACCCATAACATTTTAACAAACGAAAGAAAAACATGTAGATTTGTCCAAATTCAAAGCATATGCAGACAACAAATTAAATGTGGCTCGAATGATTATATTTTGTCTCTGAAAGGTAGAAAACATTGTGATTTTTTTCCCGGAGAAAGAGGTTGGAATCGTAATATTTGGGTTTTTTACCATGTGTTAGATATTAGCTGTTTAAAGATTAAGATGTTTTAACCCTTTACCACACGACGAAATCTAAGACCATTGCGAATTGAAAGCATTTGCAGACGACAGTCCGGTTACCAGCATTTTCTCCTTTTCCCACAATGTTTTCAAAAGGCTCCTTCCTCAGGATTAAAGTAGGCATTGTGTGTTAAATGGTTAACAAATTCAAGTCCTTCCACGGATTGATGAGTGTCATTGCCGCACGATTCATTCCTATCTTACCATTAGGGAGTGTGCTTTCGGACTTTGTGTGGTTTACGAAGTCTGTCCGGCATGCTGGAGATAAGGTCAAGTCGAGGCATCAGTCGGTTCAGTATATCTTTCCTACATTTGTTCGAATTCTTTACAGCGGCACTGTCTATATTGCGCCACCTGTTGGAAGCTGTAAGTCAGATCTTGACGATAACACCATGGTGAAGAAGAGACTGTCGTCACGGGACATATATACCGAACTTAAAAGAGGGTGTGTTACGGTTTACTCTATTAAAATACATTGACCTAAACCCATGGAATCCTTGACCCTAAAGGCACTCTAGTGACCAAATGTAAAGAATTCTGGAGTCAAAATGCAAAATTTGATTCATACTATTTAATGTTATGGATATTGTTATGAGTCTGACGATAAGTTTCACTAAGACTTATCAAAGTTCCAGTCGCTTGAAAAAAAATGTAATGCAAAACTAGTACAAAAGTTGCCAGCTTTTGTTCTAGATTCACAATACATTTTCCTGCCAGCAACATGAACTTTGACAGATTGCTCCGAAACAAATCATCATACTCATAATAATATCCAGACTTTCAAATTGTATAGCGGGCCTGTAACAAACAAAACGCTTTAAAGAGTCAATTGGACTTTCTACGTCAAGAGACAGACCTCAACATTGCAATTTCAAGGGTTTTCAGAATGCTCCACAATAAACGGACAGTATAGATCCAAGATCAGACTAATCTTGATGTACGACTTGCACAAAAGCTGCTTGTTTTGCCAATGACCAGTTTGAAGAAGCTGAGCTTTTCTCTTCTTTTTACCCCTTATCCTGCTAAAGAAGTTAAATAAATTTTCAAGACGATAGTTAAAACACGAATAATGTGATCTCGAACTTATTTTTTTGAGAACAATATCTCCATATTGGACAGTGTAGTTCCAAGATCAGACTGCACGTTCTGTGCAGTCTGATCTTGATCTACAGTGTCCACAACAGGTCAGTGAGTTGCGCTTAGCAGCTTAAGGGTTAATAAGCCGCGATCTGGGAAAACGGGTTTTGTAAACGGGTTTCAATGCATCTCCATGGTGCATTATACCTACTAAGTCATCACACAGGCCTACTTATGGATGTATGAAATCACTTCTAGATTTAACAACAGGCTGAGTCATGAGGTAAAATGGTCCTTGGACATGCAGAGAATTTACAAATGGCAAAAAAGTTCTGACAGGCTGATATGGGTCGATACTGTTTGCACGTGCATTAAATCATCTTTTCACTGAGTTTGGCTCAAATGTTGATTTTAATGTCATTTCAGGAGATATTTTGAGCCATCAAGAAAACAAGGCAGTCATTTTGCGTCAAGGTATTCCATCATATGAACAGTACATGTATCAGTTATATGTTTCGTCCTGTCTATTTGTCTGTTTTGTTTATGGGTGTATCTGTCTGTCCATCCGTCCTTCCATCCGTCTTTCCGTCTGTCTGTTTGTCAGTCTTAAGCATTGTACATATGTCTCTTCAATTAGATATCACAGAATTAGCACTACTTTTTCTTAATGAAATTCTACGTCAAAATTGCAGACTTCGTGGTAAAACTTAGCATAGGTGAGTTGTTTAAGGCTCTTTGGAGACCTCCTGTCAATCCTAAGAGCATACCTTTAGTTTTTTTCAAAACCTACAAAGATCAAGACCAGACTGCAGTTTGCTGACAGTAAAGATCAAAATCAGACCCCAGTTAACGTGTAGTGATCCTTGATCTTCACTCTGCTATTTTGTGAAATATTCAGGAAAAAAAAAAAACACAATTGTCTAACTTTGTCTAACCTTTTAGTTCAGATGACGCACTGTGCTGCTTTCTGATTGGCTGAAAGGGCCTATCAGTCAACATCGACGGTCGACTGCAGTCCTCTTGTCTGTGTTCCTGATTGGGAATGTCCATATCAGTCATTTAGCGCTTTAACCCTTTACCAAATAATCCCAAGTTTTAACGACCCTAAGAAAGAATGCCCCTGAAAACATTGTGGGAAAAGATTACCAGTATTTTCCCCTTTTCCCACTACGTTTTCTGTCCTTTGAAATTTCAAGTTTTGTTTAACATTAAATTTGTCGCCTGCAAATGCTTTCAATTTGGACAGGTCTTACATTGTGTCTTCTGCTAAAGAGTAAAGGACCAATACAATGCTCAGCACTTAGCGTTAATTATGTGAGCCGTGCTCTGGCAAAAGGAGCTTAATGCATTGTACCAAGTAAGACATCACATAATTAAGGATCCATAAAACCCAGTTTGTCTAACAACCGACTGAATCATAGGGTAAACTTGTCCTTGGACATGCTGAAAATTGACCAATGGCAAAAAGTTTCGGCCCAGGTGAGCCTGCGAGGACTGCTGACCTGGGTCGATACTTTTGCAAATACGCTAAGGCCCCTCTTCACTGAGCATGGTTCATATATTTCTATAGTGTCAGGTTTTTCTTTCGACATTTTATTTGTTGTCTTTTATTGACATACTCGACCTCTATGCCTCCCTATCGAAACATTTCAGGAACGCCGTTTCAAGATCGCCAACATCGTCCTCCCACGACCCTCCAAGTAGCTTGTCTTCCAGTCCGTAAGTTTGTATACCCTCATCAAACCAACAATCATGATATTAAGCCTCGGTGTTTGTTAACTTAAAATACCGGGAATGTGTTAAATACTGAGGGACGTTAATGTTCATTTTCATGTATTATTGCACAATCTTCATGTATTATTGCATAAAATGTATGTTTCCGGGCTGTTATAAGCATGTATTAACGGGGAAAAGCCGGGTGTTTACGGGAGAAAGCGTGTATTGATCAGTAAAATCACATGCCTTTAACGCCCAAATCCCACTCGCTTTGTTAACGTAGTCGGCAATCCCTTCGCTTGATATACCGTATCCCTTTGACGTCTTTCAGTTACAGAAATTTCATATCTATTCATTTATCCTAGTTGTAATCGATCCGAAACTGCAAGTTAATCCCACGAAAGTCCACTATGTACTAAATATCACTAAAAGTGAATTACAGCGACAGATTGAAACAGTGGCACAGGAATAATATATGGCCCTTCACTACGCGTAACAAAAATTTCATCGTCGACTTGCGGTTTTGACCGGTATAAGTCCGGTACTTTTCAAGTCCGTTTCTTTGCATTTCTATGGAAATACTTTTTGCTTTCGTTGCAAATTATTGCTAAAATACATGTATTTTATACAATAATAGCGTTAATTCACGTTTTTGAGGTCGTTAACATTCGCAGAGGCCCGAAAAATGGTTTAACGCCCGAGTGTGAAGTCTTCTTCCCCCGGGTCGTTAAAATTCGAGATTGTGTTTTCAAGGGTTAAACACTGAAATTGCACTTTTTCATCATATGTAGCTGACCAGTTTCTTGAACCTTGCAAAGAGAAATGTATGTAGTAGTATTAGCCAGAATCTTAAAGAAATACTGGTTCGCAACGGTCTGTTCTTGATCTACATCGGCTACAGAGGCAACTATAGTTGTGAAAGGCATTTAACTGTTAAGACTTACTAAATACCCAAGTTTTGTTACGTATTCAATTTTTATTGTTGTTGTTGTTGTTGTTGTTAAACATAGGCGTATGAATAAATATGAACCCATGGAAACTCGAAGTCACGTGATAGTATCCACTAGCCAATCGGAAGATTGCTCGGAAACTAACAATGAGGACAGCTCAAAAGCAAGACGGAAACGGTAAGGAAATCAAAAACCATTTCTTGCTTATATACCTTGATTCTTTTCAATTACAATGTAGGTCCTAATTAGAGGCTTGGTTTTTATTGTTGATTTCTATGCACTATACAGACGCGCTTCCGTCTAGACCAAATGTAATTGAGTCATGCTCTGGGAAAAGGGTCATAAAATCCATTTTGTGTTACAATCAACTGAATCGTGAGGTAGAATGGTCCTTTGAAATGCACAGAATTTGATCAATATCCAATAGCAAAAAGTATCGACCGGGTCTGCCTACGCGGACTGCGCAGGCTGAGATGGGTCGATACATTTTGCAGATGCATAATGGCCTCTGTTTACCGAGCATGATTTCAGTAACCCTTAAGCTGCTAATCGCGACCCACCGACCTTTTGCGGACAATGTAGATCAAGATCAGACTGCACAGAACGTGCAGTCTGATCTTTGATCTACACTGTCCGATATGATATTTTCTTTCCGGTGAAATCAACTTTGAAAACGTAATGTTTGGGCTTTTAGTATTGAGTAGAAATTTGTGTTTCATTTATTCAGCAGCTTAAGTGTTAAACTGATACTGAAATCTACTAATAGGAATTCCTTTGACGATAGAATACGGACTTCAGCTTTGAATAACAGGAGGACCTTGCTTTTGAGCCATGCTCCGTGAAAAAAGGGTTTATTGCATCTCATTATACTAAGCAATTATCGCATGATTATGGATCCATAAAATCTATTTTGTCTAAATACAAACTGAATCATGAGATAGAATGGTCCTTTGAGATGCAGAAAATTAATGGCAAAATGCGCAGACTGACCTGAGTCGATACATTTTGCGGATGAATTAAACCTCCTTTTCACAGAGCATGGCTCAGATATGTTTTACAAATCAACAATATTTATCGCAACATACCTCTCTAAGTCAACAATAAAAAACAAGAAAAATAGAATATCGAGACTAAACTGTTATTTGGTTGCCCAGTATGCTGCTGGCATTTTCTTTTTTTTCCACAATGTTTTCAAAAGCCTTCTTCCTCAGGGTCGTTTAAAGTCGAGATTGTGTAGTAAAGAGGCTTTAGTTGAAATATCCGAGGGAGATAAATCTATACGTATTTTTTGAAGGTTTGTAGTTGTTACCCTTGTATTGGTCGTTTGGAAAGGAGACCATGTTTTATTTTTTCATTTACCGATCATTGTGAATATACCAACTTTCTACGCTAGACTCTTGTTGAAAACATTATTGAACAAGAAGCAAATAATTGTTATTATCTACGGAATCCTATTTCCGCCATCCACTTTTCCACCTTCGAGGAACTGGAAAAGTAGAAATTAGGGACACTAACTTCCACTTTTCTAGCAAAAAAGTTACCTCGAAAAGTCGAAAAGTTGAAGTTTTTGACCCGACAATTGTCAAAAAACTTTGCACTTTTCGACCTCACGTTTGTCTAGAAAAGTAGAAATTAGGACGTACTAACTTCATCTTTTCGCGTTAAACTGCTAGGTCGAAAAGTAGAAAAGTGGAAGTTTTTCACATGACAATTGCCAATAAAACTTCCACTTTTCGACCTAGAAAAGTCGAAAAGTCGAAAAGTTGAAAAGTCGAAAAGTCGAAATTAGCCGATCAAAACTTCCACTTTTCTAATTAGGACTAATTTTTCGTAGGATACATTGGCCGCGGGACCGGTAACACAGGAATTTTTACCCTAAACTGGCAACAACAGGTAACACCCAATGCTTACAAGTCGAGTTTCTGCCCGGTTCGAGATTTCATGAGATAACACGAGACTTGGAAATTCAAATTGTGATTTTATTTTCGCACATAGATGGACCTTATTGATAGAGATTAAATTCTCCAGCGAGTTAAATAAATTGATCGCCGTTAGAAAAAATCTTTGTTTGCCATGAAAATCTTAACCAAAAGATATAATTATTGCTCGATTTTTTAAAAACAAGTAAAGGCGTTCTGTTACGGCCTGTCTGATTGGTGGATTTTGTACATGAGTAAACCAATAGCTGCCCTCGATAAATCGGGTGTTGCCTGTTGTCTATCGGACGGTTATGGGAGGTACAATGGGTACCAGTTTAAACTGGCAGCCTGTTATCGATCTTTATTTTATGGTCTATCGGACGGCTACAGGAGATACAACGGGTACCAGTTTATTTTTACCCCTACACCGGCTCCAACATTATTCGGTGCTGATAAACAAACATCCCGTGATAATCAGTCCTAACTAGAAAAGTGGAAGTTTTAATCGGCTAATTTCGACTTTTCAACTTTTCGACTTTTCAACTTTTCGACTTTTCTAGGTCGAAAAGTGGAAGTTTTATTGACAATTGTCATGTGAAAAACTTCCACTTTTCTACTTTTCGACCTAGCAGTTTAACGCGAAAAGTTGAAGTTAGTACTTACTAATTTCTACTTTTCTAGACAAACGTGAGGTCGAAAAGTGGAAAGTTTTTTGACAATTGTCAGGTCAAAAACTTCAACTTTTCGACTTTTCGAGGTAACTTTTTTGCTAGAAAAGTGGAAGTTAGTGTGCCTAATTTCTACTTTTCGAGTTCCTCGAAGGTGGAAAAGTGGATGGCGGAAACAGGATTCCGTAATTATCGGTTGCACTTTTTTCCCGGGATGTGTTCCAAAGTAGCCAAAAAAAATTCATTTCCATAAAAAAGATTGCCCCTTGTGCAACGTAGACTTCTGTTAGGTTCGTTTAGACTTAGATTCAAACCCAGGCTACAACAGTCAAGACTATAATTGTGGCGCCGCATGAGCGGCGGCACTATATTTTTATTCGGTTTTGTAAAGTGCCTATGGAGGCAGCCATATTGAACTGGTTCCATGCTTTGTTTTAACATCCACCTATATCTACTGTACTTTGATTACCAGATCGGGGTCCATAATAACTTTTTTATTTATTTGTGGGGATTTTTTTTTTGTTTTTATATATTGCACTTTCATTGTTAGATGGATAAAAACACGGATCGTAGACATATCAACATTTTCCTTTCGAAAAATAAAAAATGCATTTCGAATAATAACTCATGTGATCAAAAATTATCTGTCACAAATTTTCGAAGCCACCATTTTAAATATCTTGCGCTGGAAAAGGTTAAGAGGCATTTTCAAGCTCTTTGACCCTAGAGCACCCTATGTGGTACTTGTGACCCCACTTATATTTTTGTTCTAGTATTGTATGGATTGTAGAAAAATTGTTTTCCTTTCGCGATCGTGTTTTTAAGACCAGCTAACTGTAACTAGGTCAATGTTGGGGGGGGGGGGGGGTGACAGATGTTTCGGTAACAGACGAGTTCGGTAAATTGGACTTACAGAGTAAATCGATTGGATGTTTCGGTAACAAGGTAATTATATAGTGGTAATGCACCGTGACGTTTTTCACAACCGGCCGATATAGCTCAGTAGGTAGAGCGTAGGACTTGTGAACACAATGTCCTACAGATTGTGGGTTCGTATCCCCGGCTGGCCAACTAAAAATTACTAATAGTCTTTCGGATGAGACATTAAACCGAGGTCCCGTGTGACGGTGCTATACGCCGAGCACGTTAAAGAACCAGGCGAAGCTCTCAGTAGTTTCGACCTGTATCCTTGCACTATCCCCCGTAACAACTAACCGTCTTCTGGGGGCGTCGCTCAGATGGGCAACCGGTAGCGACGATAAATAAACGGAAATAACCAACCAACCAACGTTTTTCACACCAAATAAAGTCTTGGTTCTGATTCGTTCAATGTTTCTCTTTTTTCTTCCACACACTTTAAGACATAATATTTTTGTTATGTTTCTACTGTCATGCTGTACATAAAATGATACCCGAATCAAAGTTGAGGTAACGAATAACAACACCCAATCCTAAACTTGAAACACATTGTATCTCTTTTTAAATCAATGCTTTATGATCCTTTCAATGTGAAAATATTTTCTTACTGAAAGACTTCCAAACCAGCCATTAACCCTTAGAGCGTCTGTCATTACTGCTGTTGCCATTGCGGCCTGTGCAGATCGAGATCAGGGTACACCAAACACGGAGTTTGATCTTTGATCTTCATTTGTCAATTTTGCAAGACATTCTGAACAAGAAAACCTTGACACTGCTAAAAATAGGTTTTATATCTAGAATGAAAATGACCGTTGGGTTTATTCGACGCTCTTAGATTTAAAATTATGGATAGTTAAATTTAGTTCAGAAACACAGGTAATACAGGTAAAAATATTGTGGCAAAAGAAGAGAGTGAGCGCGAGAGATAGATAGTAGCAAATACTTTTTTTTGACAAATACTTTTTTCAAACTGCACAAGCAGTGTGTGATCTAAACATGCCCAATCCCCATAACTTTTACATGCAGTCTGATCTGCAAGTTTCTTCTTGTCCATTGGTGTTTCAGGTTTTCATAAACCGGGGTTAATCTTTAAGATCTACGGGAAACTTCTTTATCTTGTTGGCAATGGGACGTGTGAAAACAGGCTGTAAACGCGTCTATATACAATATACAGTACCCCCTTCGCTCTCAAATAGTACGCATATGTTTTTTTTATGCAGTGTTGTATTGATGAACGCACTTTAAAACCAGCAGACGCCGATTTTTGTGCACCAGACCAGATTTGAAAACTGTGTGGAAAATGGAGAGGAACAATACAGAACAGATATCTTTTAGATGGGCACAAATGTTCATGGTCAAAATCACAAGAAGTATGCACGAAAGCATTATTGTCAAGGCCTCTCTCTCTATCTCTCACTCTCTCTCTTCATTTGCCACAATGTTTCAAATGTATTATCTTTATTTCTGAATTCACGTTAATTATCCATAATTTTAACCCTTAGAGCATCGAAAAAAGTAAAGGCTATTTTCATTTTAGAAACAGAACAATATATATATTACAATATACGATCCCTGGTCTAATATTAGCTATTTCAAAGCAAAGTTGTCCTTCCTCATAATGTCTTAGAAAAGCTGGCAGCGTAAACCAACGATCAGACTCTGTTTTTTTTTTTTTTTTTTTGCTTTGCAGTTTGATCTTTGTCTGAATCGGTCGCAAGGGCAACAAGAGTGAAAGGTGTTCTGAGGGTAAATGGCTGGTTTGGAAGTTGACCAATTTGTTTCCGGAAGAAATTTTTCACACAGAAAACGTTGACAAGAATAGCGTCATTTTTAATAAAACATTTTTAAAAAACTTGAGGATTGGCTTAAAGTTGGAGTCTGTTATCTGTAGGACGATTAAGTAATACGGGTACAAGCTTAGGGCTGGGTTTTATCAGGGATCGTATATTATTCATTACATGAATCAGCTATGGGTGAAAAACGAAAATAAGATATGGTGATCAAAATTTACTAATTTCAGGTATTTATTTATACAGCATGGAAAGAACAACAAATATATTTACGTCAGAAAACGAGTGAGAATAGCAAATTAAAAGAAAAAACGTTTGCACAAACAGAAGCCATGGGTGTGAAAAACGTCACGGCACTATATTAATGCCTTGTTACCGAAACATCCAATCAATTTACTCTATAAGTCCAATTTACCGAACTCGTCTGTTACCGAAACATCCGTAAATCAATGTTGGAGCGCCTAACATGACTGGTATCATACAACCCCTCTAGTCTATATAGATATAAGGACTTCATTCAAGTCTTTATTATATCTATAATAAAAAGGGGTTGTATGATACCAGACATATGTGTTGGAGTGTCAGATTTAGCACAATCCGATAACAGACTTTTCTTTCGTTAATGTAAAATCTTCCTGTTCAAAATCAGACGGTCGAGAGTTTTGATATTTCATGTGTAGTATCGCTACAATGACCTCTACCAAGTACTAGTATGTTCAAATGGTGGCCTTCGGGTCAAAAGTTGCCATATGCTCCCTCCACCCAGATGTCACAAATTTGCGCATAGCCATATTTGTTGCACACTTTTCAAAATCTTCTCTCAAATATCAGAAAGGCAACAGCTCTAACATTTCTATCTACCAATTGTGTCCAAATGATGTCCTGTGGATAAAGAAATGGCCCAGTCCATGGATAAGAAGTTTGCAAATAGCCTTCAATGATATGAAATTTAAAAATCTTGTCAAAAACCAGATGGCCCAGAGTTTAAATACAGTATTACCACTTGGACCTCTACGAAGATTGTGCAAGAGATGCGTATTAGGAAATAACCCAATGCATTGTGCCCTGTTACAGAAACAACTAGTTTGCGGCGCCATTGATGTTCAGCATCAATATTTTCTTGTTATACTCTACAGACTGGTTTTTCGGCTCAACGACATAGGTCACGTGTTTAACCCTTTCTCAAATGACACATTTTAAACTTCTCCAGTTTCAAAACACCTGCAGAAGAACAAATTCGAAATAAGTAAAAATGAGCTTAAGTTCTCTGACAGGGTTAGACACATTGTAATGCAAGTAAACGGTGCTAGTTACCAGCATTTCTTTGCTTTTCAACTTAGGTTTTCACAGGCTTCCTCCTCCACGGTCATTAAAAGTCGGAATCGTTTTGTAAAGAGTTATTTTACCTTGTTATGCGATGACGGCTACAAACGTGATAAGAATTTTTACAGAAAAAGTAACAAAAAGTGGGACTTCCACCGTGTTTTCTACATGCATGGATGCATTTTAGTTAAAAAATACATCTAATCATTGTTTTCAGTAAGTTTTTAAATGATTCCATCCTTATTTTATCAAACTATAATCATTCTTGTATCTTCATGCTAAAATGTTTCCCTAACGGTTGCGAGTTTGCATAGTTTACGACCGATGGAAAATGCTTTTTATTTGCGGGGGTGGGGGGGGGGGGGGGGGGGAATCAAAGAAATCACTGTTGTGACGTCTTCGGTTTTAAATCGAAGATTTTCGGTATATGTATTCATCTCTTACACTGTATATCTAGGTACTACACAGCTGGATAAACCATTTTACAGTCCATCTTTTTACAGCGATTTTTCTTTCTCTGGCTGTAAGAATGTATCCTTTAAAGACATCTTTGCAGGCGAACACGAATAATCAGTTTTTATACAAATAAAAAAAAAAAAGATGCCGGTGACAAACTCTGGCTGCATGCCATTTAAAGAGTGGCCCTGACACAAAGATGGAATCAAACTTTCATCAGCTGACATTTCGCATGATGGAACAGGATGGTCTAAAGTATTAGCACTTATCCTGACGATTCTAAATTGTTGACGCCGAGCCCTTGTAGCTTATCCTGACGATTCTAAATTGTTGACACCGAGCCCTTGTAGCTCAGTTGGTATCGTACAGGACTTAAGAACAGGGGCTTGCTGGTTCTCGCAGGATGAAAGTTAAACTACTTCAACCTTCTTTAACAGGAAATCCACCCTGACAAGCAGTACAACAGCAAGACCACTGCAAACAGTCACGAACCCGTTTTTCCGACAGCCAAATCGAACTGTTGCCATTAACTTACATGGTCATAGGTAAAAAAAAACCTTAGTGATCTTTTATATTCAACAACATTTGTTTGTTTGATGTGTAACAATATAACAGCGATAGGCAAAAACATTGGGCTTTAGCGGACGGCATAGATCGAGATCAGACTGCACAGAACGTGCAGTCTGATCTTGGATCGATACCGCCCGCTTGTTTAGTCAAGCCTATATTATAACCAGTTTGCTTTAGTTGCAGATGATTTCTTTTATCGTTGCAAGAGATCGACTTGATATACTTGGCAATGAAAGAGTTAGCGCCATTTAGACATTATTTAAGTTACGTTGCCGTGGGCTGTGCGGAAAAGGGAAAGGAAAGGAATTAAAAGTAAAAGAAAGAAAAAGAAAAGGAGGGAAGGAAGGAACGAACGAAAGAAAGAACGAACGAAGGGGATACGGATGGGAAGGAAGTAAGCAAGAGGAATGCATGAAAGCAAGAAAAAAAGAAAGAAATAAAGAAAGAAAGAAAGGAATGACATTTTACTTTTTCTATTACTTTTAGCCTCAGACCAGAAGAATTTCAAAAATCCCTGGACCACTTGGTGCTGGGAGGGAATATTGGACCACACCGCAAATATCAAGCCAGGTATTTTTTCCACATTGTTTACTAATGAAGAATAAATTACGACTGAAATTTCAATGCATAGTCATCAAATTTAGAAGAATTATCATATAAAAAAAGAGAAGGTACAGATGGACGGACTGACAGACAGATCCTCATTTGAATGTTATGATTGGAGAAGATGGCTTCTGTAGGGATCGATGAATCTGTTCATACCGTATATCGTTTAGATGGCAAAATCGGGATTTGAACCCATAGCCTTTTTTAACCCTTTACCACACAATCCCGAAACGACCCTGAGGAAAAAGCTTTTTGAAAGCATTGTGGGAAAAGGAGAAAATCCTGGTAACCAGCATTTGCTCCTTTGTCCAATCAAAGACAAATTCCATCATTTGAGCCACATTTAAACTGTCGTCTGCAAATGTTTTCAATTTGGACAGCCGTAATATTTTGCCGCCAAGTAAAAAATTAAACCCGTAAAGTACTAAGAGGGACACAACACGCTTTTTGCGAGAGTCTAGATCAAGATCAGACTTCTCTATAACTGCAGTTTGATCTTCGATTTACCATGTCAGATACGGCATTACAAAATGAAAATACTACAACTACTACTACTGCTACTAATACTACTACTTCTTTTACTACTACTACTACTACTACTACTACTATTAATAATAACAATGATCATAATTTTGATCAATGTATGAATTCATTCATTCATTCATTCATTCATAGGAAGGACACACACCGAATACAGGGAGTCGAGTACGGGAAAAGTGAAGTCTAGATTATACCCATCTACAGCATTTTGTGTTAGAGCTATGGATACTAAATAAACAGAGCTCTACAAAAAAACAATTTTTCTGAGACACCAATAAACAAGCAAATGTTACAATTCGAATGCCGCTTTGGTGGCGATATGTCGCGAAATTGCAGATTTAGACGTTAACCCTTAACCACACAATCCCTACTTTTAACGACCCTGAGAAAGAAGCCTTTTGAAAACACTGTGGAAAAAGGAGAAAATGCTGGTAACCAGCATTTTCTCCTTTTCCCACAACGTTTTCTACCCTTCCCAAAACAAACTTCAATTTTTTGGTAACATTTATTTTGTCGTCTGCAAATGCTTTCAATTTGGATCAGTCTAAAATTTTGTCGTTTGGTAAAGGGTTAAAAGGGGCCATTTAGATTTACACAATTATAAACAAAAAACTTAAAAAAAAAAACGTTTAACCCTCATCCTGCTAATTAACTTGAATGAAACTTTCAAGCCGATAGTAAAATCAAAATGTTGTCTTTCAAAGTTATGGAAGTTGAGGAAATATCTCCTTATCGGATAGAGTAGATCCAAGATCAGACTGCACATTCTATGCAGTCTGATCTTGATCTACAATGTCCGCAAAGGGTCCGTGAGTCGTGCTTAGCCTAAAGGTAATCAAAGAAATTAGTAAGGCAATAACTGGCAAACAATAAATAAAGAAGAAGGAAGAGATGTGCATTACTTTTCTTTGACTCTTTCCCAAATAAAAAAATTGTTGACGCTTCCATATTGAAATTAAAGTGCAACTGACGAATTCAAAATTTGTACAGGTGAAATGTAATTCTCTGATAGAGTACAAAACACTGTGAGGAAAAGGAAATTTCAAATGCTGGTTTCTCACAATGTTTTAAGAGCCTTCTTCCTCATTGCTTTTAAAACTCGGGATTGTGAGGTATAGAGTTAATGGCATTTCCTTCAAATAGTAAGTATTTTATGATTTCACGTCAGAATTTCGGCCTGTGGGAATGTCACATGATCAATTGCAAGCGTTGATTATTCGGGGTCGCATTCAAATCAGTATGGTGACGTCATAAAAGATATCCTAAAAATACGGAGTCCCCTATTGCAAAACGACAATTCCGTTATTTAACTCTTCACAAGACGGTCCTGACGACCCTGAAAGAGAAGGCTGTTGAAACCACTGCTGGAAAAGTGGAGACGCTGTTTTCAGTTGTAGTTCGGTTATATTGCGGCGGTCAGTGCACCTATCATGCTATAACTAGAGTCTTTTATACCAGTACTTAGCACAATATTCTTCTAACGAAACTTGCTGCTACCCCAAGTAACCATCATGGAAACAATAATTAGTGAGAGTGGAATTAATCCTGGTGCATAACTATTATTAATCCTTGGAAAGTGAAATTGTCGAACTGAGGATTCGAACCAGCGACCGCCTGGTTTCAAGTCCTGTAAACAACCGACAGGTCTATCGGCCTCTTTTTTTTTTTCTAACGCTTGCATGTGTAATGCTGCACAATACATCCTTTCTGCACACGAAATAATGTATGTCCACCCTTCACCAGGCAACCCGTTGTTTTAACGACCCTTAACACTTTAATGAATTACAAAATCTTAGCATTTGAAAGCATTTGCAAATGACAAAAATAAAGGTGACTCAAGAATTGAAATTTCTTATGGGAACGTTAGAAAATATTGTGGAAAAAGGAGAAAATGTTGGTCACCGGCATTTTTTCCTTTTCCCATAATATTTTCAAAAAGGCTTTCTTTTTCAGGGTCGTTAAAAGAGGAGATTGTGTAGTGAAGGGTTCAGTGAAGAAGGCAGTTGAAAACTGTTTGTGGAAAACAGAAATACGCTGGTAACCTGCATTTTCTCCCTTTACCAGAATGATTTCTCTCCTGTCAAAGACAAAATCCCCTATTTACAAATATTTTTCAATTTTCTGTCACGCTTTTCTATTTGAGCCTCAACCCTTAAGCTACTGAACAAGTTAAACTTTCAAGCCGATTGTAGAAACCCAAATGTTGCTATTTTAAAGCCATTTTTTGCGGGAAAAAAATCTCTTTAAAGGACAGTGTAGATCTAAGACCAGACTGCACGTGCAGTCTGATCTTGATCTACACTGTCCGCCAAAGGTTCTTGAGTCGCACTTAGCAGATTAAGGGTTAAACTTTTTTGTCAGATAAAGAGTTTAGACTTAAAAATGGCATGCATCTACTATATGATTGATTGACTCGCATTTTAACGATTTTCAAAAATAGAAATATTGTCTTTGATTCGGTTCATAAAGATTTCATATTCGTTTTATTTGTCTGTCACAATCGTTTTACGATGCACAAATAGAAATTTTATGTTTTCTTTATTGTGACAAAACAACAAAGATGTAAATAATTCACCTGTAGCAATAGTCGGGAATGCATCTCCAGCGGTTTTGGGATGACTTTGGGATTTGTTTGGTTTTATAAATGCATTGTATTAAAATACATTTGAGCCATGTTCTATGAAAAGGGGGCTTAATGCATCTGCAAAAAGTATCGACCCAGGTCAGCCTGCGCAGTCCGCGCAGGCTGACCTTGGTCGAAACTTTTTGCTATAGGTCAAATTTCTGCTTGACAAAGGACCAGTCTACCTCATTATTTGGTCGCTTGGTAGACAAAGTAGATTTTATGGATCCCTAATTATGTGATGTCTTGCTTGATAGAATGCATCACGGAGATTCTTAAGCCCCCTGTTGCCAGAGCTGGTTCATTTTATAACTTATGCGTCGATAAATGCATGGCAATTTTTGGCTCATAACATTTTTGTTTCGTTTGTTGGTTTGTTTGATGCTGTCAGCATTATTTTGGTTATACCACGGTGGGCAGCGCACATATTTATGCTTTCCTGGAGTGCTTTTCACTATTATTTATGTACAGGTGACATACAAGTGACACGAGATCGCCGTAAGCTATTCTTAAACGGCGATTTTCTGTCGCTTGTATATAAACAAAGATCCCTCATACGAGAAAAATATGGAATGCGTCTTATAGAATTATGGATACCTGCGTTACCTAAAGTCCAGTTGGTTGTCCGATGACACATTATCTCTCTTAATCTATGCATGGATACATGCCTTACCTATAGTCCAGCTGGTTTTTACCTTGTCCGGTCACACATTATCCCCGTTAGTCTATACATGGAGGCATGCCTTACCTAAAGTCCAGTTGGTTTAAACCTTGTCTGGTGACACATTATCTCCGTTAATCTATGCATGGATACATGCCTTACTTATAGTCCATCTGGTTTTTACCTTGTTCGGTGACACATTATCCCCGTTAGTCTATACAGTCATGGATGCAGTCCAGCTGGTTTAAACCTTTCCCGGTGACACATTATTTCCTTTAATATGTACATGGATACATGCCTTATCTAAAGTCCAGTTGGTTTAAACCTTTCCCGGTGACACATTATCTCCGTTAATCTATACTTGGATACATGCCTTACCTAAAGTCCAGCTGGTTTAAACCTTGTCCGGTGACACACTATCGCCGTTAATGGATACATGCCCTAAAGTCTAATAGCTATAAACATTGGCAGCAGTCACATGGTCGCAATTCTTTACCTTCTGTTTTTTCTGACACAAAAACCAGCATGGAATAAGGTTTTCAAAACATTAAAGCGTCAATGGACATTTACCTTTTCTTTCCTCAACCTTTTACCAAACCACAGAATTTTAGACTTTTCCAAGTTGAAGGCATTTGTATACAGTAATTTAAATGTAGGTAGAATTATATTTTTTTGTTGTAAAAGAATAGAAAACATCGTGGGAAAAGGAGAAAATGCTGGTTATCAGCATTTTCTCCTTTTCCTTCAGTGTTTTCTCCTTTTCCTACACAGGCTTTTTCTACAAAGCCTACTAGCTTAGGCTCGTTAAACTCGGGTTAAGCCTTCATCAAACAATCCCGACTTGTATCAAACCTGGGTGAGTATACTTTTGAAAACATTATGGATAGTGGAGAAAATGCTGGTTTACCAACAAATTTTTCAACTCTTTCAAAAACAAATTCCTCGATTCATATTCTGCTGATGCTTTTAACTTGGAAAAGTCGCGAAGTCCGCGAAAGCTGACACTGTGAAACTTTTTGCTGTCGGTCGATTTTCTGCATGTCAAGGGACCGGTCTGCCTCAGCCGTTTGTTGGACAAACATGGATTTTGTGGATACATAATGATATGACTTGCTCGGTACACTGCATCACGGAGATGCATTAACCTTTTACCAGACGACAAAATTATAGCCTTGTCCAAATTGAAAGCATTTGCAGACGACAATTTCAGTGTGGCTCAAATGGTGCAATTTTTATTTGATAGGGCAGAAGACATTGTGGGAAAAGGAGAAAATGCTGGTTACCAGCATTTTCTCCTTTTCCCACAATGTTTTCAAAAGGCTTCTTCTTCAGGGGCGTCAAAAGGCGGCATTGTGCGGTAAAGGGTTAAACCCCCTTTTTGCCTCAGCGCGGCTCATGTATAGTGAAACGGTATAAGTAGTTCAGGAAAGAAAACGGACTTTTGAATCATAGGGTGTTCATGAAAATTGTATAAGATTAAACAGCACGTTTTGTACAGTCTGATTTTGATCTACATCCTTTGTTTGAGAAGCGTAAATTTTCGTTGACTTGAAAAAAGGGGTTGGAGAATCATTAATATGCTGCATTTGAATATAACCATCATTAACACTAGATTACAAAGCGTCTTTCAGTATTGTTTTAACTCTTTATCACACAATCCTGACTTTTAACACCCTTGTGTGGGTGGGCCTTTGAAAACATAGTGGAAAGGGAGAAAGTACTGGAAACAAGCAATATTTCCTTTTCCAACAGTGTCTCTGACCTATTTAATCTTTTCAAATACAAATGAAACCGTATTTATTTTACTGCGTACAAATACTTTCAATTTAGACAAGTCAAATTTTGTCGTGTTGTAAAGGGTTTACTCTTTACCAGATGTCAAGATTTTTTGACTTGTCAAAATTGAAAGCATTTACAGACGAAAATTTAGATATGACTCAAATGATAACACTTGTCTTTGAGAGGGTAGGAAACATAGTGGGAAAAGTAAAAATGCTGGTTAGCAGCATTTTCCCCTTTTCCGACAACGTTTTCAAAGGTGTTCTTACTCAGGGTCATTAAAACCCAAGATTGTTTAGTAAAAGTTGAAGACAGCATGAGCATGCAGTATTTCGCGTATAATTACTGTATTATGTCTGTAGGACGCTACTTATATAATTAAATGAACACAATCAAGTTGCCTATTATAAACTCAAATATCTAAAACAATTTAGAAAACAATGTTTATTTTCACCCTTAAATAGCTCTATTGCATGCCCCTACAATTGTTTTCGTTATTTATGGTTATATAAAAGAATCGTACTACGAGTATGCACATCGACTTTCCAACAGAAGAATTAGATTTAACCCTTACGCTGATGAGCGCGATTTACTGACCTTTTGCGGACAGCGTAGATCAAGAACAAACTGCACAAAACGTGCAGTCTGATATTGGGTCCACACTGTCCGACAAGGAGCCAAAAAACCATTTGGAATAGGAAAATTTGGGTTTATACTATCAATCCGAAAGTTTCATTTCTTTTATTTAGCAAGATAAGGGTTAAAACAAGAAATATCTTTTAAAAATGATGGACGGCGTGAGAGTGGCCGGAATATGCATATTGAAACTCGTTTGTGGTTTGATATCAAGAGGAAAAAATGTCGTTTTTTCCTCTTTGTTCTGCATATTGTTGAAAGATTTAATTTTCAATTAGACATGAGCCATGCTCTGTGAAAAAAAGGGGAGGGGCTTAATGCATCTGCGAAAAGTATCGACTCAGGTCAGCCTGCGCATCCCGCGCAGGCTGACCTGGGCCGAAACTTTTCGCTATTTGTCAATTTTTCGTGCCTGACGGTGTCTGAAAATACATGTAGGGATAAAGTTTTAGGTTATCGAATAAAGCTTAAAAATATGAGTGGTAGCGAAGCTTGTATATTGTTGTCATAAACTTGCATGCAGATTCGCCAACAGAATTAATCTAAAATCTAAAACAGAAAAGTCTCCTGTACAGTAATTTTTGAGTAACGATTGAGGTTGTGGAAGAATATTATGAGCAGTTTGTGTTTCGATGTAACGGCATTGTTTCAACGACACACTCTGAGAGTTTTTACAGTCTACTTGTAAAATATTGTATGAAGTTTGTTTGGTGTTTAACGCCGTCTTCAACATTACTTCTGTTTTATTGCAGCGACCAGTGTACCTATCCATGCTTTCCTGGGGTTTCTTTTACCAGTACTTCGCACAAATTCTTTCCGAAGCCACTTGCTGCTTTCCCACACAAATGTTGACGAAAAAATGAACAGCGGTAAGAGAGGAAAGAATCTTGTCGCAATGACAATCATCAATCCTCGGAAAGTGATTGGCCGAGCTGGGGATTCAAGCCAGCGACTGCTTGGAATTAAGTCTCGCACACTACCGACCGTGCTGCCGGGCTCGGCTATTCCATGAAGTTATAAGACCAAGATTCTAGCGAAATTGATGTGCACGTTCTTTTGTAAGAGTTCGTCTACAAATTGCTTCTTCACCAGACGAAGAAATTTCGGACTTATCCAAAGTGAAAGCCCTTGCAGACGACAAAATAAAAGTTTCGGAATTGTCCAAATTGAAAGCACTTTTAGACTATGAAATAAATGTTGCTAACATGATATATTTTTTTCTAGAAAATGAAGAAAATATTGTGGGAAAAGGACAAAATTCTGGTTAGCAACTTTTTTTTTGGTCCGTACAGAAGTGTCTTTCTACATCTATAACTATTTGATGCATATATAAGTGTCTATCTGCTTATATGACTGTTTGGTCCATATATAAGTGTCTTTCTACATCTGTATATGTTTAGTGCATATAAAGGTGTCTGTCTACATCTATGACTTTTTGGTCCACACATAAGTGTCTGTCTACATCAGTGATTGTTTGGTCTATGTATAAGTGTCTACATACATCTTTATATGCTTAGTCCATATTTAGTGCCTATCTAAATCTATAACGGTTAGGTCCATATAAAAGTGTCTATCTACATCAATAACTGTTTGGTCCATTTATAAGTGCCTATCTAAATCTATAACTGTTTGTCCATATATAAGTGTCTATCTACATCTATATCTGTTTAGTCCATATATAAGTTTCTATCTACATCTATATCTGTTTAGTCCATATATAAAGGTGTCTATCTACGTCTAAAAATGTTTGGTCCATATATAAGTTTCTATCTACATCTATATCTGTTTGGTTCATAATATGTAAGTGTCTATCTACATCTATGACTTTTTCGTCCACACATAAGTGTATTTCTACATCTATGATTATTTGGTCCATATATAAGCCTCTACCTACATCTAAATCTTTTTGGCCCATATGTAAGTCTCTATCTACATCCATAACTGTTTAGTCCATATATAAATGTCTATCTACATCAACAACAGTTTCATCTGTATATCAGAGTCTATCTAAACAGACAGGTTGCTTCCTTTCATACAGCTCACCTCTCGATCAACTTAAATTCTACACTGTCCTTAGATAACTGTCTATCCACATCTAGAACTCTTCTGTTCATATATAAGTGTCTATCTACAACAAATTTAGCTTATGATCCTCATATAATTGTCTATCTAAGTGGATATCTTCTCAGTCCTTAAATGTTAGTTTATCTGCATTTTACTTTTTATTTGTTCTGACCATATAGGTTTCTTCCTACATGTATAAATTAGTCACCTCCCTGTTAGACGTTTAATCGGCTACATCTTAAACTGGTCGGTTCTTATGAAAGAGTCAATCTTCATGTATAAATTCTTGGTCCACTCATAAGTGTCTCCTTATATCTTAACTGTAAAAAATTAAAATGTTTTAGTATTTAAGGGATTTTCTTCGAAGTCTGGATTTTACAGATCTCATTATTGAAGATGATTTAAAGTTGAGAGAGTGGTATAGTCAGTATATTCGACCCATTTACCTTTAAGAATTATGTGCTTGTGACTTTCCATTATATTGGTCAGGAATTTTATCAAATAATGTAACAAGCTAGGATTGTTTATTCTATCAAATAACCCCAAAGGGGTAATTTTGAAGAGGAATTAAGTACATGTATAACTTATTATCACTTGCCACAGTTATCTTATTTTGAGCACTTTTGTCATATTTAGTAAGAAAATGAGAAATGCTGGCGAAACAGCTCGATACTATTGGGACAGATACGGTGCCAACAACGTAGACAAAACATTAATTAACCCATAACGAGAAAAGCAAAATAGCAATAAAAGCCTGAATATACTTATTAGACACCGCATCGCAAAGGTTCGTGCCTCTGTTAGTATAGATAGTTGCATTTGATTGTATTTCGTATATAGTGCCATTGATATTTGTCTACACGTGGTCCTTGTAATAGATCACACTATCCCGACTTTTAACGACCCTGAGAAATAAGCCTTGAGAAAACATTGTGGGAAAAGGAGGAAATGCTGGTAACCAGCATTTTATCCCTTTTCACAATGTTTTCTAACCTATCAAACAAACAGCACATCATTTGAGTCCCATTGAAATTGTCGTCTGCAAATGCTTTCAATTTGGACAGTTATATTTTTTTCCCGTGTGGTAAAGGCTTAAGCTGAAGAGTTCCACCAATGGAAATTAGATGAGCCATTGCGTTGATCAGTTTGATATCATTTGCAATTCACCGATGGGAATAATTTCATTCATGGCAATAATGTTACCAGCACATGCAATGGTGGTGGCATTGATGGATTTAGAAGATTATAAAGACATCAAACAGTGATCATCTTAAATCTATTTCATGATAATTGCATTAAGGTTTTATGCTTGACTCGTGGAACAGAATTGATTTTATAACCGCTGTGCAATGTTTTTCTTTAAATTTGTTCGCCTTTTTCCCCTCCTAGTCATCTATCATATTGGAGGAAATACAGAAGAAGAGAGGAAAGATAACTCTGAAATGGATGAGTAATGTATGCTTATTTTGCACAAGTCCTATTTTGGCAAATAAATTTCAACCATTTTATATTAGGTGGGAAAGCTGCCAGAGGCTTGGTGAGAGTGTTGTGAAATTTATTGGTACTTTTCAAATAACTCAAATGCTTTCGAAAACGATATTTCAAAATCGAGCCATGCTCTGGCGAAAGGGTTTTAATATATTTCCGTGATTCATGACACCAAGCAGGTCATCACATAGAACTTTATGGATACATTAAATCCATTCTATCAAATAACCGATTTAATAATGAGGTCACGAAATGTTCCTTTGATAAGAAAAAATTGACAAATAGCAAAATAGTTTCGGTCCGTGCAGGCTGATCTGTTCGATGCTTTTTGCAGATGCATCAGATCCCCTTTTCACAGAGCATGACCAAGATCTTTTTTTTTTTTTTTTTTTTACGATCACGAGAAAGAATGTCTTTAAAAACATTGTGGGAAAAAGAAAAAAAAAAATGTTTGTAGCCAGCAACTTTTCTATTGCCAACATTGTTTTCTACGTTTTACAAATATCAGTCGATCATTTTAGCCACATGTTATTTGTCTTCAACAGTATTTACACCTTATCGAAAAGTGCACCACCACGATTAGATTGGGTGTTCTGTGCAGTCTGATCTTGATCTTCACTGTCCGCAAGAGGAGTATTAATTCTGCTTAGCGCTCTGAGGATTAAAGGTTTGTTTGACTTTATTAGTAATATGGTATTTAACGCCGTTTTAAAAATCAATCCAGCTCTATCGCGGCGGCCAGTGCTCCCATCCATGCTTTCCTAGAGTTACTTTTATCAGTGATTCGCACAATATTCTTCCCAAGCCACTGGTTGCTTTTCCACATAAACATCCTCGAAACAATGATTAGTGGTGAGAGAGGAATAAATCCACTCTCAGTGACTATTATCAATCCTAGGAAAGAGATTGGCCGTGCTTAGGATTCGAACCAGCGATCCCTTGTTCTCAAGCCCTGTATGCCACCGACTGCGCAACCAGGGCTTGGCTGAGGGTTAACCCTTATACTGCTAAGCGCGACACATTGATCATTTGCGAACGGTGTAGATCAAGATCAGACTGCACAGATCGTGCAGTCTGATCTTGGATCTACACTGTCCGATATGGAGATATTTTTGCCCCAGAAGTACCTTTTAAAGAGCAACATTCGGGTTTTTCGATATCAGCTTGAAAGTTTCATTTAACCTATTTAGTAGGATAAGGGTTAACCGTTTATCACATAATCCCGACTTTTAACGACCCTGAGGTAGAAGCCTATTAAAAACATCGTAGGAAAAATAGAAAATGCTGGTAACCAGCATTTTCTCCTTTTCCTACAATGTTATCTACATTTCCAAACAGAAATTTTAGTTACTGAGTCACATTTATTTTGTTGTCTGCAAATGCTTTCAATTTGGACAAGTTTGCAACTTTGTCGTTAGGTAAAGGGTTTAGGAATAAATTTACATGTGTGCTAGTCGGAGTTTTATGAGTTGAGGACGTAACACTTAATGTATTACTACGCGGTGAAAGGGATATCACGACATGCGGTTTTAAAAACTTTCTACTACACGACGAAATTTCAGACGTCCAAATTGAAAGGATTTTCAGGCGACTCATTCCATGTGATTAGAATTCTGGAATTCGTGTATTAAAGGATGGAAAACAGTATGAGAAAAGAAGAAATTGCTGGTTACCGCCATTTCCCCCTTTCCCACAATGTTTTCAAATGCCTTCTTCCCATAGGTCGTAGAAACACGGGTCCTCATTCAAAAACTCAATCATAGACCTGTTCGTATAAAAAGCGTTTTGCAGTCAATAAAATAAATGTGGATTAATGATGCGTTGTCTCTTTGAGAGAGTAAAAATAAAACAGTGTGGGAAAAAAGAGAACATCCTTGTTACCAAAACTTTTTCCTTCTTTTCTCTGAAGTAACTATGTCTGTATAAAGCCTTCCTCCTCTGTGTAAAGAATCACACGCTTGTATGGTAGAGAGTTTCGTGACATGAATTTTTTTTCGCACTAAACATTGTGACGAATGCGGTTTTCTATACTAAAATGATCTCGTCTTGTACCTGTATGAAAGAGACGCTTTCGTATCACAGAGCACGACTGGGCGCATGATAAAAATAACTATCTTTAACTCTTTACACAGCTCCATTTTTTTACAAAAGCGCGTGCAGACAACAAATTTATACGTGGCTCATATGGGTGGATTTATCTTTGAAATAGTAGAAAACATGGTGGGAAAAGGAGGAAATGCTGGTTACCACAGCAATTTTTCCTCATGGTCGTTAAAACTCGAGGTTTTATGCTAATGTGTCAATCTACATATTATGGAGGCGTTAAGGAAACAGAATGACGTAGGCTACTTAGTTTGCATGCGTGCGACCACAACTTTGTTGTTAGAACAAATATAACTTAGTTCATATTAAGAAAAAAATGGGGGAAAAAACCACACACACACACACAATGTAAATAAAACAAAGGAAAATAGTTTTGAACGGAAGAGAAACAAGAAAGATATTTAAAAAAAAAAAAAATGATAATTACAGCGTGAGAGGTTCTGGAATATAAATATTGAAACGCCTTTGTGGTTAAAAACGAAAAGTAACCACCCAAGTGATTGTCCGCTTTTCCTTATTGTTTTGGATAACCGTTGAAAAGTGAATTTCTCGGTTACATATGATACTAAGCCAACTCATCGTTCGAAAAAGAGCAGTTGCTGCTGAAGTCGGTATGTCTGAAAATATTTGTGGACTGCACAGTAATGGGTTAACCCTTTAGAACACAATGACGCCGTTTAACGACCCTGAAAACTTTGTGGGAAATAGAGAAACTGCTGGTAACCAGCATTTTCTTCTTTTCCCACAATGTTTTCTATCCTTTCGAAAACAATTTTCAGTTTTCGAGTCCTATTTATTTTGTTGTCTGCAACTGATTCAATTTGGAAATGCCTAAAATGTTGCCGTAGGGCAAAGGGTTAAAGGGGATTTCCTTGAAAAAGATTAAATTACCAGTCCTTCTATTTCCTGATTCCTTTCTCTTTTCTGTTTTTCTCTCTCTCTCTCTCTTTTTTTTACGTCATTTCATTATCTATTTCAACACTTGTAGTGACCTTTAATTTGTATTATATAAGTGTATGTTACGAAATGCATGTGTATGCATAAGTAATTAATAAAAATCTGTATCTGTATCTTAAAAAAGATTAAATTACCAGTTAGTACAAGCAGACGATCATCTCCTACATATCAATTTGCTAAGGTGTGAATAAGCACCACGTGGAATCATTTAACGGCAGCAACCCTTGTTTACTAGTATTGGTGTCATCTAATAGGCCACAAAAAGGCCCGCAAAGTAAACATGTTCCCATTTTTTGACCAGTCGCAAATTACTATTTATTCATTTGAGACTAATACCAGAAGTAGGTCAAACCCAAGCTAATACAGCAACTCAGAAAAAAAGTGTATTGGTAAGCAAGCTGGCGTCATTAATGAAATAAATAATATGAAAATTGAATAATTCAGAGATAAGGATGGGAAGAAAACGTCTAATTTTTAGACTGGTCCATGACTAAAACATTTTGCAGACGACAAATAAATGTGGCTCAAAATTCAGATTTGTTCTTGGTAGGGTAGAAAACATTGTGGGAAAAAGAGAAAATGCTTTTTACCAGCATTTTTTCTTTTCCCACAGTGTTTTCCAATGCCCTTTTCCACAAGTTGGTTAAAACTCGGGATTGTTTGGTTATGGGTTACCCAAACGACAAAGTTCTAGACTGATCCAGATTAAAAGCATTTGCAAGCGACAAATTATTTTATTGCCTAAAAGATGGAATTCGTTGTAAAAAGGGCAGAAAATATGTGGGAAAAGGAGGAAATGCTGATAAGCAGCATTTTTTCCTTTCCGTTAATGTTTTCAAAAGCCATGTTTCTCAGGATTAGGACTGATATGTAAAGTGTTAATCAATCGGTTGCTCTTTTTTAGTGCTTCGCCCTCAAACCTCTAAATCAACTGAATGAAAAATTCCAACCATAGGAAGAAAAAATACGAATATAACTTTCAAATTTCTGGTTACCTGCATTTTCTCATTTTCCCACAATGCTTTTTTTTTTTAGGCCTTCCACCTCAAGGTCTTTAAAACTATGGATTCTGCGGTAAAGGGTCAAAACACCTTTCATGACTAAAGTTGCCTTTGCGGCGGCCAGTGTAGGTCATTCTGTTCACACAACCAATAATAGAGCAATCTGAGGTAAAAACAAAACTAACGTATCAGTTAAATGAGTCATGCTGTATGAAAAGGAGGTTTAATGCTTCTGCAAAAAGTATTGACCAAGGTCAGCTGGCTATATTTTCGGCATGTTCAAAGACCTTTCTACCCCCAGGTTCAGACGGTTGTTTGACAAACGGATTTTTAGTGATCTTGACTTGCTTGGTATCGTGCATCACAGAGATGTATTAAACACCTTAACGCCTTTTTGCCAGAGCGCTGTTCTCTATTTATCAATCGGCCGACGGCCTTCATCAAGAAAGAAAAACACGGCAAGCAATGTAAATCTAAATTTCTTCTTCTTCTTCTTTTTCGTCTTGTCTTTTTTTTAGAAAATGAGAATTTGATTTACGTGATATATTTAACCCCTTTCGAAATTATAAGAACATAAGCGTAGTTCGAACTCATTAAAACAAAATTTATGTTGAACATTAATTAATACCGAGAAATGATGATTGGCACCACCAAAATTCATGTCGTATTTTAATGATAATATGATTATAAAAATTAAAAGCAACATAAAAAATTCGTCTGCAACTTTGACAGTTAAATGCGTGCAACATGCAGTGCCTTTACACACACTGAAAATAAATCTTAATGCTTAAAAAGCTGAACCTGCTTTTAGTTGTTTTGCGAACAGTGTAGATTAAGGCAAGTCTGCCCAACATATGGACTTTGATCTTAGACCTACTTAATCCACCAATTTTCCGCATGTTCCCGCAAAAAAGAAAAAAAGCAATGTACTATGCTGGCAGCGAAAGAATAAATCAAGTAAGGACCTCAGTTCAAAGAACAGACACAAAATGGACGCTAAATGAAATGAAAAAATACACGCAAACACAAAATGTTGTTGCCAAAATATCCCATACATTCTAAAACAGTGTTGATCAATGATAAGACTGCAGATTCTAATCTTTATCTATGCTGTCACCAAAAACAACAATGGCTGTGACAAGTGCTTTAGAGCATTATGTTCTATCTGAGTGTCACTTTAATTGTTCTCTTTATTCTTCACTATAGAGATTCATTTTTAGTATGAAACACGTCAAATATATATATATTAACATGGTGTGCGATAGTATGGGTTTAATAAGCGTTGCTGAATTAGGTTTAGATCAAAGGACTGATAGTCCTGAGAGTCGCCTGGATGGTAATGGGTTAGAAGTTTTCACCCTTTTTTGTTCAAATCTTTTAAACGCATTCGAGATACAAAATAACTCAACTATAAGACAGTATTATATGCAAGCATATTTCTAAGTTGTCATCCTAAAATTACAAACATATTAAAATTTACATTAAAACAAATATATGTGGTGAAAATTAAAATTTAGGCACAAGGAACAGGTTTAAAAAGTTCAAAGTCTCTTACCCCAGGCGACTTCATTTAAAAAATTGTTTTAAAAAGGTACAATCAATACAAAACAAGTCATTTCGTTGAAATGATATCCACCTCCGGAAAAAAAACTTTTTTTTTTTTTATAGAAACATAATTATAAGAGGTATTTTGTTTTGCATGTAAATGACCTTTCTTGGTGAAAATATACATTAAGCCTCCTTTTTCCATGATAGGGAATTTCATTAAATTAAAACAAATACTGATTGTCTGTGGCTTATGATAAACAATAAAATATGAATTTTCATAAAATTTTGTCCAGTAGTTAAAGAGATTGGTCCAGAATAGAAATATACATCAAACCCCCTTTTGCTATGACACCGCTTTAAAAACAAAAACAAAATACAACCGAAAGACATCAAGCGCCCTTTTTCCATGAGAAGGCATTACATTTAAAAAAAAAAGTGTATCGGCGGACTATCATGAGGACTACATGTATGAAGTTTCATTAATTTTCGTCAATGATTTTAGAACATATCTGTCTGAATGGACGGAAGATCGGACGGACGAACAGACGGACGGACAGACAACATGAAAACCATATCTCCCCTCCCCCACCCCGAAATTCAACGGGGCGTAATAACTGTCTAAGTTAACTCAATATTTACAGTTCCTCCCTAGCTTGATAATGCCTGTAAAGAATGTGGACAAAAATTATGGTTCTAGTTTGATAAAAATGTTTTTCTAGCGCAGAATCTGGGTGACTTAACTAACATGTATATCTTCATTCTTACACATTTTGCTAAAACAAGCATTCTAAATAATTTCAGTAGAATAGGGAATACATTTTCTCCCCAGATTTAGAGCAAGTTGTTTTTATAGGACACAAATTTTCTAGAATTGGACAACATGGTTATACATATATCGTTTAATTTCAATAATTGTCCTTTCCAAATACAGGATGCTAGATATGAAATTTGGGTATAATTGCTTATACAGTTTCAGAGGCTGTTAGTATGAAATGTTACTACATGTACTCAGTTCTGAAGCTTCTGTGAAGTTTATAGAAACAGAGCTGAACCACTTGAACAATTTTACAAGAGGACCATTTAGGCAACATTAGTATGGAACTTAATTGAACTTTGTCTTCTGGTATTGGATCTAGTGACAAACTTTTAGACCAAAAATACTCTTTTGCAACTCACCCATATCTAATCTAAGCCTGACAAGTTCCGTGAGTACTGGACTGAAAATAAATGGATTCTACAGTACTAGATCTATTACGGTTCTGTCTGATTTGACCTAGTGACAACCTTTTTCTTTTAACCCCTGGTGACCTACTTTCAGTTTTGTCAAAAATTATTATTAAGACAAACAGCCTGGCAATTTCATGATCATTGGACTGAAATGTCTCTGGAGCACACACAAATATTTCAGTCAGTAATCTACTTGTCCTTTGGAAATAATTTGTATTTGTTGCTATCTGGGTTCAATTTTTGTCCACAGTGGACTCTAAGAATGTGGTTGCTACAGCTCAAGAAAAGCAATATAACCCAATGGCATGATCGTCAGCCTTTTAACTTTGTCTTTGTTTTATAACATCCCAGGAATTAGTACTGCTTCCACACCAATTGAAAATTTTAGAGATCTACATGTATACTGCTTTGGCTTAAACTAAATGTTTGCGGTTCGCTCTAAATTACCCTGTACAACAACCCTTTACAAGATTACAAACACGCCAATAAAGAACTTGTTCGAGTGGGTTAACATTAATATGTTCAATTATATTTGAAATATAGAGGAGTAAAAAGTCAAGTTCTCAGATTGCTGGTTGTTAGAACTGCGTAGTTTCAAGTCGAATTCCCGTGTGAATTCAGATTTTGGCAGTTACGAAAGCACCTTGCATTCTGACACCCGCACTAATAAATTGTTGTTTCATAAATACTAGACCTAGGTTAATCGCACATTAAAAAAAAAAAACAGCAGACTTTTACAAATTCACCTCAAACGAAAAACAATTAATCAAAAAAAAGTATACTTTAAACACTCTCTCTGCACGGATCAGTAAAGCGTTAGGTCGGTGTACGCTGAAAATAAGGGCCGCTTTGAACAGCGACTGATTCATAAATATGTAAATTTATAAAGAATTCCGTGGTGCAAATGACGTTACACGTCACGTGATTATAAGATCTATTTGTCGCACAGTTACATTCCAGAAAGCACCTACTAAGCGATGACTCGGTACAGCCTAGAACCGTGCGCATTACATACGCTATGTACGATCTCTGTGCACCTAGAATATTGGTGTGCAAAGTATTTAAAGTCTAGAATAAAAAGCTCTGAAGAAGCAACGTGTAAAAATGTTTAAGAAGGCGATGCAACCATTCCAAGTCGTTATAAATTTGTTTTAAAAAACTAGCCAACTGTTGGGAAAAATCTCCATTGAAATCTTCAATGTCAACTCGGTATCGCCTTTCTCTTTCCGACCATAAGTTGAGTGTTGAATTGTAATGAGACTTTTAACAATTAAGGACAGATTGTGAGATTTAGAATGTACTTCTAATGGGTAATTATCCAACCATTTTCACTGAGAACTGTCCACAAATAAAAGCGTGTCGTAGTTAAGACGCTTGTCGTCGGAGAGTATTTTTCAGCGTGTCCGCAGATTTGTTTAGGTCACTACGGCTATTTTTAGATATATACATAATGCGCTATATTTAGAGATGACGTCTGTGTAAGCGATAGGATATCGTGTACCCATGTGGACGAAAAGATTGTTTCAAAGGTTTAAACCGTTAAAAAGCTAAGTCTTTGTAGACGTATTCATCATCACAAAGGCACAATTGTAAGTTATTTACGACAGAAACTGGGTTGTTTACCGAATAATTAGAAAACTATGTTTTATCTGGTAAACCGGAACTCGGCCAGGAAGCAGTACAAGGCCGGAGGTATGCCTACGTCACCCCATAGATCAGGATGATAACAATGAGAGCCTGGTTGCTACGCAACCAGGCGACTCAAAAACGAGAGAGAGAGAGGTAGAGAGGCACTTTAAAGATCATGTCATACCCGAGTGTTTACGCAACTGTAGTTTTGACCTGTACTTTAAAGGTTTATTATACTGCAAAGCAATTTCTCGCGATCTGATTCGATAATAAGCTCCGAAAATATATTGTTGTACCCTGGCAAGCGCCAGGGAAAAGCAGTTTCCCTGTCGGGAGCCCCATAGACTTGACTCACTTCGACGCAAAAGCCAAGATGGCGGGGTCGATCGATACGAGTCGCCCACACGACAAATACCGAGTACACCACGCCATGGAAAGAATGCATTATTTTTTTAAAATAAATGAACGTGGTTAAATATGTTAGCGTTGGTTGTCATTCTAAAACAAATACACGGGGTTAAAGCAAGCTGTCCCTTCGAAACATAAACTAATCGCGAAGTGTCAAAGGTCATACATTGTTACGTTTTTAAAAAAAAAAGAATACAGTAATGTTTTTTTTTTTTTGTTCTTGAAGCAGTAGATGGTCGTTTACTTTTGCCAACAAATTATAAGATAAATTGTTACTTTTTTTTTTTAAATCTGTGTTTAAAAATACGTCGAATGTCTATCGCAGTGACTTCATACACCAAACTGTTCGCTTTACACAATTTTCAGTGACGTCAGTTTTCGGTGACCTCTATTTTCAGTGTGTTTGGGGCACTCAGAAGGAGAATTCGATTTCGTAAGCGTACTCGATTTGCGAAACCATAAAACAGGGAAATTTCACTTTTATACATGTTGAAATGGTAAAACTTTTCAGTTTAACAAATTCGTTGTCCCGTCAGGAGGTAGGGCTCCTGGAAATTTGTTCACGGCTGTGCCGAATCATCATGTCGCTACCTCGCCGTCGGCTCGGGGCTGCATAATTGGCAACAGCCGTGAACAATTTTCTGAGTGCCATGCCACCTGACGGAACAACTAATAATGTTGTACCTCAGTGTCTACTGTAACGATAGTTTTGACAGGTACTTTAAAGATAATAATGTACCCGGGTGTTCGCTGTAACGGTGTTTTTGACAGGTACATCAAAGACAATGTTATACGTGACTGTCTTCTGTAACGGTAGTTTTGACAGTTTCTTTAAAGGTCATGTTATACTTGAGTATGTACTGTAACGGTAGTTTTGACTGGTACTGTAAAGGTCGTGTTATGCTTGAGTGTTTACTGTAACAGTAGTTTTGACAGTCACTTTAAAGGTCATGCTATACCTAAGTGTTTTCTGTAAGGATAAATTTGACAGGTCCTTTAGAGGTCGTGTTATACCAGAGTGTTTACTGTAACGGTAGTTTTGACAGTTGCTTTAAAGGTCGCATTATACCTGAATAATTGCTGTAACGGTAGTTTTGATAGGTACTTTTAGATCATGTTATACCCGACTGTCCTCTGTAACGGTAGTTTTGATAGTTCCTTTAAAGGTCATGTTATACTTGAGTGTTTACCGTAACGGCAATTTTGACAGTTACTTTAAAGGTCATGTTATACCTGAGCGCTCACTGTAACGGCAGTTTTGACAGTTCCCCTCAAGGTCATGTCATACTTGAGTGTTAAATGTATCAGAAGTTTTGACAGGTACTTGAAAGGTCATGTTATAACTATGTGTTTAATGTAACGGTAGTTTTGACTGGTACTTTAAAGGTTACATAAACCTGGGTGTTTATGTAACGGTAGTTTTGACAGTTCATTTAAAGGTACTTTTGACAGGTACTTTAAAGGTCGTGTTATACCTGAATGTTTTCTTGTATGGTAGTTGTGACAGGCACTTACATGTCATGTTCTACCCGAGTGTTAGCCCTAACCGTAGTTTAGACAGATAGTTTAAAAGGCCATGTTCTACTCGAGTGTTAGGTCTCAGGGTTGTTGTGACAGGTATTTTAAAAACTCATGCTCTTCTCGAGTTTTTACTAAAACTGTAGTTTCAATAGGAACTGAAAAGGGTCATGTTCTACCTGAGTGTGAGCTCAAACGATAGTTACAACAGGCACTAAAAAGGACAATCTTCTACTCGAGTGTTAACTTAAACGAAAGTTGTGACCGGTACTTTGAAATGTTATGTTCTACTTAAGTGTCAACTCAAACGGTATTTGTAACATTTTTAAGTATTTTAAAGGGTCATGTAACTGAAATAACTCCATCGGTAGTTGTGAGAGGTAGATCACGCTCTACCTGAGTGTTTTCCGTAATGATGGTTGTAACAGATTATGTTCTACCCGTGTATTATCTCAAGTGTTAAGTGGGCCAGGAGTCATGTTCTATCCGAATATTATCTATAAAGGTAGTTAGGGTAGGAACTGTAAAACGTCAAATTCTACCGAATGTTATTTCTAAAGGCAGGTTTGACAGTTCCTTAAAAGAATTTTGTTCTACCCAAGTGTTAACTGTAACGGACACAGGTAATTTACAGGATTATATTCCACACGAATGTTATCTCTAACGGTAATTAATACAAGTACTTAAGAGAGTTATGTTCTACCCGGGTGTAAAAATTTACAGTAGATGTGACCGGTCATGTTCTATCTTATCTCTACTGGAATTGGTAACAGATACTTTAAAGGCTTATATTCTACCTATTTTTTTTAACTCTAACGGTAGTTGTGACAGGTCCTTTAACGAGTCATGTTGTACCCGAGTGTTAACTCTAACAGTAGTTGTAAAAGGTTCTGAAAAGTATCCTGTTCTACGTCAGCGTGAATTATGACGAAAGTTATGGCAGATACTTTAAAGAGTTACGTTCTATCCGAGTGTTAGTTCTAACTGTAGTTGTGACAGATACATTTAAAAGATTATATTCAACTCTAGTGTGAACTCCGACACTTACTCATGACAATTACTTCAAAGGTGCATGTCCTACCTGAGTGTTAACTCTAACGGCAGTTGTGAAAGGTCATGTTCTACCCGAGTCATTCCTGTAACAGCGGTTGTAACTTTTCAGGTACTTTTGACAGGTACTTTAAAGGTCGTGTTATACCTGAATGTTTTCTTGTATGGTAGTTGTGACAGGCACTTACATGTCATGTTCTACCCGAGTGTTAGCCCTAACCGTAGTTTAGACAGATAGTTTAAAAGGCCATGTTCTACTCGAGTGTTAGGTCTCAGGGTTGTTGTGACAGGTATTTTAAAAACTCATGCTCTTCTCGAGTTTTTACTAAAACTGTAGTTTCAATAGGAACTGAAAAGGGTCATGTTCTACCTGAGTGTGAGCTCAAACGATAGTTACAACAGGCACTAAAAAGGACAATCTTCTACTCGAGTGTTAACTTAAACGAAAGTTGTGACCGGTACTTTGAAATGTTATGTTCTACTTAAGTGTCAACTCAAACGGTATTTGTAACATTTTTAAGTATTTTAAAGGGTCATGTAACTGAAATAACTCCATCGGTAGTTGTGAGAGGTAGATCACGCTCTACCTGAGTGTTTTCCGTAATGATGGTTGTAACAGATTATGTTCTACCCGTGTATTATCTCAAGTGTTAAGTGGGCCAGGAGTCATGTTCTATCCGAATATTATCTATAAAGGTAGTTAGGGTAGGAACTGTAAAACGTCAAATTCTACCGAATGTTATTTCTAAAGGCAGGTTTGACAGTTCCTTAAAAGAATTTTGTTCTACCCAAGTGTTAACTGTAACGGACACAGGTAATTTACAGGATTATATTCCACACGAATGTTATCTCTAACGGTAATTAATACAAGTATTTAAGAGAGTTATGTTCTACCCGGGTGTAAAAATTTACAGTAGATGTGACCGGTCATGTTCTATCTTATCTCTACTGGAATTGGTAACAGATACTTTAAAGGCTTATATTCTACCTATTTTTTTAACTCTAACGGTAGTTGTGACAGGTCCTTTAACGAGTCATGTTGTACCCGAGTGTTAACTCTAACAGTAGTTGTAAAAGGTTCTGAAAAGTATCCTGTTCTACGTCAGCGTGAATTATGACGAAAGTTATGGCAGATACTTTAAAGAGTTACGTTCTATCCGAGTGTTAGTTCTAACTGTAGTTGTGACAGATACATTTAAAAGATTATATTCAACTCTAGTGTGAACTCTGACACTTACTCATGACAATTACTTCAAAGGTGCATGTCCTACCTGAGTGTTAACTCTAACGGCAGTTGTGAAAGGTCATGTTCTACCCGAGTCATTCCTGTAACAGCGGTTGTAACTTTTCAGGGTAATCTTCAACTTGAGTGTTAACTGTAACGGTAGCTGGTAGGTATTCTAAAGGGTAATGTTGTACACTGGCGTTATCTTTAACGGTTTTTGTCTCAAGTTATGTAAAGGTCACGTTCTTCCCGAATATTAGCTCGAACGGCACTTGTGACAGATACTTTACAGGGTCATGTTCTCCCCGAGTTTTAACACTAAAGGTAGTTGTGACAGGTATTTTAAAGGGCCATGTCTTACCCAAGTCTTGATTTTAACAACAGTAGTGGCAGTTACTTTAACCCTTTACCAGACGACAAAATTTTAGCCTTGTCCAAATTGAAAGCATTTGCAGACGACAATTTCAATGTGGCTCAAATGGTGCAACTTTTCTTTGATAGGGTAGAAAACATTGTGGGAAAAGGAGAAAATGCTGGTTATCAGCATTTTCTCCTTTTCCCACAATGTTTTCAAAAGGCTTCTTTTCCAGGGGCGTCAAAAAGCGTCATTGTGCAGTAAAGGGTTAAAGGGTCATGCTCTCTTTCTTTGTGACTTTTCTAGAAATATCAAGCTTTCGTTTCAGTAGAAATATTCATTTTAAGATGGCCTTACAACGACTAAATAAATTACCTTTTCTATGACCGAAACTGTATACTTCATTTACATGCAGAACAATAAGAATTAAAGAAAGGTGCAAAACTAAATAATCCATAATTTATTTACCCTGTGACATTTATGTACTACCACTGATATATCATGTATACAAAAACAACAGAATGTACTCATACGTATTTCTTAATCCTTTACCCAACAATCCCATTTATGACCCTGAGGGAGAAAGCTTTTGAAAGCAGTTTGTGGAAAGAAGGAAATACTAGTAATCAGCAATGTCTCATTTTCCCACAAAATTCTCTGTCCGATCAGAGGTTTTCAGCTAGTTTGTAACCAATTTTGAAATTGTCGTCTGGAGATGCTCTCAGTTCGAAAGAAATGTTGTCCTGTAAAGGATTGATCCCTTTGACAATAAAATATAAGTAGATAAATTTGGATCAGTAAATCAAAGTATTCAGCAATTAAAATTTCAAACTTACTGCGCTGAATATCTCAATAAAATTCGGATTGTGTAGATCGATATCAGGCTGCACGATCTGTGCAGGCTGATCTTGATCTACATTGTCCGTAAAAGCAAATAAACCATCCTTAGCTCGTAAAAGGTTCTAGACTGTTTTCAGAACGACATTGGTGAATCAGCTTTATCAACTGCACGTGGAATAACGTTGCTTCTTAAAACTGCATAGTAATTCGGGCGGAAAAGTCACCGTTCTTATATCGTGGTTTATTGCGTCATGACGCCACATATCAAATTGTTCTATGTATATTTACAATACAATGCAATAAATCAATTTTATGATTCTAATAAGTAATGTCACGTTATGCGTACCGTGTGGTTCAGGAAATAAAGTCATGTCTTTCATGATTAAAAATAGACAATTCAAAATAAGTGTTTGCAACTATATTTCGACTTAAAAAATCGTCATCTTACGTAAAATTTGATGTTTATCCTAGTATCAGTTAGATATGACTTCTTTGGTCTTATTTGAGGAAATAAAAGCAAGTCGAACAATTTTTTTTTAAATCTGAAGATGGATTCGAACCCATACAGCTTTGTATAATAGCAAAATAAAGTGTCCCTGCCTTCACCTTCGTGGTCATTGTCCGCAGCGATAACCAATATATCATGAATAAAACCGTTTTATATCTGTAACTAGGTTATGGCTACCTATGACCTTTGGGTAAGAGTATTAACCTAAAATTAAAATGAGGTTCCTGGGACGGCCAACTTGTTTTTCACATGGAACTGTGCTTACATTGTCAGATACAGATTATTTTTCCGTCGTGTCAAATGTTATCAGCGTGCGATGTATGTATTCGAGTCTGTAAGTTTATAGGTATATCTGAAACAGAGGTATGTGACGCGTCAACTAAATACGGAAACTTGACATCAGAAGAAATTTATTCAAACGATGACCTTTTTTCTAAACGAGTTTCATGAAATATTTTCTTTTGAGATCTTCGTTTAGAAAGTATAAAAGGTCTATTTCCAGACAGGTCTATCAAATGTAAATATGACTCGGTAAGTTGCCTCAAAAATATTAATTTTTCATCTTTTCTTCTTTTCTGATACTTATTATCGCCGGTCTCTTTAAGCACTCTGCCATATATTTGGTAAGAAAACGAACAAGTCTCGCGAGACAGCGCGATATTGTTAGGAAAGATATGGTGCCCGTAACGTAGACAAAACATTAAGTAACCTATAACGAGAATAACCGAATAAAAATGAAAGACGGCATGCACTTATGAGACATTGCAGCGCAATGAAATGTACCTTCGTTAGTGCAGATAGTTGCATTTGATTGTATTTCGTATATGTTGCCATTGATATTTGTTTGCGCGTGCTCCCGGTAGTAGAGCTAAGCGCGCCTATAACTTGAAGAGTTCCAGTAATGGCAATAAGAGGTATTCCTAAATCTCCATTGCAAATTTACAGGAAGAAAACTTGAGTCGGCACCTAAACAAACTGCCCACACCGAACAGGGAATTCAGACCGACCAATGCAAGTAGTCCCCTCCGCCCCTAAACTTGTTGGAATCTCGGAGGAACAGCCAAAACTCCCAAAAACACACACGTGGATGCTGGCAGACACCCCGTCCGCGAGGTTGACCTTAAAAGCTCTAAATAAATGAGCCATGCCATGTGAAAAGAGGTTTAATGCATCTGAAAAAAAAAAAAAAAAAAAAAAAAAAAAAAAACTATAGACCCATGTCAGCCTGCACAATCAGCGCAGGATAACCTGGATCAAAAGTTTGTGGTTTTGGTCAATTTTTCTGCATGTCAAAGGACCATTCTACCTCAGGATTCAGTCGGTTGTTAGACAAAATAGATTTTATGGATCGATAGTTATGTGATGACTTGGTTGGTATAATGGATCACGGAGATACATTTATCCTCCATTTCTCAGAGCATGGCCAAAATGAAATGTACATTTTCAGTAAACATTACAGAGGAGAAAGGTATAGAAACTTAAAGACTGTTATTTTTTATCTGAATATCTGACAAACTAGCAGACAGTGTAGATACAAAATCAGATTGCTTGTTCTTTGTGTTATGAGCTTAATCTACCATATCCGCAAAAAAACTTAACTCTTTACAAAACAAAAAAAAAAAAAAAAAAAAAAATTTAGACTTGTCCAAATTGAAAGCACAGATGACAACAAAATGAATGCTATTCAAAAATTGAAATTTGTTGTTGGACAGGTAGAAAACATTGTGGAAAAAGGATAAAATGCTGGTTACCAGCATTTGCTCTTTTTTCCAAAGTGTTTTTAAAGGTCTTCTTCCCCAGGAGCGTTTAAACTCAGGACTGTGTGTTAAAGGGTTAAGTAGCATTTTGCGGCGTGAACCCCTTTGGTGCTAAATCAATAAATTTGACCTTTTCAATTTGGACAAAAAACCTGATATTGGTACCTTGATTGTCCTTTTAACCAGAATATTTAACAAAGTATCGGAAAGTGTGGTTCTAAGTGTGGTATTCACCAACCATTCTTAAGAATATTCTTAGTTTTATTCTCCAAGATTTTCTACATTTGAAAGTAACACAACTTCTGATTGGCTAATTTGGTTTAGCCAATCAGAAGTTGTGTTACTTTCAAATGTAGAAAATCTTGGAGAATAAAACTAAGAATATTCTTAAGAATGGTTGGTGAATACGGACCCAGAGTTCATATTTTGTGCAAGCTGATCTTGATTATACTTTCCGCCAAAGCAACTTAAGCCGGGTTCACTGCATTTAGTGTTAAGGATTGGAAGGCAAATGAGTCAAGCTGTATGAAAAGAGGGTTTAATGTACGCCTGTCCGGAAAACATTTCGACCCATGTCAGCCTGCTTCAGGCTGACACAGGTTGAAAACTTTTTAGCTATTTGTGTATTTTCCTCTTGTCGAAGGATCATTCTACCTCATGATTAAGCTTGGTTTTAGACAAGATGGATCTATATAATTCAACTAATCTTACACAGCACAGTACGAATATTCATTGAACTCCCTTTCTCCGAGCGGTGCTCAAATATTTAGACCAAATTTTTGGTTGTCGTGGACTGATTTCTAAATATTCTAAGCTTGAATGCGTGTGGGCTTTTATTGCCCACAATATATCGGATCTTGAATATTTCCTTTACAAAAATAGCATCTTGAAAACCAGATTTAAATACAATACAACCCTTAAAATGCCTGAATAGACATTAGGAAATAAATAAATAGATAAAATTCAGTTACAACAATGGTATTATTGTGGCGGTTAGCCACATATTTCAAATATGGTTTGAATTATATGGGCCGTGAACAGAATGCAGACAATGCCAGAGACGAAAAGGTGGAAACAAAAAATAATGACAATGGTTTAGAGGGAAGAAAGAGCCCGTCAGTCTTTAGTACTACTTTTACCAATCACCAACGAGTATACAACAAAGGCGGTATGCCCAGAGAAAAACTGTGTCAATTGTTCAAAATCGCCAACAGTAGAAATAGTAAGCTGAAATGAACAACAGGTAAGGCAGCAGGAATGTTGTTTTATGTATTCTGCATACGTTCAATCATAATTATTTAAATCCACACTAGGAGACAAAATGTAACCCTTTGCTGCTAAGCGCGACACAAGGACCTTTTGTGGACATTGTAGATCAAGATCAGACTGCACATAACGTGCAGTCTGATCTTGGATCTACACTGTCCGATTAGGAGATATTTCTACCCAAAAATATTACTTTGAAATAGCAACATTTGGGTTTTTTTACTATCGACTTGAAGTTATCATTTAACTTGTTCAGCAAGGTAAGGGTTAAGACATGCCGATATTGAAGTACTGAAAGCATTTGCAGACGACAACTTTATGTGTGTTAAATGATGGAACTTGTTGAAGGGGTTGAGACAATACGAAAAAATGGAGACATGTTGGTTACCACCCTTTTACCCTCTTATCAAGATGCTTTTTGAAACGATTCTGCCTTACGGTCATAATCACGATGTTTTCAAAAGGCTTTTTTTTTTTCTCATAGTCGTAATCACAAAGTTCTTAATGGCTTCAGTCTCACACTCTTAATCACGAAGTTTAAAAGGTTTCTGCTTGATAGTCATAATTACGAGGTTTACAAAGGGCTTCTGCCTTATTGTTGGAATCACGAAGGTTACAAAGCCTCTGTCGTATTACCAATTTATCAAAACGCTTCTGCCTCAACGTCGTAATCACGAAGTTTTCAAACTTCTTCTGCCATGTAGTCGTAATCATGAAGTCTGAAAAGGCTTCTGCCTCATAGTCGTAATCACAATGTTTGTTTTCAAAAAGGGTTCTGTCTCATAGTGAAAACCACGGGATTGTGCAATAAAGGGTTACTCAGAGATTTCCACATGGCATTTAAATTATTCCGGTATTTTAATTTTTGTGATAAAAGAGGAGCCTTCAGACATATATCTGCATATTTTGTAATGATATACTTGCTCAGAGTTAGCTCTTTACCACACGGTCCCAAGTTTAAGGCTCGTCCAGATTTTAAGACTACAAAAAACAGATCAAATTAATGTGGCTCAAATGATAGGATTAGTCTTTGAAAAAGAAAGAAAGAAACTTTTACAGGGAAAGAGAAAATAATGATCACCATTTTTATATTTTTATACAAATGTTTTCAAATCCCGTCTTTGCAAGGGTCATTAAAACCAGGAATTGTTGGGTTAAGTGTTTAACACTATATAACACAAATTCAAGTTTTAACGACCTTAAGGAAGATTACTTTTGACAACATTGTTCGAAAAAGATTGATTGATTGATTGATTGATTGATTGATTGATCGATCGATCGACCGACCGACCGACCGACCGACCGACCGATCGATCGATCGAATGAATGAATGAATGATGCTTTACGCCGCTTTCAACATTTCACAGCTCACATATTCATGTATTTCCTGGGTTTCACCAGTACTAACCTAGGGCTCTGAAGTGTATTGCCCAAGGACACACCATGAAAGACCCAGAGGAAATGCTCGAAACAGCAATTTCTCCTTTTTTTTTTACAATGTTGCTAACCTATCAAGACAAATCCAATCATTTCAGCCACATTTATTTTTCTGTCTGTTAATACTTTCAACTTTGACGGGTCTGACTTTTATCGTTAGATAAAGAGTTTAAACGTCTTTCTGTTGACGGTTCTCCCTATTTAACACCATAAAGAGTCTTGCATAAGGCTACTCCTACGAAAAGCTTATCACCTGGAGTGAGGAACGACAGAGGGGTATCTAGATTTCGATCATATACCTTCACCAATGCGCCATGCTAGGAACTACTCATTCCCCCCCCGCCCCCCCCCCCCCCAAAAAAAAAGACACACACACTTTTTTGTACAGTGCGGGTGCAGAACAGACTGATCATAGTTCTTCAGACTTTGATATTTGCAAAGTAGTTTTTACAATCGCAAAGCCTTAACACTGACATACATATCGCTGTCTTCTGTTTAGACTAGATAATATATGAGCCATGCTCTGGCAAAAGGGGGCTTAATTCAACAGGTCTGCCTGCGCAGATTGCTCTGCAGACTGACCTGAATCTATACTTTTTGCAGGTGCATTAAACCCCCTTTTCACAGAGCATGGCCCATATACAAGAACATTTGAGCCATGCTCTGTGAAAAGGGGGCTTAATGCATCTGCGAAAAGTATCGACCCAGGTCAGCCTGCGCAGTCCGCGCAGGCTGACCTGGGCCGAAACTTTTCGCTATTGGTCACTTTTCTGTGTGTCAAAGGACCATTATACCTCGAAATTATGTCGGTTGTTTAAAAAAGGAACCACGATGGATCCATAATTATGTGATTGCTTTATAGGCATCACTCGTCACGGAGACGCACTAAGCCCCCCTTTGGCAGAGGATGGTTCGTTGATATAGGTCAATATGATTTTTATCTAATTAAAGTTCAAAGTTGTAAAATGCACATACACATTGAGTAATATATGGTAATTAACTCTATATGCGCCAAATATATGACCTTGACCTCTTTCGACGGCTGAATGTACAATCCACTGAAACCCAGATCTTTTTTTATCTTATATGCTTGACTAAACAAGAGGATAGTATAGATCCAAGATCAGGCTGCACGTTCTGTGCAGTCTGATCTTGGTCTATGCAGTCCGAAACAGCCCATATCTCAGCCTACGGCGCTCGCAACCTTATACCCCATCATACAACTGAGTGAGTGACCTGTTTATGTTGAAAGGGCATGGGGGTCAGAATATCTTAAAAGACATCCTCTAGGACTCTAAAAATTGTCATTTGGTAAAGAGTTACATATATTTGTACATGTGAACCATACTCTAAGAAAGGGGGTTTGATGCATCTGCAAAAAGTATCGAGCCATGGCCAGCCTGCGCAGTCTGCGCAGGCTAACCTAGGTCGAAACATTTTGCATTGGTTAATTTTCTGCGTGTCCCAGGATAATTCTACATGAGGATTCACCTGGTTGTAAGACAAAATGGATTTTATGGATCCATAATAATATGATGACATGCTTAGTATAGTACATCACGGAGATACATTGAACCCACTTTTGGCAGAGCGCCGCTCATTTGTTTTATCGCTATGATTATCAGTTTCTGTAAAGAATTGTTGGATGGAAGATGCCGAAACGAAATATAGCTGCAAGTCGCTTTAAATAATCATTGCATTTATATATATAGCACAATTAACCATGATATCTATTGCTTTAATTTATTAATACATTGCATACTGCACTGTTACCATGATGTTATATTGCATACTGCACTATTACCATGATGTTATATAAGAGGGGTGTTCGAAAAGTATCCAGAAAATTAAATTCCAAACTTTTCCCTTGAGACAAACTTTCCTTCAAATATGTTTTGATAAAAAAACACAGACAAATATTACTTTACTACACGAATGCCAATTCCCTAGGTATAGTCACTAAAAGTAAAACTGCCAACAGACTTGATGAACAGATCATCTCAGGTTTGATCCGTAAAGTCGATCCTAATCCCATGTAACAACTGCAAACTCAGGTGGTGCTGAAAGGGGGCGGGGGGAGGTAAACACACTGCTAAGCGGGCTACAATCTGCAGAGCCTCCTTCTCTAGTCCACAGTGTCTCTTTCCATTGTCCACAGAGCCGCTTTCCATTGTCCACAGAGTCACCTTACTGTGTCCACAGGGCCACTTTCCAGTGTCCACAGAGCCACTTTCCAGTGTCCACAGAGCCACCTTACAGTGTCCACAGAGCCACTTTCCAGTGTCCACAGAGCCACTTTCCAGTGTCCACAGAGCCACTTTCCAGTGTCCACAGGGCCACTTTCCAATGTCCACAGGGCCTCTTTCCAGTGTCCACAGAGCCACTTTCCAGTGTCCACAGAGCCACTTTCCAGCGTCCACAGAGCCACTTTACAGTGTCCACAGAGCCTCTTTTCAGTGTTAGCAGGGCCTCTTTCCAGTGTCAGCAGATCCACAGAACCTTTTCCAGCGTCAGCAGATCCACAGAACCTCTTCCCTCTTCAGGTGTCCACAGAATCTCTTTCAAGTGTCAGCGGGGCCACGTCCCAGTTTCAGCAGAGCCACGTTCCAGTGTCAGCGGGGCCACGTCCCAGTGCCAGCAGGGCCACGTCCCAGTGTCAGCAGGGCCACGTGCCAGTGCCAGTAGGGCCTCCTTCCAGTGTCAGCAGGGCGACGTCCCAGTGTCAGCAGGGCCACGTCCCAGTGCCAGCAGGGCTACGTCCCAGTGTCAGCAGGGCCACGTCCCAGTGTCAGCAGAGCCTCCTTCCAGTGTCAGCAGGGCCACGTCCCAGTCTCAGCAGGGCCACGTCCCAGTGTCAGCAGAGCCTCCTTCCAGTTTCAGCAGGGCCACGTTCCAGTGTCAGCAGGTCCACGTCCCATTGTCAGCAGGGACACGTCCTAGTGTCAGCAGAGCCACGTCCTAGTGTCAGCAGGGCCACGTCCCGGTGTCAGCAGGGCCACGTCCCAGTGTCAGCAGGGCCACGTCCCAGTGTCAGCAGAGCCTCCTTCTAGTGTCAGCAGGGCCACGTCCCAGTGTCAGCAGATCCTCCTTCTAGTGTCAGCAGGGCCACGTCACAGTGTCAGCAGAGCCACGTCCCAGTGTCAGCAGGGCCACGTCCCAGTGTCAGCAGGGACGTCCAAGTGTCAGCAGAGCCTCCTTCTAGTGTCAGCAGGGCCACGTCCCAGTGTCAGCAGAGCCAAGTCCCAGTATCAGCAGGGCCACGTCCCAGTGTAAGCAGGGCCACGTCCCAGTGTCAGCAGGGCTACGTCCCAGTGTCAGCAGAGCCTCCTTCTAGTGTCAACAGGGCCACGTCCCAGTGTCAGCAGGGCCACGTCCCAGTGTCAGCAGGGCCACGTCCCAGTGTCAGCAGAGCCTCCTTCCAGTGTCAGCAGGAACACGTCCCAGTGTCAGCAGGGCCACGTCCCAGTGTCAGGAAAGCCACGTCTCAGTGTCAACAGAGACTCCTTCCAGTGTCATTAGATAAACAGAGCCTTTTCCAGTGTCAGCAGAACCTTTCTTGTTCCAGTGTCTGCAGAGCTTCTTTAAAGTGGCAGCAGTGCCAGTAGCTTTGGAAGATGATCGTTGGAAGTACATGTAAAAGAAGTTCTCGGAAAGCATAAACAGGAGAGTCTGCCCACGCTATAAAATTGAAATAACTGGCATCATTTTTTTTCCTATTTCTACCCAAACACTCTCGAAAAATCAGGGTAAACAGAGTCCCAGACTTGATGAAGACCGTGTTTCTTCGTAAGAAAATAGACACTACATAGTTTCTGCGAAAAGCACAGTCACGCTCACGTTTTCAAAAATAGATCATGTTAACATCATAAACACATTTAAGACGCGTTCTTTCACCTTTTCTGATAAAACAGTGCAGCAGAAGTGCGTGATATCAAATTTCCACTCGGGACTATTTTTTACCTCTAAGACCAGGAAGCAATCCGTGCTGGTGTTCACAATTTCAAATGAAAACTTCCTTTAGACGAATAATGTTAGATTTACACTGAGTTTGATGTAGTTACGGAATCGGCCAAGTTGTGATGAGTTTGGGCGACGCATTTGAGCTATATTTGTCTGTACGTTGTATTTTGATATACTGCCTAAATTATTATATCTAAACAAAAAAAGGTGCCTTTGATTGAAACATTATCTAATTATTTTTTTACGCTTTTCCGGATACTTTTTGAACAGCCCTCCCTGTAACTTTAAAAATTGTAAAGAAAATGGTGGTGACGGGAATTTTCTCCTTTTCCCAAAATGTTTTCTTTCCTGTCAAAGACATATTCCACTATTTAATTTGCATTTGATTTGTCGTCTACAAATACTTTTGATTCGGACAAGTCCAAAGGTTTATCGTGTGGTAAAGGGTATCGTGACTCAGGTCTGCAACGACAATGATGAACACGTTTACTGATCAGTGTGATAATTTATAGTGCATTGTCAAACTCTTTGACTAGACGATAAAATTTTACAACTGTCCATTTTTAAAACCATTTGTACACGATAAATTAGACGTGCTCAAATGTTAGAATTTTTCTTCGAACGGACAAGGAAAAATGTGGGAAAAGGAGAAATGTTGGTTAGTGGTCGCCATGTTATTCTTTTCTTACATTTTGTTAACTTTTCTTCCTCAGTGTCATCAAAATTTGGGATCGTGTGGTGAAGAGTAACTCTAGTATGATTTTTATTAAGATTTAGGGATTGTCTCAGGACAGTCATTTATTGTTTTTTCATGTCATGTACTTAGAACCTGGATATAGAACTGTCTGCGAATTTTCTTTGCTTTTTATAATATTACCTTTATCCTGCTAAATAAGTTAAGGAAAACTGTCAAGCCGATAGTAAACACCCAAATAACGCTATTTCAAACTTATTGCTTCGAGAAAAAAAATCTTAATTTCGGACAGTGCAGATCCAAGATCAGACTGCACGGTCTGTGAATGATTGATGTTTTTTATTCATCATCAATACCGGTTGTCTTTATGAAGGCTGTTAGTTACGTTACGGGGAACTAGTGCAAGATACCGGACGAAACCCGTCGTAGGTTACGCCAGGTTCTTTAACTTGCTCCGTGTTTAGCTCCTTCACACAGGAAGTTGGTTAAACGTCTTATATGAAAGATTATAAATAATCTTAGATAGCCATTGGGGGAGGAGGGGGGGGGGGGGGCTCAAATCCACACACACTCCCTGATTTGATGTTTCCAGGTCTTACGCTCTACCACTTGAGCTATTCGGGCTGGTCAACCTTTTACTACACAATCCTGAGTTTTAACGACCCAGAGGAAGACAGCTTTTGAAAACATTGTTTTATAGGGCTTTTAACCCTTAGAGCGCCAAATAAACCTAGCAACCATTTTCAACTTAGAAATACGACCTAAATAATGGCTATATCATGGTTGTTTTTGTCTACAGTGAATCAGCAAAGTGGACTGTGTAGATTAAAGATCAGGCTGCACGTTTTGTGCAGCCTGATCTTGATCTACACTGACTACAAAGGCAACTGTAGTAGTGAAAGGCGTTTTAAGGGTTAAAACCACTTTGAGAAAAGGATAAAATGCCAGTAACCATTATCTTCTTTTCCCCAAATGTTTTTACCCTATCAAAGACTAATCAATTGATATGAGCCAAATTCCATTTGTCGTCTGCAACATGTTTTGATTTTGTCGTCTGGTAAAGAGATAATCTTATACCAAACAATCCCGCCATTTAACCACCTTGAGGACGAAGCCTTTTGAAAACATTGTCGGCAAAGAAGAAAATGCTAAGGATCAGCATTTTCTTCTTTTTCTTACAATGTTTTCAACCCTTTTTAAGAGGCAAATTTTATCCTTTGATGCTGTGTCTGTAGTGAAGAACGCAGGTTTTTTTAATTTCTCAAACAATCGGCTAGTTCTATTTAAAGACTTAGTTTATATAATTTTTCAAATGTCGTTTCGCTGATGACTTCGTCATTGCATACTTCTAGCAAACAACTGAAGTTTCCCTTCGCCATTTTTGTTACTTCCTCAATTTACATGTTTAGAACTCTTTACCAAACAATCCTGTGTTTTGACGACCCTGAGGGGAGAAAGATAATGGAAACATTGTGGAAAAAAGTAACCAGCATTATTTCCTTTTCCCACACTGTTTCAAGCCTTTATTAGACAAATCTAAAACATTTGAGTCACATTTAATTTGTCGTCTGCCAATGTTTTCCATTTGGACCAGACTAAAATTTTTCTTTTGCTGTCACCTAACTCTTAACCAGACAACAGAATTTTAGAATCATTCATGTTGAAAGCATTTCCAGACCACAAATTAAATTTCACGTAAATGATAAATTTTGACTTTAACAGAGAAGAAAACATTTAGAGAATAAGAAAAGGAATGCTGGTTACTAGCATTTTCTCCGTTTCCCACAATGTTTTGAAGCCTTTTTCTTCTCAAGGTCGTTTAAACTCTAGATTGTGTGGTAAAGGGTTAAATAAACTCGCCTGATTCCAAGTCTAAAGGGGAGATTTTTGGTGTAGATAAAGCATCTTTGTTTCGAAGTTTCGAAGCTACATAGGGTAGCGGACAACGTAGATCAAGGATGAGACTGCAAGTTTTGTACAGTCTGATCTTGATCTACGATATGTGCAAAAGCACAATGAGTGGCTTGAGTCGTGCTTGACTAGCAAAGGCTAAAATCAGACAGGTTGCAACAAATATGAACTATTATTTTGAAGGTCGATCCGAAAATACACTCATTCAAATACAGTTTTAGTGTTTAACCCTTTCCCAAACAAGCCCTGGTTTTCACGTGTCTGCAGTACAAGTCTTTTGAAAACACGGTGGGAAAAGGAGAAATTGCTCGTAACGAGCAATTTCTCCTTTTCCCACAGTGTTTTCTACCCTTTTTGAGAACTTTCTGCCATTTTCATCTAATTCAAAATTGTCGTCTGCAAACTCTTTCAATTTGGACCAGTCTAAAATTTGTCGTTTGGGAAAGGGTTAATTACTAATTATATTTCGTCAAAAGAGTTTGTGGTTATAGTAATAGTCGTGTTTAAGCCTTTTAGTAAACAATTCCGAGTTTAAACGACCCTTGAGTATAAGCCTTTTGAAAACATGGTGGGAAAAGGAGAAAATACTGAAAACCAGCTAGTTACCGACATTTTCTCCTTTTCCCACAGTATTTCCGACCTATTAAATGTCAAATCCGATCATTTAGGAGTCATTTTATTTGTCGTCTTCAAATGCTTTAAATTTGAGCAAGTCAAGCGCTTGGCCCTTTAGTAAAGCGTTAACCCACTGCCCCTAATTTGAATACATCCATTGGTCCCCTTGAACTTTTTGAATTACTTCAGCAGCGTTTTCAATATCATGTCAGGTATATCGCGGCTGCCTGTACAACTTTCTATGCTTACCTGGAGTTTCTATTACCAGGATTCGTGTTTATGAAACTTAAGTTCATGCTCAAGTGAGTTTGTGCTCAAATTAGTGCTCTTTAGTGCTTCTGCAGGTATGACAGTCAGAAATAAATGAGCAATGCTCTGTGAACAGGGGCTTAATGCATCTGTGAAAAGTTTCGATCCAGGTCAGCCTGCGCGGCCCGTGCAGGCTGACCTGGGCCGAGTCTTTTCTCTATTGGCCGATTTTCTCTATGTTCAAGGACCATTCTACCAATTGATTAAGTCAGTTGTTAAAAGAAAAAAAGTGGCTATTAAGGATCCATATTTATGTGATAGCTTGATAGATGTAATGCATCGCGGAGATGCATTAAGCTCCCTTTTGCCAGAACGTGTCTGTAATTCTTTCATTTTAAAAGAACAAGGAAAGAGAAGCTCGAAAAGTTACAAAGTTGCCCTGTGGGGTGTACCAAATCAACTCGGTATTATTTTGAAATTTCTCGCTCAGCTGCGTTGAGCATGAAAAATGTAATATAAGTACAAACTCGGTACTTCGCAAAATATTCTTCCACTATCATCGGCTCCTTTCCCAAATTAACATCGTCGAAACAATGAAAGTGAACCCTGTTGCTGTGACTATCATCAGTTCGCGAAAGAAGTTTGCCAATCTGGGGATTCAAACCATCAACTCTAGTGTTTTAAGTCTTGTACGTTAACGACTGAGCCACCAGGCTTGGCGTTAAATATATATACGTAGAACCAAAAGTAAGGGCGCCCTTGTACTTCATCTCGAAGTAATTCTGTATTTTACCTAATACGTATAAAAGATATGGAATCCAAGTCAATATTGGGTGTGACCTTCATGTGCAACAACACCTGCACGACACCTGACGGGCATACTGGCGGTGATAAGGTGTATCGTTGCTCATGGAATCTGCTGAAATATTGAGAAGTAAAGTCACCCTGTCGTTATCGTGTCAGAAGAAACAAATTACAGGGTTCCCTTATTTTGGGGGCTATGTATATATAGGACAGTAGACAGATGACAGACAATAGATAGGACAATGATTGTCAGTCATCCAAGAAAATGAGGTCATACTAATATCCATTCAATGAAAGTAGACTTAATGACTTTTGTTTAATCGTCAAAAGTTTCAATTCGGCAGTATAAGGGTTAACGGACTGAAACGATGAGAGAATAACCGTAATATATTTAAGTATTCCCGAATAAATTAACTCTTTAAAATCCACTTTGTCTAATAACCGACTGACCCATGAGGTAGACTGGTTCTTTGAAATGCAGACAATTCATCAAAATCAAAAAGTTCGATCCAAGCCAGATGCATTAAGCCCCTTTTAAGCAGAGCATGGCTCAGAATTTAACTTGACCTCTATCGACGACTGGCAATGCAATCCACTAGATCTCATGTCGAAGGCTTCACTGAACATGTGGACGACATAGAGCCAAGTTCAAGACCTTCTGTGCAGTCTGATCTTGGATCTATGCCGTCCACAAAAAGTTCCGTTTTCAGGTCTGTCGCCGAAAGGGTTACAATAAATAAATCATGTATTAAAATTTATATCTTTTGGTTGGGATGTATTTCGAAATAGGTTTGAAATCATGATCCGCCTCGTTTTGGAGTAAGAGCTGTCATTCAAACAATAGTGTGATATTTAACACCGCAATTCGTTTTTCGTGAAACATACTTTTGGAAAATTCTTTCGGAGGCGTTAGGCCATGTCAGTTTCCCTCCGTAAATGAACAGAGAAAATTCTTTCAAAACTTGTGCAAAACGAAATGTACTGCTGCGAGTTCTAGAATTTTGCTGTTATAATACAAATTCTGAAAGGAGAATCTACCTCAAAATATTTATTTATCTCTCTATACTCAACATTTCGGGATAAAAACGGTCACTTTAGACAGGTGATTGTCAAATTTGGCTGTCAATCTTTCAAACATTAATTGCGACAAAGATCACTTTTTACATGTTACTCAGACGATTTCAAGTGCTGTATTGCATAAGCGTTTGCCTGACCAAAGTGTCAAGTTAGCGCTGCGGATCACATCTGACACATTCCTAGCGGGGAAAAAATCTTTGCAGAAAAACACAGACTGTGATGAGTTCGACGGCTCTAATTCACTTTATTTTCTGTTCTAAGAACAATGCCAAAAGAGGAATAATGTTTCAGCACCGAAAATAACGAATCGCCGAAAGGAGAACAAAAAACTCTTAGGAGAACAGAGGCCATTTTGTGCTTATCTCTGAAAATTTAACCAGCGGATGAAAATGCAAGAATCTGTCAACATGGGAGTTTTTGGATTATTTTTTTCTCGTACAAAAACTAATTTTTGGATTTTCGTATCATCAGTATTGCTTTTACTGTTTCTAGAGGCTACAGCTGTACATAGAGAGCGCTATATACCTGTAAGTACCTAAAATTGTTACAGTAATCCATCATTTGTTTGTTTGTTTTGTTGGTGGTGTGTCAACATTTTTCAAAGTCAGCCGTTAGCACACAAGCCCGTGATTAAAGAACTCTAAGGAAGAAGCTATTTACTAACATTGTTGGGAAAGAAGAAAATGCTTGTTACTAGCATTTTCTCCTTTTCCCACAATGTTTCTGTCTTTTCAAGGATAAATCCCTCTGTTTGAGCTGAGTTGAATTTGGCGTCAGTAAATGGAAATTGGATAAAGTCTATTTTTTGTCCTGTGGCAAAGAGTTGAAACGTGGCCGCCGGTGCACCTATCCATACCTACCTAGAATTTCTCCTACCAGTCTTTCGCACAAAATTATTTCCAAGCCACTGGCTCCTTTCCAACATAATTCCGTCACATGAATGATCCGAGGTGCGAGAGAAATGAATTCTGTCGCAGTAACTACATGTATCATCAATTATCGGAAAGAAATTGGCCGAGCTTGAAATTCGAACAAGCGACGACCCGGGTTTCAAGTCCTGAACGTTATCGACTGATAACCGGGCTCGGCTAGCTATCCTCTTAACTTAGAAATTAACCAAAGGACAAAGTTTTGGACTGGTCAAAACTGAAAGCATTTGGGGACGATAAGTTGAATGTGACGGAATGGCAGCTTTTGTCTTTGGGACGATTAGAAAATGTGGAAAAATTCAGTTTAAAACAAATTAAACGAGGCGGAAACGATGGGATTTGTTTTGAAAGGGTCAGAAAACATTGTGGGAAAAGGAGAAAATGCTGGTAAGCATTCTCCTTTTCCAAAAAACGTTTTCAAGAGCATCTTCGGTGGGGTCGTTTATTTAAACGTGGGATTGTTTGGTAAGGGGTAAAAATGCTAGATACATTGATTGAAAATTTTAAGCCTACAGTGAAACAAAATAATGCGAATTTAAAGTGCCTTTCGTTGGAGAAATATCACTGTATCGGAGAGTGTCAAATCAAGATCAGGCTGCACGTTATGTGCACACTGAACTGAAATACATCGTCAGCAATTCAAAGGCATTAGGCAACCAAGGACCAAATAGTGTTAATACATATTGCTTAACCCTTAAGCTGCTAATCGCGACCCACTGACCATTTGCGGACAGTGCAGATCAAGATTAGACTGCACAGAACGTGCAGTCTGATCTTTGATCTACACTGTCCGATACGGTATTTTATTTCCGGTGAAATCAACTTTGAAACCGCAATGTTTGGCCTTTTAGTAATTAGTAGAAATTTGCGTTTCATTTATTCAGCAGCTTTAGTGTTAAGGACATATGCCACAGTTTTGTTTTTTTTTTCATCCGGACAGATTTAGGCCTATTCTCCATTTTCGCTCAGATGATAGGATGATGTATGTTGAGAAATAAAAACAAAAAGAAAATCACATGTTACGGGCCAAAATACAAAGATACAGTTCTTCACAGGAGATAACTCTTGTCAAAATTACAGAAAATAGGCTTTGATTTCAAACCTTAAAAAAATGTTATTTAAGTAACAAGCACTGCTTAAAAAAATATTTGAAATGTGATGTTTGCCAATAGTAAAAACGATTGATCGAAAGAATTAAGAAACTAGACAGAACACAGTAGCAATTGGGAATGCTCTTACGTGTCAACACAGACTGATTTTCCGGATAATATTCTGCAACAAAATAAAAATTCACCGGACATATGTTTTTTTAACTCGCACAGGAAAAGTACTTTCTAATATCTCGTAAAAATAAGATTTTTTATAACATTCACTTTATTTAGAATGCAAGTTAAGTTTATATACATGTATATCTGTATAGTTTTTAACGACATAATAAGAATAAAGACAAATAAAAATGAAAGAAACTAAACAAACTGAAAAACGTAAAATAATTAAATGCAATATGAGTATGAGAAATTACGAGAAATCGCAAAAGCGACATAAATGTGGCTACTACATACTGGCATTTATTACATAAGCGTCTTTGTTTTCTGATTCAGTGTAACATAGTCATTACTGATTTTCTAATAATTGGCCCGCAACATGCGAAATGAGACCTTCGAACATTTGCGTGAAGTGTAGTTCCGGATTAGCCTGCGCAGTCCGCGCAGGCTAATCCGAGACGGCACTTTACGACTACATAAAATTTTTTCATACAGTAGACTTTAAAGAAACAGAAAATCGCACAAAAACGGGAAGTGTGGTCTCGGATTAATCACAGACTGCTTAGGCTGATTTTGGGCAACACACTTTTACGCATATGCCCGAAGGCCCCTTTTCGTGTGTTGCACGCCATATTATTATCACATACGTTTGCGATAAGTCTTTGTGGCGTCACATGTATAAGTATAGTATTCCTGCCTGTTATTTCTAAACCGCATAGGACACAAACGTCCTGATCCATTCAACTGTCAAAAGTGTTGACTGTGGCAAGGCTAAGGTTTGTTTTATTTTCAGATTTAAAAACAATGTAGTTATTTTCTGCTTCTTCGGAATTATTTTATCCGAAACGTGCACCCCTGTCCAAGCAGTTAGTAGCTATCATTCATGGATACTGACCAAATCATTATATATGTAATTTCTGAGATACATTTATGCGATAAAAAGAATCTGACATAAGTTGAATTTTGACATAAAACTATATTAAACACGTCCAAGGGCGTAAAAACGTTCTAGAGCTCGCCAGATGCTCGCAAAATATCAGTTTTCAAGATTGGCCATGTTTGATGAAATTTCATCTCAAATGCAAACTTAAGTCAGATCCTAAGCCTCTAAACAAAGCCTATACACATTCTGGAAAGCTCGGGTGATCCATTGATCAAAACTCTCGGCTGCATTACGACAGGTGATGTGCAACTATACGGTAGATTTCTTTGCCGGAAATAGACCGTTTTAACGTTCTAAAAATCGCGAGAAAAGACAGGACGCAATTTTCTATCGAAACCTTTCTAAATACGTTTCCCTTGACAAACAGTTTCTCATGCATTCAATTTCTCTAACGCGGTTTGTCAATTTCGGTGGTAGCTTCACCGATAAATTGATAGATATGAACAACTTCGCTGTGGTTGCTGTTCTCGTTTCTAAACGATTCAAACAGTCGCGGCAGTGTTCCAAATCATGTGACTGTCAGTATTTCAAAATGGAAACCCCCTTGATACGGGCGAGGTTAGATGTAGAAACGGAATCGGCCGAGTTGTGACGAGAAAGCCTATACAATAAAATGTAAACGCAATGACAGAATAATTATGTACTTATCTAAGTGCATTCTTTTGCACTTTAATCGATCTATTTTCTCGTTTGGTTTGTGAACAGCGAGACGACAATGATATAACTACACGATATGTTTATGACATATTAGACATTACTATGTGTCATTTGACTGGATACGATATTAGTGCAAGGTCATTATTTCGATACAAACTAGAACGGTGTTTAACCCTTAAGCCGCTAATCGCGACTCAGTGACCTTTTGCGGACAGTGTAGATCAAGATCAGACTGCACAGAACGTGCAGTCTGATCTTTGATCTACACTGTCCGATACGGTATTTTCTTTCCGATGAAACCAACTTTGAAACTGCAATGTTTGGGCTTTTAGTAATTAGTAGAAATTTGCGTTTCATTTATTCAGCGGCTTAAGTGTTAAACTTGTACCAAACAATCCGGCGTTTTCACGACCTTGAGGTAAAGTGCCTTTAAAAAACACTTCGGGAAAAAGAGAAAAATTTGGCATTTTCTCCTTTTCCCGCAATGTTTTCTACCCCTCCAAAGACCGTTTTCAGTTTTTAACTCACGTTGACTATGTCGTCTGTAAATGCTATAAATTGTACCAGTCTAATTTTTTGTCGTCTAGTAAAGAGTTTATTAGACGACAATAGTTTAGGACTTGCCAAATTGAAAGTATTTACGTTAAAAAAAAGATAAATGTGATACATGCATTTGTCTTTAAAAGGGTTGAATATATTGTTGGAAAAGCAGAAAATGCTGGTTTTCGGCATTTTCTGCTTTTGTAGATTTTTTTTTTATTTTGTACAGTGTTTTCAAAAGCTGTCTCCTTCACTGTTGTTGAACCCTAGATTGTTTTTTAAAGGATTAATTCTTTTGCAGCCATCTTAATGAATTCGACATTTGTCCGGGGTCTAGGAGAAAAGCTCCATCAAATGTAATGATCTCAGTTCCGATAAATCCGCCAATTTGGGCTCAGCATTTGGTCTATAAATATCGCAATATACAACGCCTTATCAGTTAATGTGGTCTCAATATGGAATGTTATGTTGTAGTAACTTTCCTGGTGTTTGTATATATTTCGAGAAGAGTGAGAAAATTTCGCATCGGGCGAGACCGAAAGTCGAGCGAGATATCAAAATTTTCTTACGCAGCGAGAAGTAAATACAAACACCAGGAAAGTTACTACAACATGATATTAAATATTTATTATATATCTATTACTTTCAAACACAAAATTTTGCATTTATTGACATTTTATTCGATAACGGCAAACGAAATAAAAGATATAATGTTAAAATGGCCAGTGACTTCGTTTTCATGAATGGCGGATGAATATTATAGAGTAACATTTTGACCAATCAAATCACGAATCAATATGCACGTTTTCCGCGCATGAGGTACGTCGTCACACCATATTTGGAATCGCATTTCACAGTGTGTAGATTAGGATTTTTTCCGTCATGTGTGTTATTTTATCCGCATACGACGCATGGATTCGAGTTGGAAAATTTTCAGGTATATAATAAGTCGGGTTACACCACAGTTCCGATAAAGCAGCCAAACAGGGCTTAGTATTTGGTCCAAGTGTTAGCTTAAGTGTAGAGCATGGGACTTGTAAATGACAAGCCTTTAGCCGTTTTAGGGTGTGAGTTCGATCCCAACGGCTGGCAATCTAAAATTACCAAACTGTCTTTCGTATGAGATTTAATATAGGTTCCATCTGACGGTGCTATACACCGACCACTTTAAAGAACCAGGCGTAACTTATGATTGGCTTCGTCATGTATCTTGCACTATCGCCATAAACAGAACTAATAGTCTTCTCGGGGCTTCGCCCATACGGTGGCGACGATAAATTAACGAAAATTAACTGATCAACCATATAGTGCAGGCTCACGAAAACAAGTTCATATAGGTCAGATGGTGTGTCAAAGGTTTAACCCTTTGCCCAACTACAAAATTCTATCCTCTACCCGATTGGTAACATTTTACAGACGACAAATTCAATCAAGCTCAAACGGATGATTTGTGTCATGAACTAAGAGAAAAATGTGGTAAAGGAGAAAATGCTGATTATGAGCATTTTCTCCTTTCCCCATGATGTTTTAAAAAGCTTTCTTCTTCAGGGTTGTTAAAACACGGAATTGTTTGGTAAAGAGTTAGTGCGCATAATCTACATTTTGACAAAAACCATCTCTCTTCTTTTTATAGAAGAAAGTTTATGTATGTAAAAACGTGTCTGTTAACCCTCAACCTGCTAAATAAGTGCAATAAAATTTTCAGGCCAATTATTAAAATCCAAAGTTGCTATTTCAAAGGTATGTTTGGAGGATAAATATCTCCTTATCGGACAGTGTAAATTCAAGATCAGACTGCTCGATCTGCGCAGTCTGATCTTGAGCTACACTGTCCGCTAAAGGTCAGTGAGTCGCACTTCGCAGCCTAAGGGTTAACGCCTTTATTGGGAAATCACAAAAATAAAGCGCCGCTGCTCAGATTTGAACCTGTGAGCATCACAACCACTGCCCTTCGACTTTACCGACAAAACGACAAAATTTTAGACTTTACCATATTCAAAGCATTTGCATACGTCAGAATAAACATGACTTAAAAATTTAAATTCGTTTAAGAAAAGGGCAGAAAACACTATGGGAAAAGAAGAAAATGATGGCTACCAACAATTTCTCCTTTTACCACAATGGTTTCATTTTTTCCCAATGTCGTTAAAACCCGTGATTGTGTGGTAAAGGGTTAAAAAGTACATCCTTTATCAGCGAAATGTTTAATGTCGAATATGCGATGAAATAAAACCCCTGGGGAGTTAAAGTTCTTTCTTTCATTCATTCAGGAAATAATAAGTTTTCACACAGCATTAAAAGTTCTTCAGTGAAGACCAAAAAAGCCTGCGTGAATACCCCTCCTACCTTTTTTTCCTATCGGCCATCTCTCATTTATCTTAATTGCTACGCGGAAAACTTCAGTTTGAAGCAACTAAATGCTTAATGAAAAACAATATGCCCTGAATTTAAATGATTAATATGACCATTTAAATTTTTCTTTATTGCTAATGTTTCATAAATTACTAAAGGTGAACAGATCGACTTGAAATTTATTGTCAGATGCAATGATGAATAATTCGATGTGTATTATTTATGATAGTATGCAAATGTTACAATCACCGTTCAAGGTACGTTAGTGGGTCACGGGGTTTAGCGGTAAAAAAGTCGGATTTGTGTCATGAAAAGCTTCTGGATTCAATACCAGCCGGAAATACTAGTGAGAAGAGAGTGTTCTTGGGCAAGGCACTTCTTGGTCCTAGCCTAATACAGGTAAAATTGAGTTACCAAGCACTTAAAAAGTCGTTGGGGGGGTTTACCTGAAACAAAGTCAAATCAGATCAGTCAATTAACTAATAGACTGCGACTGCGACAGCCGACTCAATATACAATACAATCAATACAATACAAACGAACAAACATGTTGTCGGAAAAAAATATATGCAACACACACTCATTGGGCATTTGGTTAAAACTTTAGGAAGATCGATCAGTTTTATAACGAAATAATAGAGTCGTACGGAATCCTGTTTCCGCCAACCACTTTTCGACCTACGAGGAACTCGAAAAGTAGAAATTAGGCACACAAACTTCCACTTTTCTAGCAAAAAAGTTACCTCGAAAAAGTCTCTTTGACTTGACAATTGTCAAAAAACTTTCGACTTTTCGACCTCACGTTTGTCTAGAAAAGTAGAAATTAGGAAGTACTAACTTCAACTTTTCGCGTTAAACTGCTAGGTCGAAAAGTAGAAAAGTGGAAGTTTTTCACATGACAATTGTCAATAAAACTTCCACTTTTCGACCTAGAAAAGTCGAAAAGTCGAAAAGTTGAAAAGTCGAAAAGCTGAAAAGTCGAAAAGTCGAAATTAGCCAATTAAAACTTCCACTTTTCTAGTTAGGACTGATTATCACGGGATGTTTGTTTATCAGCACCGAATAATGTTGGAGCCGGTGTAGGGGTAAAAATAAACTGGTACCCGTTGTATCTCCCGTAGCCGTCCGATAGACCATAAAATAAAGATCGATAACAGGCTGCCAGTTTAGGGTAAAAATTCCTGTGTCACCGGTCCCGCGGTCAATTTATCCTACGAAAAATGAGTCCTAACTAGAAAAGTGGAAGTTTTAATCGGCTAATTTCGACTTTTCGACTTTTCAACTTTTCGACTTTTCGACTTTTTTAGGTCGAAATGTGGAAGTTTTATTGACAATTGTCATGTGAAAAACTTCCACTCGACCTAGCAGTTTAACGCGAAAAGTTGAAGTTAGTACTTTCTAATTTCTACTTTTCTAGACAAACGTGAGGTCGAAAAGTCGAAAGTTTTTTGACAATTGTCAGGTCAAAAACTTCAACTTTTCGAGGTAACTTTTTTGCTAGAAAAGTGGAAGTTAGTGTGCCTAATTTCTACTTTTCGAGTTCCTCGTAGGTCGAAAAGTGGATGGCGGAAACAGGATTCCGTACAGTCGAGCGTCGGCTTACGATGTTACACAGTAGGACTACTTACAAATATTAGTCTGGTGATCAAAGATTCATAGCGCTTTTGCGGACATTGAGGATCAAAGTCAGAAGGTGAAGTCTTATCGTATCTTCATTGCCCGACACGGCTGGACATGTTCCGAAAAGAATTGTGAAATTTGAAATATTTTGGGGTTTTAGTATTGGCATGCAATGTCTGTTCGACTTATGTACGGGTAAAGACATTATCATGGCTTCACGGGCAAATTTCATTTTGTAAATCATGTTATGTGAAAAGGCAGTTAAATGCATCTGCAAAAAGTATCGACCTATGTCAGCCTGCGCGGACTGAGCAGGCTGACATAGGTCGAAACGTTTTGCAGTTGGTAAATATTCTGTATAAATATCTATAGACCATTCTACCTCATGATCTGGCCTGATGGATTTATATAGCGCGACGACATGCTCTCTATCATTCATTACGAAGATGGATTTAACCCCCTTTTCCCGCTAATGACCATTATATATTTTCACATCTAGTGCCAACCGTGTAAAATAGATATATTCTGTAAGTAAAACAAACCTAGAAATTGAACTGCAATTTCTTAGTTGTTGTTGTTGTTGATGATGTTGTTGCTGTGTTTTGTTTTGTCTTATGTTCATATATAATCATTTGTATATAAGGCATTCCAGATCCAATATCTGATTGCATTTTTGAACAGCTCGATCTTGATCAACATTGTCCTAACATGTATACAACGTGAGCTTCGGTAGCGACGAGTTCCCATGGCAATGACAATTTAATTCATAATTAACAATAAATGAGTAGCTCACTTGCTAATGAACAGGGTTTGAAGCTCAGGGTGTTGCGGATTCGATTCGCAGCCAGGCTAAATTATTTCCGATGGGTTGATAATAGTCATTGAGATGATTCTTTTTTCTTCCTCTTTCATCTTTTAGCAATCAATATGAAAATTTCATTGTTTTATAATGTAGCCATCAATGTAAACATTCACTGGTCTATTTTGTAGCCATCGCTGTACACGTTGCACTATTTTGTTTTGTATGCATCAATGTAAACACTGCACTGTTCTGTTGTAACCATCGCTGTAAACGTTTCACTTTTCAGTTGTATCCATCGCTGTAAACGTTTAACTCTTCTGTTTTTGTAGCGTTCGCTGTAAACATTTCACTATTCAAAACGATTATCGCCGTAACCTTTCACTGCACTTCTTTGCATAGCCAGCGTTGTAAACATTTCATTGCTTCATTTTGTAGCCACCATTGTAAACATTTCACTGTAGCCAGCACTGTAAATATTTCATTGTTTTATTTTGTAGCTATCAATGTAAAAGATTCACTGTTTTATTTTGTGGCCATCGCTGTAAACATTTCATTGTTCATTTCGTAGCGATTTATGTAAACATTTCACTGTTTAATTTTCTATCCGCCAGTGTACGTTATAATTCAACTGGGTTTTTGGTCATTAATATAAACATTTCACTCTACTTTTTGTATCCATCCATATAAACATTAAACTGTTCTATTTTTAAGCTATCGATGTAAACATTTCATTGTTTAGTTTCTATTGAAATTTCACTGTCTCACTTTGTATCCTCAACGTTACATTTCATTGTGTGTGTGTGTGTTTTTTTTTCCATTGATTTAAACATTCAACTCTTTTATCATCTAGCCATCAGTGTGAACATTTCACTTTTCTATTTTCTAGCCATCAATGTATAACCGTCAAACACAGAGGGGAACCTGGAGGTCCAGACAATCACAATATCCTCAACAAATATCATCGCAGCGCCTACAGAGATTTCAACAAATTGTAAGCATTTCTCTCTCTCTCTCTCTCTAAAAGATGAGAAACGATGCTAGTAACCCGCGTTTTGTCCTTTTACCACACTGTTTTTAAATACCCCTTTTCTTAAAAGTCGTAAAACACGTTATTTGGTGCACAAGCCTCGTGTTTCTGTGACATATTTGGCAACTTTCTCAGCCTCTGGAAGATAACAGACATGACTTGTGATACACGCGGTCGCCTGTTCAAATCTATGCCTCAACTGACATTGTGTCGTCGATTTTATAGGGATACTTATCATACAAAGGATTCATGTAACACTGTGTATTGTCCATATTTCCACATATGTTTATTTGTTTGGTGTTTAACTCTTAATCAAAAAACAAATTTAGACATGTCCAAACCAAAGATGTTTTTCAGACGTCGAATTAAATGTGTATCTAACGTTGGGCTTTTTTCAATGGTAGAAAATATTGTGGGGAAAGGAGAAAATGCCGGTTTTCTCCTTTTTCCACAACGTTTTCAAAAGCCTTTATTCTCAAGATCGTTAAAGCCCGGGATTGTGTGGTAAAAGGTTAACTCTTTCGGTGCCAAATATATGAGTCATGTCCTGTGAAAAGGGAGCTTAATGCATATGCGAAAAGTGCCGTCCGCGCAGGCTGACCTGAGCCGAAACTTTTCGCTATTGGCCAATTTTCTGTGTCCAAAGACCAGTCTACCTCATGATTAAGTCGCTTGTTAAAAATAATCGCTATTATGGATCCATAATTATATGATGGCTGGTATCATGCATCACGGAGATGCATTAAGCCCCCTTTTGCCAGAGGGTGGCTTACATAAACTCGACCTGTTCCGACAGCTGAACATACAATCCACCGAAACTCAGGAAGATTTTTACTTACAGGCTTCATCAAACAAGCAGATGGTATAGATCCAAGATCAGGGTTCGACCATTGTTAAGAACGTTCTTAGTCTTAAAGTCGAAAGTAAAACAACTTCTGATTGGCTAAACCAAATGGTTTAGTCAATCAGAAGTTGTGTTACTTTTCAAATGTAAAAAATCCCAGTTATAAAGACTATGAATATTCTTAAGAATGGTTGAGGAATACGGACCCAGGGTCCAACCAACCTTGAGAATAGTTTAGTATTATTCTCAAGAATTTTCTGAATATGACAGTAACATAATTTCTGACCATCTAAAGCAAATGGTTTAGCCAAGCAGAAGTTGCGCTACTTAATCTAGAATCAGAAGAGTGAAATTAAGAATAGTTGGTGAATACAGACCCTGACTGCACGTTCTGTGCAGTCTGACCTTGATTTATACCTTTCGCTATTTAAAGTCTCTGTTTTCGACGATTTCAACATTATTTCAATTTTGTCACAGGGGCCAGTGCATTTATCCATATTTTGTTGGACTTTCTTTTACCAGTACTTTGTACATCATTCTATCCAGGCAACTTGCTTCTTTAAACTTACATACTGGCTTAATATGTTTATTAAAAGGCGACAAGATTGTAAAGTCATATGGTAGCTGTAAAGAAAAGAGTTCCGCTGTAAGAGAAGACTGAAGTCATCAATCCTCGGAAAAAAATTGGCAAAGCCGGGGAATCGAACCTTCGTACATGTACATAAACATTGTGTTTGATATGGCGAATGTTGATCAAACAAATTTGGTGAATTTTTCTGATAGATCAGAAGTGAATCAGATGAATTTCGGAGCTAAGCCTAGAAAAAGTTATCTTCCGCGTGTCTTCATTTGTGCATACAGGAAGTTTGGTTTCAGTTAGCCACAATTTTATTATCTTTACAGGCAAGTCAAAGACGAAATGTAAACAGAATGCCACCATTCAGAAACACCCAACGTAGTCTACAACAGCGAGGTCAAAGTCGAGGTAGTCGACCGATAATAGGACAGATACCTCCTTATAGAAACGGAGCCCGAACGTCTTTATCTAGGCAAAATGCCGTTCAATACAGATTGGACAATGTCGGGTATCCTACCAATTGGCGAAGTACGCAATATAACAACAACAACGCAGGTAGAAACACAGTTACAAATCGAGGTTACAACGTTGATGTGGATTCTGTTTCGAATAGGCAGCAACGTGTACAAATCAATAACTTAGACAAAAATTCTATAAAAGTTCTTGAAAATAATCCAGTGCAGAATCGACCACAAGAACCAATTGTGTACAACCCAACTGTCCGTGTTTCTTCGTCAAATTCTATAAATGGGGCTAAAAATACAAGCCCACGTGTGGCTGTTCGCACTAAAGATATAAAAGGTAAAACTGACAATAGGAATGTCGTCAGTAAAGCAAAACCTTTGCCGGCAAATAACAAACCTCTTGTATTATCGAAAGCTAGTTTGTCAGAAAGCTTGAAATCTACATCAAATGTGCCAAAACCTGCCATAAAAACAATTCCAATTAGTGCAACTAACACTGGCAACAAAAAGAACGGTAACCTCATAAAATCTGATATACCTGTACCGATTCGAGAACATTCTGTGGTGATTCCAGCACCAATTAAACCTGTCAAGTTACAAAAAACAAAAACTAATGTGTCAACTGCAGATTCTGTAAGAAGAAGTCCAAATCTAGCAAAGAAACCAGTTCTTCTTCTTGTTCGGAAACAAGATGGAACAGTATCAAACACTCTGTACAAGCTACGAAGGACTGCTTCCGATGGCAATAATAAACCTGTGTTATCACCAGTAGTCGCCAACATTCCAAAAATACTTAGTAGCCTGAGTAGGATTCGAACAAATGGGACGTCAATCGTACGTGTAGTAAGAACTGGCAGCGTGCTTAATAATAGTTCTCCATCTATTTCTAAAACTGCTGGGAAATTTTTGAATAGGCTCCTTCCTCCTAGAGTTTCTCCAGGCGTCCAGTCAATCGGCAAAGTTAAGGCATTGTTACCAAATGTTATTAATATGCCTTTAGTAAACAGTATGCTATCAAATATGAATCTTCAAAATAGAAATGTTCAAGCTTCAACATCATTAAAAAATCAATTTCCTGCAATGGGAAGCATGAATAATAACGCAGCCAATTTACAAGCTCTTGTTAGCGCAATGGGTGCTCGATTACCGGGAGGTGGCATGAGATCAATGACCCCATTTGCTCAACAGCCCATGAATCTGATGTCAATGGCAGGCAGTTGGGACGGAGGATCTGCAAATGTGCCATTGGTTTTCCAAAGAATGGGTATCACCCACGGGAGTCAGTTGAGCCCGAGCATGCAAGAAAGGTTGTTTGGTGATACAATAGACCCACCGGATCCTACACCAACAGCTGGAAGCAGTGGAACAACTCAAACAGCCACCGGGGCGGAGGTGGAGGCAGAGGATCTTCCCTCATCCCCTAAACCCAAATCAAAGCGGATGCAAAAGAAAATGCCAAAAGGAAAGAGAAGACGAGTACATCAAAGAAGGAAAACAAAGTTAGGAAAAATAGCAACTACACTTGCAACGACACAGACTTTAAACAACAAACCAAGTACTACAACACCTGCTCCAAAGGATATAGCTGTGTCGTTAGCAAAGAAACTTATTTCCTTGGTGAGCAAAGGAGATCCAACTGCAAACGGAATTCTGAAGTCATTAAACATTGATGTACCAACTATTAAAGCAAAACCAACGACAAAAAGCACGCCAAGAAGAAGCAATGAGCAAAAGAGCAATATTCTTTCCAAACCCGTTGACAAAACACCAAATAACATTAACGATCATTTGGTTGAAAAATCAATAACGCTTTTAAATCCACCACAAAAGAAGACAGACACAATTGGTCATAGTCAAATGATTACAACGGTGCATCCTGCTAGCAAGAAACCAAAGACACATAGCTCGATTACTTTACCAGCACAGCCTATCACTGCGCCAAAGAAAGCATTAAATACTGGCGAAAAGATATCGCTTTCATCCTTTCTGTCAAGTAATGACCTAGGCGGACTCAAAATTGAGAAGATTATACCGGAACTACCACAACCCTCCGACAAAATCAAACCACTAATGGAAACGCCAACGTCGCCCCCAGTTCTGTTACAGTCACTAGCCGTACAAAGCACCACAGATGAAAAAGCAAAGCATACTATTCCAGCTCCTGTTACAACAATTGCACCCCAAACATCAGAAGTAACAACACTATTGCCAACTCAGGGTTTGGGATCACAGAAAAATCCTCCGGCAGTTCAAAAACCTGTGAAACCTAGCGTAGACATTTTATTCATGCCAAAAGTACTACCTATCGATAAAATGATCTCTAGCACTTTGTTAGCAACAAAGACCCCATCTGCTAGTGCTCTTGGAAAACCAAGTGGAGAAATTGGTGGTTTAAATATCGGAAGTGGAGATAAAAATGAATCATCCGTAGATGTATTACTGAGCTTGTTATCACAACTAAATTCTTCCAACAACCCGGCAACAAATCGAACGTTAGCAAACAAGGAAATCACGGTATATCCCGGTTTATTACCATCGACAACTCAACCACCAACAAGTCGTCAGACAACAGCGCATGCATCCTTACCACCTCCGACAAAATCTGCTATCCTACCTCAAAGACAAAGATGCTTACCGTCTTCCCCAGGGTTTCAATGCCGGGGTGTGGATTTTTTTGCTACTTTAGAAAGTATGGGGAAATGGTGCGTAGATACTTGCAGAGAAAAGGGTTGTGTAAGATCAGTCTGTGAATGTAACTGTAATGGAACGACACGTCCTGCATTTAGAAATAATAACTGGCGACAAGGTAGAAGACAACAAAATAATCAGAACGGTAGGAGATGGAACAGACGACGGAATGGAAGATTCAGGGGCCGTGGATGGCAACAAGGAAGGCGTGGCTGGCAAAGACCGACGACAACGACGGAAGAACCACCCGAAATCGAGGATGACGAAGTAGTTCAGACAACGACTGAAGCCATGACTACGACCACTGCTTACGATTTTACCTTCGGATTTTATTCAGACGACAGCTTTCAAACTACACCTATGACAGGTTTTGATGAAAATGCTCGCCCACCGCCAAACTGGCGCGGTACCCAATGGGAACTTCCACCTGCGCCTATAAGACCCCAAAATCGAAAGAAAAACGAAGACAATGCCACACAAAATCCAAACAGCTGGAATCAAGAAGCAAATGGTTGGTCTGGTGGGCCATGGGAACAAAGGTCAAATGATAGATGGAATCAACCAGCAAGAAACCGGTGGAATAACCAAAGACGATTTAGAGGTGGGTCACGTGACACTTGGAGAGAACCAATTGGAAATTCAAGGGGGGGACATAGGGGCTCTTGGCAAAATTCTCAGCAAATGCATGATAGAAGGTCTGGAGATCATTGGAGGAGAGACATGGTGGGCAACCGACAATCTGTGGATGGTGGGTTTAGACTCAGGAACACGTGGCGAGCCTCGAAAAATGGCGGTGAAGAGCAGGAAGGTCAAGAACAATAACCTTGAAGTATTAACTCCTTACCACACGACCAATGTTAGACTTGTCCAATGTGAGTGCATTTGCAGACGATAAATCAAATGTGGCTCAAATGATGATAGTTTTTTCAAAGGATAGAAACCCTTTACCCACATTTTCTCTTTTTCCCACTGTGTTTTCAAATGCACTCTTCCTCAGGGTCATTAGGGTCGTGTTTGGTAAAGAGAAACTAGTCTAAAAAGGTATTTCTCCTGTTGCATACTGTGATTATTTGATGTGTTTGTCTCTGACATGACTCGTAATCAACGAAGATGAATCAATAGATTAGGTCAACATGCCACTTTAGAAAGAGTCGAGAAAGACGATGCTTGTGACCGGTGCCTTGTGTAAGTTTAAGTACAAAGATATTTCATTGCAACTAGGACATCAATTACCTCACGACATACAATCATTTCTTCAGTTACGTATTTATTGTTCACGCATATATGTATGTATCGCATAGTCGACGTTCGTTTTCGAAGACCGTAGCCAAAGCTCGGAAGTTAAAAGAAATACCGGTACCTTCCACTGACAAGGAAATACTACACTTTGTTCGGAGAAGAAACACTGCTAGACAAGCTGGTTTATTTATTATACATCGATTGTGAAACAAGTCCTTACAACTTGAGCCGTGCTCTGGCAAAAGAGGGCTTAATGTATCTCCGTGATGCATGATGCCAAGCGAGTCACCACAGCATTATACATCCTTAAAATCGGTTTCGTATAACAACTGACTGAATCAGGACGTAGAATGTCCTATAACACGTAGAAAATTGACCAATAGCGAAAGGTTTTGGCCCATGTCGGACTGCGCAGATGCATTAAGCCCCCTTTTCACAGAGCATGGCTCACTTATATTTACCACCATCGACGATTGCTTCCTAGAAACATAAAGCAGAACTCGCTACGTGAGTAGGGTTGTTGGTACACTACTCAGTGATGTTAACGCTACAGTACCATTTTGAATATATAACTATCGCAATATCAAGGCTATTACAAACGGATCTTGCGAACTATCGGGCGATATCCATCGAAGGTCAGCTTGCACGTTTAGTACAGACCGATCTTGATTTATATCGTCGGCCAGGCATTTATTTCTGTATTCAACACGTTAAGCAAACATTTATTTCTGTATACAACACGTTAAACCTTAATTAAATGAGTCAGCTCTGTGAAAAGGGGGTCAAATGCATGGGGGTGGGGGGGGGGAACTATCAAACCATCTCAGCCCGCGCAGTCCGCTCAGGCTGACGTGGATGGAAACTTTTTGCTGTTTGTAAATTTCCTGCCTCCCAAAAGATCATTCTACAACCTACTTCTAGATTCAGTCGATGTTACCTTGATGGATTTTTTGGATCCATTATAATTTGACGACTTGGTATAATGGATTACGGAGACGCATTAAAACCTTTCTTTTTCCAGTGCACCTCTCAAATAGATTCGTTTTCCAGTGCGCCGCTCAAATGGATTCGACTTTGTTTGAAAGCCAGAAATGCATTTGAAAAATGTGAAGAGTGGCTGAAGACTTCGTGTTGACATTAGCCCTTATCCTTCTACATAAGTGAAATAAAATTTTCAAACTGATAGTAAAAGCCCGAAAATTGCTATTTCAAATTTACTTTTTGGAAGAAAAGGTATCTCGTTATCGGACAGTGTAGATCAAAGATCAGACTGCACGTTCTGTGCAGTCTGATCTTGATCTACACTGTCCACAAAAGGTCAGTGAATCGCGCTTAGCAGCCTCAGGGTTAAGCCGTGCACTGGGTATTACGACCCTTAGTATCTTTTATGAAGAAATTAGATCAAGATGGGCCTGTAATACTGTGCAGTTCATCTCTATTCATTTCAATACGGAGTTTTTAATTATTATTTATTAAGTTTTACATTAGATATCTCAAAGCCATTAGTTGATCATATACAAAAGTTTGCGACGTTAACTGTTTTAATTTTGCAGTGAAACATAAGCAAAGGTGTATAGCGTTGACCGTTTTAATTTCACAATGGTTTATTTCCACGACCGCTTCAGTGTTGTGCTAAATCATAAACAAAGATTCGTTGCCTTGATTGCTTTAATTTTGCAGTGACTCATAAACATATGTTTGTGACTGTTTTTTTTTTTTATTGTGCATGAATCATGAAGAAAGATTAAGGACGTTGATGACGTTTTATTTTTATTTTTCAGAATAAAGCTTTCCCAAATAATACGCAAACATCGCTTTTTGCGCTCCTGTCGTTGCCGGCTTATGAAAACATTGTGGAGTAAGAAACAATTACTTGCTGCAGGCAACTGATTTTCTCATTAATGTTGGCAAATTATTTAACCCCTTCCCGAACAAATTTCAGACTCTTTAAATTTTGAAATGTCTATCGACAAAATATATATACATATTTTTGTACAATTGAGCTCAAGTTCTCTGATAAAGAAAACATTGTGGGTAAGGGAAAATGCTGTTTTCAGAAAGCCTTCTTCCTCGGGTCATTAAAACTCGGGGTTGTGTGAGAGAGGGGCGACTGACATATTTCTTTCGTTTCAGTTCTTGTAGTGTGCTTTACGTCTTCCAAAAGTTTATGAAGTGACAAGATTATGAATTCGATTAAAATGGTTTTAAAAGTTTCCGCTTGAGGTATTTATAGTTTAAAAGCGGGATGTAGACTGCAAAAACCCCACAGATATAATTATTTATTGTAGGATTAGATGATTTACAATTCCATGTGCTAAATGTTCAGTTATTTGTTACACTATTACATATATTTATGTCAGTTTCATTTATTTATGTGTATATATACTTGTCAAACATGGTTTATTTGTTAACATAATTAAGTTCATACATACATACATACATACATACATACATACGTACGTACGTACATACACACATACATACATACATACATACATACATACATACATGTACATCACTTACGTTATTGTTTTACATAAGGGTCTTTTGGCTTGTTTATCCAACCAAAATGAAAAGATTGACGGTATATTTTATTTCGTTTGTTTGTTTTGTGTCTGATGCCGTTTTCAATATCGTCGCAGTCGTATCACGGCGGTCAGTGCACCTATCCCTACTTTCTCGTAGTTTCTTTTCTTCCCAAGCCACTGGCCGTGTTCCCACATAACCATCGTCCAAACACTGATTAGCAGTGAGAGAGGAGTGAATCATGTCGTAATGATCAATCCCCAGAAAGTATATGGCAGAGCTGTACGCTATCATTTACGGATGAAAAGTACAATACTTTAATTTTCGAATAGTGATCTGTAACACTTCTTTTTTTTTGTTATAATTGTAATTGATTGTCAAGCGAATTAATTGTCATGTGTCATATAATATGTTCATAATTTCAAAGTGGATTTAATTTACATGTAAGTTTTTGGACGTAATGAATGAAGGGACGAAATGTTTGCAAATTGTTCCATGTCTGTTTTTATTTTACGCCAGCCTTAAAGGGACCTTTCAGAATTATACGAGCCATGCTCTGGCAAATAGGGGCCTAATGCATCTCCGTGATGCGTGATACCTGTCAAGCCGTCTCATAGTTATGGATCTATAATAGCCACTTTTTTTTTTTTTAAATTGAATTAATAATGAAGTAGAATGGTCCTTTGACATATAGAAAATTGACCAACAGCGAAAAGTTTCGGCCCAGGTTAGCCTGGGCGGACTGTGCAGGCTGACCTGGGTCGAAACTTTTGGCAGATGCATTAAGTCCCTTTTCAAAGAGCATGGCTCAAACCTTTTTACCGAAACGGAATTGTCTACACTATGGAAAAAAACACTCTATTGTTCAATAGTTCTATAGCTGAAGAGTTTTCACAGTGTTTCATTGATTCTCTGAGAAATTCATAGAGTCATTGCGTAATTGTATAGTTTCTTTTTATACCTGCTGAGAAATATATGAGCCATGCTCTGGCAAAAGGGGGCTTATTGAACCTCCATGATCCATGATACCGAACAAACCATCACATAATTATGGATCCATAATACCCACTTTTTTAAGAAACCGACTTAGTCATGAGGTAGTCATGGGGTAGACTGGTCCTTTGACATGCAGAAAATTGACCGATAGCGAAGGAAAAGTTTCGGCCCAGGTCAGCCTGCGCGGACTGTGCAGGCTGACCTGGGTCGATACTTTTCGCATATGCATTACGCCCTCTTTTCACAGAGCATGGCTCATATGTTTTGTCGTATTTAGCTCGGTTGTTCTCGAAGAAAACGTCTGAGGTACTGTTATAGGCCTGTCGTGCGTCTGCGTCCTTGTGCAAAAAACTTTGACATATTTTAATATCTCTGTTATTATCGAAGATATTTATTTTAAACTTGGATAGGTTCTTAACTATCAAAAGGGGAGCCCATGCAACAAGGGCAGGTAACCATCAACGTATTTTTACACAGTTATTCTCCTTTTCACAGACAATCAAGCAACTGCAGCCGAGCTTTGGCACGCGCATGCGGTGCTCTTGTTTAAAATTATTTTACAAACAAATGAAATACAGAAAAGAAAGTCTAAATAGTCCCTTTATAAATAATTTTACTTTATCTTTGCATTTAGCATACCTACCAACTTTCATATACCATAATTCTATGGGGAAAAAATCAATTACGCACGAAAAAAAGTATATGGTTATTTTTATGCTTTTCTCTTGATAATATTTAGTCGTATGGTTACATAAGTTTAAAAATAAAAAAAAGATGATCAGCAAGTAATGTATTTTTGTTATATTTTTTTACTTCCTTTTCATTTAGGGCAGCCATTCTGAACACACGAAAACAGCATTAAAATTATAATTACATTTGCAAATTATCCGCCATTGATTTATTTTAATCGTGATTAACTTGTCAATTGTGCACGGAAAAGAAGCGGAAAATTATCTACTGTCATTGATAGTTTTAAAATTTGATGTTAACAGTTAACTCTTTGCCAGAAAATAAGATTTTAGCCTCCTAAAAATTAAAAGCGTTTACAGACAGCAAATTATACAGTTCCCAGCTGTGATAGCTGTTTTTGAAAGGGTCAAAAACATCGTAAGAACAGGAGAAAATGCTGATTACCAGCATTTTCTCCTTTTCCTAAACTGATCTCTAAAACTCTTCCTCAGAGCCGTCAAAATACGGAATTGTGTGGTAAAGGATTGAACAGTTCAAGACCCATGTATTTTTTGTTTGAAAAACATTGCAGACTAAAATCAAACAGTCTTTTTGGACGAAGTTGATCAGGATCAGACTGCACAGAACAAATAGATCTGGGATCTAAACTGTCAATTTTTATTATATGAAATACTTTGGTGAAATATCCCAGTTGTGAAGCCAGGCGGAATCCGAAAGCCAGATCTTCTATATTGTCCATTAAAGCAGAAGGGAAATGAGCAGCGCACTGACAAAAAGGGGTTTAATGCATCTCCATGATCAATTACAACAAAGAAAGTCACTTAATAATGGATTCATAAAATCCATTTTGTCTAACAATCGACTGAATTGTGAAGTAGAATCGTCCTTGAACATGCAGAAAATTTACAAATACTATAGCAAAAAGTTTCGACCCATGTTAGCCTGCGCGGAGGATTATTAAACCCTTTTTTAACTGAGCATGACTCAAGTGAAATTCATCCTCTTAGTCAGGAAAACGGACCAAATCGATTCACTTTCAATGATACTTTGCAAAGTATTTGATAAAATTTCTGCCAGTGTAAATCAAAGATCAGAATACACGGAAAAAAAAAAAAAACCCGGCGAGATAGAGGAGAAGAAAAGTGAAAAAACATAGAAAAAAGAAAATGGCTTCATCTTTTATTACATCTTTATTTTTATCTTTAGAACATTCCTAGCTGTTTTTTTTGCTTTCGTCGGCGCTACCGGTTGCCCATATTGGCGACGCCCACAGAAAGCTACCAGTCAGTTTTAGAGGGGGGTTGTGTCATTTTTAGAGGAGGACGAAACCCTTTCAACTTAAGCGTGGTTATTAACATGCTTTGTGTATAGCACTATCACAAGTCACCAAGGTTTAACTTCTCATCCGAAAAACAATAGGAATATCATGTTGTAGTAACTTTCCTGGTGCTTTTATGTAATTAGAGCAGCGTAAGAAAATTCAATATCGCGCGAGACCGAAGGTCGAGCGAGATGTCAAAATTTTCTCACGCAGTGAGAGTATATACAAGTGCCAGGAAAGTTACTACAACATCATATTCCTTCTATCATACACATGTACCTACCACTGTCAAATACATAATTTTTCAATTACTGACCTATTCGATAACGGTAAACGGTATAAAAGAAATAATTGTAAAGTGTCCAGAAACTTCGTTTTTATGCATGGCGGATGAATATTATAGAGTAACATTTTGACCAATCAAATCACAAATCAATACAAACGTATTCTGTGCGTGAGGTACACCATCATACCATATTTGAAACCGTATTTCACAGTGTGTAGATGCGGACTGTCGTGTATGCTATTTTATCCGCGTGCGACGCATGTACTTGAGCCGGAAAATTTTCAGGTATATGATAAAATTAGTTATTTTTTAGTTGGTCAGCCGTAGGGGGGAGGTTTGAACCAACACCCTCAAGAGTCCCGAGACTTGTCGTTTACAAATCTCATGCCCTATAACTGAAGCTTTAACGACTGATAGATTTCGACTGACCCAAACAACGTAATATCCAAGTACGTCAGCACTTTGAATGGGCTAATCTGATCTGTATCCTACAAAACCTTGCCCATACAGGAAGTTGGGGTATGACCCATTGTAAGCCGCCAATTTGTTTTACTCTTTACGTCCTCATCACGAAAACAGGACATAACCAATGACCTGCATAATTTGACGTAGCTATATTTACTCTTTACCAGACGCCAAAATTTTAAATTTGTCCTTATTGAGAGCATTTGTAGAAGGCAAGTTAAAATGGGGCTCGATTAACGGGGTTCGTATTTGTAAGTGGAATATTTTGTGGGAAAAGAAAATGTTGGTTTCCAGTAATTTTTTTTTTTTTTAAGTTCTACCTTAATTTCAAGGGTCACATTTAAAAGGATCTTTTGGCAAAGGGTTTACCGACACATGCAGTAATTTATGGACAATGACTAGCTGTTTGAAACTTACGTATTTTACACATGTGTCTTGTCAAACGGATCACAGGAGATATGACGAAATAGCGATAAATTACGTCACTTGTCATGTAACTGTCAAAGCTGTGCGTATTACCCATTGTCTTTTCCACGCATCTTCAGGGTCTTTAGAGGACAGCGTGGATCAAGATCAGACTGCACCGAACGTGCTAAAATTTTCCCTACGTGCTAAAATTTCTCTTTGCTAGTAAAAAACATGTGAAAATACTGTTTGAATTTCAGTTAATGACGTTTGGTATAAATGTTAACGCGCATCCATACTGCGCATTTGTATTTCTCACAGATAGTAAAACTATCAGCGCTATTGTGTATTTTTCCGCACAAATGGCAATAGTAACAGCGAACCGACGGTGCACTTTTACAAGTAGAACTTTCTACGGATGGTACTACATTTTCCAGACAATAAAGTGGTAGTTGATCAAATAATGGGATTTATCTCTAGCAGGGTTGGAAAGCATTGTAGGAAAAGGAGACAATGCTTCTTTCAAGCATTTTCTCCTATACCCACAATGTTTTCAAAAGCCTTCTTCCTTAGGGTTGCAAGAGCAGGGCTTATCTGGTAAAAGATTAAACCCTGTGTAAATATGCAGTTATATTACAGTAACAATTTGATTGAACATGTGATTGAATTACATGTAGATGCAAGTTGTAATGATATGTTCATTTTTTGAAAAACTACTATGAAAAATAGTATGCCATTTTGCTAAATTCTCACAAGTAGCAATTTTCTCCTATATTTTTTTTTCTAATTTTTGCAAAACTTGCAGCCTAATGTGAGGTATGGTATCTATAATCATTCAAAGTGAAGGTTCTCAGGCCAGTGTTTCCTGAACTTATTTTCTTCATCCATTTCTTGACCAGTCACATTTTCCTGACACTGGCAGGCCAGTTGTCATGCTATCCTTTCAGGATTAAGGTGATGGCATCAAAACTGGCCTGCCAGTGTAAGGATGATATGACTGGTAAAGTACTAGCTCGAAAAAAAAAAAAGTCCAGTTACACAGCAAACAATGAAACAGGCAGAAAATTGAAGTTGTTGAAGTATACCTATTTCTTGAAGTATAGCTATTTCCTCTTTGAAAAATACTGTGGGAAAAAGGTGAAATTTCTTCTACTGAGTAATTTTTCCTTTTTCCATCATGTCTGCCAAGCGTTTATCCCATTTTTTTCCACAGACATTTTTTTTTTGTATTTCTATGAGCCGTATGGCCATAATCATGTGTGCAAATTTATAAAAAAAGAACTACATGTAGATAATGAAGGGTTTGATATGAATTTGAGGTATATAGGCTATGTTCATTTTTTGAATGAGTATATGATCCAAAATTAATGTGGGAAAAGGAGAAATCGCGTTTAATGAGCATGAGCAATTTCTTCTTTCCTACTATGTCTGCTGAGCTTCTATTATATAGTTTTCCTTGAAAAAAATAACTTCCATAGTGACCTTCATCACTGAAAGAAGCACGGGTAGGTGCTATTTTCATTTTTTCTTATTGTCTAGATTTATAAGTACTATGATTGTGGAAATTTAAAAAAAAAAATCTGTCCGTTAGAAAGTATGTTTTTATTGAAGATTAACCCTTAACCCGGTCAAATTATCTCCCTTTTTAACTCGATGGTCTATATATAAGATGCATATTGGTACATTTACCATGCTTAAAACCAGGCTTTTATATGTTTTTTGTGCAAAACTGAATTATTTTTCTTTAAAGTGATGTATATTTGTATAGTCTTCTGGTAATTTTCCTGTTTAATTGACTATTAAAGGAAAGTGTGTTAAATCCAGTATATGCTGAATTTTGGAACTGCATATACCTTTTTCAAAAGCGAATTTCTCAGAAACGAGCTCGGGGACCCTCCCCCCCCCCTTTTTTTTTTTCATTGTAATCCACAAGAGACATGATGAGCTTTGTATGTGCAAAGTTTAAAAAAAATCTGTCCGTTGGAAGAATTTGTCATATACGTCCTTAAGACAAAAAACGAAACTACCATTTGTGCCCAAATTTACGTGGCTTCTCTAACGAATGTTCCGAAAAGAAACTCTCTGCAACAGACATTATCCTTTCTTGAAAAATGTTCCCGTGACGTCGGTTGTTGAATTGAGTAGTATATTTCATAAACATGCTCAACCCTTTACCACACAATCCCGAGTTTTAACGACCTCAGCATAACCAGCATTTTCTACGTTTCCCCAAACGTTTTCTTCCTTTTCAAAATAAAAAAAAAAAATAGTTTTTGAGTGGCATTTATTTTGTTGTGTGCAACTGCTTTCAATATGGACTGAGCTAAAATTTTGTCGTCTGGCAAAATTTTATGGCAGGGGTGACGGGCAACATTCCTATCTAGTAAAATAACTTCATAAAAAAGATGTTATTGAAGTTCAAAATTTGAAACAATAACATAAACTAAACCTAACCAGATGTTTTTAGTTGCCTTTCTTTGAGTTAATTTCTACAATTTGCTAATCACTCTATTTTCATAATTAGGCAAGGACTTACCTCCCGTCGGCAAATATTCACAAAAAAGAACACACCAGGATAATCAGACAGCTAATCTTGACTCAAGAACCTTTTGTGAATAGTGTAGATCAAGATCAGTCTGCACTGAATGTTCAGTCTGATCTTGTATCTACACTGTCCGATAAGGAGATACCCTTCGTCCCTAAAGTGACTTTTAAGTAGTAACATTTCGGTTTTTACTATTTTTCATTTACTAAGTTTCATTTAACTTATTTTGTTTAAGGGTTAAAATGAATTTTAAAAGTAAAAAAAGAGATATCTAAAGGGACTGAAAATAAGCAAAAAAAAAAAAAATGATAATAATTGCCTCCTTTCCGTTCAGTTGTTCAATCAAATGTATTTACTTTTATTATCTTTATCATTATCTCTATCATTATGGTCCTGGGTGGCTCATTGGTGAAGTATAGGACTCGTAACCTTACGATTCCGGGTTCGAGCCTCAACGGAAACAATGAGGTTTTTGTGTGTGGGGGGTGTCCTTTGGCTTGACACTTCAGAGCCCTAGCCTAGTATCGGTGAAACCCAGTACAAACATGAAATGAAACAATGTTGAAATCGGCGAAAATTCACCATTCAATCAAGTAGTAGTAGTAGTACTAGAAGTAGCAGTAGTAGTAGTAGTAAAGTAGTGCTGTACCAGTAGCATTAGCCATGCCTTTCCCAAAGGTTTACTGTTATCTAAAGAAATTAATAATGGCGCACAAAGTTGACCAGGTTTACCCCTTTACTAGACAACTCCGAGTTCAAACAACCTTAAGAAAAAGGATTTTAAAAACATTTAGGGAACAGGGGAAAATGCTAGTATCCAGCGTTCTCTCCCTTTCCCATGATGTTTTGTACTGTTTCACAGACAAATTCCATGGTTACAGCTACAGGTAATATGTCGTCTGCAAATGTTAGTAATATTGATGAGTCCAAATTTTTGTCATCTGGTATAGGATTCAGCACAATAAAACAAGCAAAAAACTCTGATAACGGGTTGAATTGACCCTTAGCTTGTTAAACAAATGAGCCATGCTCTTTCAAAAAAAGGATTTTAATACCAAGCATGTCATCGCATAATTATTGACCCATGAGATCCGTTTTGTCTAAAAAGCAACCAAATCAAGAGATAACATTGTACTCTGAGCTTCAGAAAATCGACCAATAGCAAAAATCTTAGGCCCAGGTGAGCCTGCGCGGACTGCACAGGCTGACCTGGGTCAATACTTTTTCAGATGCTGTAAATCCCCTTTTCACAAGGTCTGACTCAATTCAAGTGTTCGTTTTTATCAGGATTGAAGACCCAAACATTTGTTCTTTCGAGGACTATTTCACAGAATAGTGGACAGTTTATAATCAGACCTGCACGTTCCGATCTCGATCTCCATTGTACGCAAAAGGAGTTCTGATCTTGATGTGCAATGTCTGCACAAAATCTACCTGAATTATGCATAGCGCCATAAAGGTTGATAGTAACTGCAACAAAAACAGTTATGCAACAGCAATATAAATGCGACAATAGAAACAGCAACAACGCTAACGGCGAAACAAAATTTAACAACACTAACAGCGATATCAAAAATAAAAAACACTGACGGCAATAACAAACATCAACAGAAATGAACACCACTTACAGCGATAACAAAAATCAACAGCACTTACGCCGATAACAAAAATAAACAAAACTTACGGCGACAACAAAAATCAACAACGCTAACGGCGATAAAAAAAAAAAAATCAAAAACACTAACGGCGATAACAAAAATCAACAACGCTAACGGCGATAAAAAAATCAACAACACTGACGGCGATAACAAAAATCAACAACGCTAACGGCAACCACAAAAATCAACAACACTAATGGCGATAACAAAAATCAACAACACTACGGCGACAACACTAACGGCGATGACAAAAATCAACAACGTTAATAAAAAAAAAAAACAGGGATAACAAAAATCAACAACGGTTATAACAACAAAAAGGACGACTACAACAACAAAACTATTATGTAAACATGCTTTAATCAGCTCATAAACACTATTTTCTGCTTATACAATGTGTGTCAAATGATTTGGGCCGCAAATTTATGAAAAGGGAGATAGTCAGACCCTTTTCTTTCTCAAAATATAAAAACCTCCTATTTTGAAAGAAAAAAAAAATGTTTAGTTCTGTTCTTCGTTCACATCAAAAAGTGGCTTATCAGGTCAGTATGTACTTACGCGCATTTTAATGTGTTGACTTTTTAGAGGAAACAACAACAAGTCGGCTATGTATCACTTTAATAGCCGGTATATAATCCATGCACACTGAAAGAATACTTGTGACTTAACTTCACGAGAAGGTGATTGACGGAAAAAGGGGGCTTAATGTATCTCAGTAATGCATTATACTAAGCAAATAATCACATAATAATAGATCCCGTTTTGTCTAACAACCGACCGAATCATGAGATCCACTGGTCCTTTGCCATGCTGAAAATTTATCAATAGAAAAAAGTTTCGACCCATGTCAGTCTTGCGTGGACTTAGCAGGCTGACCCAAGTCGATACTTTTTGCATATTCATTGAAGCCCCTTTTCATAGTGCATGTCTCAAATAAAATGGAATGATGCATCCAAGACTTTCACAGAAAGTTTGATATTTCCTATAATCCAGAAACTGCTTGAATCAACTCAAAGAGCTCTTGCGGACAGAGTAAATCATGATCAGACTCCACGAAATATGCAGTCTGAACACGGGATTTACACTGAACCTACTCGGTGAGACTCTTCCAACAAAGCATGATTTTGAAATGACAATATTTGGACTTTATCATACATATATGGACCATACTCTGGTAAAAGGGGGACTTAAAGCATTTCCGTGATGCATTATACCAAGCAAGCCATCACATAATTATGGATACTAAATAGCCACTGTTTTAAATTTAACAATCGACTTAATCAGGGTAGACTGGTTCTTGGACATAAGAAAGACAGCTTCTGAAAACATTTTGAGAAAAGGAGAAGCTGGTATACAGCATTTTCTCCTTTTCCCACAACGTTTTCTATCCTTTCACAGACAACTTTCATAATTTAAGCCAACGTTATTTTGTCGTCTGCAAATGCTTTCAATTTAGACTGGTCTTAAATTTTGTCTTTAGGTAAAGAGCTACGGGTTAGAATGACTCTTTGGAGAAATCGATATTATATTTCATGGCTGCTTCTTTAACTGTTTTCCCGAGGGCTGGAGGGCCGCAGAAATAAACTTTCACTTTGCCCTTCTTTTCTTCTTTAATGGTATTGAAAATCTGTAAAAATAAAATTATGATTGATCATTTACCCCAAGATCCTGAGAAAAGGCCATTTGAAAAGATTGTAGGAAATAGGGGAAACAGTGGTAAGCAGCATTTTCTCCTTTTCCCCCAATGTTTCTTCCTTATGGCAAACAAAAGTCCTCATTTGAGTCACATTTAACCCTTTACCACACAATCCCGACTTTTAACGACCCTGAGGAAGAAGCCTTTTGAACGGCTGTGGAAAAAGGAGAAAATGCTGGTAACCAGCATTTTCTCCTTTTCCCGTAACGTTTTCTACCTTTCCCAAAACAAAATTCAATTTTTCAGTCACACTTATTTTGTCGTCTGCAAATGCTTCCAATTTGTACCAGTCTAAAATTTTGGCATGTGGTAAAGGGTTAATGTGTACTCTGCAAATTCTTTCAATTTGGACAAGTCTTAAATTTTTGTCGTTTGGTAAAAAGTTAAGTTACCCTGACAAGAATCCTAGGGTCGTAATTCACCACCAATTCTTAACCCTTATCGCGCTAAACAAAAGAAATAAAACTTTCAAACCGATATTATGAACCCAAATTTTCCTATTTGAAAGGTAATTTTGCAGGAAAGATACCTCCTTATCGGACAGTGTAGGTCCAAGATCAGACTGTACGTTCTGTGCAGTCTGATCTTGATCTACGCTGTCCGAAAAAGTTAGTGTGTCCCGCTTAGCAGCCTAAGGCTTAATTGTATTTCGAGGCTCATCCAAAAGAATTTACTAAATTTCAAAGGAACGCAAATTTGGTTTGGTTAAACCGAATACGAATAGTGCAACAATAAGAAATTGTCTTTCTTTCTAAAATAATAATAAAAATAAGAATGCAGATTTGAATGGTTGGTGAATACGATCTTAGATTTTCAAATTCAGAGTTTGAATAACCACGTATTATTTCAATCTAAGGAAAAAATACGATCATTATACTTTATCAACTAATCAAACAACTGCACTTGTAGCGTATTAGTTCGGTTACGTGGTGACAAATTATAAACACAGTTTGTACGACAGATCGACGATGGTTATGTGGGAAAGCAGCCAGTGGCTTGGAAAGAATATTGTGCGGAGTACTGGTAAAAAAAAAAACTCCAGGAAAGCATGGATAGGTGCACTGGCCGCCGTGATATAACTGAAATAATGTTGAAAACGGCGTTAAACACTATACAATCAGTTGTACGACAGAAGCGGAGCAAGAGATGACCAGTCCCATAATTCCATTTGCACTGTACCAGTTCGTGAGGTGTCCGTTCACACAATCCCACTTGTGCCGTACTTGCCCGCTACTAAGGTGATCAATGACACAACCCTACTTGTACCATATTTCCCCAGTTATGAGTTGACCATTCACACAACACTACATGTACCGTATTTGCCTTGTTATGAGGTGACCAATCTCACAACAACAACGTGTACCGTATTTACCCGATAATGAGGTGACTAATCAGATAATACCACATGTACCCAAATATCCGGTACCGAGGTAGTCAATCACACAATAGTACTTGTGCGGTATTTGCCCCGTAATGTATATACTATTTGCCCGGTAACGAGTTGTCAAATCACAGGATACAACTTGAACCGTTGGTAATGAGAGAGATTTAGGAAATATATACCATAACTAACCTACAACAATCCGACCAATCACACAACACTCAATCTGTCGTATTTGCTTGGTTATGCGGTAACCTATCACACAAAGTTCAATGTTCCGTATTTGCGCGGTTATGAGGTAACCTAACACACAACACTCAAACTACCTTATTTACCCGATAGTGAGGTGACCTATCACACAACTCTCAATCGTCCGTATTTGCCTGGTTATGTGGTAATCTGCCGAACAAAACCCAATCTACTGTATTTGCCCGGTTATAAGATGACCTATCACACACAACTTAATCTACCGTATTTGCCCGGTTATTACACAACACTATTAGCGCCTTTGTTGCCCGATTATGATGTGACCCATCACACAACACTATTTGCACCTTATTTGCCCGGTTATTGGGTGACCTATCACACAACACTCAATTTATGGTATATGCCCGGTCCCGGTTATGAGGTAACAAACCACACAGCACACTTTGTACCGCATTTTCCCCGTTACTATCACACAACACTCAATCTGCTATTTGCCAGGTTATGACGTGCCCAATCACACAACACTTAATCTACCGTATTTGCCCGGTTTTGAGTTGACCAATCACTTGAGACTTATTAAACCATATTTGACCCGTAACATATATTGTACAGACTGGAGGAAACTGGCTGTCACCTCTTCCGTAGTGCCCCAACGGTCCGAGCGACAACTGGAAAGGTTTGGATTTAGAGAGACCAATTACACAACATCATTGGTACCGTATTTGCCCAGTTATAAGGTGATAATACTATGCGTACCGTAATTACCCGGTAAAGAGGAAACCATTCCCGTAATTTCACATTTTTGTCTTCGATAGGAAATAAAGTTTTGCCCAAAAAATAAATTGACCAATCAGATAATACCATGCACACGGTAATTTCCAAGTGACGAGGTGACCAATCAATCAACACCGTTTGCACTGTATTTGCTCGGCAATGAGATAACCAATTACGCAACAACATGTGTATTTACCTGCTCCCAGTCCGGTCGCCCTGGTTTTGTTTTTGCACGTAAGCCTGTTATCAAATCTTTCTTGTTCTTTTCGTGGGCAAGATCCAACGCCATCTGTATAAGAATTAAAACAAAGATTTTACCCAACCTTTTTTTGGACCTTTTCAATTCAAATACCAAACGGACATGCGTTTTGTCCTGAATATGATACAAAGGAACGGACAGAATACATGCAAAATCAGACAGTACATTGTGTGCAGTTTGATCTTGATCTATACTGATGACGTTAACAACATAAGTTTTGCCTTGTACTTTAACCCTTAAATTGCTAATCGCTACTCACTGACCTTTTGTAGACAGTCTAGATCGAGATCAGACTGCACTGAACGTGCAGTCTGATGTTTGATGAAAACTGTCCGATAAGGAGATATCTTTCTTAAATACTTTGAAATAACATTATTTGGGTTGTTACTATCGGCTTGAAAGTCTCATTTAACTTATTTAGCAGGTTAAGGGTTAAGGGATAAAGTGCTGGTTTAAAGTGCTCAGTTTAAGATGAAGATCCCGTGTTGCCCAATCGTTCCAAATTATATTCTTTGTAATTTTGTACTATATTAGATTTAGACGGTACCGCAATTTCTAATTGGCTAAAAGATTGTGTTGCTTTGACGTTTATAAAATTCTTGAGAGTTAGACCAAGACTTTTAGTAACCTTAAGGCTGCTAAGCGCGATTCACTTACGTTTTGCGGACAGCGTAGATCAAGATCAGACTGCACAGAACGTGAAGTCTGATCTTGGATCTACACAGTCCGATATGGAGAAATCTTTCCTCCAAAAATACCTTTGAAATAGGAAAATTTGGGTTTGTACTATCGGTTTGAAAGTTTCACTTCTTTTATTTAGCCAGATGAGGGTTAAGAATGGTTGGTAAGTACATGTCCTGTTTAGCCGGATGAGGGTTAAGAATTGTTGGTAAGTACATGTCCTGTTTAGCCGGATGAGGATTAAGAATTGTTGGTAAGTACATGTCCTGTTTAGCCGGATGAGGGTTAAGAATGGTTGGTAAGTACATGTCCTGTTTAGCCGGATGAGGGTTAAGAATGGTTGGTAACTACATGTCCGGTTTAGCCGGATGAGGATTAAGAATTGTTGGTAAGTACATGTCCTGTTTAGCCGGATGAGGGTTAAGAATTGTTGGTAAGTACATGTCCTGTTTAGCCGGATGAGGGTTAAGAATTGTTGGTAACTACATGTCCTGTTTAGCCGGATGAGGGTTAAGAATGGTTGGTAAGTACATGTCCTGTTTAGCCGGATGAGGCTTAAGAATGGTTGGTAAGTACATGTCCTGTTTAGCCGGATGAGGGTTAGGAATTGTTGGTAAGTACATGTCCTGTTTAGCCGGATGAGGATTAAGAATTGTTGGTAAGTACATGTCCTGTTTAGCCGGATGAGGGTTAAGAATGGTTGGTAAGTACATGTCCTGTTTAGCCGGATGAGGGTTAAGAATGGTTGGTAAGTACATGTCCTGTTTAGCCGGATGAGGGTTAAGAATGGTTGGTAAGTACATGTCCTGTTTAGCCGGATGAGGGTTAAGAATGGTTGGTAACTACATGTCCTGTTTAGCCGGATGAGGGTTAAGAATGGTTGGTAAGTACATGTCCTGTTTACAAATAAAGTCGCCAAGCCCCGGTAGCGGTCGGTAGCATAAGGAACTTGAGAACAGGGCGTCGCTGGTTCGAATTCACAGTTCGGCGAATTTTCTTCTAAGATTTGATGATAGTCAATGCGACAGGATTCTTTCTTCTCTCACCGCTGATCATTATTACGACGAAGGTTATGTTGGAAAGCAGCCAATGGCTTGGGAAGAACATTGTGCAAACCCCTTGAAAGCATGGATAAGTGCTTTGGCCGCCGCGATATAACTAAAATAATGTTGAAAACGGGGTTAAACACCATACAATCAATCGATACAAATCAAGTCCGTGACATGTTTCTTAAAAAAAAACAACTATTACTGATTTATTCTTCAGCGCAATACTACTGGTTCATGACGGTTAGGAACCTCTGCCTGGCTCAGTTGTCAGGGTGAAGGGTAAGTAAACAAAAAGACCTTTGGTTCGATCATCGCCACGGGCAATGGAATTTTTGGAGGTGTGTCTCTGGGAAAGACAGTTTGAACAGAGTTCCAAACTAGATATTGTTATGGTCGGGAAGCATATCAGTAGGTGCGCTATCGCCGCGATATGACTGAAAGAAAGCTTATTGTGTCAATAATCAACCAATTGTTTTTCCGTACATAAATGTTGTACCCTTTAAACATAATCATATATGAGCCATGCTCTGTGAAAAGGGGGTTCAATGCATTTGCAGAAAATAATAACCCAAATCAGCCTGTGCAATCTGCACAGGCTGACCTTTGTCGACCTTTGTCGGAACGTTTCATTTTGGTAAATTTTCTGCAATGTCCAAGGACCATTCTACCTCAAGATTTAGCTGTTTCTTGGACAAATGGAATTTACGGACCCATGATCAAGTGATGAAATGGTTAGTATAAATGCATCATGGAGATGATTAATTCCACTTTTGCCAGAGCATGACTCATATGTAAATAACAAACATCTTACAGCTGAAAGTAACAAAGTGAATCAGCGGTTGACAACATAGACTCTTATTATTACGGCCATTATTATTGCTGTTGTTGCTGTCAATTTTCATTTTTATATCAACAAAAAGCACTTGAAGGCGATCTTTGATCCAATAGCTACCCCGTGGTCAATCCGTGGTCGTAGGTTGTCGAGTTCCGGTAGCGCAGTCGGTAGTACACAGCACTTGAGAACAGGGAGTCGCTGGTTCGAAACCCAAGCCCGGCAAAATTCTTTCCCAGGATTGACAGTAGTCATTGCGACATGATTCATTCATTTCTCGCCGTTGATCATTGTTTCGATGATGGTTACATGGGAAAGCAGCCGATAGCTAGGGAAGAATATTGTGCTAAGCACTGGTAAAAGAAACTCCAGGAAAGCATTGATAAGTGCACTGGCCTCCTGGATACAACTGACGTAAGGTTCAAAACGGCTTTAAACAGCATACAATCAATCACCAGGTTGCCACACATGGCTGAAAAGCTTACTTGCAGTCCGAGCCCTTTAAGGTCCGTTCTTTTCTTTGCTGATGTCATGTAGAGGTGTGTCTGTATGGTGTTCTCCAAAGGTCCGTGGTACGATGCCTGTTGAATTTCAAGCTCGCTTAGTAACGTTAAAAACCATTCAAAGTTCCTCTGGTCTCGATTCACCCAAATAAAGTCCACCTAAAATGAGGATGACGATGATTATGATTATAATCCTCATGTGAAAAAACAAAGTCGACGAAGACGACGACCTAGACGACGACGTTGATGATGCTAATGATGATGATGACGATGAATTGGAGAAACTCGCCATCTAAAACAGAATGAAAAACTCGACAAGCCTCGTTTTTACCTTTCTTTAGGAAACTTTTTTTAACAAATTCTTTATGCTATATTCTACATGAAATAAAGTATCCTATGATCGTGCAGTGATCTGTCTCTATTTACTAGTACACAATTTAAATTTACCTTCTTCAATTTCATTCCATTCGTTGTTTTCTCAAAGTACCATGTATGTTGACAGCATGGACACTCCACACGAGCCTCGTTAAACTTGTACCAAACACTCTGTAATACAGAAGCCATTGGAGTCACTCCAATACCAGCGCCGATAAGAACTGCATGTTCCGATTTAAGTAGTTCCCGTGCGCATGTGCCGTAGGGACCATCTATGTAGCACTGGGTGGAGGAAACAAGAAAATGTAAATATCGCAGATTAGTACCATCGTTAATGGTAATACATATGTACTTCTATATGCCTTCATTACCGGCAAAACAATAGATAATTATGTGTAACCTATGTTTGAATGAGAGTTCCAAGCACAAATCTCTTTTCTGTTTGTGGACAAACGTCGATCAAGGTCAGACCGCAAAGAAATCTGATTTTGTATAGATACAATATGTGCCATTTTCATGATTTGTATGATCCTAAAAATGTTTAAACATCTATTCTTGTTAAACCAGCCATTCGCTACTTTGTTGCTTCGGAACTAGTTTGAATCTCTACCGGCCGTAAGAACACCGCGACCTTAAACACAGGAATAAAACTTTTCAGCCGGGATAAACTGCGAGATCTGCATGGAATTAAATCATAGATACTTGGATATTTAACAACTAAGCTAAATGCAATCCCTGTAATAGTATGTACTATAAGGAGATAAAGATGTGATACTTACTTTAACGTTTACAGATTTATTCTTGATTTTAGGTTTTATTTTCGACTTTAAACTTGCAATAGACCATCTGGAAGCTCGTCTAGAAAACGTCTGTAAAAGTAAATAAGCTATGCTATACTCTGTTAAAAAGGGGCTTAATGCATCGGCGAAAAGTATCGATTCAGGTCAGCCTGCGCAGGCTGGCCTGGGCCGAAAGTTTTCGCTGTAGGTCAATTTTCTGTATGTTAAAGGACCAGTCTACCTTATGATACAGTCGGTTGTTTGACAAAATGGCCTTTATGAATTCATAATTATATGATGGTTGCCTTTATATAATGCATCACGGAGATGCATAAAGCCAGCTTCTGCCAGAGCATGGCTCATTAATGAAAAGGAAATTGGCCATGTAAACAACAATAATTGAGAGGCACTCTCGGAACAAAGGGGTTTTAATGCACGTTCATGATGTATATTTCCAAGCAAGTGGTCGCATAATATGGAGTTTGTTTGTTTGTTTGTTTGTTTGTTTGTATTGGAGTTTAACTCCGTTTGAACTTGTACCAAACACTCTGTAATACAGAAGCCATTGGAGTCACTCCACACTTAGGTCATCTCATGGTGGTCAGTGCAACTACGCATGTGTTTCCTGGCTTTCTCACACCAGTACTGACATAACTCTCATTCCAAGTCACTGACTACTTTTCTCACATGCATCAGAGGTAGGAGGCGAAAAATCGCCGGAAAGAAAGTTTGCCTCAACCGGGTATCGAACTCGCAACCACCAGGTCACGAGTCAGATACGCTAAACACTGAGCTATCCGGCGGGACTGCGTCATATGGATCCGTTTTGTCTAAAAGAAACAGTTGAACTCTTCAATAAATGCTAAAATTCTAGACTAGTTCACATTTACTCTTTACTACACAATAAAAATGTAGACTTGGCAAAACTGAAAGCATTTGCAGACGACAATTTAAATGTAGCTCAAATGATGGAGTTTGTCACTGATAGAGTAAAAACTTTTTGGTAAAAAGAGAACATACTGGTTACCAGCATTTTCTCCTTTTTCCACAATGTTTTCAAAAGGCTTCTTTCTCGGGTATGTTAAAACTCGGGATTGTGTGGTAAAGATTTAACACTTAAGCTGCTAAAAAACGAAACGAATATTTCTCTGAGTTTAGAGGTCATGATCTTTCCTTCTTTGTTTCATAGTTTTGAACCAAAAGTGTGAAACTACGACTTTAGGAAGCTATGCATCGTTTTTGCGGCCAAAATTTAAGTCGGATAAGAAGAGGAAAAACTGCGAAAAAACAGTATGATAACATGCTATTTTTATTACAGTGTATAGTGTTTTGAGTCTCAAGTTAGTGTAGTAATTTCAGGCTAGTCCGCTGGGTCTGAATTGTGTAAACTATTTTTCAAGTTGAACATGATTTATTGATAAATACTGAAAATTTTAGACTATTTTGTCGCTTTTTTTGATTATTATACACTGATTTTTAGACCTTTTCAAACAGAAGTTCTGTCTCGCGTGTTGTCAGCCAAGAGTAGTACAGTTGTAGACCATGTTACGCCGCCTGTACACGCAAGTTGTGTGAGGGTAGGTAACTAGTCTACATCATTGTAGAGAAACAGTATTACTACAAGGTAAAGTAGATCTAGTTTCCTTGAGACTGTCTAATTTTTAGCCATACTTTAGACATGTATTATCGTTGTAGTTTTTGGCTTTTTTTCCGCCATCTTAATCAACAGTGCAAGCCTTAATACTTAAGCAGCTAGATAAATCATATTAAAGATTTCCAGTTAACAGTGAAAACCTGTAGATTTAAAAGTTTTGCGTCACGGAGAAATCTCACAGTATCGGACTGTGTAGGTGTAGATCCAAGATCAGACCGCACGTTTTGTGCAGTCTGATCTTGATCTAAACCGTCCGCAAAAGTCCACAAAGTCTTAGCAGTCTAAGTGTCGAAAGGAAAGCAAATACAGAAAGAAATGCTCTTTTAAAGTATGAGAAGATGTCATGTAAACATATTATTTACCGTTGCGAAAGTAGATGGTCTCCTCCCACAATGATCTACAAACAGATAATAGATAAAAACAGTGCACAATAAAACAACAAAGACAAAACCAGCAATAACAACAATAAAGTCAGTGAGATAAAAAGATTTCTTTCCACAACAACAAACACGCAAGCTATGGGTGTAAGTATGTGTCACCATCGTAAAAAATATAATTTTTTTTTATTAAACACTTAGGCTGCTAAGCGCGACTCGCTGACCTTTTGCGAACAGTGTAGATCAAGATCAGACTGCACAAAACGCGCAGTCTGATCTTGGATCTACACTGTCCGATAAGGAGATATTTGTCTGCAAAAATAAGTTTGAAATAGCATTATTCCGGTTTTTACTATCGGCTTGAAAGTTTTCTTTAACTTACCTAGCAGGATAAGGGTTGATATGTACAAAATAACAAATAACAATATGATATGAGAAAAGGTCCTGACACCAACTATAAAATGCTTAAAGGGCGCAAGCCTTGCGAAATTCAGTTCAAATTCACATTTACCCATCGCTTGACACGGTCAAGTAGATCACGGCAGGGGTCCTGCGTGGCCTAGCGGTTAAGGTATAAGATTCAAATCCGTTGGCGCCAGGTTCGATCCTCACCCGGGGGCACTCGCTTCCTCAAGGGAACGTCCTCGGGAAATACGCTTCAGAACCCCAACCTAGTATTGGAAAACCCAGGACACACGTGAATGAACTAGCTGTCAACGTGATAAGACTCAAATAATTTTGAAAGCGGTATAAGACACCAATCGACCAATCATTACAGCAGTAAGCAACCACATCCGTCCGTAACCAAACGGGTAAAATAAAAGAGCACAAGTTTTTTCACATTAATACTGTTACATGACAGTTATATAGATACATCCATACGCACATAGTTAAGAAACAGGCTAGCTATTACTTTACTGCTCTTGATTTTAGTGTTACGCTGTAAATAAATACAACCGTATCTCTTGTATTAGCATTAAGGTTCTAGTTAGTGTAGATGAGGATCATACTGCACAAAACGTACAGCCTGATCTTAGATCTACACTCTTTGATACGGTAAGATTTATGCTAAAGAAGAAACCTTGAAAACTCCATTTTCATTTCGGTTTTATGCATTGGCTATAAGTGTATGTTTGACTTACTCACCTCATTAAAAGCTGAGGTGCTCACCTGCATTATTGACGTTTTCAAAACACAAGGGGTCGTCAAGCTCGTCAAAATACTCGTAGAGTTTACTGGTCCAGTTCCCTGCAGAACGTGCGTGGACCCAAAGCGTACCTGACAAAAATATACTTATTGTTTTTGTGGATTGGTATGTATTGATAATTTTACAGTGTCTGTCTGTCCCTCCGATAACCACGTATGAATACTTGATGGGTTTATTTATATCATTACTGGGTACATATGCTCAGGTGAGCCGAAAAGGCAAGATTGCTTATCGCGGACAATTAATCCCTTTTCTTTCATTTTTTATCAAGTTATCCGATACAGACACATTAACAGGTTTGTTAACCCCTTAACAAACAAAGACAGCTTTTGATGCGTCTTGTCAGATTCTTTTGAAAACAGTGTGTGGAAAGGAGAAATTGCTCGTGAAAAGTAATTTCTCCTTATCCTACAGTGTTTTCTTCCCTATGTGAGAACTGCAATTCATCAGAACCAGTTTTGGAACTATCGTCTTCAGACCTTCAATATGGAAAGGGGAATGGCACTGCATAGTTTTGAGCAAAAACCGATTTTCTACTACATAAAATGTAGAACTCCCTTGCAAATATCAAATTCATAAAGGGGTCTGTACGTTTGGAAATAAGTGTAAATATTTTGTATGAATGCAACAAATTAGACCCTTCCATATTGATATCGTCTGCCGTCGAAAATCCAAAATATGGTGCGAATAAATTGGATTTCTATGATGGGTAGGTAACATTGTGGGAAAAGGAGAAATTGCTTGTCACATGCAATTTATATTTTACCCACTATGTTTTCTACACATACTGTAGACAAGTGAAAACATATATTTGATTGTATGCTGCAAGTACGGAATGTAACAAAATTATGGAAACATTTTCTCTACCACTGAGGAAAAGTAGTTACTTTAATGTCAAAATTTATCGTTCTTGTGTACTGCACTTCTTAATAAAAGCTAAAAAGGCATAGTCTATGCCATGATTATGAAAAAGAGCTGTCACCACACTATTTTCAGTCACTGTTGCTTAAATAATCTATTTGTTGAAGACAAATTATTTCAATCTAGTTAATACATCAAGTATTTTTAACAAGAGGGCCCTTTGCCCTGAAGCGTCACCTATAGCTTATAAAGCAGAAGAGATCCTGGTTTTAATGATGTAAAACACATGAGTGTGACCTACTTTTAGACTTGACATGGCCAACTTTCGAACTTGTCCTATTATACTTTAATGGGATCCAACAGGTGCCCTCTCGTAAAAATGGTCGCCGTGCGTCCGTCCATCCGTCCGCCCGGCCTTCTGGATGTCTGGCCCGACCGACCGACCAACCAATCAACTGACTTACTGTCAGAAAGTATTGACTGACTGACAGATAACAATGAGTGAATGACAGTATTGACTAACTGACTGACAGTATTGACTGACTTATAGACTGGCCTTACTGACAGACTGGCTGACTGACCGACATACCTACTAACAAACCGACCGACCAACTGACGGACCAAAATCATCAAGAATTACGGTGGAAATACACTACTTTTGTACCTATAGAGAAAAGTTGAATTTAAATAGTTGGCGCGAAAGAGTTTAATAAAAAAAAAATAAATAAACAAAATAAAAGCACTTACAGTACTTAGAATACTGACCTTCCATTTCCGGTGCCGAACTGAGTGTAAATGGATGCCACTCATATTTTGCAATGGCGGGAATCTGAATAAATATGTAATCTCCCGGTTTGTATTCAAATTTCTCCGGTCTATTGATAACTAGATGTGTTACCTGTGAAAATAAACCCACATTTACTCAAATCTAATGTATGAAATGATAATGTCATGATAGGCTCATGCAATTGGGGATACTATTATTTTCGTAAATCTCATCAAATAACACCAAACACTCGACTAACTACCTAAGTGCTAGATACAATGTAGTGAGTGGAAAAAGCTACAACCGACGAAATATGGTTATATTTATTTTTCAAAGTGTATGTTGCAACGTTTTCAGTTATAATCAGTTCAGGACTTTAACGGAGGACATACCAACGTAAAAATCAATTTTTGCCGTTAAAATCAGCTACGTTAAAATCAACCGCTACGCGCTAAAATCAGTTTTGAAATTTTACTTACGTTTAAGTCAGTCTGATTTCAATAACTTTAAAATCAGTTTTTCACATGTATGGAAAATACCAACCTAAAACAACAAATAGATACAGAATACTCGCATGGTTTAACCCTTTTATTACTATATGCCCTGACTTCGAAAAAGAAATGAAATATATTGTCTTTGTTTCTGTAAGTCATACCTTTCGTCTTGACTAGGTGTTTGATTTCGGTCTATAACTATAAGGTTTAGAATGATTGTCCTTGGTAGCTTGTTTTTGTTTTTAAATAGACACGTATTCTGCCTAGCTTTAAGTCTAGCTTTTTTAGCGACGGAACTGGAGGGCCCTGGTTCGATCCTGAGTCACATCCGGTTTTCAGAGCTGTTGCGTTGGCGCCCAACGTAAAAAAACATGGGGGTTGAGAAAATTGGAGTAAAAGTAGTCCAAATGAAAGATTTGATGACGAATCTGAGATGGGAGGCGATAATGTGGTACAGTGGTCTATAGAGCTCGTGTTTGTATATGGGGACACTACTACTGCCTTGCTGTAAAGCTAGTTTTTGTAGCGACGTGGTAGAGCGTCCACTTTCGAATTAATAGGACCATGGTTAGATCCAAGGTCGGGTTTTTCGGAACTGCTTCTCATGCAATACTCTTTGAAAATGATGTAGACTAGTGAAGTTGCAGGGATTCAAAGAAAAAACATGTTTCATTATTCGACGTGCTCAAAGCGCTTTTATAAGATCAAATATTCAGGAAAGAGGCGAATGAATCAGGCATTAATACCTTTGAATAATCGCTAAACATAATTGCTGGCTACGCCGGGGTTTAAACTGGTGACCATGCATTTTAAGTAGACAAAGCCACCAAATGAACTACTCGAGCTCTAATTTAGAAGAGACCTACAACTTGTAGCATGTCAATGCGTTTGGATTCAGTGGGAAAAACATTTGTGCTGAAGTATTCATTATGGAGTAGACACTTAAAAAACATTTCCTCTACGTCGTGTTATGCATTCATTCGGACATTTGCGTGAATTGCCGTCCCGCATCAATCTGCACAATCCACACAGGCTTATACTAAACGACATTTCATGTGCGTATGTAATTTTCTAATTCACGAAAGTCTACTTAACGAGAAAATCCGATGTAGGCGTAATGTGATGTCCCGGATCAGCCTGCACAAACTGCATAGTCTTATCCGGAAGGACACTTTAAATAAATGTTCTAAGGCCCCAAATTGCATGTAACAGACCATATGTTTCATATACCAAGCGTTATACAAAAACCCGTATTTAACAGCCTCAAGAGAAGCTAAATGCTGAAGTAGTCTAAAGTCGCCTGTGGCTTAAGTCGCAAATATCTGCTCAATGTGTACTTAAATGATGTGAAAAGAATAATGAAAATTTGGTAAAGGTATATCAGAGACATTTTACAGCTTTTACTTCGTTTTGATTTGACTGTTTACTAAAAAAATATTATTCAAGAACTGAGGCCAGAAGTCAAGGTCAAGGTAAAAATGGCCCGGTAGTCGTACACGATACTCCGGGACTTCAAAATGTATCCACACACCAAATTTGGGGGTCACTCAAATAGTATGGCAGATAAAGATAAACTCCGGACACGATTTTTCAAGAACTGAGGTCAGAAGTCAAGTAAAAGGTTAAAATGGCCAGTTAACAGTACGCATCATTCCGGGAACCCAGGTAGTATCTACACGCCAAATTTGGGATTCCTACCTCAAGTACTATAGCAGATAAGCTTCGGACACAATTTTACCAGATCTGAGGCCAGACGCCAAGGTCAAGGTTACAATGACCTGGAAATGGTATGCGACACACGGAACCCCAAGACGTATCCACACACCAAATTTGGGATATTACCTTAAATAGCATAGCAGATATTCTCCGGACACGATTTTTCAAAATCTGAGGCCAGAGGTCAAGCTCAAGGTCAAAATGATCAGGAAATTGTACGCGACCCCCGGGACCCCAATGTGTATATAAACACCAAATTTGGGATTCCTACGTCTAATAGTATATAGCAGGTATATTCCAGGTTTGATTACTCTATATCCCCAAAGTTCCCCTTAAAGATATAAAAAAAAAATGCAAATGGCACTTTTTTTTCAAATGAGTTTCCGTGTATGGAATATATTACAACTGAATGTAGGCGTACTACATAATAATCATATCAAGTTGTGAGTCAAGAGAACATGAAAACACTTTTGGTCTGTAAAGACTACCAAAAAAACATGGGTGATTTTAACGTGTGGCAGTTGATTTTAAAGGAGGTAAAAATTGAAAAATGATTTTAACGGAAATTATATTAACGACAAAAACTGACTCTAACGTTTGTATGTCCTCCGTTATTTCAAAAACTTATTTTAACGGAGAACTGATTTTAACGTTGCAACAGTGTAACTCTTAACTACGAAATCCCGAGTTTTAACGACACTGAAAGGGAAGGCTTTTGAATGCATTGTGGATAAAGGAGAAAATGCAGGTAGCAAGCATTTTCTCCTTTTCACAGAGAATGGCTCAAATAGGTTCGCTCAACTTTGTTAGACATTCTATTACAGAAATATTGTCAAAACCCACTTTACCATCCAGGATTCATAGTTTTAGAGATAAATCAAGGCAACTCCCCAAAATACCGACATAGTCATGTTTAACCATTGTTGTTGACGATTTACCGCACTATCCCGAGTTATAACGACCCTGAGGAAGAAACCTATTGAAAACATTGTGGGAAAAGGGAATTTTTTTTTACCCTATCAAAGACATAAATCATCATTTGGACTGCATTTAATTTGTCGTCTGCAAATGCTTTCAATTTGGTTGAATCCTAAATTTTGTCGTTTGGTAAAGAGTTGTACACATACCCTCGACGGTAAAAGGTTGACTTCTTTGATCCAAGTATCCCCATATTGAGCCTTCCGCAGAAATTTCGACCGAAAAATCTTCTCTACGATAAATATTGCACCTGGTAGGAGGAACCATTTCCAAAAGCTACTGCCATGCATGAGCAAGAGGACCCAAAAGGGGACGTAGAGTAAATGGACGAGGTAGAATACCTGAAGTGATATAAAATCTTGTAGATCTACCAGAGGACAATATATAAGGCTGATGAAATTTAAAATATCTGTAGACGACAGATTAGATAAGCGACAAATGATGGGATTTGATTTTGCAGAGAATGTAAACATGGCGAGAAAAGCAGAAAATGCTTGTCACCATCTGTTTCTCCAGTCCTCACAAGTAAGTATAGAAAGAACATCTTTTGGTATACAAGAACTGTAACGGAGTTTACCCTTTAAGCGCCAAAACTGTGAGCTATGGTCTGGAAAAAGAAGTTTATTGCATCACTGTGATGCATTATAACAAGCAAGGCATCACAACCAACTGAATCCTGAGGTAGATTGGTCCTTGAACCTGCAGAAAATTGACCACAAGTAAAACGGTTCGACACATATCAGCATGCGCGGACTACGCAGGCTGACCTGGGTCGATACATTTTGCAGATGCATTAAAACCCTTTTTCACAGTGCATGGCTCTATCAGATCCATCTCTTTTGACGACTGAAAATACAAACCATTGAAACTCAGAAAGGTTTTCATCTTGTAGGCTTGGCTGAACAAGTGGACGGTATAGATCCAACATCAGACTGCACCCTCTGTGCAGTCTGATCCTGATCCATGGCATCCGCAAAACCCACCATTTTCGCCTTTGACGGTAATAAATTAAACAAAGTCATGTTTGAGTAAGCAATAACTTCTCTCTACCAATGGCGGACGGATATTTAAACGTATCATATTGACCAATCAAATCGGAAACCAAACCAAAAGTAGTCCGCGCGCGGGTTACCTTGTCATACAATATTTTTGATAGTATTTGACATTGTGTAGATACGTATTTTTCCCGACGTGTCTGATTTTATCCGCATGTAACGCATTAATGAGTCGTGCTCTGTGAACAGGGGGCTTAATGCATCTGCAAAAGGTGTTGATCCATGTCAGCCTGCGCAGTCAGCGCAGGCTGACGTGGGCGGAAACTTTTTTCTATAGTTAAATTTTCTGCATGCTCAAGGACCATTCTTCCTCCAGATTTAGTCAGTTGTTAGACTAAATGGATTTTATGAATCTATATGATGATTTGCTTGGTATCATGCGTCACGGAGATGCATTAAGCCCCCTTTTCACAAAGCATGGCTCATTTGAGTCGGAAACTTTTTAGATAATGAGCAAAAACAATTTTAAAGGCATTTGGAAAGACTGAGCGGTACGTTTTCAAATATTTGGACTTCGAGAGGACATAAATAGTTTATTCGCATTGTAAAGAATACATAAATTGGCGGCGTTCTGGAAAAGGGGGGTTAAGGCACCTTCGCTATGCATTACTCCGAGCAAGTCGTCGCAAAATTTGGATCAATTTTATCTTACAATCGGTTGAATCAGGAGGTGTATTGGTCCATTGAAATACAGGAAATTCACCGATTGCAAAAACTTTCTACCAAGGTCAGCCTGCGCGGACTGCGCAGGTTGATATGGACCGATACCTTTTGCAGATATATTCAACCACCTTTTCAAAGAGCATGACTCAAATGTAGAATGTAAGTCCGTGTTTTAGTTAAAAAGACATCGGATAAGAAACGTACCTGGAAATGGCCAGTTCTTCTGATAAACGACATCGAACACACGACCATCGGTACGAGTATTAATGCCAATAACCAACCGGTTATGTAGGCACTTCCCGTTAGTATACCGTGCCCCATCTTAGCCTTTGTTGTGAATAAAATTTCCCACACCTCCAATGTGCTGTTTTTGGCCGTTATGACTGTGTATGAGAAAAAAGCGTATATTAGTACCTGTATCTACAACGAAGAACGGTTATCATGAATTTCGAGGTTTTGTATAAGTATTTCAAGGAATATAGTTTAACGTTTATAAGATTTATTTAGATTCTATCTTATATTCCTATTGAAAACAACCATAAGGTTTAAACCTGACAATTACGCTGTTGCACTATACAACTTGGTTTTAGGTAGAAAGTGTATACAATACATAAAAATTTTCAGACATTATGACCGTCTGATAAGTTTGGTAGAGTTTTAGAACCCTATCCCCCACGGTTTCAAAACCTTTTACGTTAGCAACTGAGCTAACGGGCTCGGCCAGAGGGTAATGCTTTTATTCAACAGTATTGTACATATGTAAGTCAGAGAGGTCCTGAGTGGCTCAGTGGTAAAGTGTAGGACCCGGAACCTGGTAGTCCCGGGCTCGAGCTTCACCGGAAGCACTGGGCTTTTCCGCGGAACTGTCTTTGAGCAAGACACTTCAGAATCCTAGCCCGGTACCGGTGAAACACATGACATATATGGATATGTAAGCTGTCGCAGTGTTGTGACCGAAATGATATTGAAAGCAGCATAAAACACCATTCACTCAATCAATCAATCAATCAATCAATCAATCAATCTACATAAAATTAAATTGAGATAGGTTTTAAATAATGTCTATGGGATATTTAGAATTTACCTTACCTTAATTCTTACCTTACCTTACCTTCGGCCTTGCCTTCCCTTTAACCCTAACTTACCTTAACTTACCTTCAACCTTACCTTACCGTAAACCTTATCTTATATTACTTTCCCTTACCCTGCCTTACCTTATCTTACCTTATCTTAATTTACCTTACATCAACCTACATAACCTCACCTTATCTCCTACCTTACTTTACCTTAAACAATACAGTACAATAAGTTTTACTCAGAAATAAGACTTCCGGCCGATAATACATGCATAAATACAAATGTTTTTACATACTACGTAAATGACCCGCATTTATCAATTCTAACAGTTTTGCCACATAAATTCCTACCTTTTTTTATTACATTCAAATAATCATTAGACAAAAGACAAAATAAACTTTCACTTTACATTACCTTAAATCTTATGTAACCTTACCTTTCCTTAAAGCTCACCTCACATTGCCTTAATTCACCTCCCCTCTCTCGCCTTACCTCACCCCATCCCACCTTATCTTACTGGCTTGAGGTGTATGGGATATTCTGACGTAGATATATACAATACTTGCCCTCGCGCCCGGTAGCTCAGTCCGTAACGTACAGGGCTTGAAAACTCATGGGTCGTTGGTTCAATTCCAAAGGCCACATTCTTACCGGGAATATATGGTGGTCATTGCGACCGGATTCACCCCACTCTTACTGCTGAACATTGTTCCGACGATCTTTAAGTGGAAAAGCAACCAATGACTTGTAAAGAATGTTGTACGGAGTACTGGTGACAGAAAGACCAGGAAACATCTGGTATGAATAGTTGCACTGTTCTCCGCGACCTAACTTAAATAATTCTTAAAAACAAAATATAAATATAAATACCGACCTAAATATGATTAAATTAACATATTTAGAAATACATACATGAAAGCCAGTGGTCTGGAAAATGGGGATATGCATCTCCGTAATGCATTATACCAAGCAAGTCATCATATAATTATTGATCCATAAAGGCAATTTTGTCGAATAACCGACTGAATCATGAGGTGGAATAGTCCTTGGACATGCGGAAAAATTGATCAGTAGCAAAGAATTTCGACCCAGGTCAGCCTACATGGACTGCACAGGCTGACCTGGATCGATACTGTTTGCAGATGTATTAAACCCCCTTTTCACAGAGCATGGCTCATACACAAGTAGCAAGCAGTAACACACACAAACAATAATTACCAGCGTTTCCAGTATGTGCAGCACCGTGAACTAAACTAAAGAAAGTAATGGTGTAGCCGGCAATTTTGTGGAAGGAAATATGTTGGTCCAACGGCAGGATATGACGTAGCTTCGTAGAACGTATCAGCGTGATTGAATACCGTAGCATCACCACCAACACCCACATACAGTTGAAGTTTAAACATTGACCACTTCCACGGCATATCTGTGTGGGAGAGAGGTTTTATGTTATGTTGTGGTATGTTGAGTTATGTTATGATATGTTGTGTTTTGTGTTGTGTTGTGCTGTGCAACATGTACATTATGCATGTAGACATACTTTATCTCTTAACAAAACAATCTTGTGTATTTACGATCCCGGTGAAATAGACTTTTTAAATCGTTGTCAGGAAAATAAGAACTGCTATTCAGCAGCATTTTTGCATTTCCCCACTATGTTTTCCACTCTTTAACAGCAGTCTGCAAATGCTCTTAATTTGGACATTTCTAAATCTCTGATACAGAGTGTGAAGACAAAACTATAAACACAGTTAAAGCCCGTGTGCACGACTCAGTATATTACATGGCAATTTCGGTCGGTAACTGAAACAGTCTTTCAAATGCATATTCAGACTGACTGCAGATACTAACCTGGATAAGTGTATGATGTAGTACACGGTAGAAAACAGACATTTAATAGAAACGTTGGTACGAATTTCTGTCGATTTCAAAAGTCTACCTCTTCTTTGGAAACTAGGGAGATGTGGCATACTTTCGCGAAACATAACATCAATATGGAATTGTATAACGCAGGTCAGGACGATCGTGAACATAATTTTCCAACAGTAGTTGACACAGCGTGTTGGATTTCAAAAACTAGAAACATACTGCAAGCAAAAACCTAAAGCGAGACCATCTTTACCAAATCCCATTGATTCATAGTCGACTGGGGATGTCATAGGGAAAGGGATGTCAGATGTGTTATATGAAGTGTCACTAGGATACAATTGAAATGATGATTAGAACATCTCAAAACAACGTTAAAGCAAACGTAATATTTATTTACCTGTACCCAGGTACTGTAATTTCTGTAATTGTAGGCCGCAGTTATAAAAAGAATGATGTTAACAGCTAGGAAAATCCCGAGGTATACAACTTTCTTTAGATGGTTCCGAATGTACAGACATGTACAATATCTTGGACATCGACAAAGTTTCCTGGCCTCTTTGTTCTGTTTTAACCACTGGGATACACTGTCAAATAAAATCATAAAAGTAAATATTATGTAAACCGATGAGAGAGAGTAGTAAGTCCTGGATACATCCAATATTAAAAAAAAACCTTTTCATTAGTTTTAGATTATAAATTTGATGCGGATTATTTTAAAAGCAGTTTTGAATTTTATTCAGTCAAAAAGCAGGTTTAAAAGAAGTTCGATATTCGGTAAAGCAATTCGAGTATCATCCAATATACAGAATATGAATTAGTGGGTAATTATTGATACCTTGATGATGCACATGCATTACTAGAATCCGTAGAAGTTAGTTACAAACATAATATTCGATCACAGAACTTCAATGCTTTCTAAGGTCTTCTTTTATCCGTTGCTGGGCAACCGCTCTAATATACTTTAACTTGCACTGCAATGGTGGCTTCCAAGATTTCAACATTAGTTTTGTAGGTCTTGACACCAAACCCATCGCATATTTTCTTTTAGATTGCAAAAACAGAACTCGTAAAAGCACGAAGTCATATCCGTGAATAGTCGAGAAGATATAAATTATGTCACCCAACGAGGACAATTTGACTAGGACAGTCATCCTGTCTGTTCCGTTCGGCGTATCATTGGCATACACGACCATTGGGCCTGTTGCCGGTCAATCGGGGCGCTTCGACCGGATCGCTGACCAAAAATGTTTCGGAATACATCTTCGCAGTATTTTCATTTTACAATTTGACCAGATGAGGATAAGTGAGAACACCTCGCTTATCGTATGCGAGTTGCATAAACATATTTAATTGTTATTCACCAAGGTGCCTTTGCTCCCCATGGCTTTTTCATACATTCCACTTAAACGTTAAGAAAAATTCTCGTATCATTTCAAGTCTTCGTACCAATCGGGATAACTTTTAATTTCAAAACTACTGCTACACCTCCTCTCATAATGTCCTTCCAAGCAAACCTTTCGAATCAAGTGGTACAATCATTTTTTTCCTCAGGGATTTTATCAAATTCCACTTGAGAAGGTGGATGCTTAGTATTTAGATAAATTATCTACGTTTTTGCTCATTTTTAATTCATAGTTCCAATGCCATTGTATATCTGTACATACTCATTTATTAGCAGTTTTATATATCGAATATGTTAGAACGATAATACCTTATACACAAGTTTTCTTTGACATCCGGGTATTGCTCAAGTCGACGGTTAAACTCGTCAAATGAGACGGTACCGGTATTATAAATATCGGCCTCGTCAAATAGTACGTCAGTTAAATCTTCTATCTGTTCTTTAGCAAGTGATAGAGAACTGTCTTCTATACAGGCTTCTATGACGTGTTGTAGACCTTCCCTTGTTAACTCGCCAGCTCCTGAATCAAAGTTTAAGCTGATTATTTTGAGTTAATCGTTAACCAGACAACAATGTTTTAGATTTGTCAAAACCGAGGGCTTTTGCAGACGACAAATTAAATACGGCTTAAATATTTGGATTTGTCTTGAAATGGGTAGAAATATCGTCGGAAAAAGAGAAAATGTTGGTTACCAACATTTCCACCTTTTTCAAATTTATTATTATTATTATTATTATTATAAGACGGATTTCCTTACTGAAGAATTAAGCTATAACACAATGATTCACATGAAAGCAGTCACCTGTATTTCGTGAGCAATCAGGTCCGAATCTATTCGACTTGTTTGCTGCTAAATGACGTTATCCATCATTTCATTAAAGCAAATTCTATAAGTCAGATGTACATGATTACTTTCTGAATACACTAATACCATGCCGTAATGAATGGTCCTAGAACACCTTGTGACGTCATAATAAAGGCACACATTAGCAGCAAAAAGTGAAAATCATTTTAAATTTAAATCATACCATTTAAAAGTATGGAAAATATTGTAAAGATAACAATCTGTTATGGTATGGGCGGTCCAGTATTAGTCACTGGCAGAAAAACTAATTTTAAAACCAGGTAAAAAGAAAACAAAAGACTTGGCAACTTTTATCCTACTTTTCAAATTTCTTTTTCATCGTCATCTGCCCAATAATTATGATACTTTTAAATAGCTTGATTAAAATGTAAATGCATTTTATACCCGCTTTGTTTACTTTTGGGCACTACTTGGGCTTTAATGCTTTACCAGAAATAGTAAATGAAAGCACTTACAGGCGTGTGGCTCACGTGATTACTGTTTGAAAGGGGACGAAACACTGTGGGAAAAAAGATAAAATGCTTCTTACCAGCATTTTACCATTTTTCCACAATGTTTTAAATTGCCTTCCGCACTGAGTTGTTAAAACATGGGACTGTTTGTGAAGGGTTTAGTGTTCATTACCATCCGAATCGTAAACATTGAACAGGAACTGCAGTGTTTGTTCTGTAGAACTGTTGCTTAGATGTTCCAACTGTTTCATAAGCTCACTGAGTGGAATTGTTCCTTCATCGTCCTTGTCGAACAAATGAAATACCCTCTCACAGAAGAAGTCCTTAAATTAATTGAAGATTATCCATCAGTTAGAAGGACTAAATGTACTGCATCAGAAATATTAAGAAAAAAAAAAAAACCGCGTCACTGAAAAACTGTTAGCCCAAGTTTTGTTTGATTTATTTAAATTGTGTTTATCACATGACTACCATTGTTAGAAGTAAAATTTCATTAAACTTTACATAAAAATATTATATTTACCCTCTCTCACACAATGAGTCCTAACGCCTCTGTCGATGGAGGCGTTTGACAACTTTGTGGGAAAAGGAGGACATGTTGGCAACCAGCATTTCTGCTTTTTTCCATAATGATTTCTACCCTCAAAAGACAAATTCAAGATTTTGAGTAGTATTTGCTCTGTCATCTGCAAATGTTTTCAATTTTGATGAGTCTTAATGTTTGTCGTTTTGTAAAAAAGCGAGCGAAAAGCTTACTATACTACATTTTTTCTAGACTTCTAGTGAAATCTTTGATACAATCTCTATCTCAAATGCCAACATATGTCAGATTCTATATATCGTTATATAGACTGAAAGTAACATCAGATACATAATTGTAGCTTTTAACACAAAACTACATTTAGCTTCGGTATAATCATTAAGTTTTACAAATTGAATACGAGTTCAGTTCTCGTATCAAATTGAACATGAAAGCCTAAAACTTGATATCGCCATGCACTCACCCTGGTAAGTCCCATGTCTGTGAGAAATTTTCAACCTATCCTGGTTAAGTATCAAGGTCTGTGAAAATCCATAGCTACCTTATACTCTTGGTGGTCTCAAAATGTATGTGAATAAGTAGATGTCTATTATCCTCATCCCGTTTAGTCCCAGTGTCTGTTACAACATAGACGTTTACTAACCGCGATTAGCCTTTAGGTATATAAAATCAACTATATATTAATTCTGTGTTCTGGCTAATCCTACAGTCTATGATAACATGCTGGTAATCTATTCAACAATCGCTGGTTAGTAAAAAAGACCCGTGAGAGCACAATATTATCGACTTTACTTGCCCTAAATAGTCTCAATGTCTATGAGAAGTAGATAATATCTACTCTACTTATCCTAATGCCTGTGTAAAACACGTCGACATCCATTCAAATTGTCCTGGTAAGTATCAAAGTCTTTGAAAACACGTAGACATGTAGACACTAACTCTACTGTCACTGGTTAGCCCAAAGATCTTTGAGAACACGACGATATTTATTCTATTTTCTGCTGTTAGTTGGGATGTCACTGAGGCAACATAAGAGCCGCGTTCTGGCAAAAGCGGGTTTAATACATCTCCGTGATATATCATACTAAGCAAGTCATCGTGTTATTATGGATCCATAAAATTCATTTTGTATGACTGAATCTGGAGGGAGAATGGTCCTTGGATAAGCAGATTTAACAATTGCAAAAACTTTCTACCAAGGTCAGCCTGCGCAGACTGCGCACAAGGACCTAACTGTATACTTTTTTGCAGACACAGAGCATGGCTCATATCTATTCTACTAGTTCTTGTTAGTACAAACGTCCATGAGAAAAAGCCAATATTATTTTACTCACCCTGGTAGGCCTCAAAGTATGTCAGAATACGAAGACCCTTTCTCTACTCACCCTGGTTAGTCCTAAGGTCTGTGAGAACACGTCAATATCTATTTGACCATCTGAATTCATCCTCTTTTGAAATTCTTTCTCAATGTATTTAAGCCATTTATCATCAGACACGTGAGTGGGTTTTCTGAAATTAATCGTAGCCGACGAACTGAGTGCCATAGAACAAGGTATGTGCTCAAGGGGTTTTAGGTTCAAATCAAGCCTCGGCGGAAGATTAGCCAGTTGCATGCCATCCAGCAGAGCCCTGGTAGCTTAATGGTTACATTTAAGCTATGGATCCGGTAGTTGTTAGTTTATTCCCGGGCTTGATCAAAATGGTTTGAGCGATGAAAGACATTTCGACAGTATTTATATGTTTACATTGCTTAACCTTATGTCGACTTTATATACTTGTAGATACAACGTTTCTTAATCTGTTACCATACAAACTATTACTGTGACAGAATTGAGGATTCCATCTTCCCCTAGACAAAGTTTTTTAAGAGGGAGTTATCAGCTTGAGGTTTGTAAAAGAATGCTGTGCGTATTGCGAGTAAAGAAACATTAGGAATTCATAGATAGATGCATCACATTACTGAATATAAAATCCAAATATTGTTGACATATGTTCTTGTGTGTATGTGTTAGTGATCAAAATTTATTTTATGGAGTGAACATCGTCGGTAATATTTTCCTGAGTGACGCAGCCATGCTTCGAACCGCTTTTTGTTGGGACTTGCAAAGTAAAGGGAAGCTCTGGGTATTTCCGCACCAGTGAGTTCATTGGTCAGTAAATTCACAGGTTGTAACGGTAAAATTATCCAGCCATAATCCACCATTATTTCTCGGTAAACTTCTGAAAATCACGAAATTAATGGCTGTTAACACCAGAAAATACTTAAGGCTTTCTTTATTTGGCAGGGAAGCTAAAATCCTTCATGTATTACAATTAGACAGTTGATAGGTCCATTGAAGATCCCTTGACGTCAAAATCGGACTGCATTTAAAGTGCCCTTTGGACAAACAGTTTTAATTACAGTCGGTATCAGCCTATAGCCATCCTGTATCATTCAAATACCACCGTGTGTTATTCTATAGCCATCGTACTTGTTTCGGCTCTTAATTGACTGTTGACCCACATCCACGTTCGGTGCTTACTTTGCACGAAACTGAAAAGTCCATTTTCACATTGACATCTTGTGTCAGTTTCTGGACGGTGCAGCATGGGTTCAGGTGGTAATAATTTTAACTACTCCGTATCATGCTCTCCTTGTGCGGAAGACTTTTTAAAACATTATGGTCTCCTATCGATCTTTGGCAGCTATCTGCTTGTCGTTTTCGATGTTATTACCGCCTGGGGACATCCGAGGGTCTCCCCATGATTATCATTTGTGCCGATATTCTAATTATAGACGTGTTTATCGCATGACGTCACAACGTTAATAACAATGGATTCGCGCAATCGTCTTGACTTTCAACAACAATTGTTACAGCATCCTTTTAAAAAGCTTTAAGTCAAACAGCCGAAAAGATTTGCAGCTATTGTTATCTTCCAAAGTCACTGTGAATAACCTGTTTGAAATTTTGTTGTCAATATTTTCAAAAGTGGCTCACAAAGAGGAAATGATCAAACCAAGGCTATTGGAATTTCGGTGTCTATTTTTAGTCATTTACATTCGAAAACCGAATGCAGCGACATCTAGCTTATCCAACTGTGAGACTTTGTCGTTTTAACAAAGTAACGTCATAATAAAAGGAAAAGAAGAAAGGGATAGACTGGAAGTCTGACGAGGGACAATGCAACGTCTTCCAATTCTCCTTCGATCTGCATGGAAATATTTAAGTTAATGGTGTAAGATCATTATTAGTTGAACGGGTTCGAGATTGTGAAAACGAACTCGGTTTGAGCTATATCTGGCTTAAAATGATTTACCTGTCAAAACAACGGTTTTCTTCGATACCATTGGACTTTGATTCACCCTGAAATAGTGAATAAACCCTGAAAGGTCTACACCAAGACGATTTTTAACAGACTTTATAAACTGCAAGTATGAGTCATGCTCTGTGAAAAGGGGTTTGAATGCAATTTCAAAAAGTGGCGACCAAGTTCAGCCTGCGCTGTCTTCGAAGGCTGACACCGGCCAAAACGCTGAACTATTTGTAAACTATTATAAATTTACACAGGAAAACCATGAAATCAAAGTGACTGTAAATACATGTATTCAAAAGTGACTCAAAATCGTTAGTTTGGTCTTTAACGTCCCAAAGTAGTTAAAGGTACGAGAATTACCTTTCCAGTTGGTGTTCTTGAGTCTTTACATGCATACTGTCGATGTTCAGTTTCATTAACAGTACCGTCTGGCTCTCGAAATTCAATTTTATCTGCATGAATAACTGGTTCACGATGTTCACTTTTATCAACAGGAAATACTTGTTCTCGATGTTCTGTTTTATCAACATAATCGCCTGATTCTTGATGTTCTTTTTTATCAACCTGACAGCCTGGCTGTCGATGTTCAGTCTCATCAATTGGTTCTCCATGTTCTTTCAAATCAGTATGATGAGCTGGTTCTCGATGTTCATTATTATCAGCTAGACCGGCTGATACTCGACGTTCAGTTTTGTAAACGTGACCTACTGGTAGTCGACATTCAGTTGTATCAGCCTGACGGACTGGTTCTAGATGTAGAGTATCATGTACTATGTTGTCCATGTTGATTATAAATTCAGGTTCTTTATCTTCAGTTTGAAAGTCTTGTTCTATTCCTTGTTTATCTCGAGTACGATTGTTTGGATCATGTAGGACAGTATCTGGTTGTTGATCCTCTTCAAATACAGGGTTGAGGTAATGATGGATTCCATCACTCACTGAAATGCCAGTTGTTTGACAGAGATTCAATATATGGGTCATGCTCAGTGAAAGGAGGTTAAATGAATCTGTAAAAAAAAGTATGGGCCCAGGCCAGGCTTCCCAGTCCGGGCAGGGTGGCATGGGTCGAAATTCTTTGCTATTTGTATATTTTCTGCATATCCTAGGACCATTCTACCTCGATATTCAGTCGGTCGTCAGACAAAATGGATTTTATGGATCTACACTATAATTATGTTATGACTTGGTTGGTATATTGCATCACAAAGTTGCATTAAACCCCCTTTTCACACAGCATTGCTCATTCACTGGTGATACATAAAAGAAATTATTTCACATGCAAGAATCCTTAAAACGCCCAAGCTAAATTGTTAATCGTTACAAAAACATATTTTGTTAAGACTTAGCGTTTAATGGGGTTTATATGATCGAAACCAATGAAAGAGTAGCGGTCAGTGTAGAGTAAGATCAGACTGCATGTATGGGAAGGCTGATATTTATTTACACTGTCCGCAAAAAAATAATAATAAAATAAAATCCATGGTCGTGAGCGGCAGGATAAGTGTTAAATGAGAAGAAACAGGTTCTCTGAATAGATAATGAAACTTCTAAGTCCCTCCCTGTCCAGAAAATAAGTTCAACACTTTAGGTTTCTAAAGCTACTCTGCAGCGAAGATACTTTTTGTAATATACATAGTTTAGAATCAGTTAGCGATGGAAAGATAATGTAACAAAATGTACATGTATTTTGTCTTTTCCCGTCGACTTCTTCAGCATTTTTTCATTACATGAGGGTTAGCACCGGAAGAAGACGGCCATGAGCATCATCTGAGGAATATTCCGAAAAAGGTCGGTAATATGACGATCATAAACGGAAAATCAGGAAAGAAGTCGGCCATAACGATCAACGGAATATGCCGAACAGAATCGCTCAGGACAATCATGTAGGGAACATGCCGAAACAGGTTATTTAATATGACAATCTACAGAATGTCTTGAGAGGAGTAGGGTATGATGATTATTTCCGGAATGTGCCGAGATGTCGGCTGGGGCGCATCATCTTGTGCGAGTTAGCCGAGAGAAGTCGATGATTCACAGAAGTCTTTCGTGACATTTGCCGACAGAAGTCTGTCATGACTATCATTTATGAAGCCTGCCCAGACGGTACGGTCATTACAATCATATACGTATTTGTTGACAGTAGCTGACAGGGGATGTCAAACTTTACGAATTCAATTCTAGCCCAGCTATATTTACGATTACTTGAATTATTACCGGGCAAAATGAAAGTTTAGAGCAAATTCAACAATAAGTGATACGCAACATTGCCTTACTTCTCCCATCTCTCATTTTGTACCTTTTTTAACCTTAAGCCTGTTAAGTTTCCACACGCAACATTGCCATACTCCCTCCCATAAACCTATTAGGTTTCAACATACTCATGTGTTCTTTACTTTTGAGATCTAATGAAGTTTTTCGCTTAATGTGTAATGCTACACTTAACTGATGAGAACACAAAATATATTGTTAACTGGATAACAAAATATAATTTTTACCTTTAAATGATGCTCGTCGCACTCGATGGTTACTGTCCCTCATCTTGCTTGACTGTATACTAACACTGTAGTTCTTTGTTCACTGATGGCGGATTCTGTAGTTTACTGGGTACTTAGACTGTATTCGTTTTTCACTGATTCTCTTTTTGTATGTGTACTAAGACTGTCCTCGTTTGTCAGTTATTGACGTGTTCTGTCATTGACTGTGTACAAAGACCGCAATATTATTTCGTAACTGTTTACCTAGACTGTATTTCTTTGTCCACTGTTGATGGGTTATCTTCGTCGACTCTGTACTTAGACCGTGGCCATATTTCCTCTTTCTACGGATTCTCTTCCTGATTGTGTACTTTGACTGTAGCTCTATCTGGACTATTTACGGATTCTTTCGTCGATTGTCTTCTCAGACAGAACTTCTTGTCGAATGTCAGCTGATTTTCTCGTTGTCTATACTAGTCCCTAACGGTTTGTCGAATGTTGTAGTAAAACTTGGACTGTATTTAGAATGTATCCCTTTTGCTAATTGTTCTGTTAAAGGGTTCTCCCGCTGCCTTTTTAATGAGACCGTATGACTGTATGTAGTCCTTTGTACTCTGTTAACGAATTCTCTGGTTTTGGCGCCAGACCTTAAAGATAGTGATATATTCAGGTATACAATTAGATAGATTCCTTTTCCATTTCGAGATTCATGACAAGAATGCACGATTTGCACAATCTGTTCGGCGCAATAGTATAAAAATTAAATCTATTTGAAGGTAGCAGATAATTACTATTGAAGAAACCACGAGTAAATGTTGAAAACTTTTTGAAAAAAAAGAAATGAGCCATGCTGTGTCAAAAGGGGGTTTAATGCGTCTCCGTAATGCATTATACTAAGCACGTCATCACATAATTCTGGATCCAAAAGAGGTAGCAGAAAGTATACAAAAAGCAAAACGTATCCACCCAGGCTGAACTAAGTCGATACGTGTTGCAGATGCATTAAACCCCCTTTTCAGAGAACATTGCTCATCTTTGGAAAATAAAATCTGCAACCTTGAATTTTTACACCTGATACTTGCTGTTATCTTATTCCTCGTTCCCGTCGTTGTTTTTGTCGTTGGTTTCGTGTCCTGTATAATTTGTGCCGAGCCCGGTAGCTCAGTCGGTAACATACAGGGCTTGAAACCCTGGGGTTGCAGGTTCACTTCCCGGTTCGGGCGATCTCTTACGAACATTAATGGTAGCAATTGCAACATGATTCATTCCTCCATAAATACTTAACAATATTTCACGATGTTTATGTCGGAAAGCAGCCAGTGGTTTGGACAGAAATGTGTGCTAAATACTGGTACAAGAAATTCGAGGAATGCATGAACAGGTTCATTGGCCGCCGTGATGTAACCGAAGTACTGTTTAAAAAGGCGTAAACACCATTCAAACATACAAAGCACCTTATATTACTCTAGCACAAAGCGTGGAGCAAAATGCACAGATCGTAATTCTTGGAAACTTTACCATTTCTGAGTTTTAACGACCCCAATAGAAAGTGGGCTTCCGAAAACATCGATAGAAAATGCTAATCACCAGCATTTTCCTTCTTTTCCACAGCCTGTTCTTCCGTAGCAAAAGCAAATCATTGGTACAACTTTTTTTTTTTTTTATTATCTCCAGTCGCTTTGTTCACATTTGATAATTCTAAAATGCTGTGGTTCGGTATAATGTTTAAATGATGTGATTAAGATTAACTTATGTAAAATTATTAACTTTGCCGTATTAAAAAATTTGCAGCAGATGAACTTGTATTTTTTTTACATTAAACATCATTTTTTATATCTATTATATCACGGTAGACGGTTTGTGAAAGGTATTAACACCCATTCTGCATATCAAAACTTTTCCTTTTTCTTTGACTCATGCTCCATGAAAGGTGGTGAGTTTAATGCATCTGCAAGGAGTATCGATCCAGGTTGGCCTGCGCAGTCCAGGCAAGCTGACCTAGGTCGAAACTTTTTGATTTTGGTATATATTCTAAATTTTTAAGGACCTCAGAATTCACCCACTTGTTGAACAAAAGGGGCTGTATGAATCCATAATTATGTGACGACTTGTTTGATATGATGCATCCCGGAGGTCCATTACACGTTTACGACCTAATCCCGAGTTCTTAAACCTTTCCCAAACGACAAATTTTGGACTGGTCCAAATTCAAACAGTTTGCAGACGATAATTTTAAATTTGATGAAAATGGCAGAAAGTTGTCAAAAAGGGTAGAAAACACTGTGGGAAAAGGAGAAATTGCTCGTTACGAGCAATTTCTCCTTTTCCCACAGTGTTTTAAAAAGACTTGTACTGCTTTGTGTTTTAAAAAGACTTGTACTACTACAGACACGTGAAAACCAGGGCTTGTTTGGGAAAGGGTTAACGACCCCAGGGAAAAGGAGTTTTGAAAACGTTGTGGGAAATGAAGAAAATGCCGGTACCCAGCATTATCTCCTTTTCCCACAATCTTTTCTTCCCTTTCAACGAGAAATTTCTTAATTTATGCAACATTTAATTTGTTGTCTGCAAGTGCTTTCAATTTGGACTGGTCTAAAACTTTGTCGTATGGTAAAAAGGTAAAACCCGTTTTGCCAGAACATGGGTTATTCATTTATACCCTTGTAGAGCTTAACCCGAATTTAACCGCTTTTGCAGAGAGTATAGATCCAAGATCAGACTGCACAGAAAGTGTTGCCTGATCTTGCCGGTATGCACTGCCGCCTCTGTGCAAGATTTTTTAACAAAAAAAAAAAAGCTTCGAATTTTAATTTGTTACTAATTGAAAATTTTCATTTCATTTATTTTGTCAAGGATCAAAAGATTTGAGCCATGTTTTGTGAAAAGGGGGCTTAATGCATATGCGAAAAGTATCGACCTAGGTCAGCGTGCGCGGTGCGCGCAGGCTGACCTGGGCCGATACTTTTCGCTTTTGGTCAATTTTCTGTATGTCAAGGGATCATGCTACCTCATGATTAAGTGGGTTGTTTGAAAAAGTGGCTGTTATGGATCCATATTCATTGGATGGCTTGATAAGTAGAGTGCATCACGGAGATGCATTAAGCTCCCTTTTGCCACAGCATGGCTCATTTCTTTTTATTTGGTTTATGTGTTTCACGCTGGGTTGTTGAATGTACGATAGATACAACATTAAGCAAACCAATAGCTCATCCTTTTGACATTACATGAATGTTTTTTTTTTCAATTGCGGGATAACGACTACCGAGTCACCCTTTTCGTTGCCATTCACGACTTAAGTTACGTTTCTGCGGACGGCGTATATTCAGATTAGACTGCACAGACCGTGCAGTCTGATTATTGGTGTACATCGTCTGCTACGTAGCGCCGTTCTAAAACTAAAGCGGATCTGTATCTGCATTGGAAAATGCGCTTTGCAGACCTCAAACAAAAAACTGTATTTATAGATATTGAACTGTATGATCATATATATATTCTCAACTACGAAAGAATTAGCTCAGTTAATCAGACAGCAGGACTTGAGGACTAACATATTAAAAGCCCTTGCAGAAGATAATAAAAATAAAAATGAGACTCTAATAATGGGGTTTGTCCTCCAGAAGGTAGAAAACATTGCAGAAAAATGCTGTGTACCAGAATTTTTTCCCTATGTTTAAAAATAAAATCTTCGTACTCTGGGTCGTAAAGACCCTACATCCTTTAGTATAGGATCTATCCTTTACCAAACAATTCCGTGTTTTATGGAACCTGTGGAATAGGCCATGTGTAAATATTACTGGAAAAAGAGAAAATGCCGGTAAACAGCCTCCCTCTGTCTCTCTCTCTCTCTCTAATGTTTTCTACCCGTCAAAGAAAAATCCTACATTCAGTTGGTCGCCTGAAAATACCGTCATTTTCGACAAGTCTAAAATAATTTCGTCGTTTGGTAAAGAGTTAACCCTTATCCTGCTATATAAGTAACATGAAATGACAGTAAAAACCCAAATTCTGTATTTTCAAAGATATTTTTTTTGGGGGGGGGTGGGGGGGGTGGGGAAGATATCTCTTTACCGGACAGTGTAGATCCAAGATCAGACTGCACGTACTCTGCAGTCTAATCTTGATCTTCCCTGTTCGCAAAAGGTCTTTGAGTCGCGCTTAGCAGCCTAAGGGTGAAGTCTCCCAAAACGAGAAGTTTTGGCCTCTCCATAGCAGATTCTGCAGATACAAATACGAAATTGATACAAATGAACTAAAGTTCTCCGATAGGGTAGAAAACGTGGGAAAACGAGAAAATGCCGTTTCCCGTCATTTTCTCCTTTTCCAACAATGTTTTCAAAAGCCTTCTTCCTCAAAGTCGTTAGAACTTGGGGTCGATGTAATAAAGGGTTTAATCTCTTCCGTTCTCCGCCTCCTTAGACGGATACTTTACGCAAGAATAGTCAGCCATCATGGACGATTTTGTAGTTTGACAAATGTACATGCATTTCAATTTGTATAAATGAGCCATGCTCTGGCGAAAGGGTGTTTAATACATCTCCGTCATGCTTTATACCAAGATAGACTTCACAGAATTATTGACCCATAAAATCCATTTTATCTGATACCTTGACTGACTGATACACTGATCTTTAGGCATGCAGAAAATTGACCAATAGCAAAAAGTATCGACTCAGGTCAGCCTGCGCGGACTGCGCAGGCTGACCTGAGTCGATACTTTTTGCAGATGTAATAAGCCCCCTTCTCACAGATCGCTGCTCAAATGTAAAAGTATGGCAGAGTCTAAATCATTTACATCGAAGTAGGGTTAATCCTTTACCATACGGCACAAATTTAGACTCTTGCAATTCAAACCAGTAACAGACTACAAATTAGATGTGGTTCAAATGTTGGAATTTATCTTTTAAAGGTTTAAAAAAATTCGTGAAAAGGAGAAAACGCCGGTTACCAGCATTCTCTCCTTTTCCCAGGATGGTTTTAACAGTGTTCTTCCCTCGGGGTCGTGTATAAAGAGTTCAGGCTAATCGGATGTTGAGGAAATCATACCAAACTTCGAAATTTTGTTTCATGGCTCAATTAAGTGAGGGCAATAATTTGAGAACCAAATGAATAAAAAGTAGAAACATAAGGGGGCCTTAATTGTATATTCTTAAAGTAATACGTAGCCTCTTAAGGTATTTCTAGATTTCGCTCCAGAATTTCGCAATGGCTTATGGGATTGTTACAGAATCATAACACACATCGCACATGAGTGTCCTATTCAACTCGTTATCGTGACTTCATATTAGATGCCACAAAAATGGAGTTGCCGATTGCAAAATGACACCCAATCAAGTTATATAAACGCCAAAACATTACCTTAAGGATACCTTTTTAGATTTTTTGTCCGATTCAAAATTACCACTATAAACACTTTTTTGAAAGCGAAGAGAAACTGGACGGTTACATTGCTGTAAAAAGGTGAAAATTTGACATTTAAATGGATGGTCGTTTTGCAGCCGTGAGCTCCGTCTGTTTCTTATGAGACTAGATATGACGGCATCGTAGCTATTTGGGTGCGGTCCCACAAGATGGACGAGAAGCGCTTTGCATTAAACGGTATTCGCCTTTGTTGCCTGAAACACAGACATGTTGGATCCAGCATTCTGCATTAAGCGGTTTATAGCTTGTATTTGCTTTTAACGCCTTTGTCACGTGAAACACATATATGATGGATCCAACGAGCACCCTGCTCTAAGCGATATATAGCTTGCATGAGGTCTTTATGCAGTTGTCACGTGAAAAACAGATATGTGCGAACTAGCAAGCACTCTGAATTAAGAGATATAGAGCTTGCATGATATTTTAACGCCGTTTCCATGTGAAACACAGATATAATGGATCCAAATATATTGGATCTAGCAAACACTCTACATTTAGCAGTATATAGTATTAGCTTTTATTAACGCCGTTGTGGCGTGTCACGCTTATATGTTGGATTTCGTATGTGCTTTTTAATAAGCGTAAAATAGCTTACATGAGTACATAACGCTTACATAACGATGATACTACTGCGTGAAACACGGAAATAATCGTTCCATTACATGTGTAAGTACTTTGCATTAAGCGGTATAAAGCTGGCATAGGCTATTAAGACTGCTGCCAAAGAAACGCAGATACGTTCGTTCTAGTAGGTAAATCGCATTAAGCGGTATGGAGCTCGCATGAGCTATCAACTATGTATGTTATTTCTAAGACGGACTTTGCATAACTTGGTATATAGCTCGCAAGAGCTACGTAAAACATAGTTTATTTCCGTTATAACAAGTAACTCGCATTAAGTGGTATATAGTTCGCAATAGGTTTCAGTTGCGCCGTATTAAGCGGTTTATACGAACTGTCGCAGGATCGAATGAACGAGATTTTACTTGGTTTTGATTCCAACAAAAAAAAATCGAGCTTTAAATGAAATCCGTACATTTAAAAAGATGCACGGTATTTAATTTTACCTTCATTGAAGTAGATAGTTTCGAAAATGTCCGCCTCGAAAATATGGTCTTGCAAGATAGTGACTGACCGTGTATTTGGGGTATTCTAGTCTATCTTTAAATCGGTAATATCTCACAACCTTCGTCAAATCCTTAGGCATTTTCAACTGAAATCGAGATCTGCAATGACTGGCCTCTCGTCAGAACGCCGATCATGTCCAGTTAAATGTGGAGAAAGATCGAACGGCAAATCAAATTACGCAGACAAATCCAAGTCACCCGAGTACATAAATGGGGACACAGTATTGTATACTTCGACTTTATGGCAATATTAACTGTTTTTTTTTTTGTTGTTGTTGTTGTTGTTGTTTTTTTTTTTATTGTTTTTCTCTGTTTTTTTTTTTGCTCGACGCTGTTTTCAACGTCATTATTGTATTATTCCAGTTATATCGCAGCAACCACTCTTCCTATCAACCCTTTCATGCAGCCAATTTTACCAGTGCTTTGCACAATATTCTTCCCAATCCGTTGGCTGCTGTCCCACATAAACACTGTGTAAGGACCTAAATAAGAACAATGTGTATCAAATACTTCGGCTCTATAATAACATCAACTAGTGTTCGAGGATAGGAAATAAACTTAACAAAAGACTTTTCGTTACCAGCCCAGTAGTTTGGTCGGTAATATATATATGTATATAATCTCACCAAACTTAAATAATGATTTATCACTGATTTAAGTAAGCAGGTACCTGGCAAATCATTAGGAAAGAAGAAAAACAAAAGTGAGAAAAGACATTTTACTGGCATTTCCTTAACGGGCTGGACTACGTAGAGTTAAAACATTATTTAAAAAAAAAAATCAGCAGAAATCGTTGAAACTACATACCCTTACGTAAGCCGGTTGTAGAATGTTTAGCGAAGCCTGTCTGTGACTTGGTTGCAGTCACCTAATAACCTGCTTGTCGCTTCACTAAGCTTTACCCTTAGTTCTGTCCTCACCAAACATCAACCCTTAAGCTGCTAAATAAGTTAAATAAAACTTTGATGCCGATAGTAAAACTCAAATGTTGTTATTGCAAAAGTTTTTTTTTTTTAAATATCTCCTTATCGGACAGTGTAGGTCCAAGATCAGACTGCACAGAACGTGCAGTCTGATCTTGAGCTACACAGTCCGCAAAAGGTCCTTGGGTTGCGCTTAACAGCCTAAGGGTTAAATGAACAGTGCTTTGTGAAAATGGGGTTTAACGCATCTGGAAAGAGTATCGACCCATGTTAACCTGTGTAGGCTTACCTGGGTCGAAACTTTTTGCTATTGGTCAACCTTTGCATGTCAAAGACACCGGTCTACACCATGATGCAGCCGATTGTTATACAAATAAGATATTACGGTACTATATGATGAATTGGTTGGTATCATGCATTACGGAGATGCGTTTAAACCGCTTTTGTCATGGCTCATATATAAACTCTAGCCCTTTTACGACTAAACTGACGACCCGTTGAGCCGCAGAAATAGTCTTGTCTTATACGCCCGATTAAACAAGCGGGGGTATAGATCTTAGATCAGACTGCAACTTCTGTTGTGCAGTCTGATATTGATCTATGCCGTCCTCAAACGACCCTGTTTTCGCCTATGGCGCCGAAAGGGTTAGAACGCTAGGCATCATTTATGTTGGTTTTTGCAGAAAGTGTAGAACAAGACCAGACTGCAGGGAGAGTGCGGTCTGATCTTGGATCCACACCGTCCACTGGTTCATAAAAAAAGGTTTTCATGTCAAACTACCCTTTAACGCTTTACCAAACGACAAAATTTTAGACTAGTCCAAATTGAAAACATTTGCAGACGACAAAATAAATGTGACTCAAAAATTGAATTTTGTTATGGAAGGGGTAAAAAACTTCGCGGGAAAAGGAGATAATACTGGTTACCTGCAATTTTTCCTTTTCCCACGATGTTTTGAAAAGCTTTCACTTTCATGGTCGGTATTAGTGAGGATTGGATGCTAAAAGGTTATTACTATTATTATTATCATTATTATTATCATTATGTATGTCCTTTTTTAAAAGTTCAAATAGACGCCTAGCCCTAGTAGCACAGTCGGTAGCGTACAGGACTTGAGACCAGGGGTTGCTGGTTCGACTCCCCTATTTCGGCCAATTTCTTTCCGGGGATTAATGATATTCATTGCGACAGGATTCACCTCTCTTTTACCACTGAACATTGTTTCGACGATGGTTATATGGGAAAGCGGCCGATGGCTTGGGAAGAATATTGTGCGTAGTACTAGTAAAAGAAACTCCAGGAAAGCATGGATACGAGGTGTTCCGGCAGCTGCGATATAACAATGAAAATGTTGAAATCGGCGTTATATACCATACAAACAAACAAATCAATCAATTCAGCGATGAAGGGAACACCCCTTCAAGTGTTAAAGTGCTGCAGATATTGAATTAATATATCAATCCAGTATGAAACACATAGGCGTAGCGTCCGTTACGCACAATACGGAAGTGCGTAATGTAGAAAACAACAGGAACGGGCAAAATTTTTCTTGATACTTTATAGAACTACTTCATCTCCATAATTAAGGCTAAACCTGCTAACCGTGAAAATTAAAAAAAAAATCCAGCCAAATATTGCCATGTCATCCTATTTCTTTCCGATGGAAAATCTCACTGTATCGGACAGTGTAGATTAAGATCACACTGCACGTTATATGAAGTCTGATCTTGATTTATACTATCCAGAAAAGCGCACTGCGCTTCGCTTAGTAGCACTCTTTACTGGGAGAGTGTCATGAACCCTAGTTACGCCCCATAAACACACAAAAATCGTGACTGCTAACAGTTTTTCACCAAACCATCCCTTCAAAAACGCTCATAGTGTAGATTTAAGATCAGACAGCACGTTCTTTGCTGCCTGATCTTGATCAAGACTGTCAGAAATGTCAGCCATAGCCACGAAAAAGCCTGCTACTCCAATGACGATCGAACCTTGGACCACCTGACCTTCAGGTTTTAAATTCTTCACCATCACCACTAAGCCACATTGGACCATGGAACAAGACAAGACTGCACAAAAGGAACAGTCTGAACTTGACCCATCACCCTTCAATTTCCCTTTCCAAGCTATCACAAAAGGTCTTTTTCATTTTTAGAACAAAAGTATAACCGTACATCAATTCATTACCACTCAGTCCCGAGTTTTAACGACTCCTGACATAGAAGCCTTTTGAAGCATTGTGGAGAAAAAAAAAAAAAAAAAAATGCTGGTAACCAGCATTGTTTCCTTCTACCACAATGTTTTCTATCATATCGAAGAAAATTTAGATCCTTTAAGCCATATTTAATTTGTCGTCTGCAACGCTTATAAAAATTCGGACGAGTTTAAAATCTTTTCGTCTATTAAAGAGTAGAGAATAAAATCTAATTTATTGATAAACTTCAGAAGCGTAAGGGTAAGACACCCTTAACCTGCATAACAAGTGAACTGACACCTATAGTAAAAACCCAACTTTGCTATTTCAAAGGTATTCTGGGGGAAAATATCTTCTCATCGGACCGTTTGATCAAAGATCAGACTGCGAGTTCTGTGCGGTATGATCTTGATCTACACTTTCCGCAAAATGGTCGTTGAGTCTCGCTTAGCAGTCTAAGAGATAATGCGATACATAGGGACCCAAAAATATCAGCATTGTTTCATCAACGACCAACCCTGCCTCTGAACTCACGACTCAATAACTTTTTGCGGCCAGGTTTTTTAAACGGCGAAGGAAACTAAAAAGATAAGAAAAGACAGCCGACGTTTTGATATGTTTGGCCCAAAACATACAGTAAAACCCCTCTATTAAGACCACCCGTTGTACTTTTGAAAATTGGTCTTATTAGCGGGGTGGTCTGATTTCCGGGTTTCATCCACCTAGATTTTGAATCAAACCCAGACTATGTGTAGACTTATGTGGATTTAAATTATGTTCCAAGTAATGTATACATATTTTAGTCGGGGAAGCCTATGCCCACACATTTAAATGACAACAAGAAAATTTTCATGTTTATTGTAAAGTTAATATGTGCTTAAATTTTTATGAATAAATTCACATGGCAGTGAATGCCCATTCATAATTGCCTATTTAAACTCTTACAGCAAGATATGTACATTAATCAAGTATCTGAACTTAAAGATTACATAATTAAATGTTACTGATAGAACTTGTCATATTCCCTGTTTTAATCTGCTTTTTTTTTTATCTTGTGTAGTCTCAAGAACTCCTACTCCACGCTCTCATTTTCATTTTTAAACAAAGAATTTCGAATATTATTGAAGAACCTGACGTTTTTTTTTTTCCCCATTTTGATTCGAGTTGAATGTTCGAACAGTCCTACTAATCGTCGATCGCAAAGTTGAAGTGTTCACCAGTTCAAAAATCGTGTATTCTCTACGATATAAGTATGGCTTTAATGTGGAACAAAAACCAAATAATTATCCCATCCCGATCGCTAGATATTAACCCAAGCGTCTCAAATTACAACAGCTAGATGTACTAAACAAATCGTAATTACCCGGATGTCGACATGTTTTTCACCCGGGTCAGCAATGTGTGACAAACGCCTGATTACCGAATAAAAGCCGAATTAATTATCACCAGTTCATAGGTCATTTGATTATGTAAGGTAACACCTTGATCACTTAACACGATTGTGTTACTGTAGTCAACAGATAAACAAAAGATCGCTAATTGATTGTCTACTCCATCGACCCAAGAATATTCGTACATGAAGCACGGCCTCCAGTTCGCGATTCTGGACGCGTGAAAATTAGCTGGTCGTAAAAAAAATGTGAAAATCAGTGGTCGTTTCACGGGGTTAAAATCTATTGGTAATTACTCATTGGTACTGAAAATGGTGGTCATAATTTCGGAATAGCCGGGTGCCCGTATTTCCGGGGTCGTGGTCATTGATTATGAAGAAGGAAAAATTCCGTTCTGACAAAAATCGTTCGTAATAGCGGGTTGCTCGTATTACCGGGATGGTCGTGAGGAGAGGTTTTACTGTACTTATCTTCAAACCGAGTGTGTTTTTTTCCTTTCTTCCAAGGAAAGATCTTTGAAAAAAGGAAAAGTTTAAACGACCCCCCTCTAACTTTGGAAACATAGGTACATTTTGGTCTGCAGCAGATAAACCTTGTCAGTCTCGGGAAAAAACCGTAGATACTGAAAATGTTCAGTTAGAATAGACGTGGATATTGATTCTTGTCATTCAAAATACATGTATGTAAATATTGAGCATTTTCATTCAAAATATATATAAATATTGAGCATTTATTCAGAATATAGGTATATCTTGAACACTTTCATCCAAAATATATGTAAATATCATCAGTGATCTTCGTCATGCAAAATAAATGTAAACATTGAGCAATTTTATTCAAAATATATTGAGAATTTTAATTCAAAAGATATGTAAATATCGAGCATTTTCATTCAAATACATTTTCATTCCAAATATATGTAAATATTGATCATTGTCGTTCCAAATATATGTAAATATTGAATATTTTCATTAAATATTGAGCATTTTCATTCAAAATATATATATAAATATTGAGCATTTATTCAAAATATATGTATATATTGAACACTTTCAATCAGAATATATGTAAATATCATCAGTGATCTTCGTCATGCAAAATAAATGTAAATATTGAGCAATTTTATTCAAAATATATTGAGCATTTTAATTCAAAAGATATGTAAATATCGAGCATTTTCATTCAAATACATTTTCATTCCAAATATATGTAAATATTGATCATTGTCGTTCCAAATATATGTAAATATAGAATATTTTCATTCAAAATATATGTACATATTGAACAATATCATACAAAATGTACATTTGTATTAAAATATTGAACAATAACATTCACGATATATTTAAATATTGAACATTGTCATTCAAAATACATGTACAAATTGAACATTATCATTCAAAATATATGTGAATAATTAACATTATTTTTCAAAATGTATATCAATGTGAACTTTGACATTAAAAAGATATGTAAATATTGAACAATGTCATTCATAAATATATGTAAAATATTGAACATTGTCATTCACAATATATGTAAATATTGAACATTGTCATTCAAAATACATAAAAATATTGAACATTTTCTGTTCGGTGGGAAGTAGATGTTGAACATGTTAAGTCACAATAAACATAGCTATTGTAAATTCTGCGTCAGGCAGGAGACGGAGACATCCAACGTTTTCAGGCTGGGAAGTCGTAGCAATGACTAGGTACGAGTACATTTAGAAAAAAAAAAGTTCTGTTCTCTTGTTGTTTTTCCCATTCATGTGATAAGTAATAATATGCTCATGTAATAACGTTATTCGAAACAATATATCCTCAATAACAATTTTATCCAATGTAATTTATTTTCGTAAAATGATTGTGCTACTATTCTATATGGAATGCTGAGGAATAGAATCATCTTTAAGTGAAAATAATGACGATTGTGACATCTATACTAACAACCTGATTAGAGTGGTACAAAAAATTGACCTCGCATTTGAAACTAGATCTTAAGAACTTTGTGTCGTTCAATCATGTTTTTCATTAAAAAGTCAAAAGTTAAGAACGAGAAAACACTTTCTTATTTATACTATAGCATACGAAATTGAAACAGCGGATGTCTTTGGTAGGTAATATCGCCATCTCAAAACTTTTACATCTTCCTTTGTTTTTAGCTTTTCTTAGAACGTAACTACCTGTCCACTGCAAGATATCGTGAACTGATTGCTCACCTACGGAATACCGTTAGGGCCATCGCCTTTAAATGTGTTAATTTGAAACGCGATGCTCAATAGCACGATGATGATAACGCGAAATCACGAAACTACGATGATGAAAAAAAACATGTGTATGGGCATGCTCACCGGAAGGCGATAGTACGATGATGATAACACGATAGTACGATGGTGATAATGCGACAGTACGATAATGAAAACACGATAGTACGATGATGAAAACACGATAGTACGATGATGATAACCCGACAGTACGATACTATGATGATGAAAACGCGAAAGTACGATGGTGAAACACGATATTATATCGCATTTTCATCATCATACTATCGTATTTTCGCGTTTTCACCATCATGGTATCGCGTTATCGTCATCGTACTGTCGCGTTTTCATCGTCGTAGTCTCGTGATTTCGCATTATCATCATCGTACTATCGAGTATCGCGTTTTGAATTGACACATTCAAAGACAATGGCCCTATCAGTATTCCGTACTCACCGTCCATCCTTCTAACGTATGTCAAACTTTTCAAAAATAGTTTTTGGCGAAACTATTCAGCTGTTTGGCTGAAATTTCATCTGAAGTATCCCTGGGTGAGATATGCGAAATATTGCCAAATGAGCTTAGATCATATAGCCTTTTTGGTTGCCATTACTTGCAAGAGTAGAAACGAACTTTTGAAAGAAATCTCCAGAAGATTCATCTTCAGAGTAAGAAGTCAGATAGCATTGAAACCTGACTTGGATAATCAATACTCGGAATACTATACACGATTTTCATATTTTGCGGAACCCTCGAATTTAACAACCTACAAGACGTGCTTTTGAAAACATCCTCGGAAAAGGAAAAAATGCCCCCCCCCCCCTCCCTTCTTTGGTTTCTACTTAGACTGTCAAAGACAAATCCTGTCATTTTAACCATTTTCAGAAGGTAATGACCGTTCAGGTCTCACCTTATGTCAACCGTAACACGTAAGTCCTGTGACGACGAATAACTCCTTTGTTTCAAGAAAAATAGATCCTCAAAGATCAATAAACTGATGCATCTGTGTCATTTGATATGTGAAAATAACATGCGGATTAAAAACAAGCCACTTACACAAAGAATGAACTTCAGAGTTAAATGTCATAGATTAAGCTCTAGCTTTGAAACTGGCCGGGTTTAGCAGCTTTAACATGACCTAGTCTATAAAGTCTACATCGCGGGTTAATAAACAAGATAAACACACACAATTTTTAACACCAAGGTACAGATCGTCACTGTACAGAATCCCAAGTCACATACAATGCATACTTCCGGTCCTACACTGTGTAAATAATATCTTCAATAAACGTGGAATATTTTGAGATCTTGAGCGAGCATGACGGCGAAAGTGAAGTATATGTATATATAATACTTTCAGCAAAGTTATGAAATATGTCTCATTATCAATTTTACTTGACAGTACTAGGCATGTTGTTGCTTTCTGGATAGAAGGAAATACATGTGAGCCATGCTCTGTGAAAAGGGGGCTAACTGCATCTGCGAAAAGTATCGACCCATTCCGCGCAGGCTGATCTGGGTTGAAGTTTTTTGCTATTGGTCAATTTTCTGTATGTCCAAAGACCAGTCTACCTCAATACTAATTCGGTTGTTAAAAAAGGTGACTATGATAGATATATAGATAGATAGATAGATAGATCCTTTATTCAGGACTTTATCTTTACAGATATTCATCATCGCATTCTCACAAACATGTATGTGTAATTAGGGTGCTAGTACAGCTGGAGTAAGGTAAGGTGAGTAGAACGGAAGAAAAAGTATCCGATTTTGTTTTTGCTCATGAAATAGTAAGCCATCATTTACTAAAGCCAAGTCCCCGTAGCTCAGTTGGTAGCGTACCGGACTTGAGAACAAGCGGTCGCTGATTCGATCCCCGGCTTGGCCAATTTCTTTCCGAGGATCGATGATAGTCATCGCGACAGGATTTATTCCTCTCTCACCGCTGATAATTGTTTCGACGACAGGAAAAGGAAAGCATGGATAGGTGCACTGGCCGCCGCGATATAACTGAAATAATGTTGAAAACGGCGTTAAACACCATACAATCAATCAATCAGTCAATCAATTAATGAATGTTTATAGCTTTTAGCTAGGAGAAATAGTATGGATCCATAAATAAATGATGGCTTGACTGGTATCATGGATCACGGAGATGTATTAAGCCCCCTTTTGCCAGAGCGTGGCTCATATAAATTAGACACGTAAGCTTAGGATGCTTTAACGGATATCAAGAGCATCTCTGACGAATGTTGACAAAAAAAAAAACTGTTTAGCAGCTTTGCTATTGATCAGTTGATTAAAATTAAATCATGAATGCCTTACATTTTTTTTTACCTAAATTCATTTTTCTTGGCGTACCATAGGAGAATCAAAAAACAAACAAAATGACGTGCATTCAACAGTCAATTGTATTTGCATCTTTGATAACCATTCTGTACTGACTATACTGTTTTGTGTATGCTCGAAAAGCCGAAGGGAAAATAAGTTGCATAATAACAACCGAAAATTTCTCTGTCAAAGGTTGTTGACAACTGCGGCCATCTTGAGGTACGAATAAGGTCATGTGACTTAATTTCCTTTCAAAAACATTTTTCTATTGATTTTAGCCATTAAAAGTTAATTCTATTTACGTTAAATTGCCATATAAATGCAAAAAAATTCCAATAAACGATGTAATGACATTTAATTAAGTCTTCACAAAACAGCAAAATTTAAGACATATTGACAGCTTTTGCAGACGACATATTTGATATGGCTCATATGGTCAGACTTTTCTTTGAAAAGTTAGAAAATATTGTGGGAAAAGGGGAAAATGCTTGTAACCAGCATTTTCTCCTTAATTCGACAATGTTTTAAAGGCATGTTTTCCAAAGGCAAGTTAAAAGACGGGATTGTATGGTAAAGGGTAAATAGAAATAGTAACAAATATTACGGGATACCCTGTATCAGACAGTGTGGATCAAAGGTCAGACTGCAACTTCTGTGCAGTATGATCCTGGTCTAATATCCAGAAATGCTGTTCTTTGAATTTGAGCTGTGTGTATTTGAATGATCGATCGATCGATCGATCGATCGATCCATTCGTTCGTTCGTTCGTTCGTTCAGTCAGTCAGTCAGTCAGTCATTTATTTATCTTTGTTTCTCTCTCTCTCTCTCTCTCTCTCTCTCTCTCTCTCTACCCTACCTATCCACTTCAACCTTTTCCCCCGATATTCTTTATCTTAAATCCACCGATATATTTTTAGGGGAAGGGTGGAATGGGAAGAACTGTAAGATTTTAATTTTTTTTTATGTTCTTTAACCCTTAGGCAGCTAAGCGCGACTCAAGGACCTTTTGAGGAGAGTGTAGATCAAGATCAGATTGCACAGAACGTGAAACCTGATCTTGGATATACATAGTCCGATAAGGAGATTTTTCACAAAAATTACCTATGAAATAGCCCTTATTTAGCAGGCTAAGGGTTAATCATTGACAAACGTGGTATTTTATGTATGCAAGCTTTGAAAAACGACTTACACTCACAGTTTGAACCACTGTGAGATGGAAGTCTGTAATATTGATTTGAATATTGACCCTTACGCTGCCGAACGCGTCTCAGTGTGCTTTTGCGGAAAAAAAGAGACCGTGATCAGATTGAAGAAAAAATGCAATCTGATCTTAGACTTACTGTCCTATATTCTGAAAATTTTTCCTACAAAAGGAAGCTTGACATAACAAACTTAAAAGTTGAGGTTTGTGATATTGGCCGGAAATTTTCATTTTTCATTTTCATTTCTGTAGCAATTCTAAATAAGTTAAATGAAACTTTCCCGCTAATAGTAAAAAAAAAAAAACCAATAATCCTATTTCAAACTTAATTTTTGGAGAAAAGTATCCCCTTATCGGACATTGTAGATCCAAGATCAGACTGCACGTTCTGTGCAGTCTGATCTTGATATAGACTGACCGCAAAGGGTCAATGAGCCGCGCTTAGCACCTCAAGAGTTAGGGTTTAAAGTATTACCATACAATCCAGAATTTTAACGACCCTTAGAAACTATACTTTTGAAATGATTGTGGGTAAAGGAGAAAATGCTGGTACCCACCATTTTTTTTAATCACTTTCCTGCAACGTTTTCTATCCTTTCAAAGACAAGCCCCACTATTTGAGCCACGTTTCATGTGTCGTCTGCAAATGCTTTGAATTTGGACATGTTTAAAATATTGTCGTTAGGTTACTATTTAAATTGGTTATTTAATCTCGTAAATGTCAAGCAACTGAACTGTAAAATTGCTTGACACAGAAAACATAATCTAGGAGAAGCATTCGACTATTGGCTGAAAACTGCGTCTCAAGGCTTTTTGTGTGTTAAGTGAAAATTAAGATCAGACTGCTTCAAAATTGTTTTTCCTGTTATATTTAACCCATTGGCGACTCATTGCGACTTTGTAGCTCAAGATCAAACGGTAGAGAATGTGCAGTCTGATTTTGTATCTATATTGTCTGATACACCGAGGTTTTTAAAACATTTGCCATGCAATTCTGACATTTAACGACCCTGAGGAAAAATAATGCTTTTGAAAATACTGTGGGAAAAGGTGAAAATGTTAGGAATCAGCATTTTCTCCTTTTCCCACAATGTTTTCTACCCTTTGAAAGAAGTATTTTATCACTCTCGCCGCCGTTAATTTCTGCATATGTTTGGGCAAATCTAGAATTTTGTCGTCGGGCGAAAAGCTGAGAGAAAACAGCTGTGAAAATTTGGCAATGAGGTTTTAAACACTGATCTACGGTGGCACAAAAGTGACATGGAAGATATATATTATACTACGTGCGCACGTAATAGTTATTACGTGCGCACGTATTAGTTAATACGTGCGCACGTATTGGCTACTGCGTGCGCACGTACTAGCTACTGCGTGCGCACGTAATAACTAATACGTGCGCACGTAATACTATTGCGTGCGCACGTATTAGCTAATACGTGCGCACGTATTAACTAATACGTGCGCACGCAATAGTATTACGTGCGCACGCAGTAGCTAATACGTGCGCACGTATTAACTAATACGTACGCACGTAATAATCGACCAATCAGTTTATAAGGAACAGAAGCCATATTGTTGCGAGGGAAGGGCAAAATTACATTGGTCCAACACGGCAACAGATGTGCATACATCTGACACCCAAGTAAAAAATCAAGTAGAGCTATTACTTCTTAAATCGTTTAGGCATACTGCGATTATTTTAAGTATCTGTACCTTGGTACGGTACAGTAACTATTAATACTCTAGCCTACGGTCCATCGAATTACCCCAAAACACCCCAAAACACCCCAAAACATCCCAAACCACCCCGAAACACCTTTTATATGATATAAAATTATTAATACAGTAAGGGTTGGTTGAATTGTTGGGTAAGGATCACTTTTAACAAAAAATATCTATATTACGTCCTGTCACGTTAGCCTAAGGATAAAAGGACTACATGCATTACATGCGCTAGAGACTTTTTGGCCCCACTGAGATCTGGGACCATAATGTCTGACTGTCTGAAAAAGTTCGTTCATGCCTCCAAACTATATGTAATCAGAATGGCAAACATTGTGGAACCGGATCCGACTGCCCCTTGAAAGAGCAGTCTGATCTGGGTCCATTATGTTTGGTCATGTCTGACTGTCTGAAAAAGTTCGTTCATGCCTCTATATGTAGTTAGAATGGCAAGCATTGTGGACCCAGATCCGACTGCCCCTTGAAGGAGCAGTCTGATCTGGGTACATTATGTTTGGTCATGTCTGACTGTCTGAAAAAGTTCGTTCATGCCTCCAACCTATATGTAGTCAGAATGGCAAACATTGTGGAACCAGATCCGACTGCTCCTTGAAGGAGCAGTCTAATCTAGGTACATTATGTTTGGTCATGTCTGATTGTCTGAAAATGTTCGTTCATGCCTCCAACCTATATGTAGTCACAATGGCAAGCATTGTGGACCCAGATCCGACTGCCCCTTGAAGGAGCAGTCTAATCTGGGTACATTATGTTTGGTCATGTCTGTCTGTCTGAAAAAGTTCGTTCATGCCTCCAAACTATATGTAGTCATGCTGTCAGAATGGCAAACTTTGTGGACCCAGATCCGACTGCCCCTTAAAGGAGCAGTCTAATCTGGGTACATTATGTTTGCTAATGTCTGACTGTCTTGCTAATGTAGTCATGCTGTCAGAAAGGGAAACTTTGTGGACCCAGATCATGCGCGGATCCAGATATCTTTCTCAGGGGGGGTCCCACCGCAAACGCACTCTTCTTATTATATGATACTTTGATTTCGGATATCAGTGGATGTAAGTCAACGTTTCCAGTTCTAACCATGAGGAGGTCTCCACATTTAGAACCGTTTATTTTTTATATTCATGACTGTATTTTACATAAATGCTGTGCAATATCAAACCAGTACCATTTCACGAATCCGATAACCACATTTTTCCAAAATTCCAGGGGGGGTCCGGACCCCCGGTCCCCCCCTCTGGATCCGCCCATGAAGATCCAACTGCCCCTTGAAGGAGCAGTCTGATCTGGGTCCATAATGTTTGGTCATGTCTGACTGCCTGAAAAAGTTCGTTCGTGCCTCCAAACTATATGTAGTCAGAATGGCAACAGATACCGTAATTTATATAAGTTTTAGGGAAGTTAGATATATGCAAACATTGTGCAACCAGATCATCAGACTGCTACTAAAGTAACAGTCTGATTGGGGTCCACGGTGTTAGGCATTCAAACTACATCTTTTGAACCATAGGTATTTCAGTTTAAGGAAAATTAATTATTGTGTATGCCATTTTCAATTTGATTTATACTGTTCCTGCATCTTAAACCGTTGTAAAATGATATCACTTTAAACGCCTTTTTTGTTTTCTTGAGGTGTTTTGGGTAGTTTTCGGTGACAAAACTCCTTGTATAGCTCATCAGTCTTTCGTACCCTACAAATCATTCCACCCCCAACCCCACCACAGTATTAATTTTATATGATAAAAGGTGGTTTGGGGTGTTTTGGGGTGGTTTGGGTGTTTTGGGGTGGTTTGGGGTAATTTGATGGACCGTAGGCTAGAGTATTAATAGTTACTGTACCGTACCAAGGTACAGATACTTAAAATAATCGCAGTATGCCTAAACGATTTAAGAAGTAATAGCTCTACTTGATTTTTTACTTGGGTGTCAGATGTATGCACATCTGTTGCCGTGTTGGACCAATGTAATTTTGCCCTTCCCTCGCAACAATATGGCTTCTGTTCCTTATAAACTGATTGGTCGATTATTACGTGCGCACGTATTAGTTAATACGTGCGCACGTATTAGTTAATACGTGCGCACGTATTAGCTACTGCGTGCGCACGTAATACTATTGCGTGCGCACGTATTAGTTAATACGTGCGCACGTATTAGCTAATACGTGCGCACGCAATAGTATTACGTGCGCACGTATTAGTTATTACGTGCGCACGCAGTAGCTAGTACGTGCGCACGCAGTAGCTAATACGTGCGCACGTATTAACTAATACGTGCGCACGTAATAACTATTACGTGCGCACGTAGTATAAAATATATCTTCCATGTCACTTTTGTGCCACCGTACTGATCAGACTGAAATGTTGAATTTATTGAGCAGTTTAAGATTAAAAGGATTCTGCCATTACATCTGACGGTGCAGGTCAAGATAAGAGTTCTGATCTTGTTCTTCACCATTCACAAAAGAAACTAAAATTTAATTTTAACGGTGAATGTTCTGAAGTTCTAAAGTTTTTTCTACATTTTTCAAAGTGACAGAATTTTACACATTTCTAACTTGAAAGCACTTGAAGTCGGTTTAGCTCAGTGTGGCTGACATGAAGGAACTTGTCTTTGTTAGACAAGAAAGTATTGTTGGCAAAGGGGTAAATGCTGATTCAAGTTAGGTGACATTGCATGAACGAGCGTAACTATGTCCGGTCTAGAAACAATCTATAAACGAACAATGAAGTTTGGTAGCACTATGAAAACGAGCATGGATATATCAAGTTTAGTAACATCATGTAAACGAGCGTAGATGTGTCCAGTGTGGTAAGATCATGTAACCGAGCACAAATATTACCATTGTAGTAACATTATGTAAATGAGCGTAAATATTTCCAGTTAGTAACATCATGTAAACGAGCGTAGATGTGTCCAGTTTGGTGACATCATGTAACCGAGCGTAAATATTTCCAGTTTAGTAACATTACGTAAACGAGCGTAAATATTTCCAGTTAAGTAACAGCGTGTAAACGAGCGAAGATGTGTCCAGTTTGGTAACAAACTGTAACCCAGCGTAAATATTTCAACTTCAGCGGCATCATATAAATTAGCATAAATTTATCCAGTTAGATGACATTATGTAAACGAGCCTAGATTTTTCAAGTTTACCTTACTTTAGCCTCATATGTGAAGTTCATTTTAAGGTTATGTCGATTAAATTTTGTGAACAGTGTAGATCAAGACCAGACCTCAATAAACGGTTATCCTGATCTTTATCTATACCATCGCTCGAGCTATTTTTTAAGTTTAAGCTCTTGACCGAAAGACAAAATATGAAACTTATCGAAAATGAAAATGTTTGCAGATGACAAATGAAAAGTATTTCAAAAATTGATTTCCGTCTTTGAAATCGTAGAAAAGAATTGTAGGGAACAGGAAAATAATATTGTCGACCAGCATTTTCTCCTTTTCCCACGAATTTTTCTAAAACCGTCCTCTACGCGGTCGTTAAAATGACAGACGATATATGAAAAATAGTTTTTAAAAATTAATTCCGTTTTTAAAATGGTAGAAAGCGTTTTTCTACATTTTTTTTTTAAAACCGTCTCCCATATGTCGTCAAGACACAGAATTGTTCGGAAAAGAGGAAGGTATGGAATGTTTCATTTTTTACCTTGAAATTTGCAACTGGGTTTTTTTCTTCTCTTTTTTGTCCAATCAGATTTTTAAATTAAAAAAAAAAGCATTATGACGCATATGTGAATAAATGTAAACATTTTCAGTTTAATCCATTACCAAACCATCTCGTGATTTAACGACCCTGGGGAAAAAAGTTTTGCCAACATTGTGACAAAAAAGAAAATGTTGTTTACCGTCCACAATAGCGACTAAAACTAAATTTTACATTCAACTCTTTACCAAACGATAATTTTTTAGATTTGTCCAAATTGAGAACATTTGCCGACGACAAATGAAATGTGGCTCAGATAATGGGATTTTTCTTTAAATTGGTCGAAAATATTGTTAGGAAAGGAGAAAATGCTGGTTACCAGCATTTTCTCCTTTTCCCACAATATTTTCAAATATTTTCTTAGCCAGGGTCGTTAAAATAAAGAATTGTCTGGTAAAGATTAAACAGAATAAGGTTTTATCTTCCATCATAAAATTTGTTCTAAACGGTCTTACAATCTTTACAAGACGACAAAATTTTATACTCCCCCAAACTGAGAGCGTGGTTCGATCCCCAGGTCGGCCAATTTCTTTCCAAGGATTGATGATAATCATTGCGACAAGATTCATTCCCCTCTCACCGTTGACCATTTTTTCGACGATGGTTATGTGGGAAAGCAGCCAGTGGCTTGAAAAAGAGTATGGTGCGTTGTACTGGCAAAAGAAACTCCAGGAAAGCATGGATAGTTACACTGGCCGCCGCGATATAACTGTAATAATGTGGAAAACGGCGTTAAACACCATACAATCAATCAAACAACCAAACTGATAGCATTTGTATACAATACATACAGTGTGCGGCTCAACTTCATGAAGAAACCTGTATTTGATAGAGAAGAAAACATTGTTTGAAAAGGAGAAAATCCTAGTTAGGACTGGCAATAAAAAGGTAAATCATTTGATTTTTTCAAAAAATTTAGATTTGTCCGAATTGAAAGCATTATCAGACGAGAAGTTGGGATGTGAATGCAATGTTGTAATCTGTCTTCGAAAGGGTTGAACATTTTGTGAAAAAGGGAGAAAATACCGGTAACCAGCATTTTGTCCTTTTCCGACAATCTTTTCAAAGGCATCTTTCCACGGGGTCGTGCAAACTTCGGATTTTTTTTTTTTTTTTTTAAAGGATTAAAAATTGCAATTTATGCACTTATTTTTAATAAAAAATCGTCGATGTGTGAAATTAACATATTTCTAATTCCTTTGAATGCAAGTCAGAACTGTAAATTATTTTTTTAACCCTTAGCTGCGAAATGCGGCTCTCTGACCTTTTGCTAACAGTGTAGATCACAGTATGTGCAGTATGATCTTGGATCTACACTGTCCGATAAGGAGTTATTTTTCTGAAAAAAATAAGTTTGAAAAAAATATTATTCATGTTTTCACTGTCGACTTGAAAGTTTTATTTGACTTATTTAGCAGTATAAGGCTCTATCTCTTTACCAGACGAGAACATTCTAGATTCGTCCATATTGAAAGCATTTGCTGACGACAAGTTAGATGTGGCTCAACTGATGGGATTTTTCTTTGAAGGTGTAAAAAACATTCTTAGAAAAGAAAAAGAAAATATTGGTTACCAGTATTTTGTCATTTTCTCCATGATGTTTTCAAGAGACATTTTTCATTGGTTCGTAAAGACACAGGATCGTTTGGTGAAAGCTTAAACATAATTTAACTGATTTGATGGCAAGCTGTCAGCGTTATCAATAAAAATATCAGGCAAAAAAATGGCATACAAATCCACCCATAACTTGATAAATTGATCTTTATACATTTCATCTAACATTAAGTTGGCGGGTGGTTCCATGGTTGGCTGGAATGGTCGATGGATGGGTCGCTAGAACGATGAATGGTTCGTAAAGTTAGTAGGCCATTCAGTCAGCTTGTGGGACCTCCGTTCGGTCAACCAATCGCTAGGTCTGTCGCTAAGTCAGTCGCTGAGTGTGTAATCAAGTCGGTCACTTAGTCAATCGGTAACTGAATCAGTCAGTCATTGAGTTAGTCAGTCAGTCACTAAATGAGTCATTTTCTTTTATCTTTAATATTGTATTGATACAACAAAAACTATGTACACCTAAACTTCTTCGAAAAGTTTTATTGAAACAAAGCAGTGAAATAATAACAAAAAGTCGTAATACAGTAATAAAGCAAAATAAATATTCCAAATATCGTGATTATACATGCAATAAATAATGGAATGACAATAGAGATGAGCAATCATTTGTCTTAATTTGTTTCCTTTAGTATATTTCTGATTCAGAGTTGGTAAGAGCACTTTTCACAAATTACAGTCATGAGCTATGAAATAATATTTGCTTATAATAGAGACATTTTTCTTTCATCAAAGTAAGATCATAATAATACAAAGAGAATATGATGTTCTTGTAACTTTTCTGGGGCTTGCACTTTTTCAAGCTGCGAGGGAAAACTTGATGTCTCGCAAGATCAACGCTGAAAATGAGCTAGCAGGAGACAGGCGCATGCTCAGTATGGGTACATTTGCCCTCTCTCGGAACTCAATAAATTCTTGCTGTATACGGGTTGTTTGCATTATAGAGGTGACCAGTAGGACATATTTTACAGTATTTGACTAATGCTCTGGCAAAAGGGGGTTTAACCCATGTCAGTGATGCATTATACAAGAAATCCATCACATAATTTTGGATCCATAGAATCCATTTTGTCTGCCAAGCAAATGAATTTTGAATTAGATTGGTCCTATACTGCACGAAGAAAATTGTCAAATAGCAGAAAAGGTTCGACCCATGTCAGCCTACGTGGACTGCTGGACCATGATCGATACTTTTTGTAAATGCATTAAAACCCCTTTTCAAAGAGCATGACTCATTTAGATTTCGATATTGGGTCTTGCCAGGAACACATAAAAAACATTTCTACGAGAAAGCACTATATTTAAGATGTTTAAACTAATCTACTAAATCCTTTAGAGCATCAAACAAGATCTTGACCCAATTTTTGGGGGAACAGAAAATTTGTTATTTTGTATGAAAAACCATAAGACATGATTATTTACCGTTAGATTGAGATAGACAGGGAAAAAATGCGGAAAAAGAAATCGCATCCGACGGAACACGAACCCACCACTTTCAAAATTATAGTAAGTGACTCTACCAACTGAGCTGTGGAGAAAACGTTTTGTTTTTTTAATCCCTTGCTATACAATAACAGAAATACCGTTACTAACGGAATAGCAAATATTTTTAAAAAAAAAAAGTAATTCTTGTGTTTTCTACATGTATTTCTATCTATGTTTTCAATTTAAAGCCATCTTTGCACGTGTATGAATATTCACTATCTTTTTGAATATTTTCTAAAACAAAAAAACTAGCTAAATGAAATCTTATTTTCTAAAAAAAAATAGAAGAACGAAATCTTGCTAAATGCCCCCTTTAAGATCAACATGTGTATTTGTTCGAAATGAATAGATGCTGCATAAAGTCAACTGATAAAACACATGGCTTTTTCATTCTCTTGGCTATCTAAAATACACTGTTTCTAAACCTTAGGCTGACGGGGTGGGATGTAGATCCAAGATCAGACTGCACAAAAGCGGCTGTCTGATCTTCGATCTATGTCATCCGTTTCGGCTAGACTTTTCCGGCGAAAAAAATGTTTTGAAATGGAAATATTTGAAGTTTTATTATCAGCTGGAAAAAAAGTATTTACTTTATTCAACAGTTTATCCCTTTCCCAAGTAGTCCCTAGTTTTAAGGACCCTGAGGAAAAACACTGTGGGAAAAGATCAAAATAGTGATTTCCTGCGCACTTTTAATTTAGGCACATTTATGTGTTGTCTGCAAATGTTTTCAAAGTGAACAAGTCTAAACTTTTATCATACGGTAAAGAGTTAAGGGTAAACGTTTTGCAGACAATATATTTCTGGTCACCTTTTGAACAATTAAAGCCTAAAACGGTGTGAAAAAAATTCCCCACTTGTCAAGGTGCTTCCGTAATGTAATCTTCCAATTCGTACTCTTCTGTTGTTGATACAGGATATGACGTCGTAGTGACTTCGTGTACAAACGTCGTTGTTTCCAGTGCATTATTATACCCATGTGTTGACACTTCCTCTTTTCCCGTCATGCCTTGTAGCATTTTTCGAAGAATATCCACAAACGTTGGGTCCGCTAGATACTTAGCTATGTCAACGCCTGTATCACCATTTGTCATACCGTCTGTTACGTTTAAATCTTTTAGCTGCTGATGTAATGACGAATCCACCTTTACACTCATACCATTGCTATCGAACGAGCTATCATCTTTATTTATTTCTTGCATTTTTACATTCTGGTCTATAGCGTTCAACATTACAGGAACATGAGGTTTTACTGTTGCAGTAGTGTTTGACGATACTTCAGTCACTCCAGATTCAAGATTTCGTAATGTGTTTTTGTAATCAAAGCTGCCTCTGGCTGTTGCAATAGGATAAGGCAGTGTGGACTGTGCTGTGTTATTTGTTGTTGTCGGATTCGTCGGCAAGACTTTTTTTAACGCGCCTGGATTATGCTTCAGAATCGTTGTTAGCGTCCTATATATCTCAGGTTGTCGTGTAAAAATAAGTCCTTTTGGAATAAGAGGTGGCACTGTTGATTTGTCTCCAATGGGCACTTCTGGAACTGGAGGAATCGTCGGTATGTGTCTCGGCATAAGTGTGTATTCTACTTTAGCAGGAGTTGGAGCAAGATTTACACTGGTAGACTTGCCTTTGTTTAGCCCTTTAAGCTTTATTCCAAGTTGTTCTGCCGTTGGAACTGGCTCTTTAGCAGGTTTAATGTCTATTTTCGGATACGCCTCTCCTGATATCATGTTGGACAGGTGTTTAAGATCAACTTTAGATTTTCTAATTAAAGCGGCTATATCAATTATCAATTTTTGGTTTTTGTCAACTACTTTAGCGGGATTTTTACTGGTTTTATCCGTATTCTTTTCGTTCTCCCTAGTTAAAACTGCTGACTGTTGAATGATTTTGACGGAATCTTCAGGTGGTTTAATTTTCATGTTCAAATCTAGGCCTTTGGGGGGATTTTCTGGTCCGACATCTATTTTTCCTTTACTATCTAGGACTGTGTCGGATGAGTGGTGTCTGACTTCAATCTTTATACGTTCTTTCCCATCATTGTTGGTGTTAACTTTGGTGTGCTCTTCACTTTTGACTGTTCTTTGTTTGACTTCTACTTTTAAAGTTTTTGCTGGTAGTTTGTTTATCTCAGGTTTTATTTCTACGACAGTAACATTTTTCAGGGCTTTTTTCAATGCTTCCTTTACCAATAAAGACCCTAATTTATCACTACCGCTCTTCGATTTAACGGTGCCAATTACCTGAGAGTCCGGTGGCATATTCACGTCTGTTAGTGATTGACCAACATTCTCAGTGAATACATTTGTATCCGTTGGCTTCAGGACTACTTCCACCGATGTTTCAATTTGTTTTATTGGTGTTTTAATCTCTAAGGTTGCACCTCCCTCGACTCTGGTAACTTTCATGGGCTCCAATGCCATCTTATCGTTTACGTTGGCCTCACTTTTCAGTTTTTTGATATCACTGACAACAGGCACGGCTACTGTTGTGTCTACCAGAACATCATTTAAAGTAGCCGGAATCATGGTTGTGTTTTCTGTAATATTTGCACTTGAAACGTTTGCCGGAGCAGCAGTTGTTGTCATGCCATCAGGTGGATCTGTTGTATCGCCAAACATCATTTCTTGCATCATGGCAGGCGACATCCATGGATTCATGTATCCAAAACTAGCCATATGTCCGAACTGGTTATAAGGGCTGAAGTGGTTACCCATCATGACTCCTGGTAAGCCTGACGGTGAATAGTGGTTTATTCCTGCATACGCAGGTACCATATTAGCCTGAAATGCACTTTGACCTTGTTGCACTGGAATAGTTGGTGGGGCTATCGGCAAGGCTGCAGTATTTATGTTATCATTTATGATCGGCTGACTGGCAGGGCTGGCAACATTACTTTGTGGCACCAAAACGCTTTCAATAACTTTAGTAAAGGCATCTACCAGATCTTGGTGCAGAGTATCAGCTGGAAGAGGAGATTTTGGCTGAACTTCGTGGACTTTACTTTGTATTTGAATCTGCGAATTATCAACGTCTGAAGCAGAGATGGTTGCGACGTTCGGTGGCGACAGTACTCCATCCTGACTTGGTTGCACTAACGTTTTAACAACAGGATTCGTGACTCCCGACATCCTAGCCTGTAAAACGACTGTGCTTGAGTCCCCATCACCGGCACCTATATTAATGTGAGCTGTATGAGACGGCATAGTTTTAACAAGGACTGAATTTGTGTTTACGGTTCGCTGTGATATGGCCTGCGGCACAGAAGATGATATCAGAGGCGACAGTGCCGGGACAGGTTCTAAAATCTTGTTCTGATGTTCAGAAAAAACAGGACTACGACTCTGGGCCTTCCCGGTTGGTACAGTGAATGACTGAATTCTTTGCTTACTCCAGACTTTAGGAAAATCATACTGAGGATTTTTTTGTGATTGCCGTTGGATATGGTTTAAGGGAACCGGAAGTATGTTACTTGTACGGACTGGTTGACGGTTTTTTACCGTTAAAGACCTTCCAATAGTGTCTTTTACCCGTGGTAGCATTCCTGTATTGACTACACCACTATTTGGAAAATTCCTATCGTTATTAAAATTGTTATTGTTGTTTCTGTAGGCGATACGAGTGTAACTTATAGGATAAGCACCCGGTGCAACTTGGCCTACTTGTAGAGAGCGTGGAGCAGTTCGTATTCGCTGCTGTTCGGATGGTAACTCTTGAATAAATCTGTTCCGGCGGACAGCAGTTATCTCCCTTTGCATATTGCCAAATTGGCCTAAACTTCTGGAAGTGAGAGGTCTTGATGCTCTACTGCGCGAGAAACCTGAAACAAGAAAAAGGGGGAATAATTAACTCTTTCAGTGCCAAGTATAATCGACCTCTTTCGACGGCTGAAAATGCAATCGACTAAAACTCAGATAGATCTTACAGCGCGACTAAACAAGAGGACGGTATAGATCCAAGATCATAATGCACATTGTTCAGTGTTCTTCATCTATGCCCTCAGCTAAAGCCTCTGTTTTTGCCTATGACGCTGAAAGAATTAACACAGCTGAAAGGTTTAACAACATAGTGCAAAAAGGAGAACGAATCCTGAGTTTTAACGATACTGTAGAAAACATTGTGGGAAAAGCAGAAAATACGGTAACAGCATTTTTCTCCACTTCCCACAATTCTTCTCTTCTCATTTAGAGGTAAATCCCATCAATTCAGACACATCTAATTTGTTGTCTGCAAATGATCCCATTTTGTCACCTGATACAAGTCAAGAAGATGGTTTTGGAAAACATAGCGAGAAAAGGAGCAAATGCTGGTAATCAGCATTTTTTTTTTTTTCTCTCAAAATATTTTCCATCCTTTTAAAATAGATCATATTATTTCAGTCGTATTTTTCTTTTCAAATGCTTTCAATACGAAAAAAATACTGTCGTCTGGGAAAAGAGCAACAGATCTAAAAGATAAATAAACCGATAAAGTAACCATTTCTCTATCCAGGCGCGCAGCCAGGCGGAAGCCCCGATGCCCGGCTTTCACCCGTAAATAACCATCGAAGCACCACGAAATGCGCTTTCTCAATCAGGAAAAGAGACCAAATCATGTCAGTTTCCAAATTGCTTTTGCCAGAAATTAAAAAAAAAAAACTACATAGTGGACATTATAGATCAAAGATCAGACTGCATGTTCTGTGTACATTCTGTGCAGTCTGATCTTGATCTACGAAAACATTGTCTAAAAAACTGACAAAGTTGCGTTTGATCTTAAATGTGCTAACGTCTATTTTGTTAGTGGAAAACGACGAAAGAAAGAAAGGTAAAATGAAATAGAGAATAAAATTTAGAATAATCTGGGCGTCATCTTTACTACATTCCTGGCTACGCACCTATTACCAAACGACAAAAATTTGAGACTTGTTCAACTTCAAAACGTTCGCAGACGGCAAATTAGATTTGATTCATATGATGAAATTTTACATTCAAAGGGTAGAACGCATGATTGAAGAAAGGAATAATGTTAGTTACCAACATTTTCTCCTTTGCAAACACTATTTTCACCGACTTTTAACGACCCTCGGAGAGAAAGCTTTTGAAAACATTATGGGAAAAGGAGAAAATGCTGGTAATCAGCATTTTCTCCTTTTCCCACAATGTTTTCTACCCTACCCAATACAAATTTCACTTTTTCAGCCACATTTATTTTGTCGTCTGCAAATGCTTTCAATTCGGACTAGTCTAAAATTTTGTCGTTTGGTAAATAGTTAAGGTCGTTAGAACACGAAATTGTGTGATAAAGAATTAACTCTTTCCCAAACGACAAATTTTAGACTGGTCCAAATTCAAAGAGTTTGCAGACGACAATTTTAAATTTGATGAAAATGGCAAAAAGGTCTCAAAAAGGGTAGAAAACACTGTGGGAAAAGGAGAAATTGCTCGTTACGAGCAATTTCTCCTTTTCCCATAGTGTTTTCAAAAGACTTGTACTGCAGACACGTGAAAACCAGGGCTTGTTTGGGAAAGGGTTAATCCCTAGACTGACAAGCAAAACTTTATAAAATGAGATGACCGCACAGATGATGCGGTCTGATCATTCAAGTACATTTCCTGATTTTGAGTGTCTGGCCAAAATAGCCTAATAACTAATAGTCTTTATCAAACAATCCCGTATTAACGACCCTAGGGAAGAAAAAATTTTCAAAATATTGTGAGAAAAGGCCAAAATGCAAGTCATCTGGATTTTCACCTTTACCCATGTACTGTCTTTAAAACCTCTTTTTCCCCGGGGTCATATCAAAACTTTTGATAGATCTAGTATATGGACATTAACAGTCACGACTTTACAATAAAAAACAAGAAAAATAAAGCCCAAAATTTGGAGTAATTTTTAAGGCTTTTACGGCCGATATAAGTCACACAATGGGGAGAAGTGTAGATTGGTTTGCTACCAGCGAGTCCACACTTTAACTCTTTCCCAAACGACAAATTTTGGACCGGTCCAAATTGAAAGAGTTTGTAGACGACAATTTTAAATTTGATGAAAATGGCAGAAAGTTCTCCAAAAGGGTAGAAAACACTGTGGGAAAAGGAGAAATTGCTCATTACGAGCAATTTCTCCTTTTCCCACAGTGTTTTCTAAAGACTTGTACGGCAGACACGTGAAAACCAGGGCTTGTTTACTCTTTACCACACCATCCTATATTTTAACTCATATCCTGCTAAATAACTTAAATAAAACTTTTAAGTTGATAGTAAAAACCAGAATAATGTAATTTCCAACTTGTTTTGTGAAGACAAATATCTCCTCGTCGGACAGTGTAGATCCAAGATCAGACTGCAAGTTCTATGCAGTCTGATCTTGATCTATAAAATCCGCCACAGGTCAGTGAGTCGCTTAGCAGTTTAAGGGTTAACGGCCCTGAAAAAGAAGGCTTTTGAAAACATCGTGCGAAAAGGAGAAAATGCTGGTAAGCAGCATTAATTTTTCTCCTTTTCCCACAATGTTTTCTACCATGTCAAATACAAATTCCATCATTTCAGTCACATTTCACTTATCGCCTGCAAATGCTTTCAATTCGGACCAGTATAAAATTTTGTCTTTTGGTACAGAATTAAACCTTCACTAGACGACAAAATTTTGAACTAGATATTGTCAAAATTGTAAATATTTGCAGACACACAAAATCGTGTGATAAAGGATTAAGCAACTACATGTATATGTAAATGTTGTTATTTATTTATTTATTTATTTATTTAGTTTTATTTATTTAGTTTTATTTATTTAGTTTTATTTATTCAAGTATTTAGATCTGTTTATTTATTTATGTAGTTAGTTTTTCATTTTGAGCGGTATAACAAAATCAGTTTTGCCTTTTTCCCCACAACGTTTTCCACCATTTGAACCACGTTTTATTTGTCGTCTGCGAACGCTTTCAATGTGGTCAAGTCTGAATCACTGTGTCTGATAGAGGGTTCAGCCAACGAATATTTTCAGTCACAAGGAAAAGATAATAATAAAAAAAAAGTCAATGCTGTTTCGGTCTAATAAATCACACACCGGCGAGCAGTGTAGACCAAGATTAGAATGCTCCTAGACTGTTCTCAGTTTAACCCTTTACCGAACAACTTAACCAGTTTAGGCTCGTCTTAATTGAATGTATTTGCAGACGACAAATTTGATGTGTCTCAAATCTTGGGATTTTCAACAAGGGCTCTGAAAGGGTAGAAAACATTATGGGAAAAGGGTAACCAGCATTTTCTCGTTATCCCCACAATGTTTTCAACGCCTCATTTCTTAGGGCCTACTATCGTTAAAACTGATTTCTTGCTTAAGGCCTAAGCAACTTGTATTGATATTTATTTGGATCATTTAGATACAGATCTAATATTTCTTGTATCAGTTTATTCGGTGAGTTCTGGTCTAGATTTAGATTATAACTTACCAGGGTTTAAAACACATAAAAACATTTTAAAGACAGTGATTCGGAACCCCTATAGTAAATTCATGCGCGAGATCAAAAGCTGATACTTCACACATTCATGTACAAAATTTATCGATTTCTTTTTCCCGCCTTTTTTTCCTGATAGCATTTAGCTATTTATAACTCCCTTTGTTTACATCCTAATATCTCTCGATTTCCCGCCAAATATTGACTTAATCTATGAACTTGCAATATTTCTCATTTTCTTTCGTAATCTCTCATTCTTTACTTTTGTTTTTGTAAATAATTACGAGATACACTATAACGTTGTTCAGTGATTTTTGTTTTATTCTGTCATGTATTTGTTGATCTATCGTTTATTGCCAAAAGTTACTGTTTTCATTATTCACGTACCAAAGTTATTCAAACATGGTTTTATAATAACCATTTAATGCTAAATATTTAACGGTTTTGCTAAAGGCAAATTGTGTACAAATATTAAAAATATAAATATTGTAATATTTTCACGTACAATATCAGCCCGGCTAGCTCAGTCGGTAGAGCACGAGACTCTTAATCTCGGGGTCGTGGGTTCGAGCCCCACGTTGGGCGAATTGTTTTATTTTAATAAATTTCATTGATTTTTATTTTAAATAAATTATTTTTGCAAATTTATTACGAAGGACAAATTTTGGTGGATTAGAGCTATAGAAGAAAAAAAAAAAATGTTGAAAAATGTAAAACAAGGAAATTTCAAAGTATCAAACCAAAGGCACATTGTTTATCTTTACCATTGCGCCACACTGAAACGCAGAAAGAAAAGGGCACAGAAAGATAGATGTAAGAAGTCGGCAGAAAATACACAAAAGTAGTGAATGAATGAATAAATGAATGAAGAAAGAAAGAAAGAGATCAACGTACAAGAAAATGTTTGTTACCTCGACCAGGCAGAGGAGATCTACTTTTGTTACCTCGACCAGCTTAAGGAGATCAGTGTACAAGAAAGAAAACGTACAAGTAAGAAAAAATTGTTACCTTGACCAGGCACAGGAGATCGACGCACGGACGGCACTGAGACTTCTCTGGACAATGGTCTCTGTCTTAACCTGGACCTTTGTGGATAGATTGACCTTGACCTTAATGGAGAAATCGACCTTGGCCTGTACGGTGAAGCTCTTGGAAACACGGGGGAAATCTATAAAATAAACATACACAGAGATAAGCAGATACATAATTGTTTTGGCAGAAGGGGGCTTAATGCATCTCCGTGATCTATGATAACAAGCAAGTCATCACGTATTTGTGGATCATTAAAATCCATTTAGTCTTAACTGTGAACATTGTCTCGGCAATGGTTATATCTGAAAGCAGCCAGTGGGTTTGTAAAAATATTGTGCGAATCATTGGTAAAGAAACTCCATGGAAAGCGCAGGATAGGTGCACTGGCCGCAGCGATATAAAATGATACAATTGATTTCATCGAAACGACACCCTCCGCCGAAAAAGACCCTTTTTCATAGAAACATATAAGAAGTTTTGTGTTTAGCATGTACATGTGGCCTTTTTGTTATTGGTCCATAATGAAATTATACTTATTGTCCGTGGCTTATGATAAACGGAATTTTCATAAAATTTTGTCCAGTAGTTCAAGAGACATTGGTCCATAATGGAAATATACATCAAGCTCTTTTTTTTTTCCATGAGACGGCATTAAATAAAAACAAAAACAAAAAAGTGTATCGGCGGAATATCATAAGGAACACGTGTATAATGTTTCATCAAATTTCGTCAAGGGTTTTAGAAGATATCTGTCCTGACGGACGGACGGACGAACGGACGGACAAACGGACGGACAAACGGACAACGTAAATACTATTTCCCCTCACCGTCGGTGGTGGGGGGTAATATTGTTAAAATCAACATCGATCTGCATACAAAGAAACAAATCATGGCGCAAAAACTATCCCTTTTATAACTAACTGACTGCTTTACTGAACGACAAAATTTTAAACATTTCCAAGTTGAAAGCAGACGACAAAATAACTGTGACTAACAGATTGATTTTTGGTTTTGGAAGAGTAGAGAACATTGTGGGAAAATGAATAATTGTAGTTACCAGCATTTTCTCTTTTCCCACATTGTTTACAAAAGCCGAGCTTCTCTTTCACGGTCGTTAAAACTCGGGATTGTATGGTAAACAGATAAGTATTTAAGCCTTAGGTAGTCAAGCGAGACTCAATGAGCTTTAGCAGACGTTGTAGATCAAGGTCAGACGGACTGATTTGTTTCTTGGTGCATAACGCCGTCTTCAGCTATATTTCATTTATAACATGGCGGCCAGAACATCAAGCTATATTTTCAGAAGGTTTTTTTTTTTTTCAGCCATTACTTCGTACAACATTCTTTCCAAACCACATGCTGCGTGTCAACATAAACATCGATGAAACATTATTTAGCGGTGAGAGCGATGAATCCTGTCGAAAGTACTATCATCAATCCTCGGGCAGAATCAGTTTGCCAAGCTGAGAATCGAACAGTCGATCCCTTTGAAAACAAGCTTACACGCCCAAGCCCTGTAAAATGGGCTGCCGGTTTTGGATGTCATGGACTTAAATATTTCAAATAATCAAATTCATCTAAAACAAAAAAGAATTTTTACCACTCACTTTTGTATCCGTTTTAGGACATCATTTGCAATACTCGTTAGATAAAACTTCGAATAAATTGATATTTCGTGCTATTGGAATGTTTTTTTTTTTTCATTTTACGACAGAGTCTTGAAAATAGTTCTACCAAAGTTTCTTCAACAACATCAACAAAAACAACAACATCGACAACAGCAATATTGTTGTTGTTATTATTATTATTATTATATAAATAAATAAACAAAATAATTATAATGAAGAAGACGACAATGCTAAATAAAAGTGACGACTCACCCTCCTTGGTGACCGATAAAAATCTAATTGAGCTTCAATTTCTTGCAGAATTATAAAAACAAATAAAAGGCACCCGATGAAAGAAATATTATTCCAAATTAATACCATCCTCAAATAATCTGTGTCTGTCTCTTGTGTTCATGTAAATTTTATTTATTTTTTTTTCTATTATTCACTTATTTTCACTCTTTTAAATTGACTGTAATTAATTCGTTTAAACATTCACACTTTTCAATTGTCCTTTTACATTTGACATAACATACAAATTCACACGACGAAAGACTGAAACTCGAAAATGTTAAACACTTAGGGCGTCGAAGAACATCTCGGGAGAAAAAATAGATCCTTGGAAAGTCACGTCAATCAAACTGAAGTGCGTTCCTAAAGAGATCGCTATTACATCATTTCGACCTACTAAACGTTCGCTCCAAATGTACCTTTACAAGTAAAGTGGACCCTTTTTTTTTTTTTTTAATATATAGCGTTAAATATTACGGTTTTTTTTCCCTTAAGAAGTAAACAGTGTAGGTAAAAGATCACACATGCATGCTTTGTAAAGTCAAATCTTGATCTACATTGTCAAAAAAAAAAACATCGCTCGCCATGTGTCATTGAAAGAGTTAAAAGTACTTAGCTAATGACTGAAACAAAGTGTGTTGTCACATTTTGACGTCCCCGACGTGCATCAATCGATAACCGATCACCATGCTTTATAACCTATCAATTTTTACACAGTACATTCTATGTCTTTAACTCTTTACATGACGACAAAATCTTAGACTGGTACAAAGTGAGAGGATTAATTTGTAGACGAAGACATTTTGGCTCGAAAGATAAATACAGTATTTGCTTTTTTAAAGGTTGATAAAACATTGTGGGGAAAAGTGATAATGCTGGTCACCAGTATTTCCCTCCTTGTCCCACAGTCTTTTCAACAGCCGTCTTCCGCTTGGTTGTGAAAACATAAGACTGTTTGATAAAGGCTCACATCCAAGTAAAAGTATCCTCCCATCTCCTTTCCTTCCCCTCCCACCACGTTTTCTACCCGTTCAGAATACAATCTCATTATTTGAGGAAAATTTTAAATTATCGTCTGCAGTTCCTTTTAATTTGGACAATTCCAAAATTTTGTCTTCTGGTAACAGATTTAACAAAAATATTTGATCTATCGTACTTTCTAATAACCAGTATCTGACCGGTAGACAATATCAGCGTCGTAAGATCTACTTTAGAAAGCATCAATACCTGATTTTTTTTTATGTAATTTTTTTACTCGTCTATATGAAAGAAAAATGCAGAAACAGCTCTTGGAAACAGAAAAATTGTGATTTCAAAGTTCTTTCAATGCGGCGAAAGAAAAACATCACCCTTTTGGTCAAGGTAGATCCAAGATCAGACTGCATATTCTTGCAGTCTGATCTTGGTCTACATTGTCCGGTAAAAGCAAAATCATTCGCGGGTAGCAGCTCAATGATTTAGAAAAAGTATAGCCATAAAACAGAAATAAACACAACGGAGGAATTTTTAATACACAATCAAAATGACATACGGGTACCCTTGATGACGTAACTTTAAGTGAACTGTCATCATGATGACGTATTCGACAAGTGCACTTGACAAGTGCATAATCATCTACTGTCTTTGATCTTTGTATGTATTGGTTATCTAAATAACCATTCAAGCTTCCGGCAATGCTACAAGAACAGTTTTGAAGAAAAAAAAAAGAAAAAAAAGTAGATCTATATTTCATTGAACTCAATAAACAGAAATAGAGCAATAGGTCTAATCTTTTTTTTTTTTATTATTTATTTATTTAAGACTTTTCAACCGCTAGGGTTTTTTTTTCAAGATTTTTTAGTTTAATTATTTTTAAAAGGTGTGTTGTTGTCGAATTCCATCACAGGCAGGTGATTCCATACTAGCTTTGTCATGAAAATCGAATTATGATTTATCTCCTGTACGATATTTCAAAGATGGCAACACTCAAAAATGTAAGTTTATGTTATTTTTTTCAACTTTTGATTTTATTATATGAGCCACGCTCTGGCAAAAGGGGTTTTAATGCACCTGCATTTTACCAATCAAGCCATCACATAATTATTGATCCATAATAGCCACTTTTTTAAACAACCGACTTAATCATGAGGTAGACTGGTCCTTGGACATATAGAAAATTGACAAAGAGCGAAAAGTTTCGGTCCAGGTCAGCCTGCGCAGAATGCGCAGGCTGACCTGGGCCGATACTTTTCACAGAGCGTGGCTCATATTTATATGAGGATGCAGTTATGACAGAGCTGTTCCATTGTACCCATGTTCAAAGGGGCTAGTTTATTATAGCATAGATTTATCTTTCCTCTCAAAAAGCATGATACTAGCCTAGGTTCCAATACCTTATCTTTTAAAAAGATATGCAATCGAACCCTAAGCCGAGAAAAGTTTTCAACTGCAATATACACAAAATTTGTAATTGCCTCTTAGATTACACGAGAGAGAGAGATTTCAGTAATCTTTTTCACAATATAGATCTAATGAGAAATTCTTAAGTTTATTTTGATTCTATACTAAAAAGTTTTTGAGTAGGCAGGAAGACGACCTTTTGGCATTTCATCACGTAACTCGATTTTAGTTTTCGTTTATAACGACCTTAGGGAAAAATGATCTTTGAAGATATTGTTTGAAAAACAAAAACAAAAAAAAAAAAAAAAAAAAAAAAAAAAAAAAAAAATGGCGGTAACCATCATTTTCTCCTTTTCCAACAATTTTTTTCTACTCTTTCAAATCTAAATCCCATTATTCGGGCCACATTGTATTTGGCGTCTGGTTTCGATTATTTTGGCCATATTGTACTTGGTGTCTGGTTCACATATGGTTTTCAATTTGAACAAGTTTAAATATTTGTCATCTGGTAAAGGGTTAAATGACGAATGCCGGACGTTACCCTGTAAAGCTTAGTGTTTGGTGTTTTAGTATGAGAATACTAACGAGCTGACAGGTTCTTAGTATAAAACGTACACTTTAGACAGAAATGCAACAATAAATACCATCTAAATATGATTTTATGTTACATAAACGTCTCATGAATATGATGTCAAATAATGACGTATTTAACAAACAGTTACGTGACAGTGATGGATGACTGAAAATGGCTTCACACTGGTTCCTTGTCTATTTTCATACATGCTGTAACAGTGGAACACTATTCGAAAACGACGGGTACCAAATAGGTTTGAAAGAGTTAATTTGTTCAAACTTTCGTTGACCACCAAACAATGCAGACAGATATGGGTACAAAATTTGGGATTATTTTTGTTCTCCTCGTTTCAGTGTACCTGAGCCATGGTCAGCTATCCAGACGGGTGAGTTAGATTTTGTTCGTTTGTATTTCGGCGTAGCTGAATGCGCTGGCTTTTACCCGGCACGTCATAGTATTAGTTTTATTCGAATCAATCATTGGAAATTTGCGATTGGTAAAAAACTGTGGACATGTTTATTCTGAGGGCCCCTGCAGACATGTTTGCAAGCACATTTATGCCGTCTATCCCTTTTCTAAGGATATTGTTTATTTATACTAACTGTAATTGAAAATACATGTATATATTTGTCACTTCTAGTGAAACTGCGAGGATCATTAGAACATTTGTATGAAAACCAAATAACACGCACCGACCATTCTATTATAAATTTCAATCCTAGCAATCTGATTGGTTGAGACATTCTGTCTCAGCCAATCAGATCGATATTTTCGAGTGCGAATCAAATTAAGCATGGTTGGTGGATATGTTCCCTTAACTCTTTACCAAATGACAAAATCTAAGACTGGATCAAATTGAAAGCGTTTGCAGACGACAAATGTTGCACAAATTACTATCTTTGTCTTTGAAAGAGTAAAAAACCATTGTGGGAAAAGCAGAAAATGCTGGTAACCAGCACTTTCTCTTTTACCCACAATGTTTTCAAAAGTAATTTTCGTTTAGGGTCATTAAAACTCGGGATTGTGTGGTAAAGGAATAAATAAATAGATCTATAATAAATATATGAAGGTCTATTTATCCTATCATGTAGGCCTTACGTTGAAATTTTAATCGACCTCCCCCACCTGGTCAGTCATTCGAAATGATTCTTGGTCGGTCTCATGCTTACAGGAAGTACATGTATCTAGTTTTTCATTTCATTTTGTTGACGTTCTCCCATATCAGATCTGAGAGTGTACCCACTGACCATTATTTTACTCTTTATCTAGGTTACTCAAACAAATTGAGAGCATTTTCAGACAAAAAAAGAAAATTTAGCTCAAGTGATGATTTTTGTCTTTGATAGAGTAGGAAATATTGTGGAGAAAAAAAGAAGATGCTGGTCACCAGCATTTCCTCCTTTTCCCATAATGTCTTCAAAAGCCTTTGTCTGAGTCGCTAAAACTCGGGATTGTGTCGTAAAGAGTTAAGCATTCTAAGGCCAATTCCTGATTGGCTGAACCATATACATATTGTGAAACCAATAAAAAGTCGTGTTTCTCTGAAATTTAGAAAACTCTTGAGATATACTACTAAATGAGAGATTAAATTATGAACGGTTGGGGAACACAGGCCTTCAACTTGACCATTTTCTCCACGTTAAAATATAAAAAAGAATTATTGATACATGAATAAATAAATCTAAATTCTTTACTACTCTGTCACTCATCTATCCATATCAATGTGGGCAAGTCCTAGGCTGCTAAGCGCGACTCAATGACCTTTAGCGGACAGTGAAGGGGACTGCACAGAACGCGTATTTATCCATTCACTTTCTTTACACAGGTTGTCAGAGTAGGAAGCAGGTTTCCCTCAAGCTTTTCTTTATCAGGTATGTACAAGAAATGACGGTTAAATAATCTTATTTTTTATCAACCCGCCCACCCCATCACCTTTCAAGCAATCCAGGCGAACGTATTTTAGGGTGGAGGGATGAAAAATATCATTATAGTTTTAAGATAAGACAACATCTACCATATCTTTTTTTTTAAATATCCGACATTGGCATGTATGGACAGTTCTATGCCACCATAGTTACACTTTCGTTGATTATTTTCTATGAAACTTAACTTTGTACCAAACAACAAATTTCAGACTTGTCCAAATTGAAAACATTTGCAGACGACAAATTACATGTCACGTAAATCAACAGTATTGTCTGGGTTCGGGTGGTAAACATTGTAGGAAAAGGAGAAAATGCTGGTTACCATCAGTTTCTCCTTTTTTACACAATATTTTCCAAAGGCTTCTTCAGGATCGTAAAAACCCGGATGGTTTGTGGCTGGGTTTCAATCCAATCATTTTTTTCCCTCTTTTTATATTCGGACTTTACTGCGTCGCATCATTTTTGACAAAATAAAGTCCGAATATAAACGAGGAAAAAATAATCGGACTGGAAAACAGGCTAGAATGTTTGGTAAAGGATTAATAAAATGCCTAAAACCTTTAAAACGAAGAATAAACCCGACAGAAATTTTAGTTCAGAAATACGAACAAAATAATTACAAAATTTTTTAATGGCTGTAGTCTACAGTGTTTCAGCAAAGCGGACAGTGTAGATCAAAGATAAGGCTTCGCGTTATGTGCAGTCTAATCTTAATTTACATTGGACACAAAAACACCTATAATTGTGCAAGGCGCTTTTAATGGTTGAAACTATTGATTCAAAATTCTATTTTTGTGGGAAAAATGCAGAAGTTTTTTTTTTATTGTATTCAATTTGAATTTTCTTCATCATTTTTCTTTCATTCGTTCAGATTCTTTCGGGAGCTTCTCGTCCCAGCGACTGACAACCGGAACCGGAAGCAGCTGGCGTCAACCAATCAGAATCCATTCAAACAGACTGTCCACATTTTCCAATAACTTCGATAATAACAATCGTGTTGCGCAACTTGCACAAAGACCTATTGTCCAGTCACAGCCACAAACCATACAACGATTCCAAGTGGTACGCCAACCTGTTCAAACAGTTCAGACTGCTCAAACCCAAGTAGTCCAACCAGTTCGACAAGTTCAACAAGTAGCTCAGGCTCCTGTCGCAGCAGCAGCACCAAAACCAGCTCCGGTACAACCAGTGGCAATACCTCAGAGTCCAATGCATATGGGAATGCCAAATCCAATGGCAATGAACCCAATGATGGCAATGAACCCGATGATGGCAATGAATCCAATGATGGGCGGGGCTATGCCAATGATGGGTGGAGTTATGCCTGGAATGCCTATGATGTCATATGATACCATGGAAGATATTTATTTTGACCCCGACCGACCAGACAGAAGCCCTATGTTGGGTCCACCAGGCGCACCTCCTATCCCAGGCGCTCTTCCAGGGGCCGCAGCAACGGCACAGAAGGCTTCAGCAGCCTCGGCCGCCACTGTCTCTGTTTCAGGAGTTCAGCAAGTGGCTGCAACATCATCAGGAGCTGCTGTGACGAGTTCAGGGAAAGCAGCTGTCAACCCCTCAACAATAGCATCTGCCTTACAGACTGCTTTGACGAAAGTGCAACAAAAGCATGGTTAAGACACCTGTTTATACCAAACGAAATTCCGTAGACCATTTAGTCCAAATTGAAAGCATTACGAATTAGAACCCCCCCCCCCCCCCAATCTACTCCAGATTTCTGCACTCACCGAATATCAAGTATTCGGTTTCGCAATATGTTTATGAGACTGTTTCCAAAATATACGTATAATCAAAAACTTTGAAGGCTGGGAAAAAAACGGAGGTTAGAAAATTAGACGAAATTAATTAAGAGGCGAACAAACTGTTAACGGCACAAAGAAACAAGTGCATTTCCTTTCCTGCGTTATTTATAAAATTCTGACTCTCGTAATTTAATCTACAGCCGTTCGTAAACGATGTACCAAACAATCGCTTGCTATTATGACTCTAAGGAAGAGTGCATCGGAAAACATTGATTGGAAGTGGGAAAACGCTGGTATTCAGATTTTTTTCCCCTTTAGCCACTATGTTTTCAAAAGCTTTAAAACTTTTCTAAAGGAATAAAAGGAAGTGGTATCATGAAGTTTTGTTTTTCCTTCTTTTCGATAAAACATCTTTTTCTTGACACCTTTGCATATTTTGTGAAAGTTCTGTATCTTGCATTGGACGCACACCTGTATGTGTGTTGTTATGGCAAACATAATTACCTCCCTTTAATGAATGAAAACGGGGTAGGCTAGTAAAAGAGTTCGGGTACGTGTGTACGTATATTACCTGTGGCTGAAATATTATTAATGAAATGTCGGTTGCCTCAGTCTGTTTGATTACATTATTCCTTTAACACACCATTCCGGTTTTAACAAACCCTGGGGAAGGAGGCTTTTTTCTGGCCTTTGACCTACTGTTTGGTAATAAAAAAGAATGAATAGGTGGTGAATTGCATGGTCAAAATTGTGCACACGTTTATTCGGCGGGCCCCTACTGCCATATATACTCGCACATTTATGAAACCACTATTTACAAGCGTTGCTACCGCTAATCGGTACCCCGGGGCCTTGATTCATATCATAGCAAATTCATGTAATAGAGAATGGTCATTTTCTTGTTCTATGTGAAATTTATTATTTTCGTAAGCGTCACCCAATAATCCAATACTACTTTTCAACGAAATGAGAAAAGATGATGAAAAAGAGGCAGTTGCTCACAAGGTTACTTTTCATCATTTTACTTCATATTGACCCACAAAAAAGATTCAATATCCGTATCCCAGTATTTCTTACGCCGTCTATCTTTTTTAAAGATATTTCTTGTTTAACATTATGGGGAATGGAGAAAGTGCTGGTAACATTTTGTACTTGTACCCTTTCCCGTCCATGTCTAATCATTTGATCCACATTTAATTTGATGTCTACAAATACTTTGAATATGGATGTGTCGTCTTTTAGAGAGCTGACAACCTTTTATGGGAAAAAATGAGAAATGAAAGCCCTAATATACTTAAAAGACACTGCATCGCAATGAAGTAAAACCCCTTCAGTACAGATGGCTGCGTTTGGTTGTACTTTACATGATACCATTGATTTTTGTTTACGCGTGGTCACGGTAGTAGGTCTAAACGCGCCTTTAATTTGAAGAGCTCCACTGATAGAAAAAAGTGTTCAGGGACGAGGACGGATGAAAGAAGGGAAATTATAAATCTATACAGTGCCGGATGGCAAATGATTTTATTTTTTGTGAAGATAAAGATCAAACTGCGAACAGTCCGATATTGGTCTGTACAGTCATGTATGTTGTGTAATACAGTGATGCCGAAGCAACTTTCTGACTGTAATCTTTCCCCGACAACAAAAAGTTAGACATTCCCATCCCGAAAGCATCTGCAGCTGATAAATTGAATTTTCTTCAAACTTTAAGATCAAATAGGAGAAAACATTGTGAGAAATGGAAAAATGCTGATTACAAGCATTTTCTCCTTTTGTCGCATTTTTCATCTGTCTTTCTGAGAGCCATGAACACAGACAATTGTTTGGTACTGTGTTTTTATCTATCGTAGCTCCTATTTATTTTGTACACGATTTTGTGAATATACTTTACGCTAATTTTAATTTGTATTTTGAGCCATGCTCTGTGAAAAGAGGTGTTAATGCATCTGTTAAAAAGTATCGTCCAATGTCAGCCTGAGCAGTCCGAGCAGGCTGAAAACTTCTTGCTATCGGTAAATTTTCTGCATGTCAAGGACCATTCTGCCTCTGGATTCAGCCTGTTTGAAACAAAATGGATTTTATGGATCCATAATTATGTGATGACTTGCTTGGTATAATTCATCACGGAGATGCATTTAATCCCCATTTGCCAGAGCATGGCTCGTTTATATTTATTTATTTATTTGAGGTGATCGGAAAGTCAATAAACATTTGAAAAAAAAGTTTTTACAGATAACTTTTAACTGATTGACTTTATTTTCTCTTTTCTTTAATTAAACTTTTAAGTCATCTAATGCCCAAGCCCGGTCAGTCAACAACGTACAGGAATTGAAACCAGGGGTCACTGGTACGATCCCTAGCTTGCCTAGTTTCTTTCCAGGGATTGGTGATAATCATTGCGGCAGGATTCATTCCTCTTTGACTCTTTACCACACAATCCCGAGTTTTAACGACCGTGAGAAAATAGAGTTTTTTAAACCTTGTGGGAAAAGGAGAAAATGCTGATATGCTGGTAACCAACATTTTCTCCCTTTTCCACAAGGTTTTGCTTGAATTACTGTCCAAACTTAGCTTCGGATGTTATCTGTTATCGTCTGAATGCGGAACTATAAACGATTTTCAACTCTTTCTAATAGATTTATCGTGTCTTAAAGAATACTTGAAATATCCGAATTACGCAGGATTTCGTTGCTTTAAATTGGTAATACGTGGCGGATCACATTGATTTCAGATGGACTATCTGTGCAGTCTGATCTTGATCCATGTCATCTGCAAAAGCTTCTTATTTTGACTATGCCATTGAAAGGGTCAAACCTGCCATTTACTATTAATAGAAGTTCCGTACCGTCCGATTATACATGATGCTAAAAATATTCACTCTCTAATTATTCTTTGCATAGAAGTCAATTTCAGGTCAATTTGTTCCAATAATACCACCATTTAAGCTAAACTGAATATGTCCTCTGCAAAAATGCTTCCGATTTGGACCAGTCCAAAACAAATTGTCTGGTAAAGGGTTAAGCGATTCCACGATGTTTGTATTGGAAAGCAGCCAGTGGCTTGGAAAGAATGTTATGCGAAGAACTGTTAAAAAAGAAATTACAGATAGGTGCACTGGCCGCCGTGAAATAACTGAGCTAAAGTTGAAAAGGGCGTTAAACACCAAAGTTATAATCTAAATACTTGTTCATCCCGAATATCATAATTACCAAAGAAACAGGAGTGACGTTAGATGTAGCCAAATACAGCTCTACGAATTTGTCAATGTCAATAATAAAAGTAAATTGATTGAATAGGGTGTAACCCTTAACAACACGACAAAATTTTGGTCTTTTCCAAACCGGAGGCATGTGCAGACGCCAAATCAAATATGGTTAAAATTATTGAAATTGTCTTTGATAGGGTGGAAAACATTGTGGGAAAAGGAGAAAATGCTGGTCACCAGCATTTTCTCCTTTTCCCTCAATGTTTTCAAAAATCTTCTCTCTGAAGGTCGTTTAAAGTTGGCATTGTGTGGTATAGGGTTAACATCGGTTTCAACATTATTTCAGTCATACCACATCGACGGCTCACTTTTACCTTTCCTTGGTTACCACACCCCATGAGGGTATACCAGTATTTTCTCTTTTTCGAACGATGTGATCGAAGGCTTTATTACATAACCTGATTTTTCCGGCTCAAATACATGCCGCGCATGCGGATAAAATAACGCACAACTGAAAAATAAATTTACTCACGGTGAAATACGGTTCCAAATATACAATATCTTCCGCTAGGTGGCATTTTTCAAATACATCAATTATCTGATATGGGCATTCTGGGTAGAGAACCGGACTTTTTTTAAGGAGGGAATCAATGCAATGAATTTCAAAATAAAATTTGAAAACATTTCGTCTTCTAAGAAATTTGTAGCGAAAGACTGGCTTGATTTTTCTATTATTTATTGCCATTTTCGCCTGCACTTTTTAAGCGGCAATTTACACACCGTCCATTTTGTTATCAAGTGATGCGTCATGGCAGACAGGTCAATCTTCGAAGAATATGATATGCGCAGACAACGCCAAATATGGTATTGATTACGTAACTCACGCGCGGAAAACATACGCATTGATTTGCGATTTGATTGGTCAAAATTTGCGCTATAATATTTATCCGCCATTCATAAAAATGACGTTACTAGCAACTACACCATTGTTTATGTTTTTTTTACCAATTTACGAATAAAATGTCAAGAACGGTAAAATTTTGTCGTTGAAAGTTGTAGGTATATAGTAAAAGGAATACGGTATTATGTTGTAGTAGCTTTCCTGATGCTTGTATTTACTTTTCTCTGCGTAAGAAAATTTTGATACCTCGCTCGACCTTCGGTCTCGCACGATATCAAATTTTCTCACGCCGCTCGAATTAAATACAAGCTCAAGGAAAGTTACTAAAACATAATATTCCGTATGTATTCCTCATGGTCATTAAAACACGAGACCGTGTGGTTGGTAAAGGACTAAATAAGGCAAAAGCATTTTTGTGCAATTCTCTTTTAATAACTATGTTAACTTCACAGTCATAAATACTATAATACAGAAAGAGAGCGAAGAAAAAAGCTTTTTTTGTTGTTTTTCTAAAACTGCCCACAACAATGTTTACAGTATATATACATGTCTCTCACATCACAAGAAAAGCAAAGTGGGAAAAAGAAAAACTAAATCTACTTAACACAATAAATAACTTAGCCTCTTATCATCCGAAACACTAGAAAACCCTATGGACATCAACAGCCTAGAAATAATACCCAAACAGATACAGTTTCATGGTTGATTTTGTCTAGAATGCTTCTGCAAAGTAAACAATGTAGATCAAATTCAGACTGCACATTTCATGCTATCAGATCTTGATCTAGATCTACACTGCTTGCAAATGCAAATAAAAGGTTTTAAAAACGGTAAAAATGCTAAGAAAAAATACAGTATGGCTTCAACCGAACCATTTAAAACCCTAATAATGTGATTTCAAAAAATTTCCTTCAGCAAAATCTCCGTGTGTTTGATAATGTGCATCCAAGATCAGACTGCGCATTCTGTGAAGTCTCATCTTGATCCACTCTGCAGAAAGTGCCTAAAGTCACACTAAAGAGCCTACTTGTTAACAACCTCAAGGACAACTTTGCTAGAGAGGCTTGTATGCAAACAGGGTCTGTATTCACCAACCATTCCTAAGAACATTCTTAGTCTAATTCTCCAAGATTTTCCAAAGTTGAAACTAACACAACATCTGATTGGCTAAACCATTTGGTTTGGAATGTTCTTAGGAACGGTTGGTGAATACAGACCCCAGACATGAAACACAATACAAAATAAATCCTTGTTCAAGGGAAATAAATCTTTAATGCTTTAAAAAACTGACTTGCTTACCCCTTTACCAAACTATGAAATGTTTTCACAACCCCCAGGAGGAAAGCTTTTGAAAGCACTATGAGAAAAGGAAGAAAATGCTGGTGACCAGCATTTTCTCCTTTTTCCACAATGCTTTCTACCTTAAAGACAAATCTTAACATTTGAGCTACCTTTTTGTCGTCCAGTAAAGGTTTAACTCTTCCTTAGATGATAAAATTGTAGATTCATCTATATTGAAAGGACAGGTAAAATTAAAGATACATCTATACCCATTTTCAGCCAGTTTTTATCCCATCTCATCTATATTTTCAGCCAGTTTTTAACCCATTTCATCTTTACTTTATGAAACTATAATCATTTTTGTATCTTCATGTCAAATGTTGCCCAAGGCGTCTCCAAGGTTGCACAGATTACTAGAGATAGAAAGGGCACTGATTTTCTCTATCCCCTACACCATACAAATTGGTAATTTATCATGGTTACACAGCTGACCAAATTCTGGGTCATTCTAAACATCTTCACATTTTTACAGGGTATTTTTCTCTCTGGCTCTAAGGATGTATTTTTAAATATGCTTTCATTTATGAGATCTGTCTTTGATAAGGTAGAAAACATTTTGGAAAAGGAGAAAATACTGGGTACCAGCATTTTCTCCTTTCCCCTCTATGTTTTCCAAGGCCTCCCTCCCCCTTCCCCAAGGATTGCAAACAAAAACTCTGAGTTGGTTGCTAAACGGTAAATAAATGTATCTAGTTTTATTACAATAACGGGAAAGCTGAAGATGGTTTATTTCTGGGGGCAATACACTTCAAGGCCTTAACATAAAACTTACAAAACCCAGGATGCACACACAGTGGAAAGGTGTTATTGTGATGTGACTGAAAAATGTTTAAAATGGAGCAAAAAGGAATTAATTAAATCCATCAATCAATCATTACACAATTACCTATTGGCATGCAACAGATTGACCAACAAACTTCAGCTTACCTCCCCCACAAAAAAAAAAAAACATTTGAACCATGCTCAGTGAAAAGGAGGCTTAAAGGTTCTCTGTAATGCATTGTACCAAGCAAGTCATCACAGTATTGCAGATCCATAAAATCTGTTTTGTATAACAACCTACTGAGCCACAAGGTACACTGATCCCTAGATGCACATAATTTTACCAGAAGCTAAATGTTTCGGCCCACGTCAGCCTGCACTGACTGCGCAGGCTGACCTGGGTCAATACTTTTTGCAAATGTATTAAGTCCCCTTTTCATGGAGCATGGTTCATTTGTTTTAAACATAATCATTATTTTTCATCAAGTGTGAAACAAGTTCTTATGACTTATATTAATCATTCCTGGTGATTACTCACTGAAATCTTAACCTTTTGCCACAAATTCCTGACTGTTCTAAACGACTCTGACCAAAGAGGCTTTTGAAAACAATGTGGAAAAAAATGCTGATGACCAGCTTCTCCTTTTCCTACAATGTTTTCTACCCTTCAAAAAGTAACTTTCTGTTTTTAATCACGATTACTTTGTCATCTGCAAACTCTTTCAATTTGAACATGTCTAAAATTAAATCATATGGTAAAAGGTTAATCATCACTCATGTTGTCTGGGTAGTTCCCATTCATCACAAGATTCAAACCTGAAACCTTTTATCACCCTCATTAAACAAGGTGTGAAGTATTACTATTGATCACCCCTGGGACATTCAACTGCGAAACTGTCGTTTCTATGAATATTTATAAGATTGTGAATTACACCAATAGCCAATTGAATTTGTCGATAACATAACGATACTCTCTTGTAGTGGAGGATAATCACATTTCTTCCGTTAATATCAATAAACTGGGTAAAACCCCATCATTATCAACGAATATGGCAGCCACCGGTGGGCCTTCCTTCTGTGGCATTTGCCTTACCACAATCCAGAGCAGACATTATAAATCCTTGTATATAAAGGCAAATATTCAGAAATACAGCATGCTGCAGCAGTCCTTAGGGGTATGTAGCAGGGGTGACGTCATCCTTGTTGACCCAGTTCCAATGTAATTCGTAAACTACATTTATCGACTGGACTGGTTGTAGACGAGGTAAAAATAGAAATGATGGCATGTGGTTGATAAAACTAGAGCTATCACTAAACGTGATCATACCCCACAACAGCTCCTTGTCACAAAACAGATTAATGTCACAGGAATGCAAAATAAGTGACTGGAGAGTCAATTATACCAGAGCTATCACTGAAGGTGATGAATATCCTGCAATGGCTTCTTGCCAAAGAATTACTCTTTGTTACAGACTAAAGACTTGGAGAGAATAAAACTTACTGGATACATTTTTTTTTACCAGTTGGACAAATTGAGATTGGTTTAAATGAAAAGGTTTTGCAGACAACAAATGTCTTTTCATGCAATGTTTTTGACCAGACTCTACATCTTACTTATACAGTACGGAAACTAACGAAAGCAACCTCCGAACCGAATCGGAACCGTAATAGTAACTGAACTGAACCGAAAGTAATAAACTTAAGAAAACATTGTAAATACAGAAACCATTGCTCGCAATGTTTACAATGTTTTCCTTTTTAGTCATATAATACGGAATGCACTGAAACCGCAGCGAAGCCGAAGCGGAACCGCAAAAAATGTTGCTTTCGTTAGTTTCCGTACGGTATTGGTATCTATTTTAACACATCACAAGTTGAAGACTTGGAATAGTTGTGGAGAACGTAGTAAATGCTTGTAATCATCATTTTATTTTTTTCCCAAGTAACTGCAAAGATTAATCTTTCCAATTTTGTGTAGAAAGTAGTAAGTGCTGGTAATCAGCATTTTCTCCTTTTCCAAACATATCTGAAAGATTAATCTGTCTTATTTTTGAGTAAACTTCCGATGAAAAGATGAAATTGACATGACATGACATAAGTGAATTGACATGAAAACTTACTAGTGATGGTTAGTGATGGTAAGTCTACTGTTAACTATCTACAGGTGTAGGAATCTATCATAAGAGAACGACAAAAAAGGGCTTAGCTCTTGGAAATTTTATTTAATTAACTAAGAACAATTTATGATATGCACATCTTTGCTGAGTGCAAAGTCTATCCATGAAGTTTGAAAGAAATTTGTCCAGAATCATCAAAGGGCCATAACTCCATGAAACCTAAATAAACCATAACCAAAATAGGATATGCACATCTCTGCTTGATACTGAGTCTATTTGTGTAGTTTGAACCAAATCTGTCCAATAGTTGATGAGAAAAAGAGCGGACAAGAAATTTCATGAAAGGGCCATAACTCAGTGAAAAATCAATGAACCATAACCAACATTTCATATGCACATCTCTGCTTGATACTGAGTCTACCTGTGAAGTTTGAATAAAATTCGTCCAATAGTTTATGAGAAATAGAGCGGACAAAAAGCTACAGACCGACCGACGGACGGACAGCTGTGTTAAAAGTATTCTATCAAAAGTATAATTTATTTTCATCAATTCAGCAAGGGCACCGTCATAAAGAGAACGACAAAAAAGGGCTTAGCTCTTGGAAATTTTATTTAATTAACTAAGAACAATTTATGATATGCACATCTTTGCTGAGTGCAAAGTCTATCCATGAAGTTTGAAAGAAATTTGTCCAGAATCATCAAAGGGCCATAACTCCATGAAACCTAAATAAACCATAACCAAAATAGGATATGCACATCTCTGCTTGATACTGAGTCTATTTGCGTAGTTTGAACCAAATCTGTCCAATAGTTGATGAGAAAAAGAGCGGACAAGAAATTTCATGAAAGGGCCATAACTCAGTGAAATATCAATGAACCATAACCAACATTTCATATGCACATCTCTGCTTGATACTGAGTCTACCTGTGAAGTTTGAATAAAATTCGTCCAGTAGTTTATGAGAAATAGAGCGGACAAAAAGCTACAGACCGACCGACGGTGTCCAGAATCATCAAAGGGCCATAACTCCATGAAACCTAAATAAACCATAACCAAAATAGGATATGCATATCTCTGCTTTATACTGAGTCTACTTGTGTAGTTTGAACCAAATCTGTCCAATAGTTGATGAGAAAAAGAGCGGACAAGAAATTTCATGAAAGGGCCATAACTCAGTCAAAAATCAATGAACCATAACCAACATTTCATATGCACATCTCTGCTTGATACTGAGTCTACCTGTGAAGTTTGAATAAAATTCGTCCAGTAGTTTATGAGAAATAGAACGGACAAAAAGCTACAGACCGACCGACGGTGTCCAGAATCATCAAAGGGCCATAACTCCATGAAACCTACATAAACCATAACCAAAATAGGATATGCACATCTCTGCTTTATACTGAGTCTATTTGTGTAGTTTGAAGCAAATCTGTCCAATAGTTGATGAGAAAAAGAGCGGACAAGAAATTTCATGAAAGGGCCATAACTCAGTGAAAAATCAATGAACCATAACCAACATTTCATATGCACATCTCTGCTTGATACTGAGTCTACCTGTGAAGTTTGAATAAAATTCGTCCAGTAGTTTATGAGAAATAGAGCGGACAAAAAGCTACAGACCGACCGACGGACGGATGGACCGACGGACGGACCGACAAGCTGACTCTTATATACTCCCCCAAACAGAGTTTTGGGGGGTATAAATAGATTAAATTTTCTCACTGAAAAAACTGAGATTACCAATCAAAATGCCTCATGAATAATTCATGAGAACGAGAAAACATATGCGAGATAACCCAGGGGCGATGAATGTAGTTTACAGAATACATCAGAACTGGGTTAACGAGGATGACCTTTTATGCGAGACACCCATGCTCTGGCTCTACACCACTGTCTTGACTTGCATTCACTTTGTGACATACTGGCTGACTAAATGGTATCTAATTCAACATCAAAACCAATATGCCATGCACTGACCCAAATTTGCGAGGTTAAAAAAAACTTAAATGTATATAAAATAATGAGGGGTTTTTTTGCAGAAATTAAAAAAAAAAAAGTGGACAATAAGTAACAAACTTACTTAGATGTATGTACAACAGTACAACATTTTAGCACAAATTTATAAGCTTAAGTGTTTCTTTCTTTACAAAACTACGGTAAATCTCTCTCTCACTCTCACTCTCTCCCTCTCTCTCTCCACCCCCAGGAAGATTACTGTTACTGTAAAAGGCCTTTTTTATCACATAAATATAGCATCATCATCATTATTTCCATGCTGTTCCACCTGTCTCAAATCTCTATGAAACATATCATTAGTAAATGATTTTTCATGAAAATACAATTTGATTAAGTTAGCATTAATTTATCAATTTTCTTGAAAAGCAATTTCATTTTTGGAAAGAATTTAAAAGGAATACTCATAAAATTTAGAAGTTTTTACCTGAAGAATTCACAAAGTAATAGAATAGATACATGTATTCAATAAAACTACACATTCTGTGCACTCTGATCTCCATACAATTTCATTCTAAATGAAACAATAAAATTTAAATTACTAATGCAAATCAAAGCATTTAACACCTTATCACAAAATCCCGAGTTTTAATGACCCTCAGAAAAACGGCTTTTGAAAACATGGTGGAAAAGGAGAAAATGCTAGTAACTAGCATTTTCTCCTTTTCCAACCATGTATTTTTTTTAACCCTATGAAAGACAAATACCATTATTTGATGCATATTTGTCATCAACAAATGTTTTCACTTGGGACAAGTCTAAAATTTTGTCGTCTAGTACAGAATTAAGATGAAACAAGTAATAAGGAAATTCAGTACTTGTTCTCTAGTTCATTAACCCTTTACCACACTACAAAATTTCAGACATCTCCAAAATGAAAGCATTTGCAGACAATTCCATTGTTGCTTAAATGCTGCAATTTTTCTTTGATATGGTAGAAAACATACTGGAAGGGGGGAAAATGCTGGTTACCAGCATTTTGTCCTTTTCCCACAATGTTTTCAAAAGGCTTCCCCCTCTGAGTCATTAACTCTTTACCACATGACAAAATTTAAGACTCGTTCAAATTAAAAACATTTGCAGACAACAAAATTGACATTCTCAAAAATTGAAATTTGTTTTGGAAAGGGTAGAAAACATTGTGGGAAAAGGAGAAAATGCTGGTTACCAGCATTTTCTCCTTTTCCCACAATGTTTTCAAAAGGCTTCTTTCTCAGTGTCATGAAAACCCGGGATTATTTGGTAGAGGTTTAAAAGGTAGCAATGTGTGGTAAAAGGTTAATGTACAATTTTGCATTATGTGCAAAGTTCTGTTTTTGTATTGTAATGATGAACTGCCCTGCAGTTCAAAGTCTTACCATAATACATTCTGTTTTTTTTTTTTTTTTTTATTTAAAAAGCAGTCAGATCTTGATCTAAAACTATCCCTTTACCACACAAACAAGTTTTACAGACCCTGAAAACATAATGGGAAAAGGAGAAAATGCTGAGTAACAGCTTTTTCTCCTTTTCCCACAATGCTTTGAACCTAATCAAAATCAGAAATCATCATTTCAGTTACATTCAAGTTGTCGTCTGCAAGTGCTTTTAATTTGGTCTAGTACAAATTTTGGTTTTTTGGTAAAGAGTTAAGGAAATGGACAACAAAATATTGCAATCTTAAGATTGTTTTAGCAAGTATTCTCTTTACCAAAGGACAAGATTTTATGCTGGTCCAAATTGAAAGCATTTGCAGACAACATACGGCTCAAATGATGGAATCTGCCCCTGTAAGAACAGAAAGCACTGTGGTAAAAGGAGAAAATGCTGGTAACCAGCATTTTTACCCATTCCTACAATGTTCTAAAAACCTTTCTTCTTCAGGGTCAACAAAGTACAAACTGAAGATCACAGCTCAGGCTGCATCTTACATGCAGTCTGATGTTGATCTAAAATGTCTGCAAAAGCAAGATAAATTGCAATTAGGGCTCAAAGCATTAACAATTTACCATACAATCCCATGTTTTAATAACCCAGACAAAAGAGCGTTTGAAATCATTGTGGCAAAAAAAGAAAATGCTGGTAACCAAACTGTTCACTTCCCCTTACCAGATGACAAATTTTTAGACTTGTCCAAATTGATAGCATTTGCCAATGATAAATTGAGTATAACTAAAACAAAGGGATTTGCCTTTGAAAGGAGTTAAGCACAGAAAGAATTGTAGGGAAAGGAGAAAACGCTGGCTACAAGCATTATCTCCTTCTCACAGGATGTTTTGAGTAGTCTACTTTAGATTCATTATAATTTGGGATTGAGCAGTTTTTGAAATATTGTGGGAAGAGGAGAAAATGCTCCCACATTTTTTTCTTTCCTTTTTAAGTTTTACAGATGAATTTCACAATTTGAGCAAGAAATATTTTGCGGTCTGCAAACAACTTCATTTTGGACGATTCTAGAATTTTGATATTTGCTACAGAGTAAATAAGCCTTTAACCCTTTACCGCATGATGCCGCCTTTTAATGCCCCTGGGAAAGAAGCCTTTTGAAAACATTGTGGGAAAAGGAGAAAATGCTGGTAACCAGCATTTTCTCCTTTTCCCACAATGTTTTCTACCCTGTCAAAGAAAAATTGTACCATTTGAGCCATACTGAAATTGTCGTCTGCAAACGCTTTCAATTTGGACAAAGCTAAAATTTTGTCGTCTGGTAAAGGGTTAACCCTTTATCACACAATACAGAGTTTTAACGACCCCAAGGAAGAAGCCTTTTAAAAACAATGTGGGTAAAGGAAAAATGCTGATGACCAGCATTGTCACCTTTTCCAAAAATATTTTCTACCCCCATCAGAGACAACGTCCATCATTTGAGCCAAGTCTAAATTGTTGCCTGCAAATGTTTTTAAATTTTGACTGGTATAAATATTTCTGGTGTAGCAGAGTTAAAAAAAAAAAAGTCAAACAAGAAATTTCTCAATAGAAGTGATTTCCACAGTTTTAAGATTCAGAAATGTTATGTTTACTATTTCTACATCCAGTTCACATTTACATAACATTTACACAACGTATTTACAGGCCTTTTTTCAACTAAGCACAACATTTTCTGGACTGTACAGTTATCAATCATTTATTTTCAGTGCCTTGCAATATAAATACAGAAAGCCTTTACCAGATGAGAATATTTTAGATTTGCCCGTTTTCAAAGCATTAACTCTTTACCAAACTACAAAATTTTAGACTTGTCCAAATCGAGAGCACTTGCAGACGACAAATGAAATGTGGCTCAAATGACAGGATTTTTCTGTGATAGGCTAAAAAAACATTGTGGGAAAAGGAGAAAATGCTGCTTACCAGCATTTTCTCCTTTTCCCATGATGTTTTCAAAAGACTTCTCCTGCAGGGTCATTGAAACTTGGGACTGTTCCTACTATAAAAGCCATATTCATTTTGTCATCTGTAATTCTTTTTTAATGTAGAAAAGTTCAAAATTTTGTCATTTGGTAAAGGGTTAACCCTTTACCACACAATCTCGAGTTTTAACAACCCTGAAGACAAAAGCCTTTTGAAAACATTGTGGGAAAGGAGAAAATGCTGGTTACCAGCATTTTCTCCTTTTCCAACAAAATTTTCTACCTATGTAAGGACATACCTATCATTTGAAAAATAGTTTCATTATGGTCTGCAAATTCCTTCAATATGGACCAGTCTAAAATTTTGCTGTGTGAGATAAGGTTAAGCACCGCAGGCTATCCAAAAATTCTGAAAGATTCTTTTTTCTAACTCTAGATCTTACCACCTTATCATTCAGTATAATCTTTACTAGATTCACTTTGACTTGTGAAGGATTTCATGTCAGCAATGTCATCCAAATATTTGTTGCGACCTTGAAGAATCCAATTTCTCACACGCTGTTCAGCCTCGTTCATGTGGTCATAGTTATTTTTCACAATATCGACGTCCTTTCCATCATTACGACTTTCATCCATGTCCATATTTGTCTTGGTTAAATGTTTATACTCACTGCTTTGATCTCCTTTCCATCCAAATGCACCTGCATCATGGTGTTGTGCATTCATGTCTGTATTTGTGTCTGAATCTATATGATATTTCTGCAGATCTTTTTTACGATGTACTTTTGCATTTTTAGAAACTTCATTAATCCTTTTATTTCGTCGACCTTTGCCAGTCATGTTGAGACTTTTCTCAACACTACTTTTCTGCAGACCATCTTCTCTGTAACCTTTAGTGTATTGTTTAGAATATCCATCAGTATTTTCAAACATATTAGCTCCCCCTTTCGTATTTTTTTGTATTCTTTTCATCTTCTCATAAGTATGTGCTTGGTCTTGCATTTCATCCATTATTTTTTGACATATTGTGTCCATTTCACCAGGTTTTTTATACAGTTCACCCTCATTAATTACCTTGGAGTAAAGTTTGTTGTCTGTTTCATCAGTCTGGTTTTGTTCATAGTCTTCTGCTGTATGTTGTCCTCCAAAATCATCAGTGTCTGACTGTGCCATGTTTGCTACATCAGGACTTGGCTCTGCAGCTAAAGCCTCATCATCTAAAGAAGTAGAGTGAAGTTTTAGATGGATCGACAAACACGCTTTCTGCATGTATGCAGCGTTGCAAATATGACATTTAAATGGTTTTTCGCCGGTGTGTATTCTCCTGTGTACAATTAAAGAATGTTTCTGGGCAAACACAGCATTACATGTTTCACATTTAAAGGTCCTCTCTCCTGTATGAATGCGCTGGTGAACTTGTAATGTACATTTCATCGCATAAGCAGCACTGCAATAACTACATTTGTAGGGTTTGTCATCTGTGTGTATTTTAAGATGGTTTTCAAGTCGAAGCTTTGATGTCAATTCCTGATCACAGTAGTGACATTGAAACAGTTTGTTTGGATCATGTACTCCTTTTTTCATGTGTTTTCTTAAACTAGCCTCATAGATGAAAGACGCGTTACAGATATGACATGAGTATGGTCTCACTCCACTGTGAAGTTGTTTATGTTTAGCTAGCTTTGCTCTTAGTTCAAAAGTAGCATCACACTCATCACATTTAAACAGATTATTACCTGTATGCATTCTGATGTGGGCATTCAGTTTATTCTTATTTGAAAAAGAAGCTTCACAATATGTACACTTAAAAGGTTTCTCCCCAGCATGTACTGCACTATGCTGTACCAAGTTTCCTTTTCGTGTGAAAGACGCTTCACAAATTTTACATTTATAGGGTTTTTCATCTGAATGGATCAACCTATGAATCTGTAATGTATACTTTCTGACAAATTTTGCTTGACATATGTCACACTGAAACTGTTTTTCCTGGTGAAGTTTTTCATGTTTCGTCAGGTAATAAACTTTGGCAAATGAAGCCCCGCAAATCTGACAAACAAAAGGTTTTGGAAGCTCACTGTCAAACATCCTTATGAATTTTGTTCTTTCTCTAGCATGCTTAGCTGAATGCTCGGAGAGTTCATCTATAGTTTTAAATTTTTTATTGCAAAACTCACACACAAATTTTTTTGAATTTTTCTTATTTGGCTTCACTTCTTCAGTAAAGCTTTCATTGGACTCATCAAAACAGATTTCTCCATTTGATTCCATTTCTTCAGTGGATTTCTCCTCCTCCTCTGATTTCTCAGTATGAATCTTGGAATGTTCCTCAAGATATTCTTTGGTAGTAAAAGGTACATTGCAAACCTCACAAAAAAGCAGTTTGGAAATCTTATCAAGAGGCCACATATCCTTAGGATCAAGACCACGTTCTTGCTTCTCTGGAAATTCTTCAAATTCTTCTTCATCTTTCACAGATGAGTTACTTGTCTCACTATCATTTGACACATGCATCTTTTGCAATGGCTTTGTTTTTGCTTCCAGATCTGCTTCTGGTATTTCATTATCTGACCCAGATGTGTGCATCTTTTGAAATTGATGTATGCCGTCTTCTCGGTATACTTCGTGTGTCTGGTTACCTGACCTTGTTTCCCAGGTATCCATACCTTCATGTCTATCAGATTTGTGTTCAAGATCGTTGTGCATATGGTTACCTGGCCTTACTGTTTCCCACTCATCCATACTTTCTATTCTGTCAGGCTGATTTTGATGATCTTTGAATCTGTTATCTGGTGCATCACGTATCCTGCCAAAGGCATTGTACAGTGGTCGAAATGATTGTATGTATTCTTGAATACTTGCTTTGGTTAATGAATCCATAGTATCCCTGAAAGATAAACATAATAAGGAATGCTTTTTTTTTTTTATTCATTTATTTTTCATCCCTTTACAAAATTTCACACTTTTACATCAGAGTTCTAATTTATGCAGTAAACATGTCTTTTTACGCAACTAAATTGACTTGGGACGAAATGTAAAAATCATCATCCTGTCCACAGGATGAAACAGAAAATCAGCAACTCCCATTCTGAAAGCATTTTCAGGCCATAGGCAAACAAGAGCACCACATTTGGGTGCTAAAACTTGGCTGCTGTTGCTTGATTTTCAGTAAAAATTTTAAGTAAACAAAGGGGCATACATGTATCTGTGTCAAAAATACTTTGATGGTTACCTGCCCATGTTGTATATCATGTATTAACCTTTTGATAGTTAACAACCTGTCCAAGTCAGTAGTAAATATCTTCAGTTGTAACAGAGATATTATAAAATGTCAAAGTTTTTGCATTACAACACGATACGACAAGGGCTTTGACAATCATTTGAAGTTTTCTTAAAAAAAAAAAAAAAAAAAACAGCCAAGCTGAAAGTGGTTAAAATGACTGTATTTGTCTTCAATTTTTAACATTTCTTTTTTTCTTTCTTTCTTCTAGCATTACATACAAACAAAACTCAATTAAATGGAAAGGTTCTTCTTCCCCAAGGATTTTTCAAGGTTATAAGCTGTAGGGACACAGAGGTTCTTTTTGTACAGTAATACAGAGCTGTAATTGTAAAACTGCAGACATGTCAGAATTTCTGGAGTTTTAATGAAAAACTAAAGAAGTTCTAAATATTTCTGTAACACCAGAGCCTCCCATGATGATCATCCAATTTTATCAATGGTCTTTACAAGCAGGTATTTTTGCTTCAGCATTTGAAAATTTCTTACATTCTTCCTGAAACTGTGGCTACTCACTAAAATAAATTATTGTCACAACCAGACAATTCTACATGTACATAGTATTACCAACAAGGGTTAACCCCAGTCTGATGAGAAATTTGACCAAAATTAAACAAGATACTTTATCTTATTTACAGACTAGTTGGAATGAAGTTGATAATTTTCGCAAGCCGATCTTCCAGTGACTTCATTTATGGAAACATTTTTTCTACTTTGTTGCATTTGGCACCACTGGCAATCGAAAAGCAGGAGCCCTGTTTTCAATATAATTTGTAGGTGAACTGTGTACATGTGTGCCGGTCATATCTCAGGGACCTGACCTTTCATTAAGTTGTAAGGTATATTTAAGTCATTTCAGCATAATTGTGCCCATGCCTGCATGTGGGTTTTAAAAGTAATATGTAGAGGAAAACCGGGTAAATTTGGACAAACGTATAAATCTGGACAGTTATCTAAAATCCACATTTTTTTTCTTCACGAAAAGCAGAACCGATTCCTTAAACCATCACCTCTTTGAAATGGGCTTTCTGTCCTATTAAAGGAATTCCATAAAGTAATTATGTCATGAAGATAGTGAATTAGTTTGAGTTTCCTAAAATCATCCATCCACACATTCTTTTTCATAGTTGACTTCAAAACAAGGCAGATTCACATAGGCCCCCTTCTCAAACCAATAAAAGGTATTGTTTGAAGGAAAACAATTATAGAAGTGATGTTTGTTGACAGATGAATTAGTAAGCAACAAGATTATAACAATCTTGACCACTTTTAGCCACAGAAAAATGAGAAAATAAGTCGTCCGAATTTCCCCAACTATTTTTCAGATGTGCTACAAATTATGACTGGCAGAAATCAACGTATAAATTAGTATAAACTGGCAGCAAATTCTAGGGTTTATTCCGATCGGTCCTTCCAAAAACCCTATTGCTGTAAATATAACAAATCTCATTGACTGGAAAAGGTTGTTAAAGAAAATCCCCGGAATAACAAAAAAGTGGATTTAATAACAATCATTCTTATCAATACATTCTATATCAGTGATCAACTGATTAGAAAAGAATATTATGCGGATTGATAAATCTCATCTCCTAAAATCTTTGATTGATGATTTATTTTTTTTAACAAAAGTTCAAGCTGTCCGAATTTTAACTTTCGGAAACTGATTTGTCCAGGTTTCCCCTCTTTACTTGTACTTGTCTTTACTTTTTCTATTACATCCAAATTTACCTGTTTTGCAGTATGTTCAAAGAACGCTCTTTCTCAACATCTTGGTTCATATTTCACATTTTGCGAATAAGATGCAAGGAAAATGATAGCCCAAATGAGTAACAGTGGACTTGTGTCCAAGTTTCACCAATAAACTGCATAATTAAACCTCCACAAAGGTGCTGCAAACAATGTCCAAATTTACCCAGTTTTCCCCTTTCATTGATAAAATGCAGTTACATAGGATTATGTTTTGCCTTTTGGGGTATTGGTCATGTACACTAAGTTGACTAACTGAATCCTGGTCACTGGTGGTTCGTTGTTGAGAGTTGCATACATAGTTATAGAAACACACATAAATTCATTTTTTTAATCGCGCAGCAGTCACCTTTGATCTGGTGAAGAGTTAACGAGCCGAACGATTAACAATATTTATGTTAGATAAAAATATTGGACCAGTTATACCAATTTATGCAAATAAAATATGGCACTCACATCCTTGCAAGCTGGTAGATTATTTAACACGACCGCTATACGGTTACTCTAACCAATAGTATGCATGTATAAGTTGGATTGGTCAAAATGGTGATAAAATAAGTCAGCAATCTGAGGAAGATTCGCTGTATCATGAAACAAAGGCTGGCTCAGACACCGCCTTGACCTGCAAATGGCGGATATTTTTCAAAGGGAGATAATCCATCTGATAATTATAGCCTATCCTAACAGAGATTTTCGTCTGGAGAGTTTTCGTATCTAAATCCCTTCTTTTTATTCAAATTCATAACTTTAACCCAATACCACACAATCCTGTATTTTAACGACACTGAGAGGAAAAGTCTTTGAAAATATAGTGGAAAAGGAGAAAATGTTGGTAACCAGAAGTTTCTGCTTTTCCAACGATATTTTAAATTTTACTCTTTCCATAAAACTAGTCACATTTAATTTTTAGTTCGCTAATGCATTCAATCTGGATAATTGTGGCTTTTTTTTTTTTCGGGTGGTATAGGGTTAACGACAATAACTCTACCGTCGTGTCTTGTACAACACTTTTTTCATATCGAAGTGTTCGGAAGAAACAGCACAAATATCACTGCTATGAAAATTTTACGAATATGTAAAAAATAACCCCAAGGAACCCCAAAATGCCTAAACAGTACAAAGATACCCAAAGATAGTAATTTTTACGTGTAAAAAGTTGTTTTTTCTGCATGTAAGATAAGAAAATAAAATGTGGTTATTGTTTCTAATTCATGGTAGGTCTATATGCACCAGAGCTCAGTCAGTAACGTACAGGTCCTGAAACCAGGGGATCGCTGGTTAGAATCCCCAAGGTTGGCCAATAATTTCAGAGCTCCAAATAGAGGGAGTGATTTTGATTTAAAAAATGAAAATATTAATTGCTCTCCACTAAACCCTATGTTATGAGCACTCATTAGAATTGTCTCATCGAGACGATTCTGAGTACCCACAACATAGGGTTTGGAAGAGAAATAATGGATCTAGGATACCATACCATCACTCCGTCTTATCTGGAGTTCTGCAACATCTTTTCAAGGATTGGTGAAAGTCATTGCTGGAGTTCATTCGACTTTTACAGCTGATCATTGCTTCGACGATAATTCTGTGGGAAAGAAGCCAGTGGCTTGGGAAGAATATTGTGTAGAGTACTGGTAAAAGTAAGTATGGTTAGGTGCACCCGCCGTCGTGATATGAATGAAGTATTATATATCCCAAACGGCGTTAAAAACATACAAACAAAACACAGATTCATATGCAAAGGGGAAAAACTATACGGAAAAGCAAGTGTAGAAAAGAAGAGAATCGTGATGTAATGTTTAACTTTCTACCGGACGGTAACATTTTAGAGTTGTCCATATTGAAAGCATTTTGCTTTGTTCCTTTGTTTGAGTGGTCTTTAACTCTTAACAATTTCAGGATTGTCTACATTGCAACAATTTGCAGACGACAAAATAAATGTGACTCAAAAATGAAATTTGTTTTTGGAAGGGTAGAAAATATTGTGGGAAAAGGAGAAGATGCTGGATGCCAGCATTTTCTCCTTTTCCCACAATGTTTTCAAAAGCATTCGTTCTCAGAGACGTTAAAAGTCGGGATTGTGTGGCAAAGGTTTAAAACCTTTAGCAAACGATAAAATTGTGGACTCAAACTGAAGGCATTTACAGAAGACATTGTAGCTCAAGTGATGATTTCTGTCTTTGGTAGAAAAGAAGAAAAAGCGGATAAAGGGAAAAAATGCTGATTGCCAAAATTTCTCCAGAAGCCTTCTATTAAGGGGTCATTAAAACTTGGGATTGTGTGGTAATGGGTTAACTTCGTTTTCAACATTATTTCAGTTATATCGCGGGGGCTAGTGCATCTATCTATGCTTTTCTGGAGTTTCTTTCACCAGTATTTCGCAAAATATTCTTCCCAAGCCACTGGCTGATTTCCCATATAACCATCGCCGAAACAATGATCAGCAGTGAGAGAAGAATCCTGTTGTAATGACTATCATCAATCCCCGGACAGGAATTCGCTGAGCTTGAGACTCGAAACGGAGTACCCCTGGTTTCAAGTCCTGTACGCTACCGACTGCGCTACCGGGCTCGACTGAAAGCATTTTGCAGACGACAACTGGAATATGGCTCAAAGGTAGGATCTGTTTTGAAATGGTGGAAAGTGCTGGGAAAGGGAAAAAAGGACAAAAGGCTAGCCACCATCATTTTGTCCCTTTCCCACAGTGTTTTCAAAAGATTTACATATTTTCTTAACCCTTTACCACACAATCCCGACTTTTAACGACCCCAAGAAAGAAGCCTTTTTAAAACATCGTGGAGAAGGCTCGTTACCGGCATTTTCTCCTTTTCCCACAATGTTTTCTACTCTTCCAAAAACAAATTTTAATTTCTAAGTCAAAATTATTCTGTCGTCTGCTAATGCTTTGAATTTGGACGAGTCAAAAATTTTTCGTAAAGAGTAAATGGCGTTGAATCAAGGATCGTTTGGTAGATGACTTCCTCTGTAGCAGACGACAAAATTGAAAGAATCTGCAGACGATAATCTATATATGTCTTCAGGGGTCCTGCGTGGCTCAATGGGAAAGTACAAACCTAGGACTCGTATCCTGGAGGCTCCGGGTTCGAGCCTCACAGGAAGCACCGGGTCTTTCGTGGGAGTGTCCTTGGGCAAAACACCCCAGGGCCCTACTGGTGAAACCAAGGACATACGTAAATATGTGAGCTGTCGACGTGATATGACTGAAATGATGTTGAAAGCGGCGTAAAACAACATCAATCAGCCATGCTCTGTAAAAAGGGGATTTAATGCATCTGCAAAAAGTATCGAGTCAGGTCAGCCTGCACAGTCCGCGCAGACTGGCCAGGCCGAAACTTTTCGCTATTGGTCAATTTTCTGTGTGTCCAAGGACCAGTCTAATTCATGATTAAGTCAGGTGTTTAAAAAAAGCGGCTATTATGGATTCATAAGTATGTGATGTCTTTCTTGGTACAATGGATCATGGAGATGCATTAAGCCCCCTTTTTCCAGAGCATGACTATTATGTCTTCAATAGAACGACTTGGTTGTACAGAAGAGGACAGAAGAAAATGTTTTGAGAAAAATCTTCTTCAAGGGTCATAAAAACAGGGTAGGTTTTGGCAAAGATTTATCGTATTCAACGAAAGAAGACAACCCTCGAAAAATACTGTGGAAAAACAAAATGCCAAGATTTCCCACTTTCATACGGAAAAAAATTCTTTCTTTCTTTCTTTCTTTCTTTCTTTCTTTCTTTCTCCTACATTTTCCCTTTCCTTCCTTCCTTCCTTTGTCTTTCTGTCTTTCTGCCTTTCTTTCTTTCTTTCGTCGTTTTTCATCCAGTAAAATAGATGTAAGGACCCTAAAGAGCCAAGCACAACCTTGTCAAATCTGTAAATCAAGTTCAGAATGCGTCTTGCGTACAATGTAGATCAAGATCAGAATCCACAAAACGTGCAGTTTGATCTTTGATATACATTGTACGGTAGGTAGTCTTTATTTTCCGACAGACACAATTTTGAAAACGATATGATGTGGTCTCTTTTTCTGATTGGGAAAGCGCAAATTTCGTTTATTCGATGCCTTTATGGTTAATGTTGAAGCCCGGGCTTCCGTCTATCTACGCGCCTACTACGGTATGGTAACGGGAGACATTATCTTTTATCTAAGTTGTGAAGTCTATGGGAGTATTTCCGGTATCTTGTCGTACCCGGGGTTTTGGGGTGTTTTCTACATACAGCAACACTAGAGGCCCTAGAGGGCCAGAAATCGCTCTACTGGCAGTGATTTTGCTTTTTTTTCCAGCATACATTATGAATTCATGATACAAAAAGGTGAAAGACAACCATTCCCCCGCCCCCCAGAAAAAAGGTTTTGTTGCAACTGGGCTTGAACCCAATAAGAAAGCACAAGTAGGCATGTTGAACTGAACAAATAGTGAAAAAAAAAATGACTTACAATTTCTCAAAACCAACTGTTTGGAATCCAGCCAAATTTGATAGGGTTTCAATACTCATTGTATTAAACAATCCCTGCAAATTTCAAAGAAATGTGACTAATAATGTGGACTGTTTTGAGTAAACAATACTTTAAATGGCTGCTTTTCCTAAACTGATTGCTAGATTTTCTTCATTTTTAACGGATTTCCCTTAATGACACAAATAATCTTTGCAAGTTTCAAAAGAATTGGATCTAAAATGCGGACTTAAATGCGTATATAAGAAATGCAATTTTTCAACTTTAAATACATGTAGCTCCTTTTCCAATACTGATTGTCAAATGTTTTTCAAAACCAATAGGTTTTCAGCTATTGATAAAATAAAGCAAATGTGCAAGTTTAATGAAAATTCGACCACAAATGGCGAGTCGTTATAGTGTAAATAAGAAATGCAAATTTTCCAATTTAAATGGCGACTTTTTGTCGAAACTGTTTGTCGAATTTTTGTCAAAATCAATAGGGTTCAAGCTTTTGATGATACAAAGCAACTGTGCAAGTTTCATGAAAATCCAATAACAAATGCTGAATTTACCGTGTAAACAAGTAATGGCAATTTTGAACTATACATGGCTACTTTCTCCATACTGATTGTCAGATTTTTTTTCAAAATCAATAGGATTCAAGCTATTGATGAGATAAACAAACTGTGCAAGTTTCACGAAAATCTGACCACAAATGAAGACTTAAACACATAAACAAGAAAAGAAAATGTTGAACTTTAAATGGCTACTTTTCCCACACTGATTGTCAGATTTTTTTCAAAATCAATGGGGTTCAAGCTATTGATGAGATAAACAACTGTGCAAGTTTCGAGAAAATCCCACCACAACTGGAGACTTTATCGCTTAAACAAGAAATTGAAATTTTGAACTTTAAATGATTACTTTTCCTACACTGATTGTCAGATTATTATTATTATTTTTTTTTTTTTAGAATCAATAGGTTTCAAGCTATTGATGAGATTAACAACCTGTTCAAGTTTCGCAAATATCTGACCACAACTGCAGACTTTATCGTGTAAAAAAGAAATTTAAACGTTGAAAGTTAAATGGCTACTTTTCCTACACTGTTTGTCAGATTTTTTTCAAAATCGATAGGATTCAAGCTGTTGATGAAATAAACAATCTGTGCAAGTTTCATGAAAATATGACCACATTTGCAGGACTTAATCGTGTAAACAAGAAATTAAAATGTTGAATTTTAAATGGCTAGTTTTCCCACACTGATGATCAGATTTTTTTCAAAATCAATATGGTTCAAGCTATTGATGATATAAACAAACTATGCAAGTTTCACAAAAATCTAAGCACAACTGCAGACAATGAAATTGAAATTTTGAACTTTAAATGGCTGCTTTTCCTACACTGATTGTCAATTTTTTTACAAAATCAATTGGGTTCAAGCTATTGATGAGATAAACAATCTGTGCAAGTTTCATGAAATTCTGACCACAACTGCAGACTTAATCATGTAAACAAGAAATTTAAATGTCGAATTCTAAATGGCTACTTTTCCGACACTGATTATCAGATTTTTTTAAAAAATCAATAGGGTTCAAGCTACTGATGAGATAAACAAACTGTGCAAGTTTCTCGAAATTCCGACCACAACTGCAGACTTTATCGCGTAAACAAGAAATTGAAATTTTGAAATTTAAATGGCTGCTTTTCCTACACTGATTGTCAGATTTTTTTTTTTTCCAAATCAATAGGGTTCAAGCTATTGGTGAGATAAACAAACTGTGCAAGTTTCACGAAAATCCGACCACAACTGCGGTATTTATCGCGTAAACGAGAAAAAGACTAACGGACGGACAGACAAACGGACGGACGACAGAAACCATACCATGACATGAGCTCTGCTGGCGTACAGCCAGTATAGCTTATAATATTACCTTAGTCATGTTCACTACCGTAGTGTAATGGAAGGAAAAATATTGATGAAGCAATTTACTTTTTTTTTTCTCGAAGTTACACTTTATAACCAATTACCCGAATTGACATGTCAGTTTCATATCGGGGGCTACGATCCGAATCATTAACGGGAACGCACCACGAGGATGAACACGGCTACTGACTCAGGTAAATTGTTTTTCGCAGAAGTATTGAACACCTTATTGCGTAATTGATTAACCCTTTACCCAACTTAAAAAAAATATACCCGGCAAAACTTAGAAAGTACTTGAAACCAACAAACTAAATGTAGCTAAAATGTTGAAATTTGTCTGTTAATATATGGCTGGGTCGAAGCAGATTAAGTATTCAACAGACCAGGAAGTACAAGAATATAAGACATATACGTATCATGGCGACAGATTTTGCGAAGTCTCGAATTCGTCAAACTCATGTTTCGCGCAGTACTTTATTAATGTGTTTTAGGACATCCGTGTATAAATTATGTAAAGATGTTACTTTTACATGTTTTAATGAAAGTAAGACAGAAAAGTACTTGTTGTCTTGATTCTGTGTTTGGTGACTGCAATTTTCAACATTAACCCAATATACTTTGCAGTTTGGTCGAATGGGTGTTTTTCGCCACTTTCAACCATTATTTCAATCATATCACTGTGCCGGCTCTCATATTCACGTATGTCCTGGGTTTCCCAAGTACTAGGCTATTGCTCTGAATTGTCTGGCCTATGGGCACTCCCAAGAAAAACCTAGTGCTTCCACTGAGGCTTTTACCTGGGATTCCCATGTTACACTTTACATTTATGCACACAGGAATATGTAGAGTATTCTGTAACTGGAAAACGTCATTTTCTTTCAATCAAATCGTTCTTGTCTGTGTCTGTTGATCCTTGTTTCTTGTTGATCTAAAACTTTCCAGTATTTGGCTAGAGGTTCGGAATCCCAACTGTGGGACAGGAGGGTGTGCGTATGTGTGTGTGTGTGGGGGGGTGGGGGGATAGTTACAGGAGGAGGATATGTATTTGAATAGGCAGTGTTAGCTCTAGAACAAGTATTAGCCCTTAAGCTACTAATCGCTAAGCTGCTAAGAGCAACTCACTGACCTTTTGCGGACAGTGTAGATCAAGATCAGACTGCAAAACGTGCAGTCTGATCTTGAATCTACACTTTCCAATAAGGAGATATTTTTCTCAAAAAATAAGTTTTCACTGTCGACTTGAAAGTTTTATTTAACTTATTTAGCAGGATAAAAGTTAACCCTTTCCCAAACGACAAATTTTGGACTGGTCCAAATTGAAAGAGTTTGCAGACAACAATTTTAAATTTGATGAAAATGGCAGAAAATTCTCAAAAAGGGTAGAAAACACTGTGGGAAAAGGAGAAATTGCTCGTTATGAACAATTTCTCCATTTCCCACAGTGTTTTCAGAAGACTTGTACTGCAGACACGTGAAAACCAGGGCTTGTTTGGGAAAGGGTTAAAGAAGGAGGGGTAGGACGTTCATTTATGCAAACAAAATCAAATTATATGTCCATTTACCACACTATGTGCGAATTTGATTGCAGAACAATAGAAGTTTGCATTGTACCCCCATTTCATTTTCTGTACCCCCAATTTTGCAGCCCAAGAGTTACAAAACCCCAAAATTCAGTAGACATACTGCAGGGTTAACACATAACGATAAATACTTGTATTTCAGATCCACGACCTCGGCTATTGAGACGATTATTTTTACTTGGCATCGTGAATTTAATCAGCTCAATCATATCTCTGACTATTGGAATCGTTGCTTTGAAAATCTTTGATGACCAGTCCTTGTCTATTAGAGGGACCTTGATCATTGGAAGTATACTGGTAGGTACCACTTTTTTGTTGGTTGGTTGCCGAGCCGAGGTAGCTCAGTCGGTAGTGTTCAGGAATTGAGAACAGGAGGCCGCTGGTTCGATTCCCGGCTCGGTCAGTTTCTTTCCGAGGACTGATGATAGTCATTGCGACAGCATTCATTCCCCTCTCACCGCTGACCATTGTTTGGACAATGGTTATGCGGGAAAGCAGCCAGTGGCTTGGAAAGAATATTGTGCGGAGTACAGGTAAATGAAACTCAAGGAAAGCATGGATAGGTGCACTGGCCGCCGCGATACTACTGAAATAATGTTAAAAACGGCGTTAAACACCACACAATCAGTCAATTTTTGTTGGTTGACATTTTACGAAACGACAAAGTTTTTGACTGGAACAAAATGAAAGCCTTTGCAGACAACAAATAAAATGCAGCTCAGATGATGATTTCTGTCTTTGATAAGGATAGAATACATAGTGGGTAAAGGAAAAAAAAAAAACTGGTTACCAGCATTTTCTCTTTTTCCCATAATGCTTTCAAAAGCTTTCTTTTCCATGTGTCATTAATATTGCGTTGTAAAATGTTATCATTTTACTACATGATCCGATATGGTTTTTAAAAGTTTTCTTCCTATGGGTTGAAAAAAGCACAAGATTTGATTGGTAATGGGTTACAGCATGCTCCATCCAACCATCTCTGTTTTGTCCTTTCTTCTTATGCTTTCTCCTTTTCCCACAATGATTTCTATCTGTTTAAAGATAAATGCAATTACTGTATTTAACTCTTTAGCACAATTGCAACTTTTAACGACACTGTGACAGAAAACATTGTGGGAAAAGATAAAAATGCCGATAACCCCCATTTTCTACTTTACCCACAATAGTTTCTACCCTATCGAAGACAACTCCCACCATATGAGCGATTTTTAATTTGTCATCTGCTAGTGCTTTGGATTTGGGCACGTTCAAAACTGTGTTGTGTGGTAAAGAGTTAACTCTTTACCAAACAACAAAATTTTAGACTTGGCCGACTTGAAAGCATTTGCAGAAGACAAATCGAATATAATCGGATGGTAAAATATGTCGAATGTCTATCGCAGTCATTTCTTGTAGCAAACTGTGCGTTTTAGATCTATCCAGGCTTCAGTGACGTCAGTTTTCAGTGTGTTGCAGCACTCAGAGGGGAAATTCGATTTCGTCAGAGTACTCATTTCGTGAAGCATACAGGGAAATCGCACTGAATACACGTTTGAATAGTAAAACTTTGCAGTATAATAAATTCTTTGTACGGCCAAGTGGTAGGGGACTTCGCCACAGCCGTGAACAAGTTTCCAAGTCCCCTGCCACCTGACCATACAACTAATATTACAATCTTTTTACCCATTACTATGCATGTGTGCAGCGACTGTCAGTCTGGCAGCGTATTTTCGCACATGTAAACCGATTTAACCCTATACCATGCAGTCCAGAGTTTTAACGACCCCGAGGTAAGAGGCTTTGAATACACTGCGGGAAATGCAGAAAATACTGGTAACCAGCAATTTCTGCTCTTCCCACAGTGTTTTAACCCGTTAAAAGACAAATTCCGTCGTTTGAACCATGTTAAGTAGGTCATCTGCAAATGCTTTCAATTTGTACAGGTCTAAAATATTGCCGTTTAGTAAAGAATTAAGAAGCAACAGCTCTTTTACTAACGACTAGCTCAATCATTACTAATTTTAAAAAATGTATCTAATTTAAAGTATCGTTTTTCAACAATATGCAAAACAGTTAGGAATAAATGGCAATTATCGCTGGGGGAGGGGGTGGGAAGGGTGTTGGAACTCCGTTATTTCTCCTCACATTGAACCACAAAAGAGTCTCTAAGAGTATATGGTGGTATTCAAATTTCATTACATCCGACGACATCTGTCTGGGGTTTTTTTTTTATTAAAAATCGTTCTTGTTTCATTTTTTTTTTTTTCGGCGTAGTTAAGTGTGCTGGCGTTTGACCTAAATTTTGGTACGGATAACAAGTGAATAAATAGAAATTTGTGACTGGTAAAAAATGTAGGCATGTTTATTCCAAGGGTGCCTGTGGTAAAAAATATAGATATGTTTATTATACGGGCTCCTACATATTTGCTGGCAAATTTACGCCGTCTTTTTTTAGTTATAATTTTTGTTTACTTTCTTTTTCTTGCTTTTCTCTTTCAGGCCACTGTGGTAACCTTATTTCCATGTTACATGTATTCCATGCACAAGTTAAACAACCAAAAGAGCTTTCGATTCTGTGTAAGTTACTTATTTTACTCACAAAGTTGATTCCTGTGTAAGTAATTCCAAAAAAAAAAACATCAAAGTTTATGGCTGTGTAAATAAACTTATAATACCCTCATGACAGAGTTTAAATTTTTGCCACACAATCCCGAGTTTTAACGACCCAGGAGAAACGAGGCTTTTGAAAACATTGTGGGAAAAGGAGAAAATCCTTATTCCACAATTTTTTCTACCCTATTGAAGAAAGAAACTGTCATTTTAGCAACATTTGATTTATGGACTGCAAATGATTTAAATTTAGACAAGTCCAAAATTTTGTCATTTGGTAAAGAGTTACCGTAATGCTGTGTTGGTAATCTTATTATACCGCCTACACTGACAAAGTCGATAGCTATGTACAAGTAGTAATGCTTCCTACAACAAAGTTTGTTTTGTGTAAGTAATCTTATAATCCCCCACCCCACCACCCACACACAACTGTGTTTATTGTTGTATAAGTAGTCTTATTATCGTCTATACCTGAAAATTTTCCGGCTCAAATACATGCGTCGAACACTGATAAATAAAATCTATAATATTCGTATTATTCTATAATACTCATCCGCCATGCACAAAAACGAAGTTATTGACCACTTTATCATTATTTCCTTACCGTTATCGAATAAAATGTCGATGATTGCATTTTTTTTCTTTGAAAGCGGTAGGTATATGATAAAAGGAATGTTATGTTTAAGTAACTTTCCTGGTGCTTGTACTTACTTATCGCTGCGCAAGAAAGTTTTGACATCTCGCTCGACCTTTGGTCTCGCGCGATATCAATTTTTTCACGCTGCTCAAATTAAATACAAGCACTAGGAAAGTTACTACACCATAGTATTCCGTATTTATCACATAAAATCTCCTCAAGCATTGTATTAAACCTATGATTTATTTTGAAAATACACTAGTGTACTCGTATTATCGTTACTTGGGTCCTGGCTCCGGTTATCTTTGTAGTTATACGCACGTGAAGCTGGCGGAACCAACTGCGGCACATGCCGAAAATTTCATGTTGTTCCGCTGTTTCATGGGAAAATGACGTCGTTGTTGCTAAGACGTTGTATACGTGTAGAAAATGTTACGATTTCCTCGTTTAATAAAAATAAGAAATGCAGCATATGTTATTTAAAGTTAACAAAGGTGTAAAAATATTTCACTTTACTCCCACTATAAGCTGTTTTATTCTACTTTCGCGGTAAATGTCACAAAACTATCTTCCTGTGTACACATCTATACATTGCAAACAGAACTACATCTGTAAACATGGACCCGTGAACGATATAGGTGCCAAGATGGTAATGCAGGATGTTTATTTGTCTGTCATTCGTTTTATGTGATAAATAGAATCTTACATGAGTGTTTATGTATTATCATTTTCATCAAATTCGTTGACTAAAATATATATGACGCTCGCTAAGGCTCGCGTCATATATTTTTAGTAAACTCGTTTGATAAAAATGATAATACATAAACACTAATATAAGAACCTCTGTTTATTATACCGCCCACAAAGAAGTGGGTCAGTGTGTGTATATTTTTTTCCACAAAAAGCTAAGCCCCGTTAGCTCAGTCGGTAGCGTACAGGACTTGAGAACAGGGGGGTTGCTGGTTCCCCGCGCAAGTGTCATGTCAGTAGCTTAAAAATTGATATCACAGTAAGGTCAAATGTGCTTTAGTGAGATAGTGTTTGTTTCAGGCCTTTAATTTCTAATTGTAAATGAATTTTGGTATAACGTTGCAGAATTGGCTACCAAATGTAAACAATGTGCCACACGCAAGGACCTTGCCCATAGGTCAACGCCATGGCAAGGTCAGAAGAGTTTGTAAGATTTGTGTCTATAGTCAGTGTTCATAATTGATCACAGCTCCTAGGAAAAGATTATGTCGTTTTTTCGGGGGCGTCGGTCACTTCTCAGTGACATGTCTTGTTTTTGTCATGTACAAAGACATGTTGTAAGTGGTCAGTTATAGTTACTAGTTTCTCACCCAAGCAACTAGTTTTCTTGGTATCAGAGACAATGAGAGCAGAGCTGAATAGCTGAGACTAACGTTCTATTTGCCTCAAGCTGTGTGGGAAAATTTGATATCTGTTCGGTCCTGCGAGATGCCAAAATTTTCCATACAGAGGAAAGGAAATAAAAGCTCTATGATAATTACCGCAACAAGGCACAAGGAGGCTTAATGCAACGCCGTAATACATTACAACAAGCAGGTCATCATATAATTATCAATCCATAAAAACTTTTGAGTCTAGCAGCCGACTTGATCATGAGATAGATCGGTTCCTTTACATATAGAAAATTTACCAGTAGCGAAAAGTTTCGGCCCAGGTCAGCCTGCGCGAACTGCTCAGTCTGACCTGGTCGATACTTTTCGCAGATGCATTGAAAACCCCCTTTTCACAGAGCATGGCTGAATTATCTTACTATAGCCCTACAAATGTTCATAACAAAATATTGCAAATATTGACACTTTAATTAAAAAAAAAAAAAAAAACTCAGAGGAATTAAAACAAATACTGGTTTTAATCGGTAATAGCTTCTTATGAATGGCAGATAAATGATAAGTATCTCTACTGTTTCCAAAGTAGATGTCCTGTGTACTTGAACCTACTTTTTAAGGTTATTGTTGGCCAGTTTATTTCCACTTTTTTATATATGTTACTTTTTCTATCAGGTGATATAGAGACCAATCCTGGTCCTCATCCCGATTCATTCAATGTCAATAATGATTGTATTTCTATTGTTCACCTTAACATACGAAGTATTCGTAATAAGATTGAATATATCTCTAACTTCTTGTCTGATTTTGATATAATGTGCTTTACAGAAAGTCATTTAGATGCTGACATTTCAGACTCTGATTTGACTATAGACACACATGACAGTACAATGTACAGAAAAGACTTTACTTCACATTCTGGTGGACTTTTAGTGTACGTATCAAACTGCCTATATTCCAAAAGAAGACCTGACTTAGAAAATCGCTCAGTTCACTCCGTTTGGGTCGAGGTCAATTATCGAGCAATGACTTTTCTTCTTTGTATTGTCTACCGATCTCCAAACATGCCAGTGGTCTTCTGGGACCGTTTCAACGTGACACTGGAAAGAGCTTATGAGTCAAATGAAAACGTTATAGTTGTTGGAGATTTAAATCAAGACTTACTAAACCCAAACGAAAATAAATTATCAAACATCATGTCTCTAAACAACTTGACTAACGTTATAACAAAACCTACTCGCGTCACGAGAAATACATCTACCTTAATAGATCCTATAATAGTTTCTGATCCTACGAAAGTAATTCAGGCGGACACTTTAGACGTTGACAAAGACATAAGCGATCACAAAGCAACGACAGTTTTGTTAAAATTCAATACACTCCCACAATTATCTTCTAAAAGGAAAGTTTGGTACTACGACCGTGCTGACTTTAATGAACTAAATAGACTAATTGACACGGAAAACTGGGAATTTATAGACACTTTGGACGTAAATGACGGATGTGACTGCTTTACAAGTAAGTTAATTGATATGATGTCTCGATGTATTCCTTCAAAAGAAGTCACCATAAGACCCAACGACAAACCTTGGTATGACTCGGACATAAGACGACTAACCAGGAAACGTGACAGACAGAAAAAATCTGTGACAAAACAAGGACTACCTTCCGACTGGGAAAAATACAAAGTACTGAGAAACAGAGTCAACAACCAAATACGTTTTGCTAAACAACGCTACTTTAGTCACCTTGATGAATGTCTGTCTGATTCTCGTGTTAACAGTCCTCAGAAATACTGGAAATATCTTAGATCACTGGTAAATTCGAACAAAACCTCCGACAAAATACCAATCCTAAAATCTTTCGAAAACGATCGAGAAGTCTTACATTACACGGACAAAGAAAAAGCAGAATGTTTAAACAAATATTTTTCATCTATCTCCACTGTCGATGATTCACAAGTATTTTTACCACAATTTGAATCGAAAACTGACAGCAGACTTGACAACATTGAAATTTCTAGTAACGATATTGAGAGTATCATTAGCACTTTAAACGTGAATAAAGCAGTAGGTCATGATTTGATTAGCCATAAGTTACTGATGCTTATCAAAAGGAGTGTTGCTAGACCACTTTCTAAATTATTTAATAAATCACTTCAAGAACGGACGTTTCCGTATAAATGGAAAGAATCAATTGTAAATCCTTTATTTAAGAAGGGCGACAAATCTTTAGTTAGTAATTATCGACCAATTTCCCTGCTAAGTTGTGTCGGTAAGCTAATGGAAAGGTGTGTTTACAAGCATGTTTACAATTACTTGTACTTTAACCGCCTATTATATGATAAGCAATCTGGCTTTCTAAAAGGTCACTCAACTGTCCATCAGTTGCTCGAGATATATCACCAAGTTGTTTCTTCCCTGGATTCTAGGCAAAATTTATGTATGGTGTTTTGTGATATATCAAAAGCATTCGACAGAGTGTGGCACAGAGGTCTGATTTTTAAATTAAATCAACTAGGAATCAGTGGGCCTCTCCTTTCCTGGTTCAAAGATTACCTATCTTGTCGCAGCCAGTCGGTCATTGTTAATACGTCCAGGTCAAGGTCAAGGTCACTAAATGCGGGCGTTCCACAGGGCTCTGTTCTCGGTCCATTGCTCTTTCTTGTATATGTAAATGATATTTCGGAAAATCTTCTAAGTATATCTAGGCTATTCGCTGATGACACCTCCCTAGCTTGTTCTGCTTCATTCACAGCCGACATCGAAGGTATTTTAAACCACGATTTGATCATGATTTCACACTGGGCTAAACAATGGCTGGTTACTTTTAATCCATCTAAAACAGTGGCAATGGTCTTTTCTAACAACAGGAATGTTCAGCTTCCAAATTTGATTTTTGATGACGTCAGAATCAGCTTCGTTGACAACCATAAACATTTAGGACTAACATTAAGCAGCAATGGAAAATGGAAAACACACATTAATAATCTTTGTCAATCCGCATCCAAACTTCTTGGAATGATGAGAACTCTGAAATTCAGACTCAAAAGAGATTCCTTAAATCAAATTTACGTTTCGTTCCTACGTCCTGTCCTCGAATATGCCTCCGTAGTCTGGGACAACTGCACCAAGCGCGAAAAAGAAAATCTCGAAAAAATCCAAATCGAAGCCGCCAGAATAGTCACAGGTATAACGAGATCTGCGTCCATAAATAATATATATAAGGAAATTGGATGGTTAACCCTAGAGAACAGGCGAAAATATCAAAAACTCATTCTTATTTACAAAATAATCAATGGTTTAACTCCTGACTATCTTTATGAAATTTTCCCAAGAAACGTAAGCACAAGAACAATTTACTCATTACGCAATATTCACCAAATCGACTCGATTGCTTGTCGAACAGAATTATTGGCCAGATCATTCATACCATCTGCAGTTTCTCTTTGGAACGAACTTCCGGACGATGTGAAGTCTTTACAATCTTTATCATCATTCAAATCCTATATCCTAGGAAGATTAGCAGCACCAGTAGTTCCAAAGTATTTCTTTGTTGGTCAACGTAAATTATCCGTAATTCACACAAGAATTCGTAACAAATGCAGTGATCTGAAGTATGACCTCTTTTCCAACCATATTTGCTCGGATTGCGCTTGTAGTTGTGGATACGCCATTGAAGACGCTGAGCACTACTTTTTCCAGTGCACCCGGTACACAATTCCGAGACGACAACTTTTTCATGAACTTTGCAGCTTTCATCCTTTAAATGAAAATTTATTACTTTTTGGATCTGAAAATCTCAGATTAGAAGACAGTTCCACTATTTTTCTCGCCGTGCAATCCTACATTAAAGCTTCAGAGAGATTTGCATAAACGTCTTATAGCCTGTAAGTCATTTTACCACCCCTGTCTCCAATCACTCTCGTCCATTTAACTGACTTGACAACCAAGTATTCTATACTTCTCCATCCTTAAACATGTAAATTCTTAATAACTAACACTTGAAATGATTTATTGCATAGCTGGAACATAATTGTCTTCTTTTTCGAGAGAAAAGTACAGAAATAAATACTTATAACAATTTTAGACTTGTAGAAGACTCTCATAGCTTGTAAATTATTTAAAGGGAATGGCCGAATCTAAGTTGTGAGAACTTGTGGCCAGACCCTTTTGCCTGATTTGTATCTCTGTTTGTGTAAACTATGTATGTTGTATGATTTGTATATAGATGGCAATAAAATATGTTTAAACTAAACTAGATAAATGATAAGATGTTGTAACATTTTGAACAATCAAATCGGAAGCCAAGCTGAAAATCTGCATGCAGGTTATGCCATCCTACCATATCTGTGACCGTAACTGATACTATGTAGGAACGGATTTTTATTTTTTTACTTTGTCTGATTCCAGCTACGTGCGATGCATATATTTGATTCAGAAAATTCTGTGGTAATTAATAATTTAAAAAAAAAAATTATTATTTACCTATAATTTTTCAGGCTCCAATACATGCATGGCACACGGGCAAAATCACACACGACGGAAAAAAAAAAAAATCTGTATCTACACAGTATCAAATACAGTACCAATTATAGTAGTATGATGATATAATTCCCGCGCGGAATGCCCACGTACTGCACTGATTTGATTGGTCAAAATGTAACGCTATAATATTCATCTGCCATTGATAAAAACAAAAATGTCTTCCCACTAAACCAGTAGATTTATTTGCTTCACTTTTTAGCACACCTGAGCACAAAGTGCTCAAGCTGACCTTTTGTGATCGTTCTATGCCCGTCGTCCGTCGTGCGTCGTCAACCTTTACCTTGTGTACCCCCTTGAGGCTACGTTTTCAGTTCGATACTCATGAAACTAGGTCAGAATGTTTGTCTTGATAATATCTCGGACGAGTTCAAAAAATGGGTCATGTTTGGTCGAAAAGTAAGTCACTAGGACATCTTAGAAAAACTTGTGTACACTCTAGGGGCCACATTTTCTGTGTGGTACTCTTGAAAGTCGGTCAAAATGTTTGTCCTGATGATATCCCGGGCGAATTTGAAAAAAAGGTCATTAGGTCAAATCTTTGAAAAACCTTGTGTGCTCTCTAGTGGCCACATTTCCAGTCCAATACTCTTAAACTTTGGTCAGAATGTTTGTCTTGATGATATCTCGGACAAGTTGGAAAATGGGTCATGTTGGGTCAAAAACTAGGTCACTAGATCAAATCTAAGAAAACAATTGTGAACGCTCTAGATGCCACATTTTCAGTCTAATAGTCTTGAAAATTGGTCAGAATGTTTGTCTCGATAGTATCTCGGCGAGTTGAAAAACGGATCATGTCAGTCTGATACTCATGGAATTTTGTCAGAATGTTTATATTGATAATATGTCAGACGAGTTTTAAATGTGTCACGTCGAGTCAAAAACAAGGTAACCCGGTCAAATCTTTTAAAAATCTTGTGTTTGCTCTAGAGGCCACATTTTCAGTCCAATACTCTTGAAAGTTTGTCAGAATATTTTTCTTGATGATATCTCGGACGAGTTGAAAAATGGGTAATGCTGGGTCAAAAACTAGGTAACCAGGTCAAATCTTAGAAAAACTTTGTGTCGCTGTAGAGGCCTCATTTTCTGTCAGATAAATATTCATGAAACTTTGTCAGAATGTTTTTCTTAATAATATCTCGGACAAGTTTGAAATTGGATCAAGTCTGGTCAAAAACCAGGTCACTGGGTCAAATCTTTGAAAAACCATGTGCGCTCTAGAGACCACATTTTCAGTCCATTACTCTTGAAAGCTGGTCAGAATGTTTGTCTTGATGATATCTCAGACAAGTTTGAAAATGGGTCATACCTGGTCAAAAACTTGGTCACCAGGTCAAATCTTCGGAATACCTTGTGTTCGCTCTGGAGGCTATATTTTCATTCCAATACCCATTCAACGTGGTCAGAATGTTTATTATGATGATTTATTTGATTAGTGTGGAATTGGGTGTCATGTCAAATTAAAAATTAGGTCACCGCATCAAATCACAACAGTTTTTTGCCCAAATATTTATAGAAGTCAGTCAGAATGTTGGTTTCGATAATATCCCAAACGAATTTGAAAATGAGTCATGTTTGGTCAAAAGCTAGGTCACCAGGTCTTATCTTAGAAAAACCTTTTGTACACTCTAGAGGCCTCATATTTAGTCCAATACTCATGAATTGGTCAGAATGTTTGCCTTGGTGATATTCAGAAGGAATCTGAAAATTGGTCATGTCCGGTCAAAAACTAGGTCAGTGGCTTAATCTTAAAAAGAAAAAAACATTGTGCACGCTGTAGAGTCTACATTTTTAGTCCAGTGCTCATGAAAATTAGTCAGTATTTTTCTCTTAATGATTTCTTTGATGAGTTTTAAAATGGGTCAAATTTGGGTAAAAAACTAGGTCACAAAGACAAACCTTTGAAAAACTGTGTGTACCTCCTAAAGGCCGCAATTTCAGTTCAATACTCATGAAAGTTTATTAGAATGCTTGTCATGTTATTTGGAAGAGATTGGAAATGGGTCATGTTTGGTCTATAGGCTCAGGTGAACGACTTTAGGGCCATTATGGCTCTCTTGTTTAATATTGTTTTCGGATAGAATTTTTAAAAATTGCAAGATTTAGTCGTTTAAAGTTATAGGGATATAATAAGAGAAAAAGTAACTTTCCCGATGCTTGTAATTTGCCTCTCGCTGCGTTAGAAAATTTGTACATCTCGCTCGACCTTAAGGCTCGTGCGATATCAGTTTTTTCATGCTGCTCAAAGCAAATACAAGCAAAAAGGAAAGTTAGTATTGCAGCACGATATTCTGTATTGATTCAACAATTTTCAGTTATGGTGTATGGCATGTTGGTTATGTATTACTCTCCTACTTCTACCATTTTTCATTGGGTTATACGGAGGACTTGAACTAAACAGGGGAGGAAGAGGTAGGTTCTTACGCTAAGTTTCAGTGACCATGATGAAAAGAATTTTGAAAACATTATGGGAAACAAAGAAAATGCTGGTAACCAGCAATATTTTCCTTTTCCTGCAATGTTTTCTACCCTTCCACAGGCAAATCACAATATTTTGATAAAATTAAATTTGTCGACTGCAAATGCTTTCCATTTGGGCAAGTCTAAAACTTTGTCATAAGGTAAAGAGTTAAAAAGCATTTTAACCCGTAAAGTACCTTTCATAAATATAGTTGCCTCTGAGGCCAGTGTAGATTAAGATCAGGCTGCACAAAATGTGGAGCCTGATCTTTAATCTACACTGTCTGCTTTGCTAAAACACTTCAGACAGGATCAACCTTGATATTGTGATTATTTGCTTCTTATTTCAAGACTGAAAATATCAGCGCTCAAAAGGTTAATCAGTAAAGAAGATCAAAAATCGACAATCAGTCTAAGAAAAGTAGCCATGTGAAGTTGAAAACGTACATTTCTTGTTTATGCACCTACATGTAAGTGCGCATTTTTGATCAAATTCTTTTGGAACTTGCAAAGATTGTTTGTATCATCAAGCGATTGAACCCCCATAAAAATGAAGAAAGTCAAGCGATCAGTTTAGGAAAAAAGCCATTGGATGTGTAGTATTAGTCATATTTATTTGAAACTTGCTGGGATTGTTTAATACATTGAGTACTGAAACCCTTTCAAATGTGGCTTGATTCCAAACAATTAGTTTTGAGAAATTGTACTTCTTTTTTTTTTTTACTATTTGTTCATTTCACCATGCCTATCCATGCTGTCTCAGTTGGTTCAAGGCCAATTGCAACATAATTCCCTCCCCCCCATTGTGGGGGGGATGTTTGTCTTTTTCGTTTTTGCATCATGAATTCATTATGTATGTTAGAAGAAAAAAAAGTAAAATCACTGCCAGTAGAGCGATTCGGGCCCTCAAGGCCTTAGTTTCCACAGTGTTTTCTATCCTATCAAAGAAAAAATCCATTGTTAAAGCTACATTTGATTTGTTATCTGCAAATGCTTTGAGTTTGGGCGAGTCTATGATTTTGTTGTTTGGTAAAGGGTAAACCTTTTTCAGACAAAGACATTTTAGACCTGCCAAAGTTGAGAGCATTTGTTTAGGAAAACTTAGATTTTCCTCAAATTATGGTATTTGTCTTTGTAAGGGTACAAAACATGGTAGGATATGGAGAAAATGCTTGTTGCCACCCCTACCTTTTTCACAGTGTTTTTAAAAACCATCTTTCACTGGTGCATTGAAGTTTGGAATTGTTGGTAAAAAAGATATAGAGGATATTTGTTTTTTTCGGTGAAAGATCGAAATTTATTTCATCGGGTGAACATCATCGGTAATATTTTCACGAGTGGCGCAGCCACGAGTGAAAATATTACCGATGATCTTCACGAGATGAAATAAATTTCGATCTTTCACCGAAAAAAACAAATATTCTATTTATTTCATGCTTCTAACGCCTTTTTTGTGTCGAAACTTCCATAAAAATCAGTACAAACTCCCCGTGGTCGGTATTCTCACTGGTCGTACCCGTGTAATATCGAAAAGTATTTTCACCGCTATTTCTCGATATCCTACCGGAAAGCATGAAATAAAAGAAGATTTTATCTCATATACCATCTCAATATGTCAGATCCTATGTTAACTTTTCTTTTCAGATTGGGCAGAAAACGAAACCACCGAAATTGTCATATATCTTTTGGCTGCTCTGATGTTTTCAGCTCTAATAATTGTAGAACTTTCCATACTTTTTACTTGTTGTTGTAATTCAAGGAAGCTAGGACTCACTTTAATGTCTGCACAAAGCCAAACTTCATCCAGGAACAGCAGGCAATCTTCAAGGTCTGCAAGGCGTGCTGGGTCAATAAATGATATTATTTATACGGTGGAAAGGGAACATGGAGTTGATCGTTTTGCACTAGATCTTAACGAAAACAGGGGCACTGATGGAACTTACGAAAACCAGTGCATGGACACCAGGTTCGAGGACCCACCACCATCCTACGAGGAGGTCATGAGAACTTCTTAACCTTTTACTCAACCGTTTCCCACACAATACAAAGTCTTAACGACCCTGAGGAAGAAGCCGTTTTCGAAACAAAACATCGTGGGGAAAAGGGGAAAATGCTCGTTATCAGCATTTCCTACAATGTTTTCTACCCTATCAAATACAAGTTTCATCATTTGTGGTACATTTAACCCTTAAGCTGCTTATCGCGACCCACTGACCTTTTGCGGACAGTGTAGATCAAGATCAGACTGCACAGAACGTGCAGTCTGATCTTTGATCTACACTGTCCTATACGGTATTTTCTTTCTGGTGAAATCAACTTTGAAACCGCAATGTTTGGACCTTTAGTATTGAGTAGTATTGAGTAGAAATTTGCGTTTCATTTATTAAGCAGCTATTCAGCAGCTTAAGTGTAAAATTGTCTGCAACCGTTTTCAATAGGGACAATTCTATATTTTGCTCATGTGGTAAGGAGTTAATGATAGACAAGTTAAATCTTTACCTACCAATTTGAAAGCATTTGCAGATGGCAAATAAATGCGACTCAAAAATTGGATTTTTTTTTGTGGGGGGGGGGAAGGTAGAAAACAATGTGGAATAAGGAGAAAATGCTGGTTTCCAGCCTTCTTTCCTTTTCCCAGGATGTTTTCAAAATCTTTCTTTCTCAGGCCCGTTAAAAGTTGGGATTAAGTGGTAAGGGGTTAACTATTTAACCAACTCTCTCTGTGTTTTAACGACCCTGAGGAAGATGGAGCCTTTTGAAAAAAACTGTGGAAAAAGGAGAAAATGCTGATCAACAGCATTTTCTCCTTTTTCCACATTTTTTTTCAAAAGACTCCAGTAGATTGATAAAAGGGAATTCTAGATAAATACACCCTTTTAATCCTCAGCATTCGCATATTAATGCATTCGCCTTTTTCACTCCCTTAACCAATCCCTTAACACTTATGCAATGATGCAATGATTTAATGATGCACGCTTAACACACACGACCTCCATTAACAATTTTATGTAACATTATCATGCTCATAAAATTAAAAAACAAAATGGGTTAACAAGTCAATCACATGAAGGTCAGCAAACAAATAGCAAAACCTTTTTTATAAATATTTTTTTTTACTTAAATAATTTTTATTAAAAAAAAAAAAAAAATTGCATCAGTCACTCACTTCCTCACTTCCTCACTACATCATTGCACTGCTTTTACCGCGCGGGCCCCCCATCAACCAACGTATAACGCATTGGCTAGCCAGCTAACCAACGCATGATGCATCAGCTAACCAGTCATGTGTTTGTGATAAAAAAATTGCATCACTTCCTCCCTCCCCCATTCCCTCACTACATCATCGCACTGCTTTTACCGCGCGGCCCCCCATGCGTCAGTTAGTGATTAGCCGATTTATCACTTCGTTGATGTGCATAATAAAAAAGATTTGAATTTATCTTTAAAAATTCCAGGGTAATAGTATAAAAAATGAGTGTGATAAATAAATTGACACAGAAAGAGATTAATAAAATAGAACAAGTGCAGAAGTATGTGACTTATTTACCTACAAAAGTCAATGTTAATAAATATGTATTTCCAGGCGTGCCACAGAATAAACGATATCAAAATAATCTTTGCAAAGGTGTTCCTGTTTATTATTATCTTCTCTCAGAGAGATTAACTAATTTTCAAAGTTTTTATTCAACTCTATGGATGGGATTAGCCCACGAACATTATAGAAGAGTAGGATATTTTTGGGCAGATGCTAGACCAGACCAAAATAAAATAATAAGTTATTTAGAAATTGCATGTTATGAATGTATTAATGATGGAGCATATCAACCGGGATTTATTTGCTTGTGGGAAGCAAATGAAAAATATCCTTATATAGAATTTTCAGAAAGAAATAAAGATTTAACCAGATTACCAGCTCATCAAAGACATTATGAATCAGAAATGGAAGGAGAGCATTCCAGTGAATCAGAAATGGAAGGAGAGTATTCCAGCGAATCAGAAGAGGAAGGAGAGCATTCCAGTGAATCAGAAGAGGAACCAATAAACACAGGTCAAACTTTATAATAATGAATGCTGCATATGTGTAGAACTAAAAACAACATAAAAAGAAAAATTTAAATATTTAACCTTTTTACCAGGTTAAATATTTTTCCCAAACTCTTTTATCCTTTCTTCATAACATAACTTAAAAAAATCTTTAAGTTCCGTTTTTAAAATATTAAAAATATAATCAACCTCATTTTCGCAATTTTCTTTGTTAATATCACACGCACAAAAACTTATGTACTCCAAAAGCTCTGTTCGTGTTTGTTGTATTCTTTTTAGAACGATGTCAGGAGCGTTAAGCTCATGTTTTACCCCAAAATTCTTTTTTAATATTTCTTCCATTTTTTATATAAAAATTTTACTTATAAATCTAATTCTATCAATATCGATACATACGAACTTTTCGCATTAGTGTTATCTGTCTTTGTTATAAAGTTTATTACATCACATTGGTCTATTTCTAAAGGTTGAGGAAAAACAGTACAACTACAACCCTCCCCCCTCTTTTTAACAATTGAATAATCAGCTTGTTCTACTCCATTTACCACTATATTAACTTTTGCCGCTTCTTTCAGACTGCCACTACCTTTTGCAACCATTAAAGACCCTCTTATAATTTTACCAGGAGCAGACATACAATACCCCACTATCCTATGACTTTCCCCCGAACTTCCATTACCAAACGAAAACTGAAAGCTACCATTCGTAAGTTCTCCTTTTTCCTCTGCCCACACTGTTATAACAGGCTTAGGTCCTATCAACGAGGGCAACGATACTTTTCCATCCACGTACGATTTCGTTGCTAAATCCCTATTATCCACAGGTTCTCCAGCATTTTTTATACTAAACCCCTGAAAATCAACATTACCCACAGCTGTAAAGCTTCCATCAGGATTTTTTACGATAGCTCCACCATTGTCAACATAATTTTTATTAACAGCAGCATCACGGTCTGTTGGATTTGGTAAACCAGTAATCGTGTTACCGTTCATAACTATGTTACCAGCTGCTAAAAAAGACCCAGCATGGTTTTTTGTTAAAGCGTTATTACCTGCGGTTATTGTCTCAACAACAGTATCTACGTAAAACTTATTTGCAACTTGTTGGCCTTCTATAGGTGAGCCAACATTGTTAATCCTCCATCCGCCCATAGAAATGTCACCACCTGCAGTATAACCATCAGCTCCATAAACAAAAGCTCGATTAGCATCATCTACGTATTTTTTAGTAGCAGCTTCACTTGGCTTCTCAGGGTCAGCTATATTTTTTATTTTATTAAAATCCATGTTTAAATATCCTGCCATATGGTATCCCCCATTTTCATTTAACAACCCTCCAGCCCTATCAACATAATCCTTTGTTGCAACATCCTGGGGATTTACTGGATTACTAACCAGTGTTAATGTATTGCCATTCATATTTATAGAACCAGTAACGGAGGTTGTTCCATCTTTACGTAAAAAATTATTACTTATGTAACCAAGTGACACACCATCACCGCTTGTTTTAACATCATCCATTCTTCCAAATTTATCAACAGGCATTTTTTTATATTGCTAAAAATGTTTATTTAAAACATTTTGAAATTTATTACCTAAACCCAACTCTTTAAGAACATATAAACATAAATGACCGCAAAATACTTGTCCAGCTTGTTGTAATTGGTCTGTATTGTAGTGTATAGGATGTTTTAAATAATCTATAACTTCAAGAGGTGGTTGAATACCATAACTATCAAAATAAATTTTAGTTTTACCATTTTTATACCATGCAACCCAATGAGTACCAGGCCCACCCATGTCATCAAGATTTAATATACCACATTCTTTATTTTTTACTTTTTTAGGTAGGCTATCTCTTAAAAATATTCCTCTAAAATTTTTTATTTTTAATTTTTTTGCGGTATCCTCAAGTTCAAAATTGCTTAAAGGTTTATTTGGTAAAGTTATATTATCAATTAAAATATTTTTCATTTTTATATATTTAAATATTTACAATAGCGCTATTATCAACCCATGAATTAAACTCATCAGAATAACCTTTCCACTTTACAAGAGATTTCTTTTTTCACTTTTTAATAACCTTTTCTATCCTATACAACTCCTGACTAGTTTTTTGTAGTTCAGGTTCATAAAAACTTCCTTTTATTTCTTCTCCATTTAAATCTTCAATTTTATATGTTACAGGTGATGTATGTTTTACTTCTGAAACTGTAAAAACCTCTTCAGTCCATCTTGTGGTATAACCTTTTTCAAAAGTCTTTTTCTTTTTACTTATCCTTACTTTGTCTCCAACAGAAAACTTTGGTTTGATATCCTCCCTTACTTGATTATAATCAGGATACAATGTTCTCCAAACTTTATCCTCATTCTTCTTCTTACTTGCTTCAGTTGGTGTCATCTTAATAGAAGAATGCCTTGTGTTATATTCTTTAACAAGATTTGGTAACACGTTAATATAAACATTTGTTGTGTGAGCAGAGAAATACTTCCACATTTTTTCTTTCATTGTTCTAATCCATCTTTCAACAACGCTTGATTTTTCCTCGTTTTCAGTGGAATATAATTCAATCAAGTCTTTAACATCTTTGTTATAAAACTCTTTACCTTTATCCACCCACATTTTCTCAGGTTTTCTTTCCTTAAAAATACTCTTCAATGCAATAGAAACAGATTTTCCCGTTTTATCTTTTAATGGTATCAGCCACCCGTATTTTGAAAAGATATCAATGACAGCAAGAAGATATTTTACACCACGATTAAGTTTAGAAAATGCTTGCATATCCACTAAATCAGCAGCCCATATCCTATCAATACCATTTACTCTAACTCTCCTTTTCTTAAATTTTCTTTTTACAGGTTTATGTAATTCTTCTGCTAGCGTTATATTTTGGTCATTTTTTTTTTTAATTCCATACCAAATCTTTTTTTAGTACTAATTAATGAAGAAACTAAACCTCTTTCCATTTTTTCCCTAATTGTTGGATTATAGATGCCTTTTAACTCTTTAAGCATATTAGCATCACAAACAGAATTTCTTGTTGCTGTATCATCATGTTTAAGATAACATATATCATGGTGATATGCTGCTTTATCAACACGATTTACAGGCTTTGACCATTCTTTCGGAGTTAAATCAGAATTTAATCTTTTCTTGAACTTAGTTCCTGGTCCAGTAAAATTATGCCCAGGTAAATGCATTTCAACAGGTAAGTTATTGATAGCCTTGTTTAACAATGATCCACCTTCTTGTTGTTTAATAAATTGTGTTTTGCTTGTACCACAATTTACACATTTTCCTCGCATCATACTTTTACCATTTTTACTTACGTAACACTCTATATCTGTAGTATCAGTCTTTTTTTTACATTTAACACAATACATTTTTTTATATTAAATTAAATTTTTTAATATAAAATGGATATTGTTAATTTATCATGGAATGAAGCGTTAGCAAAAAGATTTAACCATTCCCTTTTACCAAGAAGTATTAGAGGTTTAATAGTAGGTAAATCAGGATGTGGTAAAACTACACTTTTACTTAACCTTTTGTTAAGAACTGATTGGTTAGATTATGACAACTTATACGTTTTTGGTAAAAGTTTGTTTCAACCAGAATATCGTATACTTAAAAAAGCGTACGAAGAAAAAATACCAAAAGAATACATATTAAGGTTGTTTTCACTTAAAAATTAAGTTCAAAATTGTGACGTTTCGCCTATAGCGTTAGTTGAAGAGTGGAGCAAGACAATTAAAGAAAAATCTGATATTAACTGTGAATTTTTTGAAAATGCTAGTGATGTACCTGACCCAAGAGATTTAAACGGTCAAAACAAAAATTTAATGATTTTTGATGATTTACTTTTGGAAAAGCAAAACAAATGTGAAAGCTATTACGTAAGAGGGAGGCATAGTAACGCTGACTGTTTTTATTTATCACAAAATTATTTTAAATTACCCCGTCAAACTATTAGAGAGAATGCAAATTTTATTTGTTTGTTTAGACAAGACTTAAAAAATCTTAATCATATTTTTAGCGACCATGTAGGGGATGATATGACAAAAACCGAGTTTGTTAATTTTTGTAAAAATTGTTGGGAAAGACCTCGTGGTTTTGTTGTGATTGATTTAACCAATAATAAATACAACGGTAAATATAGAAATGGATTTGACAACTTTTATATACCACAAAATTATAACAAGTATTATTAAAAAATTGAAAATAACTTAAGAAAATTTTAAATATAATTGTAAAATGACGAGCTTTAGTAGTACATTTGGATTTAGTAATAATTTAAATGGTTTTAAGGTAAAAGAGTTTTTAGAAGTTACTAAAAATGCAGTAGAAAAAAATTTACCAGAAAATCTTGAAGGTTGTGCAGTAGCAACTTTTAAAAGAAAAATTGATGGATTAAATCTTAAAAAAGAGTTTAAACTTTTTAAGAAAAACAACAATACTCTTGGTGAAAAAGCAAAATACATTTCTTTTATAAAAAACTATGTTTCAAAATTATATTCTCACGTAAATCAGCAGGCTGAGATTTTTGAAACTGAAGAGGAAGATAAAACTAATAGAAGGCATAGAAAACATATCCAAGAAATGATTCCCAAGGTAAATAAGATATTAGAAATAACTATGACATTTCACCCTAGACTTAGACGTTACAAAAAATTATATTTAAAAGGGCAAACACGTAATGAATTTTACAAGCAAAAAAATTTTCTTATAGAAAAAATATTTAATTAAATTTTTTAAAAAATATATCTTAAGCAAAAAGATATATTTTTACACATATAAATAATCTTTTTTGTAAATATAAAGATGGAAGAATTACTTGAAAAAATAGTAAAAAACACTGATCATAAAACATCATTTCAGTTAATAGTAAGTAACAACAAAACAGAGTTTAAAACAAGATTTACGCCACCGCTTCAATTAGAAAAGGATAAAGAATATGAAATAGCATTGGTTAATCTTGAAACATACTATTCATTTCCAAATATTGACAAAAAAAAAAAATATTTTTGTTTATTCCCCAGACAATGGTACAACATGGGTAAAAATAAAAATACCTGAAGGAAGTTATGATTTAGTTGATATTAATGATTTTATTCAACAAGAGATGAGAAAAAAAGGACATTATGATGAAATAAATGAAGAATATTACATTAACATCTCAGCAAACACTAATACTTTAAAGTCTGTTCTTTTTTTAGAAAATGGTTATCGGGTAGATTTTAACCAACAAAATTCTATTGCTAAAGTATTAGGATTCACTCATGCTAAATATACACAAGGATTTCACGAATCTGAAAATGTAGTAAATATTCTTAGTATTAATAGCTTACTAGTTAACATTGATTTAATTTCAGGAAGTTATGTCAACGGTTCACAAAGAAATACAATTTATAGTTTTTTTTCCTAATGTATCACCAGGGTATAAAATAATAGAAAATCCTGTAAATTTAGTTTATCTTCCACTAACATTAAATGAAATACATAATTTAAATGTAACAATTACAGATCAAGATGGAACATTACTAAATCTTAGAGGCGAGAATTTAACAATTAGATTTCATATAAGAGAAGCAAGATAAATATAAAATGACAAATTATATTAATGCTAAAGTAAATATATCAGAAGGGCAAAAGGAAAAAAATTTACATGCTTTTAAAAACAGAAGTCCAGCAAGTATTCGTTTAAAGAATGAAGATTTGCATGGTAACGATGTAATAGCATTAACCAAATCACAAGTAAATAAACTTACAAAAGCTTATAAAGGTGGAAAGGGAACCACGTTTAGAATGTCAACAAAACAACTTAAACATAACATGAAAGTAGAAGGTGGATTTTTACCTTTGTTAGCAGGATTAGCTTCATCAGTTCTACCCACATTAGCAAGGACTGTTTTACCTGCTTTAGGTGTGGGCGCCCTATCTGGTTTAGCCTCTTCAGGTGTTCAAAAAGCAATGGGTAACGGATTGTATCTTAAGAAAGGTGGTTGTGTATGCCAAGTAGAAACTGATGGTGAAGGTTTATATCTTGCTCCGGCTAAAGGAAAAGGATTGAGTTCTGTTGGTGATGGATTGTTTTTAAAACAAGGAGGTAAAATTTATGATGGAAAAGGCCTTCTTTTAGGCCCCAATAGCCCATTTGCTAAAATTCCTCTATTAGGAGCTATATTATAAATAATTTATAAACAAAAAGAAAAAACATGAATGTTTATAAATTTGGAGTTAAACCTAAAATGGTACAACCAAAAACAATTTTTTGGAAACCGGTTGAAGTTAAATATCTAGCTAAAAAAGTTAATTCTGTTACTTGGGATGTTTATACTCAACAACCATTAATATTAAAAGGTGGTGAAACTAAAACCATTGTTTTAGGCTTTGGTTTTTCGATGAGTAGAGGGGCTGTTTTAATTTCTCTATCATTTAATTTAAAAATCAAACAGTTAAGTATAACGAATGAGGTAGTATTAGAGGAAACCCCTGATGTGGTTACCACAATTACAAACAACTCTAGTAATCTATTAAAAATTGAGGAAAACACCTTTTTGTGTCGTCTTTGCTATACTATTTAAAAAAATAGTTGTAATTAATAAAATGGAACTAAAAGAAAAGATATATCCAGTTTTACCAGAAACACGAAATATACCAAATGCACCAATACAAGAAGATGACAATGGTAAATCCTTCAGGTTACAAAAAATATCTGAAATTCAAACATTTCTAGAAAATGAAGTTAAAGTTAGAGAACAACTTGCTAAAAAATACTTAAAGATTAGTAAGACAGTAGACAATGTAGAGGCAGGATTAACAGTGGTAGCCCTTGGTGCTGGAGGAGGAGGTATTGCTTTACTATCTACCATTGTAGCAATTCCAGTAACAATAGCATTAGAGGTTAGCGCATTGGTTATTGGTATTACAGCATTAGTTGGTAAATTTATGGTTAGAAGAACCAGAACAAAATCAGAAAAACATCTTCAGATTAAAATGTTGGCAGATTCAAAGTTAAATACGTTACTTACACATATATCTAAGGCTATCAGTGACAACGAAATAGAATATTCAGAATTTACTTTAATTATAGATGAATTGGAAAAATACAAACAAATGAAGGAAGAAATACGTGTTAAGTCTAAGAAAAAAAGCAAGATAGAGGAACAGGAGAGCTTAATAGAGAAGGGCAAACAGGAAGCACGGGAGGAATTCCGCAGACTAGTAGAAAGAAACAATGGAACCCATTAAGAATAAAACTAAAACCACCTAAGTTTAAATTTTCTTGCGCATGTGAGATATATAATACTAATTAAAAAAAATTTTACTTAAAAAAAATGTCATTTTTAAAGATTAAAGACCCTTTAAAGAGGGAACAATTAGTAAAAGAATATCTTGCAACAAAGAAAAAAATTCGTGATAACCAGCTTGTAGAGAGAACGGGTGAAATTGAATTACAAACAGACCTTTCAAAGTTTTTTAAACCTATTACAGAAACACAAAAAGAAGCAACAAAGGAGATTACAGAAGGGCTTAAACCTATTACAGAGGGGATTGAACAATTGCCACAGGCTATTAACTTACCAAACTATCCAACAATAGAAGCTTATACCTCTGAAGGACAAATGGAAACTATGGGGAGGAAGGAATGGTGGAAAGATGAACCTGCACATTTAATTGGACCAATCGCAAAGGAGTATTTAACAAAATTTGTTGGTAAAAAAAGTGATGTTGATAGAACATATGGTTTATATGACAAAGATGGTAAATTTTATATTGGTAACAAACTAACCTGGCTTAATGATGATGATATTGAGGTTGATGGTAGATTTTATAACGGAACGCCTGGTTTATGGGAACTAATTGTTGCTAATGACCCGAATGAAAACATTTATACAAAAAATGACCTTGTTGAATATGTTGAATTAATGATACAAACCAACGCCCTCCGCCGCAATAATGACCCGAATAGTAAATATCCTAAATCTGCTAGAGGACCCAAGTGGAATTAGACGTATTTGGGCAGAGATTAGAGGGAAAGGAGTTACCATTATCCCATCTAACCCTAACGCACTATTAGAAAGATTAGACCTTTTAATGGCAAGTAAAGAAGCTGGTAATACAGGTGTAAGAAATGAGCTTGTAAGTATTTGTGATGAATTAAAAAGACAAGGTGTATTAAATTCAAAGCATTATAAAAAATTAATGTCAATACTATAAAATGATTTCATCACAAAAGAGAGGATTTAAAAGAAATTATGCTTATGGAGGAGCAGGGATATTTGATACTTTAGCTAATTTTCTTACAAGACTATTTACAAGCAGCGCAGCAAAACAAATTGCATCTTCTGCAGTTGATGTTGGTAAGAGTGTAGCTAAGGAAGGAGCAAAGAAAGCGTTAGAGATTGGAAAGAGTGCCGCGGTTGATGCAGGTAAAAAGTTAGTTGAAAAGGCTTTAACACCAAAATCTAAAAAGGTTATAGAAAAATATACTCAAAAGCCTGCAACGCAAAATGTTAATACCTTAATAGATGGAAGTGCCATTGCTATTCAAGATTTAGTTAAAAAATTAAATAGTAAGGGTTCCGGAGTAAAAGTATTATAAAAAAAATAAATTTAAGTTAAGCAAATTATTACATTAAATAAAAAAAGAATGTCAAAGCTAAAATTTAAAATAACTAAATATGAAAAATACAATACAAAAAGGGTTGGTATCCTTTTTGCAAATTTTAAACTTAATGAAGATTGTGAAGTTTTAGAGACTACCGATACAAGTTATGATTATAAAAAGGGTGTTTTAAAATTGTCACCTGAAAAAGCTGATATCATTAAGGAATTTGAAGAAGATGTAAATCATTATTTAGAAAAAAATGATATACCTAAGGTAACCATTCTTTACGGGGATAGAATTTATCCTAAAATGAGAAAAAAGCTTTCTGCAGAAGAACTTAAAAATATTAAACTTAAGGCTGTGTATGTAAATGATGAAAACAAATCATTCCCTCAACTATGGATAGAATATTAAAAACACAACTCAATTATAATTTTGACTTAAAAATTATAATTGCATATAATAAAATGGATATTCTAAACATTAAAACGCCGATTTTAAAAGATGATAGTATTAATGAATATGAATATTATGAATATGATCCTATTACAGGAACCAATTTAAACAACCCTGGAGGAAATATTAGAATTGATATTGAAACTCAAGATATTTGTTATCATCCTTCTGAGTCATATTTACATTTTGTAGGTATATTACAAAAAAATGATGGAACCGTATATCATTCAGCTAATGACCGTGATTTTGTAACCTTAATAAACAATGGGTTGATGTATTTGTTTAAAAATATCAGATATCAACTTGGTGGTCAAGAGATAGAAAGCATTAATTACCCTGGCCAAACTACCACAATGCTAGGGCTGTTAAAATACCCTGATGACTTTTCTAAATCACAAGGACTAAATCAAGTATGGTATAAAGATACCAGTGCAGAAGCTAATATGAATAATGATGTAGGTTTTAAAGTTAGAAGAGATTATATTTTAGGTGCAAATGATGGTAATATAGCCCCCATTGATAAAGGAACATTTAGTTTTAGGATACCATGGAAACATATATTTGGTTTTTGTGAAGATTACAACAAAGTTTTATACGGTATGAAACAAACACTAACCTTAACAAGAAACAATGATAACGATGCAATTTATAGACCTGCCACTGTTGCAGCTGCAGGTGGTAATCCTGCTAGACATGAACCCGGCAGAGTTAATTTAATAAAGGTATCTTGGTTTATGCCACATGTAGAGCCAGAAGATGGTAATAGGTTGGAACTTTATAAATTTATCGAGAAGAAAGAAAAATTTCCAGTTGGGTATAGAATGATACAAAGCGACTCTATTGCAGTTCCGCAGGCAGCAACAGGTTTTACTTGGAGGCTATCAGCTAAATCATCTCCTGAAGTACCACGTTTTTTAATTGTTGGTTTTCAAACTGGTAAAAGTGGTGACCAAGAACAAAACCCTGCTATATTTGATAACTTAAACGTTAAAAATATTCATGTAATGTTAGGTTCAAAAAAATATCCTGCTTATGATTATGATATAAATTTTACTGCAAGTCAAATTAGTAGAATATATAGTGAAGCTGCTTTGTTTAGAAAAAAATTTTTTAACATGGATGAATTGGTATCAAACCCTAATATAACTCCTTCAGATTATAAAACTCTTTTTCCTTTGTTTGTGTTTGATGTATCAAAGCAAAGTGAAAGGTTAAAGTATTCTGTAACTGATATTCATATTAAAACAACATTTACTGCAAATCCTCCTGCAAATACTGAAGCATTTGCGGTTTTACTTAGTGATAGGTTAATTAACTTTCAGAGTGATGGGAATAAAATGAGTGTAGTGTATTAAGTAATTTTTTATGTTATATAAAATGCTAAAGATTGCTGATTTTGAAAAAATATTATCAGATAACAATATTAAGTTTTACTCTTTCTGGAGTAAGAAAAAATATATTGATGTTTTAAAAGCGCATGGATTGTATCCTGAAGAAGCAATACCACTTAAAAAAGAACCTAATTATGAAAGATTAAAGAATATAGGTAAAAATCCTAAAACGGTAATATTAAAGGATGTTGAAACTGAAGAAGAAACAACATTTCCATCAATTTACAAGGGAAGTAAGTTTATTGATAGATGCCCTCAAACGATTGAAAATTGGAATGGTAGAGTATGGAATGGTAAATATAAGATTGACATTCTCTAATTTTATTATTTTTTAGAAAATAATAAAATTTAAAAAAATGACTTAAGGTAATTTTATTTATTTTAAAAATTATGGCGATGAATTCTTTTTCACGAAGATTTATCAACAGATTAACAGATGCTAGTCAAAGGATTGCATCTAATTTATACAGCGGTGCTCAAAGGGTTGCCTCAGCGGTAATCCCTGAAGGTGTTAGAAGAAGGGTAACCAACTTTATTAATTGGCTAACTGGTAATGTTGAAGATGAGCAGATTCCACGAGTTATAAATCAAGTTATTAATAATGTAGAAGAACGCTTACCAAGGAGGCCTGAAGTTATTGATGTAACAGAAAGTCGTTCTTCATTACAAAATTGGGCAAGACAATATAAAATAGAGGGGTTTCCCGTTGATTCTCCTGAGGTGTTTTTAGAGCAAACAATGCAATCTATGACAAATATTTTAAGAAATAACCGAGGAATTAAAGTAAAAATGATTCTTAAATGTTTAATGTATAGATTTGATGATTTTGAAAATCCGGTACCAGCACAGTTTTCTTCTGATGTACATATTAATTTAAGAGGAACCGATGTAAATGAATTATATGATTTGATGGCTGAAAGAATTTTAGAAAATTATCGCACCTTTTTAAGAAGGGGTAGCGGATGGAAATTTCACAGTGTGGTTCATTTAAAATTACATATGGCTATTTATGACCCTTTAAGAGCAACTAGTTATATGCCTCTACCAAAATGGATTTTATATAAAAAGGCTTGTATTAATATGCAAAATAACGACAACCAATGTTTTAAGTTGTCTATCTTAAGAGCATTAAATCCAAGAGAAAAAAATTCAGAAAAAGTTTTTGGTGATTTAAGACCAAAGGAAAATAGCTTAAATATGAATGGAATAGAATATCCCGTTTCATTACATGATATTATCAAATTTGAAAAACAAAATCCAGAAATTAGTGTTAATGTTTATAGTTATAAAGAAAAAATTTTTTATCCACTAAGAATTACTGAAAATGAAAAAAATAAACATGTAGATTTACTTTACTTAACAAATGAAAAAGGAAATAGTCACTATGTTCTCATAAAAAAATTTAGCCGCTTAGTGTCCAGCCAAATATCAAAACATCATGGTAAAAAGTATTTTTGTAAAAGATGTATAAATGCATTTGGAAGGGAGGACCTTTTAGAAAAACATAAAAAATATTGTAATGAGCATGAACCTGTTAATTTAAATATGCCTAAAAACGGTAGTATATTACAATTTATAAATCATGATAGAAAAATTAAGGTTCCGGTTGCTGTGTTTGCTGATTTTGAAAGTATATTAGAGCCTATAAAACAACAACAAACAACTAAAAAAAAAATGAAGAAGAAAGTTATACTGTAAAAACTCAAAAGCATATTCCCTGCAGTTTTTACTATGTTATAAAATGTTTCGATGATGAGGTGTTTCAACCTATAGAAAGAAAATATACCGGAGAAAATGCTGAAAAAGTTTTTGTAGATATAATAACCGAGGATATCAGTGAAATTCATCAAAAATATTATCAAAACCCTGTTCCAATTAAGATAACTGAAGAGGAAGAAAAAAAAATATAAAAGACGCACGCGTTGTTGGATTTGTAATGAAAAATTTACTCATAAAAATTATAGAGTAAGAGACCATTATCATTTTACTGGTAAATTTAGGGGGGCCGCTCATACTGAATGTAATCTTAAAGCAAAAATTCCTAGCTTTACACCTGTTTATTTTCATAATTTAAGTGGTTATGATAGTCATCTTTTTATAAAAAATCTTGGTAAAACTGAAGGAAACATTGATTGTATCCCTAACAATGAGGAAAAATATATTAGCTTTAGTAAATATGTTAATGTAGGAAAAAACATAACTCATAAAATTAGGTTTTTAGATAGTTTTAAGTTTATGAGTTCAAGTTTGGATAGTCTTTCAAATATTTAAATGAAGATCAGTTAAATATTTTATCAAAATTTTACCCCAAAAAATATTTACCTTTACTAAGAAGAAAAGGAGTTTTTCCTTATGAATATTTAGATTCTTTTGAAAGGTTAAAAGAAACCTGCTTACCACCTAAAGAAAAATTTTATTCAAGTTGAAACAAAGAACATATAAGCGATGAAGATTATGAACACGCAAAAAATGTTTGGAAAACTTTTAACATGAAAACATTTAAAGATTATTTAGAACTTTACAACAAAATAGACGTTTTGCTTTTAGCTGATGTTTTTGAAAACTTTAGAAAGGTTTGCTTTAAGCATTATGAATTAGACCCTGCATGGTATTTTACTATTCCAGGGTTGGCGTTAGATGCTATGCTAAAAAAATCTAAAATAAAACTTGAACTTTTAACAGACCCTGATATGCTTTTAATGGTTGAAAAGGGTATCAGAGATGGTATATCTATGTGCAGTAAAAGGTATTCTAAGGCCAACAACAAATATATGGGTAAAAATTATGATAAAAATAAACCTTCAATATATCTTATTTATATAGATGCAAACACTCTTTATCCTTGGGCTATGAGTCAATTATTGCCTACTTGTGGTTTTGAATGGATGAGTAAAGAAGAATTAGAAGAATGGAACCGGATACCTTGTTTTTTAGAGGTTGATTAAGAGTATCCTAAAGAGTTACATGATTTACACAATGATTTTCCACTAGCACCTGAAAAATTAAAAATAGAAAAAGTAGAAAAATTGATGCCGAATTTAAATGATAAAGAAAATTATGTTATACATCACGAAGTTTTAAAAACATACTTAGATCTAGGTTTAAAAATTAAAAAAATACATCAGGGAATTAAGTTTAATGAAACTGATGATATTAAAAAATATATTGATTTAAATATCGAGTTAAGAAAAAAAGCAAAAAATGATTTTGAAAAAGATTTTTTTAAGTTAATGATGAATTCTGTTTTTGGTAAGACAATGGAAAACTTAAGAAATAGAGTTGATGTGCAATTGGTTAATGATGCGGTTAGCTATCGTTATAAAAAACTTGTTGCTAAGCCAAACTATCATCATACCACAATATTCGATGAAAATTTGGTTGCTGTTCATATGAAGAAAACTAGTATAACATATAACAAACCTGTTTATTTAGGCATGAGCATATTAGATATTAGTAAAACTCTTATGTATAAAACTCTTTATAATCATTTTAAAAAAAAGTATGGAGATAAAGTAAGGATGTGTTATACTGATACAGATAGTTTTATTCTTGAAATAGAAACTGATGATTTGTATGAAGATATTGCATGTGATGTTGATACAATGTATGATATGAGCGGTTACCCTAAAGAGCATGACTTGTATAACTCAAAAAACAAAAAGGTATTGGGAATGTTTAAAGATGAGTTAAATGGTGGTGTTATGAGTGAGTTTGTTGGTTTAGGTGCTAAACAATATGCTTATGGAAAAATAGATATAAAAATAGATGAAAATGGAAAATTGATGTGGGAAGGTAATGGTGAAGATCGAAGATGTAAGGGAGTAAAAAAGTCAGTTGTTAAAAATGAACTAAATTTAGAAAATTATAAAAATTGTTTGTTTAAAGAAAAAGACCATTATAGAACCATGAGTGTGTTAAGAAGTCGAGGACATGAAATACACACTGAAGTAATAGACAAAAAAGCATTAGGATATGCTGATGATAAAAGGTATATATTAAAGACTAAAATAAACACTTTAGCTTGGGGACATCATGGAATTGAAAATATTTAACCTGGTAAAAAGGTTAAATATTTAAAAAAAATTTTATTCTTTTAATATTTTTATTTCATTTATTGTATTACAAACTGGGCATTTATTTAAATTTTTATTTAAATCATCACAACCATCACATATTGGAATATGTCTACATTCTACAAAAATAATATTTGGTTTTTTTGTTAAACATATTACACATTCTTCTAAGTTAAATAATTTTTTTGGTATAATACTACTGATTACATTTTTTTATTTATATTTTGGGTTAATAGCTTGACCATAACTATCAAATTCAACTAGTGATTTCGGTTTTTCATCAAATGAAGAAAAATCAAAAAAATAACCATTTACACATTTTTCTTCAGAATAAGGGTGAAATAAACCCACTTTAAAACCCATATATTTTATTCTAAAATTTATATTTACTTCATCATGAAATAAAAAATATTTTTTTAATTCATATTTAAAATCTCTTATTAAATCATTTTCGTGAGTTAAATGAGGTAAACGATTTGATAAATTCATTGACACTCTCAAATCTTGTTTGTAAATATAAAGATATATAGAATAATATTCTATTTTTGTACCTTCATAACTTTCTGCTACTTTACTGATTTCATGAATAAATAATGGAACTAATCCATCCATACTTTTAGTTGAAGGAAGACAAATTTGGTTTATATTTATTCTAAAAACTTTTTTACTAAACTTTAACTTACACAACAAAACTTTAATAAGTTCATTTTTAAACTCATTTGTTATTCTATTTAACACACTCATTTTTTATACTATTACCCCGGAATTTTTTAAGAAAAATTCAATTTTTTATCATACACATCAACGAAGTGATAATCGACTAATTACTAACTGACGCATGGGGGGCCGCGCAGTAAAAGCAGTGCAATGATGTAGTGAGAAAGTGAGGAAGTGATGCAATTTAAATTTTTTTTTTTTTTTTTTTTTTTTTTTTTTAATAAAAAATTATTTAAGTAAAAAAATATTTATAAAAAAGGTTTTGCTATTAGTTTGCTGGCCTTCATGTGATTGACTTGTTAACCCATTTTGTTTTTTAATTTTATGAGCATGATAATGTTACATAAAATTGTTAATGGAGGTCGTGTGTGTTAAGCGTGCATCATTGAATCATTGCATCATTGCATAAGTGTTAAGGGATTGGTTAAGGGAGTGAAAAAGGCGAATGCATTAATATGCGAATGCTGAGGATTAAAAGGGTGTATTTATCTAGAATTCCCTTTTATCAATCTACTGACTCCATCTTTTCCTACATTGTTTGCTACCATTTTCCCCAAAACAAATTTCAATTTTTAAATTACATTAATTTATTTTCTCCACATTTTAGAGACCATCGCAATATATGGGCCACATTTAATGTGTTAACTGCAAATGCTTTTCCATGTGGACTAGTGTAAAACTTTTGAGTCGCCTATGTATCGTTGATCAGCATTTTCTCCTTTTGCTGCGTTGTTTGCTACCCTTTTCCAAAACAAATTTCAATTTTTAAATTACATTAATTTATTTTCTCCACATTTTAGAGACCATCGCAATATGTGGGCCACATTTAATGTGTTAACTGCAAATGCTTTTCCATGTGGACTAGTGTAAAATTTTGCTGTGTGGTAAAGAGTAAATACAAAATTTTACACAATTATCAAAGATCATCTTATTGTGGTTTAAAACGTCCTCTTCTTTACACACATCGTTTTCACTTTTTGTTTCTAAAAGCCGTCTCGTGTTAAAATTCTGAACTTGCCCTAATTCATGCATTTGGAGCAATGATTGGAATTGTCTTTGACAGGGTGGAGGGGCATGGTGGAAAAAGCATAAATGCTGCTTACCAGAATTTTCGCCGTTTTCCCACAATGTTTTCAAGCGCCTTTTGCATTGGGTTTACCCCAAGCAGGCGTAAAAATTAAAAAAAAAGTTTCAACTTCAAAGCATTTACAGATGACAAGTGAATGTTGGTCCAAAGATATGATAGTCTTTGATAGGGTAGAGAACATTACCAGCATTTTCTTTTTTTCCCCTCGTTGTTTTCAAAAGCCGTTTTCTTCCAGGTCTTTAAACCACACAATCCAGAGTGTTAGATATGTTTAGAAAAAGGGCTTTTAAATGCCTAGTGGGAATAGCACAAAATGCTAGTTACCAGCCTTTTATATTGTTCCCTCATTTTTTTCAAAGGCCACTTTCTTGCAGGTTTTTGATTTTTTACAATAAAATCCATAGTTTATACATGGAGAAGAAGTGCTTTTCAAGCGCATTGCAGGAAAAGGAGAAAATGCTGCTAACAAGCATTTTTTTCTTTTGGCAAACTCATGATTTCAATGATATTTAAGCCTGTAAATTTTAGCTTGTCCTCAATCTAATTGAGCCATGTTCTGTGAAAAGGGGGCTTAATGCATCTGTGAAAAGCATCGACCAGGTCATCTTGCGCAGTCTGCGCAGGCTGACCTGGGCCGAAACTTTTCGCTATTGGTCAATTTTCTGTATGTCCAAGTACACTAGTCTACCTTATGGTTAAGTCGGTTGCTGAAACATGTGGCTATTATGGATCCATAATTATATGATGTCTTGATTGGTATCACGGATCACGGACGTGCATAGCTCAATTGTTTTGTACAGGGTTGAAACAATGGATTGTTTTTTGAAGGGTATTATGTTAACCTTTCACCAAACACTCCTGATTTCTACCAACGCTGAGACAGAAGGCTCTTGAAAACCTTGGGGGAAAAGATGAAAGTGCTGGTAACCAGCATTTTCTTCTTTTTCGGCAGTGTTTTTCTACACGACAATGATCTTAAGGTCACTTTTGTAGACTTAGATATTTACATTTACATTTAAGTGCTTTTTAAGAGCTCACGTTTTCCAAACCATATGATGGATTTGGTTTATATTGGGTATGGTGATAGATGAAGGTTCAAAGTTTCTTGAGCAATACCCACACTAATGATCTTAAGGTCTAGGCCATATACTTAGATATTTACATATTTACATTTAAAGTTTTTTTTTTTTGTTTTTTTTTAATGAGCTCATGTTTTCCAAACCATATGATGGATTTGGTTTATATCCGATGTAATGATAGATATAGGTTCAGTTTCTTTTACCAATGCCCACACTAAAGATCTTTCGGCCAAGGCCATGTAGTTAGATATTTATACATTTACATTTTAGTTTTTTAAGAGCTCACGTTTTCCATATCATACGATAGATTTGGTTCATATTTGGTGCGATGATCGACATCGGTTCAAAGTTTCCTTCAGCAATGCCCATTCCAATCATCTCCAGGTCAAGATTCTATACTTAGATATTTATACATTTACATTTCAGGTTTTTCAGAGCTCACGTTTTCGAAACCATGTGATGGATTTGGTTTATATTTAGTATGATGATCGATATAGGTCCAAGTTTCCTTGAGCAATGCCCACGCTCACGATTTCAAAGTCAAGGTCATTGACTGTTTTTTAGCATCAAAGTTTCAAATTAAAATTTTTAAGATCTCACATTTTCCAAACCATATGATGGATTTGCTTCATATTTGGTATGAGTATTGATAAAGGCAAAAAAATATTTTTTTTTCTTTCAGCAATATTCTACCACACTCATGATCTTAAAGTCAGTGTTGATGTTTTCTGTTTAGACTTTTATGAGCTCATTTTTTTCCAAACCATATAATGGATTTGGTTTATGCTTATGATGATAGATCTAGGTCAAAAGTTTCTTTCAGCAACACTCTGCCCGTGCCCATGATCTTCATGTCAAGGTCGGAGACTTAGATATTTTATAAAGCATTTAGTTTAACATCTCCAATATTTTCCGAACTAATTTATCTTCCAAGCAAAATGATGGATTTAGTTCCTATTTGACTTGATGACAGAATCCAAAGTTTCATTGAGCAATACCCTAGCCGTAATTATTCCAATTATTTTGCGGTCAAGGTCACAGATTTTGGATTTTCATGTTAAAGTTTTTCAAGAGCTCCTATTTTTGAGACAGAATGATTGCCAACTCCAAAAATTAGCTTTCCAAGCGTTTTCGTCTGATATCAGCTCCTGTTGTGCAGTTACTCATATTTAGAACGAGAAATACTCTTTTTAAAAAAGATAGAGTAAGAAGTACGCCTACACCGTGACACATAAATGCACTCGTCACAACTCGGCTGATTCCTTAACAACATCTGACGAGCTTTGCCGAATTTCATACATGTCAAGGCCCGCAGGATAAACATTTCCACTTATTTGACCAATCGCAAAATTCTATTTATTCATTCTTATTTATTAACTCCAAGATGTAGATGAAAAGAAAGCGCATTCAGGTATGCCGAAAAAACGCACATCCTACTAATTCTTTTATTTCAATTTATTCATTCTAAATTGTATCGAATCCAACACAAATGAGCTCTGTGAAAAACGGGTTTAATGCATTTGCAAAATGTATTGATCCAGGTCAGCCTGCGCAGTCCGTGTAGGCTGGCCTGGATCAATTTAAAACCTTTTGTTATTGATCGATTGTCTACATGTCAAAGGACCAGTCACCCTATGATTCAATTGGTTGTTAGACGAAGTGAATTTTATGGAACTATAATTACATGATGACTTGCTTGATACAATGCATTACGATGCATCAAACCACACCCCCCCCCCCCTTCTGCTAGAGCATTCCTCAAATACGTGTGTTGTTCACATGACGCTTGTCATTTGACGCTTGTCGCTTACAGGACACATGTGCCATAATGATATATATATATTGCTTTATTTTTAAGACTATATTCTTATGAATTACAAATTTTAAAAGTAAATATTAACTTTGTTGATTGCTTCTACATGTCATTTCCATATTGTTTAGAGCTTGAAACCGTGGGATCCCAGTTCAACCAAATTCTGTCCAAAGATTGGTACTAGTCATTGCGACAAGATTTATTTCTCTGTCACGCCTATACATTTTTTCCAACTTTGATAATGTGGGAGGGCAGCCATACGTTTGGAGAGAATGTTGTCGAAAAAGCACCGGAGGGCATGTTTAGGTGCACTGGAATTGAAGGACTCTGCCCCGTAGCCTCAAATTAGGGAGATCCGTGGGCCCCAAAGGCGTACTTAGAATTGCACCCTAGATAGGAATGAAAACGGAGTTACCCAGAACTATTCCGTCCACCTTTGAAGCAGCACAGAACTAGATTTCGACTGTCTTTCGACATGCAGAAAATTTACAAATAGGTTGACATACCTTTTGCAGATGCATGAAACCCCCTTTTCACAGAGCATGACTCATATCCTTCTGTGTTCAATATGTATATATCCCTTGTTACGCAATAACATCTACCCACTGTCAAATCAGGTAGGAATTTTTTACTATAAATAATACCAAACATTGGGTAGCCTAATTCATCGTGTTTTACACATGTATATCTGAGTGAATTATCTAGCCTTTACATGCGATTGGAAACTATCAGTCTTCGTAAAAGATGTTTTCAAAAACTTGCGAAACGAATCTGTTTGGATTTCTCTTAAAAGTCATGTAATACAGCCATTAGGAATTTTTATCTTACAGATATTTGAGAAAAGCATTATGTGACGTCATGTTGTACTTCTTTTAAAGACAAGAGTCGGGTTTTGTTCACGGCAATTCCGACGTGTATGTGCACGGTATGGCATTTTCTGACCTCGCTAGATAGTGTTTATGTGATAAACAGAATCTGACATTCATTCGTTTCTTAGATAATATGTCATTAAACTCTTCCATAGATGTATTATTAAAATCGCCAGAGGCTCACTTGATATTTTTTCTTAAACCCTTCAATAAATATAGAATTTGATATAAGCTGGCATTCCAGACAAAATTTTATTAAACGATTCTATAAATTTGTTATTAAGCGAGCCTCGTGCGAGCTTAATTACATTTTTGTAGTCAGGCCAGTTTGATTTAATCTTTAAATCCAACAAATATCATATTATTCTTTTCATTACATAACGATATTTCACAAATTATAAGTCAGAATAATGCAAAACCATCTATGAACACGTGGTAATTTCCAGGAATAAACCCGATTCACCTCTGTAAAAAAATATAAAATGATGTCCCACAATGCTGTAACATATGTAAGAATAGTAATATCGTAATGGGTTTATTATCTCTTGAGTTGCTAAGCGCGACTCACTGACCTGCGGACAGATTAGATCAAGATCAGGCTGCACAGAACGTGCAGTCTGATCTTGGATCTACACTGCCCGATAAGGAGATATTTCTCTCCAAAAATAAGTTTGAAATAGCATTATTCGGGTTTTTACAGAAGGCTTGAAAGTTTTATTTAACTTATTTAGCAGCATGAGTGTTATATTGAAAACAAGGGCAGTTATCTGATAAACTGCTGTCTCATATCAGATTCTGTATGTACCTCTCCAAGCATAAATTATCTTTTGTCTTTTTGTCTTTTTGCCATACGACAAAATTTTCAGATAAGTCCGAATTGAAAGCAATTGCCGACTATAAATGAAATGCGGTTAAAATGATTGTATTTGCCTTTGGCATGATAGAAAACACTGTGGGAGAAGAAGACAATGCTTGTTACCAACTATGGCTACTTTTCACACGACAGAGTTGAACCTAGGTCCAGGATCGAAAAACAATGGACCAAATCCCCCACCCCTGTCAAGAAGTGAATTTAGAATTCAAAATGGGCCATTTAAAATAAAATATTTTAACACATGAATAGCAAACAAAAGTAGTCATGTTGTGGGTACTAACTAGATTTGCCATAGTAATTATTTTAAAAAGTACCAACAACGTAGGGATAACTCTAGTCCCCAGAAAAACTTATCAAGATTTGAGTAAGCAGATGCTTATGTCATCTAAAGTGTTGTGACACCAGGCAAAATCAGTTCTAGAACAATCTTTTGCTTAAAATGGAATTCAACAGCATCGATAAATGCCTTAAATATTTCTGATACGTTCCTTAATTGCAATTGTTTCTGTGTTCTTATGCTGCAAGAGCAAGGACCCCCTCCCTTTCCAATGTAAGTTGTCCGATAATTTTTTGTTACAAAAATCATCAGTCGTTTCCTTGTAATGACATTGAAATTATAGCTCTTGTTTTATAGAGTTTAGTCTTTACGTATGTAAATCTTGCTGTTAAAAACCATTATAGAAGACAGTATGAAGTGTCCATGAGCGGGTGATGTCAAATATGAAATTGATATTTGTTTTGTCATGAGTGTTCGTGTTTTTACATCGATCTATTTTTTAATTTTTAAAAAAGGTGTCTCTGGGTGATTTGATATATATTCTGAAAAAAAAAAAAAAAACGCTCCGTTGTGGTATGCATCTGCTAAATAGAAACAGTTTTCTGACATAAAAAAAGATTCATTTTCTTAATCATTCAGTAAAGGAATCTGTTTTAAGTCACAATTGAGAATACTCAAAAACGGCACCTTGACTTGATCCGTAATTTATGCAACGTCTGCTCTGATTGCATGGGAATTTCATACGATCAGATCTGGATCTGATCGTATGAAATTTTCATGTAATCAGAGCAGACCACAAAACTCATATCTGAATCGGTTTCCATCAACCATAGATGTTTTTGAAGCCAATGTTTGACATAGATTTACCTAGTAGGCCTACAGGTCTACACATTTTTGTCAATACTCCACAAGAGCCCTTCCAAAAGCAAGTGCTGTCGTCACTCGCGATTATTGACATGATGTCATTTAATTACCTATGGAAACACACGACCTAGACGGTTTAAAAATAGATGACATTGGTAATCTTGAAAGGACACGATCGATACACTGATTTTATTGTTTGGATGTGCAGTCGCCAAAACATTACAAATATTAGATCTACGCTCGAGAATTTCGGTTTTGCACCACAAAGAAAGGGGATGTGGCTCACACATTTGAGCAATGTCCTGACAAAAAGGGACTTAATGCATCTCCGTGATGCATTGTACCAATCAAGTCATCATAGATTCATAATAGCTCCACTTTTTTTTAACAACCGACTGAATCATGAGTTAGATTCGTCCTTTGACATACAGAAAATTGACAAATAGCGAAAAGTTTTGGCCCAGGTCAGCCAGCGCAGGCTGAGCTGGACCGAAACTTTTCGCAGATACATTAAGCCTCCTTTACACAGAGCATTGCTCATTTTTTTTAATCCATTTGTGCTAATTGCTTTCAAGGAGCGTAATTTTACCAGTCCCGCACTCCGCGCAGGCTTACCGGTGTCGAAACCCTTTGCTTTTGGTAGATTTTCTCTATGTCAAGGGACCAGTACTTACTCCTCATGATTCAGTCTATTGTTAAACAAAATGTACTGCATAAATAATGTGGTGACTTGCTTGATATCATGCATCCCGGATATGCAATAAACCCCTTTTGCCAGAACAAGGCTCGTTTGATAGCGACCAGCAAGCTGCAAACAGAGCAAATGAGACGAACCAGACAAAAACGGTGCACGGACATAACTGGGACAGTTAATGCAGGCAAACACACTGAGACAGCGTACATTCCAGTTTAATTTGATTGAATGATTTTTGTTTATTTATCGGCGCCACATCGTCGCTTCTAGTTATATAACGGAGGATATTGCAAGATAGTGGACGAAGCTTATCCTGAGTTACGCCTGGTTCTTGAATGTGCTTGGTGTATAGCACCGTCACACGGTACATCGGTTTAACGTCTTATCTGAGAGATATACTAATTCGTAAGTTTAGGTGGCCAGTCGTGGGCATTGAACCCACACCCTCAAGTGGCCAGAGATTTGACGTTCACACGTCTCCTGCTCTACCACCTGAGCTATTGGGGCTGGTTGTTTCCAACTGACAAGCACCAACTTCAACCGATACACCTACACAGGCACCACGGCACTTTGTCTAGCCTGCACTTTGTCTAGCCTATCTAATTTGCATTCGTTAAAGAGATGAAATAATGCAAGCCTGAACAGGAGGTGAAAGTAAATGACCACAACTAAGTTTTGAGATTTTCCGTTTGTAAACGTTTACTACGATTTCCTCACCGTCAAGCCCAGAAATTGTTATAGTATTGATCCAACTAGGTCAAATAGGCCCGTAATTCTCCAAAAGGCTTGCCGCTGGCAAGTCCTCGTATAACCCAATGAAGAATGGTAGAAGTAAGAGAGTAATACATAACCAACATGCCATACACCATAAGTGAAAATTGTTGAATCAATACAGAATATCGTGCTGTAGTACTAACTTTCCTTTTTGCTTTGAGCAGCATGAAAAAACTGACATCGCACGAGACTTAAGGTCGAGCGAGATGGAAAAATTTTGTAACGCAGCGAGAAGCAATTACAAGCATCGGGAAAGTTACTTTTTCTCTTATTGTATCCCTATAACTTTAAACTACTAAATCTTGCAATTTCTAAAAATTCTATTCGAAAATGGTATTAAACAAGAGCAAGGCTTGTTTGATAGCGACCAGCAAGCCGCAAACAGAGCAAATGAGACGAACCAGACAAAAACGGTGCACGGACATAACTGGGACAGTTAATGCAGGCAAACAGGTAAAAAGTAAATGACCACAACTAAGTTTTGAGATTTTCCTTTTGTAAACGTTTACTACGATTTCCTCAACGTCAAGCTCAGAAATTGTTATAGTATTGACCCAGCTGGGTCAAATGAGGCCCGTAATTCTCCAAAAGGCTTGCCGCAGGGAAGACCCAGCCATCCCCGTGCGTTCTGCTAACAAACCAGGCGTATCTGAATACGTGTGGGGCCGATTCCAGACGTGGAAGGATTGCTTTCATATAATTCAGTTGGTCATTAACGCTGTTCTTTTGTGGACAAGCGAATTCCGTCAGCCATATTGGTTTATGGAATTTATTCCATAATTCTTGGAGGAAGTTCATAGTGATGTCTGCATTGCACCAGTACGCATGGGTGGCAATGTGATCAACACGGCAGCCATGGCAGGCCTGGAAAAACTGCTCCAACCAGCTCACGGGGTCCAATGGGTTTCCTCCCGGTGCTACAGCAGGGCTAACCATCGTCCTACCATTGGAGGCCTTTTCAAGTTCAGGCCAGTAACGGGCAGCGTCCTGGGGTGATAAGTTCGCTTGTCCTCTGAAGTTGGGTTCATTAAATCCCAACACGTATTGCGTGTTGGACTGTAGGTGGACTGGGTAGTCAATGTTCCGTCTCCAGCCCCAAACCATGGGTACGTAGCCATGTTTCACGTGACTTGAACAGCCTTTTGCTTGGTGTTGCCATGGGGTAGAATGCCAGTCATACCTTTAAAGAAGCAAACATGTTTGTCCTTATGTTAACTATTTACAGCTCCACAAATTTTAGACTTTTCCCAGCTGGGTTCATATGCAGGTGAGGAATGGAACTCCAAGGATGAGGATATGAAGGAATTGGAAAAAACGTCAAAAAAAAAAAAGAAGAATGTTGGCAATGAGCATGTTTTCCTTTTCTTACACCGTTTTATAGTACCTTTTTTTCATCGGGGTCTTTATAATACGAGACTGTTTGGTAAAGGATTGAACACATTTTTAACGGTATTTAAAATGTCCAGTGCACCTATCTATGAATTCCTGTTGTTATCTCTACCCGTTGCTACAAACAATTCCATTTTTAGCTTTTGGCTGCTTTCCTAAATAAACGTTAGCCAAAACATGTAAAGCGGTGAAAGTGTAATGAGTCAAAACACAATGACTTTCATCAGTCCTGGTGGAAAAAGCCAGCCCGCGATTCATATTTCTTACCGCTGGACTCCACGACGGCTCTGAATTTGCTAAAACAATAAAAACTAGATAATGCCAACTATACCCAAATATCGAAGCTTTTAAAGTTCTATAATGGGCTCACTGTATCGGACATTTCAGATTCAAGATCAGACTGTGCGGGATATCTACATTGTCGGCTAAAGCGCATTGAGTCGCTCGCGCTAAGCGGCCGAAGAATTAAAGGCGCACAGCATACTTTGTTTTTTTTTTACTTTTTTGAACTAGCGAAGCTAGTCTATATATTCCCAGTTTGCCCAATCCCATTTCGCCCATTCCCATTTCGCCAGAATTTTTCCCGTTTCGCCCATTCTTTTTTCGCCCTTTCCAACTTCGCCCTTTTCCCATTTCGCCAAATATCTGTCCTGCCCTTTTCCCGTTTTGCCCAAATTCATTTTCGCCCACTTTTCATTTCGCCCAGAAGCCATCTCGCCCAACTTTCCCATTTCGCCCAAAGACCATTTCGCCCTTTTCCCACAAGGCCCCTTCCCATTTCGCCCAAACGCCATTTTTCTAATATCTGGGCCCAAAACTAGTGAAAAGTTCTCTAATAAGTTAATTCCTCAATTTAGTGGTAAAGGAACAGGGTGTAGGCTACAACACGTAAGGGCCAAAATGGTGATGGGACGAGCTGATAACTGGGTAAAATGGCATTGGGCGAAGTGGTGAAGGGGCGAAATGATAAAGGGGCGAGATGGCATTGGGCGAATCGGCAAAGGGTGAATTGGCAAAAGGGCGAAACGGTAATTGGGCGAAAAGATGATTGGGCGAGGTGGCAATGGGGCAAAATGAAAAAGGGCAAAATAGGTAGGGGACAAGACGGCAAAGGGCGAAATGGGAAGAAAAGTTTGGCGAAATGGGAATGGGCGAAATGGAATTGGGCGAACTGGGAAGACACCGTTGAGAACAGAGTTAAACATGATACAAACAATCAATCAATCAAATTCGCTAGTCTGTCAGTATTTTCAGTACTTTAATTTTATTTCGATAGGCTGTGCTGCATCAACAGAGATATCAGAAAAGCCATTGGGTCAACAGAAACCAACCACTACTGATCATACAGAGTGTCGGGAGAGTAAGGCAACACTTTTGTAGATTTGCAATACAGCTTTTAATTTCAGTTGAAAATATATATACATGTATATAAAATATGTAAGTTTTTGTGTGATGATTCCATTAAGTTTTCATTCCATTACGCACTTTTATACAAATACCAAATCAGAAGTACCTTTTTTTTTTTCATTGGCGTTCTTTCACTTCCTGTTGTCTGCATATGTTTGTAAACAAAGTATGCGGTTTTGGGCACATGAAAAACCACAATGATTTACAGGGAGACCGCTGTGCAGCAAAAAAAAAACCTGTCTGGTGTGCAGTGTTGTGTCACGGTGTTATTGGGCCATAAGTCATTAATGACACCATTTATTCCTAGCGCTACTTATCGCTATTGAAAAAAAAAAAGGTTTGCTCCCTCGCTTGAAAAGAAGTTCCCTAAATTGCAAAACTCGTAGTTTATGCAGGATGGGGCTACAACACACAGAATACTGTTACATTTTTTTTTTCCGATACGTTTGGTGATAGGGTAACATCGAAAAATATCCGGAGGAAAAAGACTGCGGAATATCGTGGCCTGCGCACAGTCCCTCAACCCGTGGAACTTCTTCCTTTAGCGTTATTTGAAGTCAAAAGTCTACAATCCAAATCCAAACTGCACAGACATGTTGTTAAAGAACATTAAAAAATGAATAAAAAAAAACATGATGTTTGAATATGACATTGTGCTGAAGTGATTGACAATTTCATCGTGAATGGAAAGAGCAAAAAAGGCTGTCACACTGAAAACGTCATTCATTGCTAAAATGACGCCAGTGAGAAAAAGGTACTTCTTATTCGAAATCTGTATAAAAATTGTATAATATAATGAAAATTGAATGAAATTATCACACAAAAAACTTACATTCTTCATACACATGCATACATATTTCTATCTAATTATTTGAAATTGAAAGCCATATTATAAATGTACAAGAGTGTTCCCTTACTTTCCGGAAAACCTGTACAAACTGAGCTCATGCAAATAATTCTTTGAAGAGTTCCCATCAGATTCAGGCAGTTTAATCCAAGACAAGTACACAGTTGTATATAGTCACAACACAAGCTACACAAAACATTAAATTCTACGCGATGTTGGGCGAACAAGACGGCGAGATTGATATACATGTGTAGTAACTTCAGCAAAGTTGAAAAATACGTCACATGTCATCAGAGCTCTCCAAAAGTGGTGAGTTTAAAAGCAAGACTGCCTCAGAAATTTCAGCCTAAATCCTCTTTTTTTGCGAAATTGTTCTGATACACAGTCTGTTTCGTCATGGTTTTATAAATAAACCGAAATAAAATCAAAGTACTGAAAATACTGACAGACTAGCGAATTTGATTGATTGATTGTTTGTGTCATGTTTAACTCTGTTTTCAACATTATTCCAGTTATGTAGCAGTGGACAGTGCACATATCCATGCTTTCCTGGAGTTTCTTTTACCAGTACTCTTCACAATATTCTTTCCAAGCCACCGGCTGCTTTCCCACATTTATATTATAACCGTCGTCGAAACGTGAGAGAGAAATGAATCCTGTCACAATGACTATCATCAATCCTCGGAAAGAAATTTGCCGAGTCGGGGATCGAACCAGCGACCTCCTGTTCCCGAGTCCTGTACACTACTGACTGAGCTGCCGGGGCTATGCGTGCTATTGGTTAACTGTAATCCAGTTTAAGTCTAACCCTTAACCTGCTAAAATTGTAAATCAAACTTTCAAGCCAATGGTAAACACCTGACTATTGCTATTTCAAAGTTACATTTTGGAGAAAATAATATATCCTCTTATCGGACAGTGTAGATCTAAGATTAGACTGCATGCTCTGCGCAGTCTGATCTTAATCCATACTGTCCACAAAACGTCATTGAGTCGCGGTAATGCTGGTAAAAGAAACTCCAGGAAAGCATGAATAGGTGCTCTGGCCGCCGCAATATCACTGAAATAATGTTGAAAACGGCGTTAAACACCATGCAATCAATTAGTCAATATCCAATAGCACAAGATGTAGTTAGCTATTTAACTCTCTTTACAAAACAAAAAAAAAAAAAATACGCCAGTCAAAATTCAAAGCTGTTGCAGACCATAAATCAAAAGTGGCTGAACTGATGAAACCTGATTCCAAAAGGGTAGAAAACAAGGTGGGAAAAGGGGAAAATGATCTTTACCAGCATTTCTCCTTTTCCCGCAATGTTTTCAAAGGGATTTTCCCCAGTATCGTTAAAACTTGGGATTGTTTGGTAAAGGGTTAATATTCAAGACTAGAAAAACAGTTTAACAGTATAACTGTACACAATGATCTATATAATGAATGACTGAAGGAATTACAAGGGTTCCTGTCCAGTGAGGGTTAATGTAACTGGGATTTGCTACAAGTTACCTAGGTGTATCTATTAATAGATTCATTCATAATGTTACAGTGGTGTAGGAAAAAGTGATTCTCTGCTTTGCATAGGTCACTTAGTTTACATATAAGCAAAGATCTTGTACCTTGCAAATGACATCTTGTTCAGTTTATTACTTTGTAAGACGACATGTTGGAGTTGTAGAGACTTAGTGGTTTTTGTCAGAATTGTCATATATAACAGAATTAAGATTTATAACAGAAAGAAGTATTTTCTGTGAGGCAGTATTTGGCAACTGTGTTTTTTTTTTTGTTTTGTTTACTTTGACTCTAGGTCAATCTTGATGCCTATAGACTAGCTTCGCTAGTCTAAAAACTGAAATAGGAAATAGAAGTGGGTTTTTTTATGTGAAGGATTTCTAAAAAAAAGATCTTTGTATTGATTTGACTCCAAATGTATTTCGACGGTCGATACAAAAACCAAGATTGTTTTCGATATTTTCTTCTCTTATTTTCTGTTCCATCATTCACGTCTTTGAAAACAGGAACTAAAGGGAGATAATTCTTGTTTAACCTCAAAGGATAGTTTCAATTATTCATTATTTCTTTTCAAAGGATAGTTTCATTTACAGTCATTATCTTCAGAACAAAATGACCTCTGCAATAGTTGTAAATTTCACTAAATGAAAAAAGAGTTTCATTAAAAATAGAAAGTACGCCGCGGAAAAAGATCACGCGAAGGTCTCGTGTTTGTCATGTAATGCATAAGAGGTTTCTATGCAGCGGCAATCATATATTGCCTTGCTTGTTTGCTTACATGTTGTAAAATATATTGAAATTTAAAGCCAATAAACTATTTGAAAACATCGATGCTGACCTCTCCTGGATTCTTTTTTAAAGAAGCCAACTTGTTTACTTTTACAGTTGCCTACTACAGTGGATAGAACTGAGAGGTATAAGGCGTTTTTACGAATATAAAGCGATCTTGATTAAGTAGATTGCTGTTTATAAATCTACGATACCAGATCAGCTGGTCCAAGTTTAAAAACTGATAACCTTACACACTATTTTTTACTTACATAAAAACTTTTTACTTAAATAGTATTTTTACCTAAATACGAGCTTTCTTAGTCTGTCATAGGAGGGGCAGATACAAACATTTGTGTTACAATAATGACAAAATGAGTTCATTTCTTGGGTGCTTATCTTATGTTGCACGGAAAGTTGATGAAATAGACTGGGATTGCCTTGAAAGTGATAATATGTGTTTTGTTGCCTTTTTTTTTATAACCCAAACGGAGCAATATACGCATCTGAACCTTCTGAACACTTTTTTTTTTAAATTTTCAATAAAACATTAATACGATTAAATGAATCATGCTCTGTGAAATGGGAATTTAATACATCTGCAAAAAAATATCGATCCACGACAGCCTGCGCAGTCCGCGCAGTCCGCGCAGGCTGGCATGATTCGAAACCTTTTACTTTCTGTAATTTTTTTGAATATCCATGGACTATTCTACCTGCCGGTTCAGTTAGTTGCTAGACATGATGGATTTTATGGATCCATATGTGATCATTTGATTGGTGTGATGCATCACGTAGATGCATTAAATCCCCGTTTACCAAAGCACGGCTCAGTTAACTAAATCTACCTAAATAATAGTAAGACGAGTCTGTAACAAAATAAGGAATCTAACAAACAAAAAACCGAAATAAACATATCTCATTAAAAATTCTTACCACCAGTGCACGTTACTGAGAGCATCCTCGTCCCCGCAATGGTAACTATTGCCACCGTTTATGGCCACGCCCTTTTTTGATGACGCAAAACATGTGACTAGCGACCCAAACAACAGCGCCGCTATGTATAGGAAGTTTGAACCTGAAGCAAAATGGGTAACATGCATAAAGATAAATAATGATGCCATTGAGGGTATATAAATAGGGAACGCATATTAAGAGTTTACCAGCGAAAGCTTGTTGTAAGGGCTAAACAATTTGGTGTTTAGAAAGACTGGGTCCAGGCGATATTTTTTTTTTTCACCACTCCTCATCGCCGTCTGCTTACACTATCAGTACATATCTATGGCAATGAGCTGATATTTGATTCTTCAATTATTTTTGACCAAGTAACGCCAGAATATATAAATTGAAAAAAAATAAAGATCGGAATGGAACCCAGGCCAGGCTTTAGGTAGTGTTTAAAACACCACCTGAATAAATCATATTGCTCTTCATCTGAAATTTTACTGTTTAACAAATTTGATATGAAAGAATTGTTTTATGCAACAATATCATTTCAGGATAACATTGTTTTGTTTTTATAAATGCGTAAACAATATGACATCTAGTTGTTGTATATGAGCCATGCTCTGTGAAAAGGGGGCTTGATGCATCTGCCAACCGTATCGACTCAGATCAGCCTGAGGCATCTGCATGTCGTGTGATTCAGACAGTTGCCATTCAAAATGTATTTTATGGATTTGATGACAGCTTGGTATCATGCTTCACGGAGATACACTAAACCGCATTTTCCAAGAACAAGACTCAAATTATCTATAGGTGGCCTACCCTGATAGACTTTTGAAAGCGGCACTGAAATACCCTTCAAACAAACACAAGGATGTAACAAGGGTTTTAGCGATGAAAAACCCTGTCATGGTGGTTGAATTACACAGCAAAAGTCAGGAGAATATCTACCAGCATTTAGAAAAAAAAAGTCCGGAAAACTGATTTATCAGAGAAATTTTGTAAATCCAAGGCCCGTAAATCCGTGAAAAACCAGTGGACCGGAACGAAAGTCGAACTTGGTCTGTAAGTCATGGTTGTTGAGTTACACAGCAAATCTGAGATCAATACCTACCAGCGTTTAGGAAAAAAATCCGGAAAACTGATTTATCAGTGAAATTTTGTAAGTCCAAGGCCCGTAAATCCGTGAAAAGCGAGTGGACCGGAACGAAAGTCGAACTTGAACTGTAAGTGATGGTGGGTGACTTACACACCAAAACTCAGCTCAATATGTACCAGCGTTTAGAAAAAAAATCCGGAAAACTGAATTGCCGGACTGACGGACAGACGAACAGATGGACAGACGGACAGACGGACGGACGGAGTGCAAACCTAAAGTCCCCTTCGGCTTCGCCGGTAGGGGACTAATAAGCAACGAAAGCATTCGCTATTTCTCCATCAACACCGTTTGAATACTTTGTTTCTCTATGTGGTCACAGGCGTCAAATAGTTACGCTCAATTTCTACAACACTATCAAATCAATACGACCAACAACAAACCATAATTAGTGTCATTCAATCTTTGCTTGTTGGGTGTTTAACGCCGTTTTCAACATTCTCTCGATTATACCACGACAGCCTCTGCACCGAAAAATGCTTTCTGAGTTTTCCTTCACCATCACGTCTCACAAATTTCCTTACAGCCGCTGGTTTCATTCCTACATAAACGTCGTCGGAACAAAGTTCAGCTGTAAGCGATAAACCTGTGACAAAGTTGCGGACAGTGTAGATCTAAAATCTGACTGCACGTTCTGTGCAGTCTGATCTTGATCTTCATTGTCCGCAAAAGCCAAGATAATTTGCATATAGTGTTCCAAGGCATAAACACAGGATGACTCACCCATTGTGTCTGGAGCCCGTTGACACTCCGTTTGTTTAAAAACTCGTGTTTTGATTTCTTTTAAACCCTCAAACAGAGCATGGCTTATCATGTTTGACCCGACCTTGTTGACATCAAACCCTTTGGATACAAAAGGCGAAGATGGAGATTTACTGACAGATGAGTAAAACCCAATTGAAACAATTTGTACAACTGCTTCTATCGCACCGAGCACGGTGGCTCTTTGGGTTACGTACAGGGCTTGAAACCAGGGGGCCGCTGCTTCGAATCCAAAGGCCTGCAGTTTCTTTTTTCCGAGGATTAATGATAGTCAGTGATGACTGACAGGATTCTTTTCTCTTTCACCGTCTATAGTTATTTCGACGTTGATTATGTGGGGAAGCAGCAAGTGGCTTTGGAAGAATATTGTGAAAAATACTGGTGAAAGAAATTCAAAGAAGGCGTGGATAGGTGGACTTGCCGTTGTGAAATTACTGAAATAATGTTAAAAACGGTGCTAAGCCGCATTGAGACAAACAACTGAAGCTTTTTGCGAGAAGTTTATGAGCAATAGAATTGCAAAGGTGTATCGATCCAGGATCAATTAGCACGGTGATAAGGCCAGGGTCCGTACTCACCAGCCCTTGTTCAGAATATTCTTAGTCTCAGTCTTCGAGATTTTCTGAATTTGAAAGTAACACAACTTCTGATTGGTTTAACCAAATGATTCAGCCAATCAGAATTTGTATTACTTTCAAATTTAGAACATTCTGGAGAATAGTTTGGTTTGGTTTGTATGGGAATTTAACATCTTAGGTCATATAACGGCGGTCTGTTCAGCTATGCATGTGTTTCCTGGCTTTCTCACACCAGTACTGACACAACTTTCTTTCCAAGGCACTGGCTGCTTTTCTCACATGCATCGGAAGTTCTGGAGAATAGGACTAGAAAAGTTCTTAAGAATGTTCTATGAATACGAACATTGATCGTAGTCTTTATCATCTGCTAAAGCACCCGAAATGTATTCTAGACGGTACAATTGTGGCTTTTATAAATCTATGTAATCTGCAGACTGCGATTTCGAAATTGGTACTAATGAGCTGTAGTTTTCCAACTGCGTTATAAACATATTGGACAAGGAGAAAATGCTGGTTATCAGCATTTTGTCCCTTTCCCACAAAGACCTCCTTTTGGACCTTTAGATAGTTTGGTAGGGTGTTAGAGGACTGACCCATTACATAGCGCTATGAACATTTCCGTCCACTCTAATTCAAGGAAGCTTAGAAGGAAATGGTCAAATTCTTAAAAAAAAACAAAAAAACTTTAGGTGGTAAAAGAATGAATCTTATCATTTGAACAACAGTGACTTTGTCGTCTGCAAATGCTGTCGTTAGGGATAAGTGTAAAGTTTGTCGTTTGGTTTAAAGTTCTGAGTATCGGCACCTTTATTTACGTATATTGTTCTTCACGACAATAATTTGGAACACACTCAGTGCTCTCAGTGCTTGTTTTTGTACCTTTATCTAATTGTACGTAATGCCACTCTAACCCTTTCCCAGACGACACAATGTTTTGACCGGCCCAAATTCAAAGCATTTGCAGACGACAAATTAAATGTGGCTCAAATGATTCGATTTGTTTCTGCAAAGTTAGAAAACATCGTGGAAAAAGGAGAAAATGCTGGTCACCAGCATTTTCTCCTTTTTCCGCGATGTTTTCAAATGTCTAATTTACCAGAGGCGTTAAAACTCGTCAAAACTCGTAAAAATGCAAAAAAAAAAAGACCTGTTAAACCATCGCACAGAGGCCGAAAGAAGAACAAGAAGATGTTGGTGATGATGATAATGATGATGGTAATAGTTGAAGTGATGAGGATGCTGCTGCTGTTGATGATGATACAAGGAGGAGGAGATTAGTTTGTCATGATAGATTCAACACCTAGCTGTCATACAGATCAAGTGTGCCATTTATAGCAATGGTCAGTTCAACCTGCCCTCGCGTTTCTACTTTCCAGTCACCCTAACTGCTAACCTCGGTGACAAGGTGCGCTAACCCCACCCACATATCGTGTACTCAAGGAAACACCGTGACCTGTTCTAGTGCTTCTACCTTTTAATCGCCCTAATTCTTTTACATTACAATCTTAAGTTTAAACAACCCCGAAGAAACAGGCTTTTGAAAATAGTATGCGAAAAGGAGAAAGTGCTGGCAACCAACATGTTCTCCTTTTCTCACAGTGTTTTATACCTTTTCAAATACAACTCAACTCATTTGAGTGTGAGTCTGTCCCTTTTTTTTAAATATGAAATTCTTTAAAATTTTGCGGTCTGGCAACTCAGTTACACGGCAGGCGCGCCACCCTCAATCAATATATCGTGTAACAATGTAGCCCACAGGACATGTATATATAAGTAACTTTAGGTGGTAAGTACAACCTGCTCTGACCAAAAGGCTCAAGTGGTAGAGCATTTCAATTGTAAACTTCAAATCTCGGGCCACTGAGGGGTGTAGGTTCGATCCCGAAGGCTGCTCCCCTCCCCCAAAATAGCTGAAAAAGTGTATCAGATGGGAGGTTAAACCTAGATCCCTTGTGACGGTATAACACAATGAACACGTTAAAGAATCAGGCGTAACTTCGGATAGGCTTCGTCATGTAGCTTGCACTTTCTCCCGTAAAATAACAGCCTTCCGGGGGGGCGCCCATATGGGCAACCTGTGGGCAATCTGTGGCGACGATAAATAAATGAAGATCGAACTACGTGTTCAGTGTTTCGATCTTCAATTCCTATATCCATAACCTCGGTTACGACACAGATTCGTTACCCAATGTACGGCCCATGTACATTTGAGCCATGCTTTGTGAACAGGGGATTCATAAATCTGCAAAAAGTATTGCAGGCTGTGCAGGCTGACCCGGTTTGAATTATTTTTCACTTTTTTTTTTTAAATAAATGGATGACTTGTTATAGGATAGACAAGTGGGTTGTCTATATGATACGCACACACGCGTTAACGATGAGGTATCGTGTATCACAGAGATGCATTAAACACCCTTTTTCTAGATCATGGCTCACATATTTGGCGTTCTGCGATGCCAACTGAATAAATTCGTTTTACAATGTCTTACAGTAGTTTTCCCAGGTAATTAACTCTTTACCAGACAATCCAGACATTTAACGACCCTGAAAAAGAAAGCTTTTGAAAACATTGTGGAAAAAGAAGAAAATGCTGGTTCCCAGCATTTTCTCCTTTTCCCACAATGTTTTCTTCCCTTCCCAAGACAAATTTCAATTTGTGGGTTACATTTATTTTGTCGTTTGCAAATGCTTTCAATTTCGACCAATCTAAAATTTTATCGTTTGGTAAAGAGTTTAAAATTCCTTTAGACATTTTAGTACTAGAAAGTAGGCGGTGTCGATCCAACATCTGACAGGACGTTCTGTTCAGTCTGATCTTTGATCTTCACCGTCCGCAAAAGGTAGATGTTTTTAAACCGTAATTGGCGGTGAACGAGTTAATATGATTACAGATAGTGCCTCTAAACATCTGCTCGTTTCACAATGTTTGGAACATTTTTTTTTTAAACTCGGTAAGCTGCACGCGATGAACTGCGGCGCTGTTAACCCTTAAAACACCTTTCACATCTTTGGCTGCCTTTGTGGCCAGTGTAGATCAAGATCAGACTGCACAAAACGTGCAATCTGATCTTTGATCTACACTGTCCGATTTGCTTGGATATTATGGACAAGGGCTAACTTGAAATTGCTTTTCTTAGGCTCTCATCTCTAGAATTAAAATGCCCGGTAGCCTCATTTGCAGCTGTAAGGGTTAAGTTCAGATGGGGTCAAAATCGATAAAAGATTTCATTTTTCCTTGGCTTTGTTTTGTTTTTCTTAGACCCATCTTTCATATAGTTTTGGTTTCATCTATCCAAAAATGGTTTCTTAGAAAATAATATATATGAAATAATGGTTCAAATGATGAAATATGCCTTTAACAGAGTACAAAACATGGCGGGAAAAAGAGAAAATGCTGGTTACCAGCATTTTTTCCTTTCTCCGTAAGGGCTTTAATAGTCCCCTTCTTTGAGGGTTAGTTAAAACACGGAATTCCTTGGTGAATGGTCAAATGGTTTTGAAAAGCGTGCCCCATGCAAAAGGGGGCTTAATGCATCTCCGTATTGCATAATACTAAGCAAGACATAAGTATGGATCCGTAAAATCCATTTAGTCTGACAAATGACTCGATATACAGGTAGAATGGTCCTTGGACATGCAGAAAAAAAAAAAATAAAAATAGCAAGAAGTTTCGACCCACGTCAGCCTGCGCGGACTGCCCAGGCTGACACGGGTCAATACAATTTTGCAGATGCATTTAAGCCCCCTTTTCACATAGAATGGCCAAATTTTGTTATGTATGATATAGCCTTTAGGTGTTCCCTCCCGCCTTGGCGACATTTTGTGCGCTGGCGGTCTGGAGATCAAATTTGCACAGACCGTTGTGATTGATTTAATGTTGTCAACCCTTTCCACATGAGTTCAGTCATATCGCAGCGACGGCTCGCTTGTTCATATGTGATGTGTCCCCATGAAACCAAGGATACATGTGAATAAATAATCTGTGGCCCTGTATGACTTAATTTTTTTTTTTGAAAACGGTGTAAAATACCAATTCTATGAAGTGCCTTGCCCATGGACACTCCTGTAAACAAAATCAGGACCTCGAGTAAGGATCGAAGTCGGACCTCTTGGTTACGAATCCTATTCCAATGAATCATGCAGAACCCCTGCACAGAACGTACAAATGACAAAAATAAGAAAGTTTTTGCAGACTAGCACTTTTCATTTGTGAACGATACGGAAAACATCGTGATAAAAGGAGCAAGTGATTAATACAAGCACAGCTCCTTTACTCACAACATATTCAAAAGGTTATCAGTGCATGGGGCGTATAAAGTTGTATTTGTGCGACATTGGTTTCCGTATGTGTGTGTGTGTGGGGGGGGGGGTGTTAAGATAAGATTTGTGCCTTACAAATTTTGACCCAGACAACCTTTTAGGAAAAACAAAGGTCATGTCAATAGGCCATGTCAAACGGGAACAAAACGAAAACCCGTTTATCGCTTGGAGTATTGTAGAAAGAGTTGTAGAAATAAGCCATTATGGTGCTGTAACACTCACCTGACTTTACGACAGCTGGACTTTTGGAAGGCAAAGATAGTGCCCTATCAAGTGAGAGCATGGATCATAGTTTTCACTTGGCAAGCCCGGTAGCTCTGTCGGTAACGTACAGAACTAGATATCCAGGAGTCGCTGGTTTGATTCTAAAGCTCGGCCAAATGCTTTGCGAGGATTAATGACAATCATTGCGACAGGGTTTATTTCCTGTCGAGCACTTTTCTACATTGTCTATGTGGAAAAGCAACTAGTGACCTTGCTAGATGACCTTGTCTTGGCAAACATCATGGATGAAAAGGTTTTGTGGACACTGTGAGTCAAGACGTAGGTCCAAAATGAGTTTAAGTTGCCTAACAATGGGGAAAAATGGACATAAAAACAGTTGATGAAAAAAAAAAAATGCTACCAATCAGAATTAGGGATAAAAATAAAATTAAAAAAACTAAAAAGTATGATAATAATAATCTTGAACTCTTAGAATAGACTTTTATCATGTTCACTTCCCAAAGTACTTCACTGAAATGATCAAGTATACACCAGAATTTTATTGCAAGTTAGCCTATAACACAGTCCCAAGTTTTAACGACTTTCGCGGGGTTTATTCTCAGGCATGAAAATAAAAGAAAATAACCCTTTACTAAACAATCCTAAGATTTAATGACCCGTAGAAAGAAGGCTTTTGAACTGATTGTGGGAAAAAAGGAAGAAAAAGGTGATCTCCTCAATTTTCTGCCAATCCCACAATGGTCTAAATACCCTATTAGATGTAAATTCCATCATTTGAGCTACTTTTAATTTGTCGTCATTTAATCCTCTAGGCTGCTAAACGAGACTCAATGACATTTTGCGGACAATGTAGATCAAGATCAGACTGCACAGAACGTGCAGTCTGATCTTGGATCTACGTCGTCCGATAAGGATATATTTTTATTTCAAAAAAATGTTGAAATAGCAACATTAGAGTTTTTATTATCGACTTGAAAGTGTCATCTAACTTATACAGCAACTTAAGGGCTATATGTATGCTTTCAATGTGTTTGTGTCTAAAATTGTGTCTAAAATTTTGTAGTTTGGCAAAGAGTTAGTCGTTTTTAGACAATTTCCTTATTCATGCTACATTCAGGTGGTTGTCTGCAAATGCTTTTCTTTTGACCAAGCGTAAACTTTTGTCGTCTGACAAGGGTCAAGCAAATTCAGGGTGACCATGCGATCATCGGATATCAGGTTTGTGGAAGGAAATATTAATCTGGGCACTTTTAAAGTTATCATGAGTTTCTGTATCTCCGAATATGTCCGATTTTATTGGTCAAATCACACACACACACAATAAAAAGATATGGGTCCTACTCTGTGAAAAGGTGGTTTAAATGCGTCTGCAAAAGGTATCGACTCATTTCAGCCTGTGCAGGATCCAGATCAAAGTAACATTAGCTGCCAGTAGTAAACAAAGCGGGTGTTAAAATGCATTTAAATTTAAATCATATTTAAAAGTATGCAATTTACTAGGAAGATTCAATCTGTTATGGTACGGTCGGTACAAGTGCTAGTCGCTGGCATAGAAATTAATTTCAAAACTAATCTAGCTAAGAAGTTGTAACTCTATCTTTTGTTTACTTTTTGCCTGATCTAAAATTCATTTTTCTGCCAGCGACCAACACTTAGTACCGACCACACAATAACCTGTAGACTGTCACCTTCACAATATTTTCCATTCTCTTAAATGGCATTTCGATTCAAATGCATTTATACACCTACATTGTTTTTTGGCCGCTATTGGGATTTTAAGCTACGTATTTCTTGGTATAGATTTAATGCTTTAAGAAGATAGATGGAGTCCCCTTTCCCAAGATCCCTACCCGCATGTTTCTCGGTCATTTATTATCTGATCTAATATATTAATATATTCATGCGTTTTTGTGGTATAAAACAACCTAAAACAGCTGGCCCAAATTAACTAAAATATGCCAGAAATCATAAAATATGAGCCATGCTCTATGAAAAGGGTGCTTAATGCATCTGCGAAAAGTATCGACCCAGGTCAGCCTGTGCAGTCCGCGCAGGCTGACCTGTACCGAAACTTTTCGCTATTTGGCAGTTTTCTGTACGTCAAAGGACAATTTATGCAACAGTTTTTCCAACGGACAGATTTCTTTCATTTTCGCTCAGATGGCAATATAATTTATGTGGAGTAAAAAAATGAAAAGAAAATCATATGTTGCGGAACAAAATACAAAGATACAGTTCTTCTGAAGGAATAACGCTGAACTGGTCCCCGTTATAGATATACATATTACAACTGGCACAGGCTATTGTGTCGTTCCTTTCCATTGGGCCACATGTATATCACAGAATGGCCAATCAGCTTACTCATTTCCAGTTTGGCTGTATAGGTAACACTGCGATTTTTTGCACAATTTGAAATTGGTAATCGAAACTAAAAAGAATATTAGCAGACATAAACATTAAAAGGTGATACCAAAAATACATTTCACTTACTCGTAACGTCAAAAATATTGGAAAATCCCCTGCTCGGGAAGTGAGAGTGACCTCCCCTGAATCTCTAATAGTCTAGCGACATGGCTGTTCTAAAAATAGACGGGCAGAATCAGCTCAGGTGAGCGAAAAAGTATGTCAAGCGAGTCATTTGTAAGAGATACAGAGCATTTTCAAAAGTCACTGATATGATGAATTACCTCCCTTTATAATAAACGTCTTTTTTGGCGTGATTTGGCACCCCGATCACTTCTTTTTAATCTCCCGTTTTCCTCAGTGTCGGTGATTTACAGATATTTAAAAGGCAACGGAAATATTACAGACAAAAATATATAATTTCGCTTTCAAACCGGTGAGCAGGAAAAACAGTGGCAAATGTCCCTAAAAAGACCCCTTCATATGATCTTTTCTTTGACACGTGACTTCATTCTGTAATTTACACATTGAGTCTAGGAATGAAGACTGGATGTGATTTTGTTGGTTTCAGTGAACACTGATATACCATTTTTGTTGATTTCGTGCAGAAATGATGACATCCAAAACTATGAAATAAAATTTGAAAAAAAAAAAAAAAAAAGATGTAAATAATAAAAGAAAAAAGTAAAAACATGTCTGAGAAAGTTACTATTCTTAGTCGATCCCAAGCCCGAGACAAAGGTTAAAGGTTTTATAGCATTTAAGCTGGATTTGTGTGTACAATTAGATCTACATTTTTTACTGACCAATCAAACAAATCTACCACCTCATCCCTTCCTCCCCCCCCCCCCCCCCCCCAAAAAAAAAAAATAAATAAAAAAAAAAAAATAAATAAATAAATAAATAAAATAAAATAAAAATCTCCCGGCATCTAAAAATGCTTTCTACGGGCCTGCATTAAGCCCCCTTTTGCTAGAGCATGACTGATATATGATACGCTAAAAAAGTGGAAGTGTACGCTCTCCTCAACGCGGTCCATGACTAGGAATCTCCTGTACATTTTGCTAGATTTCACAGACCGCAAAATATTCGATAACGTCACAATGTACGTCATGCCATTGGTATTCGTTATCGGCATGTAAAACACAGCAATGCTCGTCATTGTCCTGAGGTTGGGAAGGATTATGGGACAAGTCCCAACCTGAAAATATATCGCAGAATGTTACAGGCATAATCGATTACATCTTTTCTATTTGTACCTTCTTATATTACTTAACCCTTAAACTGCTAAATAAATGAAACGAAAATTTCCACACAATACTAAAAACCCAAATATTCCAATTCCAACCTTGAGGCAGTTGGGTCGTTTCGTAGAGTCACTGATTCTAGTTTTGAAGATCGAAGGTTCCAGTCCCATGGGAGGCAACCCCCCCCCCCCTCTTGTTCTTCCCCATCTAAAGGTAAATAGTCATGTCCTTATGATTTTTTCGTTCAACACATTAACTTTTTATCTTTCCCCGCACCAAATAAATGGGTCAAAATCTTGTTTAATGTTCCTTTAAATCTCTATATCCTTAACTTCAACGACACAAATAACGATGGAAATAGATATATTACCAATGTAACTAGGCAATCAACCGAAAGCTTTATATTAGTTTAGAAACCTTTTACCAAACAATCCTGTGCTATAATGACATCGAGGAAATAGGCTCTTGAAAATATCGTAGTAAAGAAGATACTGCTGGTAACGAGCAGTTTCTCCCTTTTCCACATCATTTTCTACCCTTTTAAAGACAACCCATTAATTTAGCAAAACATAATATGCCATCTGCGTAAGTCTAACAATTTGTGGTCTGGTAAAGAATTAATCTGAACTGTTTGTTCAGGAAGTCAAGGCAAATGAAAGTAAATAAATGCTTTTCTGGGAAAGAAATTGCGGCATAAGTTATGGTTGCTAAAGTAGATTATCAAAGCATACTACCGGCGTGAAAACGTTTTCCTGAGAATCGGTTGCCCCGGCCAATGACACGAATGAACCTAGACTATATAGATCTATTCAAGCCATCCCGATTTTTAATACCTGAGATTTTTTTTTTTTTTATTTTCAAATACATATGCGCCATGATCTGTGAAAAGGTGGCTTAGTGTAGCTGCGAAAAGTATCGACCCAGGTCAGTCAGGCTGACCTTTTCGCTATTGGTCAATTTTCAAAGGACTAGTCTTCTCATAATTCAGTTGCTTGTTTAAAATGTGGCTGTCATGGACCCATAAGTATGTGATCGCTTAATTGGTATCATACATCACGGAGACGTATTAAGCCCCTTTTCACAAAGCATTGCTCATATATTTGTTAGGAGAGTATCCTGCAGTGTCGAATCTAACCACAAGTTAAATATAAACAAACGTTTTATCTGATTTTTTTTTTTTTGTCATAATATAAAAAAAAATATGAATCATTTTAAAACTGCGAGCATGAAATGAAAATTAAAAAAAAAATGGACAGAAAGTCTGATAGGGCATTTTAAGCTCTCACCGGTGGACATCCCCTTTTCTCCAAAGAAAGCATTTTATTTCACGGCGTATCAGAATGCGCTGGCTTTTGACCTTGTTTTTTGGCACAGTGAAATCGAACGAATAGATAACTTTTTACCAAACGATAGAATTTTAGACCTGTCGAAATTGAAAACATTTGCAGAGGATAAATTAATTGTGGCTCAAATGAGTGAATTTGTTCGTGAATGCGCACAAAACTTTGTGGGAAAGGAGGAAATACTGGTTACCAGCACTTTCTCCTTTTGCCACAATGTTTAAAAACCTCCCTCTGGGTCGTTAAAACTCCAGATTATGTTGTAAAGAGGTAAGAGCAAAATATACATCACTTTAATGATTATAGATTTTTTTCGTTTAGTTTAATTAAAAAAAAATAAAGTCATTTTTCTGTAAACGCCGAGCCTGGTAACTATGTCGGTAACGGACAGGGCTTAAAACTCGTGGGTTCCCTGATTCCCGTCTCAGCCAAATTTTCATTGATACAGGAACCAGTCCTCTTTCACCGCTTAATATTGTGTCGACGACGTCCATGTGTGAAAGCAACCAGTGGCTTGAAAGAATATTATGCAAAGTGCTAGTAAAAGAAAATTTAGAAAAAGAAACATAGAAAGGTGCACTGATCAGTAAGATATAACAAAATGTTGAAAACGGCATTACACACAAGACAAAAGCAAAAAGCAAACCTTTAAAGGTAGGCAACTCTTGTGTATCTTCCCATATCCATTGTGTATGTGTGTGTCTGTCCGTCAGGCCGAGCCAGAAGCCGTTTGCTAATTAAAATAATTTTAATTAAATTCATTCAAAATTCATATTTCGAATCAAAGGAAATTTTATTGAATTGAAAATTGCTAATAAGAATAAAATTTCATTGCATAAACCCATCCACAGCTAAATGGATCCTTAATTATACGTTAATGGTGACTTGCTTGGTATAACGCATCACGGAGATGCATTAAATCCTCTTTTGCCAGAGGGTGTTTATTTATTTATTTTGGAGCTTTGACAATTAATGTTGAAGCCCTTGCCTCCTGGCTTACCGGCTGGCTTCGTCCCTGATAAAAAAAAAACATGTGATCATATCTCGATTTTTAAGTAAAATTTGCGAGCCAGTATCAAAAAAAAAGAAACGTAGTGCGTTTTTAGTCTCATTTACGCCGGAAAATATCACCGTATCGAACATTGTAGATTCAATCAGACCGCACGTTCTGTGCAGTCTGATCTTTATTTACTCTGGCAACAAAAGCGCATCGAGTCGCGTAAAGCTTTTTAGAGGTTGATTTCATTCGTAAATCTACTCCATTACGGATGTGTATAACATATACATAAAAATAGCAATGACTTCTGTGTCATAGCGGTGAAAAAATAAAATGGCAGTAGTGTGTGTGTGTGTGTGTGGGGGGGGGGGGGGGGGGGGAAAGGGAAACTCAGGGTAAGACTCGTAATCAGAAGGCCCCCAGGTTCGAGGTTCACTTGGAGTACTGGGTTGTCGTGAGAGTGTCCTTTGAAAAGGCAGTTCAGAACCTAGTGCTAGCCTAGTGCTGGTGATGCAAAGGACGTACATAAATATGTGAGCTGTTGCCGTGAAATGACTGGAATAATGTTGAAAACTGTGTGAAATGTAAGTCAATTAATTCAAAATATTATTAGATAACGAGTCTATGTGGGATGGTGGGCTGTAATCAACTTCATCAATCGCTCGTCACAACTCGACCGATTCCGTGAAACATCTAACCTCGTCCGTTTTAAGGAGTTTTCTTGACAAAATACAGTGTCCTTCATAATAATATGTCACACTTTCAAAGTGTACAAGGTATATATCCTTTGTAAAGGTAACACAATAAAAAATTATAATATTTAGTAAGTTTAAGCTGACAGTTTTATGGCATGCAAAGTAAGTGAGGTAATACGGAAAAATAAAGGCGACTATCTCCTTTAAAACATACACTGACTTACATCCAATGTTCAAAATGACGTCCATGTTTATAAAACGGTATAAATATTATTGTGAATTTTATTGTTTGTTGACAATATACCTATGGTATGTTTCAAAGTGTAACATATATCATGGAAAACCCTGTATTAAACATGACGGTGCCTATGAAAATCATTAATGAAAAACAAAACTAGTTTATTTTCTTTTATATCAATCCATTGGTGAGAACTGACACTGAAATTGATAAATCACATTCAAAGGTGAATTAACAAACTGTTTTTCAATATAAATTTATTTAGAAAGATTTCCGTTGTAAATATTAAATCGTCTGTCTTATTTGTAAGCGAAGTCAAGCGGTACATTTCCGACGAAGAATGTAAGGCTTACGTGAACACCACCCATCGTAAAGCAGCCGGTGATTTCGTCAACGGCTGGTTTGCCGAGTGCTTCATCAATGGCTTGCTCCAACTTAAGCAACGAAAATCACTATATTTTGCATGCAGTCTGATCTTGGTTCTATACAGTCCGCTTGTTTAGTAAAACCTGTAAGACAAAATTCTGGCGTCAGCGGATTGCATTTGCAGCCTTCAAGACAGGTCAAGTTAATATGAGCCATGCTCTTGCAAAAGGGGTTTCATTGTTTCTCCATGATATACCAAGCATGTCATCACATAATTAGGGATCCATACATTTTGCTATATCCAACAGCCGACTTTAATATGAGGTATAATGGTCTTTTGGTATGCAGAAATTTAACAACAGCAAAAAAAAAAAAAAAATTGTTTCAGGCCAGCCTGCGCGACCTGACATGGTCGATACTTTTTGAAGATGCATTAAACCTCCTTTTTACAGAGCATGGCACATAAATTTGAAGCTGAAAAATGTTAAACACTGTTGATTGGTGAAAACTGCGGCACTGCAACCACAGGATGTAAAACATTTGTAAATTATCTACAGTGATAATGCTTCACAGTATAAACCTACTGACAGCATGAAGTAGAACTTGGTTTACTTAAGTAATCAAAGTACTGATAGTACTGAAGGCCAGGAAATCTGGTAAATTGTAATCTCTAAAGAACGAAGGATACGAACTCACACGAGACCTCATTTTCTAATTATCACTACCATACACACAGTCAGGCCAATTCAATAATGCCAAAAGAATTCATTGGTAAAGGGGTACTGTCACGCATAATATGCAATAATACAATAATCAACAGGAAAAATTAAATTAATAAAAAAAAAAAAAAAAAGCAGTGCTCAGAAGCCAGATTCTATAATTAAACCGAAGCAAAGTAGTGGATACCAACGCTCGGCTATAGGGTGCATGGATAATGGCTTTAAAAATTTCTAAGTCGAAAAAAAGGGGATTAAATCAAGCAAATTCATTTTTGAGTTATTTGCCTTACTGGTTAAGGTTGATATTTATGATAACGCACATATATTCCAAGTTTCAAATAAATAACGTCAATGATAAGAAAGATAAGATACAATTTAAAATTGGACACAACGCAAATACCAACGCTTAATATCGCGAACGCAGGGCAGGGTGATGTTAATACATCGCAGTTTTGTTCTCAAACAGTCGATCTAAATCTATTCTTTTGACTATATCATACAAAGACGTCCACTAGCCCTTCTCGTCCCATTAGAGAGAGAGAGAGAGAGAGAGAGAGAGAGAGAGATTCCAACAACGGCTTCTGGCGCTTAAAATGAATTTGCAAATTCGGGATGTATTTCAAAATAAATATTCTTAAACTTTCATTTCTCCTTTACAAACAATGTTTCGGAAACTACCAGTTATGTGAATGAAACCCTTGGTACGTAAATGTGATGAGTAACTGATGAATTAAAGCCTAATTTTTTAAACACACCTTTTATTTTCAAATTATTTTGTTTGAATCAATCAATCAATCAATCAATCAATCAATCAATCAAGTTTATTGTTCAAATCATATAAATACATGATATACGAATAAACATACACAATACAACTAACATACAAATAGTGACGGGAGTAAAATGGGTTGGAATAGTTGGGGGCCGTAACCTTGGTCAGAACATGAAATAGACTATAGGTCTTGACATTTTAGTGAATGGGCCTTATTTGATTGGTCAGTCAACTTTACACACAGTGGTAAGCTTTCATTGATAAAGTTCGATAAATAAACAAAGTGCACGTGAATGACATTTTTTCCCCTTCTTTCGTCATATATACACCAAAAATTGTGACTTTTTTTTTTAATCCTTTGTAAAAATTGTTTTCAAATGATTCAGCGAGTTTTGGATATTATAATGATTATAATGCCATTCTGTAAGTAGATCTACATGTTCCCAGATTTCATTCTACATTAACAAATTTCGTATACACTGATAGACATAGAACTTATTTGAAATCGGGAAAGGCGTCTGAAAATCATTCTGATAGTTAGATAGTTACACTATTTGTTTACTGTTTCTTTCAGACACACACACATACACACACACATAACATAAATCGTGAACATTTGTCTGGGCAGAGGAAATGTGGGTCATGATCAGTTTACACAAATGTGTAGACCGATCAGTATCCACACCATCCTCCAAGTATGATAATAAACAGCTCGTGACTGTAGAAATAACCTAATAGTTCGGAATGCTTGTCTGTAGGGCAGACTAAATGGTAGAGAAAGGGGATACTTGAGCACGCATGTATGTCTATACTGGTGAGAAAAATACAATTAATTTAAGCTTACAAAAGTTGAAAAATGTCCAAGGATCGCACAACACTTTTATGATTTGTAATCAATCAACAGTCGTCACAAAAAAAAAAAAAAAAAAAAGAATATAAGCAGATAAAATGGTTGATTATCGGAAAATGTTGATAGAACAAAAAAGTCTTATTTTTCCACAATGTTTGCTTATTCTTCTGACAAAAATAGGGATGTTTTTAATCGATTCACACCGAAAAAAGAGTGTATAATTTATTTTAATTTCTGCAAATTTCTTAATTCTATTGATTTTTTTCTAAACATATAGAGAAAATCAAGTTGAGTTCTAAATGATTAGTTTAAACATATTTATTTTACATCGATTGAGAAACAAGTTCTTACAACTTATACTAATCTCTCTCGATTCAAAATGATTAAAAGAAACTGGTAATAAATGCAGTTAATACACCAATAATCTCATTCAACTATCGACATTTCCATGGAAAATCATATAACTCAATTTTTCACCAGGCAGTCAAAGGAGACGCTACGCGCGGTTCCCTTTGATCTTTATTAGATACGCGGACAGTAACTAGCAAGTGACAATGGAAACTAAAAATAGAAAACTGGTTCTCGGGTTTTTCCCTCGCGCTAGTACACTAGAAAGTGATATCGGGGGCAGTAATCATGTCTATAATACGAGAGGATTTCAGTATCCAATCACAGTGATGAAAAAGTTATTGACCGTCTATTGTGTATTCAACAGGGACACAACCCTTAAAACACACACTCGTTAGTTATTAAAGGGCTGTAATACCCTTGCAATTCCATAGCACTATGCAGATGTCGGAAAGCTTTGAGGAAAGGAAAACATTCACGCCGTGTGATAAGCAATCTCTGTACTTAGGGAACTAGTTGTTTTAGCGGACTCAGCGATATAGAGTGGACACACCGTTCAACATTTTGTCTGAAAGTAGTCCGGAAAAGTCAGCTTACGATCGCTATAGGCAAGGAAATCCCTTGAGAGGGATTCCCTGGCCTAAAAATATCACATTTAATAATAATAGTAACAACGACGACGACCACGACTAGGATGATGATGGTGATTAAATAAACAACGATACTAAGACGACATAATAATAATAAAAAGAATACTTACAATTAACGTCCATATTCATAAACAGATTTCGAAGAAAGTCGTTTTCGGCCTTGCTGTCAATTCGTACAAGGTGACTCGATTTTAACCCACAAAAATTCTGCAAAAGTTTAAAAATATACTCGCGTTTATTTCATGTCAATCTTTCCCATGTTGCCATGACACCGAGAAAGACAACTTTTGAACTCATTTAAAAAGGAGAAAATAATGAAAACCAGTATTTTCTCATCTTTCCACTATGTTTTCTACCCTTTGAAATACAGAAACCTACCATTTGAGCAACATTTGTCGTCTACATGCTTTCAAGTCCGATCACTCTTGCATTTTGTCCTCGGATAAAGTGTTAATTCTAGATTTTTAAGAAAAAAAAAAAAGAAAAAAAAATAGCGTAATATTAAGAGGAAAATAACACCGCAAATGACCCTTTGCTCTAAGATAACATGGGAATTACATCTATATTTTGGACAAATATTTCAAACATATGCCAGTATAGCTAATGGTCATAATATCTTTCTGATTATGTTTGCTGCTTTCATTCAAGGTTATAAATTTCGATCTTGAAATGTAAACGCTTTTCGGTAATCAATTTGGGTAGCAGACAACTCTTGCTTTTGACATAGATCTACTTCTTGGTATTGATTTACATCTACCCGAATTGATATATAGTAGTGTCTGGTAATCTTGCGCGTCGGGTTTTCTTGCGCACTTAGGTAGAATCCTGTTTCGCGGGTTTGTTTGTTGAATTCTACCCGTTTCTGCAGTGTTTCTAAGAATATTAGAATTTGGAATAATAGAGAAACCTTCAGAAAGTAATTTTATTTAAATATTTATTGATTGATTGTTCTGGAGTTTAACGCGGTCTAAGATTTACACCTGAGAGCGTCTAATGTTTGTCTGCGACATCATCGTCACTAATTATTCATAAACAGTGACCTTTGACCCAATTTCCGATGAGGCCGCCTGTAACTCTTTATCTATCAACCAAACGAGTAAGTCGTGTCTCATCACAAACACAAATCAATTAAACGCATATTTCACAACATTATAAGTTGTTAAAAAATAGTTTTAACGTTATTTTCTCTGTTTACACGTACCCTTTATCAGACGACAGATTTGTTTCCTATTTGCCGCCATTCTGTCAAAGTTCTGAATCAAAGGCCCGGATCGAGCATAACTACATGTATGTGTTGCTCTTCCACAATTACTCTTTGTAGGAGCTACAAATATTTAAAAAATCATTTGCAGTGACGTCATTTAATGTAAGTGCGCTTGCAAGATCACCGCAGAGTTGTATGTCGGATAAAACTTCACGGTTAGTGTTTATTTCTTGAACGTTTGTGTTGTTTGGGGAATAGGTTTATAACTATTTTGCGTCATTATGTAGATGAGATATTATAAATAGGTGAATATCTTTGAGGGTCTTCCAAACATAATTAACCAGTCCTTTACTTAGGTAGGCAAGATTACCAGAAAGCATCGTATAGAGAATATGTACATAGCATGGGAGGATTTTGAGGGTGGTGGAAACCGCGTATCCCCTCTCCCCCCCCCCCCAAAAAATCCTGGATCCGCACCTGCATAGTGTTGTCGTATATCAAAAATAATATTTTTGATTAATTTTGAATATATTGTATGACGAAGTTGGGAGATTTGACAATTGTGAAAAGATGTGAAAAAGTATGTGCGTTATTTCAAGAGAAATAGATCGATCTAATTTAGTCTGAAATGCATTAGCTGTAATAATTACGTCATGAATGATGTTGACTACGTCATATGTGACGTTTACCTGCAGAAAATCCATTCATGTCCTTATACGAAAAAGACCAAGCCTCAATACGAGCGACATGAATAATTTGTGGAATAAATGTCTAATAGTTCAAACAACAACCTAGATATTGAAATCATCGGGTTTTGAGTTTGAATCCCGTCTTTGCCAAAACTAATTTTGAAGACTTCAAAAGCCATAGCAAAAGAATGCATTCTTTTCTCGTATAGATCGTTCTTCGACATGATTTCATTTATAGATCTGTCATTGCGGCCAGTGTACCTACCCTTGCTTTACCTGGAGTTTCTTTAATCGGCGTGCATAGATTGTCAAAATATAGATCTCTAGATTCTATTATTTGTCGTTTTTGCTATCTTTTTTTCTTATCTGCTGTCCCACACGTCCATCGTCGAAACTAGATAAGTGGTTAGCAAGGAATCAATCCTGTCGCAATGGCTAGATGTAGTTAGATAATCAGTTATAGGAAAGATATTCGCTTCTAACCTATCGGTAAGATATTTAGTTTATAAAAAAAAAAAAAAAAAAAACAAAGAGAGAGAAAGAAAGCTCTTATAGGTCTATTAACAAACCGTCATAACATAGGAATATATATCTAGATCTATGTCATAAAAAAATCGAAAAATTAAATCCCGCCTACACTATAAATGGTACTTTGAAACAGTAAAAATAAAACCCTAGTTTTGTCATTTCTCCGACACAATATTCTTCCGCGAAAAAAGCGTTGTCTGCGCATGTCATATTCTTCGAGGATTAACCTGTCTGCTATGACGCATCACTTGATAAAAAATGGACATATATCAATACGCGGTGCGTAAATTGTCGCTTAAAAAGTGCAGGCGAAAATGGCAATAATCAAGCCAGTCTTTCACTAAAAATTTCTTAAAGACGAAATGATTTCAAACAGGGAAAATATTTTTTTAGAATACCAACTGTTACTGCAAATCTCTGTCAACATTTTCTAAATATAGACATTGGGAAACCCGGGATTTGTGCAACAGACTGACATTAAAGTAACGTCCCCACCTTGCTGGGCTTATATCGGGGCTTTTTCCCAAGCTGATAGAGCGGTGTCGGGTATATCCGAACAGATAAGCCTCATCTGTGAAAATTTGGAATTACCCGCAGCTATTTTATAAATCGCATCCAAAATCGATAGCCTAACGTACGCGATATACTTTCCCGCCTTTATTTGCCTTGAATACGCTTAAAACAAGTCACGTATGTGTAGAGGGTAGTGCGGCTATAGCCGAACATGCCGTCTCTACCGAACGGGTACTGCGGATATTTCCGTACATTCTGAGATTTTCAAAAACAATCGGAAAACTGAAGGAAACATCTCAAATAATTGTTTGTAATTTATACTCTAAAACATAGTTTTAAAATTCGCGACATCTTTTAATTCACCTTTAAACATAATTTCATGGTTTGTGACAATAAAGGAAAGATTTATAGTAGCGCTAATCATTCATATCAACAATACTTGAACTCAAATTCCAATTCATCTGCAAGTTCTATTTCAACACATTGAGTGTGAAATCTGCACTAACAAAAAGTGCATTGGATGAAATTGTCATAGGGTTGTTCACAAGTGTAACAAAGACTTCGGCAACCTCTTTTGAGTCAGTGCCTTCTCTACCCGCCCCCTTTTCTTCTTCAACTCTTGTTGCTTACGCTGTTGCTTAGCTTTCTTTTGCTTCTCTCTTAAGTTTTTTACTTTCTCTCTCTTTTTTCTTTCTCTTTCGTCCTTCTTTCTGTTTTTCTTTAGTTTTTTTTTCCCCTCTTATTACACGTTACATTAGATTTATTATTGCTGGCTTTTATACCGGTACCAGTAATTAGATCTAGATTTATATATTGATACAATCTTTGTATAGAATCTCGGTTGACTGAATGGTGTTTTACGGCACTTTCAAGATTGTTTAAGACATATGGCGACAGGTTACATATTCATACATTTCCTGGGTTTCACCAGTACTAAGGGGTCCTGCGTGACTCGTGACCTAGAGGCCCCGGATTCGAGCCTCATTAGATCCACTGGTTTTTTCGTGGGAATGTCCTTGGGCAAGACGCTTCAGAGAGCTAGCCTATTTCTGGGAAAACCCAGGAAATACATGAATATGTGAGCTGTCGTCCTGATATGACAGAAACAATGTTGAAAGGGGCGTAAAACACCATTCAATCAATCAATCCAATCAATCGATCAATTCAACAATACTAAAGTAGGCCTCTGAGGACACTCCCATCAAAAACCCAGTAGATCCAGTGAGACTCAGACCCGGGGCCTCCAGGTCACAAGTCATACACTTTACCACTGCGCCACGCAAGACCCCTCGGTTTGTTCGGAAATAGCCGATTATATGCAAATGTATACGGGTATTTCCGAACGCTCAATGTACCCGATACTGATCCATATAAACGCATGGTAGGGTTTAAAATCATACACACACATGTTGAGCTTCCTATATAGCCTAAAAAGTCTGGATAATATCGGAATTTAAGTACATGTATTTTATGAGCTTAGCAAAGATCACAAAAAATATTTACTCACCTCGGGACACGGCAAAAAATTTCTTGTTGAAAAAATTCGAAATCTTCGGAACAAACTCTTTTCATTTAAATTCAAAATGTCGAGTAATATATCTGGCGTTTATTATTACATCATATTTCCAGGTAATTTATTAATCTATGCATAAATAATGTTATAAATTATTTGTTCGGAAACATCCGCATGTTCGGCAATACCCGACCCCGCCCTAGGACCTTAGGTTTGTAAATGGCATGTGCATAGGTTATATGCTAGCTTACCATGGCTGGATGAATCGTACAAGGTACATGTAGGTTTTTGAGAGTAAACGTATATTTTATTTCGAAATTCGTTGCATTGATTCCCGCCTTAAAAATAGTTCAGTTCTCTACCCAGAATGCCCAAATCAGATAGGTGATGTATTTGAAAAATGCCACCTAGCGGAAGATAATGCAAAAAAAAAAAAAACGGCTCGTGCATGACGTAAAAATAGTATGATTTATGACGTAGTTATTTTTCGGCATATAACGTTGCGGATATCGATACAAAAATAGAAGTTTAATACGCTGAAAGTAAGTTAGAAATTAGATAGTCTGTACTCATGAAAATAACAATGATTTTCAAAGGCCCAATAGCGACCAAATACAATGCAGATATTAAAATGCATTTAGATTTAAATCACACTATTTCAAAGTATGGAAAATATTGTGGAGATGACAATGTGTTATTTTGTGGTCGATCCAAGTGATAGTCACAGGCAGAAATACGAATCTTAAAATCAGACAAAGGCTAAACAAAAGATAGAGAGACCTGGCAACTTTTAACCTAGTTTTGAAATTAATTTCTATGTCAGTAACTAACGCTTGTACCGACCGTACAATGACAGATTGTCATCTTCACCATTTCCATACTTTTAAATGATTTAAAAATTTAAATGCATTGTAACACGTACTTCGTTAACTGTAGGCAGCTATTGTTACTTTAATATCCTATTTTCAAATACAAACATAACAGGATGGATATTATAACTACTGCCATTAACGTTACGGCATTACACAGATAATGAGGCAAATAATGAGTCCGGGCCAGTATTGACCAACTAGTCTAAATTGCATTCTTAGTCTGATTCGAGGTCACGCAATTTCTGAATGGCTTCACTATTTGGATAAGCCAATCAACCGTTGCGTTACTTAAAAATTTTGAAAATTCTTGATAATTAGGCTAATCGTGTAATCAAGAATGGTTAGTGAATACGGGGCCACGATGCTTCACTGAGTAATGAATATTCCTACCTTTGCCTCTTCGAAACTTCTACATGCAGTTTTGTCAATGAAAAAACAGGAGGTCTCGAATATAACCCAACCGCTCGGACAATCTAAATTTAAGAAAGGGAACAGAAAACACTGTTCTATGAGTTATCTTTGTATAAAGCCTTATTAAACTTGTACCAAAAATGACGTGTTCAACGACCCTGAAGAAGACTTTTGAAAACATTTAGGGAAAAGGGTGAATGCTGGACACTAGTCTTTTCTCTCCTTTTCCACAACGTTTGTTATCCTTTCATAGAGCTAAATACGATCGTTTGAGCCATTTTTAATTTTTCGCTTGTCTGTAGGCTTCTTCTCTGCGAGAAAATTTTTATTTGATAGAATGTAGTCGTTTTGTTTTTCAGCAGGAATTTGCGACCATCCGTGCCTTCCAAGTCAATAACTTATACTTGGCGACGAAAAATACGATGCCCATGACCAGGTCGACAATGTGCCTGTCAAGCCTGGATAACCCGGTTACAACTCCAATTCCACCAATTACGCTTCAGGGTATTCCCCCTCCACACAACAAGATATCTTTTATTTGTCCCTTCAAAAGCATAAACGCTGTCATTTAAAATTGGCCAGGGTTCATTGATAGATGGCATCCTGTGGGCCTGTGCCGAGTTAGTTCAACAGTTTATATTTCCTGCTCAATGCAAAGGTATTTTAATACATTTGCAAAAAGTATCGAACAATGGCTGCCTCTGTCAGTCTCTGACTTGGATCGATTTTTTTTTTGCCTTTGCTAAATTTTCTATATCTCAACGGGCTACTCTACCTCATGGTTTAGCCGGGTTTCATCCATATTATGCGATGCTTGCTTGGTATTATGCATCACGAGATGCGTTAAAGCCTATTTTCTTACAGCACCGATCATGTTTTGTTTACATGAAGTAGTGGATCTATAATTTGAGGTGCTTCCTTTGCCTCTAAAACATCTACATTACTCTTAAATACAGATATTTTTCCTTTTCCATGCAATCCCGAGTTTTAATGATCCTTTAAAAAAAAGCATTAAGAACATTGTTGGAAAAGAAGAAAATGCTGGTAACCAGCATTTTCTCCATTTCCAAGTACGTTGCCTACCATTTTAAAGACAAATTTTATAATATGACACATTATTAAATTTTTGTCTGTATGTTATCAATGTGGACAAGTCTAAAAGTCAGTTGTGTGGTAGAGTTAAAACTGCGCATGGCTGATATCAAACTTATCAGATCATCAAAATAGTCGGGATCTTTTTGTTTCAGTGGATGACCAAGTTGCATATTAGTTTCAAATAAGGGAATGGATTTTCAATGGCTGAAAATTATGAAATGAATCCTTATGAAGATGTAGGCGTTATAGAAAGTTCACATATAAATGTCCGTGTTTCAACGACCCTATGGTAGAAGGCTTTTGAAAAGTTGGAAAAGGAGAAAATGCTGGTAAGTGGCATTTTCTCCTTTTCCAACAATGTTTGATACTCTTGCATGGCTAAATCTCATAATTCTAGCCTTATTTTAAATGTCGCATACAAATGCTTTCGATTTGAAGGACTCCAATTTTTTGTCGTTTGGTAAAGGGTTAAATGATTTTGAAACTGACAATCTGAAACTTTTCTTTTTTGTTCCGATTAATTTTACACGATTTATAACTATAAAACCTTATGCGATTCTACGACTTATAAGAAACAGTCATACTACCTGTAAAGTACATATATTTCGTGTTTGCTAATGTGGTGGTTTGCGATGACGTTGTGAAGAGCTCTCTGTGGAGAAAGCAGGTGTTGCTGTCGTCATGATAAAACAGAGATAGACATCCTGGCGTCGATTTACACATCACTCCGCATTCCTGTATGTTACTCTTGACGTCAGCGGTAATTAGGGAATTTGCTTCAACAGTCGAAGTTGGGTATAGATTGTTAAGATAGGCGTTCGCAGTAAAATGTGACATTGGTAATGTTGTAAACGCAGCCCAAACACACAGTGAAACTGTTTGGATTTAATCAGAAAAAATGATTATCATTTGAGTTTCTTTCTTTTTTTTTAAATATAGTTACTATTTCACCAAGTTCTCTTTTTCATAAGAATGAGTGTGCTTCCACAAGAACGTGTAAAAGAAGCTACTAATTTTAGGTGTCAAGAGATTATTTCTATAAATAATTGTGAGCGAATCACAACCCTTTTGAAAAATAAATTAGATGGAACTAAATTTGCAAATTAAGGAGAATTTTCTGTTTCAAAACTCTTAATTAAGTGTTTAATTATATCTACGATTTTTATTCTTGAAACACTTAAATGCTAGAGAGTGCATGTATGTACATGTACACACTATGTACGAGGGGTGTTAAAAAATTACGCAGAAAAGTATTCTAATTCTCTCAATTATTACTCGAATAAATTGATACATATGGTTGACAATACTGAATTGAAAGTGTAAATGTAGGGTTAACATTTCAACACCTTATATTGATATGGTAGTTATGGCAACGTCATGTTCCCAAACCCGGCTCAAAATGCAATTAAACGAAAGCATTTGCCGTTCGGAAAACGACGTATCTCTTTTGTGTCTGATAAGATATCTTCACCACATTTTGTCACAATTTGGCACCAACTCTTGGCACAATGTTCATGAAGTCACCTTAACATCTCACGTCAGCTGAGCGTTTGGAGCCACATTGTTTATTCGCGTCCGTCAAACTGAATACCGAACAGAGAACTGCGGTTAAATTTTGTGCTTTAAGTGGAAAATCAAGAAGAGAAACAATGGAAATGTTAATCAATGCATACAGCAATTCAGCGATGAAGAAAACGGCATTTTACAGATAGTTGCGCGTTACCAAGACGGTCATGAAAGTGCGATAGATGACCAGAAAATCGGACGGTCGACGTCGATAACACAACGTAAAGAACAGGAAATCGTGGAACTTTTGGAAAAGGATAGACAGACGGTTGAACTGTAGTGTTGGAATTATACATCATTATTATTATTCATAACAATTTAAATTTGCGCAGACAGTGCGCTGGGTGGACACCGAAAATGTTGTAGGACGTTCAAAAAGAGAAGAGGGTGGAATTGTGTCACCACTTTGTTCTGCGATTTGAACAAGAAGGGGAGGACTTCCTAAATCGTATCTTTACTGTTGATGAAACATGGATAAGTCTAAAGGAACCTGAAATAGAGGAAGAATCTTCCGTGTGGAAAGATGGAATTAATTCTTTAGGCAATTGTCGCAAGTAGGCCTAATGTGAAAGAAACCATTGCAAATAACACGACGTAAAATTAACGCTGGATGACGTTGGACCGGTGTTTGAGTGATGACGTTGCCATAACTACCATATCTTTAAATGTTGTTGAGATAATGACATGAAATTTACACTGTTATTACAGAATTATATTGTCTACAGTATGTACACATTTCGCTGTACATGTATTTAACAAATATTTGAGAGAATGACAGTACTTTTCCGCGTGTTTTTTTAGCAGGCCTCGTAGTGAACTGCAGACATGTTAAGTACCGAATTACTTTTTGAGTTTACCTATATCAGACGGGGCCACATTCAAGATCAAAATAATAATAAGGCCACCTTAAAACTATTTATCCCGGACTCCTACATTATCGCAGGTCTAACGCTGAGCTTTAAATAGAGAAATAAATAGAACACGTTTCAGAGGTTTATTTAAGCGGACGCCCGGGTCCGGGTTAAAACTGCTGCGGGCAAGTAATTTTTGAAAGTAGAATGCCCGCCGGGCAAGTGAAAATTCGTAGTGAAAAGATCCTTTCCGTGAATTTTCGTTCCTTGGGTTGATACTGGTATTTCACGTGTCTATGTGAAACTGTTTTTGATTGGTTCCTGCCTTGAAAAGTGGCGAAATATGTCCTTGTAGGCATTCTTTTCAAAATGACAGACAGTCTGAAATTATTTTCAATATTTGTTAAAGGCGCTGCCAAAACACCAAGTAACTCTAGTGAAGAGACTTCTTCCAAAAACGAAAGAAAAAGAAAGTACAAACAAGAAAATCGAAAACGAACTTTCCAAACGTCGTGGCTTAAGGAATTTGAAGGGTTATCGTTCGACGAGAAATCCAAGTGCATGTATTGTAGAGTTTGTAGGGTTTATGACAGTGTTGGATCCTTCGTTACAGGGTCTAACTTCTTCAGAAAGGATTTCGTGAAGTCTCACGAAGATTCTCTGTCTCATTGCTTAAATTTACAGAGAGAAAGGGCTAAATCTCACCACGAGAGGTCGGAGGCATGAAAGCATTAACAAAGCTAAATGAAAAAACAATATCGCAGTTAAAATATAAGTTCAGAAATGTACAGTATATCTCTAAGAAATGTAGCAAACAACTATAAAATAGTTTAGAATTTGCATGCAAATACCATAAATAGTATGTGAAAACCATTGAGGCTAATGTAGAAAATGCTCATAATGGACACTTTCTCCATTTACCACAATGTTATTATTATTTTTTTTTTTAAAGTGGTATGCGGTAGAACGCATAAATGTATCTCCAGGCCTTAGTTGAATATAGGGCAACCTAGTTTTACTGGGGGCAAGTAAAGATTTACAGTAACTTGCCCCTCAGGCGAGTGGAAGTAAAATCCTTAAGGAAACCCCTGCGTTTCCATCAAGTAATCCTTTGCAAAGTTTCAATCAATCATTCTTAATGAGTATAGGACACACCATTTTTAAATTCACCGGTGTCAAATTAATGTAACGGCTATTTGGCAGCCATGATGAAATAGGTCAATTCAGGGGAGAAAACTACATTATCGCGGAGTTCACTGGGAACCAAAGTGATGTCTTATTAAATACTGAAAATAACAAAATTGAAAATAAACTTAAGTAACACAAAGTTATTCGGCAAAACGACCGATTTTTAATTTTCCCCAAATTTGGAATCATAAAAAAGTAGCAAATATTTAGAGTATAAAATTCATTTTTTGATTTTTAGTGAGGACTGGAGAGGGCGCTAAGACACCTAAATTCACTACCGCGTCTGATAAACCTAACACCTGTACAAAATTGCAAATTGGCTCAGTGAGTACAAAAGTTGCATTGTGCCCATTTCACAAAAATAATTGAACGGCATTGCCAAATTTCATCTGGCTTGAACCGATTACAAACACGACACTTTTCCTCTTCATTATCACAGACGCTGTCGCAGCTGTCTTCATTTGAAACCAATTCTATTGCACCAACCGTTTCAGATAACCCAGAAGTGCTAGGCACTGGCTCCGATGTGTCTTTCTTTTGCTGAATAGTTACTTTTGCAGACTTCTTCGTTGGGCATTTCTCAAAATGTGAACCCTTTGAATGAACAGGCAGGGATATTTTCTTACAAGTTTGTTCATTCAATATGCTGGTTACAGATTCCCTCAGCAAGTTGCTTGTATTGAAATGTGATATGAATTCGCGTTTTTTCCTACATGGAACAACACGTTATATTCCTCTTGCTAAAAAATGAGTCTTGAGTATTCTTCTAGCTAGATTAGATAGATTGGTTACCTCCCCTGATACAGCAAGTGTATAGGGGGTACAGGCAACTAAAACCGGGCAGAATTCTGCCTGTCTATTTTTAGAACAGCCATGTAGCGACACTTACAGAGGTGAGGCGTTTTCTTTTAATTGACATCAGCATAGAATATGTGATAACGTAGAGAGCGAGTATTACTGTTGTAAGTTACTGTAGTAAGTAAATGCGGTATAGACTATGACTGGGTGTTTTTAAATTTTCTTACAAAGTGTCCTGGTAGTCGACCAGTCATAAGCCACCAAATTGCTTGTTGCACCATGAAATTTATGGAAGCGAATCCATCAATCAGTCGTTTATTAGGAATTGGATATTTTTTTACAAAATGACCTACAGGAAAAATGGACAGTAGTATTTCTTTCAAATTGTTCGTTTGTAGGGCGTTTCATACATGGATCCGTGGAAATCGATATTTAACCAATCAGATCATCGCATTTATATGGCCCGATGTGCAGCCTTGCTGTTTCGGCTCCCAATTAAGCTACTGTTAATGTTGGAGAAGTGTGATGTTGTTGTGTCTACAACACTTAAATTTTTAAAAAAGTTTAAAAGATGTGCGTTGCGAACATGTACGGCGTACGTGAGATATACACAGAGGCTACAAGTTTGCATTACGATAATTGTTGGCAATGGAGCAGGAGCAAAGATTTTCGATCAACGCTAAAATACACAATGGATTAATTAATGCTATTTTTCCCTCTGAAGTTCCCTAAAGAGACATAAAATTACAGTGGAAAACCAAGTTAAAAATAAATGAAAGAAACTACGTCCTTTAAAATATCTTACATTGTTTAATAACCTCTGCATATCCAAAAAGAGGCACTTGTCATCAAGTCTTGAGTTTGACGTTAACATTAACCGTTGGTGCGTGCAAATGCGTAATGTGTACATACAGAGCAGGGTGCAAAAAAACATGAGGTTTCATCTTGGATTCAAACCATCTGCTACTTAAATTAGACACGTTTACGTGTATTCCTAACTGAAAGTACATGTAGATTTTAATTATGAAACAAAGTTTGTTCTGTACTGTTTAGGAAGTTCAGCTCAAAAGGCAACTTACGTTTTTAAATCAACTTTTGACTTAGCCATATTTAAGCAAATTTGTACATCTGCCATTTCAAAGGGTATGTCGGTAAACTGCTGGATGTGCGTTTGCAAACCAAACTGCCGCTGTAATACACTCGACCACCTTTGTCTTCAGTATATCATAAGATAGAACAAACTACCGTCAATGATATTAACGGTTTTGTTAATTGGCAGCACACTTTGACGCATTCTAAAATCATCAGGCAATCATTTTGCCTTGACACTTTTTTCAGATATACACCTCTCTGTTGAATCAGACTATCAATAATTTATTATCGAATATGATGTTGAGACAACGTAACTAGCCTTAGGGAAACATTACGCACCTTTAATTCTATTATTCTTAGACAAAGCTGAGGTTTATGGGGTATTTCATTCCTTCTCATTGAAGTTAAAAACTTAGCTGACACAGGTATTACATTGTCCGTAGCCCCTGAAATTCACACTTTTTGTACATATCCTTGTGTAAATTAGTTCAAGCATCCATAAAATTCTTACCGAGAATCCATTATCGGTATCAGTATATGAAAAGGAATACTTTTCCGGAATTTGTTTGAGAGAAACAATCATGGCAGCACGATTTGAAAAGTCTATCTGCCATACTGTATATGTATTTATTGCAGTTGTTTGGGAACCCTTAGCAACAGTAACCAAGGAAGTAGATTTATATTATCACCACGGATCCATGTATACCTTTTCCGGCGTTACTTCAGTTATATAGAGGCGCCCAGTTCACCTATCCATGACTTCCTGAATTTTTTTTTACTTCGCACAATATTTTTTCCAAAGCCATTTGCTGCTTTCTCATATAAACATCGTCAATTTTTTCTTAAAGCTTACATTTTTTTGATTAAACAATAACTTACCATTTAAGATCAGTACAAGTACGTAAACTCCAAGATTCATTTCTGTAGAACAAATGTTCGTAGTTTGAAGTCTCTCTATTTCGGTCGGAAAATGCTTTATGACTGGAAATATTAAACATTGTTTTAAACATTTCACATTATCTGTAATCGATTTGTACAAAAAGCAGCACTTTTGTCGTGTTACCTTGAAGGTAAATAAAAATGACAAAAGGAGAATTTTCTCTTTGCACAAAGTTGTTTAACTTTTCACCGGCTGTTCGCTACTAAAGAGATTTTTGTCCGAACTGTAAAGGAAGATCAGTCTGCACATACGTAATGTCTGGTCTTGCTCTCCAATCTCCGTTGTTATATCAGCGCTTTCGAACATGTAAAACGAATACTGCGTAGCCTCCGTAGCGAAGTCCATTGCGTATTGGACTAGAAATCAGGGGGTCGCTGGTTTAATTTCAAGCTCGGCGAATTTCTTTCCGAGAGTTGATGGTCATTGCGACAAGATTCATTTCTCTCTCTCTCCGCTGATCATCGTTTCGATGATGGATAAGTTACTTGGGTGGAATATTGCGCAAAGTACTGGCAAAAGAAAATTCCAGGTAAACATGGATAATTGCTCTGGCTGCCGCGATAGAACTTAAATGATGTTGAAATCGACGTTAAAAGCCATACAAACGAGTTAAACGGTGCACTAACTGGCTGTCAAGGCCGAACGTGACTTTTACTTAAAACTTCTTTAAACACCAAACAATTTTCAAGTTCTCGCTATTTACAATCTCCCTCTTTGTCCGATTGTATACAGCTGATGTTAAGGTTAGGCATGGGTAACGGAGAACAGCTTTGTCTGTGTTAATGGCATCTTTAATTTTTCGATTTTTATCTAAAAATCGAATAATTACATAGATATTACGGAGCACTTTTTTTTTCTTTCTTCTTCTAAGTTTGGCTCTTTCATTTTTTTTTTTTTTTTAGTATCGTTTATTATGTTGAAGTCGACTGTTACTTCAATACAACTGTACTAAAGAATTTCTTGTCTCTAGAGGAAAATTTACGAGCACGTTGGAAGGAGTAGTTCCAAGAATTTAAAAAAAAAAAAAACGGTTTAAAACAAGCAAAGGTATAATTGCCCCCTTTTTAAAAATATTAATCCTTTTAGAGTCATAGGAGAAAAATGCACAGAACGTGCAGTCTAATCTTAGCCGTCCGCTTGTTTAGTCAACCTATAAAACAAAAATCTTCCATGCTGTCTGTAGATTGTACTTTTTTGTCGTCGAGAGAAGTCGAGTTAATTCAAATATCCCCATTACCCAAAGCCTAACCTTATTACCAACAGTAAGCATATTTGATTGGTTGATGATAAAGGTCGGAAATGACGTCATATTGTAACCAAGAGTGCGGCCATACAGGTAAAGTAAACAGTTGTTTGATTATAAATGAAATTCAAAGGAGTGAATGTACAGAAGAGGGAATTTGTGGGGAAACTGTCAAGCAATGATGTGAGGAAAAAGATATTTTCACCACAGGTTACCTATGTTACACAATTACTTAATGGAATAAACAGGGGAACTTTAAGTCAGGATTTGTCAGCCAAGTAGGCAAACTGTAATTATGAGTAGTAAATTGATCTCTTGTTCTGAGAAGATAGCGCATCAATCCGACGCTATATTTAAGATAAAGTGAAATTGACCATATTTCTATCTCCGCAGATCGCCAACTGACAAAATTATGGCTTCTCCGTCTGTTGTTGACAAAAGTACATCTATAGTCCTTCAAAAACTTGCAAAAATATCCAACATGTAAACCGATTGCTTTTTCGCTAAATCACAGCCAACACAGGCACCATAGAATTTTCCCTTTCAGGAACACCTGCTCACGGCCATTACCTCAAGGTTTAGTTCTTCCACTGACACAAAATAGTCCTTTCAGTTTACAATAAAACACAACTAAGTGGTCCACAACTGCCCACATTTGAAGCAAATCTAAATTATATAACCACCAAGCCCTCTTAGCTCCATGAAACGGTGCAACAAAAGTGCTACTGCAAAATTTCAGATGAACTACTTTTGATACTACTACCCGCAGGCAGTCTCGCCGTGGTGCGACACCAGTTAGCGATTCGTAATACTTTGTCATTTAAAGGTTTAATTTCGCACGAGTTGATTGTAAAACTCGTTTTAAATGATGAATGAATTTTGCAAAATCCATTTTTACCGGAAGACAAATTCTAGCTCAAATTGCCTCACATTTGTTCTAATTCCAGTTTTCAATTAGACATTTTGTCACAAAAGAGCGAAATAATTTTTTTGTTTGCTTTTTTGGTTGAATATTTATTTAAAGAAATTCCACATGTCTACAACAAAACAGGATTTAGAAAAAAAAAAAAAAAAAAAAGAAAAACTAGTCCAATTTGAAAGCATTTGCAAGAGACATATTATTTGTGGCTCAAAAGATAAAATTTTTCTTTCAAAGGATAAAAAATGTTAGCATAGGAGAAAAAGCTGTTTACTTGCAATTTCTCCTTTCCACCCAGTTTTCAAAATACTTCTTCCTCGGGATTTTTAAAACCCGGGATTGTTTGATAAAGGATTATATCGCCAGCCGGTTGGGGGGGGGGGGGGGCGGTAGAAACATGCCAGTTGCTACTTTGCAGTAATGGTAAGACCCGGACAAATGGGCCTGCTTTTTTGCCATGGGCTGCGACCAGTAATGCCTGATGACGGGATCCTTGTGATTGAGTGAGCTCAGGGTCTGCTAGACCCTGTTTTTACAACACATCACTTTGGCCAAGAATTGGACTAAACTGTAGGTCAGAATGGCCCGTCCTGATCAATCGGTTTGTCATGCCCTTGGTATTCTTCATTCTCCTTCTAACTTCTTATTCATTGCCGTTCTTAAATCTTAGTCATGTTTCAAATAACTGATTTAAACCTAAGTAGGCGATACCTCACGGGTCAGTCAGGTGAAACATATGAAAGTTTTGGTGTTTGAGTGACACGTATAACCTTCCAAAGACTATCTATGCTTGGTCAGATTTTCTGCGGGAATACATTTGTCCATTCTAGCCCTTTCACTCTGAATATACCAACGATGTAGCCCTGACATGGTCTCTGCGAATGGAATTTCCCCAGGCCGTGTCCCCTTGTTGGACTCCGAGTTGGGTGGGAAGAATCATTGGTGAATCTTTCTGAAATCAACATGGCGTCTCAAAAAAAAAAGGTCAAGCTTGATGACTGCAAACGCTCACTCTCAGATTCTGAATCTAATACTTAAACCTCAGCTTCCCTTTATTCATTTATCCATCTCTCGCGATTAATTGTCACACAATCACAAGATCCTGCCAAACCTATCACCAAACTTTCTCCTTTTTGGTTTACAAACAGATCCCCAGCATTCTTGGTACTTCAAAGTCAGTTAAAAAACTGAAAGATGCGGCTTTGTTAATGCAATGCTTTTCCAAACAGCAGAGCCTTAATCTCTTAAATCATAAAAAAAAAAAAGAAAAAAGAAAAAAATATTCGATACTGATGTGAAAATCTTTTCTCATCCCACCATCAATTCTTGCAAAGGAGTGATCCGATGCAAAGAATTGGTATACTGTGATTCGTTGAAGGAAATCCAAGACAATCTCAAACTGCAGGGTGTATCTGATGTAAGGCGTATCACAGTACACAGAGACGGGGTTGCCAGACCTACCAATACTTATATTCTTACTTTCTGCTCTTTAAATTTCCCTTCATCTATCAAAATAGGCTTCCAGTCTGTCAAAGTAGACATTTATGTATCGAACCCTCTGCGCTGCTTTAAACGCCAGAGGTTTGGCCAAGGATGAATCCTATATAAATTCCCTCAGATGTGTAAACTGCAATTTACCCCATTCCTCCTTTTCACGAGATTGCCCCGTTTGGCAGCAGGAAAAGGGAGTACTTACTATTAAGTACACAAGAAACTTAAGTTTACCAGAGGCGAGAAAGATCAAGAGCAGGCAATTGGAAAATGGTATTCGCATGGACATTGCTAGATAATCTTTGTATAGATACAGAATCTATTGCCCACAACAAAATTTCTAAAGTTCCTTCTTGGACACAAAATTGTGCTGAATCTCGATTTAACACTGCCGCTTTTGAAAAGTCTGAAACAGACTGGAGTGTCTTTCATTCAAAGTACAGTGAGCCAAAAGCTTTGGAAAGAAAGTTGTCTCAGTACTGATGTGAGAAAGCCAGGAAATACACGGGTGCGTCACTGACCTCCATGATATGACCTGAGCTGTTAAAATGGCGTTAAACTCCAATACAAACCAAGCCATACAAACCAGTCTTCTGCTGGTAAGGTCCCCTATACTGATTATAAGTCTTCTGTTTCAAGTTACATCCAATCTTCAAGACAGTCCCAATGGAACAGAGACATCTTCAACAAGCTTCGCTCAATTAAACCTTCCCTTGGGGAATAGTATCCTGCTTACAGGTCTGTAGGGCGAGAAGGGGTTGTAATTGCTCGCATTCGAGTCGGACATACACGGTTGACACATTCCTGGTTATTAAACAGAGAAGATGCCCCTGAATGCATTCCATGCAACCAGCCTTACACTTTACAGGATGTTCTTTTGGATTGTGCTGATTTTCCGAGGAAAGCATTTCAATGCAGACAGTATGTATAACCTTTTTAACACTGTTGGCATAAAATAAATTATTTCCTTCATTAAAGAGATAGGTATTACCCAAAGTTATGATACCTCTTTTGCACTTGACCCCTCTCTGTCTTGACCCATATTTAGTATCTTTCCTTTATCCATGTAATTCTCCCAGCTTAACTCCTTATCCCCTGTTAGTCGTATTACTTTAACTAGCATTTACCTTTTTGCTAGAAAAAAAGACTTTCCACATCTTATCTCGTTGGAGAGAGGTCCTCTTAAATGGGAGTGTTTTGCTCCCAATGGCGGCTCCACACTTTCTCATTTTTTAACTCTCATTTCCTCAAAGCTACTATTCACAGTCTTTAACTTTTCATTTAAACTTTTGAGTAGGCAGGGATTGCCCATACAGATATGCGCGTTAAATGACGAAAGCTTTCGATGCGCCGTAAAATAACATTCATTGTTAAAAGATTAGACCACACAATTCCGACATTTAAAGATTCTGAGGTAGAAGTTTCTGAAAACAATGTAGGAACCGAAGAAATGATGGCAGCCAGCAATTGCTCCTTATTCAATATACTTTTTAGCCTTTGAAGACGAATCCGATCTTGTAGGCCACATCTTATTTGTCGTCTGCAAATGCATTTATTTTGGACAAGTTCGAAAAATTGTTTATATCTGGTTAATTTAAACTGTGTTTCGTTGATATCAAGTCGACAGGTCAGTTATATTTGTATTTCCTTAGATTACACGATTCTAGGACATCTTTGTTTTGTAGTAGAACGTTTGTAGGAATACAGCGTCGACCTCTCTTAGAGGTTTTTTTCACAAAGCCAGGCTCAAATATATTGTTAACAAGAGTAGTGCATGCGGGCGCCAATGTTTTTCTACTTTTCCACTCAATCGAAAAAGGGAGTTTATCAAAAAAAAATCTTGCCTTTCTTGAAAAGGTTTCCCTATCGAGAGTTAGTTGGTTCGTCTGGGGACCGTTTTACCAAAATACTTATGCAAACGTAAGTAGATAATTTCGTAAGTTTTCGCATAACTCCGAGTTTTGCGTTTTACTAAATTTTTCGTAGCCAAGTCAGAACGTAAGTTTTTGCGTAACTGTACGTAAAATATCGGTCGAAAGTTGGAACGTAAATATGGAAGCATTCCTTCCACCGTGTCAACAAAGGGAAAGAAATTTTAGAGAAAGACCGAGTTAACTGTTTGATTTACCGCAAGAAGAGATTGTACAAAAATACGGGTTGAGGGAAGAGACTATTTGCACTTTGCTACATTTGACAGAGGAAGATGTTCGACCTACATGTATATGCAGAAGAAGCCATGTATTGACGCCAGTAAAAAAGTACTAAATTCAATCACTCAGATCTAATTAGATTTCACTGCGATGGGCTTGCGATAGAAATAAGTTAGATATCGTCAGATCAAGTTTTCCGTAACAGAAGTTGTAGTCTCACAGTAACTTCCCCTTTCCCAACGACCTTCATCTTGGTTAAAAACAAAATCAAAGTTCAGTAAGTCTGGCCGTTGTATGAACCGCACTTAATAGTGTTTATAATGTAAGAAAATCTCAAACTATGCTATGCAATGGGTTAATTTAGTAATAAATTTTATAGATATATATTTTTTAATGGTGTAAATGAAGTGCACGAAATGGTTTTGTTAAGCATGTGTGCCTGAATACAGTTATTGTTCAATTTTGACGCACCATGCGATCGAATCACAAGTGTTAAATATTATCAATAATAGTACTCTTTCAGCTGTTGGTCTAAGTTTGTAGCTAAGGGAAGTGAAGGAGGACTCACAAATGGCGTTTCAAAGAGTTCAGTCTGCACAAGTATCTGGCAGGTAGGTTATGCTAATTTACTTGTACATGTGTGGTGCATCTACCACCGTTTTCGATGATATATGTTTACGCCAAGTTACAGTGAAGTGTTGATTATAAAATTATTATAACTTTAAATAGGAGAGTTTGCATACCTCTACATCCCACTTGAGTTATACCTATTGCAAGGTAATGTTCACCATAGTGTATTGAATTGATTGATGGACTAAAATGGTTTTAACGCCACTTTCAACAAATACTTTTTCAGTCATATCACGGTGGCAGCTCACTTATTCGTGTATGTCCTGGGAATTCATCAGTACTAGACTAGCGCTCTGGAGTTTCTTGCTCAATAACACTTCCATGAAAACTCAAGTGCTTTCAGTGAGAACCCAGGGCCTCCAGGTTATGAGTAATACAGCTTTAAATACCATAGGGCACGCATGACCCCTTCAACAAAGGGTTGAGATAAGCCTTGTTTGTTTTTCCTTCAAACAGACCAGTCTCCTTAAAATAAAGTAACGAAAACCTTACTATTTTAAACACAATAATTGTATTTTACAGTTTGAATTTCTGATAGTTTCTACCATTAAAGTTTATTTTTAAAGATATAATTTTTTTCTTTTCTATTTATGCCATTATATTTGCTGGATATTTGAATATGGGTTTACAAAGTACAGTATTTCAGTTATATCACGGTAGCAGTATGCTTATTCATGTCTTTCCCAATTTTATATGCACCAGTCAGGATGAGCCATGCCTATGGCGACTCCAACCTGACCATATAGCTGCAAGTCAGGTTCAAACCAGCTCCCAATCATGAATCTAATACTTCAACCATTCATCCACAGAGGACCCCACCATCACCGTTTCTGTAGGTGAAGTAGATAAGCTTGCTTATGCAAATCATTTGCCTATATTCGTGGCCTGCTGACATATTCACTTTAATCTTTAATTACATTGTGTTTCTGAAATGGCAGAGTAAATACAATCTATTTTTTTTAATTTTATAGGAAATAATGGAAACGCAGTAGGTAAAGATGCAAACTCTTGCTAACAAGCAATTGCTGCTTTACCAGCAGTGTTTCCAGCAATTGTTTATAGCATAAAAGGTGTATTTGTGCAATTGAGAGCATTCATGTGATTTTATCACTAGGTATACAAATAAGATGCGCACAGGCATAATTTATTGATATAAAATTAAAAAAAACATTGGCTCATAATTCTGTTGGTTTTTTTTTTTTTTTTTTGTTTCATTTAATATTTCTGTGAGGAGCCAGTTCTGTTCCCTTAACAGGTTAAGAGTTATGTAATTTTGAATAATGCTTTGTCTGTGATGTTCAACAAGGTTTTTAGAAATCAAACTTTTTTTCTGTTTTATACATATAATATATAATAAACATATAATAATTGCTCGATTAACCCTCAGCAAATCCTTTCTTTTGATTTCAGTCTGCCTGTCTGTACTCAACAGCAGTCAAACACACAGAATGCCAGCAGCTCAAGTGGTATGTGTTCAATTAGTTCAATTATTAAATTTCAGTAAAATATTGTACAATTATTTCATTCTATATAATCTGTAAGTAGACTATGAACAAAAACTAGAAAATAGTAGAATCCTTAAAAATCTATATTTACAAAACAACACACTATAAGACTGATACAAGTTGAAAGCATAATAATGCAGACAAATAAAATGTAGCTGAAATAGAGATTTATCTTTGAAAGGGTGAAAAAATTTGTGGAAAATATTATGCAGTTGCATACTACTTCAACTTTGAACATTTCTTTTCAAAATCTCGGAGGTGAATAACAACTTAGGAAGAGGTGGAGACAAAGGGACAGGATTTGATTAATTTTATAGGTCAGTATCCAGTGTTTGAGGAAAAAGATGTGCTTATATTTTATTGTTTGGTGTTTTGCAGGTGTTTTCATCAGTATTTTTGTCATAGGAGAATATTCCAACATGTTGCATCTGTTCGTACATTCAGAGTATTTATTCAGCCAGTATTGTGCGCAACATTATTTTCATGCCTCTGACAAAATTGTCACGTAAGCAGAGTGAAAGCAGCATTTTCCTTTCCTCTTTTTACCACATTTTTTTTCAAAATGACTCTATTTTTCAGGGTCGTTAACCTGAACGTTAAACTCAGGATTATGTGGTAAGGAGTTTAATAAAAGTGAAAGCAGTAAAGCAAATGATGGACAAGTTCTCGTGGTAGGCTGAAAATAGCAAATTTTACTGGATGGTGTACTTATTGGTGAAAATGAGTCATTATGACTTGATATTCACAGACACTGAATATCTTTACTTTAACAAAAAGGAATTGTTTTTACAAACACAGACGAACTACTGTTGCTTATCGTTGTCTGTGCATGTCATATTATTGCTATGACACATCACATAAAGTACATTACTTTTTATGTGACGATCCTCGGTAAGTCAGTCAGTAAAGGCTCCTCTTAAAACAGAAAACATGAGTCAAAATTTTCTGTCGATATCTTTCTAAAAATATTTCCGTCTACAAATAGTTTGTAAATTCAATTTTTAGCATTGTTTCTCAATTCCGTTGGGAGCTTTCATCAACAGATCTTTAGATGTGAATAACTTCACCGTGATTTTTCATGTCTTTGCTAAGCGATTTACAAGGGCGCCGTCATGTTTAAGATCATGTGATTGGTATTTCAAAATCATACAGACGAGGTTAGATGTAAATACGGAATCGGCAATGTTGTGACAAGTGTCAGATGGCTATGTTTTTGAAAATTGTCACCTAGCCGAAGATAATGCAGTGCTTATTATTCGTCCTTTAATGAAAGATAAACGACCCTTGCGACAATAACGTTTTGTCAAATGTCGTGCAGGATGTTAGACGGGCCAGGAATGAAACTCGAGTCTCGAACTAAGCATTACAAGCCAATACGTTACTGACAGACCTACCGGGGATCGACACATTAATGTTAAGATAGGGCCTGGTATGTTTTTCATTTAGGGGTTAGGTCGGACCACTCCTAAGAAAAATGGCTGGATCCGCGCATGTATGCTAAATTCAAATAATGTAAATTGCATGAGACTTTAAAAGAGGGAGAAAGAAACATGTGATTACTTCCTTGTTCTTCCCAAGATTCTAATCTTGGGGTTGGCCCACCACCTGTCAGACGAGACAACGTCCTCCTCTTTCTCTCTCTTTTTATTACTCCACTCTTTATACCCGACACTTTCTTTTTCATTTCCCCCCACTGTGCCGAGATACAGGCTCTGTGTTAACTATAATGAAAAATAAAGATCAGCTGAAAAGGATTTGAATACTGAGATGTTATAATAATACATTTTCTGTGTTAGTTGTACCAACGCATTTTGTCCTACGTTAACACAATTATGTGCTCATTAAAATTTGTCCCCGCCCTACATGTTCTTTTCTCATAATAAATTGGCATTCTTCGAAACCATATATATGTTTGGGTTTGTTTCTAATAGTCTGATCACCTTCTGTAGTGTATTTCACACATGGAAAATGACGGAGATATTCTTGAAAGGAGTACATTAACGTCTTCACCAGTTCGTAAATGCATAAAAATCATAGAATATCTATTTGCGAAATGTATATAAAATAACTAGATCTAATTTTGTAATCAAAGTGACTGTAAAACAAATTCAATGTAAGTGTATTTTACTTTTTGTATATCGTCTATTTATGGTCCTATTCCATGATAGAGCTTAGACGGGCGCAGTTTGGGCATACGAGGATAAAAAAAAAAAACCTGGATCGTTTTGGAAATGGGCCATTTCAGTACTGGGCCGTTTTCGAAGTGGGCCTTCTTGACCTCAGTTCATAGACCTAAATAATTCCTTCTTTGCCAATATATACAGAGAATAGACCGTTGGTGTCTTGGACGGGTTAAGTTTATCGGGCAAGACTGAGGAATTTATATGTTAAGCCTATTCTATTTATCCTGTCACGCAATGAAAAGGTACAAAACGAAACGAAAAACAAACACTGAGATAAAAAAAAAAAAAAAAAACGTTCCTTTCATTTAATATTTTATGGTACTGATACCATGAAAATACGGAGCCGACCCTGACAAACTCTCTGAAACTAAGGCACTAACCATCTATTCTCCGACTTGCCCAAACCAAGACACTATTCTTTTTATCCTGTTTCTCATTTACAATCCTAAATCCAATTAGATAGAATATTCCGCTTGCAATAAATGCACGATTAACATCTTTTTCACTATGAAAAAAATACACACGCACACACACATATGGCGAACTGTGTAAGCGCTTTGGATATGCAGCTGCAATAATGACGTCATGAATGATATTGACTGCGTCATAAACTTGACGTTACCCTCGGAAGAATGTTGTGGCGAAGAATTCTATTATATCTTAAACATTGATAAGAAAAATTAACATGGGCATCGAAATGAAAGCGATAATTTTACTGCTAAGTATTGATTTTGTGTACCAGAACCCCAAAAAGTAGTTCAGTTTGGTCACATGACCAACTAACCTAATAAACCCTGATCACGTGACCAACTGACAAAATAAACCTAGTCTCGTGACCACATATTAACAGGTTTATATGACCCCGTGTTGTACTAACGGATTTATAGGCTGTGACGGGATAAATCATTTTAAAGAGGCATGCATGTCACTAATCGATAAGGGATGGATGAATCTGTAGATCGACCATAAATTAACTCTACCTTTTCACTACGTCACCCCACGCTAACTCCTTATCTCTTGAGGCGGCCCTCTTGGATTGAATGCCGCTCCGAATATGCTGCACGAAAATCTGTCGTCTCATTCCTAGACCATTTTCTTTAGGTCTTACACTAGCAGGTTCCATATCATGCAATAGACGATGGATGTGTGACATAAAGTGCGAGATGTCCTGTCATTCTCTTTTCCTCCGTTTGAAGAGTGCAAATTGCAGTCTCTACGTACCTCCGATTGGAGAGTTACGAAAAAACTTACGTATGCTTATTCACAAACTCACGCAAGTTTAGTAAAACAGAATTACGAATTTCGTAAATCTGAACTTAAGCGTAAAGTTACGAAAATTTTTACGCAAAAAACTTGCGAATAAAACGATACACTGCTATTAATTTTTTAACGCCGTTTGCAATATTACTTCAGTTATATCGTTGCGGCCAGTGCTCATACCCATGCTTTTCTCGGGTTTCTTTTACCAGTATTTCTGCCTATAATATTCTTCCCAAACCATTGATGCTTTCCCATATGACCGTCGTGGAAACAAGGAATGAATGAATGAAGTTTAAAGGCCCGTCGACACCAAAGGTCATATTGGGCGCACTAATAACTAATGAAATTCGTTTATCTGATCACACTGTAATGTTACGAAGAAAAAGTAAAATCTTAGCTGCGTAAACACTAAAAAAATAAATGACGTTAGTGACATATAGTCTAAAAATACGGATGGTCAATAGAACCTAAAATTATATCCTTTAATAGAGATTTACCTCTTTCAAGAACTCAAAAATACATTCGAGCTTTACGGTATCAAATAAAGTGCTCAAACTGTCGACTTGGAAAAACCTGTCTCTTATTGGTGCAAGGTCTACACAATCTGTAAGTATGTGTCTAACAGTTAGAGACATTTTGCAGGGAATACACTGTGGTTCCTTTTCTCCTTTGAGGAGGTACGAATATGTCATATATATATGACCAATGCGAAGACGGGCCAAAATAATTTCTTCACGGCGACTTGTCCGCGATCCCGGTAGCCACTCGACAAGTGTTAGCTTTACTGTAAACAACTTGTTATATTGGTTCACTGGGTCATTCCAGGATTGTTGCCATACATTTTTAATAAAATCATTTAATAATGGTTTAAAATCATTAAAAGGAATTCTAAAAGGCAAAACTTCCAGTGACAATGCCTCCTTGGCAGCTTTATCGGCCTCTTCACTGCCACTGATACCAATATGGCTAGGGAGCCAACAAAAAATAATATCGGCTTTTTCACAGATTCCGGATAATTTTTAGAGGAGACTTACAATTAATGGGTTCTCTGTTTTCTCACTCTCAAGTGCTTGCATGGCAGATTACGAATCAGTGAAGATAATATAGCGCCAGTAAGCGTCTTCTTGAATATGGTTAAGAGCAAGGTCGATAGACTTTAGCTCCGCAGAAAAACAGAAGAATTATTCGGAAGCCGAAATTGGTATATTTCGCCATCGAGCACGAGAGTGGCAGCAACTTTGTTTCCATCTTTAGAACCATCTATATATATCTCTTCGTAAAGGCAGTATTGTTCTTTTATTTCAAGGAATTTATTTTTAAAAATCATAGGATCTGTTGTAGCTTTCTTGTCTGAAGCAAGATTGTATATATAGGTTGGACTTTTCGAAGTCCATAAAGGAACTTCAGAGATTTTATGTTTCGCTACATCCTCAAGATCGCAATCAAGACAACTCATATCCGCTTCACAGCGCAAACTAAAAGGTGGTATGACTTTTTCTCTATTTAGAAATTCATCCTTATAGAGGGGTTCAAATACTGCTTTATGCGTGGGGTTGTCGGGATTTGACTTTAATTTTAAGTAATAGTGCAAGGAAAGTTTCTTCCTGCGTAAATTTAAAGATGGTTCATTTGCCTCTGCAAAACTATTGACAGGAGATGTTCTAAAGGCGCCAAGTGCTAACCGTAAACCTTGGTTATGGATAGAATCCAATTTCCGAAGGTACGATTTCCGCGCTGAGCCATATACAGTGCAGCCGTAATCTAACTTTGAACGGACAAGTGTCCTATAAAGTCTCAAAAGGACTTTTTTGTCGGCTTCCCAGTTCATACTGGAGACAACACGTAAAAGATTAGGAGTTTTTTTTTTTGGGGGGGGGGCATTTATTGCTAAGGTAATTGATGTGAGGAATAAACGACAGTTTAGAGTCAAATAAAAGACCTAAGAATTTAAATTCATGGACGATTTCAATTTGTGCTCTATCTAGTGTAAGTTCTGGATCTAAGTGAAATTTTCTTGACTGGCAGACATGCATGCATTTGGTCTTGGTTTTTGAAAATTTAAAAGTATTTTCCTCTGACCATTTGGCTAAGTTATTCAAAACTTTTTGTAACTGCCGCTCAATAGTATGCATATGCTTAGACCTATAGCAAATGCAGAAGTCGTCAACATACAAAAAAAGCATTCCACACCAGGACAAACAGACTTAACAATATTGTTTATTTTGACACTGAAGAGTGTAACGGAAAGGATGTTCCTGGGGAGCGCCCATTTCTTGTTCATTGGGGTTGGAGTAAGTATTTCCTACTCGGACTCTAAACTGACGTTCATTCAAAAATGCCGAAATGAAATAAGCAAGGCGATCTCTTATACCGAAATCATGGAGGTCGTTCATGATTCCATACTTCCATGTGGTATCATACGCACTCTCTAGATCGAAAAATACAGAAACAACATGTTCCTTTTCAATAAAAGCTTCGCGAATAAAAGTTTCGAAGCGAACTAAGTGGCCGAGAGTGCCTCTTTGTTAACGGAAGCCGCACTTGGCGGTATCAATAAGTTTGTTTTTCTGTAGAAACCAAACAAGGCGGTCATTAACCATTCTTTCCATGGTTTTGCAAATACAACTTGTTAAGGCTATAGGGCGATAGTTTGCAGGATTCGTAGAGTCTCTACCTGGTTTTGGTATGGGAATTACTATAGCTTCCTTCCAGGAATCTGGAAGGGTACCAGTGTACCAGACTTGATTAAATATACGAAGTTAACATTCAAGGGATTGAAATGGTAAATGTTTTAAAAACTGATTATGGATGTCATCACATCCAACAGCAGTATCATGACATTTCTTTAGAGCCTTTTTGAGTTCTTTCAAAGTAAAATCCTTGTTGTAATCCTCTGTATTATTTGACTTGAAATTGAGTTTAGTTTTTTCTTTGGTGTCTTGAAATTTTCGAAATGTTGTCGTATAGTTTGAAGAAGAGGACTTCTCTGCAAAAGTTTCTGCCAAGACATTTACAATATCTGCTTTGTATGTGACAACACCATCATCCGAATTTAAGTGCCCAACATTTAACGAGGAGCTTTTCCCATTGATCTTTCTTATCATATCCCATGTCTTTTTGACAGACGATCTAGAACAGATACGTACTGTCGCCAAGACGCGCGTTTCCTTTGCTTGATAGTTCGTCGTGCTTTTGCACGTGCTGTTGAACTTTTAAAGATTTTCCTGAGTTGGTCTCAGATTAAATTGTCTGAGAACAGACTTTCGCTCAGCTATAGCCTTTTTGTAATCATCGTTAAACCATGGCTTGCTTGGATTCTTTGGATTTGTCGATGTCCGAGGAATTGATTTTTCAGCAGCCGAATAAAGTAAGGAAGTGAAAATTCTGCAGAGTTTTCACAGGCATCAAAAGCACCGGGATAAATTGATTGTTCGCAGTGAATTTTGAATTTTTCCCACTTTGCCTTATGGAGCTTCCAGCGTTCTGGACGTTCTTGCATTGATGCTGCAACTTCCGATACCCGAATCGGAAAATGATCACTTCCGTGAAGGTCATCCTCAACCTTCCAGTTAAAGTCCGGAACAATTTCAGGGCTGCATATAGTTAAGTCTAAAGATGAATAAGAACCAGTGGCAGGATGAAGATAGGTTGACGACTTATCATTCAGAATGAGGTCGTGCTTCGTTATAAAGTCTTCCATGGTTCGACCTTTATCATTTGTATTCGTACATCCCCATAATGTATGGTGGGAATTGAAATCTCCCATTAAAATGATCTGCATGCGAAACAAGAACTTTTTCCATGACATAAGGTGACAATTTCGTCAACAGTTGATCTGGTTTAGTCGATTCGATAATCAGAAATCTGGGAAAAGAAGATGTTTGTCCATTATCCGAGTCCGTGTACAGTTGGTCGCGTGATCGTTTTTTGGTTTGTTGTTCCATGGTTAGGCATTATATGTTCATCATCCGTGGCCCACGCCCACCGCGGAGTCCGACTAAGGGACATGGTGTATGGAGCGGAGTATCCAGCTCACCATGCCAGGGTTACCCAGATGATATACTTGGGTAGCCCAAATCTAAAAACGACCAGCCGATTGCACTAGACCGGGCCCATCAAGGCTCTCGTTTACATCGAAGCCGAGGCCGAAGCAGTGTGTTGAAGAGCTGGAGATCCCTGGGCTACCCTCAACTGCCAGGACCGTCTTTTCCGGTTTACGATTCTCCACCCACGGCAAACAGGCGGGTCCATTTGGTGGGGTCTTACCACTACTGCAGGACGGCAGCTGGACAATTTCTATCCCACCTCCCAGCTAAGGGCGTGGAAACAAGGATCAGTAGGGAGAGAGAGGAATGGATCTTGTTGCAATGACTATTGATCATTTCTCGCAAAGAAATTCGCCGAGCTTGGGATTCGAAACAGGGACCCCCCCGGTTTCAAATCTTGTACGCTACCAACTGCTGTATTGGACTCGGCCTTTTTGATGGTAAGCAACTAGCCGAAGTTTGAAGTAAATACCTTTAGTAATAATAGCAATATCAGAAGATGTCAAAGTTTTCGCACAATGACTTTGATGAGCTGTGACTATGACTCAAGGCTTTCGCAGAAACAGCAAAGCTAAAAAATGCTGCAGACATTTCTGTGTGAAAATAAATGTCCCGTGATCTGTGAAAAGGTGGTTTTATGCTACTGCAGTTGTATCGAAACTTTTCTGCAATACCTTTTATTGCCGGTTCTTTGGTGTAATCTCCTTTTGAGCGAGCTTGTGCATTTTTGGTAACCCCCCCATTCACACAGAGTTTCGACCTTAGGAAGATCATGCCGATCAAGCCACGATCTGAAAAAGTATTCGATCGGGGCCGATCGGCGTGGTAATCGAGCAATTTGGCAAATTATGGGCTTCATTACGACCATACTACGATGCCCCTACGTCCAACGCGCTGCTGACACGCTTCTACTACGATGTTACGCAGACCAACGACGACCAGCGGCCGCGTTTACTGCGTTTATACTGCGCTGCCGCTACGACATTCAAGATCATACTACGATGCTACACAGACCTAGAAGACTGTACGACGATATCCCTACGATGGTGCTGATCATATCACGCTTGTAGTAGGCTTCTAGTACGATTTTCGCGATGATGGGTATATACATGTATATCTTGGGTTTCAAACATTATTTTTCATTTATTTCCAAGCTTCAAACATGAACAGACCTATTAATGCTGATCTTGCTTTACTTCAGCAACAACAAATGTTGGTTGAAATTGAAATTGCGCAGATCCTTAAGAGGCGGAGGCGGAGAAGGAAGCCAAGAAGATACTAGGTACGGCCGTGGCTATCTGCAGACAGAAGACTGCAGTTTGGACAGTATGATACACTGTTGAGAGAGCTCCGAATGGAAGACACCACTTCCTCTTTCACTTTTTTGAGGATGGAACCAGCGATGTTCGATGAACTGTTCCAGAGAGTTGGCCCTAGGATTCAGAAGAAAGATACATTTGGAACGTCTTCTGCATCGGATTGAGAATCGATAGCGGGGTCTTCAGGCTGAGGAGTTTCCGTGGAAGGAAGGGCATAAGCTTCAACGGACGAAGGCTCGTCATGCTTTTTTCCGACCCCGGAATTTTCAGCTGCAGTATTTTCAAGGTCCTGAGTCTTGAGTTTGCTACCGCAGATTTTTCTCGGCCTTTAGTACGGAGTTTACGCGGCATTTTTAATTTTTCGAAAACATTTATTTTTTTTTTTTTACAGATCTGCTTAGTATGAAGTCTCAATTGCAAATGATCGTCAAGCTAAAATATATTAAATAGATAGCAGATGCTGACTAGTCAAAAACAAACTGCTGTCTGATAGGTCGTGGTATGATCGGCGTAAGGTCATGGTAGGTCGTCGTAGGATCGTCATGAACGTAGAGAGATCGTAGTGAGAACGTAGTAAGAACGTAGTTGGAGCGTGGTAGAAGTGTATTCGAAATGACCCAAGTTTGTTCCCGACTGTACTGCGATGTCACTGCGCTTTTACTATGATCATGAAGATCTCTCCACGATGCTTCCACGCTTCTTGTACGATTACGGCGTTTCTACCACGATCTTTTTACGACTTTACGGCCACGATCCCGCTACGCTTGTTTTGAGCATGTTCAAAATAAGCGTGGCGAGAGCGTAGAGCTTCCCGATCATGAAGACCCTACCCCGATTATACTGCGCTTATGAAGACTCCACTACGTTTCTTCTGCGATTTGTCACGATCGGCCACGTTTTCGGCCACGTTTTGATCGTAGTAGAAGCGGCATCTATGTGTGAACGGGGGGGGGGGGGTAAGAAAATGAGAAATCTCCCGAGAGAGCGCGATTTTTTAAGAACATATACGTAGCGAGAATAACAAATGAATACTGAAGGCCTAAATATGCTTATCATACACGTCATCGCTATGAAACCGGCCTCTTTAAGTATACGATAGATGGTTACATTTTATTGCACGTCATATATTATGCCATTGATGTTTTTTTTTTTTTCGCGCGGTCCCGAAAGTAGGTCTAAACGCGCCTTCAACTTAACAAGGTTACACTAATAGAGATTACACTAATAGGGGATATTTGGTTTTTTGGTAAAAAGATCGAAATTTATTTCATCGAGTGAACATCATCAGTAATATTTTCACGCGTGGCTGCGCCACTTGTGAAAATATTACCGATGTTCACGAGATGATAATATTCCCCTATTTTATTGGAACTTTCATCAAAATCCAGTTCATTGTTTTCGGTAATTTTCCGTGGCGTATCCCCCTCAGATGACAATGCATTACAATATTACGTAAAGCACGAGAAATATAGCGTAAAATACATCATATTTTCCTCTATTTGAATGGCACACGCACTCTAGGTAACCAATGCGCAGGAACTACTTTTTCCGCCTTTAATTGAAAAGTGAAAAAATATAAAATCGGTATTTTCACTGGTCGTTATCATGAAATATCAAACCAAAATCCACCATTATTTCTCGATAAACTACCGAAAAGCATGAAATAAACAGTGTATGTGGTTATTACATTGGTTAATTTCTACATGTCAAAAGACCATTCTTCCTCTTGATTCAGCCAAGTTTTTAGACAAAATCGATCCACATTAATGCGACGACTTGCCTAGTATAATGCATTAGAAGATTTTTCCGATGCTGCTCCAATAGCTAGTGGAACTAAAAGACCGTTTTAGCACTATAGTTTTTCACAAAATGGAGTAAAGGTCAGATTGTAAGCACTGCATTCTGATCTTAATATATACTGTTCACTTACTCCTTTACAAAATTATAGGAAATCCTTTGCAAAGGAAAAGAGGAAATGCTGGTTGTTAGCCAGCATTTTCTCATGTTCCGATGATGTTTCAAAGAGAATTAAATAAATATTAGCCATGCTATTTGAAAAGGGGGGTACATCTGCAAGTTTTCGACCCAGGTCAGCATAATCAGTACAGGCTCACATGTCTCCAAACTTCTTGCTACATGTGTCCAAACTTCTTGGTCAATTTTCTGCATGTGAAAGGACCATTCTACCTTATGATTCAGTTGGTTGTTAGAAAAATGGATTTTATAGATCCATAATCATGTGACGACTAGGTTAATATAATCCACACTGGAGATGCATTACGCCCTCTTTTGCTAGAGCATGGCTCGTGTTTAAAATTTCAATCTATTGAGCCGAACTTGTCTTGTGAAAATGATTTCAGTTAGGCAAGTTAGGTTTTATCGATACAAATTCTAACCCTTTACCACACAGTACCAACTTGTAACGTCCTTTGGGAAGAAGCGTTTTGATAACATTGTGGGAAAACGAGAAAATGCTGGTAACCAGTATTTTCTCCTTTTCCCACAATATTTCTACTCTTCCCAAAACAAATTTCAATTTTTGACTGACATTTATTTCGTCGTCTGCAAAAGCTTTCAATTTGGACAGATGTATTTTTTTTTGGTTGGTTTTTTTTTTTCGTTTGCTAAAGAGTTAAGTGCCATTTGTTACTATTGACGTACTCGGTTAACCATTTACCAAAAAATACCAAGTTTTAACAACCCTAGGGAAAAAGAGTTTTAAAAAACATTGTGCTGGTGACCACCAATCTCTCCTTTTCTCATATTTCAACCCTTTAAAGGGATAAATCCCATCATTTGAAGAATTTATATGTCGTCTGCAAATGCTTTCACTTTGGACAAGTCGAACATTTTTTTTTTTCGTTTAGTAAAGAGTTAGCCTTTACCCTGCTAAATAAATTAAAGGAAACTTTCAAGCCGATAGTTAAAACCCGAATAATGATATTTCAAACTTATTTTCTTTAGAAAAGTATCTCCTTATCGGACAGTGTAGATCCAAGATCAGACTGCACATTCTGTGCAGTCTGATCTTGATCTATACTGTCCGCGAAAGGTCAAAGAGTCGCGCTTAGCAGCCTAAGAGTTAAGTTAGAAAAAGGCTCCAAACCTGCCAGGTTTCCGATTAACATTGTATACCAGAATGATTGTGGTGCGCCGATGTGTTTTGTCAGCATTCTTCCTTTTGTTACTCCAGCAAAAGCGGAAGGCGCGGATCTGTCAGGGATTTTTTGTATTGATCAATAATATTGTAGTTCTGTTTAATTTTGTATCTTAAAGAGAGAACAAGAGAGAGAGAGAGAGAGAGAGAGAGAGGGGGGGGGGGAGCAGAGATAGATGAAACAGAGAAAGAAGATACGGTGAGAGTTTGTGGATGTATGCGTGAGGGAGAGTTCGAAAGACAAAGAAAGACGAAGTGAAAGAGATAGAAAGAGAGAGGTATAAATTCAGGGTTCATACAGAATTTCTCAGGGAAAATGTAAGGGTTTTTCAAGGGCTTTTTAAGGCTTTTGAAATAGAAATCTAGGTCTTTTTATGGACATGGCTATGTAAAATAACGATCCATATTGGAGGTGGGGGTAATCGTCAATCCTTGTTTTACTGCAGGGGTTGAGGTTGGCAAAGTTTTCTTAGAGGCCTCATTTATTGTCACAATTTGCGGCATGGATGCCAAAGAAATATGTCGCTTACATTTCTCATGTGAATTCAGCTTATACTCTCCCATTTTTCCGAGATCGACGATCTTGTTGCACGAACAGTGCATCGACGAGTGTTTATCCCTTTTAAATTCTCGTACTCAGTGTTTGTACATGGGATCATCCACTAACCAATTTCTGTTAAATATACATTTCCCCATTTCTCCAGCTCGATACAGACGACCTTTTTACAAATGGCTGACGATCGCTGTGAACCGACGCTCTTAGCGATAAGGTGAGTGTTAACCGGTAATGGTACCCGACTTCTACTAGGATTAAAGTAGAAGGTCAGCCACCAGTCTAAAAACCAAGTGCGATATGACGCAATATCAAATTACGTCATCAAAATATGCGTATGTCAAACAAGTGCTCTTCCTTGTTACCGTATATACTCACTTGTAAGAAGATACAAGTTGGCTTCTTCAAAAAAGAAGCCAGGAGAGGTCGGCATCAGTGTTTTCAAATAGTTCATTGGCTTTTCATTTCAATATATTTTGGTAGATGTAAACAAACAAGTTAGGCATTAAATGAATGAGAAAAAAATATGTTTTTTTTTTTAATTTTGCTGGTGGAAAGGCACAAAACAGTACATATTCCACATTGTTATAATATTCTAGGAACAAGAGGCCTATAAGCTCAACTGGCATTTAAATACCAGCTCGATTTTTTACAAAGAGTTGCGGAGGTATAATGAAATTGAGAGCTGATATGAGCAAAGCTATTCTTTTTCATATTAGTTTCCAAAAATACATGCAATAAGCTCTTGACAAGCTCAAAATGCATTTTTTTCAAATTTAAGGGCAATCAATTTCTGACCTAATAATCCAACGGTTTGCAAAAGAATCCAGCTCTCATGAATATCTATAAACTGTGTAGGTTTTTTGAAGATTGAAAGTAAAATGAAGCTGTTCACAAGCTAAAAACTGTTTTTTTTTTTTTAATTCAAGAGCATGTAATTTGTGACTACATGACCCAATTTTGCTCAATTGTTAAAGGGACCAAACTCTCATAAATATCTAACAACGCGAGTTTGGTAAAGATTTAAAGAAACTGTAGGCCATATGCTATTAACATGCTTAGAAATGCATCTTTTTTTAAAATTCAAGGACACAAAACTCAAGATGATGATCCAATCTGGCTCATTTTCAAAAGGAACAAACCTCTAATGAATGTATGTAATGTGTGCTCAGATTAGCCAAAATATTTTTGGAAAGGAGAAATCGTTCGATTGAAATTTAATACAATTTGCTAATTCCGCTGAATAGTCAAGAAATTTACCAGATGACAATAATAAAGGTGGCCTATACATAATACTAGTACCAGACATATATTAAAAATAAATGTAACTTCTTTAAATCTTTTAACAGCCAGCAATTTCTGGACTGTCCCAAACAGAAAAAGCATGCAGACGACAATTCAAACTTTGATAAATGATGTGGAAGATGGTGCTTTAATGTGATGGAGACCATTGTGACAAAAGGAGAAATTGCAGTAAATAGCAGCTTTTCCTCTTCCCACAATATTTTGAAAAGTTGTCTGCTACAGACATGTAAAATGAAGAGGTTGTTTGTCTAAACGTTAAAAATTGTCTGAACGTTAAAATTAAAGAAAGAAGATAACTGAGCCATGCTCTGAGAAAAGGGCGCTTAATGCATCTGCAAAAGTATTGACCCATGTCAGCCTGCCCAATCCGCCCAAAACCAAAGGATCACGGACTCTTTTGAGGTGTGCGGTACGTAGAGCGAAGAGGCACAACTTTCTTTGCGCTCATAATTTAATTCTCGCGGGATTCTTGCAATCCCGCATCCTAGAAGCAACCCTGTGTGTTATTTCATTAAATGTATATCATTATAAATCCATAGAATTCTTGTATAAAACTGAGAAAAATGCTAGAGTCTAGTCAGTTTTGAAAAAATAAAACTTGAAAACATACTGATCAACCTATTATCTATTTGTGGGTACGAGTTCTCCAGAGAACTCGTGCTCTCGAGATTAGGATACGAGTTCTCCAGGGTACGAGTTCTCCTGATTTAGTATCAAGTCACATGATCTTTTCCCGCGGTGTTCTTTCTCCTTTTTTTAACGAATTTTTTCTTTTTGCTTAGATATATTTGTGTAATGAAAAATTACAATTAATGGAGAGGTCATTTACAATCAATATAGTATAATAAATCTTTTTGGAAATCCGTCATATAAAAAAAAAACACGTTTATTTCCTTTTTCAGTTTTTTTGATTTCGGTTCAATTATAAAACCATGACGAAACAGACTGCGTATCAGAACAATTTCGCAAAAACAAATCAATTTAGACAGCGACTTCTGTGGAAGTGAGCCTTTTAAACTCACCACTGTTGGAGAGGTCTGATGACCTCTCCAGTGAAGGAATACGGGTTTCTTTGCAAACTTTCTTCGATCACGTCACCTGGATATTCGGTGCATTGTGCATATTACGATTTATTAGATTTAAGGGTTTTTCAAGGACTTTCTATACTTTTTAAGGGTTTTTTTTTTTAAGGCTTCTCGTCATTTTCAAGGGTTTTTCAAGACTGAAGTCAAATTTAAGGGGTTTTCAAGACCGGTGCGAACCATGAACTTAAGCATGTACCTGAGGGAGACGGAGTTACTGAGGGAGAGAGAGATAAAATGAGTATCTACATACGTGCAGGTTCTTTGTGATTAATCATGTACCGTGTAGGCTTATTTGCTATTTACTTCTTGATTAACCCTTCAACGAGATTCTGATCAAGATGGCTCCTTGAACCATTGTGGAAAAAGGAGAAAATGCTGGTAACCCACAATTTTTACAAAAATTTCCAAAGAAAATTGCCATCACTGCAGCGAAACTCGAGTTGTCGTCAGCAAACGGTTTCAATCTGTCGTCTGGTAAAGTATTAATAAATCCATGTATATTTCGTTATACTTTATTTCAAAGAGAACACAAATTGCATTCACATATTGACTTATATATATATATATATATATATATATATATATATATATATATATATATATATATATATATATATATATATGGTCCATGCTCTGCGAAAATGGGGTTTAATGCATCCGCAAAAAGTATCGAGTCGGTTCAGCCTGCGCAGTACCGCGCAGGCTGACCTGTATCGAAACTTTTTACGTTTGGTAAACTGTCTGCATGTCTAAGGACCATTCTATCTCAGGATACAGAGACTTGTTAGACAAAATAGATTTTATAGATCCATAATTATGTGATGACTTACTTGATATAATGCATCACGGAGATGCATAAAATCCCCTTTTGCCAGAGCATGGATCAAGTATACAACAATAGATATGCAGAAGCATGAACTTGACGCAAACATTTGTTAGAAGAAAGGTCGAACACAGACTCTGTTACACCCGTCAAAACAGCAAACCCGCCTGGTTGGACAGTTAATGTCAGACCGACAAAAGCGACGTCTACCCGCGAATCTACCCCCAAATTGGCCCCTCCTAAAACAGGAACGCCGGCGAATTACTCCACGACAAGCCGCTGTAAATAGATTGAGATATTCATGCACATATTAATTGAAACAAGAACACCGTACGCGGGTAGCAACGCTAGCATTCAACTGCTTTTTCAGTAAAAAGTCAAAATCGAAAAGGGTCCATGACTATGTCATAACTGTTTTAAGAGTAACCTTGCTTTTTAGCACGTGCCCCCTTTTTGATAATTGACAGATAGCTCTATTATCAAGTATTACCCGAACAAATTGACATGAAATGACCTCTATTACAATGTATTATAGGCTTGAATTACTATCCAAACTTAGCTTCGGCTTTTGTCGTCTGAATGCGAAACTATATGAACGATGTTCAACTCTTGATGCGGCTATTAGATTTATTGTGTCTCTAAAGATTTCTTAAAATACCTGAAATAAACATGATTTTGATGGTTTAAATTGTTAATACGTGGCGGATGACATTGATCTAAGATGCGCTTTCTGTGCAGTCTGATCTTGAAAGCTTTTTATTTTGACTATGGCAATGAAAGGGTCAAACCCGATATTTACCGTTAATAGTATTTCCGTACCGTCCGATTAAACGCGATGATAAAAATATTCACTTTCGAATTATTCATTGCATAAAGGTCAATTTCAGGTCAATTTGTTAGAGTAATAAATATCTTCAGTTAACTTATGACAGAGATATAAAGGAAAATGTCAGTTGTCTCAACGATACGGATTTGAAAATCCTCAACGTTTTCTTCGAAAACAGTCGAACTAATACGGGAAAAGCCGATTAATCACGAATAGGGTTTTGATTAACCTGTTGAGATTAAGTAAACTGTCAAACATTTCCCGGAAAATAAAGTTCGGTGAAGCCTTTGACCAAATAAGCCCTTGTTTTTATGGCCTTGAAGAAGAAGGCTTTTGAGAACAGAAGAAAATGTCTATGTATATCATTTTTATCAACTGTTTTCCTACTCTGTCAGAGAAAAGTACCTTCATTTAAAACACTTTTAATTTGTCAACTGAAATGCTTTCAACATGGAAAAAAGTCTAATATTTTGTTGTCTGGTAGAGTTAAAACGGCTGTTAAGTACCGAGTTAGTGATCTTCATAGATACATGAATATCAGCCATGCTTTGTGATTGATTGATTGATTGTATGGTGTTTAACGCCGTTTTCAACATTATTTCAGTGCCAGTGCCAGTGCACCTATCCATGCTTTCCTGGGGTTTCTTTTACCAATACTTCGCACAATATTCTTTCCAAGCCACTGGCTGCTTTCCCACATAGCCATTGTCGAAACAATGGTCAGCGGTGAGAGAGGAATGAATCCTGTCACAATGACTATCATCAATCCTCGGAAAGAAATTGGCCGAGCCAGCCATGCATTGTGAAAAAGCTGATTTAATGTATCTGCAAAATGTATCGACCCATGTCAGCTTGAAGGGTCCGCCCATACTTTTTTGCCACTTGCAAATTTTCTGTATGTCCAAGGACCATTCTATCTCATAATTCATTCGAGTGTTAGACAAAAAATGGATCCATAATTATACATAATTGCATAAACTCTCTTTTGACAGAGCATGACCCGAATATTATCCCTAATTCTTAAGAGATGCAGCGAGGTTCAGATCGAATTCACTATTTTAGTCATCTGTTCATACTTTCAACGAAAAAATACTTTCAAAATTTTGTATACTTTGAATATTCGAGTTATTGTCACTGATAATCAAAATGCAGATTTTGTGATATTTCAACGAATGGCGGAGAGCGTATAAGACAGGAGCAGAGAGACAGGCAGCAAGACAGAAAGTAAGAGACAGAGAGAGACTGAGAGACAGACAAAAAAGGCAGATATAGTTAGACAAGGAATGGGAGACACAATGAGAAATAGAGATACAGACATTCAGAGAGACGGATATAGGGAGACAAGAGAGAGAGAGAAAGAGCGAGCGAGACAGAGTGGGAGAAACACACAGAATGAAAGAGACAGAGAAACGGAGAGAGAGAAAGAACTTACGTCGTCGACGCCGTCCAAAAAACCTGCCCGGTCTATCGAACCCAAGCCCCGGTGCTACAAAGACACCTCTACCGAAGACGCCTCTACCGCCTACACCGGTATCGACGATGGAGCCTGGGATGAGGCCAACTCCTCTTGTAAGCCCGGTAGAGATACCCGGTACTGCAACTGTTCCTAGTCCGACTCCTGTAACAACCGCCGGTTGACCGAGACCCACCCCTACGTCAAGCACAGGGTCAACGCGTACGATGTCATCCCTACGATCTCCACGACGACCTCCTCTACCTGTACGTTGACCTGTAAAAACGAGACGGATTCAATTCGTCGTTGATTTACAAAAGCGTGAAACTTCGCTTTCTACTTCAGCTTTCTGATAAATCCTTCAACACACAATCCTGAGGTTCAACGACCTCGAAGAATAACTTTTGAAAAAAGTGTGGGTAAAGGAGAAAATGCTGCTAGCAGCATTTTCTCCTTTTCTCATATGTTTTCTACTCTGTCAGAAGAAACTTTCATCATTGAGCATCGTTTAGTATGTCGTCTGCAAGCGTTTTCAATTTGGACCAGTCTAAAATTTTCTAGTTTTGTAAAGAGTTCAGAGAAGAAATACTTCAGAAGGAAAACGTCATACTGATTTGAGTCGACGAACTTATTCTCGCGATTCGTCAGTTATTTGATTTTACGCGCAATGTCCATACGTGTAAAAGCTGTATTCTTGACCTACATGTATATGAGTATTAAAAGCCGAATGTTTTATCAAACATATTTTGAAGCAAAAATATCGCCCTATCGGACAGTGTAGATCCAAGATCAGACTTCACGTTCTGTGCAGTATATATATAGTCACAACTCGGTTTATTCTGTAATTTCATCCAACCTATGCTTAAGATCATGTACTTGAAAGCCGTTCCAACAGAAAGCTGCTTGATACTGAAATGAACAAATAAAATAATAATAATAATAAAGAAACTAACAAATAAAATTAATAAATAAATACTTAAATCCTCATTCACACGTAGCAACTTGAAAAAAAAAAAAACTTTTATGACAAGAAGAATGCATATAATTGACAATGTTGGTTCGGGAGACTGCTAATACGACTATTTGACTGCATTTTGATTATTGATCAACAGCTGTAATTCAAACAGATTTCCGGATCTCCCAGGACTCAAAGTATCGATGTTCTATATATGATTATTGCAGAAATTTTAACCTTTATCCTGCTAAATAACTTAAATGAAACTTTCAAGCCGATGGTAAAAACCTGTATGTTGGTATTTCAAAGTTATGGAGGTTCGGGAAATATCTCCTTATCGGACAATGTAGATCCAGGATCAGACTGCACGTTCTGTGCAGTCTGATCCTGGATCTACACTGTCTGCAAAAGGTCCGTGGGTCGCGATTAGCAGCCTAAGGGTTAAAAAAAGAGTTAGGGTGATCGCTCGATTTTATTTCCATGCATTTTGCCTGTTGTTTCACCGTCAATCCATCGCTATCGTTCAAAGTCGATTTTCGTCAGAAATTCACCTGTGAACTCGTCACTTTATGTTTAAAGGACAAAACGTTGATTCATGGTGATGAATCGCCTTTTCAATACTTGTGTAAAACGCAATGTTTTCTGTCCAGGTTTGTCGTGGTCTGATAACTAAGTAGGTAAATTAGACCTCGATGTATTAATACATGTAGTTAACGCCATTACCTATTCAATTCTAAATGGCGTTTTACACCGCTTTCAACATCATTTCAGACAGCTCACATTTTCATGTATTTCCTGGATTTCACAACTACTAGGCTAGGAATCTGAATTGTCTTGCCCAGGACACTCCTACGAAAAACCCAGTGGATTTAGCGAGTCTCGAACCCGATCACGAGTCCTACACTTTACCACTGAGCCACGCCGGAGCCCTATACTTATCCAAATTGAAAGTATTTGAGGACCAAAATTGAAGACTGCTCATGCCGCGGTGTTTATCTATAAATGGGTCGAAACATTTTGTAAAAAAGAGGAAATGCTTGTTACCACCATATTCTCATTTCCCCACAATGTTTTAAAAAAACCACTCTTTCTGAATGTCGTTAAAACTCGGAATTACGTGGTCTCTAACAATATTGTGTTACAACGACTCTAAAAACGATGGTTTGACATGATTGTGGAAACAAGAGAAAAAAACAGATAACTAGTATTTTCTTCCTTTTCTTCAGCATTGTATTCTACCCTCAAGCATTTTGTACCTCTTTCGAAATTGTCGTCTACCCGTGCTTTGAATTTGGAAGACTAAAATTATCGTCTGGTATTGATTAACTCTTTACCGAACGACAAAATTTCAGACTTATCCAATTCTAAAGCATTTTTAGACTATGAATTAAATGCACCTCAAATGATGAAGTTTGTTTAATAAAAAGGAGAAAACATTGTTGGAAAAAGAGGAAATACTGGTTACCAGAATTTTCTCTTAATGCTATAATGTTCTCAAAAGCCTTCTTCCTCAGGGTCGTTAAAACTCATGATTTTTTTTTTTTTTTTTTTGTAAAGGGTTAAATAAGAGACTGTCCCTTGACTAAATCCACTCCGCTGTCACTACCAAAGACGAGACATTTCAATTTCCAAATACAGATATCCGAAAAAAATAATAAATAATAAAAAAATAAAACACTGCCAAATGCTTCCTGCACTCGACGAATCCGGGGGTAAAACATGGACTCCAAACATTAAATTACTTCTTCTTGAACGTGGTCTCGATTATGCCAGTACAAAGCCGTCGTCGCCGGTCCGACAGGCCCAGCGAGCGCAAGACCTCTTTTCTGGCCGAGTTGGACGTCGGCCTTACCGATTTTTAAATTGTTGCTAAAGATCTTCTTGCCCTAAACGTACATCAAAAATCATTAAAAATGCACATATAGGCGCCAAAAATCACACCAAAAAGTTTTAACCTTATCCAAACAAACAGCATTTTGAGACGTCAAATCATATATTGCTAGGATAAGTTGTCTTTTTCTTCGATTTGGTAGAAAACATTGTAGGAAGAGGAGAAAGAGTATCCTGCTTTTGCCAAAATGTTTTCTAAAGCTTTTGGGCAGCTCAGGATTGTTCGGTATATGATTAAAGACATTAGGCTCAGCAGTCTGAATTTTAAACAAGAGCACCACATGCAGGTGCCAAGGCTCAGCTGCAGGTGCTTGGTTTTCAGGGAAAGTTCTAAGTCGAAAAAGGACATGAATGTATCAAAAATACTTTGATGGCTATCTGACCTTGTTGTATGTGTTTCCCTTTTGAAAGTTAACAACTTGTCTAAGTTTGAACTGTATATCGTCAGTAATAAAAGAGATATTAAAAGACGTCAAAGGTTTTTGCACCACGACGACGCAGTCAGGGCTACGGCAATAACTTGACGTTTAAATCGAAAACTGTCCAGCTAAAAACTGATTAAAGTAAACAAGAGGACAGATGAAAACCGTACTTACCGTCAGTGTAGTAGGTTAGTACCAGTAACAGAACAACATTTGTAATACCCCTCATATTCCGACAGTCAACCGAGATCTACACGTGGTAACGTCCGCAGAGTCATTAACTAATTGGCGTGACGTGTGATGGAAAGTGATTGACGGCGTTTTTATTATCAAAGTAAGACAAATATTGCTCCCCGTCCTCCACGTTAGATTTGTCGATAATGATCAGAGCTGGTTATCCTGGATTTTAAACCTTCACAACACATTCAAGACTTCTGCCGGTCTTGAGGAAGAAGCCTTTTGAAAACATCGTGAGAAAAGAAGAAAATACTTTAACCGTCAAAGTTCTCTATCCAACCAAAGACAAAGTCCATCATTTGAGCTACATTTAAATTGCCGTCTGCAAATGCTTTCAATTTGGACAAGTCTAAGATTTTGTCGTCTGGTACAGAGTTAAGTTAGAATATCGCACCAGAACTGCTCTCGTGGTGAGCCCTTTCTTTACACTGCTTGTTTCAGTCTCATAACATTTTTCCAACCCTCCTTCTGCGGAAAAATCAGCCATTGACATGGAAAGTGTGGTTTGCTTTGAGCTGGTGATGAAAACACAAAGAATGGATGCATTGATGCGCTGACGCGCCTTCATATGACTGAAATACATTCGAGCGGCCCTAAGAGAAACGGTGGGTTTAATGTGTCTTCGTAATGCATTGTATCAGGTAAGCCGTACCATAATATGGGTCAGTTATGTCTAAGTCGGACTGTGCATCCTGACGTTGGTCGATACTCTTTGCAGATGCATTGAAATCCCTTTTAACAGAGCACAAGTTGATCTCAACACTGTACAGGTAAACGGTGATTATTTACCCTTCACCATACAGTCCCGTGTTTTAACGGGCCTGTTGAAGAAAGGTTCTTAAAATAATGTGGAAAAAGAAGAAATAGCTTGTATCAAGCAATTTCTCCTTTAACCACGTTTTTACTCTGCCATAGAACTTTAGCTCATCTTTAACAACTTCAAAGTTTTCATCTGCGGATGCTTTCAATTTCTAAGAGTCTAGAATTTACAGAGTTGAAATAGGTTAATATATAATAAGACTGTGTTCGCACTTCTTTGCTGGTTGATCGGTCACTGGTTTACCCCTCCCCCTTGAACCAGCGCTCTTCCGAATTAAAAGCCTTTGCCAATCGCAAATTGAAATTGGTTCAAAGTTCACTTATTTTCTTTGAAAAGGTAGAGAGCACCGAGGCAATCACACTCTCTCCTCTTTTTTTCCGGGATGTTTTCGAATAAACCTTTTTCCTCATGGTTGTAAAAACCTGGGACTGGTTCACAATGGGCTTAAATCCAGTACAACTGAATCATGCTCTGTGAAAATGGGGATCAATCAATTTATCGCTTCATTTCAGCCTGCGCAATCGAACATTTAATTTGAAGTAAATTTTCTGCATGTCCAAGGACCATTCTACCTCATGATTCAGTCGGTTGTTAGACAAAACTGGTTAAAGGGATCCATAATTATGTGATGACTTACTTGGTACTCTGCATAACGCAGATGCATTAAACCCCCTTATTCCAGAGTGCCGCTCAATTATTACATCATATTTTTACCTCGTATTTCGATTTTTCTTTTTTGAAGTTCGTTGTCATTATATCGATGTAGATAGACTAGTATCATTTCATGCAGGAGACAATTTACTTCAGAAGATACCGGAATATTGTTGAAAACAATCTTTGTTAAAAAAAATGAATAATCCACAGAAAGTCAGGTGTGAATACGTGTGGAAGCTCCGTGGTTTAAAAGAGAAAGTGTGTGGTAACGGGCTTTATCGCCATTCTGCCCCCATGTTCTTGAGAGTGACTGATGTTAAGGCGAAAGCTGACATCGGCATGTGGTAGTGTACCAGAGAAAATAAGTTTTGTGATTGTTGTAATACTAGACTCTAGAAAGCATCGTGGCAGATAGAGAAATGAAGGTTCATTTCTTCCCTACAAATTAAGAATAAAATTTCGATAATTTCAATCGAGATGTAGAAGAATCAATGAGGTCAATTTATAAAAAAGTAAAGGAATAGTTGAGAAATCGGTCAATGCTTCAATAATTTTTACGACCACTGTGGTTGCAAAGTGAAGCACGGCATGAAAAACAAACTAATTCAAAATTGGCTTAATAAGACAAACGATGCTTCGCTGCAGCATCAATCTAGAAAATTGACAACCGGAAGAATCTAACCGGCTGAATACGACGAAATCGGCTGACTGGTGCATCAAATGTAGACAGAACATAGTATCAGACTTTTCTAACGAAATTCATCAACACCTGAGCTTCAGGAGTTTACATGTATCTACATAAAAATATCTACATCCCTTTTTATATTACTTCGAATTTTAAGATTGGATTTTAATTTTGTAAAAGTTTGCAGGCTTTTTTTTCTCTCTCTCTCAATTTACATTTTTTTCATTGCCATTTAATGTCTTAATTTATTTTACAGGCAGTGTAAATCGAGATCAGACCAATTTATAGGCAGTGTGAATCGGGATCAGACCTTATCTAATGATCTACATATAAAAACGCGGCAGACATGTAACAGCCTACCAAGAAATGAACAAATATGTACAAACCGTAATTCAGGATAAATGGAGGACGATTACCATTCTTATTGACTTGCGCAAAATTTAGTGAACTAAGAAAGACATGAAAAAGTGCTGTCAAGCTTGGCCTACAAAAGCATAAATTTATAACTTAACGTGCTCAATTTCCCACGGAATTAGTATAAATTTGGCTAAATATTTCTACTTTGGAAATAAATCTCGATTACAGATCTTAATATACGGATATGCGTACTGGACAAGCTCTGAAACTTTAATTAAAATTGATTAATTATTTATAGGTAATATTCATTCATCCATTCATAGATGTTTATACCGTATATACATGCATTTCGATATTGAGCTTTATAATTTATGTCTGTTTTGACTGAAACTGAATTTTTTTCGCAGTATATTTCATGCACTATAACATCATATGCACATCAGAAAATGTCTACTGGCATATAAATAAGTAATGTTTATGTTTGCTGGACGAATGTTTTGTTCATAATGCATTGAAAGATACTGCTCTATAGCTTGTGGTCTGACCTTGAATTTCAGCTGTGCTGCATATTATGATGAATTTAAAAAAAATGTTACCAGACTGGCTTGTTTGTTTCATTCTACTGCTCTAAAGATTGATAATTACACACATTTATTATTTCTCTTTCTATCCTTGTTTATCAAATACATGTAGCCTACTTCAGTTTTTCTGGAGTTAAGGTTTAAATCCGCTGTAACAATGCGGGTGTAAAAATACATTTGGATTAAAACCATACCATTTAAAAACAAGAAAATTATTGTAAAGATACCATTCTGTTATTGTACGGTCCGTCCATGTGTTAGTCATTGGCAGAAAAATGAATTTTGAAATCTTGTAAAAAGGTAAACAAAGGATCTAGCAACTTGGCAACGTTTTACCTGGTTTTAAAATTGATTTTTTCAGCAAGCGAGTAACACTTGGATAGACCGTACAATAACAGATTATCATCTTCACAAAAGTTTCCATTCTTTCAAATAGTATGATTTTAGATTAAATGCATTGTTTACTAAATATTCAGGTTTCGTTATAAATTTCAGACATTTTACTAAGTCACAGAGCTGACCCTTGGAGAAGCCCTATATAAGCCTAAACACTCTCGTTCTAATCCTTCTGGCATGCTTGTTGTAAACTGACTATTGTACAAAATCTGAACAAAATATTTTGAAACAATACATCAAAATTTCAGTACAGTTTGTCTCACTTACGGTTGATTGATTGTTGATTGTATGGTGTTTAACGCCGTTTTCAACATTATTTCAGTTATATCGCGGCGGCCAGTGCACCTATCCATGCTTTCCTGGAGTTTATTTTACCAGTACTCCGCACAATATTCTTTCCAAGCCACTGGCTGCTTTCCCACATAACCATCGTCGAAACAATGGTCGGCGGTGAGAGGGGAATGAATCCTGTCGCAATGACTATCAATCTCACTTACGGACTGGTAGGTATATATCAATGTAGAAGGATAACAAACTATCAAAATTATGTCACACTCACCTGGTTACATGGACCCAAAACCGAACACAATCCCGTAGTTTAACAACCCCGAGATAGAAGGCATTTGAAAACATGTGGGTATAAAAAAAAAAAGACTTGTTACCAGCATTTTCGTTGTTGCTCTAAATGTTTCTTACCCCTGTCAACGAGAAATCCCACTTTTTTTTTTTTTCTCCAGATCTATTTTGTAATCTGCAAATTATTTCAATTTAGGCAAGTGTAATTTTCTTATCACCATCAGTGACGATCTGAGTAGCAGCTGCGGCGGCTTATATCAAGATCATGCAGCATAGATCGCGCAGTCTGATCTTAAATTCAAACCATCCCCAACTTGGTTTTAGACCCTGCTTGAAAATTCAATTTATATTGCCCGTAAAATCGTAAAAATGGGAATTTATCAGTATCTAAGTTCGGCGAAGACTATCAGCATTTACCACTATAAAGCCCATTCCAGTGTATAAACGAACATGAGGACGAGGGTCATTGAAAGCATTGTAATCATTTTACGGAAGTTTTTTTTTTTTTTGTTGAAAATATATAAAATTAAAACAACATTCGTAAAACAAAATTGAAATGTTTTTTGCAGCTTATTTTCTAATCGTACAAAACCCATCGAATATTTCACTTAAAAGCAACAAACTTGTGAACGATGGATGGATCTACGATGGAGAAACAATGTCGATCTAATTAACCCTTTCCCAAACGACAAATTTTAGACCCTTCCAAACTGAAAGAGTTTGCAGACGACAATTTTAAATTTGATGAAAATGGCAGAAAGTTCTCAAAAAGGGTAGAAAACACTGTGGGAAAAGGAGAAATTGCTCGTTACGAGCAATTTCTTCTTTTCCCACATTGTTTCCAAAAGACTTGTTCTGCAGACACGTGAAAACCAGGGCTTGTTTGGGAAAGGGTTAAGATAGATAGGTTGGGCTCCATCTTTTACACCACAAACGTGCGTTGTTTACTTCGAACTTTGTGTGATAAAAACTGGCCAATCGGGCATTGTAGTTTTGTGCATTTGCATAAAAACATCGGTCAAGTAAGAATAAATGTCATAGTTTGTTTTTCGACGAGTTGCTGAAGCATGAAATGTTTGGTCGTTCCTATTTTTTTTTTTTATAAACAATGCAGACATGGTGATTAAATCTGGTCTAATAGAATGAATGAATGGCCCGGCGACAGCTGAGGTCATATTGGGCGCATATGCCAAATACTGCCTCACAGAAAATACTTCTTTCTGGTAGAAATCTTAATTCTGTTATATATGACAATTTTGACAAAACCCACTAAATCTCTACCACTCCAATTTGAACATGTCGTCTTACTAAGTAATAAACTGAACAAGATGTAATTTATAAGGTACAAGATCTTTGCTTATATGTAAATTAAGTGACCTATGCAAAGCAGAGAATCACTTATTCCTACACCACTGCAACACATATGAATGAATCTATTAATAGATACACCTAGGTAATTTGTAGCAAATCCCAGCTATATTAACCCTCACTGGACAGGTAATCCTTGTCATTCCTTCAGTCAATCATTATTTCGATCATTGTGTACAGTTATACTGTTGTGCTAAACTGTTAGGTCTTGAAAATTAACCCCTTTACCAAACAATCCCAAGTTTTAACGAAACCGGGGAAGAACCCCTTTGAAAACATTGCGGGAAAAGAAGAAAATGCCGATAACCATCATTTTCTCCTTTTCCCACATTGTTTTCTGCCCTTTAGGAATCAGGTTTCATCAGTTCAGCCACATTTAATTCTGCAACAGCTTTGAATTTGGACAAGTGTATTTTTTTTTTTTTTTTTCGTTTTGTAAAGAGAGTTAAATTGTTAACTACATCTTGTGCTAAATTGATTGCATGGTGTTTAACGCCGTTTTCAACATTATTTCAGTCAGATTGCTGCGGCCAAAGCACATATCCATACTTTCCTGGAGTTTCTTTTACCAGCACTACCGCGACTCAATGACCTTTTGCAGACAGTGTGGATTAAGATCAGACTGCACAGAGCGTGCAGTCTGATCTTGGATCTACACTCCAAAATGTAACTTTGAAATAGCAATATTCAGGTGTTTATCATCGGCTTGAAAGTTTCATTTAACATTTTTTTAGCAGTTTAAGGTTTACACTTAAACTGGATTATAGTTAACCAATAGCACGCATATTCCGGCAGCTCAGTCGGTAGCATACATGACTTGAGAACAGGAGGTCGCAGGTTCGATTACCGAGTCGGCTAATTTCTTTCCGAGGATTGATGATAGTCATTGCGACAGGATTCATTTCTCTCTCGCGTTTCGACCATGGTTGTGTGGGAAAGCAGTCAGTGGCTTGGAAATATATTGTGCGGTGTACTGGTAAGAGAAAATCCAGGAAAGCATGGATATGTGCACTGGCCACCACCGCATAACTGAAATAATGTTGAAAACATGGTTAAACAGCATACAAACAATCAAAGTCGCTAGTCTGTCAGTACTTTCAGTACTTTGATTTGATATACTGTAAGGTTACGAAAGAAGATTAAAATCTATACCGTGAAAACACTAAGAACAAATAATTATGCTGGCTTTTAGTATAAAAAACAGATGGTCATTGGAACCTAAAATTATATCTTTTCATAGAGATTTGCCACTTTCAAAAAATCAAAAACAGACTCCAACTTTACAGTATTAAATAGACTGTTCATACTGTCAACATGAAAAAACCTGTCTCTTGTATGAATGAATGAATGAACGAATGAATGGAGTATTATGGCCCGTCGACAGCTGAGGTCATATTGGGCGAATATACAAAGGTAAGAAGCGATACTGTGATGTATTGAGTGAGAAATGTATAAAACTAAATGGGTAAACAGTAACAAGTACGAATAAGTGAGGTTACACGGATAAATGAATGAATGAATGAGTGAGGTTTTAAGGCCCGTCGACATCAAAGGTCATATTGGGCGCACTAACAACTAATGCAATACGTTTAATTGATCAAACTGTAAAGTTACAAGACTTTTAAAATCTTAGCTGTGTAAACACTAAAAGAACAAAGGACGTTAATGACATATAGTCTAAAAATACAGATGGTCAATAGAACCTAAAATCATATCTTTTTATAGAGATTTACCTCTTTCAAAAAGTCAAAAATAGACTCCAACTTTACAGTATCAAATAAATTGCTCATACTGTCAACATGAAAAAAACTGTCTCTTGTAGGTGCAAGGTCTATACAGTCTACAAGTATGTGTTTAACAATAAGAGGTGTATTGCAGGGAATACATTGGGGTGCTTCTTCTCCCTTAAGGAGATATCAGTGTGTCATGTATGTATAACCAATGCGAAGACGGGCCAAAATAATTTCTTCACGGCGATATGTCCGCAACCCTGGAAGCCACTCGCCAACAGCTGGCGTCACTGTAAACAACTTGTTATCTTTGTTAGCTGGGTCATTCCAGGATTGCTGCCATACATTCCGGATAAAAACATTTATCAATGGTATAAAATCATTAAAAGGAACTTTAAAAGGTAAAACATCCAGTGACAATGCCTTCTTGGCAGCTTTATCTGCCTTTTCATTGCCACTGATACCAATATGGCTAGGAAGCCAACAGAAAACAATATCGGCTTTTTCACATATTTCGGACAGTTTTTCAAGGAGACCGACTATTAATGGGTTGTCTGTTTTCTCACCCTCAAGTGCTTGCATGGCAGATAATGAATCAGTGAAGATAATATAGCGCCAGTAAGCATCTTCTTGAATATGGTTGAGAGCAAGGTCGATCGCCTTTAGCTCCGCAGAAAAAGTAGAGGAATTATTAGGAAGCCGAAATTGGTATATTTCGCCATCGAGCACGGCAGCTGCAGCAACTTTGCTTCCATCTTTAGAACCATCTGTATATATCTCTTCGTGAAGGCAGTATTGTTCTTTTATTTCGAGGAATTTATTTTTAAAAATCATTGAATCTGTTGTAGCTTTCTTGTCAGAAGCAAGACTGTATATATAGGTTGGACCTTTAGAAGTCCATAAAGGAACTTGAGAGATTTTATGTTGCGCTACAACCTCAAGATCGCAATCAACACAACTCATATCTGCTTCACAGCGTAAACCAAAAGGTGGTATGACGTTTTCCTTTTTATGAAATTCATCCTTGTAGAGCGGTTTAAATACTACTTTATGCGTAGGGTTGTCGGGGTTTGACTTTAATTTTAAGTAATACTGCAAGGAAAGTTTCTTCCTGCGTAAATTTAAAGATGATTCATTTGCCTCAGCATACAAGCTATTGATAGGAGATGTTTTAAAGGCGCTAAGTGCCAAGCGTAAACCTTGTTTATGAATAGAATCCAATTTCCGAAGGTACGATTGCCGCGCTGAGCCATATACAATGCAGCCGTAGTCTGACTTAGAACGGACTAGTGTTCTATAAAGTCTCAAGAGGAGTTTTTTGTCGGCTCTCCAGTCTATACTGGAGACAACACGTAAAAGATTCAGAGCTTTTTGGCATTTATTGCTCAAATAGTTAATATGTGGGATGAACGTGAGTTTAGAATTAAGAAAAAGACCTAAGAATTGGAATTCTGGGACGACTTCTATACGGACACCATCTAATGTCAGCTCCGGGTCGAGATGAAATTTCCTCGACTGACAGAAATGCATACATTTGGTCTTGGTTTTCGAGAATTTGAAACCGTTTTCGTTCGACCAGTTGCTTAAATTATGTAAGACCTGTTGAAGCTGTCTTTCAATCGTATGCATATGCTTTGACCGATAGCAAATGCAGAAGTCGTCAACATACAGAAAGCATTCTACTCCAGTGCAAACAGATTTAACAATGTTGTTAATTTTAACACTAAAAAGTGTAACTGAAAGGATGCTTCCCTGGGGAACGCCCATTTCCTGTTCGTGTGGGCTGGACAGTGTATTTCCAACTCGGACTCTAAATTGACGTTCATCTAAAAAAGCAGAAATGAAATAAGCAAGGCGACCTCGAATACCGAAATCATAAAGGTCGTTCATAATGCCATACTTCCAGGTGGTATCGTAAGCACTTTCTAAATCGAAAAAGACAGAAACAACATGTCCTTTCTTTATGAAGGCTTCACGTATAAAAGTCTCGAAGCGTACTAAGTGATCAAGAGTGCTTCTCTGTTTACGAAATCCGCACTGGTTTGTGGAAATAAGTTTATTTTTCTCTAAAAACCAAACTAGGCGGTCATTTACCATTCTTTTCATAGTCTTACAAACACAACTTGTTAAGGCTATAGGGCGGTAATTACTTGGGTTTGTAGAATCTTTGCCTGGCTTTGGTATAGGTATAACTATAGCTTCTTTCCAAGAGTCTGGAAGAACACCTGTCTTCCAGATCTGATTAAATATTTGGAGTAAACAATGGAGGGAACGATACGGCAAGTGTTTAAGGAACTGGTAATGTATATCATCAGACCCAACTGCAGTGTCATGACATTTCTTAAGAGCCTTTTTCAGCTCTTTAATGGTAAAATCTTTATCATAATGTTCCTTGTTACTGGATTTAAAATTCAATTTGGATTTCTCTTTTACTTCCTGGCGTTTTCGAAACGTGGATGAGTAATTTTCATCAGAAGACTTCTTGACGAACGTATCGGCCAGCACATTGGCAATGTCATGTTTAGAAGTAAAGTTCCCATCATCAGTATCAAGATGGCCAACACTATTGGAAGTATATTTGCCGTTAATTTTTCGTATCATCTCCCATGTCTTTTTGACAGACGATCTAGAATTTAATCTGGATACATACTGTCGCCAAGACGCACGTTTACTTTGTTTTATAGTTCGTCGTGCTCTCGCACGCACAATTTTGAACTTTGCAAGATTTTCTTCAGTAGGTCTCAGATTGAAATTTCTGAGAACAGATTTTCGCTCAGCTATAGCCTTCTTACAATCATCGTTAAACCATGGTTTGCTTTGATGCTTTGGATTTGTCGACGTCCGAGGAACTGATTTCTCTGCAGCCGAGCAAAGTAAGGAAGTGAACAGTTCTGCTGGATTGTCACATTCGTCAAAAGAATTGGGATCAATTGATTGTTCGCAATGAATTTTGAACTTTTCCCAATTTGCTTTATGAAGCTTCCAGCGTTCTGGACGTTCTTGTACAGATGGTCCAATTTCCGATACTATGATCGGGAAATGATCGCTTCCATGAAGGTCGTCCTCGACCTTCCAATTTAAATCAGTAAAAATTTCCGGACTGCTTATACTTAAGTCTAAAGATGAATAAGAATTAGTTGCAGGATGAAGATTGTTGAAGACTTATCGTTGAGCAAAACAAGATTATGCTCTGTGATAAAATTTTGTATAGTTTGACCTTTGTCATTCGTATTTGTACATCCCCACAACGTATGATGGGAATTGAAATCTCCCATCAAAATGAAAGGTTTCGGCAATTGATCTACGAGGTCATCAAGTTTCTTGATATCGATTGCCGAGCTGGGTGGAAGATAAATATAACAGAGAGTAATGGTTTTATTTAGAGAAATGCTCACAGCAACGGCTTGTAAAGTAGTTTCGAGTTTGACAAAATGGTGTGGAATATTGTTATTCTCAATTATTGCCACTCCTCCTGAAGCTTTATCGTGACCACTGAAGTTTTTATAAAAACAGGAGTGGCACTTTAAGGAGAATTTGTCGGAGTCTTTAAGAAAGGTCTCCTGTAAAGATATTGCAACTGGTTTCTTTTCATTGATTAAAAGGTTTAATTCCTCGAAATTAGCTTTAATGCTGCGACAATTCCATTGCAGAATGACGTTATTCATTATAAAAGTAAGAGTTAGGCAGATACCATAGAAAACTGGAAGTATGTATTGATTCATCTCTTGTTATTTAATTTGATAATACGACCTTGCTTATTTGTTTCTGCATGGTCGGTTTCCACCTCCATGTCTTCATCAAGACACTGGAAACGGTTATGTTGTTGTATTTGGTCATCAGACCCCTTTGGAAGGCGGTCTGAGCGGACCTTTTTTGGCGATCTATTCGGACTTTTTGGAACAGGATTTTCTGGTTTGTTGTTAACTAAAGTTTGCCGACGTTTGGCTGTTGTGGAGGTTTGTTTCTCAGTTGAATCTGTTTGTACTGCGGCATCATTTGTCTGTGTTTGAGCATCTTTCAAAGTTACTGATTTTGCTGCATTTGACTTGGTCACACTGGAGTAAGAGGCACCCAGTGCTTGCCGTGTATCTACAATTTTTTCTAGCTTCCGAAAAAGAGAGGCTTTCCCGACATTTTATGGTGATGATTTCTTTTTCCCTCTTCCAGACTTTATACGATAGGGATGTGGAATAGTGTTCCTCATCACAGTTTAAACATTTCATCGTTTTTTCGCAAGGGTAGGTATGGTATGTTTCAGCTTCATTGGTTCCGCATCTTTTACAGTGATTGTCAGCATCACACTGCCTCTCATGATGGCCAAATTTAAAGCATTTATAACATTGAAGCGGATTGGGGATGCAGATATCAACAGGAACCTTCATGTATCCAACTTTAAGGGTTTTAGGTAGGATAGCCGTTTTGAATTTCAGAACTATGGTATTCGTGTCCTTCCGGATACCATCCCGAAAAACACGAATATGTCTTGCTTCAATGACATTCTGAGTCGATAATTCCGTAACAATTTCTTCTTCCTCCACACCTGCTAAGTCCGGACACCTAATTATACCTCTAGATGAGTTCAGAGTACCATGCACAGTGCATTTTGCGGGAATCACGAAAAATCGTTTTAAGGCCAAAAGGTTTTTTGAATGTTGTGGTTTTTTAACTTCCACCAGCAGAGTGCCATTTTTCAGTTTTTTGACAGACTTCGGAGAGCCTACCAAAGAAACCAGTACTTTTTCAATCACAAATGGTGACAGCTTTGCCAATGGTTTTTCGGGCTGTAGCGATTCTATGATCAGGAAGGGAGCAAAAGGTCCAGTCGATTCGGTTTCAGCCTGTTCATTATCAAAGTCCTTCCGTGTTCTTTTTTTTTTTTTTTTTTTTTTTGTTTGGTTATCCATGGTTTAAATTTAAGTGTTCGTCATTTGCGGCCCCCACCAACCATGGAGTCCTACAAGGGGACATGGCCAATAGAGCGGAATACCCAGCTCTGCATGCCAAATGATATACTCGGGCAACGTAAACTATAAAATCCGACAGAGAGAATGCGTGGCAACAACCCCAGATCAGGAAGCACCCACGCAAATCAACGCCCGACCAAACAGTTCACACAACCCGATTAGCCCATGAGCCTACATTAGACTAGGGACTAAAACATAAAAAATATACAGTTAAATTGGACAAAATTGATGCTGTAAAAATACGTGCAAGTATGTGATCAAAGAGATTAGTGATACATGCAAGTTCAAGAAAGCAATTGTAGTACAAACGAAAATGTTTTTACCAGGAAGAGAATCTTACTACAAAATGAGAATTTCGAAATGCCCAAAATCTAAAAACGACCAGCCGATTGCACTAGACCGGGCCCATCTAGGCTCTCGTTTAGACCGAAGCCGAGGCCGAAGATGTGTGTTGAAGAGCTGGAGATCCCTGGGCTCCCCTCAACTACCAGGACCCTCTTTTCCGGCTTACGAGTCTCCACCCACGGCAAACAGGCGGGTCCATTAGTGGGGTCTTACCACTCTGCAGGACTAGCAGCCGGCGTATTCTACTCCCCGACCGGCTGGGGGATTCACGGATAAAAAAGATAACGGAAAGGCCAAAAAAGCCCCTAAAACGAGACAAGATAGAAAAAAACACTAAATTTTTCTGAAAAGATTTGCCTCTTTGAGGTATTCAAATAATGATTCAATCTTCAGAGTATCCAATAAAGGACTCATGCTGTCGACTTTGCAGTATTTATCGCGTATTTGCGCCAACGCACCCATTTAATATATGCTTGACGGTGAGAGGGGTAGAGCACGGGACGCATTGCGGCGCCTCCTCTCCTTTTAGGAGATAGGAGTGCGTAAGATGGGTATGACCGATACGCAGACGGACCAAAACAATTTCTTCGCGGCGAAAAGTCCTCGAGCCTGGCAGCCGTTCTCCAAGAGTTGGCTTAATACAGAATAGTTCATTCTGGTGATTTAGCGGGTCGTTCCACGAAGTATCCCATACAGACTGAATGAAAATATTAATTGAAGGTTTAAAATCAGTAAAAGGAACTTTAAAAGGTAAAATATCAAGTGATAATGCCTCCCTGGCAGCTCTATCTGCCTCTTCATTACCACTGATACCACTGATACCACGTCAGTAGTTCCGCAGATGTCAGATAGTTTATCTAAAAGATTAACAATAATTGCGTTATCAGTCTTCTCATGCTCAAGAGAGTGAATCGGTAAAAACGATATATCGCCAGTAACCGTCTTCCTGTATGTGATCAAGAGCCCTGCAGAAAAAAATTGAAGATTTATCTGGAAGATGAAACTGATAGAGTTCGCCGTCCGGCACAGCAGCCGCGGCAACCTTTTTTCGAACCATCTGTATAAACGTGTTCATAATTGTAATACTGTCTTTTTATTTCTATATATTTGATTTTAAATATAGTAGGATCTGTTGTTGCCTTTTTGTATGATGCTAGATCATAGACAAATGTCGGACTGTTGGAAGTCCATAGTGTTACATCTATAATCTTCTACCCCGCTATGTCATCAAGGTCAAAGCCAAGACTTTGGATATCAGCTTCACACCGGAGACTGAAAGGAGGTTTGACATTTTCTTTCTTTAAAAATTCGTCTTTATACAGAGATTCAAATACAACTTTATGAGTAGGATTTTCAGGGTCTGACTTCAGTTTTATATAGTACTACATGGACAGTTTCTTTCGCCTAAGATTTAAGGAAGGCTCATTTGCTACTGCATACAGACTATTTATTGGAGAAGTCTTAAATGCGCCTAGTACAAGACGCAAGCCTTGATTATGAATAGTACCAAGTTTACGCAGGTATGACTGACGTGCCGACTCGTACACAGCGCAACCGTAATCCAACTTTGATCTTACAAGGGACCTATAGAGTCGTAATAAAACTTTTTTTATCTGCTCCCCGGTCGATACTGGAAACAACACGTAAAAGATTGAGAGCTTTCTGACATTTATTGCTCAAGTAGTTGATATGAGGAATGAACGACAATGTAGAATCAAACAAAAGGCATAGAAATTTGAACTCTTGGACGACTTCTATACGAACACCATCTAATGTAAGATCAAATTTTCTTAAATTACAAAAATGCATACATTTAGTTTTTGTTTTGGAAAACTTGAAACCATTTTCTTCAGACCATTTGCTTAAATTGTTCAAGACCTGTTGGAGTTGTTTCTCAATAGTATGCATGTGTTTTGATCTGTAGCAAATGCAGAAGTCGTCGACATAAAGAAAACATTCCACACCAGGACATACAGATTTGATAATATTGTTAATCTTTACACTACAAAGTGTGTAACTGAAAGAATACATCCCTAGGGAACGCCCGTCTCTTGTTCAAGGGGGTTAGAAAACGTATTACCGACCCTTACTCTAAACTACTGCTCATCTAAAAAAGCCGAGATGAAATAAGCAAGGCGACCTCGAATACCGAAATCATAGAGGCCATTCATAATTCCATACTTCCATGTTGTATCATAGGCACTTTCAAGATAAAAAAAAAATAAATAAATAAAGAGACAACATGTTCTTTCTTAATAAAACCTTCGCGTATGAATGTCTCAAAACGACATAAATGATCAAGAGTGCCTCTTTGTTTACGAAATCCGCTCTGAGCGGTTGTTATTAATTTGTTTTTCTCTGAAAACCAAACAAGACGGTCATTCACCATTCTTTCCATGGTTTTTACAAATGCAGCTTGTTAAGGCTATAGAGAGATAGTTTGCAGGAAAAGAAGATTCTTTTCCCGGTTTGGGTATTGGTATTATTATGGCTTCCTTCCATGAATCGGGAAGAATACCTGTCTGCCAAACCTGATTAAATATACCGAGAAAACAATCTAGGGATCGATATGGCAGATGCTTTAAAAACTGATAATGAATGTCGTCGCATCCAACAGCAGTATCGAGGCATTTCTTAAACGCTTTCTTTAGTTCTTTTAATGTGAATTTCTTATTGTATTGCTCCGTATTATTAGATTTGAAATTGAGCCTAGTTCTTTCTTTTATGTTTTGAAATGTTCGGTACTTCGCCCAATAATTCGAAGAAGAGGATTTCTCTGCAAAAGTATCTGCTAAGGCATTGGCAATATCGGTTTTGGAAGTGACGACACCATCATTAGTATTTAAGTGACCGACATTTTGATAATGAGTTTTTACCATTAATTTTACGGACCATATCCCATGTCTTTTTGACTGACGATCTAGAGTTCAATCTAGATACGTACTGTCTCCAAAACGCACGATTACTGTGTTTTATTGTCCGTCATGCTTTCGCACGTGCAATTTTAAACTTTGTAAGATTGTCCTGAGTCGGTCTCAGACTGAAATCTCGGAGAACACGTTTACGCTCTGCTATAGCTTTTTTGCAGTCATCATTAACCCTTTCGGCGCCATAGGCGAAAACAAGGACTTTTGCGGATGGCATAGATCAAGATCAGACTGCACAGAACGTGCAGTCTGATCTTGGATCTATACCGTCCGCTTGTTCCATTAAGCCTATAAGATAAAAATGTTTCTATATGTATGAGTGGATTGTATTTTCAACCGTTTGAAGAGGTCAAGTAAATATATTTGGCGCTGAAAGGGTTAAACCATGGTTTGCTTGGATGCTTTGGATCTGTCGAGGTTCTAGGAATTGATTTCTCTGCAGCAGAGTAAACTAAGGCAGTAAAATGTTCCGCAGGGTTTTCACAGTTTTCAAATGCATTTTGATTGATTGATTGTTCGCAGTGTATTTTGAATTGTTCCCAATTGGCTTTATGGAGTTTCCAGCGTTCTGGTCGTTGCTGTATCGAAGGTCCCATTTCCGATACTTGAATCGGGAAATGATCGCTTCCATGAAGGTCGTCATCAACCTTCCATTTGAAGTCAGAAGCAATTTCAGGACTGCATATGGACAAGTCTAGAGATGAATATGAACCAGTGGCAAGATGTAGGTGCGTGTGAGTTTTATCATTTAAGAAACAGAGGTCATGCTTGGAAATAAAATCTTCCACCTGTCGACCTTTAACATATGTGTCTCTACAACCCCATAAGGCACTATGGCATTAAAATCGCCCATTAAAATGAAAGGTTTAGGAAGCTGATCAATCAGATCATCGAGTTTGGAATGGGTATATTTGGAGGCCAGTAAATAGAACACGCTGTTATCGTTTTGTTTAAAGAAATGCTAATAGCTGTAGCTTGTAAGGAAGTATTAAGACTAATATTGCGATGAGGAACAGAATTATTCACTACTACAGCTACTCCTCCTTGGGCTCTCTCACCTCCACTGTAGTTAGACAGTGATACTTTAGAGATACTTTGCTAGTATCTGTAAGAAAGGTTTCTGTAAACATAATGCCACTGGTTTATATTTATCAATTATAACGGATAGTTCTTCAGCATTAGCTGAAAAACCTCGACAATTCCATTGCAAAATATTGTTGGTCATACCTAGGTATAAAAGGAGAAAAACAACATGTAAGAAATGAAGTATGGAATGATTCATGTTTGTAAGGGTAGTCTGGTGATTTTACCTTGCTTGGTATTTGCAATTTCATCGTCTGCTTCCATGTCTTCATCAAGACATTGGAAGCGGTTAAATCTTTTTATTTCATCATCGGATCCTTTTGGGAATCGATCCGATTGACTTTTTTTCGGTAATTTGTTTTGACTAGATGCAGGACTCGAAGTTTTATTTGTTTTTGTGTTTTCCGTTGGCTTTTGAATTTTTCTAACAGTAGACTCTGCTTTCGTCTGGCTTACTGTTTGTACTGCAACATCAGAAGTCTGTGTTTGAACGTCTTTCATCTTTTTTGGTGAAGACATGTTCGACTTTGTAACTGTAGAGTACGTGTTTACAATGTTCTGGCGACTGTCTACTATTTTTCTTGCTTCAGGAAACGAGAGACTTTCTCTGTACTTAATATTAACAATTTCTTTAACTTTTGGAGCTCTGTTGGTAGAAGTTGAAAAACCAAGACATGCAGAAATCTCTTAAAGATTACCCGCTTCTTTCAGATTCCGGCAAAATGCTCACCTCAAAACACTTTGAACACATCTCGAGGAATTATTCGTTGTCCGGATCTTGCAAGCGTTTCAGAAACCGAAATCGTTGAAGAGCTCGCAAACCAAAATGTTACAGGTGCTAGAAGAATTACAGTGTACAGAGACGGTGTAAAGAGGGAAACAAATACAATTGTGCTCACTTTCAACACCGCTATTTTGCCCAAAACCCTAAAAGTTGGTTATTTGAATGTTGGAGTTGAGCTTTATGTTCCTAACCCTCTCCAGTGTTATACATGTTTTAAGTATGGCCACCATGAACGGAAGTGCAAGAAATCGACGTCAGAGAGTTTGTGTAAACACTGCGGAGAGTTAACAAACACACATGACTCTAGCAATTGCAAAGGGAAAGTTAGATGTGTAAACTATGGCGGAGAACACAATGCTACGTCACGAGCATGCCCTGTTTTCAAGCGAGAGAAGGAAATAGTTACTATCAAATACAAAGAAAGTCTCTCCTTTCCAGAATCAAGGAAAATTGTAAACAGCCGTCAAGTTCTTACAAACTCGTATTCTGCTGTTACAAAAACTAACCCGTGAAGAAATTATTTTGGCCCGTCTTCGCACTGGTCATACATATATGACGCATTCGTACCTCCTTAAAGGAGAAAAGGAACCACAGTGTATTCCCTGCAATATGTCTCTAACTGTTAGACACATACTTACAGATTGTGTAGACCTTGCACCTATAAGAGACAGGTTTTTTCAAGTCGACAGTTTGAGCACTTTATTTGATACCGTAAAGCTCGAATGTATTTTTGAGTTCTTGAAAGAGGTAAATCTCTATTAAAGGATATAATTTTAGGTTCTATTGACCATCCGTATTTTTAGACTATATGTCACTAACGTCATTTATTTTTTTAGTGTTTACGCAGCTAAGATTTTACTTTTTCTTCGTAACATTACAGTGTGATCAGATAAACGAATTTCATTAGTTATTAGTGCGCCCAATATGACCTTTGGTGTCGACGGGCCTTAAAACTTCATTCATTCATTCATTCATTCAGAGCACCTATCCATCCTTTCCTCGAGTTTCTTTTACCAGCACTACTGCGACTCAATGACGCTTTGTGGACATTGTGGATTAAGATTAGACTGCGCAGAGCATGCAGTCTGATTTTGAATCTACACTGTCCGATAAGAGGATGTATTATTTTCTCCAAAATGTAACTTTGAAATAGCAATATTCAGGTGTTTATCATTGGCTTGAAAGTTTCGTTTAACATTTTTAGCAGGTTAAGGGTTAAACTTAAACTGGATTACAGTTAACCAATAGCACGCATAGCCCCAGCAGCTCAGTCGGTAGTGTACAGGACTTGGGAACAGGAGGTCGCTGGTTCGATCCCTGACTCGGCAAATTTCTTTCCGAGGATTGATGATAGTCATTGTGACAGGACTCATTTCTCTCTCACGTTTCGAGCATGTTATAATATAAATGTGGGAAAGCAGCCAGTGGTTTGGAAAGAATATTGTGCGGAGTACTGGTAAAAGAAACTCCAGGAAAGCATGGATATGTGGACTGTCCACTGCTACATAACTGAAATAATGTTGAAAACAGGGTTAAACACCATACAAACAATCAATCAATCAAATTCGCTAGTCTGTCAGTACTTTCAGTACTTTGATTACTAATTGAATCAACGGTACCAGACGACTAAGTAAACTCTCTCCTTTCGTGATTCACAAAGTTCTGTTGTCAGTTGCCGGCTCGCCAAAATCAGTCAAAAAGCTATCTTCCGGTACATTGCTTGTCGAAGTGAAAAAGCCAAAATACGCGCAAAATCTGATGAAGGTTAAACATTTCTTTCAAATTCCTGCGAAATGTTCCCCACACAGTAGTCTAAACACTACCCGTGGAATTATACGATGTCCAGATCTTGCCGGAGTATCGGAAGATGAGATCGTTCAAGAATTGTCTAGCCAACATGTTACAACTGCACGACGTATAACAGTCTACCGGTAGACTGTTATACGTCGTGCAGTCGTGGTACTGTTGACGACAAAACAGACAACCCATTAATAGTCGGTCTCCTTGAAAAACTGTCCGAAATATGTGAACAAGAGGACCATGATGGTCCTATATCGCTCACCTGAGTACTATGCAGTACAGGTTAACAATGAAGATAAATACCAAATACTGAAGTTCAAGGCCAAATTATTATAAAAGAGAGACAACTCACAACTTTAATAGAGGTCTAGGCCTTTGGTTACCCAGAAAATTTTCTTATAATTGCCCGACAGATACCTAAGCACAAACGTCTAAGCCCCGGGACAGGAGCTGTAATGATCCCAGGGGCATCTTGTGTGCAAAATTTCTTGAGGTCCACAAGCTGATGTTTCATGCAAAGTATCATAGCTCTAGGCCTTTTGGGTTTAAACAAAGATTTTTCAGTTTGCATCATATATGCATGTAGATGCTACAGGGTAAACAAGTCAAATACAGCAACTCTAATTGAAGGGCAGATAACTCGTGTTGTTTGAGTCTAATTAGACCCATAATCAAAAATCATCCAAGATCTTATGGTCATATAAATTTTTACCAAGTTTGGTACTGATTGGTACATACTTGTAGATGCTAGAGTGTAAACAAAGTCAAATATGGCAATTTTTCTAATTCAAGGGCAGATAACTCCTACAGTTCTTATCCAATTAGATCCATAATCGAACTCATCTGAGATCTTATGGTCACATACATTTTGACCAAACTTGGTGCTGATTGGTAAATATTTGTATATGCTAGAGTGTAAACAAAATCCGATTCAGCAATTTTTCCAAATTCAAGGGCAAATAACTTCGGATGTTCTGGTTCAATTTGACCCATAACTAAACTCTTCCGAGACCTTATGGGAATATACATTTAACCAAGTTTGGTACTGATCGGTCAATATTTGCAGATGCTAGAGTATAAACAAAATCAAATATGGCAAATTTTCTAATTCAAGGGCAGACAACTCGGACAGTTCTGATCCGATTAGATCCATAATCGAACTCATGCCAGATCTTATAATAACACACATTTTGACCAAGTTTGGTGCTGATTGGTTAATATTTGTAGATGCTAGAGTGTAAACAAAGTCAGATTCAGTAATTTTTGCAAATTCAAGGGCAAATAACTCCGGATGTTCTGGTTCCATTTGATCCATAATCGAACCCATCCGAGACCTTATGGCCATATACATTGTGGCCAAGTTTGGTACTGATTGGTCAATATTTGCAGATGCTAGAGTGTAAACAAAGTCAAATATGGCAAATTTTCTAATTCAAGGGCAGATAACTCAGACAGATCTGGTCCGATTACTTCCATCATAGAACTCATCCGAAATCTTATGGTCCTATAGATTTTGACCAAGTTTGGTATTGATTGGTTAATATTTGTAGATGCTAGAGAGTAAACAAAGTCAGATTCAGTAATTTTTGCAAATTCAAGGGCAAATAACTCCGGATGTTCTGGTTCCATTTGATCCATAATCGAACTCATCCGATACCTTATGGGCATATACATTGTGGCCAAGTTTGGTACTGATTGGTCAATATTTGTAGATGCTAGAGTGTAAACAAAGTCAAATATGGCAAATTTTCCGAATTCAAGGGCAGATAACTCAGACAGTTCTGGTCCGATTACTTCCGTCATAGAACTCATCCGAGATCTTACGGTCCTATACATTTTGACCAAGTTTGGTATTGATTAGTTAATATTTGTAGATGCTAGAGTGTAAACAAAGTCAGATTCAGTAATTTTTGCAAATTCAAGGGCAAATAACTCCGGATGTTCTGGTTCCATTTGATCCATAATCGAACTCATCCAAGACCTTATAGGCATATACATTGTGGCCAAGTTTGGTACTGATTGGTCAATATTTGTAGATGCTAGAGTGTAAACAAAGTCAAATATGGCAAATTTTCAAATTCAAGGGCAGATAACTCAGACAGTTCTGGTCCGATTACTTCCATCTTGGATCTCATCCGAGATCTTATGGTCATATACATTTTGACCAAGTTTGGTATTGATTGGTTAATATTTGTAGATGCTAGAGTGTAAACAAGAAAATTGTGGACGGACGGGCGTCGGACGGACGGACACCGACGGACGGAGAGTGATCACAATAGCTCACTGAGCACTCCGTGCTCAGGTGAGCTAAAAAAAGGTTGGTTGCAAAGATATGATATCTGAGAGATTTGGGATTTTTCACCTTTAATGATATTTATTTTGAAATTGATATTACAAAAGGACGAAGGATTTCTTTTGAAAGTAAATTAACTAAAACTTTCTTTATGAATTTAACAAAGTTTATTATATAGATCTAGATAAAGGTACATGTCATGCTTAAACTACGTGAAGTTAGGTAGCACTTTGAATAACATTTGTAGTACTACCCTACTTGACGATGCCACTAAATGCCACTACGCCTTCAAAAATTTCTGGGGAGAACCCTGGACAGACAGGCGACGAAAACCATGCAACAACATTAGTTCTGCTGGCTTTCAGCTAGTATAGCTAAAAAGTCATATTACATAGTTCAGTAAGTGAACAAGTTCACTTAGGTTTTTCTCCACTCTTATCAAGAATTGAATTATGACTGCAACAAAATATAAAATAATACCTGAAAAACATTAAGCACCCTTTTCTCATCACATGATTTTGCATTGATAAAAATAAGTTGGCAAATGCTGAAGCTTTTGACATACAATACAAGTGTGAAGTTTCATAATTTCTTTAATTAAAACTGAAGAAAACATTAGTAAAAAAAGATGAGAAATACTTCTAGACTGGTCTAAACTGAGAGCATTTGCAGATGATATAATTGATTTGACTACAATTAGAAACTAGTTTTCGGAAGGGTAGAAAACATTGTAGGAAAAGGAGAAAATGCTGGTTATCAGCATTTTCTCCTTTTCCTACGATGTTTTGAAAATGTTTGTCTCAGGTTCCCAAAAACAGGGATTGTTTAGTAAAGGGTATTTTAAATAGCTATTTTAAAGTCCCAATAAAGTCCAAATGTAAACAATGCGGGGTAAAAAATGAAGTTAAATTTTAATCATACCATTTAAAACTATGTAAATTAATATAACGATGACACTCTGCTAACGTGCGATTGGTCAAAGTTCCATTCGCTGGCAGAAGAATTACTTTCAAAACTACAAGAAATACTACCAGGTATCTCTAACTTTTGTTTACATCAATAACGATGACGTAGGTACACCACGTGATACCTTGGAGCTAAGGTAAACGAAAAACAAAATGGAGGACGGTGTGACGGTGTGAGAATCATATTCGACAGAGAACCAAGTTCGTTTACCGAATTTGCTGAAGAGCGACACAGAAAGAACAAACGGGCGTCTATTTTAGGATTTGTATCTTTTGTTTTGAACAAGAAGCCCCGTGTAAATATACAGAATGAGAGAACTGTCTGAAAACAGATGCGGATTTCAGTTCGCATTCTTGAATCGGTAAGTCGCCTTACGTTCATCTTATATTTATTGTGTTAAAAACAGATTTATCGCTATATATCTGTGTTGATTTCCCCATTTACTGTTGGAACAGGATACGTAAGCACTTTCTGATTAATGAATATCGGCTAGTAAGATGAGACACAGGTGAACGGCGAGCGACAGTATAATTCATATATTACACACTAATTTACTATTACTTAGTGTGTAATACATGAATTATACTATCGCTCGCCGTTCACCTGTGAGATGAAAGTGATCTTTCATTTTTGCGCAGCACCCGATTGACCCATTTTCTTTGCAGAGAATGCAGATAATGATTAAATGTGTATGAATGTAGTCTGAACCTCGGATATACACGACGCATATTTATTCGGAGATTGGCCATTTACCTAGCAATCCCTAGTTTTTAGATATCGAAAAAATGCTTTTGAAAACATGGTGGAAATATGAGAAAAAGTTGGTAGCCGACATTTTCACCTATTTTCACAATATTTTTCTTGTATCACAGACAAATTTCATTGTTTGAGAAATATTTTTTTTTCCGCAAATGCCTTAGTGTTGGACAAGGCTAAGTATTTGGTGTGTGTGTGTGTGTATAACACTTTAGAAATGCAATTGAAACTCAATGTGTTGAATTAAATCTGCACCATTTAAAAAAAAATGGCTGAATTTCTTGGGTGACACAAAATTGAACATAGAAACCAATTATCTTTCCCCAATCTGGTCAGTGCACATATCAATGGAATCTTGGTGTTTTTTTTTAGCAGATGACAAAATTTTGGACTTGTCTAGATTGAAAACATTTGTAGACGACATAGCTTGTATTGGATCTACATGATTTGTGTTTGAAACAGGAGAAACAATTGTTGAATTAAAGGTAAATACTAGTCACCAGCAGCATTTTCTCCTTTTCCTACAATGTTCTGAAAAGGTTTATGCCTCAGGGTCATTACAGCACTGGATTGTATGTTAACCCTTTACTACACAATCCCGAGTTTTTACGACCCTGAGAAATAAGCCTTTTGAAAACATTGTAGGAAAAGGAGAAAATGTTGGTAACCAGCATTTTCTCCTTTTCCCACAATATTTTCTCCCCTATCAAAGGCATATTCTATCGTTTGGCCCACATTAAATTGTCATCTGCAAATGCTTTCAATTTGGACAAGTCTAAATTTTTGTCGTTTGGTAAAGAGTAAAAGATGAATTTGCACATTATTAGGTCTGGGGTTCGATCTGCTGGTTTTTTCATGGGAGTGTCTTTGGGCAAGACACTTCAGAGCCCTAGCCTAGTACTGGTGAATCCCAGGAAATACATGAATTTGTGTGATGCTGCCATGATATGACTGAAATACTGTTGAAAGCGGAGTAAAACACCACACAATTTCTAGCACAGAATGTTAAATGATATGTAAATGATATTCCAGAGTATGGAGATAATTACTTTACACATCTCTGGCCAATGTGAATGGATTCTCCTACATGATGATACACATACTGAATTATACTGACTGTGCAGATGCAGATGAGCTTTGGTTTCTGACTCTGTTATGATTGTGATTCCATCCCAGTAGATTCAGAATTTGGCAACCACTTTTCAGGTACATATGTCTTAATCAGATAAAACAAATTTTATTTTCAATAGCCAAATTCACAAAATTTACATGACTGGTAAAGTAATGAAAATTCAAAACAATGTACATGTATTGCAGTTTCAGAGATTCACCTCAACCCACCGCATGGGCTATACCTTTAAAGAAGCAGTGTAGATTCAAGATTACTGGTATACTGCAAGAAGTTTTTGCTGTCTCATTTTGCTAGATCTTGAATGAAACCCTTATTATAGGCCAGGATGAAAATGGAGCAGAATTCTTGAAAATATGCTGTTGGACAAAATACCGGTAGACAGCTGATTAAGCTACTACTGTGCTTATGCGACTGAATTTTGTTTTGTCACTTAGGGCTTCACAGTTCTCCTATATTACTTGAGCTGACCCTTGTGATACTAGTAATGCCACAAGTTTTATTCAACTGAAGAGCTGTAAAGGGCTCAAGGATTACTTCATGTCTCAGTGGTAAATGCATAATATAAGTAATCCATGACTCAGATTCAATTCTCACTGGGTTTCGTTGGGATGTCCATGGGCAAGTTACTTCAGATATTGTTAAAACTCAGGAAACATATGAATAAATGATCTGTCAAAATGGTATGACTGATATAATGTTGAAAGCTACACGTATGTATCACTCAGTCAATCAAACTGGGCTTCATTTGCAAAAGTGCTGATTACTGAGTAAAAGATACTGCATTACACTGTTCTAGAATTTACATGTATCATACATGTAAACAGAATGATTGTCAGAAATTGAAAGGCTAAAAACTACATTCATTTGTTTGATGTATAGCCCATACCCATGATTGTATGTGCTACTGTTTAAAGGCCCAGCAGCCACCAAAAGTAAACAAAGTGGGTGTTAAAATGCATTTTGATTTAAGTCATACCTTTTGAAAGTACGAAATTGTTGGGAAGATGACAATCTGTTGTTGTACAGTCAATCCAAGTGTAAGTCAATGGCAAAAAAAAAAAAATTGAAATCAAGTAAAAAGTTAACAAAAGATAGAGCAGCATAGCGACTGCTGACCTACTTTTTGGGTACTTTTTGCTACTATTCGGGCTTTGAGACATATGCCATACTAGAGTAAAGAACATGTGAAGAAAATTATTAAAAGGTTGGAAATGCAGCAGCAGTCAATTTTGATCCATATGGAAAAGTAACATTTTGGAAGATGGATCACATGATTCTTCCCTACAAATGATAAGTAATTACCAATACTGTTTCGAAACAGGTTTGTTAAAAGCTGTATTTGTACAGTTATGACTTCATACATGTACAGTTTTCAACATTATTTAAGTTCAACCACATGCTGGACAAATGCTGCAATCAATTCTGTTACCAAATGGAATGAAGTTGGAGTAAACCTACTCCTATTACTATTCTGCTGTCTTATTTTTTTACAGTTTCAGATTGAGATGAATTAAAAAAGAGAATATGTCTTTTTTTAATTTTTCAGATATATAGCAGAATAATCAGATTTCCAAAGACATATTCTGTGGTGTTGCTGAAGAATATGTAGCATGTGAAAAGCTGGCCTTCAGTACTACGATATAAAACTGGCTGGTTCAGATCACAGCTCTTACAAAGACAGATATGTTTCATGCAACAATCAAGGCAATATAGTGTAATATTATTTTATTATTTTAAATACATGTACATCACAATAGTCCTACAAGAAGAATTTGTGGACAAAAAATAAAAAAAATATATTCATACATACAGAGCAATGTTAGAAGCTATTGCTTGCCCTCAACCCTTAACTCTTTACCAAACAACAATATTTTGGACATTTCCAAAATGAAAGCATTTGCAGACGACAAAATAAATGTGACTCAAAAACTGAAATTTGTTTTGGGAAAGGTAGAAAACATTGTGGGAAAAGGAGAAAATGCTGGTTACCAGCATTTTCTCCTTTTCCCACAATGTTTTCAAAGGCTTCTTTCCCAGGGTCTTTAAAAGTTGGGATTGTGTGGTAAAGGGTTAACCAAAACATCCAAGTTATTATGTAAAGCACTATTTAATCATTTTAACAAAGAAAAATGCTTTTGAAACATTATGGAAATAGCAGAATTGCTGGTTACCAGTATTTTTTCCTTTTCCCATAATGTTTACTATTCTTCTTGAAGCAAATCTTTTCATTTGAGCTACTATGTCCAATTTTTCATCTGCAAATGTTTCCAATTTGAACAATTGAACTAAAATTTTACCAACTGGTAAAGGGTTGCGCACCTGCTTGGAAAGTAAGAAAATGGTAGCCGTCTTGCTTTATTTTGACAAAACTTGTTTCATAGTAGCAGAAAGTATAGATTTTAAATCAGACTACATATTATGTGCAGTCCGATCTTTATCTACACTGTCTGCAAAAACAACTTTTGTCTGCAAAAACAACTTAAGTTGGTTCCAGGCCTTTAAGCCGCACCCTGTAGCTCAGTCTGTAGCGTAAGGGACTTGAGAACAGGAGGTCGCTGGTTCGATTCCCGGCTCGGCCAATTTCTTTCCGCTGATTGATGATAGTCACTGTGACAGGATTCATTCCTCCCTCACCGCTGACCATTGTTTTGACAATGGCTATGTGGGAAAAGCAGCCAGTGGCTTGGAAAGAATACTGTGCGAAGCACTGCTAAAAGAAACGCTAGGAAAGCATGGATAGGTGCACAGGCCGCCACGATATAACTGAAATACTGTTGAAAATGGCATTAAACACCATAGAATCAATCAATCCAGGGCTTTAAGGGTTAAGGAATGTCCTTAGGCAAGACATTGCAGAGCCCCAGCTTTGTGCTGGTGAAATACAGAAAAGACAGCAATGAGTTGTCACACTGACATGAATAAATATCTGAAATAATGTTCAAAGTGGTGCAAAATGCTCCAACAAATAAACACCCAATCTATACAAGAGAAGAACATTTTAGTCTCATCTAAATTGAAACTATTTGCAGATGAAAAAGTACATGTAACTCAACACAATAAGTGTCTCTCTGGAAGGGTAGAAAACAGTGTGGGGAAAAAAGAAAAAATGCAGGCTACCAACATTTTCTGCTTTTTCTACAGGCTATATTGTACCAAAATTTTCTCTTTATCCCAAAATATTTGGAGAGGCTGTCTTACTAAGAGTTGTTAAAACTTGGATTGTTTGAAAAAGGTTTAAATTTAATAATGCGCCTTTTACCTATATTTCATATACTAGTAATTCTCAGCAAATTCTCTAAAATTCACTGGCTGTTTCCCCCATGAGCAAACCCAAATCATGTTCAGGAGTTTGAGAGGATCAAATCCTGTTGCAATGACTCTTAACTCTTTACCACACAGCAATATTTTAGATTGGTCCAAATTGAAAGCATTTACAGACGACAAAATAAATGTGATTCAAAATTTATATTTGTTTCTGGTAGGGTAGAAAACACAGCGGGAAAAGGAGAAAATGCTGGTAACGAGCATTTTCTCCTTTTCTCGGAATGTTTTCAGAAGGCATCTTCCATAGGTTCGTTTAAACCCGGAAATGTGTGGTTAAGGGTTAATAAACAAGGACGTGAAGATGCTTGCAAGCCAAGCATGGCCTTTTGGTTGATATGATTTGTAAAACATGTGTTCAAAATTCAACTGTAGCTGGAGCTTGATAGGTAGTTTCCTACAAAAAGTAACCTCCCCCAGCTTTATTGCCAGTAATATCTCTTAACCAAACAACAAAATTTTAGACTGGTCCAAATTGAAAGCAGTTGCAGACGACCAAATAAATGTGACTGAAAAATTGAAATTTGTTTTGGGAAGGGTAGAAAACACTGTGGGAAAAGGAGAAAATGCTGGTTATCAGCATTTCCTCCTTTTCTCACAATGTTTTCAAAAGGCTTCTTTCTCGGGGACGTTAAAAGTCGGGATTGTGTGGTAAAGGGATATCAGTTATTGATCAAGTGAACATGAGTAAGTGTACAGCTACCGCTATACAGTTGAAATACTGTTGAAAGCAGATTTATTGCATTGTGACATATATCAGTCAAATACATTTACTTGTTTCTGTTTCTCTTCCTACCTTAGGTGCTCTATGATGAAAAGTTTTACGTGAACAGTATTTTTGCCCAAGATGCAGATAGCCAGTATTAAGTTTTTACAACAGTCATGAAGAATATTGAATTAAGATTACCAATATGATTAACTCTTTACCAAACGACAAAATTTTAGACTGGTCCAAATTGAAAGCACTTGCAGACGACAAAATAAATATGATTGAAAAATTGAAATTTGTTTTGGGAAGGATAGAAAACATTGTGGGAAAAGGAGAAAATGCTGGTTACCAGCATTTTCTCCTTTTCCCACAGTGTTTTCAAAAGCCCTCTTCTTCAGGGTCATTAAAACCCGGGTTTGTGTGGTAAAGAGTTGAGTGTGATATTTTTGTGACCATTGTTTTTTATTACTAAAAGGAAAATTATTGAAAGATACTAAACTCTATTTCCAGTTTAAGCCTTTACCACACACTCACAGTTTTTAACAGCCCTGAGAGAGAAGCCCTTAGAAAACATTGTAGGAAAAGGAGAAAATGCTGGTAACCAGCATTTTCTCCTTTTCCCACAGTGTTTTCTTCCCTTCCAAAAAAGAATCTTAATTTTAGAGTCACAATTATTTTGTCAACTGCAAATGCTTTCAATATGGACTAGCATAAAATTTTGTCATCTGGGAAAGGGTTACAGTTTTAATTCATGTTTATGAATTTTAAAACAAAACCATATCTTACAAAGTTCGAGACCAATAAAAAGTACATTTTAGCAAACTGCAATTGTTTTCACTATCTACATATTATCAAGCTTTTAAATCAAGTATACGATGGTCCTTTAGCAAACAATCTCGTCTTTTAATGACCCCCAGGAGATAGCTTTAGAAACTTCGTGGGTGAAGGAGAAAATGTTGGTAACCAGCATTTTCTTCTATTCCCTCAATGATTTCTACCATTTCAATGACAAATCTAATCCTTTCTGCCACACTGAATTACAGTAGTTGTCAAAAAACACTTCCAATTTGGACTTGTCCGAAGTCTGTCATCTGGTAAATGGTTAACCCATTTCTGCACATAGTTTTTAACTCTTGACAAACAACAAAATTTTAGACTTGAAAGTATTTGCAGATGATAAATGGGACTCAAGTATTGAAATTTGCTTTTGAAAGGGTAGAAAATATTATGGGAAAATGAAAAAAAAAAATGCTGGTAACCAGAGAATTTTTAGTAAAGATTGTTTAGTAAAGGGTTAAACCGACAAAAACCCTTTTTAAAGTACATCACACAGTAGTATTTCCAAGCCACTGGCTGCTTTCCCACATGTCTCAATGAATATCATCAATTCTAAGAAATTGGAAAAGCCAGGAATCAAACCACTGACCCCCTGTTCTCAAGTCCTTGACTGAGCTACCTGGGCTTTGTCCTGTTCATAAGTAAATACCTGTGTATAGTAACATGAACCAGGCTATGGCAAAAGGGGCTTAAGGCACCTCTGTGATGCATGATACCTAGCAAGTCATAACATGATCATGGATCCACAGAGTACATTATTTTCTAACAACTGACTGAATCATGAGGTGGAATGGTCCTATTACATACAGAAAATTGTCCAATAGTGAAAAGTTTCCTCTCAGGTCAGCCTGTGCAGTCCGCACAGGCTGACCTGGGTCAATACTTTTCACAGATGCATTAAACCCCCTTATTACAGAGCATAGCTCATAAGCAAAATCAGTCATCTTATACCCATTATCTATTCCAGCACTCAGAAAGCAATAGCTCGTAACTGTATCTGTCCAAACTTGTTTTCTAGCTTTATTGTCTGTAGATGATGTGTATAGGTATATGTATAGGTAGAGTTCTTATTTTGAATTTCACTGAGTCTCACTCAAATTGTTCCAAAAGAAACCTCCAAAATCCACAATTTTGATCCAAAATTCTAAAATTACGATCACCAATCTCTGCAGAAGTCCATTCCGATGTTACTGGTATATTGTTAAGTTAGTAGATGCACTAATATTGTCCATATTTGTCTATAAACTGAGAGCGATTTTTTCCCTGTCCACACTGTTCAAATGTCACGTCACTCTGTCCAAAATGAGACACTGAAATGACAAGAACATAAATTTCTTTTTAACTCTTTACCACACAATCCCGACTTTTAACAACTCTGAAAGAAAAGGCTTTTTAAAACATTGTGGGAAAAGGAGAAAATGCTGGTAACCAGCATTTTCTCCTTTTCCCACAATGTTTACTACCCTATCAAAAAGAGAAATCATCAATTTAGCAACACTTAATTTGTCGTCTGCAAAATTAATGCTTTCGATTTGGTTCAGTCTAAAATTTTGTCGTTTGGTAAAGAGTTAAATAATGCAAAGTATGTATGGGCCATGCTCGGGCAAAAGGGGGCTTAATGCATCTCTAGGTGTTTTGAAAACATTGTGAGAAAAGGAGAAAATGCAGGTAACCAGCATTTTCTTGATTCCACACGATGTTTTCTACCCTAATAAAAACAAATTCCATCATTTGAGCCACAGTTAAATTTTTGGCTGCAAATACTTTGAATTTGGACTAGTCTAAAATTTTGTTTTTTGGTAGAGTTCAATGAAATCCTAAAGAGGCCATTTAACAACTATGTCCTTGTATCTTACACTGCCATTGAGACTGCATTCGCATTTTGAGTCTGAAATACAAATTTATATAAGGTCTCCCTGGCTCAGTGGTAAAGTGTAGCACTCATAACCTGGAGGTCCGAGCTTTGAGCCTCACTGGAAGCAATGGGTTTTTCATAAGAGTGTCTTTGGGCATGACACTACAGAGCCATAGCCTTGCACCATTTAAACCCAGGGTATACATGAACAAGCAAACTGACGCAATGAAATGATATAATGTTGAATGCCGCATTAAACACCATTCAATCAATCAAGTAAATTTAGATTGAAAAACACATGTATTTTTAATCTACTAGTCTCAGATTGTATCTCTAGAACTATTTTACTAGATATGTTCATTTCTTTATACAGTAAACCCTGCCCTTGTGGCCACCTTTATACTAATTCTTTTCAAGCTGATATTAAAAATTTCTAACTTGTCCAAATTGAAAGTATTTGTGGACAACAAATTGAATGTGGCTCAAATGACGGAACTTGTCTAAAAAGGTAAAATCACTTTTGGAAATAGAAAATGTTGCTTTTCACCTTTTTTCATTATGTTTCAAAAGCCTTCTTTTTCAAGGTAAAAAAAAACCCACACAATATGAGAGTCTCTTTGGTGCTGGCTTAATACAAAGCAGCTTTTGAATGTACCTTTTGTGCTTGCTTACTAAAAGTTGGACTTTAATTTGTTTTAGCCCCAAGGCATGCCTTTTTCTCTCTCAAGAGTACATTACTTTTACGAAAAACTACTGCAGAGCCCTAGTGGTGCAGCTAGTCGCATAAAGGACTTGAGATTGGGGGATTGCTGCTTCAAATCCCTAGCTCAGCCAATTTCTTTCCCAGGATTGATGATAGTCATTGCAACAGGATACATTCCCCTCTCAATGCTAATCAGTGTATCGATAATGATTACGTGGAAAAGCAGCCAGTGGGATATTATGCAAAGTACTGGAAACAAACTCTTGATAAGCATGGACAGGTGCACTGGCTGCCGTGATAAAACTGAAATAATGTTGAAAATGGCATTAAACAACCGACAACTGGGGAATATTCACAAAAAAAAAAAAAAAAAAAATCAACTAAATGGAGAAATGTGAGAAAGGAGCAGTTGCTTGTAGCAAACAATTGCTTCTTTCAAAAATTTATGGCAAGGGTGTAAAAAAGTTGTATTTGATCAATCATCCCTTCAGCAGCTGATCCTTTCTAAGCTTAAAATATAATAGACTTCAAAGTTCTAACATTAATGTGTAATAGATGTAGATCTAAATATCATTCAAATACCTGTTGACATGGACTGTGCTAAAATCTGTGAAAAAAATCGTCGTACAGCAGAGATATAATAACACCAGACTGGGATATCTATTTGTCGGTTAACAAACATCTTGGTCTCTCTGTATCACACCCTAAAGAGATACACTGTTTTTAGATTGGAAAGAAAAGAGATCAGTAAAAAATGAGATAAAAAATATTTTTCTTAATCACAATGTGGTAGATAAATATTACTTGAGTACTAGTAAACTTCTACTTTTGTCTTCAATTGTCTTGCACTCCAACAACTTGAAGTACATGTATTTATCAGCTTTGGAATATGTATCTATAATTTTGAAAAGTATGGTTCATCTGCATGCAATAACTTGACTGATGAAGTAACATCAACTCTGTCTTCAAAAACTAGCAGTAAAAATAACTATAAGCAATGTGTTTTACTAAACTCTTGAAAGTTGAGAAATATCCTTTGTTGACAGCATAGATCGAGATCAGATTGCACTAGTAAGAGGTCTGACCTTTGATATAAAACGTCCACCACCTGATGCTAAACTCAGGTCAAAATTCGCTAGTAATTACAGACCAAAAAAAAAAAAAACCCACAAAGTTCTTAACTTTTTCATTACCTACGCAGATCAAGATCAGATCGCACATATGTGAAGTCTGATCTTCGTTATAAACCGTCCACATTTTGTTTGACTTATTCTCCATGGCTCATATTACAAACCTTTATACCCTGTGTAGACATTCGATTTTGTATGCGCCGAATTTCATACTAGTCCAAATTGTAATAGGCCGAAAGTGTTATAGGCCGAGATGTCATTCGATGTTTGGACGACTCTTGACAAGAAGAAATAGGCATATCATGATCGAAATAAATATAACACAACTCCGATTTACCAATCAAATGCATACAAATAAATTAGATACGATGAGCGAAGGTAATTTAACGAAAATTAAAGACTTACCGAAGTTTCGCAACGTTTTCTATGGAGAGAAAGCACATCGTCTGTGTAATACGTCATCGGTCACATGGTGTCTACAAATAGGACACCAGAATGATTCCGAATAGTTCGTGGCAACGTCACTTGGGAGAATTGATAAAAAAAAAAAAATAGGATTTTTTGTATGGTTCTGTGACATCAACCGATGCTGCAATGAACGCCCCTATCCCCTTGGCGACGAAATAAGAGTAAATCTAACAGATTCGTGCCTTTTTTCAAGCATAAAAAAATTCTAATTTTGGACTTTATTGGGGCTTTAAAGTGACTGCTTTGACAGTTTACCAAACAACAAAATTAAAAACCTGTTTAAAGTATTTGTAGAGTTACCAAACAACAAAATTAAAAACCTGTTTAAAGTATTTGTAGACGACAAGATAAATATGAAAAAAAAACGCTAAAATTCGCATTGAAGGGGTTGTAAACTGTGTTAAAAGTAGAAAATGCTGGTGACCTGCATTTTCTACTTTTTCCACAATTTTTTTCAAAAGGCATTGTCCTTTGTGTCGTTAAAAGTCAGGATTGTATGGTAAATTGGTTAAATGGTTTCATTTGCCTGTATTCTACGTCCTACTTTGCATTATCCCTTTACGAAATGACCCCAGTCTGTTATGCAAGTTGGGGATCAATTAACCCTTTCCCAAACGACAAATTTTAGACTCTTCCAAAGTGAAAGAGTTTGCAGACGACAATTTGGAATTTGAGAAAATTGGCGGAAAGTTCTCCTAAAAGGTTAGAAAACACTGTGGGAAAAGGAGAAATTGCTCGTTACGAGCAATTTCTCCTTTTCCCACAGTGTTTTCATAAGACTTGTACTGCAGACACGTAAAAACCAGGGCTTGTTTGGGAAAGGGTTAAAGACACATTTTTACTCCTTTCCACTTATTTTTCAGCTGGTTTATAGTTAATTTCATCTTGTGATCATTCTTGTATCTTCATGTTACATATTGGCCCTGATGGGCAAGATTGCAAGATATATCAGAAATGCCAAAAATCTTGGTAATTGATCTGTTTACACAACTGATCAAATTCTAAGCCATTCCACACGATTTCAAGTTTTAAAAAAGCATATTTCTTTGGTTCCCTCAAAGCCTTAAAAAGGGTAAATAAAATTGTTGGCACACACACAAAAATTCATCCACACTTTTTCCTTGATCCGCAAAAGTTTTCAAAAGGTGTCTTCTTTGTGCCTTATAAACGTTGTAGTACTAAATGTATCACATGTATATATTTAAATCTCTCTTTCTGTCAATATATCTGGCAGATAAATGTACAGCATAAATCCAAGATCAGACTATGTTCTATGAAGTCTGATCTTGATCCATATTGTCTGTGAAGACAATCAAATTCAGATTCAACACTTTGAGGGTTAACCCTTCAGCACACAACAAAGTTACAAGTTTGTCAATATGAATTTTCTGAAGACAACATATAAAACCCTTTTTCAAACAACAAAGTTTTGAACTAGACTAAATTGAAAGTGTCTGCAGGTGACAAATTAAATGTACCTTACATGACACATGTCTTTGAGAAGGTAAGAAACGTTATGAAAAGAGAAAAACATGTTGGTTACCAGCATTTTCTCTTTTTCCAACAATAATTGCAAAAGACTCCTTTAACAGGGTAGTAAAAACCATGATTTGTGTTAGACATGCTAAACTCTTTTTCACACAAGAAAACTGTGGCCTTGTCCAATTTGGACCAATTTGCAGACGACCATTTAAATACGATTTAAATGACAAAATTTTTCTTTGATAGAGTAGAAAACATGATGGGAAAAAGAGAAAATGCTGGTTACCAGCATTTTCTCCTTTTCCTTTAATTTTTTTTCAAAAGGCTGCTTCCTCAGGGTCATTAAAAGTTGGATTTGTGTGGTATAGGCTTAAAAGTGGCTCAAATGATCATTTGTGTTTCTAAAAGGTTGGAAAACAATGTGGGAAAAAGAGAAAATGCTGGTTTCAAGTAATTTCTCCTTTTCCTACAATATTTTCAAAAGCTTTGTCTATCAGATTACAAAACATGGTGCAAAACATAGAAAATACTGGTTATCAAAATGATGAAGGGTTAAAAATCAAAATTTACCATGAGTACCCTATTTGAAAAGGATATGAGCCATACTCTGGCAAAAGGGGGCTTAATGCATCATTGTGACAAATGGTACTAAACAAGCCATCACAACCATAGATTGAGCCTGAGCCAGTTTGAATGCCTATTGACTAGCTTTGCTAGTCTAAAAAAGTGTGACTGAAGCAGTCAAGTTCTAATGTAATACCTATCGCTTACATACATAAATTATGGTTAAGGAAACTGACTATACCATAATTCTGTCAAGTCCATTGAACAGGAGCAGAAAAAGAATTCCATGATTAAGGTCAATACAATGCATCCTTGTTTGATCTTGATTAATTGACATGTTAATTTGAAAGAAAATTTCTGAAAAACATGTAACTTTGTAGAGCGCCTACAGGCAAAACACACAAAACTGGCTTTTGACGTCATGACCTCAACATTAGATATGATTTTTCATTAGAGCAAGGTAAACGTTCATGAACAGTTTGAAAGAGGTATGTGTGAAAATTGTAGTCTGTTAGGCACCTCCAAGGAAAACTTAAATTATTGGATCCTAATATGCAAACGTTATCCTTGTTTGCAGCCGAAAACAATCTAAACAATAAAACACAAGCATAAAAAGACTCGAAGAACAACCGTAATATGCAAACGCTATCCTTGTTTGCAGCTGAACAATAAAACATAAGCATAAAGACTCAAAGAACAACCGTTGGCTGTGTATGGGGATAAATATTACATACAAGCAGCGAGAGGTTTTTGTCATGATGGGAAGGGTTGTACTTTTCATAGACGATGCATTCCAAGTATCAAAGTAACACCTTAAATTCATAGACGATACATTCCAAGTCTCAAAGTAACACCTTAAATTTTGATTTGGTGACTGTTAAACTTAATAGCAAACGCTATCCTTGTTTATAGCTGAAAACAATAAAACACAAGCATAAAAAGACTCAAAGAACAATCGTAATATGCAAACGCTATCCTTGTTTGCAGCTGAAAAAAATCTAAACAATAAAACACAAGCATAAAGATTCAAAAGAACAACCGTTGGCTGTGTATGGGGATAAATATTACATACAAGCAGCGAGAGGTTTTTGTCATGATGGGAAGGGTTGTACTTTTCATAGACGATACGTTTAAAGTCTCAAAGTAACACCTTAAATTTTCATTTGGTGGCTGTTAACCCATTACCAGACAACAAAATTTTAGAGTGGTCCAAACCGAAAGAAATTGCAGACGACATTTAAAAGTGCACTGAAAGTGAAAAATAAGTGTCATATAGGGTAGAAAACATTGCGAGAAAAGGAGAAATTGCTTGTTACAAGCAATTTCTCCTTTTCTCACAATGTTTTCTACAGCTATAAATCTTCAGGGCGTCAAAAGGAGTCATTGTGTGGGAATGGGTTAAACTTGCTCTCAGCACAAAAAAGGACTTCACTCATTACCAAACGACAAAATTCTAGACTGGCCCAATTCGAAAGCTTTTGCAGACGACAAAATGAAAATTACTGAGAATTTGACATTCGATTTGGAAAGGGTAGAAAACATTGTGGGAAAAGGAAAAAATTGCTGGTTACCAGCATTTTCTCCTTTACCCACAATGTTTTCCAAAGGCTTCTTTCCTAGGGTCGTTAAAAGTAGGGATTGTGTTGTAATGAGTTAACTGATGTTACAGGATTGTGCTATTCGGGTTTGAAAACAAGTGAAACAAGCTTACTCAAACCACAACATTGCACACTTAAGTTATTCCAGTTTCTGGACAATATCAGAGTTTTCGTGGTGGCAAATTTTTATTTCACTCCGATTCAAGATAAAATTCCCAATTTCTTCATTATTTTTTGGTTGTAAATTATGCAGATTAATGAATTCAGAGAACTGTTTATTGAACACAACAAATTTTCTCATAGAATCTGTGGCATCCATAACCTGCAGATTTACAACTTTGCTTTGATTGATGGCACAAATTTTCTGTTTTGCATTGCAAGAATCACATCTGACAATTGTGACATTTGAGGGGTGTTCAATTTGTTTGGAACAGTTGATGCACTTTACAACAGTCTTAATAGAGCAGCATATCACTGATCCTTTCAGTTCTTCCAATCTGATGACTGGTTCTTGTTCCTTCACTTCTTGCATCTCTGTAATGGGTGTGATTCTTGTAGAGGAGGTAGAGCTGAGCTGCATGTTCCCCTGAAAAAGCCAGAAAATAAGATGCGTTTTGAAAATACAACGCATAAATGTGGAGTCTGAAAAATCCACTGGCCCGCTCGTATATAGGGAAAAAAGGATTTGAACAAGTAACATTTTCCAGCAATCGTATAGCAGGATGAGTGTATGCGGGTGAAATACTCAGCTGTAGAAAGCTAGAAAATGGCTGATAATTCAAGTTGAAAAGGGAGCAAGCACTATTCTTACACAAGTAAAGCTACCTGGCTTGATAACACAAGTTGCTTCTTTCACAGTGAACATATAATATGCGTTTAGTATTGTCAGATATAAAAAAACTTTGACATTTGGCAAAGTTATTGCAAAACATTAACACCAAAGACGACAACATGGCTATGACAATACCCTACTGTGTATTTTGAAAACAGTCAAGGAAAAAATTCCTTTTGGGAATTTTAAAGCACAATTTTGGAAAAAATGGAGACTTTTTCAAACTGGGAACAGTCCTTTTCAGGCACCCATTCAAAGAAGGAAAAAAGTAGTTGTGTAATCACTACTAATCAGATTTAATTTGGAGCAAATCAGAATTTTGTCCTGTGGTAATAGAATAAGAAATATAATTAGTGAGAAAATTAAATATAGATAAATTCCAATCAACTTACATTTCTTGACTTTGATGAAGTAGTTTCAAAGAAATCAACGTGGAAAATCTACATGCAAAATGTAGACAATGTAATATGAAACAAGTATCTTTGCATAAAACAAACGAAGTATTTACCAAGTGCAATAACCCTTTGACTCAGATTACAACAAAGTTTGACATACCTGGAAGGAATTAGTCAAGACATTGGTTAGTCTGTACGATTTTCACTCATCCAGTTTTGACGTGTTCTCAGCCCACAGGCAGATGAGAGCCGATGATGTTTCATCGGCTATAACACATTTTTGCATCCTTCTCTGTCCGTACCTAGTACTTTGTTCTTCAACCGGATTCACCTTTAAAACTTTGACACCCACAGTGCACTGAAATTCAAGTGATATGCTCGTTATCACAGGGTTCAAATCACTTTTTGAAACGAAGGGTTTTTGTCACTCCCCTGCCTTTTCAAGGGGGGGGGGGTTCTGCCATGTTTTGTAGACCTTTTATTGTACTGTTTCATTATTGACTGATGCATTATTTCATGAAAAATAGTAAAAAAAAATTTTTTTTTTTTTTTTTTTTTTTTTTTTTTTTTTTTATTAGCCACGTCAACTGGTATGATGGGAGTCGTGGCCATCTCCCACCATACCTTACAATTCAATGTTAGTAGGTTTCTAAATAATTTGTTAGTACTCTTAAACAAAAGCTGTTTCATATACCTAACAAAAACTTGTATTTTTTGTAAAGTTGTTCCATCACTTGAATGTGGCCTTATTAAGAGAGAGAGAGAATCAGAAATCAGGGTAAAAAAACATGAAATAGATGTAAGTATGTGTGTGTGTGTGTGTGGGTGAGTGGATATGTGCATATGGAGTAAAGAAATTGGAATCTTTCAGAAATTTTATAGAAATTCGTTAATGTTTACTACCTGTGCACTATACTGGCAAAGGAGACTTTGATAAACATGTTCCACAATTGTCATGTGACATTTGTCAATTTCATGTGTGTTTGTGCATTTATGAATATTCAAGGTCAAGTTTAGAGTATTTTTAAAGCCGATCATTGAGGGTATTTTTTGTTTATTCCTACAGTGATAAATATATTTCTTAAGTTCTAAAAGTAGTCTGTCTAATGGTACGTTTGATGTACGTGTGCCTAAAAGTAAAGTTCGACTATCAATTTGCAGTGTATGGTCAAAAGTACTTAAAATTGTTGCTATATTATTAATTAATGATTTGGTGTGTTCACAGTCATGAAATAAATGTAGAATAGTTTCTTCATATTGTTTACAAAATGTACATGAGTTAGTATCTATCAATTTCATTTTAAAAAGCAGAGAATTTGTTGGAATTATTCTATGTATTATTTTTGTTTGAAACCACTGTGTATAAGTGTCTTTTGTGCATTTAAACACATTTCCATGAACTTGGTTCCAATCTATATTTATGTTGTTATATAATGAGTCCCACTTAACTCTACTCGAAGGTATTTCATCGTTGTGTGTCAAAATGTTATAAATATGTTTATTTATGTTACTTTTAGTAAGCATATGAAAGAAATAACAACTAATAGAAGGATTATGACATCCTTTTAAAGCATCCTTTTTAATCAAAATGTGATTTTTTGAAAGGAAAGTTTTAACTGATGTTGTAATGCTATAGAAATTTAAAAAATTCACTTTGTTTCTAGTCATTGTTTTTATGTCCAACCAATTTTTAAAACTTCCATCTACATTTAACAGATCCTTTACATATCTTATACCACAATCGTATAATATTTTATTATAAATGTGCTTAGAATCTACCAAAATATTGCTATTAAAAAACAGAGGCATGTTAACTATATCCAGCAGTTTTGTAAAACTACATTTAGAGATAAATACCATAAAAGATTTTAAAACATCGATCCAGAAATCATTTCTTATGTTGGTAATAATTTTTTCACAGTACATCATTCCAAAATTAAATAGTTTGTGTGTGTCAATTACATTATTCATGAATTTATGACAACTTTTACCGCAAGCAACTAGTTTTCTTATCCATTTAATTTTCATACTTTTATTATAGTTATTGACATCAATCATGTTTAGACCTCCTTCCATATAATTTTTTGTGAAGACAGTTTGTTTAATTTTAGCAGTACCGTCCCATACAAATTCATAAAGTGTATTGTTCAGTTGTTTCATAAATTCATTCGTTGGTGATGGTAAACTAATAAATAGATGTGTGAGTAAAGGTAATAAAAGACTTTTGACTACAGTTATTCTTCCAATTGGTGTTAGTTTTCTTTTCTTCCAATAATTTATAGTGTTACTAATGCTTTTGAATTTGCTTTCAAAATTTAACTTATCATTTTATCTAGATCGACATGGAACTCCAGTCCAAGAAGTTTAAATTTTATTTCCCCCCATGTTAATTTCTATTTCGTCTTGATAGATCTTGTACTATACTTCAAACTGCCAATCCATATAAGTTTTGTTTTGTCGAAATTAACTTTCAAGCCAGAAATATGTGAAAATTTTTCTAGTAATTCAAGAGTACTTTTAATCGATTTTTCAGAACCGTCTAAAAAGAGTGTTGTGTCATCAGCAAATTGTGATATGATATATTCTTCTTTTTTTATTTTTAGTCCTGTTATATTTCTATCGTGCTTTAATTTAATGTTAAGAATTTCGGTGTAAAGGATGAAAATATAAGCGGATATTGGATCACCTTGTCGACATCCCCTTCTGACTTTGAAATAATCTGAAAGAAAACCATTTATTTGTACGCATACCTCAGTATTGTGCAGAAATAATTTAATCCATTCTTTGAACATTACACCGAAATTAAAATATTCAAGCGTCTTTTCAATAAAATTAAATGATAGAGAATCAAAGGCCTTTTCAAAATCTATTAACATTAAAAGTCCAGGTATTCTATGTTCTTCACAATATTGCATAATGTCATAGACTAGTCTTGTGTTTTCACCTATAAACCTGTCTCTTAAGAACCCAGTTTGGTCGCTTGATATGATATGATCCAAAACGTGTTTCATCCTATTTGCAATACTCCCAGATGCAAGCTTATACAGAACATTTAAAAGAGTGATAGGTCTCCAGTTTTTTAAAAACTTTTTTGGTTTATTATCTTTTGGTATGCAAGTTATAGTTCCTAATTTAACATTTGGTGAAAAGGATCTAGAAATAAATGCGTGATTTAATGCTCTTACAACAAAATGACCTATCTTATTCCAGAACACCTTATAAAAATTGGAAGTAAAACCATCCCCTCCTGGGCTTTTGTCATTTTTCATGTTTTTGAGTGTATGTGTTACCTCATTGTATTGTAATAGTCCTTCAAGTTCCTTCTTCTGCTTTTCGTCTAGCTTATTTGAAGTACAGTTTTTTAAGTCATCCTCTAAATTGACGTCAATCAAATTATTTGATTCATTATATAAAGTTTCATAATAATGTTTTGCTTCTTTAAGGATTTCCCTTTGGTCAAATAAGTGATTGCCATCTTCTGTTTCTATAAAGGGAATAGTTTTTGATGCAATATTTTGTTTTTCCAACTTACAGAAATATTTCGTCACTTTTTCTCCACTGTCGACCCAGTTTGCTCTAGACCTAATAAAAGAGCCATGTAGTTTTTCTTTTCGTAAGTTTTCTAACTCTGAGTGTAATGAAGATAACCTATCTTTATTCGTTTCATTTAAATTTGTTTCTAAAAAAGAAATTTCATTTTCAATATGTTTTTCTCTCTGGTTTTTTGCTTTTGTTTTATAACTTGAAAATGAGATTGTTTCCCCCCGTATTTCCATTAACAAAGTTTCCATAAAAAGTTGATCATCTATTATGAATTGTAACTCTGAGCGATCAATATTAATAATATTTTCTCTATCATAAACTGGTAAAGAGTATTGCAGGATAACATTATTTATTTTTTTATTAATGAGATTAACATATTCTATGTCATTTAATAATGAATTATTAAATTTCCAGTATCCTTTCCCATGTTTTTGATTAGAAAACTGTAGTTCAAGTACAATTATAGAGTGATCCGATCTATAGCTTATGTCTATATCACAATTTCTGAGTAATGGAATTAAACTTTTTGTCGTTAAAAAGAAATCCAATCTCCCTCTCTGTAAAGATGAAAAGCGTTTCCAGGTATACTTCCGAGTCTCCCCATGCAAATGTCTAAATGGGTCCATAAGTTCTCTTTCATTGATTGTCTTAATTAAAAGTTTTCTCGAATTGATGTTATGATTAGAATCTTTGTAGTTTTCATAGTCAATTGAGCTATCAAGAACAAGATTAAAGTCACCACATACAATGATATTATCCATTTTTCCAAAAGAATCAATATGACTAAAAGCATTTATAAAAAATCCAGGGTTATCAGTATTTAGTGCATATATATTTGCGAGTATAATTTGTTTGTCGCTGTAAGATATATTGAGAGCAATAAACTGTCCATTAGTATCTTTTCTGCATGCCAAAACTTTGATATCTGTACCTTTTTTTATCAAAACAGCTACTCCTTTTGAATTTGAACTACCATGACTAAAGAAACAATTTCCTTCCCATTCTTGATAAATTTTATTTTCAATTTCTTCAAAAAAGTGAGTCTCTTGTAAACATAAAATGTCAACGTTCTTTTCTTTAAAGAGTGTGAATATATCAAATCGTTTTTTAGTATTGTTCAGTCCACGACAATTGTAGGAACAAATTTTCAAACTACCTATATTCGGTCATCAGAAGCATCAGTGTTATCAATATATCACCATTTTTAATTTCTCCGTTGTAACCAGTATAGTTTACCGTTAAATGCATTGTATGGGTGAATGCTATGTTCGGGTGTTCTGAGTAATGTTTGAGTAGAAAGGATAAAAAAACTGAAAGAGAATTTGTGTACATTGTGCGAGAGTGGATATTTCTGTATACACGTTTTTTTTTTTTTTTTTACACAATACATTATTAGCGGATCTCAATCGTAAATTTGAAACCTAAAAACCGGGCCGCCACCCAAAAATTGGGTTTGACCTTCGGTCTGTAACTAATTCAGGGAAGCGGTAGGAGTAAACATGTATGCCAATTGTTTCTTTTCCGCATTGTTTCAAAAAGTATTAATTTCAAGACGTAAGAACTCGTGTTTATGGACAGTCAAGGTTTCAAAACGAGCGCGTTAAAATGGAATGAAAAGTAAATGTTGATAAGAAAAGAAGGGAAGGAAAAAGGGAAAGCCGTCAGAGATCAGAGAAAAGCTGCATACACATGTTAGCCGATCTCAGCGCATATTGGCTGCAAGTACATATTAAAAAAGAATTTTTCAGATCATTTAAAGGAACGATTACAAAAAAAAAAAAAACAGTCTTACCAAACACGCACATGGACTTTATAACAAGGGTCCGATATCACTACCTGTGACGTCACACTGACGTACGTTGTGAGGGGTGCGAATACAAGCAATGAAAGGTCTAGAAAACAGATCAACGAAAAGAATTGACAGTGATTAGAATTCATGTAGACGAAACAAAAACGGAGAAAGTGAGTCGAGGTCAAAACGACAAGTATGTATTGGCCTACCACATACACGATGTCCGTAAAAATATATCGAAATAATTCTACATACCAGACTAAAGGGACCAATGAACAATGTATGGAACTCATGTGTATAAAACAAAACAAAAAAAAAAAAAAAATGGACAAACTGAGCCTAGTTCAGCCTGCACGTATATACCGGCCACACATGGTACACGCTGTTCTCAAAACCATGTCGGACAGTTCTATATGACAAAGTAAGGGGAACAGTGAACAGTAAAAGGAACTCATATACATGTACATTAAACAAAATACGAAAAAAGTGAGCCGATGCCAACCTGCACGAATGTGTTGGCCGGCCACGGCACACGATGTCCGCAAAACCATGTCAAATTAATTATGCATAGCAGACAAAGAGACCAATAAACAATATATGGAATTCGTGTACATTAAACAACAACAAAAAAAAAACCGAGGAAGTGAGCTGAGGTTAACCTGCACAAATGTACTGGCCGACCACGGCACACGTTGTCCGCAAACATATGCAAATATTGAGTGAGACTAAACTATATGACTAATCCACATGACAAAAAAAAAAAAAATGTCAAAATAGTTCCGCATAACAGAGTAGGAGAACAATGAACAGTGAATAGAACTTACATATACACAAAACAAAAACATAAGAGGTAATCCGAGGCCAGCCTGCCCATATGCTTTTCCGTATATAGTTTAGTTCATATGCCCTTAGCATAATCTATCTATCCACCAACCTGTCTGTCCGTCTGTCTGCTGTCTATCCCTCTTTTCATTCTTTCAATCATCATTAATAAAATCAATCCATACATTTACATTAACCCTTTACAACGCCATAAAATTTTAGAATTGTTCACATTGAAAGCATTTGCAGACAACAAGTTAGATATGAATAAAATGACACAATATGCCTCAAAAATGGTAGAAAACATTGTGGGAAAAGGAGAAAATTATGGTTACTAGCATTTTCTCCTTTTCTCACAAAGTTTTCAAAAGCTCTCTTCCTCAGGATCTTTTAAAATACGGATTGTGTAGTAAAGAGCATAGAGAGAACTTTTCAGTTGTGAAACAAGTAGAAAAGACATCAGTTGAACAACAGTTTTTAAATTTTAAATGTGAAAGTTGAACAGTAATATCACAGTTACAACTTACAACAAGAAAAAAAGTCAAAATACTGAAATGTGGAAAATATTCCATTCATCTATTGTATAAATCACAACTGTGCAGTCATGAACAGGTAGAAAAGGTGTGGAATGAACATTTTCAAAATTACACCTGATTTCTTAGCAAAATGAAAAACTAAAGAAAATCATTCTAAAACGATCAAACAGTCAAATATTAAGATGCTGGTGAACAGTAAAAATTTGTTTCATTAATATAAGAAGGGTCCAAGTGTCTCAAAGGGGTCTAGATGTCACCCAAAATCTAAAATTTTAACTCTTTACCACACAATGACGACTTTTGACAACAGTCAGGCAGAAGCCTTTCGCAGCATTTTCTCCTTTTCCCACAATGTTTTCTACCATTTCCAAATTAAATTTCAATTTTTGATTCACATTTATTTTGTCATCTGCAAATGCTTTCAATCTGGACCAGTCTATAAATTAGTCGATTGGTAAAGAGTCAAAGTGTCACTCCCATTTGAAGAAGCTTGCCCAAGCTAAAAAAAAAATATCCCCTAAAATCTAGCAAAATTCTCGTCCTGATGAGTGAGATGAGGCGATTTGTCTTAAGAAAAGGTATTTGTAGGGCGAGTTGTCTTTGGGGCGAGTTGTCCTGCACCCAATGGTTTATCGTGTGAAAACTACTTACCATCAAGTTCGGCACTGTTGCGTCTTTCAGTTTGATCGTTTCGGATGAAGAGCTAGGTATTTCTGTAGATCTTTCAAAGGAAAGGTTTCTTGATACCGTCACAATTGATCTTCTGTTGATAGTGACTTCTTTCGAGCCTCTTTTTGGTGCCACCAACACATCTGCTAATTTCACGGGCGACTTTGTCCTCTCGGCAGTCTGGAAAGCGTCAATTTTTTCAGGGGAAAAGCTTATGAACCGAACAAACTCACTGTCACTAACTTGTAAAGTCCCCGTAAAATATCGTGTATTCGTTGACGTTGCAGTTTTCACATTTGTTGTGTTATGGACATATCCAGTAATAGTGTCATCGCACTCGTGTTTCCTCTTCACGCCCGCCATATTTGTTCTCAATGTTGGGTGTAAACAGTCTTGAATTAACATTTATCATGATGATAAAAATATTTTAATTGTATGCATCAAAATCATGTTCAAATTTATGTATTTTTAACAATATTGTACAACCCCTGGCCCCTTTTTATACACTGCTTTTCAATAGAGTAAACGAAGTATGAAGAACTAATTTTCGAAGGAGCGGATCTACTTTACTACATGTGATGCTTATTAATATTCGTGCGCAATTTCCCGCGCGAATCTTTTATTTTCCCCGCGTATCTGCATAATCTGTAGTCTGGTACCCCTCCTACTACAAGAGTATAACGTAGTGGTAGGGGCTGGTAATTCAGACCACGTAATCTGAACATAATGTGTATCCAGAAATCAAAGGACTGATAGTCCTGATAGCCGCCTGGTAGATACTGTGTTAGACGTTTTCACCCTTATGAAAGTTCAAAATGTAATCTATTGAAAGCGTTGAAGATACAAGATGACCTAACCATAAGATAGTATTATGCAAGCATAATTTCTTAGTTGTAGATCTAGAGCGATCTTATCCTAAAATTAAATATTTCTCACTTATTAATTTTATATGGTCATTTATTTTTGATCATTTATTTTCATTTATTTATTCACACAAATATTAAAATTTACATGAAAAAACATAGATCTATGTGGTAAGAATCGAAATTCGTGCCAAGCAACAGCTTTAAAAACCCAAAGTCTATAAACCGATTAAAATTTACATGAAAAAACATAGATCTATGTGGTAAGAATCGAAATTCGTGCCAAGCAACAGCTTTAAAAACCCAAAGTCTATAACCGGATTAAAATTTACATGAAAAAACATAGATCTATGTGGTAAGAATCAAAATTCGTGCCAAGCAACAGCTTTAAAAACCCAAAGTCTATAACCTGATTAAAATTTACATGAAAAAACATAGATCTATGTGGTAAGAATCGAAATTCGTGCCAAGCAACAGCTTTAAAAACCCAAAGTCTATAACCGGATTAAAATTTACATGAAAAAACATAGATCTATGTGGTAAGAATCAAAATTCGTGCCAAGCAACAGCTTTAAAAACCCAAAGTCTATAACCCTTGTTGACTTCATTTAAAAATTGGTATCAAAATGTTGAATTAATGTAAAAAAAAAACTGTCAAATTTCCATCAATAATTTAAATTTACTTTTAACCCTAGCTTAATAATGGTTCAAAAGATCAAAAGATTAGGCCTCGATTGATAAAAATGTATTTCTAGCGTAAAATCTTGGTGACTTTAACTTACATTTATATCTAAGCATGGTATCCTTACGTGTGATATACGCAGAATATAACCTAAACCATCTCTATGAATGTTTCACAGTTCATTTCTTCTTGTGTATTCATATGTTCCCTAAGGCAGACTGAAATGTGTTCTAACCTACTTCTCGTGTAATGATTGAGGTCATTTCATCAGTCGAAGGCATCATGGACAGTGTACCGACATGGAGTTTTCCACCACATAATAGCTTTCCCGAAAGTTGAATTTCTATTCTCTTTTTTATATAACACTGCATGATTTTACCAATTGCCTATATAGACAAATGGAATTATCTCGAACTGATTGATAAGATATTAAATTATCATTTCATGAAAGTGTACTTTTAAAAATTCCATACAGGTTTACAAATTTTTCACGAAATATAATATCTTTTATGTTCACCAATAACAATTAAAGGAAGATAACTGTATACATGAATCGTTACGGTTAACCCTTTACCAAACAATCTCTGGTCTACAGGTATGACCCAATGGAAGAAGCCTTCTGAAAACATTGTGGAAAAAAGAGAAAATGCTGGTAAAATGCTGGTAACCAGCATTTTCTCGTTTTCCTACAATGTTTTTCTACTCTTCTAAGATCAATTTTCAATTTTTGAGTAGAATTTATTTTGTCGTCTGCAAATGCTTTCAATTTGAACAAGTCTACAAATTTTGTCGTTTGGTAAAGAGTTAATGTTTTTTCACAACAGAATTTCATTCCTACAAATGAAATTATAAGTTTACAAATTTTTCACGAAAAATAGTATCTTGTTTTTTCACCAATAACAATTAAAGGGAGATAACTGTATACACGAATCGTTACGGTAAACCCTTTACCAAACAATCTCTGGTCTGTACGACCAAAGGGAAGAAGCCTTCTGAAAACATGGTGGAAAAAAGAGAAAATGCTGGTAACCAGCATTTTCTCCCTTTCCTACAATGTTTTTCTACTCTTCTAAGATCAATTTTCAATCTTTGAATAGAATTTATTTTGTCGTCTGCAAATGCTTTGAATTTGAACAAGTCTACAAATTTTGTCGTTTGGTAAAGAGTTAATGTTTGTCTCACAACAGAATTTTATTCCTTGTGTATGAATCAATTGTTTCAAGGATTTGCATTGTTAAATACATGTACTTCAGTCTTTATATGCATATTCATTACCACAAAGGCACAATTTGTAAGTTATCTACCACAGAAAAAAATCGACTTGTGCAACAAACAATTACAATACTATATTTCATCTCGCAAACCGGAACTTAGGACAGGAAGCAATACAAGGCCCAGGATATGCTTACATCACCCCATAGATCAGTATGACAACAATGGGAGCCTGCTTGCTCCGCAACCAGGCGACTCAATAAATCATTTTCCATGGTTGACACTTAGATATTGATCCATTTGCAGACTATAAATATTGTTCATTTTTTTTAAAAAAACTTGTAACTATGGCTTGCAACAATCTCTAGTTTTGAAGTTTCAGAAGCAAACCGAAGGCATGCAAGATTGTAGCAGCGCTCCAGATAAGAATAGATCTAGATCTATTCCAAATCTATTACCTTTATACTTCTCTTCCAAATCCTATGTTGTGGGTACTCATTACAATCGTCCCTAGCTTTGACTACTAAATAGGTGCTACTGCTGAGAATTACCTGACAACATCATAGTTATTGATCATGAATAGAAGAAGATGAGTTTGTGATCAGACCAATATGATCCAACAGTTCCTGCACAACCACTGTGATTTGAAAAGATAAGATCCAAGACTGAGTCATACTCTGTGGTTGGCTCATGTATCATTTGTTGGCAAAGGAACATCTTATCCATTGTGCATTCAAAACTACTACTACTAAATCGCCTATTATAACAAGGGGTTCTCTAGTGTCTATGTGGTTTCTAAGCTCTTGTTTAAGTTCTGATACAAATTTTTTAAAGGAAAGAGCTGGAGATTTGTAAACCACAACAATTTGTTCTTCCTTCTGCAAATATTTTGTTTTCACCACCATGAATTCGAAAGTGGATGTACTGTAGCAATGATAATTCAGAACATTTACAGTATCTTTGACATATATGGCTAAACCATGAGGTGGTCTAGTTGTTTGTGTTTGTTGCTTCTGGTCATTTCTAAGCAGTTTGAATCCAGTCATTGAATAGTTTGAGCTACTGTCCCTTTGAACCAATCTTGTTTCAGATAAGCCAATTATATGAGCTGATTTAATATTAGGATCCATAATAATATCTTCAAAATGCTTATGAAGAGATCTGCAATTGTTAAACACTATCTTAAAATGATCACTTGAATCTATTGTATCTAGAGGTGTGTAACACAATTTCAGCATTGCTTCAGCCTTTAAACGTTTCATTTCTTCTGCAACACGCTCATCCATGGAGAGAGCTTCTTCATTAAAATTCAGAATATGCAGATGATCGATAGACCTGACCCTACTTAACGCAACATAGTGAATATGAGGATTTTTCCTCAATCTGCGCTGACAAGTCTATAACAACTTCATCAAGGGTAGTTCCTTGAGCTCTGTGAACAGTTCTTCCAGCGGATGGTTGTAATGGAAATTGTATTCTTTGAATTGTATTGTGTCTGTATTGAAATGTTCGCTCTATATCAAAAATCGGAGTCCAATGTTGATCAACTGTCTCATTGTGAAAACCTCTTCTTTGATATCTGTTCCTTCTGTTAGGCCCAATATTTTCACAATCGAACTGCACCCAAATTATACTTGGTCTACATGTCTCCACTTGTTTGTACTCCACTTTCTGTTAGGCCCAATATTTTCACAATCGAACTGCACCCAAATTATACTTGGTCTACATGTCTCCACTTGTTTGTACTCCACTTTTTTCACAGTACAAGAAGCACCATTTGTGAGCCCATCCTCTGTATCTATATTTACAGTTAAGTCATACATCATACCAGTGACAACTGTCAATGAAGAATGCAAACCCACTGAAACACTACTATCTAAAAAAAGTCTTTTTAATATATCAGCCTGTCTATTCTGAGAAATGTTTGCTCCTACTATGGAATCGCGGCAAGGTATTTCAACTTTTTCAGAGTCTAATTTATTCATGATTTTGTCATTAAATGCTTGCATGAAGCTGCTTTCTGCAAAAATATGTGGAGCATTAATTGGATAATGATTTGAATCAGGGTTTACTTCACACTGTTTAATTCGGGCTTTGTCTTCGGTTGTTAACTCATTTAGACGTAATCTGTTGAGTAATTCCGCAAAATCACTCCCATCCTTTTGGCGCATTATCTCTGTCAATTCAGACATTCTGAAATATCTTTGCCATAGATTAGGACATAATGCAGAGGCATCATTTCTCAGATCTTCAAAAATCCAAGATCCGGCAACAGGTTTCAACTGATACAAGTCACCTACAGCAATAATGCTCTTTCCTCCAAAAGGTATTTGTGTGCCTGTTAATTCTTGAAGTCTTTGATTGATGAAATTCAACACTGAGTTACTGACCATGGAAACCTCATCAATGATAATAACTGATAATTTTCTGTACTTTGACCGGAAAGTATTTAAGGTGTCACAATTCAATGTTTGCTCCTTTTGTTTGAATTTCTGATGAAAAGCTGTTGATAATGTGGACCCATTGATGTTAAAAGCAGCTTTGCCAGTGTATGCACACAACAGGACTCTTTTTTCATCAGCATTTTGACCCTCCATGAGGTTGTAAAACCTGTATAGAGCTTGGTATATTGCTTTAATAACCAGACTTTTCCCAACTCCTGCTCCACCAGTTAGAAAAGCATATATTGGGGCATCATTTGTTTTAATCCAATGGACAACATGATTGAAAAATTGTTGTTGCTTTTTATTCAAACATCTTAGAAGTTCTCTGTAGCTGTTGTCAGGTAACACATTTTCATTTACGTCAACTGAAGCCATTGAAGAACAGTTACCCAATTCTATACCTATATCATATTCTCTTTGCTCAATAGCTCTATCAGGATTGAAATAGACAAATTTTTCAGCCTCTGCTGAACCTTCTGCTTCTGTCTCAGCCTCAATTTGCTCAGTTCCTGGTGCTATGTCATCATATAAATGGCATTCATTCTCAGCAGCTTGCCTTGCCATTTCAAGTTCATCAGTATGATGTTCATAAAGTTTAGACTTTATATCAACTTCATTTTTCCTACTTTGATAGTGCTCTTTATACGTTGAATGAATGAATGAATGAAGTTTTATGGCCCGTCGACATCAAAGGTCATTTTGGGCGCAATTACAATTAATGCAATGCTTTTTATTGAATATACTGTAAGGTTACGAAATTAGATTAAAATCTATACCGTGTAAACACTAAGAGCAAATAATTATACTGGTATTACGTATAAAAAACATATGGTCAATAGAACCTAAAATTACATCTTTTTATAGAGATTTACCTCTTTCAAAAACTCAAAAATAGACTCCAACTTTACAGTATTAAATAAATTGTTCATACTGTCAACATGAAAAAACCTGTCTCTTGTAGGCGCAAGGTCTATGCAGTCTACAAATATATGTTTAACAGTAAGAGATGCATTGCAGGAAATACATTGAGGTGCTTCTTCTCCTTTCAGGAGGTATGAGTGCGTCAGATATGTATGACCAATGCGAAGACGGGCCAATATAATTTCCTCGCGGCGACTTGTCCGCAACCCCGGAAGCCACTCGCCAAGAGCTGGCTTCACTGTAAACAACTTATTGTTTTGATTTACTGGGTCATTCCAGGATTGCTGCCATACACTTTGAATAAAATCATTCACTAATGGCTAAAAATCGTTAAAAGGAACTTTAAAAGGTAAAACTTCCAGTGACAATGCCTCCTTGGCAGCTTTATCTGCCTCTTCATTGCCACTGATACCAATATGGCTAGGGAGCCAACAGAAAACAATATCGGCTTTTTCACAGATTCCTGATGATTTTTCAAGGAGACTGACTATTAACGGGTTGTCTGTTTTCTCACCCTCAAGTGCTTGCATGGCAGATAAAGAATCTACGAAGATAATATAGCGCCAGTAAGCGTCTTGCTGAATATGGTTGAGAGCAAGGTCGATTGCTTTTAACTCCGCAGAAAAAATAGAAGAATTATTAGGAAGCCGAAACTGATACAACTCGCCATCAACCACGGCAGCTGCAGCAACTTTGTCTCCATCTTTAGAACCATCAGTATATATCTCTTCGTGAAGGCAGTATTGTTCTTTTATTTCAAGGAATTTAGTTTTAAATATCGTAGGATCTGTCGTAGCTTTCTTGTCTGAAGCAAGATTATATATGTAGGTTGGACTTTTAGAAGTCCATAAAGGAACTTCAGAGATTTTATGTTGTGCTACATCCTCCAGATCGCAATCAAGACAGTTCATATCTGCTTCACAGCGCAAACTAAAAGGTGGTATTACTTTTTCTCTCTTTCGAAATTCATCCTTGTACAGTGGTTTAAATATTGCTTTATGCGTGGGGTTGGTGGGATTTGACTTTAATTTTAAGTAATATTGCAAGGAAAGTTTCTTCCTGCGTAAATTTAAAGATGGTTCATTTGCCTCTGCATACAAACTATTTATAGGAGATGTTCTAAAGGCGCCAAGTGCTAACCGTAAACCTTGGTTATGGATAGAATCCAATTTCCGAAGGTACGATTTCCGCGCTGAGCCATATACAATGCAGCCGTAATCTAACTTTGAACGGACGAGTGTTCTATAAAGTCTCAAAAGGACTTTTTTGTCGGCTCCCCAGTCCATACTGGAGACAACACGTAAGAGATTAAGAGCTTTTTGGCATTTATTGCTAAGGTAATTGATGTGAGGAATAAACGACAGCTTAGAGTCAAATAAAAGACCTAAAAATTTGAATTCAGGGACGACTTCAATTTGTACATCGTCTAAATAAAGTTCTGGGTCCAAATGAAACTTTCTTGACTGGCAGAAATGCATGCATTTGGTCTTGGTTTTTGAAAATTTGAAACCATTTTCTCCTGACCATTTGGCTAAGTTGTTTAAAACTTGTTGCAACTGCCGTTCAATGGTATGCATATGCTTAGACCTATAGCAAATGCAGAAGTCGTCAACATACAAAAAGCATTCCACACCAGGACAAACAGACTTAACAATGTTGTTTATTTTGACACTAAAGAGTGTAACGGAAAGAATGCTTCCCTGGAGAACGCCCATTTCCTGTTCATGGGGGTTGGAGTAAGTATTTCCTACCCGGACTCTAAACTGACGTTCATTCAAAAATGCCGAAATGAAATAAGCAAGGCGACCTCTTATACCGAAATCATGGAGGTCGTTCATGATTCCATACTTCCATGTGGTATCATACGCACTCTCTAAATCAAAAAATACAGAAACAACATGTTCCTTTTTAATAAAAGCTTCACGAATAAAAGTTTCGAAGCGAATTAAGTGGTCAAGAGTGCCTCTTTGTTTACGAAAGCCACACTGGGCGGTAGCAATTAGTTTGTTTTTCTCTAGAAACCAAACAAGGCGGTCATTAACCATTTTTTCCATGGTTTTGCAAATACAACTTGTTAAGGCTATAGGACGATAGTTTGCAGGATTCGTAGAGTCTTTACCTGGTTTTGGGATGGGAATTACTATTGCTTCCTTCCAGGAATCTGGAAGAGTACCAGTATGCCAGACTTGATTAAATATACTCAGTAAACATTCAAGGGATCGAAACGGTAAATGTTTTAAAAACTGATAATGGATGTCGTCACATCCAACAGCAGTATCATGACATTTCTTCAGAGCCTTTTTGAGTTCTTTCAAAGTAAAATCCTTATTGTAATGCTCTGTATTATTTGACTTGAAATTCAGTTTAGTTTTTTCTTTGATGTCTTGGAATTTTCGAAATGTAGTCGTATAGTTTGAGGAAGACGACTTCTCTGCAAAAGTTTCTGCCAAGACATTAGCAATATCTGCTTTGGATGTGACAACACCATCATCCGAATTTAAGTGCCCGATATTTAACGAGGAGCTTTTCCCATTAATTTTTCTAATCATTTCCCATGTCTTTTTGACAGACGATCTAGAATTTAATCTAGATACGTACTGTCGCCAAGACGCACGTTTACTTTGCTTGATAGTTCGTCGTGCTTTTGCACGTGCAATTTTGAACTTTGAAAGATTTTCTCGAGTCGGTCGCAGATTAAATTGTCTGAGAACAGACTTTCGCTCAACTATAGCCTTTTTGCAATCATCGTTAAACCATGGCTTGCTTGGATTCTTTGGATTTGTCGATGTCCGAGGAATTGATTTTTCAGCAGCCGAATAAAGTAAGGAGGTGAAAAGTTCTGCAGTATTTTCACAATCATCAAAAGCAGTGGGATAAATTGATTGTTCGCAGTGAAGCTTGAATTTTTCCCAATTTGCCTTATGGAGCTTCCACCGTTCTGGACGCTCCTGTATTGATGGTCCTACTTCGGATACCTGAATCGGAAAATGATCACTTCCGTGACGGTCATCATCAACCTTCCAGATAAAGTCTGGAACAATTCCAGGGCTGCATATAGTAAGATCTAAAGATGAGTAAGAACCAGTAGCAGGATGAAGATAGGTTGAAGAATTATCATTTAAGAATGCAAGATCATGTTTTGTAATAAATTCTTCAATGATTCGGCCCTTGTTATTTGTGTCTGTACATCCCCATAATGTATGATGGGAATTAAAATCTCCCATTAAAATGAATGGCTGTGGTAATTGATCTATAAGATGATCAAGTTCTTTTATATCAATTGGTAAGCTAGGGGGAAGATAAATAGAACACAACGTAATGGTCTTCTTAAAGGAAACATTTACCGCGACAGCTTGAAGAGTAGTGTCAAGCTTGACAGAACGGTGTGGAACATTGTTGTTCACAATCACTGCAACACCTCCGGAAGCTTTATCATTACTATTAAAGTGTTTAAAATAACAAGAGTGATATTTTAAAGTAAAGTTATCGGAGTCTTTGAGAAATGTTTCCTGTAAACAAACTGCCACTGGTTTTTGTTCATTAATGAGAAGGTTTAATTCCTCAACATTAGCTTTGATGCTTCGACAATTCCATTGCAGAATGTTATTAGTCATCACTAAATTTAGGGTTAAGAAGATACCATAGAACAATGGAAGTATGTATTGATTCATCTCTTATTCAATTTGATGATACGACCTTGCTTATTTGTATTTTGTTCTGCTTGGTCTGTATCCGCCTCCATGTCTTCATCAAGACATTGGAAGCGGTTGTGCTGTTGTATATGGTCATCAGACCCCTTTGGAAGGCGATCTGAGAGGGCCTTTTTTGGAGATTTAACTGGACTTTTCGGGAGTGGCTTCTCTGGTTTCTTGTTGGCTACTGGTTTCTGTGACGTTTTAACATTACTTTGCACTGGTTTCTGTGGTGTGTCTGTTTGCACAGAGGCATCATTTGTCTGGGTTTGAGCATCTTTGAGCTCGACAGTACTTGCTTTACTCGACTTAAGTACGGTGGAAAAGGAGAGGTTGTGCCGTGTTTCCACAATTTTCCTTGCTTCAGGAAAAGACAATCCTTCCTTATATTTGATCGTCACAACCTCTTTCTCCTTCTTCCATACTTTACATGATCGAGAGGTAGAGGGATGATCTTCACCACAATTGACACATTTCACATCGTTGGTGCATTTGTTGTCGACGTGGGTAATGATAGTAGTACCACAACGTCTGCAGAGTTCATCTCCTCCGTGAAGTTTGCATGATCTCTCGTGGTGCCCGTACTTAAAACATGCGTAGCACTGCAGGGGGTTTGGGATATACATATCCACTGGAACTTTCAAGTATCCAACCTTCAACCATTTAGGTAAGATCGAAGTATTGAAAGTAAGAACAATGGTATTGGTACTCCGTTTGACATTGTCCCTAAATACAGTGATCCGTCGAGCAGCAGTCACGTTTTGGCTGGCCAGATTTGAAACGATTTCTTCCTCAGTCACTCCCGCAAGGTCCGGACATCGGATTATTCCTCTAGACGTGTTTAAAGAAGTGTGTGGGTAACATTTGCAGGGAATTTCAAAGAAGCGAGACAGTTTCAGTAAATTTTCAGCATGCTTCGCCTTCTCGACTTCGACAAGAAGTGAGCCAGAGTTTAACTTTTTTACGGACTTTGGCGAACCTGCGATCGAAACAAGAACTTTTTCTATCACAAAAGGCGACAGTTTTGTCAAAGGTTGGTCTTGTTTAGTAGATTCGATTATAAGAAATCGAGGAAATGAAGAAAGCGTTTGTCCATTATCCGAGTCCGAGTCCAGTTGTTCGCGTGATCTTTTTTTGGTTTGTTGTTCCATGGTTGGGTGATTATGTTCGTCATCCGTGGCCCCCGCCCACCGCGTAGCCCTACAAGGGGACATGGTGTATGGAGCGGAGTATCCAGCTCCCCATGCCAGGGTTACCCAGATGATATACTCGGGCAGCACAGATAAAGCATAGCGACATACAGCAGACATGGCCAATTCCTGGGAATCAGAGAACCGCCATGGAAGCTGCTGCCCCAAACACGAAATCCTAACCACCCAATTAGCCCATGAGCCTATATTAGACTAGGGACTAAAACATGTATGAAAAGTAAAAACCAGTAATTTGGACATACTAACGGTGTATGAGTGCACTTCCTAGGCCTTTGGATGAAAATGTTACAATTCCAACCAAATTGAAAAAGAAGCTTTCATATAAATCCTGTGCATTTGTAGAAAATGTGCGACCACTTCGTGTATTGCTGGCTTTACATTGGCTTAAGTCACACAGTATTCTTTACCAAAACTCTTCTGTGAATATCGATGAAGACTGGATTGCTCGCTTTTAGATTTGGGCACGACTTTTCTTGTTCAAACTTGGTTAAAGTCACTGTAATGTTTTTGAAAAATAATGATTGCATGCATTTGAGAAGTTTTCTCAGTAGTGCACGTATTCTCTACAGCTCTTGCGTAGATTTGAATCTATTTAAACATTGCTACCTTGTCCAACTTACTGTTTTAAGTTGTTTTACATGTTTTTAGTCCCTAGTCTAATGTAGGCTCATGGGCTAATTGGGTGGCGGGGATTCTTGGGTTGGGGCACCAGCTTCCATGGATGTTCTCTGATTCCCAGGAATAGGCCATGCCTGCTGGAGGTCGCTCCTCTTTATCTATGTTGCCCAAGTATATCATCTGGGTAACCCTGGCATGGGGAGCTGGAATGCCGCTCCACTATAAATGCCCCCTTGTTGGGCTCCAACCTTTGACGAAACTGTCACCCTTCGTCATAGAGAAAGTTTTAGTTTCTCTAGCAGGATCGCCAAAGTCTGTTAAAAAGTTAAACTCTGGTTCACATCTGGTTGAAGTCGAGAAAGCGAAGCATGCTCAGAACTTGTTGAAACTATCTCGCTTTTTTGAAATCCCTGCCAAATGTTACCCCCACACCTCTTTAAATACATCTAGGGGAATCATCCGATGTCCGGATCTTGCAGGTGTGACAGAAGAAGAAATAGTTTCCAATTTCGCAGACCAAAATGTAACTGCAGCTCGACGAATCACGGTTTTCAGAGATAATGTTAAAAGGAGTACTAACACCATTGTTTTGACATTCAACATTTCTATTCTACCAAAATGCCTCAAAGTTGGATATCTGAAAGTACCTGTGGACATATACATACCTAACCCGCTTCAGTGTTACGTATGTTTCAAGTACGGACATCATGAAAAAAAAAAAAGAAAAAATGCAGGTTGCATGGAGGAGATGAACTCTGCAGGCGTTGTGGGGATACTATAATCGCCCATAACGAAAACATATGCACCAAGGTTATGAAATGTGTAAACTGTGGTGAAAATCATCCCTCTACATCTAGGTCATGCAAAATTTGGAAAAAGGAAAAAGAGATTGTTACAGTCAAATATAAAGAGGGCTTATCATTCCCTCAAGCCAGAAAGATTGTTGAAGCCCGTTACAATCTCTCCTTTTCCACCGTACTGAAATTTACTAAAACGAATTCGATCGAACTCAAAGATGCTCAAACTCAGAAAATTGATACATCAACACAAACGAATACGCCACAGAATTAAACGCCTACAAATGTGAAACAATCTCAGAAACCAGTAGTGAACAAAAAACCAGAGAAAACTGCCCCTAAGTGTCCAACCAAATCTCCTAAAAAGGTCCTCTCAGACAGCCTCCCAAAGGGGTCTGATGACCAAATTCTTCAGCATAACCGCTTCCAGTGTCTCGATGATGAAGACATGGAGGCGGATGCTAACCATGCAGAACCACCAAATACAAATAAGCAAGGTCGCATTATCAAATTAAATAAGAAATGAATCAATACATACTTCCATTGCTCTATGGTATCTTTCTTACTCTAACTCTAGTAATGAATAATCATATTCTGCAAAAGAATTGTCGTAGCATTAACGCAAACCTCGAGGAATTGAACCTTTTAATCAATGAACAAAAACCAGTAGCAATTTGTTTACAGGAGACATTTCTTAAAGACTCCGACAAGTTTACTTTAAAGCACCACTCTTGTTACTTTAAACTCTATAGTGGCAATTATAACTTCAGGAGGTGTTGCCGTTCTTGTGAATAATGGTGTTCCTCACCATTTTTTAAGCTTGAAACTACATTGCAAGCTGTCGAGGTAAACATTTCTCTAAACAAAACCTTTACTTTGTGTTCTGTGTATCTTCCACCTGGGTCGCTAATTGATGTCAAGAAACTTGATGATCTAATACACCAATTGCCGAAGCCTTTTATTTTAATGGGAGATTTCAATTCCCACCATACTCTATGGGGATGTACAGACACGAATGACAAGGGTAAAATCATTGAAGAATTTGTTACGAAACACGACCTTGCTCTGCTCAATGATCAGTCTTCAACCTATCTTCAGCCTGCTACTGGTTCGTACTCCGCTTTAGACCTTACTATATGTAGCCCTGGAATTTATCCAGACTTTAACTGGAAGGTTTGTGATGACCTTCATGGAAGTGATCACTTCCCGATCCAGATATCGGAAATAGGACCTTCTGTACAACAACGTCCAGAACGTTGGAAACTCCACAAGGCGAACTGGGAACAGTTCAAAGTCCACTGCGAACAATCAATTCATCCCAGTGCCTTTGATGCCTGCGAAAATCCTGCAGAGCTTTTCACTTCCTTACTTTATTCGGCTGCTGAAAAGTCAATTCCTCGGACATCGACAAATCCAAAGAATCCAAGCAAGCCATGGTTTAACGATGATTGCAAAAAGGCTATAGCTGAGCGAAAGTCTGTTCTCAGACAATTTAATCTGCGACCCACTCAGGAAAATCTTTCAAAGTTCAAAATTGCACGTGCAAAAGCACGACGAACTATCAAACAAAGTAAACGTGTATCTTGGCGACAGTACGTATCTAGATTAAATTCTAGATCGTCTGTCAAAAAGACTTGGGATATGATAAGAACAATTAATGGGAAACATTCCTCGTTAAATGTCGGGCACTTAAATTCGGATGATGGTGTTGTAACATCCAAAGCAGATATTGCCAATGTCTTGGCAGAAACTTTTGCAGAAAAGTCGTCTTCCTCAAACTATACGACTAATTTCGAAAATTCCAAGACACTAAAGAAAAAACTAAACTGAATTTCAAGTCAAATAATACAGAGCATTACAATAAGGACTTTACTTTGAAAGAACTCAAAAAGGCTCTGAAGAAATGTCATGATACTGCTGTCGGATGTGATGACATCCATTATCAGTTTTAAAAACATTTACGTTTCGATCCCTTGAATGTTTACTGAGTATATTTAATCAAGTCTGGCATACTGGTAGTCTTCCAGATTCCTGGAAGGAAGCAATAGTAATTCTCATACCAAAACCAGGTAAAGACTCTACGAATCCTGCAAACTATCGTCCTATAGCCTTAACTAGTTGTATTTGCAAAACCATGGAAAGAATGGTTAATGACCGATTTGTTTGGTTTCTAGAGAAAAACAAACTTATTGCTACAGTCCAGAGCGGCTTTCGTAAACAAAGAGGCACTCTCGACCACTTAGTTTGCTTCGAAACGTTTATTCGCGAAGCTTTTATTAAAAAGGAACATGTTGTTTCTGTATTTTTCGATTTAGAGAGTGCGTATGATACCACATGGAAGTATGGAATCATGAACGACCTCCATGATTTCGGTATAAGAGGTCACCTTGCTTATTTCATTTCGGCATTATTGAATGAACGTCAGTTTAGAGTCCGGGTAGGAAATACTCCAACCCCCACGAACAAGAAATGGGCGTTCCCCAGGGAAGCATTCTTTCAGTAACACTCTTCAGTGTCAAAATAAACAATATTTTTAAGTCTGTTTGTCCTGGTGTGGAATACTTTTTGTATGTTGACGACTTCTGCATTTGCTATAGGTCTAAGCATATGCATACCATTGAACGGCAGTTACAACAAGTTTTAAATAACTTAGCAAAATGGTTAGAGGAAAATGGTTTTAAATTTTCAAAAACCAAGACCAAATGCATGCATTTCTGCCAGTCAAGAAAATTTCACTTAGATCCAGAACTTACACTAGATGGAGTACAAATTGAAGTTGTCCATGACTTTAAATTCTTGGGTCTTTTATTTGACTCTAAAAAAACTGTCGTTTATTCCTCACATCAATTACCTTAGCAATAAATGCCAAAACGCTCTTAATCTTTTACGTGTTGTTTCCAGTATGGACTGGGGATCCGACAAAAAAGTCCTCTTGAGACTTTATAGAACACTTGTCCGTTCCAAGTTAGACTACGGCTGCATTGTATATGGCTCAGCGCGGCAATCGTACCTTCGGAAATTGGATTCTATCCATAACCAAGGTTTACGCTTGGTACTTGGCGCCTTTAGAACATCTCCTATCAATAGCTTGTATGCTGAGGCAAATGAACTATCTTTAAATTTACGCAGGAAGAAACTTTCCTTGCAGTATTACTTAAAATTAAAGTCAAACTCCGACAACCCTACGCATAAAGTAGTATTTGAACCGCTCTACAAAGATAAATTTCAAAAAAAGGAAAAATTCATACCACCTTTTGGTTTACGCTGTGAAACAGATATGAGTTGTCTTGATTGCGATCTTGAGGTTGTAGTGCAACATAAAATCTCTCAAGTTCCTTTATGGATTTCTGAAAGTCCAACCTATATATACAGTCTTGCTTCTGACAAGAAAGCTACAACAGATCCAATGATTTTTAAAAATAAATTCCTCGAAATAAAAGAACAATACTGCCTTCACGAAGAGATATATACAGATGGTTCTAAAGATGGAAGCAAAGTTGCTGCAGCTGCCGTGCTCGATGGCGAAATATACCAATTTCGGCTTCCTAATAATTCTTCTATTTTTTCCGCGGAGCTAAAGGCGATCAACCTTGCTCTCAACCATATTCAAGAAGATGCTTACTGGCGCTATATTATCTTCACTGATTCATTATCTGCCATGCAAGCACTTGAAGGTGAGAAAACAGACAACCCATTAATAGTCGGTCTCCTTGAAAAACTGTCCGAAATATGTGAAAAAGCCGATATTGTTTTCTGTTGGCTCCCTAGCCATATTGGTATCAGTGGCAATGAAGAGGCAAGGAGGCATTGTCACTGGATGTTCTACCTTTTAAAGTTCCTTTTAATGATTTTAAACCATTGATAAATGTTTTTATCCGGAATGTTTGGCAGCAATCCTGGAATGACCCAGCTAAGAAAGATAACAAGTTGTTTACAGTGTAGCCAGCTCTTGGCGAGTGGCTTCCAGGGTTACGGACAAGTCGCCGTGAAGAAATTATTTTTGCCCGTCTTCGCATTGGTTATACATACATGACACACTCGTATCTCCTTACGGGAGAAGAAGCACCCCAATGTATTCCCTGCAATACACCTCTTACTGTTAAACACATACTTGTAGACTGTATAGACCTTGCACCTACAAGAGACAGGTTTTTTCATGTTGACAGTATGAGCAATTTATTTGATACTGTAAAGTTGGAGTCTATTTTTGACTTTTTGAAAGAGGTAAATCTCTATAAAAAGATATGATTTTAGATTCTATTGACCATCTGTATTTTTAGACTATATGTCACTAACGTCCTTTAATCTTTTAGTGTTTACACAGCTAAGATTTTAAAAGTCTTGTAACTTTACAGTTTGATCAATTAAACGTATTGCATTAGTTGTTAGTGCGCCCAATATGACCTTTGATGTCGACGGGCCTTAAAACCTCACTCATTCATTCATTCATTCATTCATTTACAGGTAACACATATCCATTGCTTACCATCAGCAGATTTTGTTTCAGTTAAAAACTTTGGGTCAATTTTTGTTTGACTGACATGAGAGACACTCTGCTTGAACCAAGTCTGTTTACAACAGGTGCAAATAAACTGAGGTCCAAGTTTTATACTTTCATGGAATAGTTGGATACAATCATCAATATTCTTTCCATGTTTCTTCTTATTTGAAGCTTCACTCTCAGTCTTTTTGAATTCAGGATCTTTTCTTTTGAGAATTTTCCTTTGTCTATCATGCATATTCTCAATCACCTTCATTCTAACATTTGAGCGCAAGGTTTGTTTGGAAACTCTCTCCTTTTCAAGAAAGACAGGATCTGTCCTAGCTTTTCTCTTTGATCTTAATGTTATAGCTTTGTCTTTTTCTTGGAAATGTACAGTATTTCTTGCATTTCCTTTAGAAACTCGTTGCATGATTTTCTCCTTATTCTTACAGTCAACATTACTTCTTGCTCTACTTTTAGACAATGTTTGCATTCTTTTCTTTTAATTCAACATTACTCCTTGCCTTACATTTAGACTCAACCTGCATTCTTTTCTCTTTTTCTTTGAATTCAGTATTACTCCTCACCCTGTGCATATACACACTCGTCTTTCTTCTCTCATTATCCTTGAATTCAACATTACTTCTTGCCTTACATTTCGACTCATTCTGCATTCTTTTCTCTTTTACTTTGAATTCAGCATTACTCATTGCCTTACATTTGGACTCAATCTGCATTCTTTTCTCTTTTTCTTTGAATTCAGCATTACTCCTTGCCTTACATTTAGACTGAATCTGCACTCTTTTCTCTTTTTCTTTGAATTCAGCATTACTCCTTGCCTTACTAGACTGAATCTGCACTCTTTTCTCTTTTTCTTTGAATTCAACATTACTCCTTGCCTTACATTTAGACTGAATCTGCATTCTTTTCTCTTTGTCTTTGAATTCAGCATTACTTGGCTTACATTTAGACTGAATCTGCACTCTTTTCTCTTTTTCTTTGAATTCAACATTACTCCTTGCCTTACATTTAGACTCAACCTGTATTTTTTTCTCCTTTCCCTTGAATTCAACATCACTCCTTGCCTTACATTTAGACTCATTCTGCATTCTTTTCTCCCTTTTTTTTTTTTTTTAATTCTACATTGCACCTTGCTTTTCTTTTGGTCACATTCTGAATGATTTTTTCTTTCCTTTTGAAGTCAGGGTCATTTCTTTTGTTTCTCATATAGATCTTACGGCATTCAAGTCTATTTGTTTTCAAGCTATTTGATTCAAATGTCCGATGAAACTTGTCTAATTTTTCCTTTTGATCTTTAAAATACTCTATCAAAAGATCTGAGCAGGTGCCTTTTTTGATGTTCCTTGTCGTAAAACTCACAGGAAGGATTTCATACTGGCATGACAAATCAATTTTCATGCTATCATACATTGTATACAGGAATGTGAGTAGATCGTTTAAGCAAGCAAATGAAATCAACATTGATTTCCCATCACAACAAGACAATCCATTTCTACTATGAGAGTGTGAATCGAATAGCCAGTAATTGTTGGCTTTCTTAAACACTGCAGAACACACTGCTCCAATCATCACAAGTACATAATCCTTATTTGTGAAAGCATTCTCTAACGAACAGTGTAACGAAGGCAGTCCAGAATCACCCGAATGTTGAACTGCAATTCCAGACACGATTTCTGCTTTTTGGATATCAACATTTTTAGATAAGATAACAGCATGATCAGGAATTTCATCAAGACAGAGTAGTCTATGTTTAAACTTACCTAACTGTTTAAGATTTTCTGTTACAGTTTGATACAACTTGTCTCCAACAGTAAGTACTTCATCTAAATGATTGCTTGATTCCAACTGAGAAAAGTGTGTATATATCAAAGCACATAGTGAGTTAATGGTGCATTGATTTCCTCTTGTAAAGACAGAAAATCTACCATCACCCTGGTGGAATGAGCCGTGTACAATAGAAGTACATAGAAACGGATTATTTGTATCATTGCTGATTTCAGGCAAGTTATATGGCAAAACATCAGTTTTATCATTTAGCAAAGCATCAGGCAAACCATCAAGCAAAACACTAGGCAAACTTTCAAGCACAGATGGCCAACAAAGGCTTAAAGGGGCGGGTTTTGACCCCCATCTGCTTACTAGCACCCTGCACAGATGGCCCATAGGGCTTAGAGAGGCGGGCTTGGACCTCCATCTGCTTTATAGCACCCTGTTCCATCGATTCAATCACAGGCCAAGACTGTTGTGAGTCTGTTTGGCCATGCTTCTTGTCTGAGATGTACCTTGCTGTCTGCCCATTACAATCTCCAGCTGTCTCTTTGTGAAGCAACACCAACTTCCGAGCCTTAGATGCCTTCGAGTTCTTTTTTCGTGGCATTGCAACCTCCAATTTAAATAAGAAACAATTTACTAGAACCATGTAGTGTATTGCCAGTGTACTATTTCCACCATATAGTAAAGTATTAATATTCTTAATTCTTTACCAAATGTCGAAACTTTCGCCTTCACCAAATTGAAAGCATTTGCAGACAACAAATTCAATTTTGCTTAAATAATTTCTGTCTCAGAGAGGGAAGAAAACATTGTTGGAAAAGGCGTAAATGCTGGTTACCAGCATTTTCTCCCTTTCCCACAACGTTTTCAGAAGCCTTCCTATGTACGGCCATGAAAACCAGGGATTGTTTTGGAAAGTGATAAGGGACCCATTTTGTGAACTATACACACGTTTCTCTTCTTACTGCATCAAGGGATCTTGTGTGGATCAGTAATTAGGCCCCTCTTTTGCCAGAGCATAACAGAATCATTTGTAATGATTTTAGAATTGCTTACACATCTTTTGATTGTATCATATGCTCTTTACTATATTTTATCTAAACACTACCTCTTTTCTCATACTGATATTTCAAAGATTCAGAAAAATGTCCTGCTTTACCAGAGATGAATGTGAATATGCTACTCATGATGCCAAAATAATAAATGTGCATTGACTGAAAACTATCCACCAGGGCTGTCAATGAATACAAATCATACAAATCATTGACTGGCCTTTCAGTCATAGCCTGGACAGTTAACGGAATTTCATCACACAAATTAAATTCCTGTACGTAGGGAAAACATTAATTTTGTAATTGCAAAAAAACCCATGCGATTTCAATCTCTCTCTGAGAAAGAGAGAGAGTAAGCACAAAACTTTATTTCAGATTTAATTTCCTTAGATTCATTCACCAATTTAAGATCCTATACTCACTGATTTAAAGCCAATAAATTGATAGCAGCTGATGGCACAATATTCTTCCCACTATAGAAGGTTCACTGGTGCCTGTGGTGTTAAAGCTTCACTGGTCACTGTGCAATAAATTGATTCTCTTGAATACCACTCTCTATTGAAGCACTGTCTTTTCAATTCTTCCCCACAAAACTACATGTACACAAAATTTCACAACTATCTGATAGGTGACAACGGTAATAACACTTCACTGTAAGATGTTAAGTTCTTAAAAATGTACTATAACACAAGTACACAAAAGTTTCTCAATGCTCTTTTATTAGTCACAACAGTTAAAATTAAATATCAGAGGTAATATTCATGATCAATACAGAACACAACCTGGAATTAGAAAGAAAAAACAGTTAAGTCTTTACCAAACAACAAAATCTTTGACTAGTCCAAGATGAAAGCATATACAGGTGACAAATGAAACCCAGTAATTAAAATTTGTTTTGAGATGGGTAGAAAACATTGTGGGAAAATGAGAAAATGAGAAAATGCTGGTAACCAGCATTATCTGCTTTTCCCAAAATGTTTTCAGGAACAATATTACTATGGGTTGCAAAGGTGTGGTAAACGATGAAAACTAGATACTAGTATACTTGAAAGACAGATACCTCCTGAAAGACCATCCCCCTGTAACTGCCTAGTAACCAACATTTTCCCCTTTTAACACAATCTTTTCTACTCTCCTCAAAACAATTTTCATTTTTTCAGATGCATTAATTTTGTCATCAGAAAATGGTTTTATTTGGACCAGTCTCAAATTCTGTTGTTTGTTAAAGAGTCTACCCTTTATCGCACAATGACAACTTCACAATCCTGACAAAAAAAAAAAAAACCTTTTGAAAACATTGTGGGGAAAAGCAGGGTCTCCCTCCCCCAGCATTCAAAAATTGGGGTCATTGTGACCCCGGTCTCTTTGGTTGCGAGTCATTTCTTTAATTTTAGGGAACACTAGATAAATTGGTCTCCTCATCTTCGAATCTTCAAGCAGATATTTCAATATGTTTCACCGACAATCTCCAACCAAGTAAAGTCTCTCAGCCATTTCTGGTGCAAAACTCGACTTCATTCGTTTGACAGATGATACATATTCATGCATATTGCTGCTTCTGGGAAGGCATGAAGTTCTATTCATGTTGCACATAAAAAGTAAGCCTACCTCCTTTCACTGTGACAAGAAACAAAATTAGTTCTTGTACACATGCATTATCTTCCACTATGTGGCATATTTACAAATACATACAGGTCAATCACACAGTCTGGGTACAGAAATGGACAAAATTTTCACCATAACAACCAATGCAGCAAATTTTAAAATTATTCATCTAACCATGGTTAGCTAGCATTATACCGTATACACCAGTCATTTCTAAACATAGCCCATATAGGCTTTGTATTAGCCCAGCATACTGTGGACATTATTTCAAATTGTTTCAGAATTATTCATCGAGCCATATACACTATTATTTTACCAATATTATTTGGTATAAAGATGGTTTTATAGCATTTAACATCAGCATGGCTATATATTACAACTTTACAAATGTAAATGTAGTCAACATGTGATTCTTTCATCATGACCACGTTATCAAAAGTTGGTAGACTATAACAGTGATTGCCCCCAGCCGGACGGGGGGTAGAATACGCCGGCTGCCAGTCCTGCAGAGAGGTAAAACCCCACCAATGGACCCGCCTGTTTGCCGTGGGTGGAGACTCGTAAGCCGGAACAGAGGGTCCTGATAGTTGAGGGGAGCCCAGGGATCTCCAGCTCTTCAACACACTGCTTCGGCCTCGGCTTTGGTCTAAACGAGAGCCTAGATGGGCCCGGTCTAGTGCAATCGGCTGGTCGTTTTTAGATTTTGGGCAATTTGAAAGTTACTTTTTTCAGTTTCAACACTACTGCTGATGTAAAAGAAAACTTCTACCTTTCCTTGTATCACAACGACCTTTAAAAAAAAAAAAAAAAAAAAAAAAAAAAAAAAAAAAACACTTTGCACTTGCATGTATTCGTACAGCATCAATTTGACCATTTTAACTGCATATCTTTTGTATGTTTTAGTCCCTAGTCTAATATAAGGCTCATGCGCTAATTGGGTGGCGGGATGATGGGGTTGGGGCACCAGCTTCCATGGATGTTCTCTGATTCCCAGGAATAGGCCATGCCTGCTGGATGTCGCTCCTCTTTTTCTATGTTGCCCGAGTATATCATCTGGGTAACCCTGGCATGGGGAGCTGGAATGCCGCTCCACTATAAATGCCCCCTTGTTGGGCTCCATGGAGGGCGGGGTCCGTAGATGACGAAATTAATAAAATCAAACATGGAACAACAAACCAAAAAACGAACACGCGGCCAATTGGATATGGACTCGGACAACGAACAATCACCTTCTTTTCCTCGATTTTTAATCATTGAATCGACCAAAGCTGATCAACCTTTGACGAAACTGTCACCCTTCGTCATAGAGAAAGTTTTAGCTTCTCTAGCAGGATCGCCAAAGTCTGTTAAAATGTTAAACTCTGGTTCACTTCTGGTTGAAGTCGAGAAAGCGAAACATGCTCAAAACTTGCTGAAACTATCTCGCTTTTTTTAAATCCCTGCCAAATGTTACCCCCACACCTCTTTAAATACATCTAGGGGAATCATCCGATGTCCGGATCTTGCAGGTGTGACAGAAGAAGAAATAGTTTCCAATCTGGCAGACCAGAATGTAACTGCAGCTCGACGAATCACGGTTTTCAGAGATAATGTTAAAAGGAGTACCAATACAATTGTTTTGACATTCAACACTTCTATTCTACCAAAATGCCTCAAAGTTGGATATCTGAAAGTACCTGTGGACATATACATACCTAACCCGCTTCAGTGTTACGCATGTTTCAAGTACGGACACCATAAAAAAAATGCAGGTTGCATGGAGGAGATGAACTCTGCAGAGGTTGTGGGGATACTATAATCGCCCATAACGAAAACATATGCACCAAGGATATGAAATGTGTAAACTGTGGTGAAAATCATCCCTCTACATCTAGATCATGCAAAATTTGGAAAAAAGAAAAAGAGATTGTTACAGTCAAATATAAAGAGGGCTTATCATTCCCTCAAGCCAGAAAGATTATTGAAGCCCGTTACAATCTCTCCTTTTCCACCGTACTGAAATTTACTAAAACGAATTCGATCGAACTCAAAGATGCTCAAACTCAGAAAATTGATACATCAACACAAACGAATACGCCACAGAACCAAACGCCTACAAATGTAAAACAATCTCAGAAACCAGTAGTGAACGAAAAAAACAGAGAAAACTGCCCCTAAGAGTCCAACCAAATCTCCTAAAGAGGTCCTCTCAGACCGCCTTCCAAAGGGGTCTGATGACCAAATTCTTCAGCATAACCGCTTCCAGTGTCTCGATGATGAAGACATGGAGACGGATGCTAACCATGCAGAACCACCAAATACAAATAAGCAAGGTCGCATTATCAAATTAAATAAGAAATGAATCAATACATACTGGTATCTTTCTTACTCTAACTCTAGCAATGAATAATAATATTCTGCAATGGAATTGTCGTAGCATTGAAGCAAACCTCGAGGAATTGAACCTTTTAATCAATGAACAAAAACCAGTAGCAATTTGTTTACAGGAGACATTTCTTAAAGACTCCAACAAGTTTACTTTAAAGCACCACTCTTGTTACTTTAAACACAATAGCGGCAATTATAAAGCTTCAGGGGGTGTTGCCGTTCTTGTGAATAATGGTGTTCCTCACCATTTTGTTAAGCTTGAAACTACGTTGCAAGCTGTCGAGGTAAACATTTCTCTAAACAAAACCTTTACTTTGTGTTCTTTGTATCTTCCACCTGGGTCGCCAATTGATGTCAAGAAACTTGATGATCTAATACACCATTTGCCGAAGCCTTTTATTTTAATGGGAGATTTTAATTCCCACCATACTCTATGGGGATGTACAGACACGAATGACAAGGGTAAAATCATTGAAGAATTTGTTATGAAACATGACCTTGTTCTGCTCAATGATCAGTCTTCAACCTATCTTTATCCTGCTACTGGTTCGTACTCTGCTTTAGACCTTACTGTATGTAGCCCTGGAATTTATCCACACTTTAACTGGAAGGTTTGTGATGACCTTCATGGAAGTGATCACTTCCCGATCCAGATATCGGAAACAGGACCTTCTGTACAACAACGTCCAGAACGTTGGAAACTCCACAAGGCTAACTGGGAACAGTTCAAAGTCCACTGCGAACAATCAATTCATCCCAGTGCCTTTGATGCCTGCGAAAATCCTGCAGAGCTTTTCACTTCCTTACTTTATTCGGCTGCTGAAAAGTCAATTCCTCGGACATCGACAAATTCAAAGAATCCAAGCAAGCCATGGTTTAACGATGATTGCAAAAAGGCTATAGCTGAGCGAAAGTCTGTTCTCAGACAATTTAATCTGCGACCGACTCAGGAAAATCTTTCAAAGTTCAAAATTGCACGTGCAAAAGCACGACGAACTATCAAACAAAGTAAACGTGCGTCTTGGCGACAGTACGTATCTAGATTAAATTCTAGATCGTCTGTCAAAAAGACATGGGATATGACTAGAAAAATTAATGGGAAAAGTTCCTCGTTAAACGTCGGACACTTAAATTCGGATGATGGTGTTGTCACATCCAAAGCAGATATTGCTAATGTCTTGGCAGAAACTTTTGCAGAGAAGTCGTCTTCCTCAAACTATACGACTATATTTCGAAAATTCCAAGACATCAAAGAAAAAAACTAAACTGAATTTCAAGTCAAATAATACAGAGCATTACAATAAGGACTTTACTTTGAAAGAACTCAAAAAGGCTCTGAAGAAATGTCATGATACTGCTGTCGGATGTGATGACATCTATTATCAGTTTTTAAAACATTTACCGTTTCGATCCCTTGAATGTTTACTGAGTATATTTAATCAAGTCTGGCATACTGGTAGTCTTCCAGATTCCTGGAAGGAAGCAATAGTAATTCCCATACCAAAACCAGGTAAAGACTCTACGAATCCTGCAAACTATCGTCCTATAGCCGTAACAAGTTGTATTTGCAAAACCATGGAAAGAATGGTTAATGACCGACTTGTTTGGTTTCTAGAGAAAAACAAACTAATCGCTACCGCCAAGTGCGGCTTTCGTAAACAAAGAGGCACTCTCGACCACTTAGTTCGCTTCGAAACTTTTATTCGCGAAGCTTTTATTAAAAAGGAACATGTTGTTTCTGTATTTTTCGATTTAGAGAGTGCGTATGATACCACATGGAAGTATGGAATCATGAACGACCTCCATGATTTCGGTATAAGAGGTCGCCTTGCTTATTTCATTTCGGCATTTTTGAATGAACGTCAGTTTAGAGTCCGGGTAGGAAATACTTACTCCAACCCCCATGAACAAGAAATGGGCGTTCCCCAGGGAAGCATTCTTTCAGTAACACTCTTCAGTGTCAAAATAAACAATATTGTTAAGTCTGTTTGTCCTGGTGTGGGATGCTTTTTATATGTTGACGACTTCTGCATTTGCTATAGGTCTAAGCATATGCATACCATTGAACGGCAGTTACAGCAAGTTTTAAATAACTTGGCAAAATGGTCAGAGGAAAATGGTTTTAAATTTTCAAAAACCAAGACCAACCCAGCAAGCATGACAAACTGGGCCCCATGTGGGCAAATTCTGGGCTCAATAACTATGTGGGACCCATGTGGGCCCTTTGCGGGAATTTCAGCCCTTCTAGAAACCACATAGGGCCCACATTATTTCAATTCCCGTACATGCCTGTCATGTGACGAAAATTAAAACCACCGACATTTATCTTACCCGGCGCATCATTTTCTCGAAAGAAGAAGACGATTCAGCGATGATTTTCACCCTAATCCCATTACACGACATTTACATGGGTCCCATTTGAGTCCCGTTTACTCACAGCGATGACGGAAGGAGACGGAAATTACCGATGAAGTTCGGTATGGGAGATTTTTTTCTACAATTATCACCGATTTCTTTCCTTTAAATCGTGAACAATTACACCAGTATATATTTCTCAATTTCAAAGATATTAGGAGAAATTTCAGGTAAAATAAAACGTGAATAAGGAAAAATAAATAAAAATCGCGCACGATCACATGATGTAAACACAAAATCGTGGACCGCAAAATCGTTTGTGGCTGAGAGGGAAAATTGAATCTTAAACTGTCGAAAGCGAATTCATAGAAAAAATGTAACTTTCAAGCACAATTCTTGCTGGTCACAGGCATCTTAAGTATCTACTTTATTCTTGAAATTTGTACTCTCTGAGGTATATTTTCCCATATTAATCATCTTGTTGATTAGAACCGAGAGAAAATAAATCCCATTGTCACATGGTTTCGCGTCAGGTTTACTTTCGTTCGATTTTGTACTGCAAAGTTTGATATATATCTGTACGCTCCATATTGTTTTTATCTAAATAAACTTTGCAAGCTTCTAATCATAACTGGTAATTTCAAACTGTAAAGCAAAGGGAACTTGGGGGTTTTAAACTGGGGTGGGTGGCAGATGGTAGAAATGCTGGCTACTGGAAAACCTACCGGAGAGTTCGTCCTAATGTTCAAGCACATATATCTGCTATATATGAAAAGAATACTGATATTTTGGATGATGGAAACTCTTCTTGTTCATCAGAATGTTCAAAATCAGCTTTTAGTTTAGAAGAGTGTAATACAGTCAATTTGTTAAGCACAGCTAGTGATATAGTCGATTTATATAGTTTTAATACAAAAGAGCTGGAGCAGCAATTTCAGGCTCAAAATGCTGAAAGAGAACACATTTGGTCGGATTTTGAAGATTTGAATTCTTTATCATTTATATCTGATTGTGAGAATGAAAGCGATTCTGAATCAGATGGTGATACTTGTACCAGTCTTGAAAGTGATCTACAGACATGGGCATCAGGCTTCCAAATATCCCACTCTGCATTGCATTCTCTGCTTTCTGTCCTCAGAGTCCATCACCCAACTCTACCAAAAGATCCAAGAACATTATTAAAAACAACTACAACATATAATGTTGTAGGCATCGATGGTGGGTCATATTACCATTTTGGACTTGCTTCATCTTTGTTGCACCTAGTTAAAAATATTCCTAATGCAGAACCATGTTACGTAAATTCTGTCTTAGTACAGTTTAATATTGATGGACTTCCGTTGTTCAAGAGCACAAACACTCAGTTTTGGCCAATTCTTTGTCGTGTTATTGACCCGTTTGAGTCCAAACCTTTCATTGTTGGTATGTTTTCAGGTAATCAGAAGCCTTGCAATGTCCATGAGTATCTTCAGGAATTTAGAAATGAGCTTGATATGCTGATACACAATGGCATTCAAGTTCCAGGTACTGACCACAAGTTTGCAGTTGAAATTTCTTGCTTTATTTGTGATGTTCCTGCTCGAGCCTTTGTGAAGCAAACTAAATGCCACACAGGTTATTACGGGTGTGACAAGTGTTCACAAAGAGGTGACTGGGCTAATAAAGTGATATTCCCAGAGGTCAATGCACCTCTCCGAACAGATGTCCTTTTTGATACATTTTAAAACCATCAGCATCACAATGGAGTATCACCTCTTTCTGACCTTCCTATTGGCATGGTAAGCCAATTTCCAATAGACTATATGCACTTAGCGTGCCTTGGTGTTACAAGGAGACTTTTGATACTCTGGATAAGAGGACCTCTTCATTGCAGGCAAGGAGCAGGAATTATAGCCCAAATTTCACTGTGCATTTAAGACATGAAAGCATACATGCCACGTGAGTTTCTCAGAAAAGGTAGGACTTTGCAAGAAATTGACAGATGGAAGGCATCTGAATTTTGCCAGTTTCTGATTTATTTGGGACCTGTTATCTTGAAAGGTAGAATGGCAAACCGCTTTTACAAGCATTTTATGCTGTTGTCAGTAGGTATTTATTGTTTAACAAGTCCGGTATTTTGCCAGACTTATTGTGAGTACGCAAAGCAGCTTCTTTGTTTATTTGTGAGTCAGGTTGGAGAGCTGCATGGTGTATCTCAGTATGTTTATAATATTCATGGTTTGGTTCATTTGGCTGACGATGTTTCTAGATATGGTGCGCTAGACAGGTTTTCTTCATTTGTGTTTGAAAGTTTCTTGGGAAGGCTTAAAAAACTTGTTAGAAAGCCAAACTTTCCTCTTCAGCAGGTCATTCGAAGACTTTCAGAAGATTGCTTAAAGGATTGTCTGTATCTAAGTGTTTGTGGTTCAGATACCGGCATTGTTAAAAAACAGCATCACAATGGTCCTTTACCAAGAGTATATGGCACATATATGCAGTTTGAACAGCTTGATGTACAAAAATCGTTTTTCCTATCAACTAAGCAAGGTAATAACTGCATTCTTGTTGGAGATAAAATAGGAATTATCAGGAATATTTTATCACCAAGTGAGCAGTCTCACGAGAGGGTCCTATTATTTGAAAACTTTAGAAATCAAAACAGCTTCTATGAAGAGCCCTTACAATCTTCTGATATAAGAATATATCAAGTAGGTAACCTATCTGGTGATATTGTAGCTGTAAACATAAAGGAAGTAATCTGCAAGTATGTACTTCTACGACATAGAAATAATTTTGTTGCTGTGCCATTAATTCATAGCTTTCTGTAACATATTACTTCAGTGTAGAATAAAAACATATTGAAATTTTACCAGTGCAGTTTTAAATATTTTATGTGAAATTGACTGAATATTACTTTTGAAAGATTTTCATTAGAGTACTTTTTCCTGGAGCAAAATTTACCATGATTAATTGTTAAGTCTTTACAGTTGATGAAATTTTCTAACTTGAAAGTGCTTGCAGATAACAGGCTAAATATTGCTCAAAAGATGATATTTGCCTTTGCAGAAAAAGAAAATATGAGAAATTAAGAAAAAGCTAGTTACCAGCATTTTCTCCTTCTGCCACAATGTTTCAAAAGGCTTTTTCCTCAGGGCCATGAAAACTGGGGATTGTGTGATAGAGCTACATAAGTTAGGAAAATAATTCAAAAGCTACAATGCAAGTAACTGGACTAAAGACATCTAGAATGTAAAATTATCTGTTATGATTATAGATACCTTGCAAGCATAAAGGAAGAACTACCCAAAGCCCAGCAGCTTTATAACTTTGACAAAGTTTTGATTATGTTCATAATCTATCTATGAATATTGAACTCCAGAACTTGACAAAAAAGGGGTAACAATCTTGAAGTACAGAGTTCTCATTCAAAGCAAAAATTGCTATCAATATTAGAATTTGGTGTTTAACTCTTTACCAAACAACAAATTTTTGGGTTGGACCAAATTCAAAGCTTCCGCATATAACAAATTAAATCTTGTTGATGTGATGATTTCTGGCTTTGATTGGGTAGAAAATATTGTGGGAAAAGAAGAAAATGCTGGTAATCATCATTTTCTCCTTTTCCCACAATGTTTTCCATAGGTTTCTTACTCAGAGTCGTTAAAAGTCGGGGTTGTGTGGTAAAGAGTTAAATGACGATTATATGCAGATAGAAACTTATCTATGATTAGCATGATATTGTACTTTGACTCTTGACGTAATTATTGTAAAAGACTCCATTTGTATAATTCATACTTCATAGTTCTACCTCTGCTATGAAGCATACTATATCTAACTATAGCTACTAATGATAAACTCATTCAGCATATCTTTAAAATGATTTTACTGAATATACATGTAACACCCATTGTCTTAAAAGACAAATAAGGTAGATACAAGATGCATCTTATATCTTTACTTGACAACTATTGAACACTTTGGCAGTTATTGTAAATTTTGGCTAATTTTGACAAACCACTGAAGTTCAGTTATCCCAAACAATTTCAGCCACAATGTCAGGCCAAGATTTTCATGTCATTGAATTTCTTGATGAAAAATCAACTGCAGTAGTTCCTGATCTCTGGCTAATTGGCAAGGAGGAATGTTCTTGGCCACCATACAAAACAAGTAACCGCATCAATAGTGCCGTGCAGAAGGAGGAGGTCCCAGGAGATGGCTGGTCATCTCATAGTATTCGGATATTATACAGTGGTATGACTACAGAATTCATAAACTCATAGTACAGTATAAATTTTACATGCTTACATGTGCCATACTTTTAATAATATCCATTCACTTTAATATGTCATAGAACAATGCCTACTTTTAACAACCCTAGGAAAAAAGTTTATTGAAAACATTATGGGAAAAGGAGAAAATGCTGGTAACCAACATTTTATCCTTTTTCCACAATATTTTCTACCCTATCAGAGAAAAAATGTACCATTTGAGCCACACTCAAGTGATAATGTCTACAAATGCTTTAAATTAGAAAAGGCTAAAATTTTGGCCTAGTAAAGGGTCAGAAAAGCCTAAACTTTCTTAGTGTTGTTGACTATGATCAGACTGCCCCTAGGTCAGCTGTATTTGCTCATACCAGACTGTAATAAATCTGAGAATCAGACAGTTTTGGTTACTGCAATTAATGAATATATTTATCTTGTTTCCATGTATTATCGAATATTTTGACTCATTGTTTTTGTTTTAGGTTCTTTAGAAAGAGCCAGAGAAAAACTTAACAGATCTGAACTTACATCTGATCTTCAGTCAGATGATGAACCACCAGCAAAACGACAAAAGAAGTAATATTTCTCATTCTGACATTTTGAAGCCATTTATTTAGTCTTCATTTATCCAACATTTAGCATAACATAAAGACTTAAATGTACATCAATCTGTTTACAACACCGCTTTAGTATAACAACACAATTTTAGCAAAGTCCAATAGCTCATATATTGGTAATGTATAGGACTTGAAACCCAGATGTCACTTGTTTGATTCCTAGCTAGACAGGTTTCTGTTAAGAATTGATGATACACATTGCAACCGAATTTAGTCCTGTCACCAATGAGCATTTATTTTGACTGTAATGTGGAACAGCAGCCTTGGAAAGAATTCCAAAGACCAGAAAATACAAGCATTGATTTTGTAAAATTTATGTTATGACTTTTTAGATGAAAGATGATGACCATTCAATACATTAAACACATTCAGTGTGGTACCCTTTTCATTATAATACTGTATGAGATGTAGCACTTTGCTTTTTTATCATTTCTTTTGAAAATGCTCCATATTTCTGTAAGTGTACCAGTTGACTCATTGAATAAGTTTTGACAGAACCCTTTGATAGTGACCCTTAAACACTTACTTTGTTATTTTATTACTACTTTTTCTTAAACTTGTCAAATTCACTAATTATGCAGACCAGTACTCCACTTTTTTCTAATCCTTCATAAAACACTTAGAATCCCTTACATAATGCAAAAGACATTTTATAGATACATCTGAAACATTACATATTCTGTAAATAAATTTTTACTGATAGGATTTCTGTTTCAGCATACCAAGACGGCTACTGTCTGATGAAAGTTCAGAGGACAGTGACCAGGAATATCAAACCCAAGCATCAAAGAAAATTCCCTCTAGAAGCCAGGAATCAGAAACAAGTCCAACTCTCGCCACTTCCTATCAGCTTCCTGTGCCACCTCCTCGTATAGAAATAACGCCACCCACAGGTTTGAGGAACTCAAGAACAAGTAGAGTAGAAGAAGGTTTGTTTGAGTTCAGTGTTTTGTGTAGTATTTTTTTGTCAATATCACCAGTAGCTGTATATATTTAGCTGTACAACTTATTCACAACTTTCCAGGGTTTCAAAGGGAAACTGGTATAAAAGGTTAGGTAACTATCAAAATATTTCTGACACAAATATGCACCTTTTCAGTTTTCACTGAAAAGCACTTACAGTCAAGTGTTGCCCGGACATGTTGTACTCTTGTTTTTCTAGGTCATGAACCAGGTATGAACCCATTGAACAGATACATGTAGATGCATATAGATTACCATGGGAAAGCTTGTAATACAGGCAATTTGGATGCTTTCAATGTGGTGACTGTAGAGGCTACATAGTATTTTACCATTTATTAGATAAGATACTGTTAAAAATACATCCCTATTCTCTTTAAGGCAGTTTTTAGTCGGACAGTTGATACCATTTCGTCCTTAATTTATGAAACTATATCGTTTTTTTATCTTGATGCTAAATGTTGTCTCTGATGGCAGCAAGGTGGCACAGATTATGATGGATAGAATATGCATTCCATGTGTTTTTATCTAGCTGTAAGGGTGTATCCTTTAGTTTCCTATCATTGATCACAGAAATAAAATTTGTCTTTTTACAGGGAAATATTTAGATCAGCTTGGCTTTTGAAATCACACTACCAGTAGATTGTTTGCAAGCTAGGCACTTAAGTGACTCTTTACAAACAATTTTCACTGAATCTGAAATCAGTAATGAAAATTGTTATGATTGTAACACTGGAGAGCTAAGTAAATGTCTAAATGTAAAACTAGTCCATCTATTGATAGTGTTGTGCAAAGTAACACTGATATTGTATCTCTCCTTTAAGTCATGATTGGTTCATTGCTGTTTCAGTTCGAGATGTTAGAATGTTCCGTATGCTGGAACAGCTGCAGGAACAGATGAGAGAGCAGACACGGCTGCTCTATATACTGGTCGGTAGATCTGCTCAGTTCCAGGAACAGGCACCCAGTGAACTCCCTGAGGGTGTATCATTTCCTCTGAAGACCCTTGAAGATGTGGCACAGTTTGAGGGCTGCATATTGGACAATAAATCAGCAACAGCAGTTGTGAGTATTTTGTCACCAATCATTTTCAATTTCATTGCGAGTTCGAATTCCAGATTTTAGAAGTAACACAACTTGTGTAGTGTTACTTATCAGAATTTTTAAAAAAAAAATCTTTACAATATTGATTGAATGGTGTTTTACACCACTTCAGTATTATTTCAGTCATATCACAGGAGCAGATTGCCTACTTAATTGTTTCATATGTATCACCAATACTAGGCTTGGCCCCTGAAGTGTGTTGCCCAAGGACACCCCCATAAAAAACCCAGTGCTTCCAGTAATGCACCAGTCTAGCAGTCTCACACTTTAAGAAGCAGGGGCCCGTTTCACTAAAGTGCGTAGACTTACGCAAATATTTTGCGCACGCAAGCGACTTACGTATGTCGTAAGTTTTTACGTACGGCGTTTCACTAATACCGACGTACGCAATCCACAGCGTACGAAATGCGTACGCTCGAATACTCTCTAAAAGAAGATAAGATTGTTTCGTAACAAGTGCTCCTACGTCATATTAGTCCGCGTGCGCGCCAACTGTCAGTTCGACTGTGTAAACAAAGTTATAGGATTCTACGCGGCTGAAAATGACGGAAACAACAAAAAGAAAAGCTAATTGGACACAGGAGGAGATCACTAGGCTGACCACTGCATACAGCGAAAAATATAAAGTATTGGAAAGTAAATTTTCCTACAACATAACCGCCACGGAAAAGAAAGCGGCATGGGAAGGCGTTCTGGATTCGTGAGTTTTTTTTAAATCATTTTCCTCGATAGAACTGATGACAAACTCAATGTTGTTCTATGGTTTACATCAGACTACTTTTCAGTTCAGCGTTCGTGGGGGCGGTGGTTTTTAATGGTTTGGTTTTCAAAAAAAACCCGAAATTATCAAATCATAATTCAACACAATGGCCACGATCGCGATGGCAGCCTCACTGCATATGAACTTAATCACAAGGAAAGGAACTGAAACTCCGCTTGGTGTGTTTTACAAGTCAATTGTCGTCCTTCATTAAACACAACAAATCCAATCTGTATGGGTTTTTACAAAAAAACAACATTTCAATGAGCCTGACCTATCGGATTCACAGCGGCCTTTTCATTATGCAGGTGTAATGTCGGACTTTACCATACCTATGTGTCGTAAAATGGGTGATCCATTCAGTAGATGTACACTTTGGCAATTTCAGGGAACCGAATCAAGTTTTACAATTCAGTTATCACACTGAGTGAACTGTATGTTCCATGTAAAATACTCTTGACACACAGTAACACTCTGGCCATTTTGAAAACATTCAGAATCAGCTTATCAAAGGAAAATTTTGTGTAAGATAAGGGCTACAAAGGGCTAGGTACAAACAACCCAAATTTTCCAACAGTATCAATTTTTTTTCAGGTCTTTACAATATCATTTTAATTCTTTACCAAACAAAGGAATTTTAGACAAGTCCAAATCAAAAGTATCTGCAGATGATAAAATAAACATGACTCAGAATTAACTTTAGAAGAGTAGAAAACATTATGGGAAGAGAAGAAAATGCTGGTTACCATTTTTTCTACTTTTCCCACAATGTTTTCAAAAGGCTTCTCTCTCTGGGTCATAAAAACAAGAGTTTGTTTGGTAAAGGGTTAATCTTCATTGGGTAAGAATCAGCATGTCAGGAAATTCTGAGATAGTTATTATTATTGTACATGTGCATCAGCCACTAGAATTAACATAATCATTTGTTATAAATTTTCAGGGTAAATAGTACAAGCAAAGTAGGGCGCACCCTGGAAGAGGCCAAAAAAAAAGTCAGCGACCTGAAAGTAGCAGCAAAGAAAAAGGAAAGGGCGAGGGTGCGACACAATTGTGGGACTGGTGGTGGGCCCCCAGCGTGCGATCTTAATCCATGGGAAATAAAGGCAATTTTTAATTTCACTAGTTCTCAATGCAATACTAAATGAAAAATGAAACAAAAGCATCATACAGTATTTATAATTTTTATTTCATTCTCATAAATAATAACTATATCAGTGGATCTACATTTACAAGTGGTGAATACCATTTATTTGTCAACACAAAATATTAATCATTAGAATAAAAACATTAGTAATAGAATATTAGTTATGGAGAGGATAATAATTGTGTGGAAATGTATTTGGCAATTAATAAAATGGCAACTAATTGAATTTCATAAGTATCTTTATGAATATAAAGTTGAGCCCTCATTTCATGAATAAAAATCAAAGAAGGTGAAATTAAGCTTTTAACTCATTACCAAACCACAATATTATAGACTTGTCCAAATTGAAAGCATTTGCTGACGACAAAGTAAATGTGACTGAAAATTTGAAATTTGTTTTGTGAAGGGTAGAAAACATTGTGGGAAAAAGGAGAAAATACTGGTTACCAGCATTTTCTCCTTTTCCCACCATGTTTTCTAAAGGCTTCTTTCTCAGGGGCGTCAAAAGTAGGGATTGTGTGGTAATGGGTTAACGCATGATCCAAACTTTCAGTAAACTTAAGAAAGAAGCCTATGGAAAACATTGGGGGAAAGGAGAAAATGCTCATGAAGAAATGTTTTCTACCCTTTCCAAAACAAATTTCACTTTAACAGTCACATTTGTTTTGTTGTCTGCAAATGCTTTAAATTTGGACTGGTCTAAATTTTGTTGTTTGGTACAGAGTCAAAACACCCTTTTCATATATTTTTTCTGAATCAAATACATGAATGCATGTGAAAGTATGTTTTTAGGAGAAGGTGCTTAACTCTATATCAAACAGCAACATAATGTTACATTGTATACTTATCCTGGCTGACATGATCTAGTACTAGTAGGATATGTAAAATGGTGAAAAATTTGTGGAAAAATGGTAAACTACAAATAATCAGCATTCAGTCCTCTTCCCACTCTTTTTCCTTTGTTGTCAAAATTCAGGATTGTTTAGTAAAGATTAACACAAGTAAAACCTCAGTATGCCATCTTTTCAAAACTCATCTACTCAAACATGCTGCAATAAGCCTGCTAAAGGTTATGTCTGCATGTATACTGTGTTCAAACCAAGAAGAACAAATTGTCAAAATAAAGGTTTGTCAAATATTTGTTTAATTTCATTACATTTTACTTGTTTTAATAGCCTTTGTGGGCATATTTTTGGTCCTAGCAAAATGTATAATACATGTATTATCAATAAGGTATCACATTAATTTCAGATGATAGAAGTTTTACCTAAAGAAGCAATCCATGGGATTGATGGGGGAGTTGATACTTTTAAGAGTTTACCTCTCAATGAAGGTAAGTTTATAATTCTAATTTTTCATCGTGCTGCCACCCATGTAACTATGTTCATAACTATTAAATGGAGGCAATAGTTTTGAGGTCTTATCAGTGCATTTAATAAATATTAACCTAAGAGTTAATGCAAGCTCAGTCATACCAGGTAATTTAACACTACCAAACATACCTGAATTTTTACCACTCTCAGGAAAGAGGCTCACATTAACATTGCAGAAAAAGAAGAAAATGTTAATAACCAGCATCTATCAGTTTGACTCATTACCAAACAACTATGTTTTAGGCTTGTCCAAACAGGAAGCATTTGCAGACGAAAAAATGAAAGTGACTGAAAATTTGAAATTTATTTTGTGAAGGGTAGAAAACATTGTGGGAAAAGGAGAAAATGCTGGTTACCAGGATTTTCTCCTTTTCCTACAATGTTTTCTAAAGGCTTCTTTTTCAAGGGCCTCAAAAGTAGGGACTGTGTGGTAATGGGTTAAAGAAGAACCAGAATATTTAATCCAGATTTAATTTGTCATCTGCAAATGCTATCAATTTGGACCATTCTCACATCTGGTCGTTTGAGCAATGAAGATAATTGTCATTGTAACAATCACAACAGCTCAACATATTTCTCATGTAATAATATGATGATTCCATAAATTTCGATTGTGTGGTTGTTAACCCTTTATCAGGTATCAAAACTTCTGACCTTACATCAAATTTTTAAATAGCTTGCAGATGACAAATGTGGCTCAACTAAACGATTTCACCTTTTGAACATTAGAAAACATTGACTCAAAAGGAGAAAATGCTGGTTACCAGCATCTTATCCTCTTCTTTCAATGTTTTTCTCAGTCCTGTCCATTCAAGTTGAAAAGCCATTATTTTGTGCAGGCTGTGTGATATGGCAAGCCTCTGCAAAAATAATATAATTATTTTCATTTCCAGTTGTTACCATAAACCTTGAGACGGTTGACGAAAAATCAGAAGAAGTTGATGGTAAATACATGTACATATAATTATTAGAAAGCAAATTCCCAGTAATCACTAATGAATCTTTATGATACACTTTATGTTGTTTTGATGCACATTTTGTTACACTGCAAAACTTTTTTTTTTAAATACTGGGGTTCTTTAGATGCCAACAAACCTTTACCACATCAAGTCATTGCATTGATATATCCCATCAAACAGTGCATACCTTCATACTTGGCCAAGACATGTTTTGTGCAGGAAAACTAATGGATGGGAAGACAAAAACTGCTGGCAATGGTTGTGTAGGAAAGCAGCCAGTGGCTGAGAGAGAATATTTTGGGAAGAACTAGTAAATTGGAACTCCAGAAGAAAAAGAATAATGGCACTTGCTGCTGCCATATAACTGATACAATGTTAAAAACTGCCTTAACTCTTTACCACACAATCCCAAGTTATAAGGACCCCACAAAAGAAGCCTTTAGAAATATTGTGGGGAAAAGGAGAAAATGCTGGTAACTAGCATTTTTTTCCTTTTCCCACAATGTTTTATTACGTATCAGGGACAAATTTCATAATTTTAGTCACATTCAAATTGTTGTCTACAAACACTTTCAATTTGGATCATAAGTCTACATTTATGTTGTGTGGTAAAGAGGTAAAGACCATTCAGACAATCATGTACCAGAGCTGTCATCTGTATATGCCTTGTGCATAATCTTTCTGCTAACTAAAGTGTTTGCATGCAGTTCTTACATATATTTACTAACTGCTAGTTCTTTGAACGCTTTAAGAAATCCTTTTTTTTAATTTATGATCATTCTGCTTCTCTTAACAGAGAATCCAGTTCATAACCCACAAAAAAGGAAAGGACTCAGACCCACTGTCTCCGAAAATAATGCATGCAGTGCAAGAAAAAAATGTAAATAGATCTTCTACTCTATACTTTTCTGAAAAAAAAAAGAAGACCAATTTGTCATAACATAAATAGTTTAATGTTTGTCATGATGGCTTCACCAATTCTCATCCAGGAAACTCCATTAACATTTGTTGGCTTTTCAGTTTAATATACCCAATCAGTTTATTATAAGGGTTTTTGCAACACTAGATTGTTTAAGAAATAATCTTCTTTCTATTGTGGTTTATCGTTCAACAATCCACAGTTGTCAGTTATGAGGCACAATAAATAATCCACGAGGACGATAGCTCAAGTGTTTTAATTCATTGCGACTTGTGACTCACAACATGGTATATTGAATGATAAACCACGACAGAAAGATGATTGTTTCGATTCTAACATGACCAGCTCTTAATCAAAGGAAAATAATGTCATACTTAAGTAAAAATGCAGATGCATATTATATTTCATTGAATGACTTACATTATACAGAATGACTTCACTCTATATGGCTTGCAACACGTGAAAAGGGGCATTGGGACATTTATGTAAAGGGTCGTCTCGGATCAGTGTGTGCAGTCCGTTCAGGCTAATCCGAAACGAAACTTTCTGATTTTATGTTATTTTCTGTTTTGCGAAAGTCTACTGTAGCACAAAATCTAATGTAATCATAAAGTACCGTCTCGGATTAGCCTGCGCAGTCCGCGCAGGCTAATCCGGGACAACACTTTACGCAAATGTCACAATGCACCTTTTCGTGTGTTGCACTCCATGTAGAATGATGTCACTCTACAAAGAGTAACGTAGATTTAAACAGGCTTTCATTGTGCTGTGGTTTTAGGTTCAATTTCACATGTCATATTAGAATAAACTTTATAATTTTATGTGTAAAATCCTCTAGGTAACTATTTTCAAGTTTCTAAATACCTAATGAAAAAAATATTAATAATGAAATGATATTTTATTTCTTTTCCAACAGTCCTCCATACAAGATACCATGATGAGCTGCTGGAATTACAAAGAGAGCAAATAGAGCTTAAAAGAGAAAAGAATAGAATGTTTCAGGAACTCTTGGATACTGAACGGAAAAATGCTGAACATTTGAGAGAAATTAAAGTGTTATTTAAGTCTTTTCTATCAGGTTTCCCTATAACTAATGAAGGAACATGAACAAATTCTTGAGCACTAGTATAATTTTGGTTCTACTTATCTAATTGGCAGATAACAATTAAATGTGACTCAAATAATTAGAGTAGTCTTTTAATGCATAGAAAACATTGTTGAAAAAGGAGAAATAACAGCTAGACAAATACCGTGTAAAAAACCCCTATGAAATACTTTTGTAAATGCTTTTTAAAGTCTAGAAATAGCTTGTCACTAGCACTATCTTTTCTGTTTATCTACCATTTCAAGATGAATCCTATCATTTTAGCCAAATTTAATTTGTTGTCTGCCATCACTTACATTATGGATGAGTTTAAGATTTAGTAACTGTTAAAAAATAATGAAATACATTGCCTGCAAAAGGAAAAATGGCTCAAGTACAATAACTTATTCACTATTGACCATCTGGAATTCCCAGAAACTTTGTAAATTGTGAATTCTTTACCAAACAATCCCTGGTTTTTACGACCCTGAGATAGAAGCCTTTTGAAAATATTGTGAGAAAAGGAGAAAATGCTGGTAACAGCATTTTCTCCTTTTCCCATGATGTTTTCTACCCTGCCGGAAACAAAGTTCAATATTGGAGTTACGTTTATTTTGTCATCTGCAAGTGCTTTCAATTTGGACCAATCTAAAATTTTGTCGTCTGGGAAAGGGTTAAAATACTTTAGGAAGTTCAATAGTCCATATAAAAATACCAATGATTTTGTTTTTTAGCTCTAGTGGCTGAAGACCAGCAGAGCTTATGTCATGCTGTAGTTTCCATCATCTTACAATTAACATGACAATTAATATTGGAAAAGTAGCCTTTTCAAGGTGAAAATATACATTTGTTGACATGATAAGGTCAGAATTTGTGGTCAGATTTCTACTTGAAGATTATGTGTATATCCCTATTTATTTTGATAAGAATCTGACAATTAGTAAGGGATAACTAATTATCTTGTTGAAAATTCATACTGCTTGTGTCTTTATTGGTGGTCAGATTTTCATGAAAGTTGCCAAGTTTGTTTAAATCACCAATAGCTTCAAGTGAACAGTTTTGTTAATGAAAAACACCTGCCAGTCATTTATAGAAAGGTAGCTATTTTAAGTTTAAATTTTTCATTTCTTGTGTACACAATATGGTCCACATTTGTGGTGCAATTTTCATGCAACCTACACAGTTGCTTTATTTTATCAGTAGTTTGAAGCCTATTGATTTTAAAAAGCAATCGAACTATCAGTAAAGGAAAAGTACCAATGTTAGAAATATACATCTCTTGTTAACAAGGTTTTAGCAGCAGTTTAGTTCTCATGAATTTTACACAGATCACTTGTGTCATCATGAATTGAACTCTATTAAAATGAAGAAAATGAACAAAATACATCTTTTAAGTTTAAGAAAAGCAGCCATTAGATGACATAGTCTTGCATATTCAACACAGCTAGTCCATATTATTGGTCACATTTCTTGACATCTGCATGGATTCTTTCTTGCAAAGTTCTAAAACCCACTCAAATTTGGTTTGATTCCAAACTACTGGTTTTGCGAAAGTTCACTTCACTTTTTCTCCATTTGTCCTCACTTCAGTTTTTCTCCATTTGTCCAATTCACCATGCCTGCTTAATATGCTATATTGATCAATGGGTTTGATTGCTCATTATAGGCTTGATCAAAATGAATCCACAAAATTCTTATCTAGATGAGGATTTGATGGGCTTAACTCTTTAACACACAAAGCTTAGTTTTGACTGATGGCTATTGAAAATATTGTGGAAAAAAGGGAAAATGCTGGTAACTAGTATTTTCTCATTTTTCCACAGTGTTTTCTACACAGTGATAGACAAAGACAAATTTTACTGTTTTTATCAACATGTATTGCTTCCACTGCAAATGCTGTAAATTTTGATAAGGCTAAAAGTTTGTTGTATGGTAAAGAATTATTAACAATTGTCTTGATGAATGGGATAAAATATTTTGAATAAAAATCAAACACCTCTCCAATCACAAGACATAAGGGCATACACCAGTTGTTGTGGTGTTCATGTTAAATTTTTTTTAACAAATGAATTACATTACTTATTGTTGTTGAAGTTTGTACAAGACAATTTTTTGTGTTTATTAACTCTTTACCAAACGACACGATTTTAGAAAAAATTAAAAGCACTTGCAGACAACAATATGAATGTGACTCAAAAATTGAAATTTGTTTTCAGCAGGGTAGAAAACATTGTGGGAAAAGGAGAAAATGCTGGTTACCAGCATTTTCTCCTTTTTCCATAGTGTTTTCAAAAGGCTTCTATCAGGGTCGTAAAAAGTAGGAATTGTTTGGTAAAGGGTTAATGAAGTATTGAATTATTTGTGAGTGAAGACTGACTGAGTTTTGGCATTTTTGTGGCTTTTTCCTAAAATACTTAAACGTTAAATGAACATGCTTGTGTTTTGGTATATATGTAGCATTTCGTCACAAAAATACTGTATTCCATACCTAAATATAGTATAGTTCTTGCGCTCTGCCCTTCTTCTCATTACCCTCTACCAAAATGTCATGTTTTATTCATGGTTCTTTACCACACAAACACAAGTTTCAATAACTCTGGATAGAGAAGGCTTTTGAAAACACTGTGGGAAAAAGAGAAAATGCTGTTAACCAGAATTTTTTTTCCTTGTCTACATGGCTTTCTACCTGTCCTAAAACAAATTAAAATTTTTTTAGACAAATTTATTTTATTGTCTGCAAATGATTTCAATTTGGACTAGTTTTAAAATCTGTCATTTGGTAAAGAGATAATGCCAGAGATAAGTTCTGGAAAAAAAAGTGATAAATGGGCAGAAAGATGACCCATGGACAAAAGGGCAACTGGATATTTACGTTTTTGGGAGCATTAGCATAAAAAAAAAGTCATAACATATCCACAAGGGACTGTCTGATTTCCACTGCTGTTCTGTTATTTGGCCCATTAAAAGCTTCATCATCATCATCGTTGTTGTTGTTGTTTGCATTTTCCCCCTCGTCAACATCCAGTGGCAAGTTTAATTCCATACATAAATTATGCAGCTTGGCACAAACACTAACAATCTGCATGCATTTTGCAGGTGTAAAAGGTAAACACCCTCCACTTTTGTGGAGGCACCTGAAATGATAATCCAAAAGTGAATACAAATAAAAATGCATGCAATACCCTTTTTATTTACACATTCTTATCCGTTATATGTATCATTTTTAGTCAATATATGGGAAGACCCAGAACTTTCAATTCTAAGGCTGAATCAGCAGGAATGTAGCTTGTCATAGGTATGGAATTCAAAAGTTTTCTACCTTGTAACAGAATCACTTTTGACTTTTCACTATGAAATTGTCTTCTGTTTCAATATTGATTTACAACAAAAATAGAAGTCCATCCCTACTTGCATTATCTAAAACAAGAGGGGCCATGATGGCCCTGTATCACTCCACTGGTAAATAATTCAAAAACAATACAAGCCAAATATTACATTAATAGGCCATTTGGATTTAAACTAGAAGACACACAAAATTTCCTTCTGTAAAATTGTATGAGAAAGTTATGACCCAAGTAAAAGCCATGATTAATTGACCAGTGGAGGTCCACAAGATACAGGCCCATACGAAATAAAACAGGTCTAGAGTGAGTGGTCTCAAACAAAAAGATTTTTAAAATGTGCTCAATAAAAGGCCCTGTAAAACATTATGGCCCATGAGAAAGTTAAGCCTTAGGTCTTATGGTTAGTTACAAGAACAAATGTTAAAGTTCTCACTATGAAAGTCCATGTAAAACGTGTGACCCTTGGGGTGGGGCCAATTTTGACCCCAGGCCTATAATTTGGGCAACCTTTAAAGATGTACCAGATAAAGGTACATGCCAAATTTTATAGCCCTAGGCCTTATGGTTTGGTAGAAGAAGAAAGTTTTCCCTCTGTAAGCTCATATAAAGCTTGTGACCCCCGTGCGGAGTTAATTTTGACTCCAGGGCTTTTATTTGGTAGAGGTCAACTATATAAAGCTACATGCCAAATCTGGTAGCCCTTGGCCTCACAGTTTCAGACAAGATTTTCAAAGGTTTTCAATATTTTTCAGTTTTGTTGCCATGTCAACCAGAGATTTTGAAGAAATCAAATTCTTTCAAAAAATTCTGTAAAGGATCATTTCTGTGAAGTATCATCAAAACTGAATGGGTAGTTTCAGAGGAGGGGTTGTTTGAAATAAAAGTTTATGCACACAGGAATGCATGACAGACATAGGGACATGACATAAGGTTCATGCACAAAAACTTAAACATACAGCCATGGCACAAGACCTGTGGAATAAATTCAACACTTTGTACAATCCAATCATGTAGAAGTTAGCTCATATTCTGCTGATTTCAATGGTATTTTCTGTTACATCACAATAGCTCACTTATTGAAGGGTTTACTTTTTTTAATTGGTGCTTATGTTAGGCTTAGGTTTATCAGTGCCTTACTCAAAGACTCTATACAACTGCTTTTGATAACATGATTTGGGTTCCAACATAAACATAATCAGAGAGGTGACAAAATTTTTTGGCAAACAGACGTCCACATATATACATGTATGTCTCAAAAATCCATGCAATAACACCTATGCATTATTTAAGAAATAATCTTCTTTCTATCGTGGTATATAGTTCAATAAACCACAGTTGTGAGTTATGAGGCGCAATAAATAATCTACAAGGGCGATAGCTTGAGTGGTTTTTTCATTGCGCCTCATAACTCACAACGTGGTTTATTGAACGATATACCACGATAGAAAGAAGATTATTTCGATTCTAACGTGACTAATTCTTAATGAAAGGAAAACAAGTTCAAACTTAGAGTAAAAACACAGATGAAGATTATGTTCCATTTAATAACTCACTCATTGATTGACAGATACAGAATGACGTCACTCTACATGTATTGTCGCAGATTTTACCAAGCTTTCCTTGCACTGTGTTTATAGAGCCAAATTCGCGTGTCATGTTAGAATTATCATTATATACTATGGATACTTATAGAACATGAACAATTATTTCAGCTGGTAAAGGTCTCTGATAATTTTTATGTAAGAACATTGTATTTGGAAAAGTCCTTCGTCGCTCTACTTACCGAAACCTTTCTTTTAGATCCCAAAAGCCCTCTCAACACAAACTCTAGCTCTTGAATGCAACACGTTGAATCTTGTTTCTTTGTCATTTTGTGGATTCAGCTTTAAGAAAATATTGGTAAATTTATTGAAACAATGAGAAAGATACAGAATATTGTAACTGTCAGGGTAGAATACTTCTTATATTCATGGGACCTGTAAGGCTCAGTGGTAAAGTGAAGGACTAGTGATCTGGATGCACCTGGTTCAAGCCTTACTAGATCCCCTGGGTTTTTAATGGAAGTGTCCTTGGGCAAGAGCTCTGGCCCGGTACTGGTGGAAATGAGAAAATATATAAATATATGAGCAGTTGCCTCGATATGACTGTTGCTTTCAAAATTATTTCAGTCCTAACACAGTAATAGCTGGCTTTTTTAATGACTTTCCCAGTTTTTACTAGTAGTTGGATTGGGCTATGCAGTATCTTGCCTAAGGACAATTCCATCAAAAAAATCAAATACTTCAAATGAGGATCAAACCCAGGTTCCAAATCCTGAAACTTGCTTTATAATCCTGATCACCTTTTGATGACAATTTTAGCAAAAGAATACCTTTCAATGATTAGAGGCAATAAAGTCATGAAAAAAAAAAGTCTTTTATTACAAAGACGATAATTAAACTGGGAAAACGACGCACGAATGGGCCAATTTAGAAGCTTACTAGCTTATGCACATAACTGCATTTGGCCTCGACATACTTTATGAACTTTAATGATTAGAGGCAATAAAGTCATGGAAAAAAAAAAGTCTTTAAAACTATATAATTAATTCACGTGTTGTAGTAAAGCTTGCGCTTAATTATACCAAAATTAAAAGTCTAACTCATCAGTCATGTATGAAATTTCAGATAATTGCTAAAAAAAAGAAAAGAAATTCATTACTATTGGTGTCATCAGATATGGACAAAGGGGATATCCAGAATCTCCTAAAAGCCAACCAGGCTTCACTTCCTCGAGCCACTGTTTGACACTACAGCTGTCAAAAACTGCAGAGTCATGTGTCGATCCTGGCCACCGAGCATTAATGTTGGTAAATCTAGAAAAATAAAAAAAAAAAAAAAACATTTATGTACATGACTCTCATGGGGGGTGTACAGCGAAAGGGCATGGCTATAAATTCTTTTGAATATTAAGACACAATGATATTACATAAGGGATGATGAGTGCCTTTGAAAATTGCTAAAATACAACATTATCACAGTTTTCAAAAGCCTTAATACTCATGTGATTATAAAATCATTAATTCATTTGCTAACAACTAACCTCCATAGTTTTCAAGAAAAAGAAAGCTATTGGTCGAGCATATAGGGAATACCCAAAATGCGCTAGGTTTTACCAAACCACATGATTGAAAGTTTAAGCAGATGGCAAAAGTGGTTGAAAAATTGAATTTCGTACAAGGAAGATCGAAAACAATGTTGGAAAAGAAGAAAATGCTGGTTACCAGCAATTTCTCCTTTTTCAACAAAATGTTCCTGTGGCTGCTCTCTTAGGGTCATTAAAAGTGGGAATTATGTGGTAAAAGGTTAAAACAAAAGATTTTTGCATAGTTCCTGTAAATGAGCCATGCTAAATAATATTTGATGCATCTTCTTGATGCATTATCTAAGTAAGGTATCACATAAATATGGATCCATAAATCCATTTTGTTTGACAACAAACTGAACTATATGGTAGAATGGTCCTAGGACATGTAGAAAATTTACACATTGCAAGAAGGTCTGACCAAGGTCAGCCTATGTGGACTGTGTACCCTGACATAAAATGATACTTTTTGCAAATTAACCCACCCCCTCCCTTTTTACAGAGCATGACTCTAATGTATTTCAACACAATTATAATCAGCCTTCCTACATGCCTAATAGAGATGACAAAAACTGAGATAGATCACTCACTACTTATGTAAAAAGAAAAACAAAGACAAAGGTAAAAATATTATCATGAAAAATCCATGTTAGTCACATTTTGTTCTTAATTCTAACAATTAAGTGTTAGCCCTTAACACAAGTTTTGGCCCACAATGAAGATCTAGAACAGAATGCTCAAGACAAGGGCAATTTAAACTTTGAGTGATCTACAGAAGTTTAACCCATTACCACACAATCCCTACTTTTAATGCCCCTGAGAAAGAAGCCTTTAGAAAACATTGTGGGAAAAGGAGAAAATGCTGGTAACCAGCATTTTTTTCCTTTTCCCACAATGTTTTCTACCCTTCACAAAACAAATATCAAATTTTCAGTCACTTCTATTTTGTCATCTGCAACTGCTTTTGAATTGGACAAGCCTAAAATTTTGTTGTTTGGTAATGAGCTATTCAAACTAATATAGAAGTACATGTGTTTAGTATTTGGATTATATACAGTATGTCTATTTCATACCTTGCCCCTAACTTAAATTCATCACATAATTGAGAGACTGGCAAATATAAATAATTCATCAAATACATGTGGGTAAAAAAGGGATACTGAAATACACCACCTTAGTTTACTATCCACTATTGCCTGTACATTTATTGAATGGTACCCTTTCCTACAAATATAGATGTTCTCATCTTTTGATGGAGCCATAATCTGGATTTGTGTTCCATCCACAGCACCAATTACATTAGGCACTCGTGAAAGTTGGTAAAAACCAAGCTTGGTTTGTGCAACATCCTGCACTGTAGTAGGAAACTTGATGTTCTCTAAATTTTTATCTATTGATGATACAACCTTAAATAAAAATGGAAAAAAGAGTATTTGTTTGACTGAGGTTCTTCCAGATGTATTTATACCTTTGACAGATGTTTATCCATGCTTTTGAAAACATATATATTGACAATATTCCAACTCTTACTTGTCAAGAATACTTGTACTATAAGGGAATAATTTGGCATATTCAGTAAATAAGGTATCAAAGATCACAGATTTAGTCTTTCAATGTTCTTTTCTAGAATGATTTACTGACTTAATTTTGATTGCAAAACAGACATTAAAACAATAAAGTTACGATAAATGATATTTTTTTTATACATCAAACAATTGGAAGTATCAGTAACAAAGCAGACTGTTATTTGCACTGTGACAGTTTGCACATGCATTATCTAACTGACTTGTTCATCATTTTACTAATGATTTTTGGGCATCAAATATAGTTCAGGTAAAACTGCTTTCGAGCTATAAGGACTATTTTTATTTTTCAATAACATAAGGAAATGGAAGCCAAGTTTTGAATGTGAAAATTGTCAGGGTGCATTAACACTGAATAATTACCTCATTACCGAAACCTCCAATCAGTCAAATCTGCATGTAGCAAGTTTACCAAACTTGTCTGTAACCAAAAAATTGTCACAGAAAACTTAAAATGTGTTATTTAAGTATAAAAGTCTAGTTGTAAAATTCTGTTGTATGGTAGAGTTTATTTTTGTTCACACATTTGGCCAATCTAAAAATTAATGTTCGTTTTCTAATGTTTCATGTCAACAGAATTAGATCTTTAGAACAAATGTTAGTTATGTCACTTTGTTACCACCAATATGAAAACAAATGTTTTTATTCAACAATCAACAGGAAAGTATATCTACCTGCTTTATACTTCGGCATACCGAACTCCTGCTCACACCATGCAGGTCAGCAATTTCACTAAAGAAATCTCCTTTGGCCAGATATCTCAGTGTAATAAGCAACTGTAAAAATTGAAAACCTCTATAAGATATAATCAATAAATCAATTTGATTTACATTTTTCATGTTCAGATACATGTTGTTGTTTATAGTCTAGATGAGTCAGTCAATCTCAAAATAGATCTATGCACAAAAAATAATTCCTAGCTTATCTATCTACACTACTGTACATTGGCAGGACAGCAATTAAGGTACACTCAGTGGCCAAAATTGGTTTCCCAACATCAAATTTATTTCATGATGTTCTCTGGATTACCATTCAAATTTAATGATGAAAATATAAAAAATGGAAAGAAATACACAAATGTTTAGATTCAAATCGCCTTTTGGTTTTTAGAACTGTGTTTTGAAATATTGTTTTAAAGCTTTTCAGTGTGGTCTACAGTTGTGAGGTCCTGCTTTCACATATAATATTTGTAAGGTTGTTTTGAAATTAAATGTTGTTTAACTTTTTTTCTAGCAAGTTTTTCAAATATATCATTCAATTATGTCAAAACTTTTGCCTTGCAAGGGTCTATTAAGAAGACTGAAAGTATTTTCTGTCAGGTATTTGAGGCTCTGAACACACAGTATGGTGCATTCACTTTGCAAAATTCCCCTGTTCAGTTCCAAAATGTCTAGCTGTAACTGGTAAAAAGTAATTTTAAAGGGTCTGAATATACTTATCCCTCTTCGCACTTCTGTTGCTTGTGACTAGTCAACACACTCCAATTAACGCTTTCCAAAATGACCACTTTTAGACCCTTCCAAAGTGAAATGCAGCTGCAGACGACAAATTCAAAGTAAGTATAGAAATAAAATTAAATTTTTTTGACTGGGTAGAAAACATAGTCGGAAAAGGAGAAAATGATGGTTACCATCATTTCCTCCTTTTCCCACAACGTTTTCAAAAGGCTTATTCCTCAGGGTCATAAAATCAGGGTTTGTTTGGGAAAGGCTTAAGAATAAACAGCCCCAAAACATAACCCCTAATCAGTATTGATGATTGTAGTTCAAAATCGCCATGTACTGACCCGCTCACTGTAGCAAACATTTCTGTCATTCTTTCTCCAAACACAAACTTTCTTGCTCTTTCTTATCACAATCTTGATTTCTATCACAGAAATTTGATATTCTATATCCAAAATAAATGATGAAATATGAAAAAAAAAAAAAAAAAAAAAAAAAAAAAAAAAATTCTCCCCCTTTGCTGGTATTTTTTTTACATATTTTATAATTATACTTTTATCATAGAATGTCAAATTCCTGTGTTTCTATCAAGATACTGCAAATGGATCTATATTCAATAGGTTTCCTTTTTTCAATGACTGTCAAATTTATATCCCACGACAAAACCACAATCTTTGCAGAAGATTTAGATCTACTCTAGAAACGGTAGATATCATAAAACAACGGTCTCTAAACTGATCAGGCTAACAAGTTTTTTTTTCTTCTTCTTCAAACTGACAGATTAAATCATCGACGGTGTCTTGTGTAGTATCTTTTGCAATCTGATTTTCAAATTTCATCTATCAGTCCTCAACTCGGTTATCTTCTATCTTCCACTTTAAGTTTAACACGTATTTTCATCGCTAGTTGAGGTCAGTAAATGCTTTAAAAGATGGAAATCGTTCTTCAACATTTTCTGATTGATTTGCATATTTGGCACCGACTGTACCTATATCAAAGAAGATGTACGAGGAGATTTTTCATATCGGGTGTCAATATTCCTGTCGTGTGTAGCCATTTCGTACTACGCGCCGGTATTCTGTTTACATAAGTATCCATGGTGTCACGCGGTGATATGTTACTATCGATACCCAGACAAATCATCCGAGGCATAATTTTTAGTTGGGATTGCACGGTAAACGTAAGATTAACTCTGAATCTTTTCCGATCACGTCGCCATTTTTTTTTGGCGGGGGAGGGGTTGGGGGGAACACTCAATATTGGCCACTAAGTTTACCAGCGGATCCGATATAAATAACTCATTAATATGACCGCAATAACGAATTGTCTGTAAATCCAGTAGCTTTTTAGGCAGATTTCAACTAACAGTCTGTACTGGACAAAATTTGATAACGTTACAATCGCGGTTTAACTTTGATTAAAATCAGCAGTAGGCTTACTTTCGTTCGTGTACTCAAGGCACGACTTCTGTTGCATCTGGGATCACACTCATAACTTATCAGACCTTCCAAGAATCATATGCCATTGGAACCAATGCGATACCTCTCCAAAATCTCGTTTTCTTCTAAAGTTTCCAGTAGATCTTTCCTTTCTTTAAAAACGCGGCGACGATTAGGCAACACATCGAGTGCAGCAAATACGGCGGCCATGACACTTACGCTAGGTTATCGAGATTTACGCAAACGGTTGAGCTGGCGTAAAATTACGCTAAAATTTACGTAAAGCGTAAAGTTACGGAGTTTAGTGAAACGGGTTTTCAAACTGGACGCTTGCGTACTTGAAAACTTACGGAAATTTCGTGCGTACGCACTTTAGTGAAACGGGCCCCAGGTATGCAGGAACCTCTTGAGAATAAGACTAAAAAGAAATGTTTTAAAAATGTGTGTTGAATACAGGTTTTGTACCTTTAATGCCATTTCTACCATAAGAACTTGTGCTTCTCAAACTTTTATGATTTGTCTAATAGGACAAGAGTTCTGGCTTTGCTTTTTTCCCCTAGTGGATTGGTTCCATTTTTCTGCTGGTTAAGGGTATAATGGAAACATGTTTTGTTTACTTTTATTATAAGAATAAATGCTCTTGTAGGTTAGGTACCTAGCTGAATATGGTGGGAGTACTGTCAAAGAAACAGTAGAAAGAATTCTAAAGATAGTCCTTGTCACTGACCTTGCCAGGAAGTACAATTTCAAGGGCAAAAAAGGAAAACAGAAATTTGAAGACCTTGGATTGACCTCCATTATTTTCAGTGAGTTGAATTTTGTTTCTGTATTAAATTGAGTTATAGTTTAGCATGTACCTTTAGGATTCTACTAAAAACCTGCTCGTGGTTCACAACAGTAATCAGGAACTTACTACTTAACTGGTATGGTCATGTATTAAGGATTTTCTCTCCCTTTCCTATGTACATAAATGTATTGACATATAGCTGAAGTTAGCTCACTTTTTCTTCTTTTGTTTTAATATTTGAATTATATTCAACATTGAAAAGACATATTAACTTTTACATTGTGATAGTAATAATAATAACACAATGTGAGAGGAGGAAAAATATTTCATAAAATGCTAAGTAAATAACTATTTTCAACATGTCTTTATTAGCAAGATTTTCTCCTTTTTCCCAGAAGGTTTTCTACCCTTTAGATCCAACTTTCAATTATGCATGCCACATTTAATTTTTTGTTTGCAACGGTTTGAATTTTGACAAGTCTAAAAGTTTGCCATTTGGTAAAAAGTTTCAAAATCAAAATTGTCAGTAGCTGCCTACTAGTTGGCTACCCTTGGCTCAGTAATAAAGTGCAGGGCTCTTCACCTGGAGGCTCGGGATTTGACCACACTGGATCCACTGTGTTTTTTGTTGGAATGTCCTTGGGCAAGACACTGCAGAGCCCTTAGCCTAGTACTGGTGAAACCCTGGAAATACATAAAGTTGTGAGCTGTTGACCGAATATAACAAAAATAATGCTGAAAGCAGTGCAAAAACCATTAAATTACCAATAGCTCTTGCAGTGATATTACTGCAATGTTTTTAAATGCTGCAAACAGCATTTTTCAAATTACGCATTTTATGGACTTACAGGATGTCTGCGTGTGAACTCGGCAACACGTTATTCAACTAAGAGTGACATGGAGGGGGCAGTGAAAAAGTGGTTAAGTGGTGCGCGTGACAGGGATGGGGGCCGGAAAGAGAGAACGAGGATACCACCTGAAAATCTTGCAAATGCAAATTGATTTTTAACGTGGAAAGGGCATGTCAAGAATTTAATTTTTCAATTTTCCAACCAACATAAAGTTCTTCATCAGTATAGACAACAGTTCATGTTAATCGTTTAATCATAAAATTTTCAAATGACCAGGAGTAAGTAGGCATTGTCGGACAAGAATAAAATGCTGGTAGGCACAATGTTTTCTATTTAAAAAAAACACACACACACGTTCTTTGAGTAAAACTCAATTTTCTTTATCTGCAGATGCTTTGATTTTTTGACAATTCTGAAATTTTGTGACTCTGGCAGACAGATAACTACTTAACCCATTACCACACAATCCCTACTTTTGACGCCTCTGAGAAAGAAGCCTTTAGAAAACATTATGGGAAAAGGATAAAATGCTGGTAACCGGCATTTTCTCCCTTTCCTACAATGTTTTCTACCCTTCACAAAACAAATTTCATATTTTCAGTCACTTTTATTTTGTCGTCTGCAAATGCTTTCAATTTGGACCAGTCTAAAATATTGTCGTTTGGTAATGGGTTAATAGTAATTTTAAAAAAGTAATGGTCAATAATTTTGTTAGATTTAATTTTAAGTTTGTTCTCAGGAAGTTTATTTTCATAAAGCCTTCTTTGAGCCATTTGAAGGGGTTCAAATAACCTTTTTACTTTTCACATTTATGAGATAACCACACTATTACTCAACTGTTTTTATGTTATTTTGAAGTACTAAATGTTTCTCCTGACAACCGAAAAAAGAAATAGTATGACAAACATGTTTGATTTGTCTGTAATCTGATATTACCATCTGGAGATTATTCATTGATTGTGCAATTTCAATAATTCTAGTCACAGTATTTACTTTTGTAGTCATATCACCTTTTTGTCATAGTATTTCAGCTGGAGTATTTGAGCTGGAGTACAGCATTTCCTTGTTCTATATGTACTTAGTGGCAGTGCATCTGGGTAGTATGTACCATAGTGTCCTTAACCCATTACCACACAATCCCTACTTTTGATGCCCTGAGAAAGAAGCCTTTAGAAAACATTGTGGGAAAAGGAGAAAATGCTGGTTACCAGCATTTCCTCCTGTTCCCACAATGTTTTCTACTATTCACAAAACAAATTTCAAATTTCCAGTCACTTATATTGTCGTCTGCAAATGCTTTCGATTTGGACAAACCTAAAATATTGTCGTTTGGTAATGACTTAATGGACTCTTGATTTTGTTATTAGATTGAAGATTTGTTTAAATCTATACTAGATACATGTATATAGATTTTTCAGAAACGGGATACCTGGGCTGATGAACGTGCTATTAAATAGAGTCAGTCTTACTTTTAGTCATAATAATGGGACACTTACTAGTCAATGTTTACTGTGTAATTTTGCTATGGTGTTATTTTGTAATTTAGCTTAAATGTCATAATGTGTACTTGTTTTTTAGAATAGCTTGACCCTATACTAGATGACAAAATTTAAAATGTGCATATTGAAAGCATTTGCCATCAGTGAGGTAAATGTTACTCAAATGATAGATATTTTTGTCTTTGAGTGGGTAGAAAGCATTAACCCATTACCACACAATCCTTACTTTTGACGCCCCTGAGAAAGAAGCCTTTTAAAAACACTGTGGGAAAAGGAGAAAATGCTGGTAACCAGCATTTTCTCCTTTTCCTACAGTGTTTTCTAGTTTTCTACCATTCCCTGAACAAATTTCAATTTTTCTGTCGCCTTTATTTTGTTGTCTGCAAATGCTTTCAATATGGACGAGTCTAAAATTTTCTCGTGTGGTGAAGAGTTAAGGGAAAGGGACACATTGGTCATTAGCATTTTCTCCTTCCCGCTCCAAATTTCTTCAAAAGCCTTTTTCCTCAGGCATTTTGAAAACTGGGATTGTTTGGGAAAGGGTTAAGTTACTCTGCAAGCAACGATTTGTTCCTACCACTTCAGTACCACATATCATTTTGTAATCCACATATCATTTCAAAGCAGTATTATGATTGTTTTTTGTTTTATAACTGTTATTGTTTTGAACTATATACATATGTGAAATATGTAATCCACATATAATTTTGTAATCCATATTTTATTTCAAAGCAGTATTATGATTGTTTTTGTTTTATAACTGTTGCTGTTTTTGTACTATATTTTTTATACGTTTGTGCCATTGCAATTTCAAATTAAAATACAAAAACAAATACTGAAATTATTTGTCTTGAAAATACAATTCTTGTTATTGTACACTGGTTTATGATAGTTGGACCTAGATATTAGGTCATTTTAAGCAAGTTCATAATTATGCATTCTACTTAGAGGAGCATATTAGTCAATCAACTCCCCTCTGTTTTTGAATCCATTGAAGTGGACATATAACTTATGAATTTTACCTCACCACAGCATAAAATGCTTAAGGTGAGCAACTGTGATCACTTAGCTGCTTGCTCTCAATCTGAAAATATCTAAAATCTTTTTATGGCTAACAAGGCCAATCTCATACATTAACCAGAAATCAGACCCACAAATTCCTATGCAGCCTTTTCTATTTACTAGTATATCAGTACCAAACGAGAACCCATAGAATTCCCATGCAAGATCTACAGGATGTACAAATAATAAAATTGGACCCACATGATTCCCATATTCTGGCCTTATAATAGAGATCAGAGCACCATAAAGGTCCAGTGTGGGTAGCAACATCACCCATATCGGACCCACATGATTCCCACATGACCCGTTTATAGAGAGCATGACCCGTTTATAGAGAGCATCCAGTAACAATGGGCCTATATGGTTCCCATATCCTGCCCCTATAATAGAAATTTGGGTATCATATGGGTCCAGTAAGGGTTATAACATAGCCTATATTGGGCCTATATGGTTCCCATATCCAGCCATTATAACAAATTTAGGAACCATATGGGTCCAGTGTGGGTTGAAAACAAAGCCCATATTGGACCCATATAATTCCCATATATGACCCATATATGTTTGCCCTTGTGGGTCCCTCGTGGAATCCTGTTGCAAAAACCAGCTCAGTCCCACATCGGCAGCCCATGTAGGACCCATCTTAAATCCGATATGGGGCCCATATTGGTCCCATAATTTTTGCAGGCTGGGAAATGCATGCATTTCTGCCAGTCAAGAAAATTTCACTCAGATCCAGAACTTACACTAGATGGAGTACAAATTGAAGTCGTCCATGAACTTAAATTCTTGGGTCTTTTATTTGACTCTAAATTGTCGTTTATTCCTCACATCAATTACCTTAGCAATAAATGCCAAAAAGCTCTTAATCTTTTACGTGTTGTCTCCAGTATGGACTGGGGAGCCGACGAAAAAGTCCTCTTGAGACTTTATAGAACACTTGTCCGTTCTAAGTTAGACTACGGCTGCATTGTATATGGCTCAGCGCGGCAATCGTACCTTCGGAAATTGGATTCTATCCATAACCAAGGTTTACGCTTGGCACTTGGCGCCTTTAGAACATCTCCTATCAATAGCTTGTATGCTGAGGCAAATGAACCATCTTTAAATTTACGCAGGAAGAAACTTTCCTTGCAGTATTACTTAAAATTAAAGTCAAACTCCGACAACCCTACGCATAAAGTAGTATTTCAACCGCTCTACAAGAATGACTTTCAAAAAAGGGAAAAAGTCATACCACCTTTTGGTTTACGCTGTGAAACAGATATGAATTGTCTTGATTGCGATCTTGAGGTTGTAGCGCAACATAAAATCTTTGAAATTCCTTTATGGACTTCTAAAAGTCCAACCTATATATACAATCTTGCTTCTGACAAGAAAGCTACAACAGATCCAATGATTTTTAAAAATAAATTCCTCGAAATAAAAGAACAATACTGCCTTCACGAAGAGATATATACAGATGGTTCTAAAGATAGAAGCAAAGTTGCTGCGGCTGCCGTGCTCGATGGCGAAATATTCCAATTTCGGCTTCCTAATAATTCTTCTATTTTTTCCGCGGAGCTAAAGGCGATCGACCTTGCTCTTAACCGTATTCAAGAAGATGCTTACTGGCGCTATATTATCTTCACTGATTCGTTATCTGCCATGCAAGCACTTGAGAGTGAGAAAACTGAGAACCCATTAATTGTAAGTCTCCTTGAAAAATTATCCGGAATCTGTGAAAAAGCCGATATTGTTTTCTGTTGGCTCCCTAGCCATATTGGTATCAGCGGCAATGAAGAGGCAGAAAAAGGTGCCAAGGAGGCATTGTCACTGGAAGTTTTGCCTTTTAGAATTCCTTTTAATGATTTTAAACCATTAATAAATGATTTTATTCAAAATTTATGGCAGCAATCCTGGAATGACCCAGTGAACCAACATAACAAGTTGCTTTCAGTAAAGCCAACACTTGGCGAGTGGCTTCCGGGATCGCGGACAAGTCGCCGTGAAGAAATTATTTTGGCCCGTCTTCGCATTGGTCACACATATATGACGCATTCTTATCTTCTCAAAGGAGAAGAGGAACCACAATGTATTCCCTGCAATATGTCTCTAACTGTTAGACACATACTCACAGATTGTGTAGACCTTGCACCTATAAGAGGCAGGTTTTTTCAAGTCGACAGTCTGAGCACTTCGTTTGATACTGTAAAGTTCGAATGTATTTTTGAGTTTTTGAAAGAGGTAAATCTCTATAAAAAGATATAATTTTAGGTCCTATTGACCATTCGTATTTTTAGACTTTATGCCACTAACATCATTTATTCTTTTTAATGTTTACACAGATGAGATTTTAATTTTTGTTCGTAACATTACAGTATGACAAGTTAAACGAATTTCATTAGTTGTTAGTGCGCCCAATATGACCTTTGGTGTCGACGGGCCTTAAAACTTCATTCATTCATTCATTCATTACAACAGTGATTGTTATATTTTTGAATAGTATAACTAAATTTATTCAATCACATAATGAGTAACCATTCATTTCATTCTACTACTTAAAGTATGTCAAAAGTGAGATCATTCAGCTATGCCGAAAAAAATGAATGCTACTTCTGTAGGCATCTTTCATTGGTCACAGTTCTTGGCCTACTTACTGAAACATTTCCAATGGTCAACTCCAACATTAGCAGATTTGGTTATATTTGGGAAGTCTGTAGGTTTTCCAATAAGCATTGTCTTAGTGACTTCATTAAGTAGATCATGTAGTAAATCATTCAGCAACTCATGAAGCAAACCATCATGCACAGATGACCCAAAGGGCTGAAAGAGGCGGGCTTTGACCTCCATCTGTTTTTCATTTGCGCCCTACACAGATGACCTGTCAAAGAAATCACATCAGGAACACCTCAAAATAAATCTGTAGAGCTAATTGTATCTTGACCCTCATTAGCAAAACAACTTTCATTGACTTCATTATTACCTATTATACCATTTCATTAAAGACAACAAGTTTTTCCCTCCACGACACAAGCAAAACAACATTCCTTTATATGACAGTTTTTTGCTGCAACCTGGGAATTTCTAAATCAAGCTCAAAATCAAGCATGTCCTAGATCTTCCGTTCAAATCAAATATGGTTATGTTTAATTAAAGTAGATGATGCTACATGCCATATATGAGAGCTCTAGCTCTTAAGGTTTGGGACAAGACGATTTTTAAAGATGTCCTTCTATATCTCTATGTGAAATCCGAGAACTCACAACATGGGGCAAATTTCAACACCAGTGCCATAATTTGAAGTATTTTGGTAGAAGGTCACTAGATGATGCTACATGCCAAATATAAAAGCTCTAGCCCTTACGGTTTGGGACAGAAGATTTTTAAAGATTTCCTTCTTTATCTCTATGTGAAATCCGAGAACCCACAACAAAGGGTCAATTTTAACACCAGCGCCATAATTTGAAGTATTTTGGTAGAGGGCCACTAGATGATATTACATGCCATATATGAGAACTCTAGCCCTTACGGTTTGGGACAAGAAGATTTTTAAAGATTTCCTTCTTTATCTCTATGTGAAATCCGAGAACCCACAACTTAGGGCCAATTTCAACAACAGCGTCATAATTTGAAGTATTTTGGTAGAAGGTCACTAGATGATATTACATGCCATATATGAGAGCTCTAGCCCTTACGATTTGGGACAAGAAGATTTTTAAAGATTTCCCTCTTTATCTCTATGTGAAATCCGAGAACCCACAACATAGGGCCAATTTCAACAACAGCGCCATAATTTGAGGTATTTTGGTAGAGGGTTACTAGATGATGCTACATGCCAAATATGAAAGCTCTAGCCCTTACAGTTTGGGACAAGAAGATTTTTAAAGTTTTTTCTCTCGGTTGCCATGGCAACCAGAGTTCTTCATGGAATTCAAATCTTTGAAGTATTCTGAAAGTGCATCACCTAACGATCATTTCTGTGAAGTTTCATTGAAATCTGTTGAGCGGTTTCAGAGGAGAAGATTTTTTAAGTAATTGTTCACAGACTGACGGACGGACGAACGGACGGACACACGGACAGACACACGGACGGACGGACGCCGGACAACGATCGATCACAATAGCTCACCCCTGAGCACATACCCTGAGCACTATATGCTCAGGTGAGCTAAAAATAAGGGTATCAGAGTTATGATTCTTGTGCATTGCCATTCTCCATAATGTGTTATATCAGTGTGTGAAGTTTCAGATTAATAGCTTTTATAGTTTGAAAGTTATGGTTTGGACAAAAATTCGAAATGAAAATCAACAAAGGGCAGTAACCAAATAAATATGAGTAGCAGAGTTACAATTCTTGTGCACTGCAGTTCTCAATGATGAGTTCTATCTGTGTATCAAGTTTCCAGTTGATAGCTTTTATAGTTTGGAAGTTATGGTCCGGGACAAAAAAAATCAAACTTGAAATTAACAAAGGGCGATAATTTAGAAAATACTAGTAGCAGAGTTATGGTTCTTGTGCAATGCACCTCTCCATAATGTGTTCTATCAGTGTGTGAAGTTTCAAGTTGATAGCTTTTATAGTTTGGAAGTTATGATCTGGACAAAAATTCACCTTCTTGGATCATGAGCAACACTGGTATTAAGTTTCGGAGTCCTAGGTAAAAAAATTTTGAGGTTATAGCCCAGAAAGAAAAATTACATAGTTCAAGGGGAGATGATTCTGTAACAGACAGGCAGATGAACAGATGGACAAATAGAGCACCTCCTTGGGTCATGAGAAACACTTGTCTATGGTTTCAGGGTCCTAGATCAAATGGTTTTTTTCCATTACTTTTAAACAGAATTCAATCCCTTGACGAATCTTTGCAAGTTTGAAAAATATTTAATCAACACAGTAAACACCATTGCCTAAACAAGAAAAAGGAACTATGAATCGCTCCTTTTCTCATACTGATGGTCAGACTTTTTCTAAATTTGATAGGGTTCCAGCTGTTGTTGAGACAAAGCAACTGTGCAAGTTTCATGAAAATCCGACCAAAAATGCTAACTTCATTATCTAAAAATAAGAAATTGAAATTTTCAACTTGTGAAAGCTACTTTTCCAAAACTGTTTGTTGGATTTTTTAAAAAATTAACAGGGTTCGCAGAGATCTTCAAAAACAATAGGATTAAAGTTATTGATGAGATAAACAAAGTGTGCAAGTTTTACAAAAATCTGACCACAAATGCAGACTTAATCGCGTAAACAAGAAAAAGACGAACAGATGGACAGACAGGCGACGAAAACCATGCAACAACATAAGTTCTGCTGCCTTTCAGCCAGTATAGCTAAAAAGTCATATTACATAGTTCAGTAAGTAACAAAGTTCACTTAGGTTTTTCTCCACTCTTATCAAGAATTGAATTATGACTGCAACAAAATATAAAATAATACCTGAAAAACATTAAGCACTCTTTTCTCATCACATGATTTTGCATGAATAAAAATAACAGTTGGCAAATGCTGAAGCTTTTGGCATACAATACAAGTGTGAAGTTTCATAATTTCTTTAATTAAACTGAAGAAAACATTAGTAAAAAAAGATGAGAAATACTTCTAGACTGGTCTAAACTGAGAGCATTTGCAGATGATATAATTGATGTGACTACAATTAGAAACTAGTTTCTGGAATGGTAGAAAACATCGTAGGAATAGGAGAAAATGCTGCTTACCAGCATTTTCTCCTTTTCCTACGATGTTTTGAAAAGGTTTGTCCCAGGTTCCCAAAAACCAGGGATTGTTTAGTAAAGGGTATTTTAAATAGCTATTTTAAAGTGACTGCTTTGACAGTTTACCAAACAACAAAATTAAAAACCTGTTTAAAGTATTTGTAGAGTTACCAAACAACAAAATTAAAAACCTGTTTAAAGTATTTGTAGACGACAAGATAAATATGAAAAAAAATTAAAATTCGCATTGAAGGGGTTGTAAACTTTGTTAAAGGTAGAAAATGCTGGTGACCTGCATTTTCTACTTTTTCCACGATTTTTTTTTTCAAAAGGCATTGTCCTTTGTGTCGTTAAAAGTCAGGATTGTATGGTAAATTGCTTAAATGGTTTCATTTGCCTGTATTCTACGTCCTACTTTGCATTATCCCTTTACGAAATGACCCCAGTCTGTTATGCAAGTTGGGGATCAATTAAAGACACATTTTTTTCTCCTTTCCACTTATTTTTCAGCTGGTTTATAGTTAATTTCATCTTGTGATCATTCTTGTATCTTCATGTTACATATTGGCCCTGATGGGCAAGATTGCAAGATATATCAGAAATGCCAAAAATCTTGGTAATTGATCTGTTTACACAACTGATCAAATTCTAAGCCATTCCACACGATTTCAAGTTTTAAAAAAGCATATTTCTTTGGTTCCCTCAAAGCCTTAAAAAGGGTAAATAAAATTGTTGGCACACACACAAAAATTCATCCACACTTTTTCCTTGATCCGCAAAAGTTTTCAAAAGGTGTCTTCTTTGTGCCTTATAAACGTTGTAGTACTAAATGTATCACATGTATATATTTAAATCTCTCTTTCTGTCAATATATCTGGCAGATAAATGTACAGCATAAATCCAAGATCAGACTATGTTCTATGAAGTCTGATCTTGATCCATAATGTCTGTGAAGACAATCAAATTCAGATTCAACACTTTGAGGGTTAACCCTTCAGCACACAACAAAGTTACAAGTTTGTCAATATGAATTTTCTGAAGACAACATATAAAACCCTTTTCCAAAAACCAAAGTTTTGAACTAGACTAAATTGAAAGTGTCTGCAGGTGACAAATTAAATGTACCTTACATGACACATGTCTTTGAGAAGGTAAGAAACGTTATGAAAAGAGAAAAACATGTTGGTTACCAGCATTTTCTCTTTTTCCCACAATAATTGCAAAAGACTCCTTTAACAGGGTAGTAAAAACCATGATTTGTGTTAGACATGCTAAACTCTTTTTCACACAAGAAAACTGTGGCCTTATCCAATTTGGACCAATTTGCAGATGACCATTTAAATACGACTTAAATGACAAAATTTTTCTTTGATAGAGTAGAAAACATGATGGGAAAAAGAGAAAATGCTGGTTACCAGCTTTTTCTCCTTTTCCTTTAATTTTTATTTCAAAAGGCTGCTTCCTCAGGGTCATTAAAAGTTGGGATTGTGTGGTATAGGCTTAAAAGTGGCTCAAGAAGATTTTTAAAGATTTCCTTCTTTATCTCTATGTGAAATCCGAGAACCCACAACATAGGGCCAAGTTTTAACAACAGCGCCATAATTTGAAGTATTTTGGTAGAAGGTCACTAGATGATATTACATGCCATATATGAGAGCTCTAGCCCTTACGATTTGGGACAAGAAGATTTTTAAAGATTTCCCTCTTTATCTCTATGTGAAATCCGAGAACCCACAACATAGGGCCAATTTCAACAACAGCGCCATAATTTGAAGTATTTTGGTAGAGGGCTACTAGATGATGCTACATGCAAATATGAAAGCTCTAGCCCTTACGATTTGGGACAAGAAGATTTTTAAAGTTTTTTCTCTCGGTTGCCATGGCAACCAGAGTTCTTCATGGAATTCAAATCTTTGAAGTATTCTGAAAGTGCATCACCTAAGGATCATTTCTGTGAAGTTTCACTGAAATCTGTTGGGCGGTTTCAGAGGAGATGATTTTTTACTTAATTGTTCACGGACGGACACACGGACGGTCGGACGGACGCCGGACAACGATCGATCACAATAGCTCACCCTGAACACTATGTGCTCAGGTGAGCTAAAAAGCCGATATTGTTTTCTGTTGGCTCCCAAGCCATATTGGTATCAGTGGCAATGAAGAGGCATTGTCACTGGATGTTCTACCTTTTAAAGTTCCTTTTAATGATTTTAAACCATTGATAAATGTTTTTATCCGGAGTGTTTGGCAGCAATCCTGGAATGACCCAGCTAACAAAGATAACAAGTTGTTTACGGTGAAGCCAGCTCTTGGCGAGTGGCTTCCAGGGTTACGTACAAGTCGCCGTGAAGAAATTATTTTGGCCCGTCTTCGCATTGGTCATACATACATGACACACTCGTATCTCCTTAAGGGAGAAGAAGCACCCCAATGTATTCCCTGCAATACACCTCTTACTGTTAAACACATACTTATAGACTGTATAGACCTTGCACCTACAAGAGACAGGTTTTTTCATGTTGACAGTATGAGCTTTATTTGATACTGTAAAGTTGGAGTCTATTTTTGACTTTTTGAAAGAGGTAAATCTCTATAAAAAGATATGATTTTAGGTTCTATTGACCATCTGTATTTTTAGACTATATGTCCCTAACGTCCTTTGTTCTTTTAGTGTTTACACAGCTAAGATTTAAAAGTATTGTAACTTTACAGTTTGATCAAGTAAACGTATTGCATTAGTTGTTAGTGCGCCCAATATGACCCTTGATGTCGACGGGCCTTAAAACCTCACTCATTCATTCATTCAACTTTCCCTACTGGTCCAAATTTGGCCATGTCCATATTAAATAAAGACTTTTTTATAACTTTCGGTGGTGGACCGCGACTAACTATAGGTTTTAGCCACCATTCTAAATATAAGTCTTCATACTCTTGCGTGTGCCTAATGCTACCCCAGGGTAAAATATAATGTGTTGGTTTATTACTGGCCATGGCTCGTACTATGACGATTTGCATGTTTGTTTCCCTATTTATGCACGCTCCTTTCCTCCTTACTGTGGGAAACGCACCAAAAGTAATAAAGATAAGAGTTAAATTAGCCATTGCCGTGTCTTATCAAAATCACAGTCATAAGAATTCCAAAAGAACTACCATGACGACATTATCAGATAAGAACAGCTGCGATGGCGACAATGTGTCTAGGCTTACTCATAATTCTCATAGGATACATTATAAATTCAGAAAAACCATGTAACAACATGTGTTTGTAATCAAAAGATAAATAAACCCCTAGGATATTTGAAAGAGAGCAGTTTTAATCAAATAACGACCGGATGTAAAATACATTTAAGTATTTTTATCGAGCACATCAAAGAAAATGAACCATAACGCAATTATATTAGCAGATGTTCGAGAACGGTGTTATTTTCACCCAAACCGTGGGAAAGTAAAATAAAATGAGTTCTCACGAAACTGATCATGATTTCATTTCTAGTGGAGCGATGCCACGTGTCATTTTTTAAGTTTGCATACAATTTATACTTACGTTTACACTGTATAATCAATCCACTCAACCTCCTTGATTTTTCACCACGCTTTAAAGCCTGTTTCCTTATGTTATTTGAAGATGTTTTATCACGCGTGGGTTTTTTCCTTACGCACAAATGTCATTCCAGACAGAGGCTTCTCGACAAAGAGTGACGGTCTTGCTATTGTTTCTGTACCACTCCCTTTTTGTATCAATGAAAAATGGTCTGGTGGTTTTCTTTCAAGATCTGTTTTTCCTAAACTCGCCACTTGGTCGCTGAATTTGTCCCGGCTCTCCACTGTTTTATCCTGACTGTTCAAAATTCCATCGGGCGATTTTTCCTGATCATCGTTGACTGAATTCTTCAGTAAATGTCCGTATTTCAATTTGGAAATAAGCACCATTTCCCGCACCATGATTTATGCGAGTTCTCCTTTTACCACTAGTAACAACGTCAAAATTTGTTCCGTGTATTTTATAAGGATTTTTTCAACCGTTTTTTATCTTTTTCTGGCAGATCTCTGTTACCCATTAACACATTATACACAATTTGAACGATTGCTTGTAACTGCGACTTTTGTATCGTTTTTAACATAGCTTTCCTCTGGGGTACAGAGGTCAGTAGTAAAAGACGTAAAAAGTCACCTTGTTTCTCCTTCAAGTTTTTCATGCTTCCTTCTCAGGTAAGTACACAATCATGGTCTGATCTGGAAATATTTGTGTTCCCAATTTAGATTTAGGATTTGAGTGGGGGGACAAATCGATGAGCAAATACCCATATGATTTTTCGGTCGCTTTCTCATAACTGCTCAAAAAGTATTTCAAATTTCTGGGAAGTATATGTCGTCCAAGTATTTGTATTTGTGATTCCCCCAAGCCGGACGGGAGGTAGAATTCGCCGGCTGCCGTCCTGCAGAGTTGTAAGACCCCACCACTGGACCCGCCTGTTTGCCGTGGGTGGAGACTCATAAGCAGGAAAAGAGGGTCCTGGTAGTTGAGGGGAGCCCAGGGATCTCCAGCTCCCCAACACACTGCTTTGGCCTTGGCTTCTGTGTAAACGAGAGCCTAGATGGGCCCAGTCTAGCGCAATCGGCTGGTCGTTTTAGGATAGGGCGTATTTAATGTATAACTGTATTGTGTTAGGGGAGCTGTACCGGGGGGAGGACATTTGTATTCTGTGTATAGATGCCGCCTTCCTGCATGCGTCCCGAGACACATCTTGAAAAACCCCATTTTGTTATTCTAAAGCAAACATGGAATATTTAATACCTGTTTCTCTACTATGTACATAATTCATGACTTCATTCCCATAGGAATAATCTGGCATGTGCGTTAAATCTATATTTAACGTTTGCTTGAAAAATGTCCGTTTTACCTCTTACTTTATTGGTACCTACTTTTAAGTCCCAGTCTTATATAGGCTTATGGGCTAATTGGGTGGTATGGATTTTTCGTTGAGGCTTTGACTGCCATGGCAAATCCCTGATCTAGGGGACTACCCATGTTCTTTTCTTTGTCGCTCCGACTTATTCATGACATCTGAGTATACCATCTGGGTAACCCTGGCATGGGGAGCTGGTTTTCCGCTCAATACTCCCATGTCCCCTTGTTGGGCTCCGTGGCGGGTGGGGTCCGCGAATGATGAATATATATTATTTCAACCATGGAACACCAAACCAAAAAACGCTCACGCGATGAACTGGACTCGGACTCGGATAAAGAACATTCACGTACTTCCTTTCCACGCTTTCTTGTTATTGAATCAACAAAAACTGACCAACCTCTGTCAAAACTATCGCCGTTTGTGATAGAAAAAGTTCTTGTGTCTCTTTCTGGATCACCTAAGTCAGTAAAGAAGTTGAATTCTGGCTCTTTGTTAGTGGAAGTCGAGAAAGCAAAACATGCTGAAAATCTCTTAAAGTTATCTCGCTTCTTCGACATACCAGCAAAATGTTACCCACACGGTTCTTTGAATAGATCTAGAGGCATTATACGCTGCCCTGATCTAGCTGGAGTATCCGAGGAAGAAATAGTAACCAATTTGGCAAGCCAGAATGTCACAGCAGCTCGACGGATCACAGTATTTAGAGATAACGTGAAAAGAAGCACAAACACTATAGTTCTTACCTTCAACACAGCTATTCTGCCAAAATGCTTAAAAGTTAGATACCTTAAAGTGACCGTGGATATGTACATTCCAAATCCACTACAGTGCTATGCATGTTTCAAATATGGACATCATGTGCAAAAATGCAAATTACATGGAGGAGATGAGCTTTGCCGTCGCTGTGGTTTACCTATAATTACCCACGACGAGAACAAATGCACAAATGAAATGAAATGCGTTAACTGTGGTGAGGCCCATTCTTCAACTTCCCGATCATGCAAGGTCTGGAGGCGGGAGAAGGAGGTAGTCACTATTAAATACAAAGAAGGACTTTCATTTCCTGAAGCGAAAAAAATTGTAGACACGCGTTACAATTTATCCTTCTCCTCTGTTTTGAAATCGTCTAACACAGCTAATGTCGAACTTAAAGACGCTCAAACCCAGAAAAATGACGCCTCAGTGCAAACATCACCACCTAAAAAGCAGGTATCCAGCAACACTGTTAGCTCACCAAAAGTATCTACCAATTCTAAGCCACGTCCTACGAGTCCAGCCTCTACTACAAAAACACCTGACAAACGTCAACCGCAATCAACAAAAGAGCCAAACAAACAAAGAAAACAATCGACCCCGGATCGCTTTCCAAAAGGATCCGAGGACCAAATTAAACAATACAACCGCTTCGATTGTCTTGATGAAGACATGGAGGCGGAAAACGACCATGCAGAAACAAATAAGCAAGGTCGTATAATCAAATTGAATAATAAGAAATGAATTTGTACATACTTCCAGTCCTCTGTGGTTTCTTCCTGACAATAAATTCAGTCATGAATAATTAAACTTTTTAATCAATGAAAAGAAACCAGTTGCAATATCTTTACAGGAGACCTTTCTTAAAGACTCCGACAAATTCTCCTTAAAGTGCCACTCCTGTTTTTACAAAAACTTCAGTGGTCACGATAAAGCTTCAGGAGGAGTGGCAATAATTGTGAATAACAATAATCCACACCATTTTGTCAAACTCGAAACTAAGCCGTTGCTGTAAGCATTTCTCTAAATAAAACCATTACTCTCTGTTCTATTTATCTTCACCCAGCTCGGCAATCGATATGAAGAAACGTGATGACCTCGTAGATCAGTTGCCGAAACCTTTCATTTTGATGGGAGATTTCAATTCCCATCATACGTTGTGGGGATGTACAAATACGAATGACAAAAGTCAAACTATACAAAATTTTCTCACAGAGCATAATCTTGTTTTGCTCAACGATAAGTCTTCAACATATCTTCATCCTGCAACTGGTTCTTATTCATCTTTAGACTTAAGTATATGCAGTCCGGAAATTTTTACTGATTTAAATTGGAAGGTCGATGACGACCTTCATGAAAGCGATCATTTCCCGATCGTAGTATCGGAAATTGGACCATCTATACAAGAACGTCCAGAACGCTGGAAGCTTCATAAAGCAAATTGGGAAAAGTTCAAAATTCATTGCGAACAATCAATTGATCCCAATGCTTTTGACGAATGTGAAAAATCCAGCAGAACTGTTCACTTCTTTACTTTACTCAGCTGCAGAGGGATCAATTCCTCGGACGTCGACAAATCCGAAACATCAAAGCAAACCATGGTTTAACGATGATTGTAAGAAGGCTATAGCTGAGCGAAAATCTGTTCTCAGAAATTTCAATCTGAGACCTACACAGGAAAATCTTGCAAAGTTCAAAATTGCGCGTGCGAGAGCACGACGAACTATAAAACAAAGTAAACGTGCGTCTTGGCGACAGTATGTATCCAGATTAAATTCTAGATCGTCTATCAAAAAGACATGGGAGATGATACGAAAAATTAACGGCAAATGTACTTGCAATAGTGTTGGCCATCTTGATACTGATGATGGGAACTTTACTTTTAAACATGACATTGCCAATGTGCTGGCCGATACGTTCGCCAAGAAGTCTTCTTCTGAAAATTACACATCCACGTTTCGAAAACGCCAGGAAGTAAAAGAGAAATCCAAACTGAATTTTAAATCCAGTAACAAGGAACATTATAATAAAGATTTTACCATTAAAGAGCTGAAAAAGGCTCTTAAGAAATGTCATGACACTGCAGTTGGGTCTGATGATATACATTACCAGTTCCCTAAACACTTGCCATTGTTTACTCCAAATATTTAATCAGATCTGGAAGACAGGTCTTCTTCCAGACTCTGGGAAAGAAGCTATAGTTATACCTATACCAAAGCCAGGCAAAGATTCTACAAACCCAAGTAATTACCGCCCTATAGCCTTAACAAGTTGTATTTGTAAAACTATGGAAAGAATGGTAAATGACCGCCTAGTTTGGTTTTTAGAGAAAAATAAACTTATTTCCACAAACCAGTGCGGATTTCGTAAACAGAGAAGCACTCTTAATTACTTAGTACGCTTCGAGACTTTTATACGTGAAGCCTTCATAAAGAAAGAACATGTTGTTTCTGTCTTTTTCGATTTAGAAACTGCTTACGATACCACCTGGAAGTATGGCATTATGAACGACCTTCATGATTTCGGTATTCGAGGTCGCCTCGCTTATTTCATTTCTGCTTTTTTAGATGAATGTCAATTTAGAGTCCGAGTTGGAAATACACTGTCCAGCCCACACGAACAGGAAATGGGCGTTCCCCAGGGAAGCATCCTTTCAGTTACACTTTTTAGTGTTTAAATTAACAACATTGATAAATCTGTTTGCCCTGGAGCAAAATGCTTTCTGTATGTTGACGACTTCTGCATTTGCTATCGGTCAAAGCATATGCATACGATTGAAAGACAGCTTCAACAGGTCTTACATAATTTAAGCAACTGGTCGAACGAAAACGGTTTCAATTTTCGAAAACCAAGACCAAATGCATGCATTTCTGTCAGTCGAGAAAATTTCATCTCGACCCGGAGCTGACATTAGATGGTGTCCGTATAGAAGTCGTCCCAGAATTCAAATTCTTAGGTCTTTTATTTGATTCTAAACAAACGTTCATCCCACATATTAACTATTTGAGCAATAAATGCCAAAAAGCTCTGAATCTTTTACGTGTTGTCTCCAGTATGGACTGGGGAGTCGACAAAAAAGTCCTCTTGAGACTTTATAGAACACTAGTCCGTTCTAAGTTAGACTACGGCTGCATTGTATATGGCTCAGCATGGCTATCGTACCTTCGGAAATTGGATTCTATCCATAACCAAGGTTTACGCTTGGCACTTGGCGCCTTTAGAACATCTCCTATCAATAGCTTGTATGCTGAGGCAAATGAACCATCTTTAAATTTACGCAGGAAGAAACTTTCCTTGCAGTATTACTTAAAATTAAAGTCAAACCCCGACAACTCTACGCATAAAGTAGTATTTAAACCGCTCTACAAGGATGAATATCAAAAACAGGAAAAAGTCATACCACCTTTTGGTTTACGCTGTGAAACAGATATGAGTTGTGTTGATTGCGATCTTGAGGTTGTAGCGCAACATGAAATCTCTCAAGTTCCTTTATGGACTTCTTAAAGTCCAATCTATATATACAGTCTTGCTTCTGACAAGAAAGCTACAACAGATCCAATGATTTTTAAAAATAAATTCCTCGAAATAAAAGAACAATACCACCTTCACGAAGAGATAGATACAGATGGTTCTAAAGATGGAAGCAGAGTTGCTGCAGCTGCCGTGCTCGATGGCGAAATATACCAATTTCGGCTTCCTCATAATTCTTTAAATCTCTATAAAAAGATATGATTTTAGGTTCTATTGACTATCTGTATTTTTAGACTATATGTCCCTGACGTCCTTTGTTCTTTTAGTGTTTACACAGCTATAATTTAAAAGTATTGTAACTTCACAGTTTGATCAATTAAACGTATTGCCTTAGTTGTTAGTGCGCCCAATATGACCCTTGATGTCGACGGGCCTTAAAACCTCACTCATTCATTCATTCAACTTTCCCTACTGGTCCAAATTTGGCCATGTCCATATTAAATAAAGACTTTTTTATAACTTTCGGTGGTGGACCGCGACTAACTATAGATTTTAGCCACCATTCTAAATATGCGTCTTCATACTCTTGCGTGTGCCTAATGCTACCCCAGGGTGAAATATAATGTGTTGGTTTATTACTCGCCATGGCTCGTATTATGACGATTTGCATGTTTGTTTCCCTATTTATGCATGCTCCTTTCCTCCTTACTGTGGGAAACGCACCAAAAGTAATAAAGATAAGTGTTAGATTAGCCATTGCCGTGTCTTATCAAAATCACAGTCATAAGAATTCCAAAAGAACTACCATGACGACATTATCAGATAAGAACAGCTGCGATGGCGACAATGTGTCTAGGCTTACTCATAATTCTCATAGGATACATTATAAAATCAGAAAAAAACATGTAACAACATGTGTTTGTAATCAAAAGATAAATAAACCCCTAGGATATTTGAAAGAGAGCAGTTTTAATCAAATAACGACCGGATGTAAAATACATTTAAGTATTTTTATCGAGCACATCAAAGAAAATGAACCATAACGCAATTATGTTAGCAGATGTTCGAGAACGGTATTATTTTCACCCAAACCGTGGGAAAGTAAAATAAGATGAGTTCTCACGAAACTGATCATGATTTCATTTCTAGTGGAGCGATGCCACGTATCATTTTTTAAGTTTGCATACAATTTATACTTACGTTTACATTGTATAATCAATCCACTCAACCTCCTTGATTTTTCACCACGCTTTAAAGCCTGTTTCCTTATGTTATTTGAAGATTTTTTATCACGCGTGGGTTTTTCCTTACGCACAAATGTCATTCCAGACAGAGGCTTCCTTATAAAAAGTGACGTTTTTGCTATTGTTTCTGTACCACTCCCTTTTTGTATCAATGAAAAATGTTCTGGTGGTTTTCTTTCAAGATCTGTTTTTTCTGAACTCGCCACTTGGTCGCTGAATTTGTCCCGGCTCTCCACTGTTTTATCCTGACTGTTCAAAAATCCATCGGGCGATTTTTCCTGATCATCGTTGACTGAATTTTTCAGTAAATGTCCGTATTTCAATTTGGAAATAAGCACCATTTCCCGCGCCATGATTTATGCGAGTTCTCCTTTTACTACTAGTAACAACGTCAAAATTTGTTCCGTGTATTTTATAAAGATTTTTTCAACCGTTTTTAGCTCACCTTAGCACAACGTGCTAAAGGTGAGCCATTGTGATCGCCCTATGTCCGGCGTCCGTCGTCCGTCGTCTGTCGTCCGTCGTCCGTCAACAATTTCTTTAAACATCTTCTCCTAAACCACTGGACCAATCTTGATGAAACTTGGCAGGGATGTCCCTTGGGTGAAGCTCTACCAAAATTGTTCAAAGAATTGAATTCCACCCACAATTCTGGTTGCCATGGCAACAAAAAGGAAAAAAAAGCAAAATCTTTGAAAATCTTCTTCTCTGAAACTAGAAGGCGCAGAGCTTTGATATTTGATATGTAGCATCTCCTAGTGGACCTCTACCAAGTTTGTTCATTTGATGCCCCTGGGGTCAAAACTGGCCCTGCCCCGGGGGTCACAAGTTTGAGCATAGTCATAAAGAAGGAAAACTTTAAAATTCTTCTTCTCTAGAACTTGAAGGCGTAGAGCTTTGATATTTGGCATGTAGCATCGCCTAGTGGACCTCTACCAAGTTTGTTCATATGATGCCCTTGGGGTCAAAACTGGCCCTGTTCCGGGGGTCACAAGTTAGAACATAGGAACAAAGAGGGGAACTTTAAATATCATCTTCTCTGAAATTGGAAGGCGTAGAGCTTTGATATTTGGTATGTAGCATTGCCTAGTGGACCTCTACCAAGTTTGTTCATATGATGCCCCTGGGGTCAAAACTGGCCCCGTCCCGGGGTCACAAGTTTGAGCATAGTAACAAAGAAGGAAAACTTTAAAAAATCTTCTTCTCTGAAACTTGAAGGCGTAGAGCTTTGATATTTGGCATGTAACATCTCCTAGTGGACCTCTACCAAGTTTGTTTATATGATGCCCCTGGCCCCGCCCCGGGGGTCACAATTTCCAACATAGGAACTAAGAAGGAAAACTTTAAAATTCTTCTATTCTGAAACCGAAAGGTGTGGAGCTTTGATATTTGGTATGTTGCATCTCAGGGTGGACCTCTACCAAGTTTGTTCATATGATGCCCCTGGATCAAAACTGGCCCCGCCCGGGGGGTCACAAGTTCGAACATAGGAACAAAGAAGGAAAAATTTAAATTTCTTTTTCTCTTAAACGGGAAGGTGTAGAGCTTTGATATTTGGTATGTAGCATTTCCTAGTGGACCTCTACCAAGTTTGTTCATATGATGCCCCTGGGTCAAAACTGGCCCAGCCCCGGGGGTCACAAGTTCGAACATAGGAACAAAGAAGGAAAACTTTAAAATTCTTCTTTAAAACTGGAAGGCGTAGAGCTTTGATATTTGGTCTGTAGTGATTCTCTACTAAGTTTGTTTGCCCATCTAAGCGCAACAAGTTCATTGAGATCAAAATTGGGTCATCTTAGGTCATAAACTAGGTCACTAGGTCAAATTAAAGAAATACCTTGTTGGCACTCTCGAGGCCACATTATTTGCTCAATTGCTTTGAAAATTAGTTAGAAAGTTTGTCTTTATAAAGTCTCACATAAGATTAATTTGGGTAAACTTGGGTCATAAACTAGTTCACTGGGTCAAATTAAAGAAATACCTTGTTTGCACTCTGGAGGCCACATTTATTGCTCAAATGACCTGAAATTTGGCCAGAGTGTTTGTCTTGATGAAATACCAGATGAGTTTGCATTTGGGTCACCTGGAACCATAAACTAGGTCACTAGGTCAAAATAAAGAAATATCTTGTGGGCATTGTAGAGGCCAAATTATTTGCTTAATTGCCTTGAAAATTGGTCAGAATGTTTGTCTTTGTAAAATCTCACATGAGTCTGAATTTTGGTCAACTGGGGTCATAAACTAGTTCACTTGGTCAAATTAAAGAAATAGCTAGTGGGCACTCTAGAGGCCACACTTATTATTCATTTGATTTGAAAATTGGTTAAAATGTTTCTTTTGATATAGTCAAAGACCAGTTCAAATTTGGGTCACCTGGGGTCATAATCTAGGTCACTAGGTCAAATTAAATATCCTTAGGGCACTTGAGGCCACATTTTTTGCTCAGTTGACTTGAAAATTGGTCAGAATGTTTGTCTTCATGAAATATGAGATTGAAATTAGGTCACCTGTAGTCAAAAACTAGGTCACATGGTCAAATTCAAGAAAAACCTTTAAGGCACTCTACTGAGGTGAGCGACCCAGGGCCATCATGGCCCTCTTGTTGATCTTTTTCTGGCAGATCTCTGTTACCCATTAACACATTATACACAATTTGAACGATTGCTTGTAACTGCGACTTTTGTATCGTTTTTAACATAGCTTTCCTCTGGGGTACAGAGGTCAATAGTAAAAGATGTAAAAAGTCACCTTGTTTCTCCTTCAAGTTTTTCATGCTTCCTTCTCAGGTAAGTACACAATCATGGTCTGATCTGGAAATATTTGTGTTCCCAATTTATATTTAGGATCTGAGTGGGGGGATAAATCGATGAGCAAATACCCATATGATTTTTCGGTCGCTTTCTCATAACTGCTCAAAAAGTATTTCAAATTTCTGGGAAGTATTTGTCGTCCAAGTATTTGTATTTGTGATTCCCCCAAGCCGGACGGGGGGTAGAATTCGCCGGCTGCCGTCCTGCAGAGTGGTAAGACCCCACCACTGGACCTGCCTGTTTGCCGTGGGTGGAGACTCGTAAGCAGGAAAAGAGGGTCCTGGTAGTTGAGGGGAGCCCAGGGATCTCCAGCTCCCCAACACACTGCTTTGGCCTCGGCTTCAGTGTAAACGAGAGCCTAGATGGGCCTGGTCTAGCGCAATCGGCTGGTCGTTTTAGGATAGGGCGTATTTTATGTATAACTGTATTGTGTTAGGGGAGCTGTACCGGGGGGAGGTCATTTGTATTCTGTGTATACATTCCAAATCCACTAGATGCCGCCTTCCTGCATGCGTCCCGAGACACATCTTGAAAAACCCCATTTTGTTATTCTAAAGCAAACATGGAATATTTAATACCTGTTTCTCTACTATGTACATAATTCATGACTTCATTCCCATAGGAATAATCTGGCATGTGCGTTAAATCTATATTTAACGTTTGCTTGAAAAATGTCCGTTTTACCTCTTACTTTATTGGTACCTACTTTTAAGTCCCAGTCTTATATAGGCTTATGGGCTAATTGGGTGGTATGGATTTTTCGTTGAGGCTTTGACTGCCATGGCAAATCCCTGATCTAGGGGACCACCCATGTTCTTTTCTTTGTCGCTCCGACTTATTCATGACATCTGAGTATACCATCTGGGTAACCCTGGCATGGGGAGCTGGTTTTCCGCTCAATACTCCCATGTCCCCTTGTTGGGCTCCGTGGCGGGTGGGGTCCGCGGATGATGAATATATATTATTTCAACCATGGAACACCAAACCAAAAAACGCTCACGCGATGAACTGGACTCGGACTCGGATAAAGAACATTCACGTACTTCCTTTCCACGCTTTCTTGTTATTGAATCAACAAAAACTGACCATCCTCTGTCAAAACTATCGCCGTTTGTGATAGAAAAAGTTCTTGTGTCTCTTTCTGGATCACCTAAGTCAGTAAAGAAGTTGAATTCTGGCTCTTTGTTAGGGGAAGTCGAGAAAGCAAAACATGCTGAAAATCTCTTAAAGTTATCTCGCTTCTTCGACATACCAGCAAAATGTTACCCACATGGTTCTTTGAATAGATCTAGAGGCATTATACGCTGCCCTGATCTAGCTGGAGTATCCGAGGAAGTAATAGTAACCAATTTGGCAAGCCAGAATGTCACAGCAGCTCGACGGATCACAGTATTTAGAGATAACGTGAAAAGAAGCACAAACACTATAGTTCTTACCTTCAACACAGCTATTCTGCCAAAATGCTTAAAAGTTAGATACCTTAAAGTGACCGTGGATATGTACATTCCAAATCCACTACAGTGCTATGCATGTTTCAAATATGGACATCATGAGCAAAAATGCAAATTACATGGAGGAGATGAGCTTTGCCGTCGCTGTGGTTTACCTATAATTACCCACGACGAGAACAAATGCACAAATGAAATGAAATGCGTTAACTGTGGTGAGGCCCATTCTTCAACTTCCCGATCATGCAAGGTCTGGAGGCGGGAGAAGGAGGTAGTCACTATTAAATACAAAGAAGGACTTTCATTTCCTGAAGCGAAAAAAATTGTAGACACGCGTTACAATTTATCCTTCTCCTCTGTTTTGAAATCGTCTAACACAGCTAATGTCGAACTTAAAGACGCTTAAACCCATACAAGTGACGCCTCAGTGCAAACATCACCACCTAAAAAGCAGGTATCCAGCAACACTGTTAGCTCACCAAAAGTATCTACCAATTCTAAGCCACGTCCTACGAGTCCAGCCTCTGCTACAAAAACACCTGACAAAAGTCAACCGCAATCACCAAAAGAGCCAAACAAACAAAGAAAACAATCGACCCCGGATCGCTTTCCAAAAGGATCCGAGGACCAAATTAAACAATACAACCGCTTCGATTGTCTTGATGAAGACATGGAGGCGGAAAACGACCATGCAGAAACAAATAAGCAAGGTCGTATAATCAAATTGAATAATAAGAAATGAATATGTACATACTTCCAGTCCTCTGTGGTTTCTTCCTGACAATAAATTCAGTCATGAATAACACCATTCTGCAATGGAATTGTCGCAGCATTAAAGCTAATTTCGAGGAATTAAACCTTTTGATCAATGAAAAGAAACCAGTTGCAATATCTTTACAGGAGACCTTTCTTAAAGACTCCGACAAATTCTCCTTAAAGTGCCACTCCTGTTTTTATAAAAACTTCAGTGGTCACGATAAAGCTTCAGGAGGAGTGGCAATAATTGTGAATAACAATATTCCACACCATTTTGTCAAACTCGAAACTACTTTACAAGCCGTTGCCGTAAGCATTTCTCTAAATAAAATCATTACTCTCTGTTCTATTTATCTTCACCCAGCTCGGCAATCGATATCAAGAAACTTGATGACCTCGAAGATCAATTGCCGAAACCTTTCATTTTGATGGGAGATTTCAATTCCCATCATACGTTGTGGGGATGTACAAATACGAATGACAAAAGTCAAACTATACAAAATTTTATCACAGAGCATAACCTTGTTTTGCTCAACGATAAGTCTTCAACATATCTTCATCCTGCAACTGGTTCTTATTCATCTTTAGACTTAAGTATATGCAGTCCGGACATTTTTACTGATTAAAATTGGAAGGTCAATGACGATCTTCATGGAAGCGATCATTTCCCGATCGTAGTATCGGAAATTGGACCATCTGTACAAGAACGTCCAGAACGCTGGAAGCTTCATAAAGCAAATTGGGAAAAGTTCAAAATTCATTGCGAACAATCAATTGATCCCAATGCTTTTGACGAATGTGAAAAATCCAGCAGAACTGTTGACTTCCTTACTTTACTCGGCTGCAGAGAGATCAATTCCTCGGACGTCGACAAATCCAAAGCATCAAAGCAAACCGTGGTTTAACGATGATTGTAAGAAGGCTATAGCTGAGCGAAAATCTGTTCTCAGAAATTTCAATCTGAGACCTACTCAAGAAAATCTTACAAAGTTCAAAATTGCGCGTGCCAGAGCACGGCAAACTATAAAACAAAGTAAACGTGCGTCTTGGCGACAGTATGTATCCAGATTAAATTCTAGATCGTCTATCAAAACGACATGGGAGATGATACGAAAAATTAACGGCAAATGTACTTGCAATAGTGTTGGCCATCTTGATACTGATGATGGGAACTTTACCTCTAAACATGACATTGCCAATGTGCTGGCCGATACGTTCGCCAAGAAGTCTTCTTCTGAAAATTACTCATCCACGTTTCGAAAACGCCAGGAAGTAAAAGAGAAATCCAAACTGAATTTTAAATCCAGTAACAAGGAACATTATAATAAAGATTTTACCATTAAAGAGCTGAAAAAGGCTCTTACGAACTGTCATGACACTGCAGTTGGGTCTGATGATATACATTACCAGTTCCCTAAACACTTGTCGCATCGTTTCCTCCGTTGTTTACTCCAAATATTTAATCAGATCTGGAAGACAGGTCTTCTTCCAGACTCTGGGAAAGAAGCTATAGTTATACCTATACCAAAGCCAGGCAAAGATTCTACAAACCCAAGTAATTACCGCCCTATAGCCTTAACAAGTTGTATTTGTAAAACTATGGAAAGAATGGTAAATGACCGCCTAGTTTGGTTTTTAGAGAAAAATAAACTTATTTCCACAAACCAGTGCGGATTTCGTAAACAGAGAAGCACTCTTGATCACTTAGTACGCTTCGAGACTTTTTATACGTGAAGCCTTCATCAAGAACGAACATGTTTCTGTCTTTTTCGATTTAGAAACTGCTTACGATACCACCTGGAAGTATGGCATTATGAACGACCTTCATGATTTCGGTATTCGAGGTCGCCTTGCTTATTTCATTTCTGCTTTTTTAGATGAACGTCAATTTAGAGTCCGAGTTGGAAATACACTGTCCAGCCCAAACGAACAGGGAATGGGAGTTCCCCAGGGAAGCATCCTTTCAGTTACACTTTTTAGTGTTAAAATTAACAACATTGTTAAATCTGTTTGCCCTGGAGTAAAATGCTTTCTGTATGTTGACGACTTCTGCATTTGCTATCGGTCAAAGCATATGCATACGATTGAAAGACAGCTTCAACAGGTCTTACATAATTTAAGTAACTGGTCGAACGAAAACGGTTTCAAATTTTCGAAAACCAAGACCAAATGTATGCATTTCTGTCAGTCGAGAAAATTTCATCACGACCCGGAGCTGACATTAGATGGTGTCCGTATAGAAGTCGTCCCAGAATTCAAATTCTTAGGTCTTTTATTTGATTCTAAACAAACGTTCATCCCACATATTAACTATTTGAGCAATAAATGCCAAAAAGCTCTGAATCTTTTACGTGTTGTCTCCAGTATGGACTGGGGAGCCGACAAAAAAGTCCTCTTGAGACTTTATAGAACACTAGTCCGTTCTAAGTTAGACTACGGCTGCATTGTATATGGCTCAGCGCGGCACTCGTACCTTCAGAAATTGGATTCTATCCATAACCAAGGTTTACGCTTGGCACTTGGCGCCTTTAGAACATCTCCTATCAATAGCTTGTATGCTGAGGCAAATGAACCATCTTTAAATTTACGCAGGAAGAAACTTTTCTTGCAGTATTACTTAAAATTAAAGTCAAACCCCGACAACCCTACGCATAAAGTAGTATTTAAACCGCTCTACAAGGATGAATTTCAAAAACAGGAAAAAGTCATACCACCTTTTGGTTTACGCTGTGAAGCAGATATGAATTGTGTTGATTGCGATCTTCAGGTTGTAGCGTAACATAAAATCTCTCAAGTTCCTTTATGGACTTCTAAAAGTCCGACCTATATATACAGTCTTGCTTCTGACTAGAAAGCTACAACAGATCGAATGATTTTTAAAAATAAATTCTTCGAAATAAAAGAACAATACTGCCTTCACGAAGAGATATATACAGATGGTTCTAAAGATGGAAGCAGAGTTGCTGCAGCTGCCGTGCTCGATGGCGAAATATACCAATTTCAGCTTCCTAATAATTCTTCTATTTTTTCCGCGGAGCTAAAGGCGATCGACCTTGCTCTCAACCATATTCATGAAGATGCTTACTGGCGCTATATTATCTTCACTGATTCATTATCTGCCATGCAAGCACTTGAGGGTGAGAAAACAGACAACCCATTAATAGTCGGTCTCCTAGAAAAATTATCAGGAATCGGTGAAAAAACTATATTGTTTTCTGTTGGCTCCGTAGCCATATTGGTATCAGTGGCAATGAAGAGGCAGATAAAGCTGCCAAGGAGGCATTGTCACTAGAAGTTTTACATTTTAAAATGCTTAGCGCTGTTTACATGGCAACTGAGAAAATATTCAGATATCCACGTGTTACATGTTGAACAATATATATTTTTCATTGTTCGTTTTTCCTTTGAGAGATTCGTCTGTGCCCGTTTCCATGGTCACTGTTTCTTTAAGAACGAACACAAAAATAAAAGTCCTATTTCAGCACCACACACAAATTTGAAGTCCTGTTCACTTATTGTTACGAATTTAGGAGAGTTTTTTATGGTCACAGTGATCCCCTTACGTTTCTTTTTAAACTAATTGACAGAGTTGGATCAATTTCGCAAAATATAGTTTTCTTCCGTATTCGAATTTACTCTGCACTTTCAGCAAGAAACCCTCTGTATCGTATGATGGCTCCATCACAGCGTATTTAGAATATCTATCGAAATTAAGTTACAGTTTGAAGAGCGACTGGCTTTATACAGGAATGCAGTAATCATATTGGTCGAACGCAAACGCGTATGTAGACCTCTGATTGGTTCACATAAACACATAAAACCATGTTCCCATGAAAAACCGATGACATCATTAAATCTAACGTGTTTACCAAATGTAGTTTAGTTTCGTTTTACTGATAGCATCTTGCTGTCGCGACTATTTCTAATATGTAACAGCTAAAGATTGAAAGATTGCAACATTTGAATTACATAAACAGCTGAAGATTGAAAGATTAAAGCGTTTGAATTCCGTAAACAGATAAAGATTTCAAGATGAAAGCATTTGAAGTACATAAACATGTTATAGAGAACATGTCACATGCTGACAAAGATCTTATCTTCAAACTAAATTACTTTAACAAATGCAAGTAAGATTAGTTTTACTGATAGCATCATGCTGTCGCGGCAGTTTCTAATTAAAAACAGCTGCAGATTAAAAGATGAAAGCATGCGAGTTACATAAAGAGATTAAAGAACATTTCACATGCTGACAAAGATCTTATCTTTAAACTTAATTACTTTTCCATGTATATTTTAAATTAGTTTTACTGATAGAATTATGCTGTTGTGGCAGTTTTTAATGAACAACAGCTGCACATTAGAAGATGAAAGCATTTGATATGAAACGCCATAACTGTCTTATGTTGTCCTAAAATATTTCTTTATGTGATATTTTAGATCGTCTAGTCGTTTTTTATTCCATTATTTCATATATGCGTTACGAGGTGTGGTCTTTGCATTACGTTGTGTGGTCTTTATATTACGTGATGGTGTTTTTAGATTACGTTATGGTCTTAAATTGTAATGTCATGTAGTTTCCTCATTACCTTATGTAGTCTTCTTATTACGTTGTGGAGATATTATATGACGTGATGTGGTTTTGAGATTACGTTATGGTATTAAATTGTTATGTCATGTAGTTTCCTCATTACCTGATGTAGTATTCTTATTACGTTGTGGGGATATGATATGATGTGATGTGGTATTGAGATTACGTTATGGTGTTTTCCTTTATCATGATGGTGTTTTTTTCTTATGTAGTTTTTTCATTACGTTGTGGGGATATTATATGACGAGATGTGGTATTGAGATTACGTTACGGTCTTTTCCTTTGTTATGATGATGTCGTTTTAATACATTACCTGGTTAAATTGTAATGTCATATAGTTTCCTCATAACTTTATGTAAAATTCTTTATACGTTATGTGGTTATTATATGTGGTGATGTGGTTTTTAGATTACATTATAGTCTTTTCCTTAATCATGCTGAGCTCTTTTTATTACATTGTGTTGTTTAATTATAATGTCATGTAGCTTCCTCATCACCTTATGTAGGCTTCTTATTACGTTGTGTGGTTATTATATTACGTGATGTAATATTGAGATGACATTATGGTGTTTTCCTTTATCATGATGGTGTCTTTTTAATACATTATGTTGTTAAACTGTTATGTCATGTAGTTTCCTCATTACCTTATGTAGTCTTCTTATTACGTCGTGTGGTTATTATATAACATGGTGTAGTCTTTGTATTTCTTAATGTAACCATTTAAAATGACTGGTGGACTTTTTATCCCGTTAGTTTATTTCGCTATTACGATATGCAGTATTCTGATTACATCATGCTGTCCCAGTGTGACTTCCTTTGATTTCATATTTCGATATATTTTACAGTACATAGGATAAACGTATTGTGGTTTTAACATGCTTCTTTATAAATGATAACTGTACATGTATTTTGTTTCGAATTGAGGTATATTTGTTATTGTTAGTTTTACAACAGCTAAGTACGGCCATAACAGCAGGTAAATATTCAGCGTAAACACTTCAAGCCGATTTTCAGATTTTATCGAACTTTGAGTTACAACAGTGACAACACACACAGATATGAAATATGTTCTTGATAAGTTGGATTTAGAACATCTAATAAGTGTTTTTGAACGTGAGAAAATTACGCCCGATATAGTTTGCAAACTGTCCTTGCACGAGATGCATTTTCTTGGCGTGACAAATGCCGCAGACGTTATGAAGCTGAGAACTGAATGCATTAAATATGGATCGGTAGCTTGTCAACTGACTGGACACCACGATAAACGCAAATTTGAAATTTCCAAAGCGTTATTGCAAACGTTAATGGAATCCGGTTTTACGATAAATGAAATTTCGAAATTGCTGTCAGTGAGTGAAAGTACGGTGTACAGGAGAATGCGAATGTTCGACCTTAGTGTGTTAGAATTCACTAGAATAGACATCAGTTCATTAAAGGAAAAGATGAAAGTAATTCTGTCAGAGTATCCCAGATGTGGAGAATGTATGATGAGACATATTCTGAAGGAACATGGAATTAAGGTGAGTGTCCAGGACAGTTCTCGTTTAAACAAGAGCATCGCATGTGGGTGCCACGCTCACCGGTAGTTGTTTGATAGTACAAACAATCTATGTGGTTTACCGGAACGACGTCAAGGTAGTAGCAATACCTCGGGTTTCTTCGAAATAGGATTTCAAATGGTTTGAAAATAGAAATCTTATGACAGGATATATCAAATTTGGCATATTTTTATAGATTTTGCATACCTTCGAAACATATCATCCATTTAACTTGGAGGAGCCACGTATATATAGTCTAACATCATTATTAAGTTTAGCTATTACTGGAAGATTCTCGAAATGTAGGGGAATTTGTAAAATAGCCCATACATAAAGAGAGGTAAATATCAATAATTTATATAAGAATTAAGTCCTTTGCTTTTTCGGGTTAGGCTTTTTTTCCCTCTCTAACAAGCACCAATAGCAGATCGTGGAACCCGCATGCGCTGCTTTTGCAAATCTGCTAGTTTACAGGTATCCTGAACAAACCGAATAAATATTGCTACCATTTACCACTCGTTAGTATTTACCAATGGCATACTACAGAATACTGTTGTCATTCTTGAGTTATTATAGCACCCCCTCCCTTTAAACAAAGCTTTATGGGCATACTGGACTAACTCAGTCAGTCCATCCTCTTGTCTGTCCGGAATTTCTTTTTGATGATTATTTTTGATTTGAAGTTTCGTCCACTGTTATTATAAATGTATCTGCCAGAAATGCAGTGTGAGTTCAAAAGTAATATTTGTGTGGTGAGGCGGTCATGTAAAAGGGCTGTTAATTGCCTTACGCGCTATACAAACTTCATGTCAACTCTTTACCACACAATCCCGACTTTTAACGACCCTGAAAGAGATTGCTTTTGAAAACATTGTGGGAAAAGGAGAAAATGCTGGTAACCAGTATTTTCTCTTTTTCCCACAATGTTTTCTTCCCTGTCAAACACAGAAATCTTAACTTTAGCAGCATTTGATTTGTCGTCTGCAAATGCTTTGAATTTGCTCCAGAGTAGAAAATTGTCGTTTGGTAAAGGGTTAAGGTAAGTAACCTGATTATATTTGTTTGAAGATATAGGTAAAACAGATTTAACTGAGACTCATTAATTTCCGTAGGCACTATGATTTCGGCGATTTTCGACTGCAATCGGGAACTCTCGGCGATTCTACGTAGAATCACCGAGGGTTCCCGATTACAGTCGAAATCTATTCCAGGTTACGGGAATACCCGAGCGATGATCCGAATCTTTCGACCGTTGTATTTTAACCACCGGAGATCCATTAAAAGAATTCCGAACATGTACGGAATCTGCACGTAGTCTCAGTTAAACCTGGTCAAGTAATTTAATTTACAATGTTTATTATTCAAAGCAGTACAATGTCTCAAAATTAGCCTTATCTACATCCTAAAATACTGATACACTGTAAAATTATAACCAAAATTAGAGCTCTCAATATAATAAACGGCAATTGGGAACCTCCTAGAAGGCGACAATGTCCAGATGAAATATCGTAGCATCTCATCGTCATTAATTTCCGAAATTCCTTTATTCGGTTTCGTATGCAGTCATAAAGGTCCTGCCTAATTAACGGAATGTAACGAAGTGTAGTAGCCTTATTCAGGGAATGTCACGAAATATTACAAATGTAACGAAATGAAGATGCCTAATTTATGGTATGCAACAAATTATTACAATATGTAACGGAATGTAGATACCCTATTCACGAAATGTTACGGAATGCAGAAGCAGAAACAACAGAATGTTACGAAATGATTTACAAACTGATTTAGGCACCTACATTTCGTAACATTCTGTTACATTCCGTTTATTAGATATCTGTATTTCGCCACATGTCGGTAATTAGTATACCCGTATAAAAGGTCGCGATCGAGGTTATCTGAATATAGTGATGTGCCGAATAATTTTATACGGGGATAACGTAATTAGTTTACACGCATTTTTACGACTATATTTTAAATGACTCGTGCTTGTTCTTTTGAAAACAGGAGTCATAAGGAAGTCTCTATCGAATGCTTACAAAGCCAAACAAACACTTGAGAGACTCAATTTTGAGACAGTGTCTTTTCACTGTACCTATTTCATACTTTTCGAATACCGGTGGACAGATTTAAGTACAGTTATATGCGGTTTTCACGAAAAATTCCTTAATAAACTATGTTCAGGTGGCAAATTGTCGTCATTAGTTTGTACGAATTTTCGTATTTTCCGCATGTACGAGGGTTGTTGCTTGATTCCTTGACTAGTGTCATAACTTTATTTTATATATATATGGTTATCTTGACAAAATTTTTACCACTGATACATTGAAAAACTAGGTTTAAAATCAGACAAAAAAAAAAAAAAAAAACCCGCAGAAAAAAAAAAACAAAAAAAAAAAAAACGCAAACTATTGGCACTAATGCGCAATCTACAGACAGAAGTGTGTATCGTGTAAAGCAGAATATTTTGAAAAAGATGTAATTTTCAGATGTTCCAGGCAGGTTTTGCTGATGATGTATTCCCTCCATTAGTAACTTGCTCAGCTCGACGTCACCCCACGTTTCCCTAGTGAATGAAGATTGCACATTAGTGCTAACGGTTCACTTTTTTTCTGATTATAAACACAATACATCAAATTATCATTCCTGAAAATTTCATCAAGATAACCGTATACACTGGTCCGGTAATATATCAAAACTTAAATTGTATTAAATTGTAACATATCAAAACTTAAATTGTATTAAATACCGTCCTAATTATATTTTTCTAAATACGTCGCTGCTTCGGCTAAAACACAAATGTGTTCATAAAAAAACACAGTTCGAAAGGCTTGAAATTTTGGCGTACGGGTAACCTTCAGTGCACTGTATCAGTGGAATCTGGACGCTTGGCAGAGATTTGCATACGTATCCGATCAGCGAGATGGCGCTTCAACGAACGTCGAACCAGTTGTAACATTGTTCGAACCATCCCGCTACCAAGGCGGACGCACTTACCTTGTTTAACAAATATTAAAGATTAATACAAAGAATACTCCTTTCAATTTATTGGTATTGTAGATGAATATACTGAGGGTTCGAATATAAAATTAATATATTAAACTATAACGATGGTGAAATAATTTGCATAGAAAAGAACAAGATAGCTGTGGCTTCCCATAGTCTTTGATCGCATACATGAAACACCGTTTCAAGATAGCTAGTTTTGACTTATTTATTCATTTTTAATTTCTATATTTATTTATGGTTTGTTTAATATGTTTCAGGTAACCAGATCCTATTTGCGCGAAGTTCTTCATTAAATCGACGCTTCCGGTATAATGGAGCGACGGAGACGACGTCTTCACAGAAGGGTTTACTCCGTGATGGCTCCAAATCATCTTTAGCATGTTGACACAAACCACAAACTGATTAGGTGGCGTTTCATAATTGCAGGAGGAGTAGATGGTTTTAGCCGTTACATTGTTTTTTTAGAGTGTGTCGACAACAACAAAGCTACAATGATTCATGAATATTTCATGTCCGCTGTTCAAAAGTACGGAACACCCCTAAGAGTACGTTGTGACCAGGGATTGGAAAATCTAAAAATTGCGGAATACATGCTGCAAGTTAGGAGTGCAAATAGTGTGATTGCAGGCAAAAGCACACACAATCAGAGAATAGAACGACTTTGGCGGGATGTCTATGAAGGGGTGCTTACGTATTTCTATGACTTATTCCATTATATGAAAGATGAAGAAATATTAGATCCATTAAGTGATTTACATCTATTCGCACTCCACTATGTCTACCAAAGAAAAATCAACGAAAAACTTAATATCTGGAAAAGTGCTTGGTGCAATCATCGGATAAGGACTGTAAAATCCTCACCGTTGCTTCTCTTCACTGCGGGAGCAAAAAATATACCTATGGAACAGCCACAGCGTGAACAGCCGGTTGCGTCCGACAACGAAAATGCCAATTTACTATTCCAAGGAGATATTCACCGACCGATGCTTAATCCGTCTTCCTTTACAATTAGTGAAAGATGCAAGGAACAACTATTGTTACAATGTCCTCAAAATTGGGTGTCGGAAAATCATGGAATAGACATATTTGAAAAGGTTCTTGAAATCATAGATCGCTTTTTAATATGCTACATGTATTTATTAAGTAGCATAAATAACAGAAAGATTCAATAAACAATGCATTTTCATTTCTTTATATCTTTGTTGGTTACCTTTACCCGAGCGTCAGACAACCCTATATTTACATGTTTGGATTGACTGATTGATTGAATGGTGTTTAACGCCGCTTTCAACAGTATTTCAGTCATATCACGGCGACAGATCCCATTATTCATGTCTTTTCTGGGTTTCACCAGTTCTAGGCTGGGGCTCTGAAGTGTCTTGCCCAAGGACACTCCCACGAAAAAACCCAGAGGATCCAGTGCGGCTCGAACCCAGGACCCTGGATTACGAGTCAAACACTTTACCATTGATCCACACGGGACCCCACATGTTTGGAACTAAGCTCCGAGTAAAACGATGAGATTCTCTAGGGCCTGTGATTATAAGGCCTATTTTTAACACCCAACTTAGAAATTACTGTAACTGCCAGTTTAAATCAAAGCAATATATCTCAAATAAAACGATTCTCAGGTACAATTCTCTATATGCTACACTAGAGGTATCCTGTAAGTTTGAGTAAATTCTCAGAACAAGACAAAAAAAAAAGGTTTTATAAGCACGGGGCCTGATGTCTACACGTGCACATACTTGTTTTCACCTAATGCTAACCCTTTTACATCTAAATACATTTGGCCATTAACTAATATTGTCTAACAAAAGTACACACCAGCTTCCAGAATTTGACCTGTGACCTTGACCTTTAAAATAAGTATCCTAGTCTCACCAAGGGCAACTCACGCAAACTTTGAAAGAGATCGGCTGAAAAATGTGACCTGTAGAGAGGCGACAAGGTGATGGACGGACGTATACACGGACGGACACACAAACAACCCCGTTACTATATCCCCCCTCAACATAGCTGCGAGAGGATAACAAGCCTGGCAAGCAATCCAATAATGAGATTTTTACGGCTTTTCAGACAGCCAAGCAAGGGAATACTGAAATACAAAATAAAACATAGCATGATTCAATGTAATTTAATGTGGAAACAAAATGAAAAGAATTACATGAACAATTTTATTCAATAACCGACCAAATTGTGATAGAAGTCCTTGAGCTGGTGCTCCATGCCAATAACAAGGGTCTAAGTCCTCTAGGACAGGAGGAGATAGTTTTTCAATTTTTTTCCCCAAAATTTCACTAGTTTCTCATAGATTTCAATTGTTTTAGCAATTTTTAAAGAGGTCTCATTTAGGAAAATTCCTGCTAAATTTGGTTAAAATTGGCCCAGTGGTCTAGGAGATGTCGTATAAAGATAACATTCTTTATTTCTTTGAAAGCCTGACAAACACCCCCTGGGGACTACAGGGTCATGATTTGAGCAGTTTTCATAAAGGTCAATGAGCTGATGCTCCATGCCAAAAGTCAAAGCTCAAGGCCATTCTGGGTCAGGACGATATAATTTTTTAGTAATTTTTATTTTTTATTTATTTATTTATTTATTTTTTTTTTTTTCCTCAATTTTTCATTGATGTTACCATAGCAACAAAAGTTTTTCATGGATTTCAATTCTTTTAGCTATTTTAGTCCAATTTGGATGAAATTCGCTCAGTGGTTCAGCAGATGTTGTTCAAAGGAAATGTTGACACATGATGCACTATGGACGCCGGACAGAGGATGATCACAATACCTCACCTAACTTCGTGCTCAGGTCAGCTAAACAAGAGGACCATGATGGTCCTATATAGCTCACCTGAGTTAAAATCTTGGCTTATCCAGAGTCAATTCATTATCCTACATGCCAAAAATCAAGGCTCTTAGCCATATGTTTACATAATATGAAAATAAGGCACCAACAATCTAGTGCTAATCACAATTTGATCTGTTTTGGTAAAATTCAGTTGCCAATACTCCACACCAATTATGAATGCTGTAGGCCATTCAATTTGGAGAAAGACAACTTTACATCATTTGCTTCTTTGTCTCATTGTTAAACCCAAACCCCCACAATATAGGGCCAACTTTGACCCTTTCATCATAACTTGAAGAATCTTTGTGACGGTACATTAGACAATACTACATGTCAAATATGAAAACTTTGAGACTTATGGTTAGATTCTGCTCTTTATCTCTAAATAGGACAACATATGGCCAATTTCAATCCTATGACCATAATTTGTAGTATTTCGATAAAGGTCAATAAGACAAATCTAACTGCCAAATATGAGAGCTCTAGGCCTTACAGTTTGGAACAGGAAGATTCTAAAGGTTTCCTTCTTTATCTCTATGTAAAGTCCAGGACCCCACAACATAGGGTTACATTGATCTTAGAGAGATGATTTGAAGTAATTTGGTGTAGGTCCATTTGACCATACTACATGCTAAATGAGAAAAGTCTACCCTTTACAGTTTGGTGGGAGAAGATTTTTAAAGTTTTCCTTCTTTATGTTAAATCCAAGATCCCACAACATAAGAATAAATTTCATTGTTGAATCCAAATTTCAAATATTTTGGTAGAAGTCAATAAGGTCATGCTTCATACCAATTATGAAAGCTGTAACCCTTACAGTTTGGGAGAAGATTTTTAAAGATTTCCTTCTTTATGTAAAATCTGGAATCCAACAACATGGGACTAATATTCACTGTAGAGGAATAATTTCAAGTATTTTGGTAGAGGGCCATGCTACATGCCAAATTTGGAAGCTCTAGGCCTTATGGTTCAGGCTGAGAAGATTTTTAAATATTTTTTCACTTGGTTGCCATGACAACCAAAGTTCTTCATAATTTTCCATTCGTTGAAGTATTTTGAAAGTGCATGACCTAAGGATCACTCAATGAAATTTTGTTGAAATCGGATGGTAAGTTTAGGAGGAGAAGTTTTTTTTTTTAAATTCTGGACTGGTGGATGGACAGACGACAGGCAGTGACGATCACAAATTGCTCATCCCGAGCACTTTGTGCTCTGGTGAGCTAAAAATGAAAGCTTAACATTTTAAGGTTATTCAGACAATAAGATATGTACTATTTCACAGTTCTTCAAGCTCTTAACCCTTTCCAAAACGACAAATTTTAGATTCTTCCAAACCGAAAGAGTTTGCAGACGACAATTTTGAATCTGATGAAAATAGCGGAAAGTTCTCCAAAAGGACAGAAAACACTGTGGGAAAAGGAGAAATTGCTCCTTACAAGCAATTTCTCCTTTTCCCTCAGTGTTTTCAAAAGACTTGTACTGCAGGCACGTAAAAACAAGGAGTTGTTTGGGAAAGGGTTAATACTTGAGATAGGGCCATTTTCCACCAAGGGGTATTATTTGAATAAAGTTTGGTGATGCTACACATCAAATATGATTGTATTCATGGTATGGGGTTTAATTCCCCTTTCAACATTGTCATTAATATTGTGGTGGCAGATTCATCTTGCTGAGGTTCCCCGTGAATTCTCACCGGTAGAATGTTCAGTCTAAGCCACCAGCTGATTATCCATTAGGGCGTATCATACACAGATAAGTGAGAGACAAATGACACATGTATGTCAAAATGACTTGTCAAATATCTCAAAAGATGTTAGCCAAGCCTGGAATGCAAGAAACCTTTTGTTGACCAACAGATAAGACAAAACTAACAGGGCAATCCAAAAAAAGCTCACTTTAAGCACTTTGTGCCCGGATAAGCTAATGAATATGCTGGAAACCACTATTTTCTTCTTCAGTGAACCTCTTCCAACCATATGAATCATATTCCATCATTTGTTCTTTGATAGGACTTTTTTACGGCTTAGATGTTGCAGCTGTATAAAAATCTCTTGTATTGGGAAGAATCAACAAGCCACATATAATTCAAGCCTTTAAACTATGATTTAAAACAAGAACTGTCGCAAGCGTACATAATTTATACCCCCACAAGCCCCTTGTCACTGGAACAGCACTAATCCAAAGATAGACTTTTCCTGGTTACGTTTTAACATAGCATGAAGTTTAAATTTCAAAAAATATTTATACCTTTAAAGTAATGCTCTGGATACAAAGAATCCTAAGTAGATACAAAACAATGGGAAAACACTCAAAGAAAAGAATGCTAACAATATATGATTTCCCATTAATAAGGACAACAGAGTTATGGATCTCATATACTACACTTCTCCTATTGATTTTATCAGTGTCAAATATGTCTAAAGTCACTGTCAAAATTTTAGTAAAACAAAAGAACAAAATCAAAAGGGCAATAACTTAAAACAATGAAAGTAGCACATTTACTTTTTTACATACTTTACTAGACCTCGTTGTGTTCTATCAGTGTATGAAGTTTCAAGTCAAAATCATTTTTACTATGGAAGTTATGCACAAAGCAAAAAATTGAAGTTGAAAAAAAAAAAAAAAAAAAAGGCTTTTACTCCAAAAATAAGAGCAGCAGAGTGATGGTTCTTATATGTGGCACTTCTCCTAGTCATGTTCTATTAGTTTACAGAATTTCATGTTGAAATAATTTTTACTTACAAAGTTATGCACAAAAAAAAAAATTTTCAAAGTTGAAAATTTTAAAGGGCAATTACTCCCCAAATAAGGACAGCAGAGTTATGGTTCTTATATTTGGCACTTCCCGTAGTCGAGTTCTATCAGTGTATGAAGTTTCATGTTGAAAGCTTTCTTACTTTAGAAGCTATATCCAAATAAAGATTTGGGTTCAAACAAGATGTGTTTGTGAAACATGAATGCCCCTGCAAAGGCCATTTTCTTTTAAAATGTGACCTTGATATTTGACATTGACCTTGACAGAAGACCTTGACCTTGGTACTGCCAGATGCATATCAATGAGATGTGCCTTCATACGAAATATGAGCCTTTAACTGGATTAGTTTAGGAGTAAGAGGAAAATGTTATGTTTTCACGTTAAGTTGTCTTAGTTTTTTACTTTGACCTTGGCAAATGACCTTGACCTTGGTACCACCAGATGTGTATTGATGAGATGTGCCTTCATACGAAATATGAGCCTTGTAACTAAATGTTTTTAGGAGTAAGAGGAAAATGTTAAGTTTTGACGTTAAGTTTTCATGTTAAATTTTCGTGATAAGGGTTAAAATTTTACCTTGATCTAGGTCATGTGACATTCACCAAATGTGCATTGATGAGATGTACCTGCATACCAAATATGAGCCTTGTAACTAAATTAGTTTAGGATTAAGAGGAAAATGTTAAGTTTTCACCTTAAGTTTGTGCAGACAGACAGACAGACGGACAACGGTAAAACAAAATGCTCCTGATCTTCGACACAGGGGCATAAAAAGCAAAGGACAATAACTCAACAAATAATTGTAGCAGTTACTGATCTTATATATGGCACTTCTCCCAACAGAGTTCTATCTGTATATTAAGTTTCATGTTGAAAGCTGTCTTACTTTAGAAGTTAAAGCTGAAACAAAAATTCAGATGGACAGACAGATGGACAGACGGACATGGTGACTCCAGTATACATCCCCCCACTTTGTTAGTGGGGGTATGATAACTTAACTAAGAACTAGTTAAACTTGAAAATATATTAACTTCATTAACTGTAACAATTTTACATGACACTTTTACTTGTGAGGAATAATGTTAAAGCCAAGTTATATTGACAATTCATGTTAGAATGTAAAGGAATTGTCTTAGAATTATTAATTTTACCAATTATGGGTTAGCCTGATCTTTGCTTGAATGGTTCTAGTTTAACTCATTAAATGTTCATCCAAACCAGATGAAGATATCGGTGCATAATGATATGAAACATTAATCCTTGCCTGGACAAAAAAATTAGACTTAGATTGGTCCAAACTAAGAGGTTTTAGATTACAAATGTTGACATGGCACATATAATGATGATATAGAATAATACACAGAATTGTTTTGAGGTTTATCCTGTCACCTCCTATAAATTCCGTCGTATAACAGGGGGTCATATAAACTTGGTGATATACGGTCACTTGACCACGTGACTAGGTTTATGACGTCAGTTGGTCACGTGATCAAGGTTTATTTGGCTAGTTGGTCATGTGACCAGCTGGAACTCCTTTTTTAGGTGCCGCTACACGAAATCAATATTTCAAAGTAAAATTATCGCTTAAAATTCGATGCACATGTTGATTTTTCTTATTATTTAAAATAAATTAGAATTCTCCGCCACAACATTCTTCCGAGGGTTTACGTCACGTTTATGACGTAGTCAATATTATTCATGACGTCATTATTACAGCTGCATACCAAAAGCGCTTTGCTCAGTTCGCCATACAAGTGTGTTTTTTTCATAGTGCGAAAGATGCCAATACGTGCCTTAATTTCGAGCGAAATATTCTATCTAGTCGGATTTATGTTTGTAAATGTGTAAGAGGATAAACAGAATAGTGTCGTGGAAAATTTGAAGAATAGACAGTAGTGTCTTTGATTCCAGGAAATTTTGTCAGGCTCGGCTCGGGAATTTTATGGTATCACTACCATAAGATATTGAATAAAAGGTACAGTCTTTGTATCATGTCTGTTTTTTGTTTTGTTTTGTTCATTTACAGTGCGTGACAGGATAAATAGAGATGGTTGGTGTCTTGGATGGTTTAAGTTTATCGGGCTCGGCTCCGGAATTTATCCGGTTCGCCTTTGGCTCACCAGATAAATTCCTCCGCCTTGCCCGATAAACTTAACCTATCCAAGACACCAACCATCTATTCTCTATATACACATAAATGTAGGAGCAGGACAAATCCAGACACACACACACACACACACACAGAAAAATCAAGTCCTGAAGGTTGTACGGAACAACAATCCAAAAACTTTATCCTTCAGTTTTCAACAAAGAATAACTATAGCTCTAGTATCATTACAGTAGATTAATATACCTTAAAACTGTTTTTTTTTTTTTTTTTTTGGCAATGTAATATTTGGGGAATTTTGCGGGTCATATCTGACCACAAATTTCAATGTGCAAATATGAGGAGGGGTCGAAAAGTATCTGGAAAAGTTTCTTAACTTTTTTGTTAATACGTTTATCTCGATGAAATTTTCACCATGGATACATCAAGAAATTATGCATATTATCCAATAGAAAAAAAGTAACCCATTTGCACTCATGCTTAATTTATGGTCACTACGCAACATAGGGTGAAGTCGAGCAGGAAAACTCCAGTCGTTTTGGAAATTCACCACATGATTACTTGTTATTTGAGAGCTCTGAATTTTTTTTTTTTTCCCAGCACCATGTTTTTACCAAATCAAACATCAACGTTTTCTGGCACATTTGTTTTGGCCTACACAAAATCAGGGATTATGAAACTTTATGTCATTTCCTGTAAAAAACAGATTGAACATATGCTTTTTTGATACCGTAGATATTGTGCTAGAGCAGCGCTACTCAACAAAGATTTGTGTATTAATGGGAAGAAAAACTCAGAGACGACCTCCATGATAATGAATTGATAATAAATTGTTACAGCAAAAGTTCTATGAAGAATTCTAGTATTCATTGATGGTAAAACTTGTTTAAAAACAATTTTTTGCATTATATTGCTGACCGAGCTGCGTCTCAGGAAGTTTGATGATGTTCATGACTTGCCAATAGTTGTTTGGAAAACAATCCATAAAATTCCATAAGATCAGTTCACCTCCTGTTTTGACAAGTGGATCTATAGACGGGAGATGGATGTATCGCATAAAGAAGAATCTGTTGAAAGGTATGATTTTAAGATGTGTCAGGCAGTTTTTCCTGATGCTCTTCCCCCCACAAAGTAAGTCACCCTGCTCAACATCACCCGACATTGCCATAGTGACTGTAGATGATGCATTAGTGCAATTAGACCATAATTCAAGGTGAAAATTTCATCAAGATCAGCATTCAAGTAAAACTACAATGGCTGTCCAGGGACAACTTGTCGAGCCCGCAGTACACTGGGATCAGTAGGATGACCTTGACCTTGGATCTACCCAAACAAGTAAATCAAATGGCACATCTACTCATGATGGAGAACAATTGTGCCAAATTATTTGAAATCCACCCATAAATAACAGTTATGCTCCGGACAAGCTCAATTTATGCCAATTTAAACATTCGACCTTCAAAAAATTAAATGCACAAAAATTTCTAGTACCGCTTTTGACCCCGAACTACAAACGTTTGCACCCGCAAATAATACCAGTCACACAGTGCCTTGCCCTCAATGGCTCTTAGTCAGAAAATGACATTTTGTAACATAAATTTTGAAGCAAAATCTATTAAAGGGTAATCATATCAGGGAAAATTATTCAAAATGTAACCAAAATACTATTAACACATCTTGGGTTGACATGAAGACTTTCCGTGAAATTTATCTGAAATAAGTTCATCAGATGTCGAGAAATATACATTACAAATCAAATTGATTAAGGACCATAACTCAGCAAACAAGAGGCCCATGAAGGCCCAAGACGCTCTACTGGCTCCCAGTTCTCAACAAGAGGGCCAAGATGGCCCTGGATCGCTCACCTGAATTTTTAGAGGACCATAGCCAATTTATTTTTGAGGTATTGAAACTTTGGAAACAAAATCATTATTTTGCCAAGCAATTTTGAAAAGGTCACCTGTAAAAATCACTTCAAAATCTGTCACCACCCCTACAATCATCACCACAGCAATGATTTTGATGAATCAGAACTCTGCAAATAAATTTTGGGATAGATCACCCAGGGACAATTTCTTGAGGAAGAGTACATGCCCAATAGTGGTTAAAAACATAAGTCGAACATGAGCACCAGATGCAGGTGCCAACAATTGGCTGTAGGTTTTCGGCGGATAAAAATTTCCCTAACAATTTTTGAAAAGGGTCACCCAAGGAACATTTCTGTGAAATTATTTCAAAATCTGACCAGCGGTGTCAGAGAAGAAGAATTTTTAAGAATTTCTTCATGTCCATATAGTGTAAATAGCCCACAGCCATCAGAGCCATATTCCTTGATGGATCAAAATTTCGCGAACAATTTTTGAAAAGGGTCACTCAAGGAACATTTCTTTGAAATTATTTCAAATTCTGACCAGCGGTTCTTGAGAAGAATATTTAAGAAATTTCTTCATGTCCCTATCATGCATATAGCCCCCAGCACCAGAGCCATGTGTCTTGACAGATCAAAATTTCGCAAACCGTTTTTGAAAAGGGACACCCAAGGAACATCTCTGTGAAATTATTTCAAAATCTGACCAGCGGTTTCAGAGGAGAAGATTTTTAAAGAATTCTTAGAAAATTTCATTTGGTTGCCATGGCAACCAGAGTTTTTGATGAAATCAAAATCTGTGAACAGTTCTTAAAGAGGACCTCCAAAGGAACATTTCCGCCAAATTTGGTTGAAATTAGCCCAGTGGTTTAGGAGGAGATGATGTTTAAAGAATTGCTGATGATGCACGACAGACACAGGGTGACCCTAAAAGCTCCCCTTGAGCATCTTGTGCTCAGGTGAGCTAAAAAGAGCACTGCATGCGGATGCCATGCTCAGCTGTAGGTGCTGGATAGTGAAAAAATTGTCGAAAAAGGGGCATAAATCTTGCAAAAATGCATCAAGTTTTCTCCCTTGAAAGTGTAGGTTGCGCTCTCGGTAGTGAATACATATCCCTTGTTTCAAGTACGTATCTTCGTTATGCCCAATGTTCAAGTTTGTCTTGCCAACACCCACAATGATGACGCTTGGGTGATGACAATACCTTTTTCCCCAAAAAAGCTGAGCTAAATAGGCATTTTATTTGTTGATTTCTGATGGAATCAAGCCAATTACAAAGAAGTAACATTCTTTTGATGATACGATCATTCTGTGAAAGTTTGAAGAAAACCGAATGAAAAATGTAGGCTAAACCGATTATTGCATTAATGAAAACATTTTCATTAGGCCCCTTATTCCTTGTTTTCCTACAGAATCATCCAAATTTCAAAAGGTATCTTCCTTATGACAATACGATTAATCTGTGAAAGAGGATCTGATATTGTTGTGCAGTGGTTAGGGCATAAGATTCGTAATGCAGACTTTTTGATGAGTAATGGGTCATGCTTTTGAATCCAAACCACCCCTCTGGTCATGTGGGTATGTCCTTGGACAAGACATTTCAGAGCTTTAGCCTGGTACCAGTGATACCCAGGAAGCACATTAATAAGTGAAATTTGCCGTGATATAACTGGAACATTGTTCAAAACGGTGTAAAAACCAATACAAACAAACAGATGGAAGGACGAGAAACATGCCATCGCACAAGGTCTTCTAGCCGTTGGCCAGCAAAACTTACGATCATAAATATCAAACCAAAATCCAACACACATATCTTTGCTTCATATTTAAAATGTATGAAATTTGAGTAAAAGAAGTCCAACAGTTGTTGGGAAATTGAGCTGAAAAAGACGCAAAGAACTGGTGGATGGTCCTTGGACCAACCAAAAAAGTAACTCCTATTTAACGCATCCACACCCCAACATTGTTTTGTGGGGGAAACAAATAAGCCCACTTATTTGTAAATGGATACAAATTACACAGGCACTTTGTAAAAAGAAATTCACACATTTTGTTCACAATTGCATCACATTTGTTCTTCAGCCAGAACAATTGTTAAACATGTTTCAAAACTATCTAAAATGCAACTGGACAAGCTTGTCTTTAGCATCTGTCCTTGGTCTTAACATTTTTTCACATGACACTTGTATTAAATTGTTTTCAAAAATCCTTTCATCAACAAGACAATGTGTAGTGCTTCACAAATACAACTTGAGCATTTCACCATCAAAAATATTCTTGATAGTAGATTGTCACAGAGTTTTAAAGGGACATGCTCGACTTTTTTTAATATGCAAATTTATCAAAACAAAATAGTATTTCAAAATAACAAAATAATTATTTGAAGATATCGAAAAATTACGGCCCATGTCAGCTTTCGCGGACTGCGCCTGCTGACATGGGTTGAGTTTTTTTTTTTTTTTTTCCAAAATGCATTATGCACCATTTTCACAGAGTATGGTTCATTATGTTTTTGCATAGATATAGATAGAATAATGGTGACGGCAGCATTAACACCAGGCAATAATGGAATTCAAGGCTACGTGGCCTTTTTGAATATACAAACTGGCAATATCATTTCGTAATTACGAAATAATTATTACGAAATAATTATTTCGTTGCTATGAAATACTAATTTGTTTTTACGAAATAATATTTTGTAAAAAGAGGGCCATGATGGCCCTGTATTGCTCCACTGGCTAATATATAAAATCCCAATATGCCAAACATTCCATTACTAGGCCAAGTGCTTTTAAACATAAGACCCCTGAGCCAGGACAGAAATTGGTAGCTCTAGTTCTTATGGTTAGTCACAAGAAGATTTCTACAGATTTCAATATATAAGCCCATGTAAAATTTCTGACACCTGGGGATGAATCAAATTCGACCCTAGGGATATAATTTAGGCACTCTTGGTGAAGGCCCACTAGATAAAGCTACATGCTAAATTTGGTGGCCCTAAGCTTTATGACTAGGTACAGGGAGATTTCTTAAGTTTTCTCTATATAAGCCTATGTAAAACTTGTGACCCCCGGGTCAAATTTTGACCCCCGGGCTATACTTTGGGCACTCGTGGCCCATTAGATAAAGCCACATTCAAAATTTGGTAGCCCTAGGCCTTATGGCTAGGTACAGGGAGATTTCTAAAGTTTTCCCTATATGAGCCCATGTAAAACTTGTAACCCCCGGGATGAGTAAAAATCGACCCCAGGACTATAATTGGGGACTCTTGGTAGAGACACAATAGATAAAGCCACATGCAAAATTTGGTAACCCTAGACCTCATGGCTAGGTACAGACAGATTTCTAAAGTTCTCTCTATATAAGCCTATGTAAAACTTGTGACCCCCGGGGCGGGGTCAAATTTGACCCCAGGGCTATAATTTGAAGAAACTTGATAGAGACCCACTAGATAAAGCTACATGCCAAATCTGGTAGCCCTAGGCCTTATGTTTTCAGACAAGAAGATTTTCTCAGATCTCCATTTATTTTTAGTTTTGTTGCATGGGCAACCAGTTTTAGAAGGAATCAAATTTTTTCAAGAAATTCTGAATAGGATCATGGCAGGATCATTTCTGTGAAATTTCATCAAAATTGGATGGGTAGTTTCAGAGATGTTTGAAATAAAAGTTAACGCACAGACGGACGCACGACGGACACCGGGCCATGACAGAAGCCCGCTTGCCTTCGACCAGTGGGGTTAAAAACGGAATAATGTTTTGTAAAAATGAAATAGTATTTCGTAAAAACGAAATAGTATTTCGTAAAAACGAAATAAATTGAGAAATTTGCATTAAGCCTGGTATGAATTGGATTACTGTACTATGAACTGTATATAACGTTTTATTGTTTAAGTTCATTGTATGAAATGGATATATAATATTTTAGTGCGTTATATGAAGTGGATAAGCTCCATTGATGTAAAATAAAAATACAGCTAACTCAGCCCCATTCATAGCTTTTTTGTAGCCCCACTGTATTGTTTTTTAGCCCCATAGTCATGCCAATTAGTCCCATTGGTTTTAACCAATTTATCCAATCATCAATACATACTAGTTACTTTACCATAACCAAATACATTACTTCTAACACTATGAATATAGCTACTCGTCAAAGAGAACGGGTATCCCACGTTTTCAGATCTGTAAATACCGGATAAACACTACAGAGAAGGTCATTTTAACATTCATTTGAACTTCATCTTGTCAGAAATGGATCAAAGACTATCATTCACAAGACAGTAGTACTCATCCAGGTAAAGGTGTGTGTCAAGCTATTAATCCTGGTCAATAAAGTTAAGCTGAAGACAAGAGTGTGATGCAATTCACTCAAGCCCAAAGAATTAGTTTGCAAAGGCATAGTCAAACATTGTAAACAAAAAGTTCCTGTCTGGTTCATCCATATTTTCTCCAGGAATTACTAAACTGAGCAAGCCAATGCAAGTGTTTGCAGTTGGGAGAAATGAAGCAGCCTCCACAAAACAGATTGTTGGCTGTATAGCAAACCCAAGGGGTGGTTCTTCCTCAGCTCCAGTTACAAAACGCATCACACAACTCAAAGAAATTCCTTCCTGTCTGTAACCTGCAAGCATATTAAAAGATCAGTCAAATGTGTGATAAAAGGGGCATTTGGACCTACCAGAGGAACATAGTTGTCTTTTTGAACTAGAAGCCCAAGAGGGTCTGTACCATTTGCTTAAAGATGAAAGCATTAAAGATGGACAATCTCACAGATGAACAAGTCAGGTTGATTTCAATATACAACCAAAAATATTTGTTTTGCAAGGGTATAATAAGCCATGCCCAAAAATAGTTTGATTTCAATTTACAACCGAAAATATTCGTTTTGCAAGGGTATATTAAGCCATGCCCAAAAACAGTATGATTTTCTATGGATAAGATCTGATCTTATAAAGGGTCTGAGAAATAATCACGCCAATCGGCAATGAATTACAAAAATAAAACTGTTTGGGGAAACAAGATTTTAAAACATTTCATTATATACCATGATATATGGAGAATAATCCCTACTCATAAGTCTCATCTTTAAACCAATTACGTAATTTTTTTTCAATGAATTTGATTAAGGTCCACCCAAGGAACATGTGAAATAACAATACAAGGGGGCAACGATGGCACTAAATCCTAAAATGTCCCTGTGTTAAATCCTGCTTAGTAGCTCTTTGCTATTGCTGCAATTGCCACCGTGAAGCATGATGATTGTCTCCAAGGAATTGTCTTGAGTATTTCTTTGTGTATCCAGATTACTTTTAAACAATTTATGTTTGAAGTCAAATAAAACAATATGTTATGGAAACAAATTTTTCTCATTAAATTTGACAATGATATAGTACAATGTAGTCTCAAACATGTAAATGAATTTGTCATTATGACCCCTTTTTTCCCCAATATTTTCTGAGGGGATAAGAACCATCACAAAGCAGACAAATACCCCCTGAAACAGCACAATTGGAGAACTGAAGTGATTTCCATACAAACCTCATGTGTGACCTTTGCCTATCATGTGACCAAAAAGCAACAGAGCATCTCCTAATGGGTCATGGGCAACTTTTGTATAATGTTTAACGCTCCTAGGTAAAATAAATTTCCATTTAGAATACAGGAAACATTTTTACATATCTATGTATAGGTCATTAAGTGACCTTGCCCTTTGATCCATGTGACTCATAAAAAGAAGGGCATCTCCTTAGGTCAAAGCTACACTTGTATAAAGTTTCATGGTCCTAGGTCAGATTGTTTTTTGAGTTAGAGCACAGAAATGAAACAAGTTGTGTTTGTGAAACACTAATGTCCCTGAAAATGGCAGTTTTTTGAAAAGTGTGACCTTAGCATTTGACCTTGACCTTGGTACCACCAGATGTGTATCGATGAGATGTACCTACATTCCAAATATGAGCCTTGTAACTAAATTAGTTTAGGAGTAAGAGGAAAATGTTAAGTTTTCAAGTTGAGTTTGTGCAGACAGACAGACAGACGGACGGACAGAGGAACAACAGTAAAACAATATGCCCCCGATCTTTTGATGCAGAGGCATTAAAATCTATGGATAATCAAACAGATGATTGAAACCAGTATAGCCCCTCTATTTTGTAAAGGGGTTGGGGGGTTATGGGTAAACTGACCTCAATTTCTATAGTTATACTTCATCCTCATGACCACAGAAACATTCAAAGGAAGTTTGACAAAGTTCAAGCTAAAATTGTGAATTACTGAGTGTAAACAATGAAATTCATTTCCTTTCCCATGATTCTGGAATGGCATGTCCTCAATTTCAATAGGGCTAATCCTTATGACAAAACAAATATTCGAAATAAGTTTTATAAAGATTGGGGCAAAATTGTTGCTATATCACAAGAGGGTGTACAATAAAATTGTCACTGAGGCCCATTTTACCATGTTTTCAAATGGAATGTTCTCATTTTCAATCCTAGGCAAGTCTGAAAAGGGTTGAGCTACTATTATAGATGCCACATTGTTAACACTAAAATTACTGACAAACAATGACAGACACATGCAACACATCCATAGATTACAAAAGCTCACCATGATGATGAACCATTATTTATTCCAATGAATGATGTGGGAGAAGTATAGATTTTTATAGATTTCACTGTAAACTAAATATAGAGAAAATGAGCTCTGCCCATAAAAGCCATGATTTTATACAGATTTTTTCCCTTTGAAGGAACATTCTCAACAAATGACACTGAAATCTTATTATTTGTTTTGGAGTAGAAAACTGTTAAAGGCCTTAAAGTTTGAAAAAAGACTTCCTTCTTCATTTAAAATCAAGGACCCAACAGCACAGGGCCAATATGAACACTGTGGTATAATTTGATGGAATTTTGTCATGTTTGGCAAGATAATGCTACATGCCAAACATGAAAACTCATGGCCAAAGAGTTCTATGAAAAATAAGTGTTTAAGATTTCCTTTTTATGTAACAAAGAAGACCCTACAACATAGGGAAAACTTACGTCTCATGGTCAACATTTTAAGTGTTTAGATAAAAGTCTATTTAAAAACACCACATGCAAAATACCAATGCTTTAAGTCTACAATTTGGAACAAGAATGCTCTATAAGATTTCCTCCTTTGTCTACATGTAGAATCTGGGACCCACAACATAGGGCCACCCAGCCGGACGGGGGGTAGAATACGCCGGCTGCCAGTCCTGCAGAGTGGTAAGACCCCACCAATGGACCCGCCTGTTTGCCGTGGGTGGAGACTCGTAAGCCGGAAAAGAGGGTCCTGGTAGTTGAGGGGAGCCCAGGGATCTCCAGCTCTTCAACACACTGCTTCGGCCTAGGCTTCGGTCTAAACGAGAGCCTAGATGGGCCCGGTCTAGCGCAATCGGCTGGTCGCTTTTAGATTTGGGCACGACTTTTCTTGTCCAAACTTGATTAAAGTCACTGTAATGTTTTTTAAAATTATGATTGCATGCATTTGAGAAGTTTTCTCAGTAGTGCACGTATTCTCTACAGCTCTTGCGTAGATTTGAATCAATTAAACATTGCTACCTTGTCCAACTTACTGTTTTAAGTTGTTTTACATGTTTTTAGTCCCTAGTCTAATGTAGGCTCATGGGCTAATTGGGTGGCGGGGATTCTGGGGTTGGGGCACCAGCTTCCATGGATGTTCTCTGATTCCCAGGAATAGGCCATGCCTGCTGGATGTCGCTCCTCTTTATCTATGTTGCCCGAGTATATCATCTGGGTAACCCTGGCATGGGGAGCTGGAATGCCGCTCCACTATACATGCCCCCTTGTTGGGCTCCATGGAGGGCGGGGGCCGTAGATGACGAAATTAATAAAAATCAAACATGGAACAACAAACCAAAAAACGAACACGCGGCCAATTGGATATGGACTCGGACAACGAACAATCACCTTCTTTTCCTCGATTTTTAATCATTGAATCGACCAAAGCTGATCAACCTTTGACGAAACTGTCACCCTTCGTCATAGAGAAAGTTTTAGTTTCTCTAGCAGGATCGCCAAAGTCTGTTAAAAAGTTAAACTCTGGTTCACTTCTGGTTGAAGTCGAGAAAGCGAAACATGCTCAAAACTTGTTGAAACTATTTCGCTTTTTTGAAATCCCTGCCAAATGTTACCCCCACACCTCTTTAAATACATCTAGGGGAATCATCCGATGTCCGGATCTTGCAGGTGTGACAGAAGAAGGAATAGTTTCCAATCTGGCAGACCAGAATGTAACTGCAGCTCGACGAATCACGTTTTTCAGAGATAATGTTAAAAGGAGTACCAATACAATTGTTTTGACATTCAACGCTTCTATTCTACCAAAATGCCTCAAAGTCGGATATTTGAAAGTGCCTGTGGACGTATACATACCTAACCCGCTTCAGTGTTATGCATGTTTCAAGTACGGACACCATGAGAAAAAATGCAGGTTGCATGGAGGATATGAACTCTGCAGACGTTGTGGGGATACTATAATCACCCATAACGAAAACATATGCACCAAGGATATGAAATGTGTAAACTGTGGTGAAAATCATCCCTCTACCTCTAGATCATGCAAAATTTGGAAAAAAGAAAAAGAGATTGTTACAGTCAAATACAAAGAGGGCTTATCATTCCCTGAAGCCAGAAAGATTGTTGAAGCCCGTTACAATCTCTCCTTTTCCACCGTACTGAAATCTAATAAAACGAATTCGATCGAACTCAAAGATGCTCAAACTCAGACAATTGATACGTCAACACAAACGAATACGCCACAGAACCAAACTCCTACAAATGTAAAACAATCTCAGAAACCAGTAGTGAACAAAAAACCAGAGAAAACTGCCCCTAAGAGTCCAACCAAATCTCCTAAAAAGGTCCTCTCAGACCGCCTTCCAAAGGGGTCTGATGACCAAATTCTTCAGCATAACCGCTTCCAGTGTCTCGATGATGAAGACATGGAGGCGGATGCTAACCATGCAGAACCACCAAATACAAATAAGCAAGGTCGCATTATCAAATTAAATAAGAAATGAATCGATACATACTTCCATTGTGCTGTGGTATCTTTCTTACTCTAACTCTAGCAATGAATAATAATATTCTGCAATGGAATTGTCGTAGCATTAAAGCAAACCTCGAGGAATTGAACCTTTTAATCAATGAACAAAAACCAGTAGCAATTTGTTTACAGGAGACATTTCTTAAAGACTCCGACAGGTTTACTTTAAAGCACCACTCTTGTTACTTTAAACACTATAGTGGCAATTATAAAGCTTCAGGAGGTGTTGCCGTTCTTGTGAATAATGGTGTTCCTCACCATTTTGTTAAGCTTGAAACTACGTTGCAAGCTGTTGCGGTAAACATTTCTCTAAACAAAACCTTTACTTTGTGTTCTGTGTATCTTCCACCTGGGTCGCCAATTGATGTCAAGAAACTTGATGATCTAATACACCAATTGCCGAAGCCTTTTATTTTAATGGGAGATTTTAATTCCCACCATACTCTATGGGGATGTACAGACACGAATGACAAGGGTAAAATCATTGAAGAATTTGTTACGAAACACGACCTTGTTCTGCTCAATGATCAGTCTTCAACCTATCTTCATCCTGCTACTGGTTCGTATTCCGCTTTAGACCTTACTGTATGTAGCCCTGGAATTTATCCAGACTTTAACTGGAAGGTTTGTGATGACCTTCATGGAAGTGATTATTTCCCCATTCAGATATCGGAAATAGGACCTTCTGTACAACAACGTCCAGAACGTTGGAAACTCCACAAGGTTAACTGGGAACAGTTCAAAGTCCACTGCGAACAATCAATTCATCCCAGTGCCTTTGATGCCTGCGAAAATCCTGCAGAGCTTTTCACTTCCTTACTTTATTCGGCTGCTGAAAAGTCAATTCCTCGGACATCGACAAATCCAAAGAATCCAAGCAAGCCATGGTTTAACGATGATTGCAAAAAGGCTATAGCTGAGCGAAAGTCTGTTCTCAGACAATTTAATCTGCGACCGACTCAGGAAAATCTTTCAAAGTTCAAAATTGCACGTGCAAAAGCACGACGAACTATCAAACAAAGTAAACGTGTATCTTGGCGACAGTACGTATTTAGATTAAATTCTAGATCGTCTGTCAAAAAGACATGGGATATGATTAGAAAAATTAATGGGAAAAGTTCCTCATTAAACGTCGGGCACTTAAATTCGGATGATGGTGTTGTCACATCCAAAGCAGATATTGCTAATGTCTTGGCAGAAACTTTTGCAGAGAAGTCGTCTTCCTCAAACTATACGACTATATTTCGAAAATTCCAAGACATCAAAGAAAAAACTAAACTGAATTTCAAGTCAAATAATACAGAGCATTACAATAAGGATTTTACTTTGAAAGAACTCAAAAAAGCTCTGAAGAAATGTCATGATACTGCTGTCGGATGTGATGACATCCATTATCAGTTTTTAAAACATTTACCGTTTCGATCCCTTGAATGTTTACTGAGTATATTTAATCAAGTCTGGCATACTGGTACTCTTCCAGATTCCTGGTAGGAAGCAATAGTAATTCCCATACCAAAACCAGGTAAAGACTCTACGAATCCTGCAAACTATCGTCCTATAGCCTTAACAAGTTGTATTTGCAAAACCATGGAAAGAATGGTTAATGACCGCCTTGTTTGGTTTCTAGAGAAAAACAAACTAATCGCTACCGCCCAGTGTGGCTTTCGTAAACAAAGAGGCACTCTCGACCACTTAGTTAGCTTCGAAACGTTTATTCGCGAAGCTTTTATTAAAAAGGAACATGTTGTTTCTGTATTTTTCGATCTAGAGAGTGCGTATGATACCACATGGAAGTATGGAATCATGAACGACCTCCATGATTTCGATATAAGAGGTCGCCTTGCGTATTTCATTTCGGCATTTTTGAATGAACGTCAATTTAGAGTCCGGGTAGGAAATTCTTACTCCAACCCCCATGAACAAGAAATGGGCGTTCCCCAGGGAAGCATTCTTTCAGTAACACTCTTCAGTGTCAAAATAAACAATATTTTTAAGTCTGTTTGTCCTGGTGTGGAATGCTTTTTATATGTTGACGACTTCTGCATTTGCTATAGGTCTAAGCATATGCATACTATTGAACGGCAGTTAGAGCAAGTTTTAAATAACTTAGCAAAATGATCAGAGGAAAATGGTTTTAAATTTTCAAAAACCAAGACCAAATGTATGCATTTCTGCCAGTCAAGAAAATTTCACTTAGATCCAGAACTTACACTAGATGGAGTACAAATTGAAGTCGTCCATGAATTTAAATTCTTGGGTCTTTTATTTGACTCTAAACTTAAACAGTCGTTTATTCCTCACATCAATTACCTTAGCAATAAATGCCAAAAAGCTCTTAATCTTTTACGTGTTGTCTCCAGTATGGACTGGGAAGCCGACAAAAAAGTCCTCTTGAGACTTTATAGAAGACTTGTCCGTTCTAAGTTAGACTACGGCTGCATTGTATATGGCTCAGCGCGGCAATCGTACCTTCGGAAATTGGATTCTATCCATAACCAAGGTTTACGCTTGGCACTTGGCGCCTTTAGAACATCTCCTATCAATAGCTTGTATGCTGAGGCAAATGAACCATCTTTAAATTTACGCAGGAAGAAACTTTCCTTGCAGTATTACTTAAAATTAAAGTCGAACTCCGACAACCCTACGCATAAAGTAGTATTTCAACTGCTCTACAAGAATGAATTTCAAAAAAGGGAAAAAGTCATACCAACTTTTGGTTTACGCTGTGAAACAGATATGAGTTGTCTTGATTGCGATCTTGAGGTTGTAGCGCAACATAAAATCTCTGAAGTTCCTTTATGGACCTATAAAAGTCCAACCTATATATACAAACTTGCTTCTGACAAGAAGGCTACAACAGATCCAATGATTTTTAAAAATAAATTCCTCGAAATAAAAGAACAATACTGCCTTCACGAAGAGATATATACAGATGGTTCTAAAGATGGAAGCAAAGTTGCTGCGGCTGCCGTGCTCGATGGCGAAATATACCAATTTCGGCTTCCTAATAATTCTTCTATTTTTTCCGCGGAGCTAAAGGCGATCGACCTTGCTCTCACCATATTCAAGAAGATGCTTACTGGCGCTACATTATCTTCACTGATTCGTTATCTGCCATGCAAGCACTTGAGAGTGAGAAAACTGAGAACCCATTAATTGTAAGTCTCCTCGAAAAATTATCCGGAATCTCTGAAAAAGCCGATATTGTTTTCTGTTGGCTCCCTAGCCATATTGGTATCAGCGGCAATGAAGAGGCAGATAAAGCTGCCAAGGAGGCATTGTCACTGGAAGTTTTGCCTTTTAGAATTCCTTTTAATGATTTTAAACCATTAATAAATCATTTTCTTCAAAATGTATGGCAGCAATCCTGGAATGACCCAGTGAACCAATATAACAAGTTGTTTTCAGTAAAGCCAACACTTGGCGAGTGGCTTCCGGGATCGCGGACAAGTCGCCGTGAAGAAATTATTTTGGCCCGTCTTCGTATTGGTCACACATATATGACGCATTCTTATCTCCTCAAAGGAGAAGAGTAACCACACTGTATTCCCTGCAATATGTCTCTAACTGTTAGACACATACTTACAGATTGTGTAGACCTTGCACCTATTAGAGACAGGTTTTTTCAAGTCGACAGTCTGAGCACTTTGTTTGATACTGTAAAGTTCGAATGTATTTTTGAGTTTTTGAAAGAGGTAAATCTCTATAAAAAGATATAATTTTAGGTTCTATTGACCATTCGTATTTTTAGATTTTATGCCACTAACGTCATTTATTCTTTTTTAGTGTTTACACAGCTGAGATTTTAATTTTTGTTCGTAACATTACAGTATGACAAGTTAAACGAATTTCATTAGTTGTTAGTTCGCCCAATATGACCTTTGGTGTCGACGGGCCTTAAAACTTCATTCATTCATTCTAGAGCATACACAATGCTTTGTTCAGATATGACTAAGTGACATAGTTTTTGACCCCACATGATCCACCCCCAAACTAGTCCGAGGTATCATCAAGACAAACATTCTGATCAACTTTTAAGAGTTCTGGACAGAAAATATGGCTTCTAGGGCACACACAAAGTTTTTCTAGGATTTGACATTTTGACCTAGTTTTAGATCTGACATGACCCATTTTCAAATTCGTCCGAGATATCATCAAGACAAATATTCTTTCAAGAGTTTTGGACAGTTTTGGACAGAAAATGTGGCCTCTAGAGCGTACACAAGGCTTTCCTAAGATTTGACCTTTTGACCTAGTTTTTGACCCGAAATGACCCATTTGCAAACTAATTTAAGAAACTATCCAGAAAAACATTCTGACTGTTTTGGACTGAAAATGTGGCCTCTACAGTGTACACAATTTTTTTCTGACATTTGACTTAGTGACCTAGTTTTTGACCCTACGTGACCCATTTTCAAACTCGTCCGAGACATCACCAAGACAAACATTCTGACCAAGTTTCATGAGTATCGGACAGAAAATTGTGACCTCTACACGGCCATTTTTAATAGTTAGGAACACGCCATATTTTGTCCAAAACAGGAGCCATTTTGGCTTATATATTTTTATTTTTAGGGTTAAATGACAGCTACCTACTCTTTACAACATAAAAACAAGGTATCATCCATGAACAAGACGGTAATTATTTGGCTATATACAATGTAAAAATTAAAATTTCCTTTACTGTCGCGGCCGTAAAACTAAATTTTTAAGAGCATTGTCTACTAATAAAATCACATTCTACCTATGAAAAATAGTGCTAATTATCATAACTTATGTGTCTACTTAAAGTATTCGGTACCTAGCTTTCACACAAAGCAACAACCATAAAAGTGCTATCGACGGAATACTTGTTGCCAGATTGTTTTAATATCTGAGAAATTTCCGTTACCACATGCTTTGCAAACGTGATAAGACACAAAATAGGTTAGCCACATGTGATTTTTTAATCTTTATTTGTAAGTATGTGAACTTCATAAATCATCAAGGAAATAATACCAAGTATTGTCTGTGCAGATTTGGCGACATCAACTTTCAAAGACAAAGGGTGGTCATTTTTCCTATTACCGTCAGTTCTATATGTAATGCCTTAAAAGTGGGAATTCCAGTTATATAACTAGAAGCACAGTACAATAAAACTTGTTACAAGTAGTATCTGCAAAGTGTGTGCTAATTTACTTGTTATCAATATCGGCAAATTGTAATAAAAGTAAAACTTCCATTACTACAATTTCCGTCAACAAAATCCCTAATTTTCTGCCATGGAGATACAATTTTTACATTATATCATTGTGTGATTTCATTTTATAACATATTAACATCACCAAGATGTTTTGGTTCTGTAGATATCATAAACAAACTAATTTCAAAATACGAGAATACTTCTTGATATTGAGGCTATATGTACTCAAGTCCATTCATGAAACTAACTTCATAGCACTGGATATTAGACCTACTTCGGTTTGTAACGATCCAAAGCAGATTTAATAAAACCAGCGAAAACAAGGGCCTGCAAACTGCAAGCTGTTTATAGTCATGCTGATGTACTGAAATTTCCGTGACCTGGAGGTAACGGAAATTTTATGTCATTGTCGGTGTCAAATATTTTGCATTGCCTTGTATTTTGTCGTACTTGGGGCCATTTTTTTTATTTTTTATTTTTGTTTTAATGTCAGTCTGCAAAACCCTCTTTTCTCCATTCTAAGATACGCATCCCTTGCTTAAAGGTACCAATGTTAAAGAATAACACTACTTGAAGTACACTTCAACTTTTTTTCCTAGTTATACAATAAAAAAGGTGCAGGGTCATCAGTATTTTTTTACTGAAAAATCAAAATTTGGTTTGCCACAAATGTTGCATTACATTTCGGAAACATAAAGTAGCTTTAGTAGTGGTAATTTTGATGTTTTCAGGAACAAAATGGGATGAAAATCAAGGGCAGAAGTGCAAAGTCCAACAACATGTTTTGTTGGGTGAAACTGTTTTATGTAAAAAAGGTATGTCAATACCAATAAGTGACTATGTCTATGCTGTAAATGATGTAATTGAAAGCTCATGAACAATAGCATTAAATATAAGTGCATCATTTGATTGATCACTTGATATACGGGAGATTTACAAGGAAACCTAACTGAAATGCCACTACCAAGTGGCACATGTTATTGTTCTTTTTTTTTTTTTTTTTTTTCGACCGAGTTTTATGCGAAATGCGATGAATGGCAATATTGGATGCTTTTGTAGAGTTTTCATGTAAGAAAGAAATATCCGTTACCAAAGCAACTACATTTTCTGATGGGACTTACTTCGCAGAGTGCGCTAAACTCGTTTGAAAATTAAAGCAGACATACTCAGTATATTCTGAATTTTGTCTGAATTAGACTTAAACTGCAATCTACCAAGTTAGAATATCTTAATTGTAACAATATCTCTAAATATTTGACGTTAAAAAATATTAGAATAAAAATATAAAAATGGTTTAAGTTTGCTGTGCTATGCAAGTACATCAGTTGATATTTCACTGAAGAACACCTTTTCTATAGATAAGCATGTACCATTGGAACTGAAACTAAGTGTCTATGTGTGCACTGGTCTACTTGGTACTTGCCATTTGGTGTCAAACTCTCTGGAATTCACGTAACAGATATTCAAATTTTCATCCATTTTGTGAGACCAGTGTCATGAGATAATCGTTTATAACTTTGCAACCATCAAAGCTATGCATTCAAAATTTTAGATTTAAGATCCTGAATACATTCCTCGCATTAAGAACAACATGGCATGTGTATTTGACAAAGTCGAATCTTTGACCTGTTTAGAACTGCCATGTTCTTACTTATTGAGAATGGCTGTAGAGCGTACACTAGGTAAAAGTTGACGACGCATGATAGACGACGCACGCCTGACACAGCACTATCAGAAAAGCTCAACTTGAGCACTTTGTGCTCAAATGACCTGGAAAAAAGGTCATTTACTGACCATGATGAACTTATCTACCAAACCTGAGATGTGAAAGTTAACCCTTTCCCAAACAATCCCAGGTTTTAATGACCTTAAAAAAGAAGCCTTTAGAAATCGTTGTGGGAAAAGGAGGATATGCTGGTCACCAGCATTTTTTTTTTTTTTTTTTTTTTTTTTCCTTTTCCACGTGTTTTTTACACTTTACAATTATTGAAATCCTAATTGGAAATAGAATAAGTTTGTCTGATGCAAATACTCTCAATTTGGTCACAACAAAAATTGTGTTGTTTGCTAAAAGGGTTTAACAAGACGGCTAAGAGGATTTTTTATTGCTCCATAGCCTTACAAATGTGTAATACTTAAAACTGACATCAAGAGTCATTAACTTTTTACCTCATGACAATTTCTCAGACTTAGCATTTGCAGACATCCAATCGATTCAAATGATAAGATTTGTCATTGATTGAGTAGAAAATATTGCCAGCATTTTCTCTATTTCCCAAAATGTTTTCAAAAGGCTTCTTATTCAGGGTCGTTAAAACTTGCGAATATGTGGTAACTGGTTAAAGTATAAAAGTAAGTCCATGGCAGGATCATTTTTGTGAAGTTCTGTCATAATTGGCTCAGTGGTTTCAAAGATGTTTGAAATTAAAAGTTAGCAGAGATTCACACGTGCAGGACTCAGGACCATAACATAAGTTCACAGCCCTTTGGCCAGTGGAGTTGAAAATTGATAAGTTTTTTTTCCAAACTATTTTGTATAAAAAGGATAACACAGTACCAAGTGATCTTAGTCTAGCAAATAATATGTCATCTACAAATGACAAAAACATCTACCAAATACAGAACTGAAACTGGATATGTAATTACCTACTCTGCCCGTTTTGCTTTATTCCAAATACAACAACAAATGGAAAACAATGTAAACAAAAAGCAATTTGTTCTTATGAGGAAAATCATGAGCTTCTTCCTTCTTAAACCCCCAGCTGGGCGGGGGTATAGAAATAGCCAAGCTGTCGCACTACAGGATGGTAAAACCCCACCAATGTGCCTGCTCGTTTGCCGTGAGCTGCGACCTGTGTCACTTGATGAAGGGGTCCTGGTGGTTGAAACACACCACTTTGGCCTGGAGTTGAGTTAAACAGGAGGTCAGATAGGCCCGATCTGATCAATCGGCTGGTCATGCCAAGCCCTAGGGCACGTGTTTTGGCTTTTTCTATCTCTCGGTGATCTTATCATTATCTTTAAACAAATTATTTCCCTTGGTTTTATCCATTTGCCTTAGAAGGCGGTGGCTCAAGGGTCAATCAAGTGAAAGTATAGGTATTTGACTGACGGATGCAATACCCTCGATAATGTTATATTAAGCTTGGTGTAGCGTTTGAGGAGGCATTTGTCCAGTTTAGCCACTTCACTTGAGTATACCATCAATGTATCCCTGACTTGTCCTGCGTTGGATATCCCCAGGACATGTTCCTTTGTTGGGCTCCGAGGCGGGTGGGGAGCATTGATGCTGAAGTAAAAGAAAACACTATGGCAACTCAAAAAAAGGCCAAGCTTCATGATAAAAACCACCTTGAAGGAAAGAGGCCCCTTTCAGAATCTGATTCTGAAACGGAGCCATCATCTTACTCATCACCTCTATCTCTTCATTTTCCTACTTTCATTGTCATTGAGTCCAAGGACCCTTCACACCCTGTAACAAAACTATTCCCTTTTGTTGTTGAAAAGCAGCTCCATGGTATTTTGGGTACTCCAAAATCTGTGAAAAAGTTGAAAAACAACACCATATTAGTCGAGGTTTTTACAAGACAACAGTCTGAAAATCTATTGAAACACAAAAAGTTCTTCCAACTGGAAGTAAACATTTACCCTCACAAGACCCTCAATTCTAGTAAGGGAATCGTGAGGTGCAGGGAGCTTTCTTTGTGTTCCATTTCAGAAATTGAAAGGGGCTTAAAATCACAGGGTATTACAGGTGTTACTCACATTTCTGTAAAAAGAAATGGCGAAATGAGGACAACGAATACATATATTTTAACATTCTCATCACCAGTTCTTCCACAGTCGGTAAAAATTGGGTACATCTCGGTCAAGGTCGAGATGTATATTCCAAACCCATTGAGGTGTTTCAAGTGCCAACAGTACAGGCATCACATTAGACAATGTCCTGGCAACCTGTTTGCGCGAAATGCGGATCTGCGGAAGAAAACCATGATTTTGAGAAATATCAAAGTCCTCTAAAGTGCGTTAACTGTAAGGGTACTCATGCAGCATTTTCTAGAGACTGTCCCATCTGGAAAGAAGAAAAAGAAATTCTAAATGTGAAATATACAAAGAACTTAAGCTTTCCAGAAGCTCGACAGTTTGTTAAACAGAGAGGAGCTGACCAAGCGAAGTTCTCTTTCTCTGCAAGCTATGCTGGTGTTGCAACCCCTGCTAAGGAAGACTGTCACACTTGAGTAATCCTCGCGAAACTCATTCTAAAAAAGTTTCCTGAGATGGTAAACGAATTAAAAGAAATCTTACCAAAAAGCACCCTTTCTGCACTTACACCTGAAAAACCATCTGCTCCGTCCGATAAACCTTCGACGTCAATTCAAACAAACTCTCCTGCCACATTACCTCCATCAGCACCTAAACCTTCTCCACCCAGTACCTCAAAATCTAGTATGTCTAAGCCTGGTAAACCTAATCAAGATGCTCCTAAGACTCAATCTCAACCAAAGACCCGAGTTCAGTTAGCAAAAGAAGGCTCACCGTCGTCACATGTAATGAAAAATTGAGAAAATCTGATGACGAGGAATTCTTTGAAACCCGTGTATCTGACTCTGAAGTCTCACTACTTGTCGATTCTGAAAAGTCGTTACCGGGTAAAAAGAAAAACCGTAAGACACGTGAACGAAAAATCACTGTCAAAGTAGGTCAATCGTCTATCTCGCTTTCAAATAAATTCGAAAAGCTTGAGAACAATACCAAAGAAACCTATCCAGAGGAGGACGAAATGGAAGAGCAGATGGAGGAGGAACAGTCCGATGGATCGGATTGTGAAGCTCCTTGGGCTCACGATAGATCCGATTGGAATAAGAACCTCGATTCTTGGCAAAACTCGACCCCTGAAACAAAATGTGTTGAAAAAACACACATGTAATAGTACCCAATATGGAGATAAACATACTTCCTTTTTTACTGATCTCTCTAATCTTACATTCTATCAATATGAGTAATTGTATTATGTAATAGAATTGTCGTGGTCTTAGGGCTAACTTTGAAGAGTTATCCCTTTTAATAAAAGACAATAATCCAGTAGCAGTATGCTTACAAGAAACGTTTCTCAGAAAAACTGATGGCTTTACATTTAGGCATCATTCATGTTATCGCACGGCATCATCTGCAGATCACTATACCAGTGGTGGAGTTGCCATTTTTGTAAACAACCCCGTACCTCATGAATCCATACAAATTCTTACTACATTACAAGCCACCGCGAAAAGATTGTCTTTAAACAAAACAATCACAATTTGCTCTGTCTATTTACCACCCAGTATACCACTTGAGATTGACCAGCTAAATGAGCTAGTCTCACAGCTTCCACAACCTTTCTTGTTGGTTGGTGATTTCAATTCTCACAATACTTTGTGGAGGTGTAGGGAGACTGACCGGAAGGGTCGGCAGTTGGAAGAATTTATTTCTGAACATGATCTGTGCATTCTAAATGACAAATCGAATACTTACTTACATCCCACTACTGGTTCTTATTCAGCTTTAGATCTTCCTTTTTGCAGTCCTGACCTATTTCTTGATTTTACATGGAAGGTCTGTGATGATCTTCATGGTAGCGATCACTTTCCAATCACTATCACTGAAACTGGACCCTCTGTCCAGGAGCGTCCAAAACGATGGAAACTTCACAAGGACAACTGGAACTTGTTTCAGACCCGCTGTGAACAAACTATAATGCCGAAAGCTTTCTTAGATTGTGATGATCCTACTAAACTTCTTACTTATTTGATTTATCAGGCTGCCAAAGAGACAGTTACCCAGACTGCGACAAATCCAAAGCATCCAAACAAACCTTGGTTTGATGAAAAATGTGAAACGGCTGTTAAAAATCGTAAGTCGGCTCTCAAGGCTTTCAATTTGAGACCGACAAACGAAAACCATGTCAAATTCAAAATTGCCCGAGCTAAAGCTCGCAGAACCATTAAAGAAAGTAAACGACTGTCTTGGCGACGATATGTATCTCGTTTAAATGCGAGATCTACCATCAAAAAGACTTGGGATATGGTACGGAAAATTCAAGGTAAACAAATTTCTTTAAGTGTTGGTCATCTGAACACTCCAGACGGTAAAGCTACTTCAAATGAAGATAATGAAAATGCATTAGCTGGCTCATTTGCATAAAAGTCTTCATCTTCAAATTATTCTCCTTCATTCCAAAAGTTTAAACAGCAAAAGGAGAAAAGAAAAATTAATTTAAAATCCAACAATGAAGATACGTACAATAAACCTTTTACTTTAAAAGAATTAAAAGCAGCTCTTAAAAAGTGTCATGATTCCGCTGTAGGTTCAGACGACATACACTATCAATTTATAAATCACTTACCTTACCGGTCCCTATCTTGTTTACTTGATGTTTATAACAATGTTTGGGAGACGGGAACTCTTCCAAGCTCCTGAAGGGAGGCAAGTCATTCCCATTCCGAAACCTAGTAAGGATTCTACTAATCCAGATGATTACAGACCTATAGCATTAACCAGCTGTATATGTAAAACTATGGAGAGAATAGTCAATGACAGACTTGTTTGGTTTCTTGAAAAGAACAAACTCATTACACCTTTCCAATCTGGCTTCCGTAAACATAGGGGTACGATAGATCATCTTATTCGCTTTGAAACTTTTGTCCGGGAAGCTTTTATTAAAAAAGAACATGCCGTTTCCGTTTTCTTCGACTTAGAAAGGGCTTATGACACTACATGGAAGTATGGTATTATGAATGATCTCCATGAATTTGGCATAAGGGGTCGCCTTGCTCATTTTATTTCCGCATTCTTAAATGATCGTCAGGTTCGTGTAGGTGATAACTTACTCTACCCCTAACGAACAAGAGATGGGGGTCCTTCAAGGCTGCATTCTTTCTGTGACACTTTTCAGTGTCAAAATTAATAACATCATCAAAGCTGTTTGTCCTGGAGTCGAATGTTTTCTGTACGTAGATGACTTCTGTATTTTCTATAGATCCAAACATATGCATACAATAGAACGTAAATTGCAACAAGTTCTTAATAATCTTCAAAAATGGTCAGAAGAAAATGGCTTTAAATTTTCTAGGAACAAGACCAAATGTATGCATTTTTGTCAATTTAGAAAACATCACCCAGATCCTGAATTAACATTAAACGGCACGCGCCTCAAGGTTGTGCCTCATTTCAAATTTTTAGGATTGCTATTTGATCCTAAACTGACCTTCATTCCTCACATAAATTATCTTAATGACAAATGTCAGAAAGGTCTTAATTTGTTACGTGTCGTGTCCCATATGGACTGGGGAGCAGACCGAAAAGTTCTCCTTCGTTTGTATCGGTCTCTTATCCGATCTAAATTAGATTATGGAAGCATTGTATATGGATCCACGCGTAAGTCATACTTGCGGAAACTTGACACAATTCACCACGAGGGATTACGATTATCTCTGGGAGCTTTCAGAACATCTCCCATAAGCAGTTTGTATGCGGAAGCTAATGAACCTTCTTTGTCCTTGCGGAGGCAGAAACCAGGTACGCAATACTATCTCAAATTAAAATCAAATCCTGATAACCCGACGCATGATGTAGTTTTTAATCCTATGTACAAGGAATTATTCCAACAGAGAGTCCGGGTTATACCACCTTTCAGCCTGCGATTTGGCCCTGATGTTGCAAACCTTGATATTCATCTCGATTCTGTGGTAACTCAAGAAGTTTCTGATATCCCGCCATGGACTTTGAAGAGACCTGTGTATCTGTTTGATTTGTTAGCAGACAAAAAAGCAACAACAGATCCAACCATATTTAGAAATAAATTCAATGAAATAAAGGATCGATATTTCTTTTTTGAACCGATCTATACGGATGGATCTAAAGATGGTAACAGGGCTGCAGCTGCAGCTATTCCCGATGGTGAATTCGTATCATACGAAGGTAACATTACATTTCGTCTACCTAACAATGCATCAATATTTACTGCTGAGCTAAAGGCCATTGATCTAGCCTTAGATCACATTGAGTCGGAGAATTATTTTCGGTACATTATATTTACTGACTCACTGTCTGCGATGCAAGCACTCAGCAATGAAAAAGTAGAACACCCAGTGGTTAACAGACTTCTCAATAAACTTGATCGAATCTGTGCAAACACCGAGGTTGTTTTCTGCTGGCTCCCAGGTCATATGGGAATTCGCGGAAATGAAAAAGCTGATGACGCTGCAAGGTCTGCTTTAAGTCAAGTAATATTACCTTTTGATATACCCCAATCGGATTTTAAACCACTAATTAACTCTTTCATTTATAATGTTTGGTAGAATACTTGGGATGATCCTGGTAATTCAAATAATAAATTACGTTCTATAAAACCAATACTTGGTAATTGGGTACCAGGATCTAGATTGTCCCGTCGCGAAGAAATTGTGCTCACTCGCTTACGTATTGGACATACATATTTCACTCATTCGCACTCACTGAAGGGAGAGGAGGTTCCTCTATGTGTGCCATGTTTTGCACCTCTTTCAGTACATCATTTATTTATAGATTGTGTTGATGTAGCGCCATTACGTGACCGATATTTCAAGGTTTTGAACACTAAAGATCTCTTTCAGTCTGTTCTGCCAGAAACAATTTTTAAATTTCTTAAAGAAATCCGAATTTTTACGAAAATCTGAAAGACTTTTTAGAATTTTCCGTTAATAGATTAAAGTTTGTTACAGATTTCAGTTTTAGCCTTTTGGCTTAGCTTTTGCTTTGTTGTTTTATTGTCACGTTCTTAGTAAGTTCCTTTTACTACAATTTCTTTGAGTAAATAGGGAAGCCCTGTTTCTCAATAATGTCTTTTATTCATACCCCGATTATACAAAATCGGTCCTACTTAGTGTATCATTTGTTACTGTTTACCATCTTACCTTCATTTAGCAGTTTCTATTATTAATTCAATCAAAACTTTTTAACCTACAGAGCTACTCTCTCACATTGATTTTGATTTTGGTTCGGAGCCTTTCGGTTGATGAGGATTGCCTCGGCATTCGAGAGTGTTCTTTATACATGTCAAGATCGCATGTGATCCTTCTTAATCCAACCTTTTTACTGCAGCCTTTTGTTCTAATCATGTTATACTTAAAAATCCACTATAACCATTCATTTAATACAGACATGCGCGCTAAATGATCAAAGCTGTCGATGCGCCGTAAAACAACATTCAAACAAACAAAATTCTTCCTTCTTAATGTTTTTTGAAAACCGTATGATGTTCGAGTTTTAAATTTAACTGGCTTAGTGGTACTTTTTTATAAAATTGCAACGAATGCTCAGCTTGGTGTGTGCCAAAACTTTTCCATTTCATTTGTGCTTCCTTAAGTTGGAAACTGAGACAGAGACTTTCACTGCCTTTTAATACAAGGAAAGAAGTTTGGCAAATTAAAAAGTTGCAGTGTGAAGAGTTTTCATTGAATTATTTAAAATTGTGAAGTTTCATCTTTAGCTGAGTCTAGCATGAAAAAAACGAGAGGGCCATGATGGCCGTGTATTATCGTGGTCCTGTATCGCTCCACTAGCAACAAAGTAGAACAATACATACCAAACATTATTCTAGGCCAAATGGTTTCAAACAAGAAGACTTATCATTAAGTTTTTTGTCTATAACCGTTAGCTATGATGACTTGAATCCTGTTAGAGGCCAACAAGATACTGTCATGTACCATATACTCGTAATAGATGTCTAATCCACCTGGTTATAAACAAGAAGGTTTCTTAAGTTTTCGTAATAGAACATGAGAGACGGGGCTTATTTCCATTCAAGGGCTATATTTTGAATTATGAAACTTATAAGAGATCCACAAGATGAGGCTATGTGCCAACTTTAGTTGCCCTAGGTCTATTAGGACCATAAGATAGAGGTAATAGAACATGAGAGACAGGCTTATTTCCATTCAAGGGCTATATTTTAAATTATGAAACTCATTAGAGATCCACAAGATGAGTCTATGTGCCAACTTTAGTTGCCCTAGGTCTTTTAGGAACGAATAGATTTCTAGAAGTTTTAAGCATGGAAGCACATGTATAAAACCTTGTGATCTAAGGGACAAGAGCCAATTTTGGCCCTAGGCCTAACATTTAAAGAATCTTAACTGAGTTCTGTTAGGTGAAGCTAACTGCCTTTTGGCAATATGGTTTAGAATATCTGAGGATCTTACAGGTTTTCACCATGTAACACCACATAAAACTAACGTGATTCCCCCCCCCCCCCCAGGACAGGACCAGGTATGGATCCAGGGCTATAATATGGAGAATATTAAGAGAGGCTCATCAGAAGAAGCTACATGCCAGATCTGGTAGCCCTAGGTCATATCGTTTAGAACCAGAGCATTTTTAAAATTTTCACTGTAAGTCCATGTAAAACTTGTGACCCACAAAGCAAGGCTAATTTTGACCTCAGGGCTGTAATTTAATGAGAAACTTAGTAGAGGTCTATCAGATGAAGCTACATGCCAAATTAGGTAGCATAACAGATACATAACAGGTGCCAGACACAGCAGATTACAAGAGCTAACTAGTTGTTTTTCTTCCTTGGTTTAGTTCAAGATACACCACCTTCAAAAACATGAAAATTATAGACTAACAACCTTAAACAAATCTAGAGCAGAAAACATTTCTACAAAATTATAACCAATGTTTTTCCATGAAGCCTTTGACTGATTCAATCATGGTACTTGAAACTGGTTAGCCATGATTGGAAGACGTTTCAAAGTACTCATGACAGAATCATGCTTAACTTACTAAACAACCAAATTTTGGATAGGACGAAATAGAGAGCATATGCAGACGACAATTAAAATGTTGCTAAAATGATGATTTCTCTTTTTGATATGGATAGAAAAAATTGCAGACAAAGGAAAAAAATGCTGGTTACCAGCTTATGCCACAATGTTTTCAGAAGTCTTCTTCTTCGGGGTCGTTAAAATTGGGGATTGTGTGGTAAAGAGTTAAGCATGATTGATTGAATGGTGTTTTCCCTTACTTCAAGTTTTATTTTTAGACATGTAACAGGCAACAGTTCACACATTCATGTATGTCTTCGATTACACCAGCTGTAGACTTAGGTTCTGAAGTTTCTTGCCCTAGAACACTCACACAAACAATAAAATGCTTCAAGTGTAGCATGAAACAGGAGTCTGCAAGTCACAAGCCCTACACTTTTTACCTACTAGCCTTGTATGGGAAGAAACCAATTTAACTCTTTACCACACAATCCCCAATTTTAACGACCCTAATGGAAAAAGGGCGAATGAAAACTATGTTTTCTACCCTTTCACAAACCAAAATTTTCATTTGATAAACATTTTATTTTGTCCTCTGCACATGCTTACAATTTGGACCAGTGTGAAATTTTTCTGTGTGGTAAAGTGTTAAATCATAGTTTTGACCTTGATTTGACTGGAATAATGTTAAAAGCACCTTACCAAAGCAAGAAAATTTTAGACAGGTCCAAAATTAAGATAATTTTGCAGGCGACAAAATTAAGAGTGACTAATAATTTGAAAACTGATTAAGGAAGGCTTAAAAACATTGTGACAGGAGAAAATTCTGTTGACTAGCATTTTCTCATTTTCACACAATGTTTTCAAAAGGCATCTGTCTCAGGGTCGTGAAAATGGATTGTTTAGTAAAGGGTTTATACAAATGAACTGTGCTCTGTGAAAAGGGGACTTAATGCAACTGTGAACCATATCAACCCAGGTCAGCCTGTGCAGCCAAAACTATTCCCTATTGGACAATTTTCTGTTTGTTCAAGGACCAGTATACCACACAAGTCCATTGTTAAAGATGTTGCTGTTATGGATCCATAATTTTGTTAAGGCATACTAGGTTTTATGCATCACCAGAATGTATTAAAGCCCTTTTTGCCAGAACACACCTCTTTCCCAAACAACAAAATTCTGGACAAGACCAAATTGAAAGCGTCTGCATACGAAAAATGAAATATACAACAATTGATGATTTCTGTATTTGATTAGGTAGGAAACATTGTGGGAAAAGGAGAAAATGCTAATACCAGCTTTTTCACTGTCCCCACAATGTTTTCAAAAGCCTTCTTCTTCGGGGTCGCAAAACCCAGGGATTGTTTGAAAAAGGTTTAAATCAAATTTCAGAGTTAAAGTTTTACGATCTTTGACTCTTTACCTGTTGCAAAAATTTTAGACGTGACCAAACAAAAAGCATTTGAAGATAGCAAAATAAATATGCCTGAAACACTAGAATGTGTTTTGGAAAGGGTAGAAACACTGGGGAAGAGGAGAAAATGCTGGTTACCAGCATTTTTTTTTTTTTTTTTTTTTTTCAAAATCCAACAACCTTTCCATAGATTTTCTTTCTCAGAGTTTTTTTTATATGTCAGAATGGTGGTAAAGGGTTAAACATGGTCAAAAATGACTAAAAAACCAACTGTTAGGTTCTTTTGACATAATAACTGCAATAATGAACTAGAACTCTAAAAATTATTAAACACTCATATACAAACAGTAAAAAAAAATAACATTTTAGTCTTATCAACCTAGAACTAGAGACCCCTAGGGCCTGAATCACTCTACTGGCAGATACTGACAAGTGAACCTAAATCTAAAGAAAACAGTGAAAAAAAGGCCATGGTGGCCCTTAGTGATTCACCTGAACCTTATGACTAAGCATGACCCATTTCACATCTCTTGTAAGATAAACACAAACATTCGAACAAATTTTCATGAGAATGGGAGTGAAAATGCGCCCTTAGGGTGCAGAAAAGCTTGACCAACTTTTGTGAGTTTTGAACTGAGAATATGCCCCCAAGAGTGTACACAAGGTTTTCATGAAATTTGTCCCAGTGACCTCCTTTCTGACCTGTGACCCATTTTTCTGTACTGTATGAGATGAAGGTTGATCAATATTGAATGGTGCTTTGCGCAGCTTTCAATATTGTTTCATTCATATCATGGCAATAACTCACAAAATCATATAGGTGCCTATACTCTGGGTTTCACCAGTAACAAGCTAAGGTTCTGAGGATTTTTGCCCTAGGAAAATTCTATTGGTCTTTATGTATGGAAGGGGATATCCGCTAGTTCACTCATTATTCATGATGAGACTTTCATTATTCCTGATGAAATTTTCAACTATGTTTTACACTTTTAACGTTGACTTAAAATTACGACTTGCCTATTTAATTGTTTATGTTGACATTTGAATTACTTTTTTTGTTACTTCAATTTACAATCAACTATTCTATCTAATTCCATCATATTTAATTATTCATTCAACCTTTCTAATAATATTTGAGACATTTAATTTCATATCAACATTGTAATTATTTTAACAACAGTTACTTCAACAATACAAGATAACAAGTGTAATACAAATAAGCACAATCTAAATAAGCATAATGCAAATAAGCATAATATGAAGCAGGGAACCACATCTCATTATTACGACAGGGGTCGCCACTGAGAAACTCAGTTCTCCCTCAAGGCTGACGGTGCTGCGCTACTTTACTCAGTCTTCTGGAACCTTAGATGTGGCAGGTCCTGATGATAACTATCCATACCTACCAAGCATTGGACAGGTATGTATAAATAACATTATCTCTCATTGATTTAGTGTTGAATCAACTTGGGAGAGGTGGGACAGGTTTGTGATTCGAACACGGGTATTACGGAGTGAGCGATGTACCACTGACTGAGCTACCGCCGTAGGCGACCGCATTTATCACATGAATGTTGCTCATCTGTTTATTTTTTATGTGTGAAGAGAAAAGGGGAAAAAAGAAATTTTAGCTGAATTCCATTTTCTACAATTTCGTTACATGTATACAGAATTAACCCGTTGAAAAAATGCATTTTTTTACCGGTACGTAAAATTCACCGGATCAAGCATAGACCGGTGTATTACCGGAATAGACCTAAATGAACCGGAAAAGACCGGAATAGACTTAGAAAACACGGCGTAGCGACACCTAGTTTATTGCATGTAGGAATGGGGCAAAACCTGCACATACTCAGAGAAGCAAAAATAGGGATTTGCACCTTAGACTACAGAAAATGAACCTTTGTAAAGCCATGTAAGACATAAATTGGCGAGAACTGGTACTTGGCGAGAACTGGTTGAATGCCAGTACAAAAAGTATTAAGATATATAGCAGTTATTATTAGTCTGACAACCTGAAAACCTGTCTCCTACTCCTCTAATTTTTCCCTTTTTGATCACCAGTGCACCTATCCATGTTCTCCTGGATTTCCTTTTAGCAGTACTCCGCACACTATTCTTTCCAAGCCGCTGGCCGCTTCCCTACCCGCCGTTTTCAACACTATTTCAGTTATGCCCCAGCGACCAGTGCAACTATCCATGCTCTCCTGGATTTTCTTTCTAGCAGTACTCCGCTCAGTATTCTTTCCAAGCTGCTGCCGGGTTGCACACCTGCTATTTTCAACACTATTTCAGTTATGTCCTGGCGACCAGTGCACCTATCCATCCTCTCCGGGATTTTCTTTTACCAGTACTCAGCACATTCTTCTTTCCAAGCCGCTGGTGGCTTCCCTACCCGCCGTTTTCAACAATATTTCAGTTAGGCCCTGGCGACCAGTGCAACTATCCATGCTGTTCTGGATTTTCTTTTTACCAGTGCTCTGCACAATATTCATTCCAAGCCGCTGGCGGCTTTCTAACATGAGCCAGGATTGCGTCCTGTTGCATTGACTTTATCGGCTAACTACTATTTCTTTCCCTTTCAGGAGAATACATGAAGATTCAGACATTGGCTAACCTCTAACGTGGGGTTAGCCATTACAGCTGCAAATGCAGCCGACCACATACGACAGACGAGACAGAAACGGGCATGGACGGACTGGACGCGTTCCTGCAAGGACCGGTCTCGGCCTGGATGGGGAGGTAGAGGGATGTGATGGTTGTGGGAACTTTGAAGTCCCACCTCACATCCCTCCTAAAGTTTCTGGATTTCTTAGAGGTGGTAGGCATTCAGGGTTGGTGGAACTGGACCTGCCTCACCATCCAGGTCTTCAGCCGGTCCCTCAGGAAAAGGGCAGCGGAACGGAAGGCAGAAGTGGCGGCAAGGGATTTGGCGTCACTTCCGTCGCCCGAAGCCAGACGGACATACTGGACTTCGGACTACTACGATGACGTTACCTCGGCCGACTAGACGACGATGATGGACGAGGACAGACATGACCACCTTGACCGTCTGACGGACTGGCTGGTGATGGAGGTTAATATGACCAACGGATGCAGGCCGTCCGTCGTTACCAACATGACGCTGACAGCCTTAGAAGACGCGATGGAAGAGACAAAAGATGACAGGACGTTCTTCTGCATCCTGGTTACAATGCACAAGACCTCAGCTACCGCGGGCCCTGAGGTGGTCACGGTGTCTGAGGCCTTGTACCGACAACTTGAGGACCTTCAGACACAGCTACACCCGGACACTGACCGACTGTTTACGAACAGGGGGAGAGCATTTGCTAGCAGTTCATCGGTCAACCGATGTCTAAATCGAGCATGGACTGCTAGCGGATGCTCTAAGTACGGACGGTTTTCCTGTACCATCGACAGGAAAGGACTGACGACCGACATGCAACAGCACAACCCCCTGATCGCCGATGACCTGGCAGAACTACTCTGCCATAGACGGACGACGGCTGACGCACACTACAGACTAATAGACAAGATTGGGACCTCCATTCGGACTGTAACGAAAATACAGGACTTCTACGGGAGCGGACAGAAGGTCTCAAGAACGGCAACAGACTATGACAAGAACCCGTGGAGCCTGACTGTGACTGACCCGACCCCGACGAGCCCGTCTCACAGTGACACTTCCTCGAACCGGACTGTGACGTACAAGACCCCAGGCCCAAATCAGACTTCCACGAAGATGAATGAGACGGACGGTTCTAATTTCAGTGACAATTCCGGACTGACGCAAACGTTGCTCTCAAGACTAGAATTACCTGAGAAGAGGACGGACTTTTATAAGACAGTTATAAACGGGCCCAGGCAGACGAGACTGACAGAAAACATAAGATGATGACAGAAGCCTTCTACTTGTCGGAGGCCCTCAGGACTGGTGTTGAAAAGAAATATTGAATGGACGTAGTTAGCATGGTGCCGAACTTTATTGACTTGGGGGCCTCCAACAAGCAGATGGACTTCCTGACACTGGTGCTTGCCCTGATTGCAAACCAGTTTGACGCATCCCTGACGACGGACGAACGTGATGGTTTGACCGTCTCGACCCCATCTCTCTCACCCCTCCTGCAGAGCCTGGACCCTAGACCATAAGAGGAACAAGTTCAGTTTAGAAGGGAAATGGATGAGTATGAGTTCAGGAGGCAGGAACAGGCTAGGGTCCAGGCTCAGCAGGATGAGGTGCTCGAGCAGATGAGGCAGAGAAAACTACACTTTATGACCCAGGATATGACTGACATTATTAGACAGGACTTTGACATTTACATTAGGACAGGAGAGCCACTGACAATGGAGAACCTCATGACTAAACGACCGACGCGTTATGGACAGCTGACTGCAAAACAGATTGTGGACAAAATTAGGAACTTAATAAAATATTCAAACAGACCAACACAGACAGACTAAAAGACTGACGCTCAAGACGGTGGCCTATGACTGAACGACAGAAAAAAAAAAAACCACAAGAAACTTCTAGTCAAAACAAGACTATAAAATGTGTGATAAACTACTAGTCAAAACAAGACTCTGAAGTGTGTGATAAACTACTAGTCAAAACAAGACTCTAAAATGTGTGATAGTCAAAACAAGACTCTAAAATGTGTGCTTGAGAAAAAAAACTAAAATTTCTGATAGTCTATTAAAAAAAAAAAATCTAAAATGTCTGATAGTCAAAGAAAAACCCTAACAAGTCTAATATGTCTGATAGTCAACTCAAAGACTGAAAATTTAAAATGTGTTTTGAGAAGGGTACAAAACATTTAGGGAAAAGGAGAAAATGCTGGTAACCAGCAGCTGGTTACCAGCATTTTCTCCTTTTCCAACAATGTTTTCAAAAGGCTTCTCTCTCAGGGTAATTAAAAGTTTGAGGAGGGTAGAAAACATTGTGGGAAAAGGAGAAAATGCTGGTTACCTGCAGCTGGTTACCAGCATTTTCTCCTTTTCCCACAGAGTTTTCAAAAGGCTTCTTTCTCAGGGTCATTAAAAGTATGAGAAGGGTAGAACACATTGTGGGAAAAGGAGAAAATGCTGGTTACCAGCATTTTCTCCTTTTCCCACAATGCTTTCAAAGAAAGAAACATGTCTAATATGTCTGATGTTAAAAATCTAAATTGTCTGATTTTCAAATGTTAATGTTTAACTCATTACCAAACAACATAATTTTAGACTGGTCCAAATTCAAAGCATTTGTAGACCACAACTGACTGAAAAATTAAAATGTGTTTTACGAAGGGTACAAAATATTGTGGGAAAAGGAGAAAATGCTGTTTACCGGCCGCTGGTTACCAGCATTTTCTCATTTTCCCACAATGTTTTCAAAAGGCTTCTCTCTCAGGGTAATTAAAAGTTTGAGGAGGGTAGAAAACATTGTGGTAAAAGGAAAAAATGCCTGTTACCAGCAGCTGGTTACCAGCATTTTGTCCTTTTCCCTCAGTGTTTTCAAAAGGATTCTCTCTTGGGGTCATTAAAAGTTTGAGAAGGGTAGAACACAGCATTTTCTCCTTTTTCCACAATGCTGTCAAAGGAAGAAACAAGTCTAATATGTCTGATGTTAAAGAAAAAAAATCTAAAATGTCTGATTTTCAAATGTTAATGTTTAACTCTTTACCAAACAACATAATTTTAGACTGGTCCAAATTCAAAGAATTTTGTAGACCACGAAATAAATGTGACTGAAAAATTAAAATGTGTTTTACGAAGGGTACAAAACATTGTGGGAAAAAGAGAAAATGCTGGTTACTAGCAGCTGGTTACCAGCATTTTCTCCTTTTCCCACAATGTTTTCAAAAGGCTTCTCTCTCAGGGTCGTTAAAAGTCGTGACTGTGTGGTAAAGGGTTCATCTGGTAAAAAGTTATGAAGAGAATGTTAATTTTCAGCAAATAAAGGCTGTTTAATAGTTTTTATTTTCTTTTAATTCTTGCAATGTAAGATCAGACTGCACAAACACGCAGGCTGATCTTAACCTCCACTCTTAACTGAATGAGAATGCTGATAGTGCAGCCCAAGATCTAACTGGTACGACAAATTGTAGACCATTCCAGCAATATACTCAGAAGAATAGAGGGTAGATAGTGTTGCCCAAGATCAGACCTATATATGCAGTCTGATCTTAATCTGCACTCCCTCCTGACCCTAACCCGTCTTCTTTCAAAGGACAAATCTTTTCAACATACTGGTTTTCTTAATGTTATTGAAGACGGAAGTCTAAGATCAGACTGTACAAACATGCTGGCTGATCTTTACCTCCACTCTTCACTTAATGAGAATGCAGACAGTGCAGCCCAAGATCAGACTCGAACGACAAATTTTAGACCATTCCAGCAATATACTTAGAAGAATAGAGGGTAGCGAACAAAATTCCTCCTTTCGGGCGGGGCTTAAATCTACCGGATACTTTTTTTAAAAAGACAATATAAACCCATAGGCAACACGTTTTTTTCTTCCGTTTGGAGAGTAAAGTCATTGCTTAAAAAGACGAAGTTGTGTCTTTGGTCTTTTATTTATTGATATGTCTCCAACATTCTTCTAATGGTGTTTGTGTAAAGTGAAGCCTAAGATCAGACTGCACAAACAGCCAGGCTGATCTTAACCTCCTCTCCTTACTGTATGAGAATACAGCCGAAGATCAGACTGCACCTACAAGCAGTCTGTCTTTACTTATTATTACAGTGCAGCCCAAGATCAGACTGCTCATATATGTAGTCTGATCTTAATCTGCAGTCTCTCCTAAACCTAACCCATCTTCTTTGAAAGGACAAATCTTGTCAAGATTTGGTTCTCTTTATGTTATTGAAGAGTGCAGTCTGAGATCAGACTGCACAAAAATGAAGGCTGATCTTAACCTCCAGTCCTAACTGATTGAGAATGTTGATAGTGCAGCCCAAGATCAGACTGGAACGACAAATTTTAGACCATTCCAGCAATATACTTAGAAGAATAGAGGGCAGATAGTGTGGGCCAAGATCAGACTGCCCATATATGCTGATCTTAACCGACACTCTCTTCTACACCTTCCCATCTTCTTTCAAAGGACCATATCCTTTCAAAGGACAAATCTTTTCAACATTTGGTTCCCTTCATGTTACTGAAGACTGAAATTGAAGATCAGACTGCACAAACATGCGGGTTGATCTTAACCTCCACTCTTAACTGAATAAGAATGCAGCCAAAGATCAGACTGGACATACATGCAGTCTATTCTAAAGTTCCACTCTTCAGTATATCTTTACAACATTTTTCTGATGCTGTTTGTGGAGAGTGCAGCCTAAGATCAGACTGCATATTCATATACTCCACTCTTTACTGAATGAAAGTGCAGCCACACTTAGTCAGTCTGTCTTTACTTATTTTTCTTTCCTTCATGATCTTTGTACATAGTGCAGGTCAAGATCAGACTGCTCTTATATGCAGTCTGATCTTAGTCTCTTCTACGGTTACCCATCCTCTTTCAAAGGACAAACTTTTTCAACATTTTGTTCACTTCATGACACTGAAAATTGCAGCCTTAGAGCAAAATGCAAAAACATGCAGTCTGATCTTATACTCCACTATTTACTGAATGAAAGTGCAGCCCAAGATCAGACTGCACATACATGCAGTCTTGTTCTAAAGCTCCAACCCTCAATCTCTTTTCAACATTTTCCTTATGGTGTTTGTGGAGAGTGCAGCCTAAAATCAGACTGCACGTACATGCAGTCCGACCTTCCACTCCACTCTTTACTGAATGAAAGTGCAGCCCAAGATCAGACTGCACATACATGCAGTCTTGTTCTAAAGCTCGAACCTTCAATATCCTTCAACATTTTTATTATGGTGTTTGTGGAGAGTGCAGCCTAAGATCAGACTGCACATACATGCAGTCGGACCTTATACTCCACTCTTTACTGAATTAAAGTGCAGCCCAAGATCAGACTGCACCTACAGACAGTCTGTCTTTAATTATTTTTCTTTCTTTTATAATCCTGGAGAATAGGGCAGACTGCTCATATATGCACCAATCTCTTCCTCTTTGACATAGGTGGACTCAGAGGATCAAGACGAACATTTTGATTCCCAATTTGATGGGTTTCGACTTCCCCCCCCCCCAAAAAAAAAAATCTGTTTTCAAACCCAAACGTCCAAGGTGCGACCCGGTTAATGGGATGTAACTGTCAAATTTAATTGCTTCAAATTTGGCACACACAAACTTCCAGCTATACTGATCATAACCCACTAATTGAAAGTGGGCTAACTTAAGTATGGTCTTAGATTTAAGTATTTGAAAGTGGCGTAAGTCGCAAAAAAATGCGACCCTGCTGGCCGAAAAACCTACACGCCTGCCGGTATTTTACTTCTGTGTCAAAGTGATTCATACCACCACGGACCTTTATACTACGCATCTGCTTACAGGCGGACTTGTTTCCTTGGGAAAAATAAAGCGTAGCACCGTTCAGGGGAGCAGTCGTTTTTTTTTAAGAGTTACCTCCCATATTTTTGAAGGGCCAAATTTCAGCGCAAAGAAGAATTCAATTTCGTCGTTTGTCTTTTACTTGGCCTTGTTGTCATTATAAATTGGAAATTGAAACTTTTGAAATGATTTTTAGTAAAACTCTTTTGGTTGATAATTTATAATTTAAACATCGATCTTTTTCGTTGTGTTAAGAATGTCGATAGGAAATTAAATGTCTCAAATATATTAGGAAGGGTTAAATGAAGAATTAAAAATGATAGAATTAGATCAAAAATAGTTTGTTGTAAAATGAAGTAACAAAAAAAGTAATTTAAATGTCAACATATACAATATAATAGGCAAAACGTAATTGCAAGTCAACGTTAAAATTGTAAAACATAGTTGAAAATTTCATCAGGAATAATGAAAGTCTCATCATGAATAATGATTGAATTGGCGGATATCCCCTTCCATAGAACCGGGGGCCTCCAGGCCATAAGTCTTGCACTTTACCACTGAACCATGCAGGACCCTGAAATAAGTCTTACACTTTACCACTGAACCATGCAGGACCCTGAAATATTATCAGGAAAAACATTTGAACAATTCTTATGGGCATTCCACTGAAAACAAGACCTCTAGAGTGTAACCTTTTCTAAGACTTACTTGCCTAGTCTTTTTTATCCAACCCAACACATTTTCATAGCCATCCAAAATAAGATCAGGACAGACACTTCTGACTAAATTTCACGACTACCAGACTAAAATTGTAGCTTTCTGAGTGTGCACAAGGTATCACTATGATTTGACCTTGTGAGCTAGTTTTATACAAGACTTGACACATTTAACAATTGTAAGAAATATAATAAAGACTTTCTGACTAACTTTCATAAGGATTACACTGAAAATGACGCCTCCATACCAATCATAAGTTTTTTTTCCCCAACATTTGAACTTGTGACTTTTTCCCCTCAACATGACCTATGCCAAGTCTCACCAAGACAAACTAGAACTTATTTTTCCACAAAAAAAAAACCAAAAAAAAAAACCAGATGTCTCCCTCCCTCTTTGGTGTCAGAATCAAAGGGAAATAACTCAAAAAATATACAAGCCAGAGTTATGGTTCTTGTGCATGACACTTCTTCTCATGGTGCTCTACAAATGTGTGAAGTTTTATCAAAATATCTTAAATGGTTTTCGAGTAGACATGATTTGTGACAGAAAGACAAACAGACCAACAGACGGATGCACCAGGAAAAACAGTATGTCTCCCGACCCTGATAGGGGTAGACATAATTAGACTGAAAATTTAGCCTCCGGAATGTACATAAACTTTATCAAAAATTTGACAGGGTGACCTAGCTTTTGACCATACATGACCAACTCTGGAGCTTGCCAGAGACATCATCAAAACAAACATTCTGATTTAATTTTCATAGGTATTGGAGTGAAAATGTAGCTTATATATAGTGCTCATCAGATTTTTTTACAATTTGACTAGATGTGACCAAAAGTCACTTGTTCAACATTTCGTAATTCTTAATATTCTGCTAAGCATTCATTGGTTTTAGACCGAAAATCTAGTCTCATGAGTGTTCGAAAAGGTTTCCTGAAGATTTGACCTGTGACCTAGTTTTGAGGAGACCCATTTTTTACATGTCTGAGGTATTATGAAAATTAACATTATGGCTAACTATAATGATTTTCAAGAATGAAAATATGACCTCCAGAGTGTCCACAAGGTTTTTCAAAGATATGACCTGGTGACATTGTATATGACTACGATTTAATGAATTTTAAAATTTGTCCAAAAAATCAAGACAAACATTCTGACTAACTTTCATGGATACCGTAATGTTGGATACCGTAATGTCTCTTATCATCGCTTATTAATGCTTTCCCTCCGCCCCCCCCCCCCCCCCCCCAGCTTTTTTCTAACCAAAAATGGACTTACCAGAAATCCAATTCTTATGAACACGTATGTTCGCAACAAATGCATAGCTCAAGTACAAACCGCATCTGGTGGGATTCAAACTCATGGCAGACAAATATCCTCGTTTTTCGAGGTTTGAAAGACAAATACCATAACTACTGAGCCAAAGAGATATCTCTCTGACACAGTTGTCAGGTATTGTATTTAAATCGGGACAAAGCTGTGCATGAGGAGTGGTCTCCAGTAACACAATCTATTAAGTTGAAATAAATTGGCTGCAATAAATCGAAGGCATCAGCATGATGCTAATAACTTCTCTAATCACTGTTTATTTACACCCGACTATACAAATAAGGGCACAAATCAATAACGTTAAAAACTTCAGCTAACACAGAATTCGTCCAATAGCTTAAAAAGTAAAAGCATAGAACAATATCCAATGTTAATTGTTAGTAATATTTGATGTCCAAATAAATCATGGTCTGCAGTAATTTCAATATTTTGCATTAATACAGTGGTTTCTTCAAATGGCCATCGCTGCACAGTCGGGTACTGACTAAAATCTGGATAATAATTGTATCGTCATCCTCGGAAAATTCTAAAATGTTGTTTTACCTCTATTAATGCCGCCCCCCCCCTTTTGGAAAATGTAATGCCTGGGGTATTAAAAAGAGACACCACTGTATTTGAGTTGTGGTTCTCCCGCAATGGTGCACCCTAGGCACAACACTGCAAGAGCTCTGGGCAAGTTTGAAAAGAATCACATAAAAATGCAAACTTTATCATGCAAGCACAAAGGTAAATTATCATTTATAAATGGCAGCTTTTCCCTAATAGTATTCCTTGAAAATCAATAGGGTTCAGGCTTTCAATGATACAAAGATTGTAAACAGAGCAACTTTCATGAAAATCCAACTTCAACTGAAGACCTTTATCACTAGGGCAAAAAAAAAAAAAGACCCATGGAAATATGGGAAGTTGAACTTACTTATGGCAAAAACCGTATCATGATATGAGCTGTTCTGGCCTTTGGTCAGTATAGCTAAGCAATAATAAAAATCTGAAAACTTTATACCAAGTCTTGTCTGAATTGAAAACATTTGCACTTTTTTCACAACTTTTTTCAAAAACCTTAATCCCCAGGGTCTTAAAAACAGGGAACTGTTTGGTAAAACATGTAGATGTTCAGTTTTAGACAGTACGAAAAGTTTCATTCTACGTTTGTCCAATGTAATTCACTTACGTACCGTTTGCTAAAGCATTTCGATGTTCAATCTTTAAAAGTTACAAATACGTTTCACTTTGCGTTTTTCCAATGTGATCCAATTATGCACTGTATTTTTTATTTTTTTTCCAGGACAATTCATTGAGGCACTTGTACTTTTTTATGACATTGATGCAGTCGATCATCTTGAGTTCTTTTCGCAATGAAATATTAGTTTGAAAGAGTTTCCTGAGTAGATGGCTTTGTTCTTCCGATATTTTGCTGACTTTTCTGGCTAAAATGGGAAAAAAAAACATGTTCAGGAATTTAAAGTAATTATCTTGAATAATGAAAGAGATATTAAAAATTGTCAAAGGAACAGGAAAATGTCTTTGTCAGAACTTTGATGTTACCTGCCCTTGTTGATTGTAAACAACTAGTTCGAGTTTGAAGTATATATCTTCAGTAATGACAGAATTTGTAGAATGTCAAATATATTTGTTAAGGACAACAACAATGCAAACAACAACCAGGTAACAATATGTCTATGACAACACCTTAACATCTTCTTCACAAACAGCCAAGCTAAATTCAATTATTCATTAAACTCAAATTGATTTTCCTGCATCTTTCATGGTTAACTTCACTGTACTTATGTCACATCATTGCAATAGAACCAATCTCCAAGTAATATTGAAGCATAATATGGTTCTTGAAACTACCATCCTAACCCTGTACCAAACAATCCCAGGTTTTAACAACCCTTGGAAAGAAGCCTTCTGAAAACTGTGTGGGAGAAAAATACTGGTAACCAGGATTTTCTCCTTTACCCACATTGTTTTCTTCATCATCAAAGACAGAAACCATCATTTGAGCTACAACTATTATGTCATCAGCAATTACTTAAATTTGGTCCAGTCAAGAATGTTGTCTTGCTAAAGAGCTAAGTATACATTTAAACAATTCAAAACAATCGCAATATAATCTAGAAATTTGATCAGACTTTGCATTTTCTCTATCATTGAAACGTCATTTCCTGGGGATTCAGAACTTGGTCCAGGACATACATGTACATCTGAAATTAATACAAAATGAATCTTAGCTACAAGAATTACCATTATAAAGTACCAAAATTTACTTTAATTGGTTTAACTCTTTACCAAACGACAAAATTTTAGACTGGTCCAAATTGAAAGCACTTGCAGACGACAAAATAAACGTGACTGAAAAATTAAAACTTGTCATGGGACGGGCAGAAAACATTGTTGGAAAAGGACAAAATGCTGGCTACCAGCATTTTCTCCTTTTCCCACTGAGTTTTCAAAAGGCTTCTTTCTTAGGGTCGTTAAAAGTCGGGATTGTGTGGTAATGGGTCATGTGTCCCAACAGAGATCTATAACCGTTTCCTTCATAACAAGATTTTAGCTTTGTAAAAATTCAAGGGAATTCCAAACAAAAACTCAAATGTGGTTCAAATTATAGAAGTTTCCTTTCATAGGAGAGAAAACATTGTTGGAAAAGGACAAAATGCTGGTTACCAGCATTTTCTACTTTATCCACAATGTTTTCAAAAGTCTTCATTCTCAAGGTCGTTAAGTCAGGATCGTGTGGTAAGGGGATAACATTTAATCATGTATCACAATAAAGATAATAATGATTTGAAGCAAAGTCGTGCATACCCTCACTGACATAATCCTGGTTCTGCATGGTCTCATTATCATCATCATCACCGTCACTTTCTGAACTATTATCACTGCTCAACTCACCATTTGGAATAGCATTGATCAATAGGTGGATAATACACTGATTGACCTGAATGGTGTTTTGCACACTGTTCAACGTTATCTCACCTATATCAGGCAGAAGCTCACATACTCATGGATTTCATCAGTAATAAGCTAAGACTCTAACGTGTCTTGCCCAAGGACACTCCTAAATCAATGGTGAATAACAACTGCCATTGCTTCACAAGATAAATTTTAGACAAATTTGTTTTCTGACAGGATAGAAACAATGCGGGTAAAGAAAACAATAGTTACAAGCAATTCTTCCTTTTCCAACAATGTTTTTTAAACACACACACACACACACACACACAAAGGCGCATGATTATTCGTGAACTAGTTTATAGATTTCTTTTTCAACAATGACAATAATACAGAAGGTATAGTCACAGTGTAATAAAACAAGACATAAAAGTTAAAAAAACAAACACAGTTGACAAATGAACAAGTGAAATTCTTCTGTCACCTCTGACAATGTTTTCTACATATTCAACATAAAAGAACATCATTTGTACTACATTCTATTTGCTGTCTGTGAATGCTTTGAATTTGTGGAGGTTAAAATTTTATGAATAGTAAAAAAATGTTACTTACCCTGATCCAGTGAGATGTCATCTATACATTTCCCACTGTATTTCCCAATACTCCCATTATTAAAAGCCGTGAGAAGACGTCCCATACGGACAACCTGCAGTATTTCTTGAGGAAGGCAATAAAAAGACCTATGGATTGTGATATCATGTCCCATGAAACTTGCCATTGTTTCAAGATCATTCTTATCCAACTTCAGTACTTGTGCCACTGTGGCAACATGCTTTCTAAGCTTTGTGCTGGTGATGTGGCAAGGGTTTACTAATCCTGCCTCTTTTGCGAAGTATCTCAGAATATCTGAGCTTCTGATGGGTTCCAAAGAGCCAAAATTTGGTCTGGCAAATACATACTCGTTGTCCTCAGCCATACCAGCCTCCTGTCGCCATTTCAACAGCAGGTCAATATTTCTTATCAATTTGTATGGTAAAAGAACTGGCACAGTTCTACCTTTTTTCCCCCTAATCTCTACCCTGGAAAGAGTTTTTAGCAAACATTTTTCTGTGGCGCTAACCGATTCCACGACTTCTGACGGTGGACATTCAGAGTGTTCCATTCTTGACATATATGCTTTAACCTTTAATCGCTGGGTCTCTCCTCCACGTCGTTGATTAAAAAGAACTAATTCTGCAAGTGTAATTTGATTCAGCAAATCAAAGTCCAACTTGGAAAATCTCTCTTCAAGGGTTTCTGTCAGTGTTTTTGTTTTCTTGTCAAAGTATTTCTGAAGGTTGACAATGTCCTTTGATAAAGGCAGTGTTTCTCCTTTGTTCATCATTTTGGTTGTCAGTGTATTCAGGGCACAAGATGAAATTTCATCTGTCCATTGATCTTCGCATAAAGTCAAAAATTTACCAGCTTTTCTTTCTTGCTCAATATCACTACTGACAAGTGCTTCATATTTTGACAAATTTGCGCATTTTTTCAAAAGATGGCCTAACTTCAAAGCAAGGGAAGGATTTCCAAAATGGTTTTCAACGTCGTCATACTTGCACAAAATCTTTGTAGATGTCACTGCCAAAGGAAACTTTTCAGGCACAAGAATATCAGACATACAGTTTATATCCAAATCATGCTTTCTTGCACAAATCAAAAAAACGGCCCAACTCTCGCATCTTTGGACTAACATGTTGACGAAGATGAGGCATGTGCCCATGCTTGTGATAAAGTTTCTCTCCAACTTTCAATATAACTTTATCATTGCGACAGGCGATTGTTACTTCATCTGGGGTCATTTTACTGATGACATTGGCTTTTAATCCTTCATGTACTTCTATGGAATCAGGCAGAAGAAGAGATGCTTCAGCTTGAACCTTTCTTGTCTTGTGACCCTTCTTAGCAAAAGGGCAAACTTGTATATGTCTCCACAAACTTTCCTTTAGGAAGAAACCTAAACAACTTTCACAGGGAAGGTGATCCTGTGGTTTTGTTTCATTAGAATGTCTTGCAACTACAACTATTTCACCATTACCCTTTTTCATAACTTCAACATTGTGTTTATAGTTGCCTGCTCTCCTGACACGCATTATTTCTTGATTTCTCTCCTTTGATTTCAATGGTAAATCTAAAATTTTTTGATATCGACTTCAGTTTTGTGTGACTTCAACAAGTGTTTAGTAATGTTTGTCGAAACTATTGAACAGAAAAGGCAGTATTCTTTTTTGTCCCATTTTCTCCCATGGGCATTGTTGGCTGCCTGTACTGTTATGCCAAATGTCACATCCTCCTTGTCATGTCCAATTTCTTTCTTGCTTTTATGGGGTTTTGCTTCATTCAAACTACCAAGGGATACTCTTTTTCTCCTGGCAGAATCTGGTATACCATTATAGGTTTCATCATGATCACTATTACTTGAATTTACAATGAAGTCAGGGTCTTTCACTGAATCATCTAGTGTCTCATTATTTGAGTCTGAGTCAAGGTCATCCGTAGAGTCATCTTTGCTCTCACTGCCGTCATCTATGAAAGACAGAAAAAGGCATTATTTTCATGAAAAAAAGTTGCTTTTTTTCTTTAACATTATTTATCTTCAATTCTGTGACATTAGTGTCTTACAAAACACCTGGAATGGCGCACTCGATTTTAGAGAGCTCTTCGAAAGGAACAGGGTAAAAAACCAAGTCCAACCTGCATTTGTATTTGGAGTTTTCGTATTTCTTCTTAGTACATGTAACTTATAAAAAGACGCCAAAAAATCTTATCTTTAATCTGATGAGGTAAACTGGGACCCTAAAATTATGGCTTGGACCCCTTATTTTTTCAAGATTGCGTCCAGTGGACCCCCTATTTTAAAAAGCTCTGTAGAACCCTGCATAAAAGATGCAAAGGATGACCTGAACCATATATATCTATGTCATTGAATGCTTGTATTTGTAATGAAATTTCAGTGAGTGTCTGGAGGATTATAAAAATGACTGACTAATGGATGGATTACCTGAACACCAAATAAATAGCACTTCTATTACAGTGATAGTTCAGAGATCAATGTTCCCAACTATCTAACCACCACAATCAGTCACATATATATATCACGGTATGACTGATGTTACAAAACCAAGAAGACTTTACTGTTAATTCCCCTGTTGTTTCAGGATCTGTACAAAATGAGAGCACTGTATGGCTGTACCAATGCTCTGCTGCGAGTGCCTGATTTTCAGTTAAGATTCTAAGCCAAAAAAAAGGGGGCTTACTTTTGTCAAAATATTTTGATGGTTATCTGCTCCTATTGCATAAGTTCCCTTTTAAGAGTTACCAACTTGTTCAAATTTGAATTGAAGTTGTCCAAGTTTGAAGTAAATATCTTCCAAAATAAATGAGATACAACAAAATGTCAAATGCTCATGCAAGACAATAATGCAGAGACTAAAATGCCAGAGCTATGACATTAACTTGTTTTCTTGAAAAACAGCTAGGCTAAAAGTATTCTGATCGAAGAACAAACATTGTCAGGTTCACAACACATATCACTTGCTGCGTTTAAATACTGCTGCAATAGCACACAAGGTATTTCTTTAATTTGATCTAGTGACGTAGTTTCTGACCACAGGTGACCCGTTTTTGAAACTCATCGAACATGTTGTGCTGCGGTGGGCTAACAACTTAGTACAGGTCCACTAGGAGATAATACATACTAAATATCAAAGCTCTACGCCTTCCAGTTTTAAAGAAGAATTTTTAAGTTTTCCTACTTTGTTCCTATGTTCGAAATTGTGACCCCCAGGGCAGGGCCACTTTTCACCCCCAGCGGGTTTATTTGCACAGACTTGGTGGAAGTCTACTAGGAGATACTACATGCCAAATATCAAAGCTCTACACCTTCCAGTTTCAGAGAAGAAGAATTTTAAAGTTTTCCTTCTTTCTTCATACCCAGCGGGTTTATTTGAACAAACTTCCACGAGGAGATGCTTCATACCAAATATCAAAGCTCTATGCCTTTCAATTTCAGAGAAGAAGAATTTTAAAGTTTTCCTTCTTTGTTCCTATGTTCAAAATTGTGACCCACGGGGTGGGGCCAGTTTTGACCCCAGGGGCATCATATTAAAAAAAAAAACTTGATAGAGGTTGACTAGGAGACGCTACATACCAAATATCAAAGCTCTACGCCTTCTAGTTTCAGAGAAGATGATTTTCAAAGATAATGCATTTTTTCCCTTTATGTTGCCATGGCAACCAGTGTTAAGGGTGGAATTCAATTCTTTGAACAACTTACTAGTAAAAGCCTCTAGTTCTTCATGTGATGGTGCCTCAGACATGAGAGTACTAACACAAGGTGTGTCATCAATCTCTGTAAATACAAATAACTTCATGAATCAAAGTTCAAACATTGCGAGGTTTACAACACACAATACTTGCTGTGTTTACATTTTGCAAAAGAAAAAACACACTTACTGAGGTACAGCTTTCCAAGACTGTATAAGAGGACATTATTAACAAGTACCAATTTATTTTCATGATGTATTTACCATAATAATACTTTGGTGGATATTTTAGTGACAGTTCAGACAACCACGTATCTTTAGATCTCACCAGTGCACCAAATCCTACAAGGATATTGAGATTTGGCATTTTTGTCCTTTATGTTGCCATGGCAACCACGATTAAGGGTGGAATTCATTCAATTCTTTGAACAACTTTGGTAGAGCTTTACGCAAGGAACATCCCTGCAAAGTTTCATCAAGATTGGCCCTGTGCTTTAGGAAAAGATGTTTAAAGAAATTGTTGGCGGACGACGGACATAGGGCGATCAACTTGAGCAAGTTGTGCTAAGGTGAGCTTAACACTATCCATTTAGATTCATAATGTCTTTAACAAGCATGAATTGGTATATATGTGTAAGACAGTTCACACAACCATGTGTCCTTTGATCTCATCAATGCATCAAATCTTTTAAATATAATGTGAAAGAACGAAAGTGAATAAAAGCAAGAACACTTACTAGTAAAAGCCTCTAATTCTTCATGGTGCCTCAGCCATGGAAGTACTTATAAAAGGTGTGTCATCAATCTCTGTAAATACAAATAACCTCATGAATCAAAGTTCCAACATTGCTAGGTTTACAACACACAATACTTGTTGTGTTTACATTTTTCAACAAAAGCACACTTACCGAGGTACAGCTTTTCAAGGCTGGATTATAGGACATTATAAACAAGTACCTATTTATATTCATGATGTATTTACCATAATAATACTTTGGTGGATATTTTAGTGACAGTTCAGACAAGCACGTATCTTTAGATCTTACCAGTGCACCAAATCCTACAAGGATATTGAGATTTTGCATTTTTCTTTTCTTTATGTTGCCATGGCAACCACGGTTAAAGGAGGAATTCTTTGAACAACTTTGGTAGAGCTTCACGCAAGGAACATCCCTGCAAAGTTTCATCAAGATTGGCCCAGTGGTTTAGGAAAAGAAGATGTTTAAAGAAATTGTTGACAGACAACGGATAACAGACATAGGGCGATCACAATAGCTCAACTTGAGCACGTTGTGCTCAGGTGAGCTAAACACTATCCATTTAGATTCATAATGTCTTTACCACAAGCATACTTTGGCGGATATTTGTAAGACAGTTCACACAACCATGTGTCGTTTAATCTCATCAATGCATCAAATCATTTAAAGGATATTGTGAAAGAACGAAAGTGAATAAAAGCAAGAACACTTACTAGTAAAAGCCTCTAGTTCTTCATGTGAAGGTGCCTCAGACATGGAAGTATTTACACAAGGTGTTTCATCAATCTCTGTAAATACAAATAACCTCATGAATCAAAGTTCAAATATTGCGAGGTTTACAACACACAATACTTGCTGTGTTTACATTTTGCAAAAAAAAAAAAACCACACTTACCGAGGTACAGCTTTTCAAGACTGTATAAGAGGACATTATTAACAAGTACCCAATTATTTTTATGATGTATTTACCATGAGAATACTTTGGTGGATATTTCAGTGACAGTTCAGACAACCACCTATCTTTAGATCTCTCCAGTGCACCAAATCCTATAAGAAAATTGAGATTTTGCATTTTTCTTTCCTTTATGTCGCCATGGCAACCAGAGTTAAGGGTGGAATTCAATTCTTTGAACAACTTTAGTAGAGCTTCACCCAAGGAACATCCCTCCAAAGTTTCATCAAGATTGGCCCAGTGGTTTAGGAAAAGAAGATGTTTAAAGAAATTTGAGCATGTTGTGCTAAGGTGAGCTAAACACTATCCATTTAGATTCATAAGGTCTTTCAACAAGCATAGTTTGGCGGATAATTGTAAGACAGTTCACACAACCATGTGTCCTTTGATCTCATCAATGCATCAAATCTTTTAAATATAATGTGAAAGAACGAAAGTGAATAAAAGCAAGAACACTTACTAGTAAAAGCCTATAATTCTTCATGTGATGGTACCTCAGCCATGGAAGTACTTATACAAGGTGTGTCATCAATCTCTGTAAATACAAATAACCTCATGAATCAAAGTTCAAACACTGCGAGGTTTACAACACACAATACTTGTTGTGTTTACATTTTGCAACAAAAGCACACTTACCGAGGTACAGCTTTTCAAGAACCCCCAGCCGGACGGGGGGTAAAATTCGCCGGCTGCCAGTCCTGTAGAGTGGTAAGACCCCACCAATGGACCCGCCTGTTTGCCGTGGGTGGAGACTCGTAAGCCGGAAAAGAGGGTCCTGGTAGTTGAGGGGAGCCCAGGGATCTCCAGCTCTTCAACACACTGCTTCGGCCTCGGCTTCGGTCTAAACGAGAGCCTAGATGGGCCCGGTCTAGTGCAATCGGCTGGCCGCTTTTAGATTTAGGCATAACTTTTCTTGTTCAAACTTGGTTAGAATTACTGTAATTTTTTTTTTAAATATAATGATTGCATGCATTGAGACGTTTTCTCAGTAGTGCACGTATTCTCTACAGCTCTTGTGTAGATCTTGAATCAATTTATGCATTGCTACCTTGTCCAACTCACTGTTTTAAGTTGCTTTACATGTTTTTATTCCCTAGTCTAATATAGGCTCATGGGCTAATTGGGTGGCGGGGATGATGGGGTTGGAGCACCAGCTTCCATGGATGTTCTCTGATTCCCAGGAATAGGCCATGCCTGCTGGATGTCGTTCCTCTTTTTCTATGTTGCCCGAGTATATCATCTGGGTAACCCTGGCATGGGGAGCTGGAATGCCGCTCCACTATACATGCCCCCTTGTTGGGCTCCATGGACGGCGGGGGCCGTAGATGACGAAATTAATTAATTCAAACATGGAACAACAAACCAAAAAACGAACACGCGGCCAATTGGATATGGACTCGGACAACGAACAATCACCTTCTTTTCCTCGATTTTTAATCATTGAATCGACCAAAGAAGATCAACCTTTGACGAAACTGTCACCCTTTAGTTTCTCTAGCAGGATCGCCAAAATCTGTTAAAAAGTTAAACTCTGGTTCACTTCTGATTGAAGTCCCCCAGCCGGATGGGGGGTAGAATTCGCCGGCTGCCAGTCCTGTAGAGTGGTAAGACCCCACCAATGGACCCGCCTGTTTGCCGTGGGTGGAGACTCGTAAGCCGGAAAAGAGGGTCCTGGTAGTTGAGGAGAGCCCAGGGATCTCCAGATCTTCAGCACACTGCTTCGGCCTCGGCTTCGGTCTAAACGAGAGCCTAGATGGACCCGGTCTAGTGCAATCGGCTGGTCGTCTTTAGACTTGGGCATCATTTATTCATACCGAAACTTAGTTGATACCTGTACTGGTTCCAAATGACATGATCATTGTATGAACTTGAAAAGTTTTATGTATACAGTCGGCATCTTGTACAGCCTTTACATAAGTTTTGGCATATTCATACATCGTCAGTATGTTCAAAATACTAGTTTTTACTTTGCGTTACATGTTTTAGTCCCTAGTCTAATATAGGCTCATGGGCTAATTGGATGGTATAGGTTTCGTAATTGGGGCAGCAGCTTCCATGGCTGTTCTCTGATTCCCAGGAATTAGCCATGCCTGCTGTATGTCGCTTTGCTTTATCCTTGCTGCCCGAGTATATCATCTGGGTAACCCTGGCATGGGGAGCTGGATACTCCGCTCCATATTCCATGTCCCCGAGTTGGGCTCCGTGGTGGGCGGGGACCACAGATGATGAACATCAAAAACTTCAATATGGATCACCAAAACAAAAAACGAAACCCATCTTCGCAATCCAAGGATACTAATGTAGTACCCTTGGCCGCTCGCCTCTTTAAAAGTCGAAACAGAATGAATGAATGAATGAATGAAGTTTTAAGGGCCGTCGACATCAAAGGTCATATTGGGCGCACTAACAACTAATGAAATACATTTAATTGATCACACTGTAAAGTTACAAAAAGTTAAAATCTCAGCTGTGTAAACACTAAAATACAAATGACGTAAGTGACATATAGTCTAAAAATACAGATGGTCAATAGAACCTAAAATTATATCTTTTTGTAGAGATTTACCTCTTTCAAGAACTCAAAAATAGATTCCAACTTTACAGAATCAAATAAAATGCTCAAACTGTCGGCATGGAAAAACCTGTTTCTTATAGGTGCAAGGTCTATGCAGTCTATAAGTATATGTTTAACAGTTAGAGACGTATTGCAGGGAATACACTGCGGTTCCTCTTCTCCTTTGAGGAGATACGAGTGCGTCAAATATGTATGACCAATGCGAAGACGGGCCAATATAATTTCCTCTCGGCGACTTGTCCGCAACCCCGGAAGCCACTCGCTAATGAATGAATGAATGAAGTTTTATGGCCCGTCGACATCAAAGGTCATTTTGGGCGCAATTACAATTAATGCAATGCTTTTTATTGAATATACTGTAAGGTTACGAAATTAGATTAAAATCTATACCGTGTAAACACTAAGAGCAAATAATTATGCTGGTATTACGTATAAAAAACAAATGGTCAATAGAACCTAAAATTACATCTTTTTATAGAGATTTACCTCTTTCAAAAACTCAAAAATAGACTCCAACTTTACAGTATTAAATAAATTGTTCATACTGTCAATATGAAAAAACCTGTCTATTGTAGGCGCAAGGTCTATGCAGTCTACAAATATATGTTTAACAGTAAGAGATGCATTGCAGGAAATACATTGAGGTGCTTCTTCTCCTTTCAGGAGGTATGAGTGCGTCAGATATGTATGACCAATGCGAAGACGGGCCAATATAATTTCCTCGCTGCGACTTGTCCGCAACCCCGGAAGCCACTCGCCAAGAGCTGGCTTCACTGTAAACAACTTATTGTTTTGATTTACTGGGTCATTCCAGGATTGCTGCCATACATTTTGAATAAAATAATTCACTAATGGCTTAAAATCGTTAAAAGGAACTTTAAAAGGTAAAACGTCCAGTGACAATGCCTTCTTGGCAGCTTTATCTGCCTCTTCATTGCCACTGATACCAATATGGCCAGGGAGCCAACAGAAAACAATATCGGCTTTTTCACAGATTCCTGATAATTTTTCCAGGAGACTGACTATTAATGGGTTGTCTGTTTTCTCACCCTCAAGTGCTTGCATGGCAGATAAAGAATCAGTAAAAATAATGTAGCGCCAGTAAGCGTCTTGTTGAATATGGTTGAGAGCAAGGTCGATGGCTTTTAACTCGGCAGAAAAAATGGAAGAATTATTAGGAAGCCGAAACTGATATAACTCGCCATCGAGCACGGCAGCTGCAGCAACTTTGTTTCCTTCTTTAGAACCATCGGTATATATCTCTTCGTGAAGGCAGTATTGTTCTTTTATTTCAAGGAATTTGTTTTTAAATATCATAGGATCTGTCGTAGCTTTCTTGTCTGAAGCAAGATTATATATGTAGGTTGGACTTTTAGAAGTCCATAAAGGAACTTCAGAGATTTTATGTTGTGCTACATCCTCCAGATCGCAATGAAGACAATTCATATCCGCTTCACAGCGCAAACTAAAAGGTGGTATTACTTTTTCTCTCTTTCGAAATTCATCCTTGTACAGTGGTTTAAATACTGCTTTATGCGTGGGGTTGGTGAGATTTGACTTTAATTTTAAGTAATATTGCAAGGAAAGTTTCTTCCTGCGTAAATTTAAAGATGGTTCGTTTGCCTCTGCATACAAACTATTGATAGGAGATGTTCTAAAGGCGCCAAGTGCTAAGCGTAAACCTTGGTTATGGATAGAATCCAATTTCCGAAGGTACGATTTCCGCGCTGAGCCATATACAGTGCTGCCGTAATCTAACTTTGAACGGACGAGTGTTCTATAAAGTCTCAAAAGGACTTTTTTGTCGGCTCCCCAGTCCATACTGGAGACAACACGTAAGAGATTAAGAGCTTTTTGGCATTTATTGCTGAGGTAATTGATGTGAGGAATAAACGACAGCTTAGAGTCAAATAAAAGACCTAAAAATTTGAATTCAGGGACGACTTCAATTTGTCCATCATCTAAATAAAGTTCTGGATCCAAATGAAACTTTCTTGACTGGCAGAAATGCATGCATTTGGTCTTGGTTTTTGAAAATTTAAAACCATTTTCTCCTGACCATTTGGCTAAGTTGTTTAAAACTTGTTGCAACTGCCGTTCAGTGGTATGCATATGCTTAGACCTATAGCAAATGCAGAAGTCGTCAACATATAAAAAGCATTCCACACCAGGACAAACAGACTTAACGATATTGTTTATTTTGACACAAAAGAGTGTAACGGAAAGAATGCTTCCCTAGGGAACGCCCATTTCCTGTTCATGGGGGTTGGAGTAAGTATTTCCTACCCGGACTCTAAACTGACGTTCATTCAAAAATGCCGAAATGAAATAAGCAAGGCGACCTCTTATACCGAAATCATGGAGGTCGTTCATGATTCCATACTTCCATGTGGTATCGTACGCACTCTCTAAATCGAAAAATACAGAAACAACATGTTCCTTTTTAATAAAAGCTTCGCGAATAAAAGTTTCGAAGCGAACTAAGTGGTCGAGAGTGCCTCTTTGTTTACGAAAGCCGCATTGGGCGGTAGCAATAAGTTTGTTTTTCTCTAGAAACCAAACAAGGCGTTCATTAACCATTCTTTCCATGGTTTTGCAAATACAACTTGTTAAGGCTATAGGGCGATAGTTTGCAGGATTCGTAGAGTCTTTACCTGGTTTTGGTATGGGAATTACTATTGCTTCCTTCCAGGAATCTGGAAGAGTACCAGTATGCCAGACTTGATTAAATATACTCAATAAACATTCAAGGGATCGAAATGGCAAATGTTTCAAAAACTGATAATGGATGTCATCACATCCAACAGCAGTATCATGACATTTCTTTAGAGCCTTTTTGAGTTCTTTCAAAGTAAAGTCCTTATTGTAATGCTCTGTATTATTTGATATGAAATTGAGTTTAGTTTTTTCTTTGGTGTCTTGGAATTTTCGAAATGTTGTCGTATAGTTTGAGGAAGACGACTTCTCTGCAAAAGTTTCTGCCAAGACATTAGCAATATCTGCTTTGGATGTGACAACACCATCATCCGAATTTAAGTGCCCGACGTTTAATGAGGAACTTTTCCCATTAATTTTTCTAATCATATCCCATGTCTTTTTGACAGACGATCTAGAATTTAATCTAAATACGTACTGTCGCCAAGATACACGTTTACTTTGTTCGATAGTTCGTCGTGCTTTTGCACGTGCAATTTTGAACTTTGAAAGATTTTCCTGAGTCGGTCGCAGATTAAAGTGTCTGAGAACAGACTTTCGCTCAGCTATAGCCTTTTTGCAATCATCGTTAAACCATGGCTTGCTTGGATTCTTTGGATTTGTCGATGTCCGAGGAATTGACTTTTCAGCAGCCGAATAAAGTAAGGAAGTGAAAATCGCTGCAGGATTTTCGCGGGCATAAAAGGCACTGGGATGAATTGATTGTTCGCAGTGGACTTTGAACTGTTCCCAGTTAGCCTTGTGGAGTTTCCAACGTTCTGGACGTTGTTGTACAGAAGGTCCTATTTCCGATATCTGGATCGGGAAGTGATCACTTCCATGAAGGTCATCACAAACCTTCCAGTTGAAGTCTGGATAAATTCCAGGGCTACATACAGTAAGGTCTAAAGCGGAGTACGAACCAGTAGCAGGATGAAGATAGGTTGAAGACTGATCATTGAGTAGAACAAGGTCGTGTTTCGTAACAAATTCTTCAATGATTTTACCCTTGTCATTCGTGTCTGTACATCCCCATAGAGTATGGTGGGAATTAAAATCTCCCATTAAAATAAAAGGCTTCGGCAATTGGTCTATTAGATCATCAAGTTCCCTGACATCAATTGGCGACCCAGGTGGAAGATACACAGAACATAAAGTAAAGGTTTTATTCAGAGAAATGTTCACCGCAACTCCTTGTAGAGAAGTTTGAAGCTCAATATAGTGGTGGGGAACACTGTTGTTCACAATGATGGCTACCCCCCCAGAGGTTTCATCATTGCCACCAAAGTTCTTATTATAACAGGAGTGGCGTTTCAAAGAGAACTTATCGGATTCTTTAAGAAATGTCTCCTGTAAACAAACTGCTACCGGTTTCTTTTCATTTATTAAAACGTTTAATTCCTCGAAATTAGCTTTAATGCTTCGACAATTCCACTGCAGAATGTTATTAGTCATTGCTATACTTAGAGTAAAGAAGATACCATAGACAAATGGAAGCATGTGTTGATTCATTTCTTGTTATTTAATTTGATAATGCGACCTTGCTTATTTGCATTTGGTGGTTCAGCAAGGTTCATATCCGCCTCCATGTCTTCTTCATCGAGACATTGGAAGCGGTTATGCTGAATAATTGGGTCATCAGATCCCTTTGGAAGGCAATCTGAGACGACTTTTTTGGGGGATTTGGTTGGACTCTTGGGGACAATTTTTTCTGGCTTTTTATTTACTGAAGGCTTCTGGGATATTTTAACATTTCTGGGCATTTGTTTTTGTGGCGTATTCGTTTGCATTGACACATCGGTTGTCTGAGTTTGAGCATCTTTGAGCTCGACCGAACTTGTTTTATTTGATTTCAGTACAGTAGAAAAGGAGAGGTTGTAACGCGCTTCAACAATCTTTCTAGCTTCAGGGAATGACAAGCCCTCTTTATATTTTATTGTTACGATCTCTTTCTCCCGTTTCCAAATTTTGCATGATCTAGAAGTTGAGGGATGATCTTCGCCACAGTTTACACATTTCATATCATCGGTGCACTTGTTTTCTTTGTGGGTGATTATAGTATTACCACAACGTCGGCAGAGCTCATCTCCTCCATGCAATCTGCATTTTCTTTCATGATGCCCGTACTTGAAACAAGCATAACACTGAAGCGGGTTGGGTATGTATATGTCAACAGGTACTTTGAGGTATCCAACTTTCAGGCATTTTGGTAAAATAGAAGTACCAAAAGTCAGAACTATAGTATTTGTACTCCTTTTAACATTGTCCCTGAAGACTGTAATTCGGCGAGCTGCGGTTACATTCTGGTCTGCCAGATTTGAAACTAGTTCTTCCTCTTGTCACACCTGCAAGATCTGGGCATCGGATAATTCCTCTAGATGTATTTAAGGAGGTGTGAGGGTAGCATTTAGCAGGAATTTCAAAAAAGCGAGATAATTTCAGTAGGTTTTCTGCATGTTTGGCTTTTTCGACTTCAACAAGAAGAGAACCAGAATTTAACTTTTTGACTGACTTTGGCGATCCTGCAAGAGAAACGAGAACTTTCTCTATGACAAAGGGGTGACAGTTTCGTCAAAGGTTGATCTGCTTTAGTTGATTCGATGATGAGAAATCGAGGGAAAGAAGAAGGTAGTTGTTCGTTGTCCGAGTCCATATCGAGTTGGTCGCGTGTTCGTTTTTTAGTGTGTTGTTCCATGTTTAAATTTAATACTTCGTCATCTATGGCCCCCGCCCTCCATGGAGCCCAACAAGGGGACATGTGTAATGGAGCGGCATTCCAGCTCCCCATGCCAGGGTTACCTAGATGATATACTCGGGCAACATCGATAAAGAGGAGCGACATCCAGCAGGCATGGCCTGTTCCTGGGTATCAGAGAACATCTATGGAAGCTAGTGACCCAACCCCAGAATCCCTGCCACCCAATTAGCCCATGAGCCTATATTAGACTAGGGACTAAAACATATAGGAAAGTAAAAACTAGTAATTTGAACATGCTGACAGTGCATGAATATATGCGAAAACTTAGATAAAGATCTACAAGATACATGCAGTATTAATCATAACTTCTTGAGTTCGTGCAATGATCATATACCTTGGAACCATTTGAGGTATTAACTAAGTTTTGGTTTAAACTAATGATGCCCAAATCTAAAAACGACCAGCCAATTGCACTAGACCGGGCCCATCTAGGCTCTCGTTTAGACCGAAGCCGAGGCCGAAGCAGTGTGTTGAAGAGCTGGAGATCCCTGGGCTCCCCTCAACTACCAGGACCCTCTTTTCCGGCTTACGAGTCTCCACCCACGGCAAACAGGCGGATCCATTGGTGGGGTCTTACCACTCTGCAGGACTGGCAGCCGACGTATTCTACCCCCCGTCCGGCTGGGGGAAAAAGTCGAAACTCCCGCTGCGCTATTTCATTGGATGCGATCAAAACCCATCGCGTCCAATCAAACCACTCGAAAAAGAAATCTTCCGCGAAACAGAAAAAAATAATGGCGGCGTCTGTCAAAAACGAAAGTTCTCGTGTTTGTGACGAAAATTTGCCTAAAAAGAGTAGACGATCGATATTTAATGAGTTTTTTTTTTTTTTTTTTTATAGTTCATGATCAATTATGTGAAATATTAGGACGGGTTCCACAGCCAAATGATTGCAAATCATCATATGTCTGTTCGTCTTGTTTTAACAAGATCAACAAACTTAACAAACCGGAGCGCAGCTATATTTGATGCATAGCCTAACAAATTTTATTACGAGCATTTTGATTGGTCAGAAATAACATCAGCAAAGGTTACGCAACTCGTGATATTCGATAGGTGGCGCAGCGGGAGTTTCGATTTTTAAAGAGGCAAGCGGCCAAGGGTACGTAACGAACAAAGTGGAGATAGTATCCTTGGCTTGCGAAGATGAACGAAACCGTGATCAGCTAGATGCAGACCTGGACAATGTTCAATCGACTAATTCTGTGTTTCCTCGATTCCTCGTGATTGACTCAACTGTACCCGACCAGCCACTTTCAAAATTATCTCCTTTCGTAATAGAGAAGGTACTTGTGGGATTAGCTGGCGGTCCGAAATCGGTGAAAAAGCTAAAATCTGGAAGTCTTTTAGTAGAAGTTGAAAAAGCGACTCATGCTCAAAATTTAATGAAATTGAAGCACTTCTTCAACATATCTGCAAAGTGTACTCCGCACAGTAGCTTGAATACCTCTAAGGGTATTATTCGCTGCCCTGATCTTGCTGATGTTTCTGATGATGAAATAACATCAGAATTGTCCAGTCAGAATGTTACAGCAGCAAGAAGGATTACAGTTTTCAGAGATGGTGTAAGAAGACCCACCAGCACAATTGTATTGACTTTTAGTTCTTCTATCCTACCTAAATCACTTAAGGTAGGATATCTGAAAGTAGCAGTGGACCTTTACATACCTAATCCACTTCAATGCTATTGTTGTTTTAAGTTTGGGCATGAAAAAAGATGTAGATTTAACCAAGGTGAAGAATTTAGCCGACGTTGCGGCAATTCAAACCTTGTACACAAGGCAGAAACATGTGAGTTTGATATCAGATGCATTAACTGCAAAGGCGACCATGTTGCAACTTCTCGATCTTGTCCAGTTTGGAAGAAAGAGGTTGTTACTGTGAAATACACAGACGGACTCTCTTTTCCCGAAGCCAGGAAAATTGTGGAAGCTAGGCACAACTTAAGTGCTTCATATGCATCTGTGTCGAAAAACATCTTTGTCAAAACAGGTACAGCGTAGGGATGCACAACCCCAAACTGTTGATGCTGCTGTTCAAACAACGGATAAACCAGTAAGCGAACATGCTCATCTGAAACCTTCAAGTCCTAACAAGAGTACTGCATCTAGCCAACCAACTGTAAAAAAATCTAATACTTCACAAGTACAAGCAAAGGCTCCAAGTAGCCCTAGTCAAAAGAGAAACAAATCTCCTCCTAAAGTTGTCTCGGATCGCCTTCCTAACGGATCAGACGACAAAATAAAACAACATAACCGCTTTGAATGTCTTGATGAAAACATGGAAGCGGAAGACTCATCAGCAGAGTCCAAAACAAATAAGCAAGGAAGAATTATCAAACTCAATAACAAAAGATGAGTAAATACATACTTCTGTTGCTTTATGATATCTTCTTCATCTCAGATTTAGCAATGAGTAATAACATTCTGCAATGGAATTGTCGTAGCATTAAAGCTAACTTTGAGGAATTAGATCTATTAGTTAATGAACAGAAACCAGTAGCAGTTTGTTTACAGGAAACTTTTCTAAAAGACTCCGACAAGTTTACTTTAAAATATCACTCTTGTTATTTAAAAAACTTTAGTGGTAACGATAAAGCTTCCGGAGGTGTTGCTGTGATTGTGAACAACAGTGTTCCACATCATGCTCTAAAGCTCGACATACCCTTCAAGCTGTCGCAGTAAACGTTTCTTTCAATAAGACTATTACTCTATGCTCCATTTATCTCCCACCTAGTTCGGATATCAAAAAACTTGATGATCTGATAGACCAATTACAGAAACCTTTTATTTTAACGGGAGATTTTAATTCCCACCATACACTATGGGGATGTACAGACACCAATGACAAGGGTCGAATCATTGAAGAATTTATTACGAAACACGACCTTGTTCTGCTTAATGATCAATCTTCAACATATCTTCATCCTGCTACTGGTTCGTACTCCTCTTTAGACCTTACTATATGCAGCCCTGGAATTTTTCCAGACATTAACCGGAAAGTTTGTGATGACCTTCATGGCAGTGATCATTTCCCGATCCAAGTATCAGAAGTAGGACCTTCAATACAACAACGTCCGGAACGTTGGAAACTTTGTAAGACAAATTGGGAACAGTTCAAAGTCCGCTGCGAACAATCAATTTATCCCAATGCTTTTGATAAATGTGAAAATCCAGCAGAACTTTTCACTTCCTTACTTTATTCGGCTGCTGAAAAATCAATTCCTCGGACATCGACAAATCCAAAGAATCCAAGCAAGCCATGGTTTAACGATGATTGCAAAAAGGCTATAGCTGAGCCAAAGTCTGTTCTCAGACAATTTAATCTGAGACCGACTCAGGAAAATCTCTCAAAGTTCAAAATTGCACGTGCAAAAGCACGACGAACTATCAAGCAAAGTAAACGTGCGTCTTGGCGACAGTACGTGTCTGGATTAAATTCTAGATCATCTGTCAAAAAGACATGGGATATGATTAGAAAAATTAATGGGAAAAGTTCCTCGTCAAATGTCGGGCACTTAAATTGGGATAATGGTGTTGTAACATCCAAAGCAGATATTGCCAATGTCTTGGTAGAAACTTTTGCATGAATGAATGAATGAATGAATGAGTGGGGTTTTAAGGCCCGTCGACATCAAAGGTCATATTGGGCGCACTAACAACTAATGCAATACGTTTAATTGATCAAACTGTAAAGTTACAAGACTTTTAAAATCTTAGCTGTGTAAACACTAAAACAACAAAGGACGTTAGTGTCATATAGTCTAAAAATACAGATGGTCAATGGAACCTAAAATCATATCTTTTTATAAAGATTTACCTCTTTCAAAAAGTCAAAAATAGACTCCAACTTTACAGTATCAAATAAATTGCTCATACTGTCTACATGAAAAAACCTGTCTCTTGTAGGTGCAAGGTCTATAAAGTCTACAAGTATGTGTTTAACAGTAAGAGGTGTATTGCAGGGAATACATTGGGGTGCTTCTTCTCCCTTAAGGAGATATGAGTGTGTCATGTATGTATGACCAATGCGAAGACGGGCCAAAATAATTTCTTCACGGCGACTTGTCCGCAACCCTGGAAGCCACTCGCCAAGAGCTGGCTTCACTGTAAACAACTTCTTATCTTTGTTAGCTGGGTCATTCCAGGATTGCTGCCATACATTCCGGATAAAAACATTTATCAATGGTTTAAAATCATTAAAAGGAACTTTAAAAGGTAAAACATCCAGTGACAATGCCTCCTTGGCAGCTTTATCTGCCTCTTCATTGCCACTGATACCAATATGGCTAGGAAGCCAACAGAAAACAATATCGGCTTTTTCACAAATTTCGGACAATTTTTCAAGGAAACCGACTATTAATGGGTTATCTGTTTTCTCACCCTCAAGTGCTTGCATGGCAGATAACGAATCTGTAAAGATAATGTAGCGCCAGTAAGCGTCTTCTTGAATATGGTTGAGAGCAAGGTCGATCGCCTTTAGCCCCGCAGAAAAAATAGAAGAATTGTTAGGAAGCCAAAATTGGTATAATTCGCCATTCGAGTACGGCAGCTGCAGCAACTTTGTTTCCGTCTTTAGAACCATCTGTATATATCTCTTCGTAAAGGCAGAACTGTTCTTTTATTTCAAGAAATTTATTTTTAAAAATCATAGGATCTGTTGTAGTTTTCTTGTCTGAAGCAAGATTATATATGTAGGTTGGACTTTTAGAAGTCCATAAAGGAACTTTAGAGATTTTTTGTTTTGCTACATCCTCCAGATCGCAATCAATACAAGCTATGTCCGCTTCACAGCGCAAACTAAAAGGTGGTATGACTTTGTCTCTATTTTGAAATTCAGTCTTGACGAGGGGTTTAAATACTACTTTATGCGTATAGTTGTCGGGATTTGACTTTAATTTCGGGTAATATTGCAAGGAAAGTTTCTTCCTGCGTAAATTTAAAGATGGTTCATTTGCCTCTGCATATAAACTATTGACGGGAGATGTTCTAAAGGCGCAAAGTGCTAAGCGTAAACCTTGGTTATGGGTAGAATCCAATTTACGAAGGTAGGACTGCCGCGCTGAGCCATATACAATGCAGCCGTAATCTAACTTTGAACGGACAAGTGTTCTATAAAGTCTCAAAAGGACTTTTTTGTCGGCTCCCCAGTCCATACTGGAGACAACACGTAAAAGATTAAGAGCTTTTTGGCATTTATTCCTAAGGTAATTAATGTGAGGAATAAACGACAGTTTAGAGTCAAATAAAAGACCTAAGAATTTAAATTCATGGACGACTTCAATTTGCACTCCATCTAGTGTAAGTTCTGGATCTAAGTGAAATTTTCTTGACTGCAGAAATGCATGCATTTGGTCTTGGTTTTTGAAAATTTAAAACCATTTTCCCCTGACCATTTAGTTAAGTTATTCAAAACTTGTTGTAACTGCCGTTCAATGGTTTGCATATGTTTAGACCTATAGCAAATGCAGAAGTCGTCAACATACAAAAAGCATTCCACTCCAGGACAGACAGACTTTACAATATTGTTTATCTTGACACTAAAAAGTGTTACTGAAAGAATGCTTCCCTGGGTAACGCCCATTTCTTGTTCATGTGAGTTAGAGAACGTATTTCCTACTCTGACTCTAAACTGACGTTCATTCAGAAATGCCGAAATGAAATAAGCAAGGCGACCTCTAATACCGAAATCATGGAGATCGTTCATAATTCCATACTTCCATGTGGTATCATATGCACTTTCGAGATCAAAAAACACGGAAACAACATGTTCCTTTTTAATAAAAGCTTCGCGAATAAAAGTTTCGAAGCGAACTAAGTGGTCGAGAGTGCCTCTTTGTTTACGAAATCCGCACTGGGCAGTAGCAATGAGATTGTGTTTCTCTAAAAACCATACAAGGCGGTCATTAACCATTCTTTCCATGGTTTTGCAAATACAACTTGTTAAGGCTATGGGGCGATAATTTCCAGGATTTGTAGCATCTTTACCTGGCTTTGGTATTGGAATAACTAGAGCTTCCTTCCAGGAATCTGTAAGAATACCAGTATGCCAGACTTTATTAAATATACGAAGTAAACTGTCAAGGGATCGAAACGGTAAATGTTTTAAAAACTGATAATGGATGTCGTCACATCCAACAGCAGTGTCATGACATTTCTTTAATGCTTTCTGCAATTCTTTCAAAGTAAAATCTTTATTATAATGTTCGTTATTATTCGACTTGAAATTCAGTTTAGTTCTTTCTTTGGTCTTCTGAAATTTTCGAAATGATGTAGAGTAGTTTGAAGAAGACGACTTCTCAGCAAAAGTGTCAGCCAAGACATTGGCAATATCTGTCTTTAGGTGACGACACCATCATCAGCATTCAAATGTCCTACATTCATGGAGGAATTTTTCCCGTTAATCTTTCGAATCATGTCCCATGTCTTTTTGACGGTCGATCTAGAATTTAATCCAGATACGTCAAGACGCACGTTTACTTTGCTTGATAGTTCGGCGTGCTTTTGCACGTGCAATTTTGAACTTTGTAAGGTTTTCTTAGGTAGGTCTCGGATTAAATTGTCTAAGAACAGACTTTCGCTCAGCTATAGCCTCTTTGCATTCATCGTTTAACCATGGCTTGCTTGGATTTTTCGGGTTTGGCGATGTTCGAGGAATGGATTTTTCAGCAGCCGAACAAAGTAAGGAAGTGAAAAGTTCTGCTGGGTTTTCACAGTTGTCAAAAGCATTGGGATAAATTGATTGTTCGCAGTGAACTTTGAACTGTTCCCAGTTTGCTTTATTGAGCTTCCAACGTTCTGGACGTTGTTGCACTGAGGGTCCTACCTCGGATACCAGGATCGGGAAGTGGTCACTTCCATGAAGGTCATCATCAACCTTCCATTTTAAATCAGGAAAAATTCTAGGACTGCACACAGTTAAGTCTAAAGATGAATAAGAACCAGTAGCAGGGTGGAGATAAGTTGAAGACTTTTCATTTAGTAAAACGAGGTCGTGCTTCGTAATAAAGTCTTCAATGGTTCGACCTTTATCGTTCGTATCTGTGCATCCCCATAATGTATGATGAGAATTAAAATTTCCCATTATAATGAACGGTTTCGGCAATTGATCTACAAGATCATCACGTTTCTTAACATCTATTGGTAAGCTAGGTGGGAGATAGATAGAACACGAAGTAATGGTTTTATTCAGAGAAATGTTCACCGCAACTGCTTGTAGAGTAGTTTGAAGCTCAACATAGTGGTGGGGAACACTGTTGTTAACAATGATGGCTACTCCTCCAGAGGCTTTATCATTGCCACCAAAGTTCTTATTATAACTAGAGTGGTATTTCAAAGAGAACTTATCGGATTCCTTAAGAAATGTCTCCTGTAAACAAACTGCTACTGGTTTCTTTTCATTTATTAAAAGGTTTAATTCCTCGAAATTAGCTTTAATGCTTCGACAATTCCACTGCACAATGTTATTAGTCATTGCTATACTTAGAGTAAAGAAGATACCATAGAACAATGGAAGCATGTGTTGATTCATTTCTTGTTATTTAATTTGATAATGCGACCTTGCTTATTTGTATTTGGTGGTTCAGCAAGGTTCATATCCGCCTCCATGTCTTCTTCGTCGAGACACTGGAAGCGGTTATGCTGAATAATTGGGTCATCAGATCCCTTTGGAAGGCGATCTGAGAGGACCTTTTTTGGGGATTTAATTGGACTCTTGGGGACAAGTTTTTCTGGCTTTTTATTTACTGAAGGCTTCTGAGACGTTTTAACATTTGTGGGCATTTGTTTCTGTGGCGTATTCGTTTGCGTTGACGCATTGGTTGTCTGAGTTTGAGCATCTTTGAGCTCGACCGAACTTGTTTTATTTGACTTCAATATAGTAGAAAAGGAGAGGCTGTAACGCGCTTCGACAATCTTTCTAGCTTCAGGGAATGACAAGCCCTCTTTATATTTTATTGTAACTATCTCTTTCTCCCGTTTCCAAATCTTGCATGATCTAGAAGTCGAGGGATGATCTTCGCCACAGTTCACAAATTTGACATCATTGGTGCACTTGTTTTCGTTGTGGGTGATTACAGTAATACCACAACGTCGGCAGAGTTCATCTCCTCCATGCAATCTGCATTTTCTTTCATGGTGCCCGTACTTGAAACAAGCGTAACACTGAAGCGGGTTGGGTATGTATATGTCAACAGGCACTTTAAGGTATCCAACTTTCAGGCATTTTGGTAGAATAGAAGTACTAAAAGTCAGAACTATAGTATTCGTACTCCTTTTAACATTGTCCCTGAAGACTGTAATTCGGCGAGCTGCGGTTACATTCTGGTCTGCCAGATTTGAAACTAGTTCTTCCTCTTGTCACACCTGCAAGATCCGGACATCGGATAATTCCTCTAGATGTATTTAAAGAGGTGTGAGGGTAGCATTTAGCAGGAATTTCATAAAAGCGAGATAATTTCAGTAAGTTTTCTGCATGTTTGGCTTTCTCGACTTCCACCAGAAGAGAACCAGAATTTAACTTTTTGACTGACTTTGGCGATCCTGCTAGAGAAACAAGAACTTTCTCTATGACAAAGGGTGACAGTTTCGTCAAAGGTTGATCTGCTTTAGTTGATTCAATGATGAGAAATCGAGGGAAAGAAGAAGGTAATTGTTCGTTGTCCGAGTCCATGTCCAGTTGGTCGCGTGTTCGTTTCTTTGTTTGTTGTTCCATGTTTAAATTTAAGACTTCGTCATCTACGGCCCCCGCCCTCCATGGAGCCCAACAAGGGGACATGTGTAATGGAGCGGCATTCCAGCTCCCCATGCCAGGGTTACCTAGATGATATACTCGGGCAACATCGATAAAGAGGAGCGACATCCAGCAGGCATGGCCTGTTCCTGGGTATCAGAAAACATCCATGGAAGCTAGTGACCCAACCCCAGAATCCCCGCCACCCAATTAGTCCATGAGCCTATATTAGACTATGGACTAAAACATACGAAGCAAAGTAAAAACTAGTAATTTGAACATGCTGACAGTGCTTGAATATATGCGAAAACCTAGATAAAGAATGTACAAGATACATGCAGTATTAATAATAACTTCTGGAGTTCGTACAATGATCATATACCTTGGAACCATTCGAGATATTAACTAAGTTTTGGTTTAAACTAATGATGCCCAAATCTAAAAACGACCAGCCGATTGCACTAGACCGGGCCCATCTAGGCTCTCGTTTAGACCGAAGCCGAGGCCGAAGCAGTGTGTTGAAGAGCTGGAGATCCCTGGGCTCCCCTCAACTACCAGGACCCTCTTTTCCGGCTTACGAGTCTCCACCCACGGCAAACAGGCGGGTCCATTGCTGGGGTCTTACCACTCTGCAGGACTGGCAGCCGGCGTGTTCTACCCCCCGTCCGGCTGGGGGAGAAACTTTTGCAGAGAAGTCGTCTTCCTCAAACTATATGACTACATTTCGAAAATTCCAAGACACCAAAGAAAAAACTAAACTGAATTTCAAATCAAATAATACAGAGCATTACAATAAGGATTTTACTTTGAAAGAACTCAAAAAGGCTCTAAAGAAATGTCACGATACTGCTGTTGGATGTGATGACATCCATTATCAGTTTTTAAAACATTTACCGTTTCGATCCCTTGAGTGTTTACTGAATATATTTAATCAAGTCTGGCATACTGGTACCCTTCCAGATTCCTGGAAGGAAGCAATAGTAATTCCCATACCAAAGCCAGGTAAAGACTCTACGAATCCTGCAAACTATCGCCCTATAGCCTTAACAAGTTGTATTTGCAAAACCATGGAAAGAATGGTTAACGACTGCCTCGTTTGGTTTCTAGAGAAAAACAAACTTATTGCTACTGCCCAGTGCGGCTTTCATAAACAAAGAGGCACTCTCGACCACTTAGTTCGCTTCGAAACTTTTATTCGCGAAGCTTTTATTAAAAAGGAACATGTTGTTTCTGTATTTTTCGATCTAGAGAGTGCTTATGATACCACATGGAAGTATGGAATCATGAACGACCTCCATGATTTCGGTAGAAGAGGTCGCCTTGCTTATTTCATTTCGGCATTTTTGAATGAACGTCAGTTTAGAGTCCGGGTAGGAAATACTTACTCGAACCCCCACACTCTGTAGTGTCAAAATAAACAATATTGTTAAGTCTGTTTGTCCTGGTGTGGAATGCTTTTTGTATGTTGACGACTTCTGCATTTGCTATAGGTCTAAACATATGCATACCATTGAACGGCAGTTACAACAAGTTTTAAATAACTTAGCAAAATGGTCAGAGGAAAATGGTTTTAAATTTTCAAAAACCAAGACAAAATGCATGCATTTCTGCCAGTCAAGAAAATTTCACTTAGGTCCAGAACTTACACTAGATGGAGTACAAACTGAAGTCGTCCATGAATTTAAATTCTTGGGTCTTTTACTTGACTCTAAACTGTCGTTTATTCCTCACGTCAATTACCTTAGCAATAAATGCCAAAAAGCTCTGAATCTTTTACGTGTTGTCTCCAGTATGAACTGGGGAACCGACAAAAAAGTCCTCTTGAGACTTTATAGGACACTTGTCCGTTCTAAGTTAGACTACGGCTGCATTGTATATGGCTCAGCGTAGCAATCATACCTTCGGAAATTGGATTCTATCCATAGCCAAGGTTTACGCTTAGCACTTGGCGCCTTTAGAATATCTCCCGTCAATAGTTTATATGCAGAGGCAAATGAACCATCCTTAAATTTACGTAGGAGAAAACTTTCCTTGCACTATTACTTGAAGTTAAAATCAAATTCCGACAACCCCACGCATAAAGCAGTATTTGAACCGCTCTACGAGGACAAGTTTTTAAATAAAGAAAAAGTAATACCACCTTTTAGTTTGCGCTGTGAAACGGACATCAGTTGTCTTGATTGCGATCTGGAGGATGTAGCACAACATAAAATTTCTGAAGTTCCTTTATGGACTTCTACAAGTCCAACCTACATATACTATCTTGCTTCAGACAAGAAAGCTACAACAGATCCCATGATTTTTAAAAATAAATTCCTTGAAATAAAAGAACAATACTGCCTTTACGAAGAGATATATACCCGATGGTTCTAAAGATGGAAACAAAGTTGCTGCAGCTGCCGTGCTCGATGACGAGTTATATCAGTTTCGGCTTCCTAATAATTCTTCCATTTTTTTTGCGGAGCTAAAGGCGATCGACCTTGCTCTCAACCATATTCAAGGAGAGGCTTACTGGCGCTACATTATCTTTACAGATTCGTTATCTGCCATGCAAGCACTTGAGGGTGAGAAAACAGATAACCCATTAATAGTCGGTCTCCTTGAAAAATTGTCCGAAATTTAGGAAAAAGCAGATATTGTTTTCTGTTGGCTCCCTAGCCATATTGGTATCAGTGGCAATGAAGAGGCAGATAAAGCTGCCAAGGAGGCATTGTCACTGGAAGTTTTACCTTTTAAAGTTCCTTTTAACGATTTTAAGCCATTCGTAAATGATTTTATTAAAAGTGTATGGCAACAATCCTGGAATGACCCAGCAAATCAAAACAGTAAGTTGTTTACACTGAAGCCAGCTCTTGGCGAGTGGCTTCCGGGGTTGCGGACAAGTCGCCGCGAGGAAATTATGTTGGCCCGTCTTCGCATTGGTCATACATATCTGACGCACTCGTACCTCCTGAAAGGAGAAGAAGCTCCTCAATGTATTTCCTGCAATGCATCTCTTACTGTTAAACATATATTTGTAGACTCCAACTTTACAGTATCAAATAAATTGCTCATACTGTCAACATGAAAAAACCTGTCTCTTGTATGTGCAAGGTCTATGCAGTCTACAAGTATATGTTTAACAGTAAGAGATGCATTGCAGGAAATACATTGAGGTGCTTCTTCTCCTTTCAGGAGGTACGAGTGCGTCAAGTATGTATGACCAATACGAAGACGGGCCAATATAATTTCCTCTCGGCGACTTGTCCGCAACCCCGGAAGCCACTCGCCAAGAGCTGGCTTCACTGTAAACAACTTATTATTTTAGTTTACTGGGTCATTCCAGGATTGCTGCCATACATTTTGAATAAAATTATTCACTAATGGCTTAAAATCAATAAAAGGAACTTTAAAAGGTAAAACTTAAAGTGACAATGCCTCCTTGGCAGCTTTATCTGCCTCCTCATTGCCACTGATACCAATATGGCTAGGGAGCCAACAGAAAACAATATCTGCTTTTTCACAGACTTCGGACACTTTTTCAAGGAGACTGACTGTTAATGGGTTATCTGTTTTCTCACTCTCAAGCGCTTGCATGGCTGATAAGGAATCAGTAAGGAAAGTCCCCGCGAGGAAATTATATTGGCCCGTCTTCGCATTGGTCACACATATCTGACGCATTCTTATCTCCTCAAAGGAGAAGAGGAACCACAATATATTCCCTGCAATATGTCTCTAACTGTTAGACACATACTTACAGATTGTGTAGACCTTGCACCTATAAGAGACAGGTTTTTTCAAGTCGACAGTCTGAGCACTTTGTTTGATACTGAAAGTTCGAATGTATTTTTGGGTTTTTGAAAGTGGTAAATCTCTATAAAAAGATATAATTTTAGGTTCTATTGACCATTCGTATTTTTAGACTTGATGCCACTAACGTCATTTATTCTTTTTTAGTGTTTACACAGCTGTGATTTTAATTTTTGTTCGTAACATTACAGTATGACAAGTTAAACGAATTTCATCAGTTGTTAGTGCGCCCAATATGACCTTTGGTGTCGACGGGACTTACAACTTCATTTATTCATTCATTCATTCTAGCCAAGTTTGTATGAAAATTCAGTTTGAAAATCTTTACCTAATTTTTGTTTATCCAAGAAAAATTCAGTAACCGTAAAAAAAAAGGGGGGGGGGGGTGGGAGACATAGGTTTTTTTTTTTTTATTTTATTTTAATAAGAGAGTGATGGCAAAAGCCGGCGTCTTCCCCTCAACAAATTTTCTCCAAAAAATGTAGTTTTGCCCCCCAAGATATCAGTTTTACAGGTCCAACAAATCACCGAAATACCGGTACCACCGAAACACTAAAAAACCCTCTTTTTATTTTAATTATTAACTCTAGATAACTGAAATTGTGGTTTTTGACACAAATTGTAATTATATTGATGAAGGAGGGCTAATATTAATTAAATTTAGTGTCAAAATAGCAACATGCCTTGAAGCCAACTGTGAAGAATGTGCACCGAAATAGCCTACCGTACTGTAATTTGGTCCACGGAAATGCCCGCTCCACGTACTAAAATTGGTCAATTCAGGGATTATATCTCTGCAATCTTACTTCAGTAGCTCTTGTACAAGGTTCATGAGTCTGATCTTTATCCCTAAGCAGTGTTCCCAAGATTTTTATTTCAAGGTACACTTACCCCTTAGGCTGAAATCTGGGGGTAAGATTTCATATTACAGGGTATGACAATAATGGTTTCCTAACATTTTCATTAACAGACAAAAACATGCGTCATCACTGGATGCCTGGATGTAGAATAAAATAGTTCAAGTTTCCCTTTGTATTTTCAAAAAATGAGCAAAGGGAATTTTGAATTAAGAAAAGAAAGGCGGAGGTTGAATGAGGAAAATCCCAAAATGGTCTTTTTCGTCCATGCTTTTTCTTGGGTGAGGTCTTGTGTGTAACCAATATTTGTTACGTGAATTTTAATCTCACAACGTGATTTATGCAGGATTGTGTGTGAGAACACTGCATAAGTATGCTAGAAAAAATATTTTTCCTTTTTTATATTGGGAATATGAAATTAAAATATCAAATTAGAAAACCCGCAGCTATTTTGAACCTGTAGTTAACACGGTACCAGGTGTAAATTGGTAAGACAATTACAATTCTGCCGATAAGATTATGAAAAATAACCACATCACTTTAAAAATAACAATGACAAACCTACACATCAAACAAATTGGATTATGATCGCTTCACGTATACAGAACAGAATGTGCCGAGAAACTAGAGGGGTAAGGATTCACCGAAAGTGCGATTCACCGCGGTTCGAAGCTGACGGTTTGATTCACGGTTCATTTTTTGCAACTTTCGGTTCGGTTCGGTTCAAGATAAAAAGCGTTCTAGAGATAAATTAAGCCTCAAAAATATAGAGATTCGGCAAATAATTTTCTTCTATAATCGATTCCTATCTTATTCTTATTGAAGCAATTAATTTATTGTCAATCCCGACTCGTCTATCGCATTACGACAACTGCCGTTTTCAGTCTCGGCCATAAAACGATTGCAACGTTCGCCCCACAACTGCCTCGATTTTCGTGAAAGATCGAGCCTTTTAGCGATGAATTTATCCAGTACTTGATCAGAGGTTAGGTTTTTAGCCCATTATGAGTGCAATTTTAGGCGAAAATACTAACAAAAAAAAAAAAAAAATGTTTTACTTATTTTTGGTGGCTATGAATGAATGAATGAATGAAGTTTTATGGCCCGTCGACATCAAAGGTCATTTTGGGCGCAATTACAATTAATGCAATGCTTTTATTGAATATACTGTAAGGTTACGAAATTAGATTAAAATCTGCACCGTGTAAACACTAAGAGCAAACAATTATACTGGTATTACGTATAAAAAACAAATGGTCAATAGAACCTAAAATTACATCTTTTTATAGAGATTTACCTCTTTCAAAAACTCAAAAATAGACTCCAACTTTACAGTATTAAATAAATTGTTCATACTGTCAACATGAAAAAACCTGTCTCTTGTAGGCGCAAGGTCTATACAGTCTACAAATATATGTTTAACAGTAAGAGATGCATTGCAGGAAATACATTGAGGTGCTTCTTCTCCTTTCAAGAGGTATGAGTGCGTCAGATATGTATGACCAATGCGAAGACGGGCCAATATAATTTCCTCGCGGCGACTTGTCCGCAACCCCGGAAGCCACTCGCCAAGAGCTGGCTTCACTGCAAACAACTTATTATTTTGGTTGACTGGGTCATTCCAGGATTGCTGCCATACATTTTGAATAAAATCATTCACTAATGGCTTAAAATCAGTAAAAGGAACTTTAAAAGGTAAAACTTCCAGTGACAATTCCTCCTTGGCAGCTTTATCTGCCTCTTCATTGCCACTGATACCAATATGGCTGGGGAGCCAACAGAAAACAATATCGGCTTTTTCACAGATTCCTGATAATTTTTCAAGGAGACTGACTATTAATGGGTTGTCTGTTTTCCCACCCTCAAGTGCTTGCATGGCAGATAAAGAATCTACAAATATAATATAGCGCCAGTAAGCGTTTTGCTGAATATGGTTGAGGGCAAGGTCGATCGCCTTTAGCTCTGCAGAAAAAATAGAAGAATTATTAGGAAGCCGGAATTGGTATAATTCGCCATCTAGCACGGCAGCCGCAGCAACTTTGTTTCCATCTTTGGAACCATCAGTATATATCTCTTCGTAAAGGCAGTACTGTTCTTTTATTTCAAGGAATTTATTTCTAAAAATCATGGGATCTGTTGTAGCTTTCTTGTCTGAAGCAAGATTGTATATGTAGGTTGGACTTTTAGAAGTCCATAAAGGAACTTCAGAGATTTTATGTTGCGCTACATCCTCAAGATTGAAATAAAGACAACTCATGTCCGCTTCACAGCGTAAACTAAAAGGAAGTATGACTTTTTCTCTATTTAAAAACTTGTCCTTGTAGAGCGGTTCAAATACTGCTTTATGCGTGGGGTTGTCGGGATTTGATTTTAACTTCATATAATATTGCAAAGAGAGTTTTTTCCTACGTAAATTTAAAGATGGTTCATTTGCCTCTGCATACAAGCTATTGATAGGGGATGTTTTAAAGGCGCCAAGTGCTAAGCGTAAACCTTGGTTATGGATAGAATCCAATGTCCGAAGGTACGAGTGCCGCGCTGAGCCATATACAATGCAGCCGTAATCTAACTTTGAACGGACAAGTGTTCTATACAGTCTCAGTAATACTTTTTTATCTGCTCCCCAGTCCATACTGGAGACAACACGTAAAAGATTCAGAGCTTTTTGGCATTTATTGCTCAAATAGTTGATATGTGCGATGAACGTGAGTTTAGAATCAAATAAAAGACCTAAGAATTTGAATTCTGGGACGACTTCTATACGGACACCATCTAATGTCAGCTCCGGATCGAGATGAAATTTTCTCGACTGACAGAAATGCATACATTTGGTCTTGTTTTTCGAAAATTTGAAACCGTTTTCGTTCGACCAGTTGCTTAAATTATGTAAGACCTGTTGAAGCTGTCTTTCAATCGTATGCATATGCTTTGACCGATAGCAAATGCAGAAGTCGTCAACATACAGAAAGCATTCTACTCCAGGGCAAACAGATTTAACAATGTTGTTAATTTTAACACTAAAAAGTGTAACTGAAAGGATGCTTCCCTGGGGAACGCCCATTTCCTGTTCGTGTGGACTGGACAGTGTATTTCCAACTCGGACTCTAAATTGACGTTCATCTAAAAAAGCAGAAATGAAATAAGCAAGGCGACCTCGAATACCGAAATCATAAAGGTCGTTCATAATGCCATACTTCCAGGTGGTATCGTAAGCACTTTCTAAATCGAAAAAGACAGAAACAACATGTTCTTTCTTTATGAAGGCTTCACGTATAAAAGTCTCGAAGCATACTAAGTGATCAAGAGTGCTTCTCTGTTTACGAAATCCGCACTGGTTTGTGGAAATAAGTTTATTTTTCTCTAAAAACCAAACTAGGCGGTCATTTACCATTCTTTCCATAGTTTTACAAATACAACTTGTTAAGGCTATAGGGCGGTAATTACTTGGATTTGTAGAATCTTTGCCTGGCTTTGGTATAGGTATAACTATAGCTTCTTTCCAAGAGTCTGGAAGAACACCTGTCTTCCAGATCTGATTAAATATTTGGAGTAAACAATGCAGGGAACGATACGGCAAGTGTTTAAGGAACTGGTAATGTATACCATCAGATCCAACTGCAGTGTCATGACATTTCTTAAGAGCCTTTTTCAGCTCTTTAATGGTAAAATCTTTATTATAATCTTCCTTGTTACTGGATTTAAAATTCAGTTTGGATTTCTCTTTTACTTCCTGGCGTTTTCGAAACGTGGATGAGTAATTTTGAGAAGAAGACTTCTTGGCGAACGTATCGGCCAGTACATTGGCAATGTCATGTTTAGAAGTAAAGTTCCCATCATCAGTATCAAGATGGCCAACACTATTGGAAGTACATTTGCCGTTAATTTTTCGTATCATCTCCCATGTCTTTTTGACAGACGATCCAGAATTTAATCTGGATACATACTGTCGCCAAGACGCACGTTTACTTTGTTTTATAGTTCGCCGTGCTTTCGCACGCGCAATTTTGAACTTTGCAAGATTTTCTTGGGTAGGTCTCAGATTGAAATTTCTGAGAACAGATTTTCGTTCAGCTATAGCCTTCTTACAATCCTCGTTAAACCATGGTTGGCTTTGATGCTTTGGATTTGTTGACGTCCGAGGAATTGATCTCTCTGCAGCCGAGTAAAGTAAGGAAGTGAACAGTTCTGCTGGATTTTCACATTCGTCAAAAGCATTGGGATCAATTGATTGTTCGCAATGAATTTTGAACTTTTCCCAATTTGCTTTATGAAGCTTCCAGCGTTCTGGACGTTCTTGAACAGATGGTCCAATTTCCGATACTACGATCGGGAAATGATCGCTTCCATGAAGGTCGTCATCGACCTTCCAATTTAAATCAGTAAAAATTTCCGGACTGCATATACTTAAGTCTAAAGATGAATAAGAACCAGTTGCAGGATGAAGATATGTTGAAGACTTATCGTTAAGCAAAACAAGATTATGCTCTGTGATAAAATTTTGTTTAGTTTGACCTTTGTCATTCGTATTTGTACATCCCCACAACGTATGATGGGAATTGAAATCTCCCATCAAAATGAAAGGTTTCGGCAATTGATCTACGAGGTCATCAAGTTTCTTGATATCGATTGCCGAGCTGGGTGGAAGATAAATAGAACAGAATGAATGAATGAATGAGTAAGGTTTTAAGGCCCGTCGACATCAAAGGTCATATTGGGCGCACTAACAACTAATGCAATACGTTTAATTGATCAAACTGTAAAGTTACAAGACTTTTAAAGTCTTAGCTGTGTAAACACTAAAAGAACAAAGGACGTTAATGACATATAGTCTAAAAATACAGATGGTCAATAGAACCTAAAATCATATCTTTTTATAGAGATTTACCTCTTTCAAAAAGTCAAAAATAAACTCCAACCTTACAGTATCAAATAAATCACTCATACTGTCAACATGAAAGAACCTGTCTCTTGTAGGTGCAAGGTCTATACAGTCTACAAGTATGTGTGTAATAGTAAGAAGTGCATTGCAGGAAATACATTGGGGTGCTTTTTCGCCTTTGAGGAGGTACGAGTGTGTCATGTATGTATGACCAATGCGAAGACGGGCGAAAATAATTTCCTCACGGCGACTTGTCCGCAACCCTGGAAGCCACTCGCCAAGTGTTGGCTTCACTGTAAACAACTTGTTATCTTTGTTAGCTGGATCATTTCAGGATTGCTGCCAAACATTCCGGATAAAAACATTTATCAATGGTTTAAAATCATTAAAAGGAACTTTAAAAGATAGAACATCCAGTGACAATGCCTCCTTGGCAGCTTTATCTGCCTCTTCATTGCCACTGATACCAATATGGCTAGGGAGCCAACAGAAAACAATATCGGCTTTTTCACAGATTCCTGATAATTTTTCAAGGAGACTGACTATTAATGGGTTGTCTGTTTTCTCACTCTCAAGTGCTTGCATGGCAGATAAAGAATCTACAAAGATAATATAGCGCCAGTAAGCGTCTTGTTGAATATGGTTGAGAGCAAGGTCGATTGCTTTTAACTCCGCAGAAAAAATAGAAGATTTATTAGGAAGCCGAAACTGATATAACTCGCCATCGAGCACGGCAGCTGCAGCAACTTTGTCTCCATCTTTAGAACCATCAGTATATATCTCTTCGTGAAGGCAGTATTGTTCTTTTATTTCAAGGAATTTATTTTTAAATATCATAGGATCTGTCGTAGCTTTCTTGTCTGAAGCAAGATTATATATGTAGGTTGGACATTTAGAAGTCCATAAAGGAACTTCAGAGATTTTATGTTGTGCTACATCCTCCAGATCGCAATCAAGACAATTCATATCCGCTTCACAGCGCAAACTAAAAGGTGGTATTACTTTTTCTCTCTCTCGAAATTCATCCTTGTACAGTGGTTTAAATACTGCTTTATGCGTGGGGTTGGCGGGATTTGACTTTAATTTCAGGTAATATTGCAAGGAAAGTTTCTTCCTGCGTAGATTTAAAGATGGTTCATTTGCCTCTGCATACAAACTATTGATAGGAGACGTTCTGAAGGCGCCAAGTGCTAAGCGTAAACCTTGGTTATGGATAGAATCCAATTTCCGAAGGTACGATTTCCGCGCGGAGCCATATACAATGCAGCCGTAATCTAACTTTGAACGGACGAGTGTTCTGTAAAGTCTCAAAAGGACTTTTTTGTCGGCTCCCCAGTTCATATTGGAGACAACACGTAAGAGATTAAGAGCTTTTTGGCATTTATTGCTAAGGTAATTGATGTGAGGAATAAACGACAGTTTAGAGTCAAATAAAAGACCTAAAAATTTGAATTCAGGGACGACTTCAATTTGTACATCATCTAAATAAAGTTCTGGGTCCAAATGAAACTTTCTTGACTGGCAGAAATGCATGCATTTTGTCTTGGTTTTAGAAAATTTAAAACCATTTTCTCCTGACCATTTGGCTAAGTTGTTTAACACTTGTTGCAACTGCCGTTCAATGGTATGCATATGCTTAGACCTATAGCAAATGCAGAAGTCGTCAACATACAAAAAGCATTCCACACCAGGACAAACAGACTTAACAATATTGTTTATTTTGACACTAAAGAGTGTAACGGAAAGAATGCTTCCCTGGGGAACGCCCATTTCCTGTTCATGGGGGTTGGAGTAAGTATTTCCTACCCGGACTCTAAACTGACGTTCATTCAAAAATGCCGAAATGAAATAAGCAAGGCGACCTCTTATACCGAAATCATGGAGGTCGTTCATGATTCCATACTTCCATGTGGTATCATATGCACTCTCTAAATCGAAAAATACAGAAACAACATGTTCCTTTTTAACAAATGCTTCGCGAATAAAAGTTTCGAAGCGAACTAAGTGGTCAAGAGTGCCTCTTTGTTTACGAAAGCCACACTGGGCGGTAGCAATAAGTTTGTTTTTCTCTAGAAACCAAACAAGGCGGTCATTAACCATTCTTTCCATGGTTTTGCAAATACAACTTGTTAAGGGTATAGGACGATAGTTTGCAGGATTCGTAGTCTTTACCTGGTTTTGGTATGGGAACTACTATTGCTTCCTTCCAGGAATCTGGAAGAGTACCAGTATGCCAGACTTGATTAAATATACTCAGTAAACATTCAAGGGATCGAAACGGTAAATGTTTTAAAAACTGATAATGGATGTCATCACATCCAACAGCAGTATCATGACATTTCTTCAGAGCCTTTTTGAGTTCTTTCAAAGTAAAATCCTTATTGTAATGCTCTGTATTATTTGACTTGAAATTCAGTTTAGTTTTTTCTTTGATGTCTTGGAATTTTCGAAATGTAGTCGTATAGTTTGAGGAAGACGACTTCTCTGCAAAAGTTTCTGCCAAGACATTAGCAATATCTGCTTTGGATGTGACAACACCATCATCCGAATTTAAGTGCCCGACGTTTAACGAGGAACTTTTCCCATTAATTTTCCTAATCATATCCCATGTCTTTTTGACAGACGATCTAGAATTTAATCTAGATACGTACTGTCGCCAAGACGCACGTTTACTTTGTTTGATAGTTCGTCGTACTTTTGCACGTGCAATTTTGAACTTTGAGAGATTTTCATGAGTCGGTCGCAGATTAAATTGTCTGAGAACAGACTTTCGCTCAGCTATAGCCTTTTTGCAATCATCGTTAAACCATGGCTTGCTTGGATTCTTTGGATTTGTCGATGTCCGAGGAATTGACTTTTCAGCAGCCGAATAAAGTAAGGAAGTGAAAAGCTCTGCAGGATTTTCGCAGGCATCAAAGGCACTGGGATGAATTGATTGTTCGCAGTGGACTTGGAACTGTTCCCAGTTAGCCTTGTAGAGTTTCCAACGTTCTGGACGTTGTTGTACAGAAGGTCCTATTTCCGATATCTGGATCGGGAAGTGATCACTTCCATGAAGGTCATCACAAACCTTCCAGTTAAAGTCTGGATAAATTCCAGGGCTACATACAGTAAGGTCTAAAGCGGAGTACGAACCAGTAGCAGGATGAAGATAGGTTGAAGACTGATCATTGAGCAGAACAAGGTCGTGTTTCGTAACAAATTCTTCAATGATTTTACCCTTGTCATTCGTGTCTGTACATCCCCATAGAGTATGGTGGGAATTAAAATCTCCCATTAAAATAAAAGGCTTCGGCAATTGGTCTATTAGATCATCAAGTTTCTTGACATCAATTGGCGACCCTGGTGGAAGATACACAGAACACAAAGTAAAGGTTTTGTTTAGAGAAATGTTTACCGCGACAGCTTGCAATGTAGTTTCAAGCTTAACAAAATGGTGAGGAACACCATTATTCACAAGAACGGCAACACCTCCTGAAGCTTTATAATTGCCACTATTGTGTCTAAAGTAACAAGAGTGGTGCTTTAAAGTAAACTTGTCGGAGTCTTTAAGAAATGTCTCCTGTAAACAAATTGCTACTGGTTTTTGTTCATTGATTAAAAGGTTCAATTCCTCCAGGTTTGCTTTAATGCTACGACAATTCCATTGCAGAATATGATTATTCATTGCTAGAGTTAGAGTAAGAAAGATACCATAGAACAATGGAAGTATGTATTGATTCATTTCTTATTTAATTTGATAATGCGACCTTGCTTATTTGTATTTGATGGTTCTGCATGATTAGCATCCGCCTCCATGTCTTCATCATCGAGACACTGGAAGCGGTTATGTTGAAGAATTTGGTCATCAGACCCCTTTGGGAGGCGGTCTGAGAGGACCTTTTTAGGAGATTTGGTTGGACTCTTAGGGGCAGTTTTCTCTGGTTTTTTGTTCACTACAGGTTTCTGAGATTGTTTCACATTTGTAGGCGTTTGGTTCTGTGGCGTATTCGTTTGTGTTGATGTATCAATTGTTTGAGTTTGAGCATCTTTGAGTTCGATCGAATTCGTTTTATTAGATTTCAGGACGGTGGAAAAGGAGAGATTGTAACGGGCTTCAACAATCTTTCTGGCTTCAGGGAATGATAAGCCCTCTTTATATTTGACTGTAACAATCTTTCCTTTTTCCAAATTTTGCATGACCTAGAGGTAGAGGGATGATTTTCACCACAGTTTACACATTTCATATCCTTGGTGCATATGTTTTCGTTATGGGTGATTATAGTATCCCCACAACGTCTGCAGAGTTCATCTCCTCCATGCAACCTGCATTTTTTCTCATGGTGTCCGTACTTGAAACATGCATAACACTGAAGCGGGTTAGGTATGTATACGTCCACAGGCACTTTCAAATATCCGACTTTGAGGCATTTTGGTAGAATAGAGGTGTTGAATGTCAAAACAATGGTGTTAGTACTCCTTTTAACATTATCTCTGAAAACCGTGATTCGTCGAGCTGCAGTTACATTCTGGTCTGCCAAATTGGAAACCATTTCTTCTTCTGTCACACCTGCAAGATCCGGACATCGGATGATTCCCCTAGATGTATTTAAAGAGGTGTGGGGGTAACATTTGGCAGGGATTTCAAAAAAGCGAGATAGTTTCAACAAGTTCTAAGCATGTTTCGATTTCTCGACTTCAACCAGAAGTGAACCAGAGTTTAACTTTTTAACAGACTTTGGCGATCCTGCTAGAGAAACTAAAACTTTCTCTATTACGAAGGGTGACAGTTTCGTCAAAGGTTGATCTGCTTTGGTCGATTCAATGATTAAAAATCGAGGAAAAGAAGGTGATTGTTCGTTGTCCGAGTCCATATCCAATTGGCCGCGTGTTCGTTTTTTGGTTTGTTGTTCCATGTTTAAATTTATAAATTTCGTCATCCACGGCCCCCGCCCTCCATGGAGCCCAACAAGGGGGCATGTATAGTGGAGCGGCATTCCAGCTCCCCATGCCAGGGTTACCCAGATGATATACTTGGGCAACATAGATAAAGAGGAGCGACCTCCAGCAGGCATGGCCTATTCCTGGGAATCAGAGAATATCCATGGAAGCTGGTGCCCCAACCCCAGAATCCCCGCCACCCAATTAGCCCATGAGCCTACATTAGACTAGGGACTAAAAACATGTAAAACAACTTAAAACAATAAGTTGGACAAGGTAGCAATGTTTAATTGATTCAAATCTACGCAAGAGCTGTAGAGAATACGTGCACTACTGAGAAAACTTCTCAAATGCATGCAATCATTATTTTTCAAAAACATTACAGTGACTTTAATCAAGTTTGAACAAGAAAAGTCGTGCCCAAATCTAAAAGCGACCAGCCGATTGCGCTAGACCGGGCCCATCTATGCTCTCGTTTAGACCGAAGCCGAGGCCGAAGCAGTGTGTTGAAGAGCTGGAGATCCCTGGGCTCCCCTCAACTACCAGGACCCTCTTTTCCGGCTTACGAGTCTCCACCCACGGCAAACAGGCGGGTCCGTTGGTGGGGTCTTACCACTCTGCAGGACTGGCAGCCGGCGTATTCTACCCCCCGTCCAAATAGAACAGAGAGTAATGGTTTTATTTAGAGAAATGCTTACAGCAACGGCTTGTAAAGTAGTTTCGAGTTTGACAAAATGGTGTGGAATATTGTTATTCACAATTATTGCCACTCCTCCTGAAGCTTTATCGTGACCACTGAAGTTTTTACAAAAACAGGAGTCGCCCTTTAAGGAGAATTTGTCGGAGTCTTTAAGAAAGGTCTCTTGTAAAGATATTGCAACTGGTTTCTTTTCATTGATTAAAAGGTGTAATTCCTCGAAGTTAGCTTTAATACTGCGACAATTCCATTGTAGAATGGTGTTATTCATTATAAAAGTTAGAGTAAGGCAGATACCATAGAAAACTGGAAGTATGTATTGATTCATCTCTTGTTTTTTTTTTTTTTTTTGATAATACGACCTTGCTTATTTGTTTCTGCATGGTCGGTTTCCGCCTCCATGTCTTCATCAAGACACTGGAAGCGGTTGTGATGTTGAATTTGGTCATCGGATCCCTTTGGAAGGCGATCCGAGAGGACCTTATTTTGAGCTTTATTAGGGCTTTTTGGACTTGGCTTTTCTGGCTTTTTATTGGTTACAGGTTTCTCTGATGTTTTTGCTGGTGCAGTAGTTTGTTTCTGTGGTGAAACTGTTTGAACTGAAGCTTCATTTGTCTGTGTTTGTGCGTCTTTTAGATCAACTGTTTTCGCTGTTTTGGACTTAGTGACGCTCGAGTAAGATGCATTCAATGCGTGTCGTGCATCCACAATTTTGCGTGCTTCTGCAAATGACAGGCTTTCGCGATGTTTGATTGTAATGATTTCTTTCTCCCTTTGCCAGACTTTGCATGAACGGGATGTGGAGTAGTGATCCCCGCCACAATTTAGACATTTCATGGGTTTGTCACAAGGATAGACGTGATAGGTCTCGGCTTCATTCGTTCCACATCGTTTACAATGGTTGTCGGCGTTACATTGTCTTTCATGATGTCCGAATTTGAAGCACTTATAACATTGCAAAGGATTTGGAATGTAAACATCCACTGGCACTTTCAAATATCCGATTTTCAGGGTTTTGGGGAGAATGGCTGTGTTAAATTTTAAAATGATGGAGTTAGTTTCCCGTCTGACGTTATCGCGATAAACACGAATCCGCCGGGCTTCAATCACATTCTGACTTGACAATTCAGACACAATTTCTTCCTGTGTAACACCAGCTAAATCTGGACAGCGTATTATACCTCTTGAGGAATTCAAAGATCCATGTGCGGTGCATTTGGCAGGTATATTGTAAAATTGCTTCAACCCAAGCATATTTTTTGCGTGTTGAGGTTTATCTACCTCAACCAGAAGGCCGCCAGTTCTAAGCTTTTTAACAGATTTCGGTGATCCAGCAATTGAAACCAAAACTTTTTCAATAATGAATGGTGAAAGCTTTGTAAGTGGTTGTTCATTATTAACAGAGTCAATAACCAGAAACCGAGGAAAGCCATTTGTCGATTCAACATTAGCAGAGTCGTCTTCAAGATGTTCATGCATTCTTTTTTTATTTGGGTGATCCATGGTTAAATGTTTCAAATTTCATCATTCGTGGCCCCCACCCACCACGGAGTCCTACAAAGGGGACATGGCCAGTAGAGCGGAATATCCAGCTCTGCATGTCAGGGTTACCCAAATGATATACTCGGGCAACGCAAACTACAAAATCTGACAAAGAGAATGCGTGGCAACAACCCCAGATCAGGAAGCACCCACGCAAATCAATGCGCGACCAAACAGTCCACACTACCCAATTAGCCCATGAGCCTATATTAGACTAGGGACTAAAATACTCACAAAAAATACAGTTAAAATGGACAAATCTAATGCTATAAGAATACAAGCAAGTATGTGATCAAAGAGATGCAAGTTCAAGATAAAAATTGTAGTAGAAGCGAAAATAAGTGGTTTTTCTTTTTCAGTGAGATTCTTACTACAAAATGAAATAATTCCGTCATGCCCAAAATCTAAAAACGACCAGCCGATTGCACTAGACCGGGCCCATCTAGGCTCTCGTTTAGACCGAAGCCGAGGCCGAAGCAGTGTGTTGAAGAGCTGGAGATCCCTGGGCTCCCCTCAACTACCAGGACCCTCTTTTCCGGCTTACGAGTCTCCACCCACGGCAAACAGGCGGATCCATTGGTGGGGTCTTACCACTCTGCAGGACTGGCAGCCGGCGTATTCTACCCCCCGTCCGGCTGGGGGATGGTGGCTATGAACGTTTCAGTAGCGAATTTTGAATCTTTTATGGTAAGCATATTTAGTCATGGTGCTCTAGTTAAAGAAATATAGTCTTATTTCCTGTTTATTGGCACTTAACTTTGTTGTTCTTCATGGTTCAACATTAAGGTTTTTTCCACTAGACCAGTGGACTAATTACTTGCAGTTTTCACTAGACCACTTGAGTTTTACACTAGATCGAAAACCGGAAAATGATAAGATTAAAATGAAATTTCTCTGTTGTTATTTTTCCAACTATCATGAAACAAAAACCAATCATAATAATTTCTTAATCCTTACAACTTCAAGACTACACAGTATGCTGTAGATAGCTGTCGCAAGATATGATAATATATAGTTTTAATTCTAATTGTAGGATCTTGGTTTGAAACTCTATGGTTCAAGTATTCTAACTCTTTGATGTATAACGTCCATGTAAAAGTTTTATGAATGGGCTTTCACACACAATCAGTTTTTTTACGACTCTGAGATTTAAGACTTATGCAAACACTGTGAGAAAAGGAGAAGTTGCTCAAAATGAGCAATTTCTCCTTATCCCACAATGTTTTCTACCATATCTGACAAGAAAAACTCATTTTACCTATCTCAAAATTGTCGTCTACAAATGCTGTAATTTTCTCATCGTGTGATTTGGTGTCAATCTCACCAGTATAAGTGGTGGTTATAGATCTACCAGGTGCACTGCGTCGCTTAATTTGATAATTCCGCATATGCACTTCATGAGACGAGAATTCATTGTGGCTTTTTATAGCATCTATCCTAAAATTGTCAGTCCCTTCTACAAATCTGCCGTTTTTTTTTTTTTTTTTTATTTTCTACACGGTAGCCTACACAAAACATCAAATTTTTCTAGGCGTCAAAATCTAGCCAGGAAAATTCTTCTTTCCACTTAGCATAAAAAGAACGTTTTCGTTTAGTTTTTTCATACTTTTGCTTAAATTCATCTTTTTTGTTTTTCCTTTTTTGACTTTTTTCCGCCTGTTCAGAACCGCCGCCTTCGGATGTGAACCCGAATTTGAGCAAGTTAGACATTTTACGCTGTCGTCTGCTTCGATGTTGATGTAAACAGATTGAAGACTATTTTTTGGTTGTCGTCAAAAAATCAAAAAAGAAAATCATTTTATTTATGCAACGCTATCAAAAACCTTCAGCTAGACCAAAAAATGTCGTTTTAATTGCGTGAACAGGCTAAATGCTAAATTCAATGAATATTCGTTTGAAACGAAGAAAAAAGAAAAAATACGACTTACTCTAAAAATAAGATCGGTTTAAAAATAGAATATTACATCAACATTTGGGTTTTCCGGTAAAAGTGGCATATTGCGCATTCACGACAACTGACTCTCTTCATGTAGAAAAAGAAAATGTTTACAACGCTCGCCTTCGCCAATATAATAGATCTAACATTGAGGTTAATTCAGCAGTCTAATTTGACAAATGCGCGCGATCAGTAATTTGCAGTTCTTAATTTATACTAAAGCACTTGATCTATTTTGCACTAGACCACTCGGGCTAGATCGACGCAGATTTAACTAGCCCGAACCGATGGTTTACTAGACACTGTCGTTCGGACGTGCCTTAATGTTGAACCCTGTTCTGATAATTTTTTTTTTCAAGACTTAGTGTTCTTTTTCTGTCAGTAAACAGTTAAATTATATACTGTAATATATTGCATAGACTTGTTTGGGTAACATAAAGAATGGAAAGACTCCTGGGGAAAGACATCATTGTAGACTCAACTCTAGTCTTAGATAGTAGATCTGTCATCGTTTGAATAAGTCTGCTTAGTTGGTATTAAAAGTATCGTGATACGTATCGTGAAGCAAGTATCACGATACGTATCGTATCGTCAGGTAGGCGTATCGTTACACCCCTACGAGAAACTTGCGTGTTTCGACAGATCAGAGACCTACATCATGTAATGTCTGATTTGGGACTACTTCTTTTGCAAATGAAGCAGATTAGCGCTTTCTTTTGTATGTGTTTATCATTCAAGAAATATAAGTAATAATATCATATTGATAAATCCAGGGCTGTGGAAATCCCATGTTCGACTCGTCTGACTCGGGAAAATTCGGCGTCGGACACGAATTTTTTTTCAATCTACTTGTCCACGGACAGGTAAAAAATAAGGGTAAATTCTGAAACAAACGATCTGTTGTATACAATGAAATATAATGTTCACCCTTCATACAAAATAACATTTCCAATGATAAACAGCAGCTTGAGGTATCCCTGACTTCTGGAAACCTAGAATACACATTTGGTCCACCTCCACATTCAGCACACACGACAAGGTCAGCAATATGCGGCTGTTTTTGCAAGTCGATGTTTTTTGCTTTGAAAATTGTCTGAATAATTTCAAAACCATCAGTATGAATTAAAATGTCTTATTAATATCTTTTTAGCACCGATTCAAAGATCTTTTAGAAAATTTACCACAATGCTGCACATGTGAATATTTCAGCCTTTAAACTGATGGTACAGCTTCAGTACGAATGAGCCGTTGTTTAGCCATTATCTCCTCTGCCGGAAACCGTCGCAAACCGAGACAATTTTGCGATTCAGCGATCAATCGATACGTAAAATCGGAGAAAATGGATCGTTCTTTTGAATAAATCTTCGAAGCAAACAGAGTGTGACAGGTCTGAGACCTTGGAAGTATTTGTCAGCTCCAAACGTAAACATAAAACGGACCGCGACAAGGAATGCGACAATAAAGACAGAGTGTTTTTAACCAGGCGTGGTTGAAAGATTCCCATGGTTAAATGCCATTTAAAACTCTCTTGTTTTGGACAAGTACACCGCATTGGCAGACAAGTTGACTTTTTAAATTTACTTGTCCGTGGACAAGCAGAAATTTGTAAGATTTCCACACCCCTGGATAAATCTTTAGTCTAGATCGGGTATTTCGGTGTCTAACAGGTCAGACACGCGATTGCTCTGGTGATTGTTCTCCACTTAAATAAATGATCAGTGTAGAATAACAACATCAATCTTCTCAATAATGAGTGTTACTTTGATTAAGTGTTTTCTAACATGAAGAAAAATCCTGCATACTTATGTCAGTTACCTGAACCCAACAATAAAAAATATGGTTATTTCGGTTTTTTGGTGGTATTTCAGAATTTCGGCGATTCGTCGGACTGCAATTTTCCTTAAGAAATTGACTTTCCGCACTATTAAACAAAGTACTGTACTAAGATTTAGTTAATAAACACATTCCAAAACCGAAAGATTGGCTGCAAAAACAGCCAAGGCGAGTAATGTTTTCGTTGTTTAATGAGTCATTCGCCTTCGAGGTTCGCAGAAAACCGTCACTAATTGGCCGATTTTGTATTTTCAATTCATTCTTTGAACAGAATTTTCCGAACACGCTCGCGGTTTAATACCAATAACACTGGATCCCAGCATTTGATATTCAACGCTTTCATTGGTGTATTAACTAATACATGGAAATCTGTAGTCAGTGAATATGCTAGACAGGGGTGATTGCGGGATTCACGCTAAAATCGTCTAGGTCGCCCAAATATTGCTACATAATGCGCAACAAAGAAGGAAAGAAAGGATGAAAAGAGATGCAAAAAAGATTACATATATATATAACATGTATGAACTCGAAGGAAAATGTACATTTTCACGGAAGGGAGGTAACCAATGGCACTTCCGGAAAACCAGATTCTCGAAATTGTTCCATTTTCAGATCACACGCAGACAAATTCTGCTGAACGAGAAAAATTCCTATTTCTCTCCACATTCTAGCATTATGAAAACATAAGTTGGGATATTCAGGTTATAATCATTATCTTTTGACACTAGTCACAATATAGCCTGGAAAAATCCGTGATCATTATATTGCAATTAATAATTTTGGTGAAATACATCAGACTTTGTATGCGAACCGATCACAAAATGTAAACTTGTAAACAATAGCAGACGATTTTTCCTCTCGACTGGGTTTCTGATTTTATTTAACCCTTTCCCAAACAATCCCGGGTTTTCACGACCCTGATAAAGAGGCCTTCTGAAAACATTGTGGGAAAAAGAGAAAATGCTGGTAGGCAGCATTTTCTCCTTAATTCACAATGTTTTCTACCCTTCCTAAAACGAATTTCAATTTTTGAGTTATATTAATTTTGTCGTCTGCAAATGCTTTCAGTTTGGACAAATCTAAAATTTTGTCGCTTGGGAAAGAGTTAAGCTCGAAGTGACAAAGATTAGCAGTTGCTAATTTCTTACTAGATCTAGTTTAACTTGTGATGAAGCCCGCCCGGGTAGCTCAGTGGTTAGCGTGTCTGATTCATGACCTGGTGGTTGTGAATTCAATACCTGGTTGAGGCAAAACTTTCTTTCCGGCAATTTTTGGCCTCTCACCTTTGATGCATATGAGAAAAGTAGTCAGTGGCTTTGGAAAGAAAGTCGTGTCAGTACTGGTGTGAGAAAGCCAGGAAACACACGTGCGTTACTGACCGCCACGATATGACCTTAGCTGTTGAAATGGCGTTAAACCCCAATACAAACAAAACAAATAACTTGTAATGAGGATCTTGGACAAAATTGTCCTTCTCAAGAAACAAACTAGACCTACATGTAGCTCGAGTCAACAGTAGTTCATACATGTAGCATGTAATTTACAATCCCAGGTAGCCATAACCATACAAAGTAAAAGTTGCTGTTTGCGGTTAACATATTTTCAATTTGCATGTGATCTTTTTCTCGTATTTGGTCATTTTCAAAGAGATTCTTCTATTTTTTAATATCACAGAATCGTTGCGTTGGCATATCCCTGCAGTGGGACGTGCACATGGGACCCCTTGCACCCATAACCCAGGACAGCATACAAGTCTGTGATTACAAGTCTTGTGCTTCAACCACTGGGTCACACAGAACCCATGAAAGCTAGTAACTGTAATGAATCGTTTGAGTCGTTACAGAAAACTCTCCAAATAGACTTAAGAGGGCATGGGAGGGATGTCAAGAACGACCATGGACCAGTCTGCAGATCAAGCGATTAATTGTACAGATCATGAACACACAATCCAAAAGAAACATCCTACGTTACACTATATTCACAATATCAGCCTTGTATTGCCATGCCGATATCTTGTTGCATACAGAAAGACAGTTGTTTAAACTGAAGAAGTGTATTCTGTTCATTCATGCATTCGTCCGCGTAGAAGTCCAAGTCATTTTTTCGGCAGAATTCAACTACACATAAGTACTGCCAGTGTTTCGGCATATAAATATACACAACAGCACGACCCGTCAAGATTAATTAATATTATGGAGACTAAAAAATACTTGCTTCCGTGCTACAATGCTGAATGGAGGCTATGTTGAAGGTTTTTACGAAGGCGCGCTCTATCAAAATACCGCCAAAGCTAACGACGCTTTCACATCGGCAGCAATTCATGTAGAGCAAGCGTCTGGGTGTCGGCGCTACAAGTCGGTGCAGATCGGGAACGATCAATGAGACCCGGTACCGCCCGAGTTTTTTATAATTATTTTCACACTTTGAATGAGAGAGAATTTTTTTTTTTTCAAATAAGCTTCAATTTCAGTTCAGAGTTGGCGTGCTAGAATATGGCAAAACTTGTAATAACTGTCAGGTAGAGGGGTATATGGAGGCTTTCAATGGTATAAGATCAAGGATTCTGAATTCCTGAGACTCTGTAATATGTATCACTATATATATAATCACACCAAGCCCGTTTTCAGAGACTCTAAGCGGGAGGGGGGCTGAAAAGGGAGAGGGTGTGTCGAATCAGATTGCTTCTGAGCAAAACTGGCTGATGATTTATTTGAATAAACTAAAAATAAATTGTAGAAGTAATAATTATAACGGTTTCCGTTTTATCAAGAAATGCATAAAGCCGCCGATATGTCTGTCCATCCGTCTATCACTCAGTCTATCCATCTGTTCGTCCATCTTAACTTTTGTCTGCGCCATAATAAACTTCTTTATTTTGTATAATATGTTACAGGGGCAATATCTGTCAGAACAGGTAAAGCATCGTGCGACGATGTGTCATGTGAAGGGTAGATCAAGGTCATACTTCATGGTCAAAGCTTAGTTTTTTGAGATGCACTTGTTGGGGGAGGGGGGAGGGGAGAATAACCGATCTCTTCTCCTTTTTTTTCGCCGACAATGGTCTGCGAAATGATCTTTGTCTACGAAAAAAGAATAGAACTTTTCCTCGTCCAAGGAGAAAAGAAATACTGGTACGATAGCTGCATTGAAGTTATCAAAAGCATCACAAATAACAAACGCGCTCAACTTTGCTCACGCTTGAATTCTGTTCACCTTATTTGTGCATCACGGGAATACAAATTGAAGGAGTCATTGCTCAGTCTGTGTCCAGAATGATTCTAAACTATAGCGAAGAAGATATTTGCTTATTAACCCTTAGGCTGCTAAGCGCTACTTACTGTCCTCCTGCGGACAGTGTAGATCAAGATCAGACTGTACAGAACGTGCAGTTTGATCTTTGATCTACACTGTCCGATAAGGACATATTTTCACCCACAAAAATACCTTTGAAACAGCAAAATTTGGATCTATACTTTTCGCCAAAGCAATCCGTGGTCGCGAAAAGCAGCATTCACTAACTCCCTGCAATGGACCATGCGATGATTTTTTCAACAACTTTAACGCAGAATTGACCATGATACTCGAGCGCTCACAATTCGTTCCTGTCATGTTCCCAATCCGCCCACGGCTTTGCTCTTTTGAAAGATATGTCCCTGCATCGAAAGATCGTGGGCTTATTTTTTACCGTTGTCCATCTGATTGTCCGCCAGTCTGCCAGTGAAAAACTTAACATTTAATTATAACATTTGCTTGCAGCTTCAAAAGAAAATTGACATTGCTCATAATTGGTATCCAGTACCTTTGATCGATATGCGTTCAGTGGTAACAAGGTCAATGGTCACCTACAAGGGCAAGGTCAAATATCAAGGTCACGTTTCAGAAGATTGGCTGTAATCGGGGCATGGTATTTCAATAACATACCTCAATTAAGGATGGTACCCGAAAGAATTAGAAATATCCCAATAGTTTGTCATCAGTTTCCTTATATCCGAGCTGGATTAGCATACCCAACAAGGATAATGCGGCTGGTGATTGGTTACCCAAATAGCCGCGTTGTGGAATTTTGTATGAAAAACAAATTAAAAGAACTTACACTAGTCGCTCTAGATTCTTCATCCTGGGAACCAAACCAGTTTTGGCATCGAAAAGGTTAGTCATTGAAAGTTCAAAAGTTAGTTGCTGCTCCCGGAGTCGACCCACTCCCCCCCCCCTCCCCCGTTTGCAAAAACGACGCTAAACCTACGAGCATGAACACCAAAGCAGTAGGTTGTTTGTGCGTTTCGACTTGGATAAGTTTGTGCATAATTCAAATAAAAGTTTTTTTAAAACCATCTAATTCTAATTAATCTACTGGATTGCTACCCCTCACGCATCTGGGAACTCCCGAAATCGAATAAATGAAACAGCTCGAAGCCATTGCAGGTCGATCCGAATCAATTTTTGTAAAGCATGACTATTTATTAAGGTAGGGTGAACATTAAGAGAAAACTACAAATAGCGAAAAGTCTCAACCCTGGTCAACCTGCGCATTGCGTGCAGACTGAACAAGGTCGATACTTTTCGATGTTCCCAAATGGTCCCTTTTTGCGTGAAGGGTCACACTTTTGAATTGTTTGATTCTTGACTTAATGATAATTGGTTTTCAAAATTGGCTTCTCCTTTGTTAGCGACATGACATTATAATGATGCTACCTTACATAATTACATCGTACATACATACCTTTATTATGTATTGATATTGCCATTTCTTTGCAGGAAAATATATAGGCTATTTTTCATAACTGAGTGGGGGGTCTTTTTGCACGATGTTTTCCCAAGCCTTAATATGACTTCGCGACCAACTAAATACTCCTTTTATAACTAACGCATCATATTATCAACGTTTGAATTGCTTCAAGTCAAAATACTGAACGAAGGTTTGAGTAAACGTAGACAATCATCAGTCCACGCTTCGTGCAGTTTGATAGATTTACTCTTTTCGTTTCTTCATACATGTGTTTGACTACCCCCTCTTTCAAGCTTGGTCTGCGATTAAGGCATCTGTGATCCCTCACGCCTAAAGGTACCATCTGGGAACTACGTAAACAATAATAATAATAAAAACTCTCTGGAGCCAGTGCAGGTCTGTATGGTCTAACATATTTAAATTGTCAGTGCAGTAAGGTAGAATGACCATCTAACAAACAGAAAATCACCCAGAGCGAAAAGTCGGTACGTACTTCTAAACTTTGTCTGTATCATAGAAGGATTTAAAGACAAGGTCACATATGAATCTACAGTCGCCAATAATAGGAAAAGGAGTTAATTTGTACAACGCAAAAACACTTTAAGACTTGTCCAAGTCGAAGGTAATTTGGGACGACAGGAACGAAATGGGTTAAATTAGTTTTGAAAAGGGTTGAAAGCATAGACGGAAAAGGAGAAAATGATGATCAGCAGCATTTTCCTATTTATCAACTATGCTTCAAAAGCTTTCTTTCTCAGGACCGTTAATACGCTTGACTGTTTGGTAAAGGGGTTGATTAATACCAACGCATGTATTCTCACCTTTTTTGGCGTGTGTTTGGAATATCAAGTGATACTTGCAATAAAAGATAGGCCGCTTAGTAGATTTTATAAATGTTTAAGGACTTTTCTATGCTGTAAAACCGACCAAACCTGGACCCTCAGACTGAAGCAAGATACAGTAAGTGTATGGTGGTTCACACAGATGTATTACGAGTTTCAACATCCATGTATTCAAATGAAGCGGAAAATGTACTCCCTTACAAATCAGGAAGTGGATATTGTCCTCCAATGAAGTGGGTTATGCCTACGAAAAAAATGCAAGAGGCATAATTTCTGCAAAAAAATATACTCGCAAAGAGGGTTAATTCCGGGGATGATATTGTCTGTCATTCTTAAGTGTATATAATAGAATACACAAGTAATGCATATGAACAAGGGGAATACATATGAATGGTGAGAAAGTACATTATGTTCGATTTTGTGTGAATTCTTTGGTGCTACAATGTATGTGTGTGATCTGTGGTGCTACAAAGAATGTGTGTTCTATGATGCTATAAAGAATGTGTGTGTTCTGTGGTGCTTCAAAAAATGTGTGTTCTATGGTGCTACAAAGATTGTGTGTGTTTTATGGTGCTACAAAGAGTGTGAGTGTTCTATGGTACTACAAAGAATGTGTGTTCTGTAGTGCTACAAAGAATGTGTGTGTTCTTTGGTGCTGCAAAGAATGTGTGTTCTATGGTGCTACAAAGAATGTGTGTTCTGTAGTGCTACAAAGAATGTGTGTTCTATGGTGCTACAAAGAATGTTTGTTCTGTAGTGCTACAAAGAATGTGTGTTCTGTAGTGCTACAAAGAATGTGTGTTCTATGGTGCTACAAAGAATGTTTGTTCTGTAGTGCTACAAAGAATGTGTGTTCTATGGTGCTACAACGAATGTGTGTCTTGTGGTGCTACAAAGAATGTGTGTGTTCAATGTGGTTTGTATTCCATTGTTTGCCCTGACAGAAATATTCAACAACAGCATAATGTGTGCAGTGTGGCAGCTGCAAAGTCTACTCTTGGTTTGAATTTGCTGCTTTTTCTAGAGTAAAATACATAAACTTAAGAAGAAATATCTTGTATCGATCTTGTATTTCGCATGCAAATATACATATGTACTAAAAAATAAAAATGAAATAAAATGAAAATTGAAAATTAAGAAATAAAATAATAATAGAATCACGTTTATGAAATGATAAGATCTACTTTTAAAATATAATTCCCAAGTGATGTATGTTATCTTCATGAAATGATAAGATCTACTTTTAAAATATAATTCCCAAGTGATGTATGTTATCTTCATACGACTAATGGAAACGAAAGGAAAGTTACAGTGTTCCCACTAGCCTTTTATTTCAAGGGTACACTTACCCCCTGAGCTGTAAATCTGGGGGTAAGATTCCATATAAGAGGGTATGACAATAATGGTTCCCAACTACAGGTAAGTCAATCCATATTGATGATTTGCAACAAAAAAGTCTGTTATATTAAGATATTTGTGTAAATCTACTGCTTAAAGTCATTAAAAAGCTGAAAAGACGGTCTGAAGTCTCTGATCGGACAGTGTCAAAGAGACATTTTGTTGTGTCATGGGTTTCCGCGTTTTTTTTGCGCCGATCAATTTTTCATGTCTGTTAATTTCTGGATAGCTATTTCTGCATGATTTGACAAAAAATTGTCAACAAGGGTAACAAGTAACTTCAAAACCTATCATTTTACACAAGATAAGCGGATAATGGGCTTTTTTGTCCATGTGTTTTCTTACGTGAGGTCTCGCGTGTAACCCAAATTTGTTACGTGAATATCAATTCTATAACGTGACTGAGTTAGATATTATTATTTAACATTTTGCTTGTTGTTGACATGTACATGTAGCACTGGTAAGCATGAATTACACTTCCTTTGTCAAGACCGGTTCTGTGGGTCATCATCATATTAAAAACACATTCAGTTGTAGCTCAGTGTGTATCGGAAAATTATTAATGAATCCAATATTTTCCGTAAGACAGTTAATGTCTTTTTCCGTCTTTGTCTACATATGACGAGGCCTTGAAAAACTAGCTTTACACTCCAATATCTTGAATTGGATAAAGTGCTACATAACGCGCCACATACGTGTTTGTGTGTTCTGAAAGACACACATTTTGTAGCACCTTTTTTAGGCTGTAAAGTTTCATATATTTCATTTCTGGTTTGCCACACAGAGCAGGCTCCGAGCTATATTAGAGGCGATGTCGAAACCTAACTTTGTAAGCATTTCGGGCGTATTCCGAGCACTGGAAGGTGGGAAAACACATGTAGCACGGAAAACGCGTGCTACATTTGCTTGACGTGCTACATGCGTGAGTGTGTCTTAGTTGAAACGAGCTACAAATGCAGGGTAAACACTCCCACACAGGATATCTTGTACATAAACATAGGGGAGACCGGGGCTAGTTCGGCCCTGGGGGCAAGTTCAACCTTTGATGATATCACGTGATTAATGCAATGCTTCGCGCTTGCCACCTCTTTCAGCGGTCATGTGATCGATACCTTTGTACTACGTTCAATATGGCGGGCATATGTTTCGAACTTACTCTCAGAGCGACGAAAACCCAATTTTAGCAGTTGTAAGTAATTTTTTTGTATTCTCGTTGCCGCGAAATTTCCTTCATTTATAATTCGTGTTAACTGGTGGTTCTGTGTTAGATTAAAGACGGAACAGTTCGCGTTATTTAACACTGTGCTTCAATGACCTTCATTAGACAGGTCAGATGGAATGATGTTGTTTTTGAAAAGGGGCGGGTTGGGGCAAGTTCGATCAGTTTGGCCGGGGCATGTTGAATCTTTGGTCGTACTTACCCCAAATTAGGTCGGACATGCCCCAAGGCAAAAGCTGAGATCAGATTAATAACTTAAGTTATTTTAGTTGAAACATATTTATTTTACATCGATTGAGAAACAAGTTCTGACAACTTATACTAATCTCTCTCGATTCTGCTTCCTGGGAACTACACCAGTACTCGCGCCGAAAGTGTGTGCCAATGAAAAATCGTTATTTTTTCAGTCTAAAATCAGTTTAGCTTCCACTTTTGCATCTTTTATTGTATTACCAATTGATCATTATTTAACAACTTGTTTACCAATTAATTGTTATTGTTTGAGGTTAATATCATACATGAGTTCCATGGCAATGATAAATAATTCAAAAATACAAGTAAATAAAATAAATAAAGAGATAAATAAATAAATAAATGAATAAATAAATAAATAAAGAATAAATAAATAAATAATGCGATATATTATTTTTTAACAGAAATGGACAAAAACGTTCTGCCTACTTGAAGATTCAATCATGGTTCGGACGTACAAGATGAAGCGCTCTCAAACAACAAATCCAGAAACATTACAGCATGCCTTGGATCATTTTATAAACAGTTCGGATGGGTATAGGAAAACAGCACATTTGTTCAAGATACCAGCCTCTACACTTCACAAATATAAATGTTTACCCGCATCAGAGAAATCAACTTCTCACATGTCGTTTGGGTACCAAAAACCGAGGCAGGTTTTCACTGATGAGGAGGCTACATTTGTGTCTTACCTTAAGCATGCATCTTCAATATACTTTGGACTTAGTCCAAGGGAAGTTCGAACACTAGCGTATGAATCTGCGAAACGCTTTAACCTAAGCTTTCCTCCATCGTGGTCTGATGTGCAGATGGCCGGTCCTGACTGGTTTTCAGCTTTTCTTAAACGTCACCCTGGTCTGTCCATAAGAACACCAGAATCTACCAGCATAGCACGGGCCTCAGCATTTAATAAAGCCAATGTGGATCAGTTCTTTGGCAAACTTGCTGAAGTGATGGACAGATATAAGTTTGATGCTACAAGGATCTGGAATGTGGACGAGACAGGCATTACTACAGTTGCAAAGCCAAATAAAGTCATTGCGTGCACGGGTGTCAAGCCAGTGGGTTCTCTGACCTCAGCCGAGAGAGGGCAACTCGTTACACTGTGTGCTGCTGTATCTGCTGCTGGTCAAGCTATCCCACCGTTCCTCATCTATCCTCGGGTTCACTTCAAACAGCATTTCCTACATGGTGCTCCTCCTGGGACTGCGGGAAGTGCATATCCATCAGGATGGATGACAGCCGACAACTTTCTGTTGTTTTTAAAGCATTTTGCCAAGCATGTGAAACCAACCACTGATAACCCAATCCTGCTCCTTCTTGACAATCACGAATCGCATCTTGCAATAGAAGCTCTGGACTATGCAAAAGAGAACGGTATTATAATGTTGTCCTTCCCACCACATTGTTCCCATCGTTTACAACCACTAGATGTTACTGTGTTTGGACCTTTGAAGAAAAAGATTTCTCAGTCTCAAAGCAACTGGCTACGTAGCAATCCTGGGAAACCAATTACAATCTACGAATTGGCTACAATAATGTGCGGGCCTTGGCAAGAAGCGCTGACTATGGCAAACATATGCAGTGGTTTCCAGAAATCAGGCATATTTCCATTCAACAATGAGATATTCAGTGACAATGACTTCATGCCTTCCGAGGTGACAGATCGACCATACGAAGAACCATCTACAGCGGCTAAAGACCAGTGCCACCAAGAAGGACCAATCCTGTCCGCGGTTGAATCTGTCGATGATACCTCTGCTGTTTTAAATCGCTACTTGGAACAGCATAATATTTCTGTCATACCGGTCCGGGGTGATGGTCACTGTCTGTTGTATGCAGTTTGCTCATCATTGAGTGCTACTGGACAAGGGACTCATGCAGATGAAGAGATGGGAGACATTTTATCTAACGAGATTTCTCAGCATCGAGAATTCTACAAAGACTTCGTTGTTACAGAGGACATGGAACTATCAGCAGCGGTTCAGGCATTTCTGGGGGAAAAACAATATAACAACAACTGCTGTGATGTGTTTCTGAATGCACTGTGCAACGCTATGAGGATGAAAGTCTTTTTAATCCGAATGAACGAGGGGACGATAAGCCAAATCGAAGTTGTACCAGGTCGCCCTGGTGTAGAAATACAAAAGACCATCCATCTGATTTTGTATGGTTCCGGCGTTGAAGCACACTATTGTGGAGCAGTTTGCCAAACTAATCTAGAAGTTGTTCAGGAGTCTATGTTTCCCCAGCACGAAGAGCTCTGTCATGAAACGGCCGGGAGCATACCGCCTCATATACCTGACGCAATGTCTCCACAGCATAAAAACCCCCTTCATGAATCAACTGGGAGCATATCGCCTCACACACCTGCTTCTAGGAAATCTAAGAGCACTACAACATTCTCACCTGAGATTGTGAAGCCACACCCAAAAGCTCCGAAGCGCAAAGAATCTGCGAGACTTGCAAACAGAAAGAGACGAAAAACATGCATCTTAACAGATACTCCTGAAAAAGAGACCCTGCGACAAGAGCAACAGAAACGTAAGGCCAAACGGCGTACGAGACAAAAAAAAAGCCAACAACCGAAGTTTGGAGAAAGAACTGACGACCAAACAGAAATCAGCAAATAATTCGTCTCAACAGCAAAAAGAGGGATACGACAGCGACGAAGATGAAGACTTTTGTTTGGTGTGCCTTGAGCCCTGGTCAAACAGTAAATGTAATGAAATGTGGATCCAGTGTACAAGTTGTAAAATGTGGTCCCACGAAGACTGTGCTGACACCCACGGCAGTGTGACATATGTGTGCCATAACTGTGATTCTGAATATGACGATTAATAGGTTTCATTTAACTGTTTATCCAGAGTTTGTAGTAAGTCTTCATTGAAGTCATTAAGTTTGGTTGAAAATAACACTGGATCGGGTTCGTCAATGTTTCTATCGATTTGCAGCCTACGTGTCAACATTTCATTTGATTTTGTGTTAACTGTTTCCTACTTAAATTGGAATAAAAAAAAAATTCAGGTGAAAGTAACACCTGTTTTGGGTGATGGTCGAAATTACCCCATAGGGCAGGTTGAACTTGCCCCATGCCGGGGTAAGTTCGACCCATTCGAATTTTTATTTCAATATTCGTTTTTATCAGATATCTTTAAGAATAGACATGTTTAGTCGGTAACTTATTAGGGCGGTCGACACGCGGCCTTCGACAGCACCATTCAAGTTTAAATATCTGTGGTAGTTTTATATACATGACGAGTCGAAGAAAACAGGATCGAACTAGCCCCGGTCTCCCCTATGCTAAAACCATCACCATTAAATAAAGAAACATACCTTTTTGTTCCCGCTGAATATTGCGAAGAAATTTCCTGATCTGCACAGGCTTTAATACATCTTTTAAATCACACTGCTCGAGAAATTTCAGATCTTCCTCAAAGTCCACTCCAACTTCATGCAGTTTCTTGATGACTGCCTCATGCTAACGATTTTTCAGTGAAATCTCTCATATCATTTGAAGTTTGAATTGTAGGAACACTGGACTGACTTGTCGAAGACATTTTTAATTCTGTAGACATTTTAGTGTGATAAAACACTTGTTATCAATAGTGTATACAGGAACAGGTTGTGAACATTTAAGTTCTAATATGCTTACACGACTTGGCAAGACATCTGCCAGTAAACACCTTTTTCTGAGACAAAGCAAAATGGAGGTTCCAATACAATAAAAAATAACCCATCACCTTTTACTATAACCAAATCAATTTTGCCTAAAGTGAGCTCAATATACTCTTCACCAGAAACCATAAACCCAGCTTTGTATTCAATTTTTCTCTACAAAACAGAAGGGTAAACCCGAGTGTTAGCATCGTTCATGCTTTGAGTTTCAGAAAATTGCTGCAAAAGTTCCTTATACATGATTGTATTTAAAACACTGCCTTTCTCACAAATAAGACTTGGTTTAAAAAGGGAGCCAGCTGTGTAATATGCTTGGAGAAGTTGATGTCGGGCGGCAAGTGTTTTTGCTAAATGTTTGAAGTTCTGGAGACGCCTGACACAGTTTTTAAAATAGGTGTGTTTGCTTTCAAATCTCATAGTCCAGTGCCCCAAATGCAATTGTAAGTTTAGGATAATGTAAAAGAAAATGGTGTTTAGGTTTCAATGGAAAATTTGGGAATAAATGGAATCTGTCAAAGAGATATTCTTCAATACTAACATTGACGAATGCAATTTGCTCTTGTGAGATTGTATTTGATGTTAAAATTTCAATAACTGACCTTAAGTTCAAGTACATTTGCCAAACTCTATCGTACGGATCCTTAATAAAATTTATTACAAGCAAGCAGAACAACCTCACAAACACCCAGTTCTGAACTGCATGACCTCCAGGCTATTCAGAATTCACTGAAACTGGAGCAGGTGCATCTAATTTATCTGTACCAGCATAAGACCATACCTGAATGCGGTGGTTTAGCTGCTCAAATGAGAACCATTTTAATCCTATCAAATAATTGATGATTAGCATCATGTCATATGAAACAACCCCTTCAAATAAGTCATGGCCTAAACATGGAGGCAATCCAGGTGATGCTACACGATAAAAACTTAGCCTGTTGAAAGGGGAGTTAGTTTTGATACCTTTGACAGAATCTCTATTGCTTTCATGACATAAGGTAACAGTATCATTGTAATTTTCAATGGTTCTTGGGAAGAAGCGTACATTTAATGGGTTTTCTCTCCTGTCAATTTCACAATATCTACAGAAAAAGTTTGCAGAAAAAACTTTCAATGAAACCTCAGTAGTGTAAAAGTAAGAATTCCGCGGCCATCTTTGACGGATATGGTTGATTGCTTTCAACCAAAATCTAAGATGGCCGAGATATGAGTCTTCGTCCGCCATGTTCGAATGACATGGGATATGATTTTAAAATGGCCACCCAAAATTCAATATGGCGGATAAAACATGATGACTGTTGAGATTGAAAGTTTGAACAATGGAGTCCGAGTATTGAGTTTCACTCTCGACGATGAATGACCCTTTTTTTTTGCACAATATTTTAAGTGTTTTTTTCTCACGATGTTTTTAGAATGTGTTTTGATATGCAATACAATAAAAATCACCATTACTTTATGCTTAAAAAGATTATAAGAATGTTTATAGTATTGCAAAGAATAAGTATTTAAACCAAGTTTAACCGCCTTTCAGATTGGCTATAGCCTAAAACTTAATGCGAGCGTTGATAGCGTTCAGTTCTTGGTTACGCATTGATTGGATTGGAAGTCAAGTTTGTTTTATTATTGGAGATTCTATCCTTCGTAGAACTGTAATTATGGCTCAAGCATAATTACAATTTACAAACGATTCATTGGCGTTTCTGGAAGCTTATGGTTTCAATCATGTGAGCTGGTCACCAGTCTCAAAAACTATAACATGCATACTGATCGACAAGTTTTCTCTGGTTATTTTTAAAAAACGCTGCAACATATCAGTCACTCTGAGAAAAGGCACTCAAAAAATGTCACTCCCTTATTCATTGCTTTCAAACCTGTGTGATTTAAAAGAAAGTTTTGAACTCTTGTGCTCATTTTTATACGATTAACATTCCATTCTCCAGACTTAAAATTTTACGCAGAAAGACTAAAGACATTTGACTCATGGTCATTACAAATTCAACCCGACAAATTTCAACTAGCATTTGCAGGGTTTTACTATTCAGGAAAAAGTGACATCGTGCATTGTTTCTCATGCGAACTGAAATTGCATCAATGGAAAAAAGATGATCCTTCGAAAGAACACAGAAAGTTATCTCCAAACTGTTTATTTATTAAGATGCTAGGACAATAAAATGCAGAGGAATATAGAAAACTAAACAGCCATCCGAACAACAGTCATCCGTGGAGCCCCTGGGATACAACTGATCACTCGCTGTTTTCTTCGTTGGATCTGAAAAATATCTAAACTTTGGAATGAATGAATGGATGAAGTTTTATGGCCCGTCGACATCAAAGGTCATTTTGGGCGCAATTACAATTAATGCAATGCTTTTTATTGAATATACTGTAAGGTTACGAAATTAGATTAAAATCTATACCGTGTAAACACTAAGAGCAAATAATTATGCTGGTATTACGTATAAAAAAACAAATGGTCAATAGAACCTAAAATTACATCTTTTTATAGAGATTTACCTCTTTCAAAAACTCAAAAATAGACTCCAACTTTACAGTATTAAATAAATTGTTCATACTGTCAACATGAAAAAGCCTGTCTCTTGTAGGCGCAAGGTCTATGCAGTCTACAAATATATGTTTAACAGTAAGAGATGCATTGCAGGAAATACATTGAGGTGCTTCTTCTCCTTTCAGGAGGTATGAGTGCGTCAGATATGTATGACCAATGCGAAGACGGGCCAATATAATTTCCTCGCGGCGACTTGTCCGCAACCCCGGAAGCCACTCGCCAAGAGCTGGCTTCACTGTAAACAACTTATTGTTTTGATTTACTGGGTCATTCCAGGATTGCTGCCATACATTTTGAATAAAATAATTCACTAATGGCTTACAATCGTTAAAAGGAACTTTAAAAGGTAAAACTTCCAGTGACAATGCCTCCTTGGCAGCTTTATCTGCCTCTTCATTGCCACTGATACCAATATGGCTAGGGAGCCAACAGAAAACAATATCGGCTTTTTCACAGATTCCTGATAATTTTTCCAGGAGACTGACTATTAATGGGTTGTCTGTTTTCTCACCCTCAAGTGCTTGCATGGCAGATAAAGAATCAGTAAAAATAATGTAGCGCCAGTAAGCGTCTTGTTGAATATGGTTGAGAGCAAGGTCGATGGCTTTTAACTCGGCAGAAAAAATCGAAGAATTATTAGGAAGCCGAAACTGATATAAATTGCCATCGAGCATGGCAGCTGCAGCAACTTTGTTTCCTTCTTTAGAACCATCGGTATATATCTCTTCGTGAAGACAGTATTGTTCTTTTATTTCAAGGAATTTTTTTTTAAAAATCATTGGATCTGTGGTAGCTTTCTTGTCTGAAGCAAGATTATATATGTAGGTTGGACTTTTAGAAGTCCATAAAGGAACTTCAGAGATTTTATGTTGTGCTACATCCTCCAGATCGCAATCAATACAAGTTATGTCCGCTTCACAGCGCAAACCAAAAGGTGGTATTACATTTTCTCTATTTAAAAACTTGTCCTTGTAGAGCGGTTCAAATACTGCTTTATGCGTGGGGTTGGCGGGATTTGACTTTAATTTTAAGTAATACTGCAAGGAAAGTTTCTTCCTGCGTAGATTTAAAGATGGTTCATTAGCCTCTGCATACAAACTATTGATAGGAGGTGTTCTGAAGGCGCCAAGTGCTAACCGTAAACCTTGGTTATGGATAGAATCCAATTTCCGAAGGTACGATTTCCGCGCTGAGCCATATACAATGCAGCCGTAATCTAACTTTGAACGGACGAGTGTTCTATAAAGTCTCAAAAGGACTTTTTTGTCGGCTCCCCAGTCCATACTGGAGACAACACGTAAGAGATTAAGAGCTTTTTGGCATTTATTGCTAAGGTAATTGATGTGAGGAATAAACGACAGCTTAGAGTCAAATAAAAGGCCTAAAAATTTGAATTCAGGGATGACTTCAATTTTTACATCATTTAAATAAAGTTCTGGGTCCAAATGAAACTTTCTTGACTGGCAGAAATGCATGCATTTGGTCTTGGTTTTTGAAAATTTAAAACCATTTTCTCCTGACAATTTGGCTAAGTTGTTTAAAACTTGTTGCAACTGCCGTTCAATGGTATGCATATGCTTAGACCTATAGCAAATGCAGAAGTCGTCAACATATAAAAAGCATTCCACAGCAGGACAAACAGACTTAACGATATTGTTTATTTTGACACTAAAGAGTGTAACGGAAAGAATGCTTCCCTGGGGAACGCCCATTTCCTGTTCATGGGGGTTGGAGTAGGTATTTCCTACCCGGACTCTAAACTGACGTTCATTCAAAAATGTCGAAATGAAATAAGCAAGGCGACCTCTTATACCGAAATCATGGAGGTCGTTCATGATTCCATACTTCCATGTGGTATCATAAGCACTCTCTAGATCGAAAAATACAGAAACAACATGTTCCTTTTTAATAAAAGCTTCGCGAATAAAAGTTTCGAAGCGAACTAAGTGGTCAAGAGTGCCTCTTTGTTTACGAAAGCCGCATTGGGCGGTAGCAATAAGTTTGTTTTTCTCTAGAAACCAAACAAGGCGATCATTAACCATTCTTTCCATGGTTTTGCAAATACAACTTGTTAAGGCTATAGGGCGATAGTTTGCAGGATTCGTAGAGTCTTTACCTGGTTTTGGTATGGGAATTACTATTGCTTCCTTCCAGGAATCTGGAAGAGTACCAGTATGCCAGACTTGATTAAATATACTCAATAAACATTCAAGGGATCGAAATGGTAAATGTTTTAAAAACTGATAATGGATGTCATCACATCCAACAGCAGTATCATGGCATTTCTTTAGAGCTTTTTTGAGTTCTTTCAAAGTAAAATTCTTATTGTAATGCTCTTTATTATTTGACTTGAAATTCAATTTAGTTTTTTCTTTGATGTCTTGGAATTTTCGAAATGTTGTTGTATAGTTTGAGGAAGACGACTTCTCTGCAAAAGTTTCTGCCAAGACATTGGCAATATCTGCTTTGGATGTGACAACACCATTATCCGAATTTAAGTGCCCGACATTTAACGAGGAGTTTTTCCCATTAATTTTTCTAATCATATCCCATGTCTTTTTGACAGACGATCTAGAATTTAATCTAGATACGTACTGTCGCCAAGACGCACGTTTACTTTGCTTGATAGTTCGTCGTGCTTTTGCGCGTGCAATTTTAAACTTTGAAAGATTTTCCCGAGTCGGTCGCAGATTAAATTGTCTGAGAACAGATTTTCGCTCAGCTATAGCCTTTTTGCAATCATCGTTAAACCATGGCTTGTTTGGATTCTTTGGATTTGCCGATGTCCGAGGAATTGATTTTTCAGCAGCCGAATAAAGTAAGGAAGTGAAAAGCTCAGCAGGATTTTCGCAGGCATCAAAAGGACTGGGATAAATTGATTGTTCGCAGTGGACCTTAAACTGTTCCCAGTTAGCCTTACGAAGTTTCCAACGTTCTGGACGTTGTTGTACTGAAGGTCCTATTTCTGATACCTGGATTGGGAAGTGATCACTTCCATGTAGGTCATCACCAACCTTCCAGTTAAAGTCCGGAACAATTTCAGGGCTGCATATAGTAAGGTCTAAAGATGAGTAAGATCCAGTAGCAGGATGAAGATAGGTTGAAGAATTATCATTTAATAGTACAAGATCATGTTTTGTTATAAATTCTTCAATGGTTCGACCCTTGTCATTCGTGTCTGTACATCCCCATAATGTATGGTGGGAATTAAAATCTCCCATTAAAATGAATGGCTTCGGCAATTGATCTATAAGATGATCAAGTTTTTTTATATCAAGTGACGAGCTAGGGGGAAGATACATGGAGCACAGAGTAATGGTCTTATTGAAAGAAACGTTTACTGCGACAGCTTGAAGTGTAGTGTCGAGCTTAATAGAATGGTGTGGAACATTGTTGTTCACAATGACGGCAACACCACCGGAAGATTTATTGTTACCACTAAAGTTTTTCAAATAACAGGAGTGATATTTTAAAGTAAAGTTGTCAGTGTCTTTAAGAAACGTTTCCCGTAAACAAACCGCTACTGGTTTTTGTTCATTTATTAATAGATTTAATTCCTCAAAGTTGGCTTTAATACTACGACAATTCCATTGCAGAATGTTATTACTCATTGCTAAATTTAAGGTAAAGAAGATACCACAAAGCAATAAAAGCATGTATTTATTCATCTTTTGTTGTTGAGTTTGATTATTCTTCCTTGCTTATTTGTATTTGACTCTGCTGTTGAGTCTTCCGCTTCCATGTCTTCATCAAGACATTCAAAGCGGTTAAATTGTTTAATTTGGTCGTCAGATCCCTTGGGAAGGCGATCCGAGACGACTTTAGAAGGAGATTTGTTTCTCTTTTGGCTAGGGCTACTTGGAGCCTTTGCCTGTACTTGCGCAGTATTTGGCTTTTTTGTAGGTGTTGGCTAGATGCAGTATTCTGGCTACTTTTGTTGGATGTTGTGGTATTCCGATGTGCATTTTCCTTATTACTTGTTTTTTCTGTTGTCTGTACACCAATTTCGGCTGTTTGGGTATAAGCATCCCTGCGTTGAACAGGTTTTGATGTATTTGCTTTCGATACCGATGCATATGAAACGCCTAAAGTATTTCTTGCTTCTACAATTTTCCTCGCTTCAGGAAATGAAAGACCTTCCGTGTATTTGACTGTTACAATTTCCTTTTCTTTTTTCCACACAGGACAGGATCGTGAGGTTGCAACATGTTCCCCTTTACAGTTAATGCATGTAATATCAAATTCACATTTTTCACTTTTGTGTACTAGGTTTGAATTGCCACAACGTCGGCAGAATTCTTCACCTTGGTTATACCTGCATTTGCTTTCATGATGCCCGAACTTGAAACAACAATAGCATTGAAGTGGGTTGGGTATATAAAGATCCACTACGACTTTCAGATACCCCACCTTCAAATATTTAGGCAGGATAGCTGTGTTAAATGTCAACACTATTGTATTGGTGGGTTTCCTGACGCCATCTCTGTAAACGGTAATTCGTCTTGCAGCCGTTACGTTTTGATCCGAAAGTTCCGATGTTATTTCTTGTTCAGATACACCTGCGAGGTCAGGGCAACGAATCTCTAAACTTTGGAGAAAAACCGTTAGAATTGGAAAACAAAATACATTAGATTCAAAGTATACTAACTTTAAAATTCAAAATCACCGCCAAATTTGAATTCAGAAGCACTAAATTCAAATATAGCCGTTAAATTTGAAGATAGGTATTTGTCGCATATAAAGACAGGTTAACATTTCATTAAGCACTCTGAAAGATCACACCATGGCTAATGCTTGTAACAAAAACGTGCTTGCTCTTGAACTTAAGCAAGATGACAGCAGCTCAGATTCAATGACAACAAACTATGATGAGACGGAGTATGAAAGTGTTCCAGTTGATTTTTCAATAACAAGCGGTTCTACGACATTGTTGATGAGATCATATTTTGATTTCATCTATGCCAAAGACTTATGTGAGGTGATGAATTTGGTGAGAGAGAAACACTGTTATGGCTGCTCAATAGATCATCCATCACAGAAAAACACACCTGTCTTACAGACTTAGATGACGAGGATGAAGAATACTTGATCGACCTTTACTTCGACAACATGCTGCAAGAAGTGGATGAAAGTGACATTCTTAAATCATGGGAGGATGTCATGAAAATTTCGAACATTACATCAGAACTCAAGGAGTTACACAAAATGGTAATTTCCAGCAAGGACTTTCTAGAGACAATGAAAACAGAACAGTGGAGGCGAAAAATGAAAAAATTGGTCTTGACAATTATTCGTTTGGAAAACAGATTGTTTCGTGTTTAGTTTTAAAAAATGACAAGGAAATAAAGAAATTGGTTTTGACAATAATTTGTTCAGCAGAAAAGAAATTGCTTTGTTTAATTTTGAAAAATGGCTAATACATATGACTGTTTATCTAAATCTTGAGTGGCACTTTAATTTTGAATATAATTTGTATATGACTAACATTTTATGTATAATTAATATGTTCAAATTGTATATTTCAATTTTGATCTTTTGCCAGTGTTGTATTTAATTCATTTCATTAAAAAAAAACAAACTTTTAATCCTTGCTTAATCCAGTAGCCCCTAATCCATGAGATGATCCAAGTAATAAAACTACCTTTTAAAACATTGTTGGGAAATAGTCAACAAGTATTTTCTTCTTTTCTCACAACGTTTCAACCATTCTTCCTCTTTTCTCGCATTGTTTTAACTATTTTCTTCTTTTCTCACAATGTTTCAACCATTTTTATTCTTTTCTCGCATTATTTTAACTATTTTCTTCTTTTCTCACAATGTTTCAACCATTTTTTCCTCTTTTCCTGCCATGGTTTAACCATTTTCCTGCAATATTTTTATCGTTTGGATACAAACGTTATATTATAGACCAATTATAAATAGTCTAAAAATTTTGTTTTTTCTATGTTAAAAATTATTGAGAGAAAAAGTACAATGCAAAATTCTAGCCTCAAATGGCTAGAATTTTGGTTCAGTAAGTTTTCATCTCTATAATTTTGTAAAAAGCCAACCTCATTACCCCTTCAAATTGTATCCGTAAAACGATTCATTTTATATTCGCAATTGTCATAAAGAGTTTAACATGGATAAGAAACAGAAGGAAAATATTTTATCTCAATATTATTTCGATGTTAAACGACCAGGTAGTTATCTTGGAGCGAAAAAGCTGCATAGGATTTTGGAAAAGAAATATCCTCGAACATTTACTGTTTATTTTATTCAAAAGTGGTTGAACAATCAGGATTCATATGGTTTAGAAAAACATTTTAGACATAAATTCAAGACTGCGCGTATTGAAGTCTCTGGGTTAAACGACCAGGCAGACATTGATTTAATGTCTGTTGAAAACAATTCTAAGTACAATGATGGAGTTAAATACTTGCTTATCGTCATTGATATGCTTTCTCGCTTTTTGATGGTAAGACCACTAATGAATAAAAAGACAAGCACTGTCGTTTCTGCAATGCAGGATGTTTTAACCCAAAGACATTTCACAAAAATCCGATCTGACAAAGGGGTCGAGTTTTTATCCAACCAGTTCAAATCTTTTCTTAAAGATCAAGACATTTACTTCTTTATTGCACAAAATGTACCAAAAGCTAATTATGCCGAACGAGTTCAAAGAACATTACGAAACATGATGTTTCGAATGTTGAGACATCAGAGAAGCTATAGGTACATAGACCATTTGCAGGATTTAGTAAATGCATATAATCATAGCCCGCATCGTAGTCTGCATGGCTTAAGTCCTAGTGAAGTAACAAGAAAAAACGAAGCAGACGTTTGGGCTTCTCAATATATAATACCAAAACAAATGAAGAAAAAACTCCAATAACTTATAAATTTAAATTTGGAGATTTGATTCGATTAAGCTATCTGAAGCATCCATTTCGGCGTACCTATCAACAGCAATATACCACAGAGGTATTTAATATTAAGAGTACATTAATCAAACAAGGTGTACCGCTTTACAAAATAACTGACCTCAATAATGAACCCATCAAAGGATTTATAAATGAGAAGGAAATGTTGAAAATTGAAAAGGATGAAAAAAGTTTATGGTTTTTTTGATGGGTTTTGGAAAGTTGCATTGTGTGAGATTAGTTTACAAATAAACGCCAAAACGCGAACAAAAAAATTAAATGACTCTTTATATATTTATTGTAACATTTGCAAAGAAAGCGTTGTACAGTGTGGAGAATATAGTCTTTTAAGGTGCGTGAAAAAAAAATACGACAAATGGTTGGCATTACATCTTTGACAACCCATTTTATTTACCTTTTAAAAAAAAACAGAATTTCAAGACTTGGAATTTGTTATAAAAACAGGTGAGGGTGAAACTGCATCATTCTTAGAGTCACCTTCATACATCACACTTCATTTTAAGCGTTGCTCATTTGCACTGTACTCATGAGTAATTTGTATGTTGGAAATCCAAATGTTTGGATTAATTATTTGAAAAAAAAAACATCAAACCAAAGATGACCATTTTCTTCTCCATAAAGACAGTGCATGTGATTTGTCTGTAAAAGCTGTCTTACCTGCTGAACAAACTGTTGAACAGGCAAAAAGATAAGTAAAGCGTGGTGAATATAATCTGTCTGGTGCTGGAATTACCAATCAGTTGACACTGAACCACAGAAGAAGAAGGTCTTCAAATCAGCGTAGACATTATCTGAAAAGAAAAAAAAAAAAAAAAAAAATCGTAAAAAGAGAAAAAGTGAACAATCTAAACAAAAAGTTGATGGAAAAAATAAAAAAAACTTAAACGCAATTAAAGAAAAGAAGATATAATAAAGGACGACAAGGACTAACAGATATTTTCGGTAAATGAAAATGTCTTACTTTACACAAGATAGTTTTTCAGAGGATATACCAGACGATTTATTATTGTTTGATTTACCTCCAACACAAGTAGCCGTCAATGACATTTATTATCAAGAAGTTCGACCCTTGTCACAGCTCTCGGAAGATACCCCTATTGAGTTTCGCATTAGTGGACAAAATGCTATGAACTATTTGGACCTTAAAGGAACTCAGATGTATGTTAAATTGAAAGTAACAAATCCAAATGGAAGCAATATTACAAGCAAGAAAGTGGGGCCAGTTAATTTATTCTTGCAGTCTTGGTTTTCTACAACAGAAGTCACACTTCAAAACAAAACCATCATAACATGTAACTATAATCCTTACATTGCTATGATACAAACATTATTGAATTATAGTTCGGATACAACCAACTCACAGCTGCTGACTCAGCTTTTCATCAAAGACGACAACGACCACCCTGAAGATTGTGATCCTAGCGGTCCTAACAATGGATTGTTCTTGAGACAGCGGTATACTGACGGATCTAAAGTAGTAGACCTCCAAGGTCCCATCTATCATAGCCTTTTTACCACAAAGAGATATTTATTAAATCAAGTGGATGTAAAACTGAAACTCTATCGAAGTTCACCAGCATTTTGTCTGTCTTCTGGTGATGTATCACCTAACTTCAAGGTAGAAATTTTAGACGTTTACTTACTTGTCAGGAAGATTAGAGTCAATCCGGCTTTAGTCATTGCTCATGCGGAAATGTTAAAGACAACCACAGCCAAGTATCCCTTCAACCGAATCGAGTGCCGCTCACAGAGTCTTGCAACTGGAAGTACAGTATTTACATGGGATAATATGTTTCAAAGTCATCGTCCGAGTAGAGTGATTATTGGTTTTGTGTCATCAAAAACATTGTCTGGAGATTACAAATCTAACCCATTTCATTTTAAAAACTGTAATATACAAAGCATATGTCTGTATGTAGATGGTGTTCCTGTTGGTGGAAATCCATTACATTTAGACTTTGACCTAGCAGATGGAGCAGCATCTGTAAGAGCTTATTCTAATTTATTTCTAACCATGGGTAAACGGGGAAGAGATGCGGGATTAGATCTTAGGAGAACTGGCTTTACAAGAACATCAACATTATTTGCTTTTCAGTTGGAACCTTTCTTCCCAGAAAATGGTTCATTCTTATCTCTCGTTAAATCAGGTCATGTTCGATTGGAGGTTCAATTCAGGCAAGCATTGACAGAAACTATCAGCTGCATTGTATATAGTGAATCTCCCGGTTTCTTTCAAATCAATAAAGAAAGAGACATATTAACAGAATGAAAAAATAATAATCATGAAGCAATATGGACTGATAGTGACAGGGCCGAGTTCAAGCGGTAAGACAACATTTCTACATAAACTGTTGAAGCAAGCTAACCATATGTTTCAAAAATTCCCTCAAAAAATTATTTACTGCTATTCAACTTATCAACCACTTTATGATGCGATCAACGTGATGTTGAAGATATTGAGTTTTTCAAAGGATTACCGACTAAAGAAAACATGGATTTATGGGCACTGGAAACTGGTTTTAAGCTTCTTATATTAGACGACTTAGCGCAAATTGCTTCTCAAAGCTTAGACATAGTGAATCTTTTCACAATTTATTCGCATCATAAAAATTTTTCAGTATTTTTTGTTGTGCAAAACTTATTTACTGGTGGGAAGTATTTCAGAACAATCAGTCTGAATTCACACTACTTTGTCCTATTCAATAATCAAAGAGACAAGCTTCAGATCCAGACTTTAGCCAGACAAATGTTTCCTGGTGAAACTTCCTATTTCATGAGTGCATATAAAACAGCGATGGAAAGAAAAAAATATTCATACCTGGTTGTGGACATAAACAGTCATTCAAACCCGTTGTATAAATTGCGAACAGATATTTTTCCTGGTCAGACTTTGACAGTATTTCGTCCTGTAAACGAAAACTATGAGTGAAAAACTAAAAATGGAAAAATACTTTCTACAGTTCCTACTTGCAACTAATATAAATCAACAACGTGCTATTATTAGACATATAACAAAAAGTCAAATGAGTGTCATTATTGAAATAATCTTCAATGCATTAAAAGGGAATCTTTCACTACCAATAGACATTAAAAACAAATTGAAACGCTATCGTCGTGTCATTCGCCAACTAGTTTTGAAGAAACCTTCTTTTAGCACGCGAAAAGAATTGTTACTAAAATACTGGAAACAAGTTATTCAACTCATTACCCCGTGTAAAATATGGCTCAAGAGTTAGTGTTAATCCCAAAAATGAAGTATGAACATTTGATAAAAAAATACAATTCTACAAAAAACAATGGAGACAGTATTCCAGAAGCTACAACTGTAGGAAAAAATAGTGAGATTGAACTTGGAAATCAGCCACAGAAGAAAACAGAAAATAGTGAGCATGAGCCTGAAAGTCATCTACAGAAGAAAACTGAAAATGATGATAATCAGAAACAAAAAAATCGAAGAGTAAAAAAGGGAGCTTTTAAAACAAAGTCTCTCATTCCGAAAATAAATCATGAACAGCCGAAAAAGTCTGAGAAAGTGCTATATGTTCAACATAGTTAAATTCTCTTTTTCCGAAAAAAAAAACTGAATAAGAGGAGAAAAGTAAAGAGAGATAAACAGTTAAGGAGAATAAAACTAAAGGAAAATTCTCAAATTACAAGACAAAGGCATTTTTCTATAGATGATAAAAAACAAAACAGACAAAAGTGGATTCAATATCATATTTGAATAACTGTCGGTGAACGAAAATCATTGGATATTAGAAATTTGCATATGAATACCCAACCGAAAACAATATTTAAAACCATGTGTCGGGTGTTATTGTTCATTTCAACGTCTTTCTTTTGGTGTTGAAGCATAAAATTTTTCTGGTTGATATTTTCAAGTGATTTGAATGTGATACCAAACGGAAAAGGGAAGACGATAAAGGCGAAAGAAAAAAAGAAAATATTAAAGTCGTTAAATGATACAACATTTTACAAGTGCAATTACTGTGTTGCAAAGTTTAGAAGATTTGATTACCTTAAAAGACATGTAGCAAGGAAACATCCGACTGCTAAAGTCTCTTCCTCTACAACAGCTGCCTCAAGACCTATATCAACCATACACAACTCACACCAACTGGATCATGATTATGTTCGTCTACCTAGTAGAAGAAATATACACGCCAGTGACCGTAACTATACCAAATCTGTACATGGATATACTGCGGCAAATAGTGATCATAACTATGTGAGGAAATTATCTTTTGCAGATAGTAATACTCGTTCTATCTCAACAACAACAGCACTTAATCGAACTGTTCAGGACTATGAGATCTTTCCGAACAACAATGAAAAATATGATATGTTAACTTTTCTCGCCAACGTAAAGTCGGATGTTCAAAGGTTTTTGCAATTGCATTTAATGCAGAACGGAATAAAATGGTATTTATCTATTCAAGTGGAACTAGTCAAGCACAATCCAGAATAAAGAAAAACTAGACCTCACTTTAGAAGCAGGACTAATGTGACTTTGAACTTAGAAACATTTGAAGAACATGATCTGAATGAAAGTTATCAAAAAATTTTTGAGAGTTTTGAAAAAATATATCAGGGAATCATCAGATTGGGTACTAAAAACGGTTGAACGCTTAATCATTCACACGGTGGATTATTCACCATTAGCTGGTTCGAGCTCTATGGAGCTTCCAAAACAATTACGTCATTCAAAGAGTCTTTTAAATATTAGAAATTTAGATTAAAAATGTTTCCTCTGGAGCTGTCTTGCTTCATTACATCCCTTAGATTCACCTCTGGTAAGTGATCATGAAGCTTTTGAATATGAATTAAACATGACGGGGATAAGCTACCCTGTTTCGTTAAAGCAAATTGATAAATTTGAAAAGCAAAATCCATCCATATCTGTAAATGTATTTACAGTGGAAGATGATGATATTGTACCACTGCGCATGTCTAAGCAAAACTTAACCCGCATCATATAGATTTAGTAATGCTGCATTCGGAAGAGAATCCACATTACGTCTTAATCAAGAATTCAAATAATTTTTTAAGTTAAAGAAAACCCGGTGCTCATAATAAAAAGTACTTTTGTAGATACTGTTTGCATGGATTTGTCGATGAGACATTACTAGAAGAACACATTCCATACTGTCAAGTTCATGGAGAACAGAAAGTTGAATTGCCAAAGGATAATGATCGCTTTCTCGAGTTCAAAGATTTTGAGAAAACCTTACACATTCCGTAGGTAATCTATGCAGATTTTGAGACGTTGAACAAAAACATGCACGATGATAACTTTACTTCATCCACAACACGCACTCAATTGTTAGAACCTTGTTCTTTTGGGTATAAAGTTATTTCAACTGACTCAAATTACAGCAAAGACACAGTCATTTACAAAGTCATCATATAGATTTAGTAATGCTGCATTCGGAACAGAATCCACATTACGTCTTAATCAAGAATTTAAATAATTTTTTAAGTTATAGAAAACCCGGTGCTCATAATAAAAAGTACTTTTGTAGATACTGTTTGCATGAATTTGTCGATGAGACATCACTAGAAGAACACATTCCATACTGTCAAGTTCATGGAGAACAGAAAGTTGAATTGCCAAAGGGTAATGATCGCTTTCTCGAGTTCAAAGATTTTGAGAAAACCTTACGCATTCCGTAGGTAATCTATGCAGATTTTGAGACGTTGAACAAAAACATGCACGATGATAACTTTACTTCATCCACAACACGCACTCAATTGTTAGAACCTTGTTCTTTTGGGTGTAAAGTTATTTCAACTGACTCAAATTATAGCAAAGACACAGTCATTTACAAAGGCTCTGACGCCCCCAAAAAATTGTTAGAATGTCTTTTCAAAGAAAGTGATGAAATTGAAACATGTCTTAAAAATGTTAAACCACTAGCTCTATCTGCTGAGGAAGAAAATGCTTACCAATCGTCTGACACATGCTGCCTTTGTCGTAAGCAATTTAATGTCGACGATAAAAAAGCAAGACATCACGATCACACAACGGGAAATTATATAGGAGCCAGTCATATGAATTGCAATTTGCAATGTAAACAAGTCAATTTTATTACTGTTGTTTTTCACAATTTAAAAAAACTTTGATAGTCATTTATTATGTCAAGGAATAGGCTCATTTAAGGATAAGAATATCTCATGCATTCCCCAAACCATGGAAAAATATATAAGTTTTACCATCGGAAAGCTAAGGTTTGTCGATTCATTTGCGTTTTTACCATCATCTTTGGAAAACTTAACCGAAAACTTAACTCAAAATGCACCACTACCTTTCAAGCATTTTCTAAGAGAGTTACCAAGATACAAGGATTTATTGCTGCGAAAGGGAATCTATCCCTATCAATATGTAGATTGTTGGGAAAAATTTGAGGATACGGAACAACCCTCAATAGAGGAGTTCTACTCCGATATCAAAAAAGAGCATATATCTGAGAAAGTCTTAGCATGATCGTACTCTGTGTTCCAAAAATGCGAATGTAAAACATTAGCAGATTACCATGATCTTTATCTTAATATTGATGTCTTACTTTTAACAGAGATAATGGAACATTTTCGTGATGTAAGCCCAGAGTGTTATCAATTGGATCCGTTACATTTCTACACCAGTCCGGGCTTGAGTTGGTCAGCTATGTTGAAAATGACTGGTGTTACTTTGGAACTGTTAGACGATATAAATTGCATCAATTTTATTGAAAGGGGTTTGCGTGGAGGAGTTAGTCAGATTTCTAATAGATATTCTAAAGCTAATAATCCTTATCTAGATGACTATGACAGCTCTAAAGCTAGCACATATTTAAATTATTATGACGTAAATAATTTGTGTAGTTTTGCTATGACGGAAAAATTGCCTGCAGGTTTTTTTTACCTTTTTGTCTCCGGAAGAAATTAAAACATTCAATGTATCAACTGCGTCACACAGAGAAGCGGATGAAGAAACTGTCTGCAAAATCTACGTACAAAACTCACAGGGTCTTTTTTTAGAGGACCTCGTTGGTGTAGAACTCAATAGACACAAAGTTAAACTAAACAAACCTATTTATTTTGGAATGACTGCTCTAGACTTATCCAAATACTATGTATGATTTCTTTTACAACCATTTAAAGAAATTGTATGGAAATAAAGTACAACTACAAATGACTGACACAGACTCATTTCTATTTAGTTGTAATACTAATGATGTGTTTAAAGACATACATTCTCACTCTCATTTGTTTGATACGTCTGACTTTCCAAAAAACCATTACCTTCATAGTGATACTAATAAAAAGGTCATGGGTAAAATGAAAAGTGAGACAGGTGAAAAAGTGATTAAAGAATTTTGTGGATTGCGATCAAAGATGTGTGCATACACATATGATGGAAAGGAAGATAAGCGAGCCAAGGGCATTTCCAAAGTTGTTGTCAAAAAGGAATTAACTCTAGAGGATTACAAAAACACATTATTCGATGAATCTTTAATGAAGGCAAACATGGATTTACTACGTAGTCATAATCACCAAATTTATTGTGAAAATATTAGTAAGATTTCATTATGTAGTTCTGATGATAAGAGATACATTTTAGAAGATGGCATCAGTTCCTTTGCTTATGGACATTATAAAATACAACAAACTTGAAATATTGTATATTATCATGTCTATAAGTGGATTTTTTTCCAACTTCAACAGACTTAACATAAGTATTATCATGTCTATAAGTGGATTTTTTTCCAACTTCAACAGACTTAACATAAGTATTATCATTATAAGTGGAATTTTTTCAGTTAATACAGACTTAACATATGTATTATATTTTTTTAAAGAGAAAAATTCTTTTGAAATTGAACAATCAAAGGTTCAACAAAATTTTAAAGAAAAAAATCTTTTGAAATTGAACACTCAAAGGTTTCAAAAATTTTAGACTAATTTTAGACCAATTTCTCTTACATAAAAATGTCATTGGTACTCGATAATGAAAAAAGTTTAAGCATTAAACGTAAAACGTTTTTGAACTTTAACATTTAAAGGTTAAACAGAATTCCTAAGTTTCTCTTATCTCTTTACCAAACGACAAAATTTTAGACTTGTCCAAAGTGAAAGGATTTGCAGACGACAAAATAAACGTGACTCAAAAATTGAAACCTGACTCAAGAAGATCAGAAAACATTGTGGAAAGCGGAAAAAATGCTGGTTATCAGTATTTTCTCCTTCTCCTACAATGTATTCAAAAGCCATCTTCCTCGGGGTCATTAAAACTCGAGATTATGTGGTATAGGGTTAAAAATGACATTGGTACTCGACAAAGGAAAGTTTAACTATTTAAAGTGTTTTTTTTTTCCTGTGTCTCTGTTTCCATGTCTTTCTGTTACTAACTTCAAACTGTAGAGATAGAAGAACTTCGAGACCTTTCTGTGTCTCTGTTTCCATGTCTGTTTCTGTTACAGACTGAACTATAAAGATAGAAGAACAGCAAGTCCTTTTTATAAGAAGAAAAAGTACTTTAAAACGCTTTAGAAAGACATTAATTAACACAATGCTAACAAAAATGAAGTTTGTTAGCTTTACATGTGCTTTAAGCACAAAATCACTTAATACATATGTAAAGCTATTCAAAGGTATTTGAAACATATATGTGTGTAATGGGTGTTTAATGCTATTCATTTTGATGTGTATTTTTTCTATCCTAGATAAAATAAAAAAAATGCATATATGTATGGTTTAAACTTATTTTTACTTACTGGTACAGCAAACAATATCTCTTCATCTCCAGCCTGCAAAATGATAAGATCAAGAAATCTATAGATTAATTCGCTGCTGTTTTACGTTGCTTTCAACATAAAGTCTATTATGGTAACAGTTTGCATTGTCTTCTCCCAAGAAAAACTCGGTGCATAGAGTGAGGCTCAAACCCAAAACCACCATGGTACAAATTGAAAGCATTTGCAGACGATGAAATTTGTTCTGGAAAGGGTGGAAAGAATTGTGGAAAGAGAAGAAAATGCGACTTATCAGTATTTTCTCCTCTTTCCACACTGTTTTAAAAAGGCTTCTTTCTCAAGGTCATGAAAAGCTAGGATCGTTTGGAAAAGGGTTATAGCATGAGGGTGTTAAATACAACTTAAGAGATTAAAGATAACTGTCTTTGGTAGATGGTGTAGATTAAGACAAAACTATAAAATTACATAGTTTGGTCTGTGCTCAGACTGTATAATTCTATAGTTTGTGCAATTTTATAGCAATAGATCCTCAAAAAAACATAGAGTGCCTAGAGTATTCAAAACTTATTCAACTTACGGGAACCACTTGTATCCACGCACTGCTTTCATTACCCTCAGTGGACTGTAAAATGAAGATAATTACATCAAATGAAAATTGTTTCTTGTCTTCAACAATAACATATGTGTTTTTTCTAAGCAATTAGATACTTACTATATTTCAGGGATATCACAGGGATCCGTAAACCTGTTCATGCTTTTCTTTTACCAGTACTTCTTACACTATTTCTCCCAAACCGCTGTCTGCTTTCCCTCATAACCATCGTCGGAACAAAGATCGGCTGCAAATCCTGTTACATTATGACTAACGTCATTTCTCGGACAGAAATTGGTTCAGCTCAGGGATTCGAACCGAAACTCCCTGTTCCCAAGTCATTTACGCTATCAATTTTGATATGTAGGCTTGGTACAACTAAAAAACAATACGGCTCAGAAGTCTTATGTTCAATCTCTGCTCTACAAATCCATCCTTCATTATTCTAAAGCAAATCCATCCTTCATCATTCTAAAGTAACAATACCATATTATAATCTATGCGAAACAAAAGTAATACTAACTGCAATCAAGATCTGTTGTGGCTCTTGAGGCTGAACATGCTGAGACTGTTGCTGAGACTGTTGTTTAAGTTGTTGTTGCTGGGACTGTTGCCGAGTTTGTTGCTGGGTCTTTTGTTGAGTTGATAGTTGGTACCAAGGTTGTTGAGGTGGGCTCGATGGTACTTTCATCTCAGATAGCTACATACATAAATTGAATAAAAATAGTGAGTTCACAACATTCAGCACGGGAAGAAAGGTTCTATCCTAAGATAGATTCACCTTTACTTCTAGAAGAATTGATACATATGAAAAGGGAATTGTTAGAATTTACATGATAAGACATGTACAAGTAAATAAATGTCTTGTCACACTTGCTCTTCTTATATGACCAATATTTCGAAGCAAATGAGTGTAAACCGAATTGAAATCAACAGACTGACATCATGTGTGTAGTCGAAAAAAAAGTTATATCTAAATATGTTTATATTTAGGTATGTCTATATTTAGATATGTATGTATTTAACCCTTTACCAGACGACAAAATTTTAGCCCTGTCCGAATTAAAAGCATTTGCAGACGACAATGTGGCGCAAATGGCACAATTTTTCTTTGATAGGGCCGAAAACATTGTGGGAAAGGTTTATGTTATGTTGATTTAAGTTATGTTTATTTAAGTTATGTTTATTTAAGTTTATTTTTAGAATTATTATGTACTCTTAATTAACTTACCTGATTTGCTCTAAAAAGAGCGTCGTATCTCTCGAACTCCGGTAAAAGACGCCTGAGTTCAACCATCTCATCTTTGTTAAAAGATAGTGACTTTATTTTCTTAAAGTCAAACTTCCTCTCTGCGTAACACTACTTTGCATCTGTTAGATGCATATAAGTGTATCCCTTATAGAACATGAAACACATTTCCTTGTGTTTGCCGAATTTTGCGGTTGCCTTGAACATTTCTCCAAGAGCGTTTTGTTTTTCGTTAAATGCCATGATGACTGAAAACGCTTCAACTCGACAAAAACGTGCAAGTGTTTCGTCGGCAACTACGAAAAGAATTTATTTCTTTTCGGCTGTCACTCACTGCTTGTGATGAAATACTATTGGTCAACTTAGAAGAAAACTGTTTAATGGATAGCATCAGACATTTTCTGTTGGTCGTTTTAAGAAAAACCGGACATATCTGTGATGTTTATTGTTTACACATCAGTGCATTCAAACCCCTAAATCAGACGAATACACATTTACCTTGTGCTAAAAAGGAAACAACTGTTTACCTTTCAAACTACTCACCACATAACACATTCATTATTACTGTATATAGGCCTATTTTCATCGTTTTATGTAGGTGTAACATTTTTTATCCTTTTCGTTAATTCTAATACATAAGATTCAGCCCCTTTCTCTTTATTGACCTTCACCTCCACTACTGAAACTGAACTACATCTACAGGCTGAGCAAGAAAGGAAAAATGGAGAAATTATACCTCATATTATTTGTTTTTCAACTTACATATGCTGTTGAAGTTGACGTAGATCATGTTTGTCAGCAAACGAACACGGTCCTTGATTGTACTGGAGAATCTGAGAAAGATGTGTACAGATCTTCGTCTGACAGAAGAGACATACAGAGGCTGCAATTCCTACGCCTTTATGGGGTCATTGATATAAGTAACTTGCCTAACGTAAATTACATAGAGGTTTCTTTTGGACATGTCGGATGTGGTCAGCTTTTGAACTATCAGTCTCTGACTGTAACTGATGCAGAAAAGGTTTCTTTTGGACATGTCGGATGTGGTCAGCTTTTGAACTATCAGTCTCTGACTGTAACTGATGCAGAAAAGGAAGTCTATTGCAAGGTAATTTCAGATAAATGCCTGGGGGAGGGGGGGGGATTTGCAGACTGACTTTCCTGTAATAGTTAAACTGAAAGCATAGTATTGCCAAGGATTCCCCTGATTAGCTTCTTGGTTTGAACTTGGCTGAGGATCTTTGTTATGTGAGAGTGTCCTTAGACAATGTGATTCTTGAAGTAGAACTCTGAAATTTATTCTGTTATGATTAGATTTTTTTTAAATATAAATCAGATAATTGAGACAATATTAGGTTTGTGCCTACAAATTTAACCCTTGAGCTGTCAAGCGCAACTCTGCGAGCTTTTATGAGACAGTGTAGATCAAGATCAGACTGCACAGAATGTGTAGTCTGATCTTGGATTTACAATGTCCATTGAGGAGATTATATGATCACCCAATAATATTTTCCCCTAAAATTTATTTTGAAAAGCAGAATATTGGACTTTACAACAGACATGAGCGTTTCATTTCATTTACTAACACATTACCAAGGAGTTTTATTGAACCTGAAGAAGAAGGCTTTTGAAAACAATGGAGGGAAAAAGTGAATATGTTGATAACAAGCATATTCTCCTTTTCCCGACATGTTTCCTACTCTATGAAACACAATTTCCTTAATGTCTAACCACCTTTGTTATTTTAACTAAGGTCATATTACGTATTTTAACCTACATTGCTTACAAAATTTTTACTTACTTTTTAGTTGGATAAGATCACACACTCTCCGATTTTGACTACGGATGGAAGTTTTGTAGAAACTAAAAGTAATGCCATGGAAAGACCTTCATCATCATCATCTTCTTCGACTTTATCCACCAAAACTAAGATAGCAACATCTGTAAAACAAGAAATAGTTACAGGCTCATCAGTTGATAGCACTACAGGAGAAAAAGTAACAAGCTCTACAGATGAAGAGAAGTTCTCAACAACAGGTGTTTATCAATCTTTTACAAAATTGTATAACACATCTCATCATAATGGATATAAAGCTATCATAGTAGCCGTCATTTCAACTCTTTTAGTCATTATCTTAATCATCTCCATTTTTTTCATGGTCAAAAAGTATTGGAGAAAAAAGTTATACTCTTCAAATCTACATTTTGAATTATCAGTCAGTTAATGACTCTGACTTCGTTAGAGATGAAAATCTACCTTCAAGTTCTAAGGAACAAGAAATCTATCTTTAACACATATCAAAATTTAAGACTCTTTCATATTAGAAGCTTTTTTGAATGCCTTATTGAACAAAGTACAAATAATAGGATTGTTGAAAAGTAGTACTTTCCCCACATTGTTTTCAAAAGCCCGAGTTCTCGGGGTTGTTAAAACTGAGACTGTGTGGTAAATTGTTAATAGATCACCTTAATATCAATACCATTCATCAGATTAAATTTCATTTGATTAAATTTCATATGATTAAAAGTGTCTTTCATTTGTTAACACTTGATTTCATAAGCTCATTCATTCATTTATTTCAGACATCATAAAAGTTCTCCTTCCATCCATCTCTTCAGTCTTGGTTTTTTTTATCATCATCATCCTTGTTAGATATTTTTGTTGTAAAAAATTCAAATGAAGACAGAGCCATCTTGAACTTGAAACTTTTAGAAGACATGCACTTAATTCATCTGAGGAGTCTGTTGTTGAATTTGAATGAATGAATGAATGAATGAAGTTTTAAGGCCCGTCGACATCAAAGGTCATATTGGGCGCACTAACAACTAATGCAATGCATTTAATTTAGCAAATTGTAATGTTACGGTTAAGGCTTAAAATATCAGCTGTGTAAACATTAAAAGGATAAACAGGACTAGTGACAAAGTCTAAGAATACAGATGGTCAATAGGACCTAAAATCATATCTTTTTATAGAGATTTACCTCTTTCAAAAAGTCAAAAATAAACTCTAACTTTACAGTGTCAAATAAATTGCTCATACTGTCAACATGAAAAAACCTGTCTCTTGTAGGTGCAAGGTCTATACAGTCTACAAGTATGTGTTTAACAGTAAGAGGTGCATTGCAGGAAATACATTGGGGTGCTTCTTCTCCTTTGAGGAGGTACGAGTGTGTCATGTATGTATGACCAATGCGAAGACGGGCCAAAATAATTTCTTCATGGCGACTTGTCCGGAACCCTGGAAGCCACTCGCCAAGTGTCGGCTTCACTGTAAACAACTTGTTATCTTTGTTAGCTGGGTCATTCCAGGATTGCTGCCATACATTTCGGATAAAATCATTAATCAATGGTTTAAAATCGTTAAAAGGAACTTTAAAAGGTAAAACTTCCAGTGACAATGCCTCCTTGGCAGCTTTATCTGCCTCTTCATTGCCACTGATACCAATATGGCTGGGGAGCCAACAGAAAACAATATCGGCTTTTTCACAGATTCCTGATAATTTTTCAAGGAGACTGACTATTAATGGGTTGTCTGTTTTCTCGCCCTCAAGTGCTTGCATGGCAGATAAAGAATCAGTAAAGATAATGTAGCGCCAGTAAGCGTCTTGTTGAATATGGTTGAGAGCAAGGTCGATCGCTTTTAACTCGGCAGAAAAAATAGAAGAATTATTAGGAAGCCGAAATTGGTATATTTCGTCATCGAGCACGGCAGCCACAGCAACTTTGCTTCCATCTTTAGAACCATCTGTATATATCTCTTCGTGAAGACAGTATTGTTCTTTTATTTCAAGGAATTTGTTTTTAAAAATCATGGGATCTGTGGTAGCTTTCTTGTCTGAAGCAAGACTAGTTATGTAGCTTGGATTTTTAGAGGTCCATAAAGGAACTTCAGAGATTTTTTGTTTTGCTACATCCTCCAGATCGCAATCAATACAAGGTATGTTCGCTTCACAGCGCAAACTAAAAGGTGCTATTACATTTCTTCTATTTAAAAACTTGTCCTTGTAGAGCGGTTCAAATACTGCTTTATGCGTGGGGTTGGCGGGATTTGATTTTAATTTTAAGTAATATTGTAAGGAGAGTTTCTTCCTGCGTAGATTTAACGATGGTTCATTTGCCTCTGCATACAAACTATTGATAGGAGATGTTCTAAAGGCGCCAAGTGCTAACCGTAAACCTTGGTTATGGATAGAATCCAATTTCCGAAGGTACGATTTCCGCGCTGAGCCATATACAATGCAGCCGTAATCTAACTTTGAACGGACGAGTGTTCTATAAAGTCTCAAAAGGACTTTTTTGTCGGCTCCCCAGTCCATACTGGAGACAACACGTAAGAGATTAAGAGCTTTTTGGCATTTATTGCTAAGGTAATTGATGTGAGGAATAAACGACAGCTTAGAGTCAAATAAAAGACCTAAAAATTTGAATTCAGGGACGACTTCAATTTGTACATCATCTAAATAAAGTTCTGGGTCCAAATGAAATTTTCTTGACTGGCAGAAATGCATGCATTTGGTCTTGGTTTTTGAAAATTTAAAACCATTTTCTCCTGACCATTTGGCTAAGTTGTTTAAAACTTGTTGCAACTGCCGTTCAATGGTATGCATATGCTTAGACCTATAGCAAATGCAGAAGTCGTCAACATACAAAAAGCATTCCACACCAGGACAAACAGACTTAACAATATTGTTTATTTTGACACTGAAGAGTGTAACGGAAACAATGCTTCCCTGGGGAACGCCCATTTCCTGTTCATGGGGGTTCGAGTAAGTATTTCCTACCCGGACTCTAAACTGACGTTCATTCAAAAATGCCGAAATAAAATAAGCAAGGCGACCTCTTATACCGAAATCATGGAGGTCGTTCATGATTCCATACTTCCATGTGGTATCATACGCACTCTCTAAATCGAAAAATACAGAAACAACATGTTCCTTTTTAATAAAAGCTTCGCGAATAAAAGTTTCGAAGCGAACTAAGTGGTCAAGAGTGCCTCTTTGTTTACGAAAGCCACACTGGGCGGTAGCAATAAGTTTGTTTTTCTCTAGAAACCAAACAAGGCGATCATTAACCATTCTTTCCATGGTTTTGCCAATACAACTTGTTAAGGCTATAGGGCGATAGTTTGCAGGATTCGTAGAGTCTTTACCTGGCTTTGGTATGGGAATTACTATTGCTTCCTTCCAGGAATCTGGAAGAGTACCAGTATGCCAGACTTGATTAAGTATACTCAATAAACATTCAAGGGATCGAAATGGTAAATGTTTTAAAAACTGATAATGGATGTCATCACATCCAACAGCAGTATCATGACATTTCTTTAGAGCCTTTTTGAGTTCTTTCAAAGTAAAGTCCTTATTGTAATGCTCTGTATTATTTGATTTGAAAATGAGTTTAGTTTTTTCTTTAGTGTCTTGGAATTTTCGAAATTTTGTCGTATAGTTTGAGGAAGACGACTTCTCTGCAAAAGTTTCTGCCATGACATTGGTAATATCTGCTTTGGATGTGACAACACCATCATCCGAATTTAAGTGCCCGATATTTAACGAGGAGCTTTTCCCATTAATTTTTCTAATCATTTCCCATGTCTTTTTGACAGACGATCTAGAATTTAATCTAGATACGTACTGTCGCCAAGACGCACGTTTGCTTTGCTTGATAGTTCGTCGTGCTTTTGCACGTCCAATTTTGAACTTGAAAGATTTTCCTGAGTCGGTCGTAGATTAAATTGTCTGAGAACAGACTTTCGCTCAGCTATAGCCTTTTTGCAATCATTGTTAAACCATGGCTTGCTTGGATTCTTTGGATTTGTCGATGTCCGAGGAATTGATTTTTCAGCAGCCGAATAAAGTAAGGAGGTGAAAAGTTCTGCAGGATTTTCACAATCATCAAAAGCAGTGGGATAAATTGATTGTTCGCAGTGAAGTTTGAATTTTTCCCAATTTGCCTTATGGAGCTTCCAGCGTTCTGGACGCTCCTGTATTGATGGTCCTACTTCCGATACCTGAATCGGAAAATGATCACTTCCGTGAAGGTCATCATCAACCTTCCAGTTAAAGTCTGGAACAATTCCAGGGCTGCATATAGTAAGATCTAAAGATGAGTAAGAACCAGTAGCAGGATGAAGATAGGTTGAAGAATTATCATTTAACAATGCAAGATCATGTTTTGTAATAAATTCTTCAATGGTTCGACCCTTGTTATTTGTGTCTGTACATCCCCATAATGTATGATGGGAATTAAAATCTCCCATTAAAATGAATGGCTTCGGTAATTGATCTATAAGATGATCAAGTTTTTTTTATATCAATTGGTAAGCTAGGGGGAAGATAAATAGAACACAAAGTAATGGTCTTATTAAAGGAAACATTTACTGCGACAGCTTGAAGAGTAGTGTCAAGCTTGACAGTACGGTGTGGAACACTGTTGTTCACAATCACGGCAACACCTCCGGAAGCTTTATCATTACTATTAAAGTGTTTAAAATAACAAGAGTGATATTTTAAAGTAAAGTTATCGGAGTCTTTGAGAAATGTTTCCTGTAAACAAACTGCTACTGGTTTTTGTTCATTAATGAGAAGGTTTAATTCCTCAACATTAGCTTTGATGCTTCGACAATTCCATTGCAGAATGTTATTAGTCATCAGTAGATTTAGGGTTAAGAAGATACCATAGAACAATGGAAGTGTGTATTCATTCATCTCTTATTCAATTTGATGATGCGACCTTGCTTATTTGTATTTTGTTCTGCTTGGTCTGTATCCGCCTCCATGTCTTCATCAAGACATTGGAAGCGGTTATGCTGTTGTATATGGTCATCAGACCCCTTTGGAAGGCGATCTGACTGGGCCTTTTTAGGAGATTTAGCTGGACTTTTCGGGAGTGGCTTCTCTGGTTTCTTGTTGGCTACGGGTTTCTGTGACGTTTTTACACTACTTTGCATTGGTTTCTGTGGTGTGTCTGTTTGCACAGAGGCATCGTTTGTCTGCGTTTGAGCATCTTTGAGCTCGACAGTACTTGCTTTACTCGACTTAAGTACGGTGGAAAAGGAGAGGTTGTGCCGTGTTTCCACAATTTTCCTTGCTTCAAGAAAAGACAATCCTTCCTTATATTTGATCGTCACAACCTCTTTCTCCTTCTTCCATACTTTACATGATCGAGAGGTAGAGGGATGATCTTCACCACAATTGACACATTTTACATCATTGGTGCATTTGTTTTCGACGTGGGTAATGATAGTAGTTCCACAACGTCTGCACAGTTCATCTCCTCCGTGAAGTTTGCATGATCTCTCGTGATGTCCGTACTTAAAACAAGCGTAGCACTGCAGGGGGTTTGGGATATACATATCCACTGGGACTTTCAAGTATCCAACCTTTAACCATTTTGGTAAAATTGAAGTGTTGAAAGTGAGAACAATGGTATTAGTATTCCGTTTCACGTTGTCCCTGAATACAGTGATCCGTCGAGCAGCAGTTACATTTTGGCTGGCAAGATTCGTAGTGATTTCTTCTTCAGTCATTCCCGCAAGGTCCGGACATCGGATTATTCCTCTAGATGTGTTTAAAGAGGTGTGAGGATAGCATTTGCATGGGATTTCAAAAAATTTAGAAAGTTTTAGTAGATTTTCAGCATGCTTCGCTTTTTCGATTTCGACGAGAAGTGAGCCAGAGTTTAATTTTTTTACAGACTTGGGCGAACCTGCATGCGAAACAAGAACTTTTTCTATGACAAAAGGTGACAATTTCGTCAACGGTTGATCAGGTTTAGTCGATTCGATAATCAGAAATCTGGGAAAAGAAGAAGATGTTTGTCCATTATCCGAGTCCGTGTCCAGTTGGTCGCGTGATCGTTTTTTGGTTTGTTGTTCCATGGTTAGGTATTATATGTTCGTCATCCGTGGCCCCCGCCCACCGCGGAGCCCTACTAGGGGACATGGTGTATGGAGCGGAGTATCCAGCTCCCCATGCCAAGGTTACCCAGATGATATACTTGGATAGCACAGATAAAGCATAGCGACATACAGCAGACATGGCTAATTCCTGGGAATCAGAGAACTGCCATGGAAGCTGCTGTCCCAAACACGAAATCCTAACCACCCAATTAGCCCATGAGCCTATATTAGACTAGGGACTAAAACATGTAGGAAAAGTAAAAACTAGTAATTTGGACGTACTAACGGTGTATGGATATATGTCAAAAACTATATAACGGCTGTACAAGATACTTGCAGTATTAAGAAAAAACTTTTCAAGTTCATGCACTGATCAAATAATCTGGAATCAGTACAGATGATGACTAAGTTTCGGTATGAATAAATGCCCAAATCTAAAAACGACCAGCCGATTGCACTAGACCGGGCCCATCTAGGCTCTCGTTTAGACCGAAGCCGAGGCCGAAGCAGTGTGTTGAAGAGCTGGAGATCCCTGGGCTCCCCTCAACTACCAGGACCCTCTTTTCCGGCTTACGAGTCTCCACCCACGGCAAACAGGCGGGTCCATTGGTGGGGTCTTACCACTCTGCAGGACTGGCAGCCGGCGTATTCTACCCCCCGTCCGGCTGGGGGGTTGTTGAATTTGATGCCAGTGCCTTGAAGAAAGACTAACTTGACATAATTTTGGTGTTTCTTTTCAGAGCGAATCACTTTGACCCTCATCATATCATCACTATTAACATGGATAATAGATAACATTTCCGATTATATTCTTGATACTTTGATAACTTTCCATGACAATATCATTCATATCATCCAAAGACATGGGAGACAGAGAAGATATCCTAGACGAATACGAAGACGGCCTGATTTTTTACAGTATAGACACTTTTGAATTGTCCATTCCATATCATGGTGCTATTTCTTTAGGAGAAACGTTATAAAGCACTGTGAGAAAAGAAGGATGTATTTACATTCCCCCTTTTCTTCTGTAGTTATTTATAAGGCTTATTCTGAGGAAAGCAATATTATAGGTTTTATATTTTGCTTTTACAATTTTGCAATACATGTACATGTATGTGTTTGATTTGTTTTCTGAAGTCATTTGCAATCTTCAACGTCTTGCATTGTTTTTCAGGTATATGTGTTCATTTGTTTTTCAAAAAAAATCTTTTTGTGAAATTTACAAAATTACACACATAGGCATTTTTACGTTTTATATGCTTTTTCAAAGATTTCCTTTATTTCTTAGTAGATATTCAAGGTTCTGAACAGTTGGAAAAGAGTTAAGACAATGACAAGAACTGATTTTCATGCCTGTAAAACATTATCATTTAGTATTCTCTACCTCAATCACCTTTTATCAGCCATGTTTTTATTTAAAAAAACCTTTTAAAAAACAGTATGGAAGAAGGAAAAAACATGTTATTAAGATTTTTCTTCTTTTTCCACTGTGTTTTTGACTCTTCCAGAAAAAATCTCATCGTTCTAGCTGCATTAGTTCACATTCTATAATTATTTTCAGTTAGGACAAGATTAGACTGTATATGTGAGGGAAAGGGTTATACTCTGTCTCACTTATCAATCTAAGGTATACCATAACTGTTTTCCCGCCATAACTGTTTTCCCGCCATAATTATCAATATTAAGATCAGATTGGTCATTACCTCGAAATTTACTGAGAGATTTTAAGATTAAGTCATATGATGTTAAGTTTATGAATTTATATTAAATTAGTATTTGTTGTTTTATTGTGATCTTGCTATTTGTTTATTTTTTAATTCTCAATTCATTAAGTGATTCTCATTTTTACCAATATTCAACTGATGTTTCCCATATCAAAATTTAATCATAACTGATTTCCTGCTTCAATAATCAAAACGTAGATACAGATCACACTGTACTTATATGCAGACTGATCTGTGTCTATCTCAAATCTTTATGTGAGATATCAAAAGTGATTCAAGTGTTGCTCAGATTTTTGTTTTTTATTGTTACTTGTGTTTCTTTAATTATGAACTTTCCAATTGTTGCTTTTTTTTTATAATGCTCAATTAAAATAAATATATCTAGTGATTTCATATTAGATCTATAGTCATTGCTGTATAAGAAATTTCATCCTTTACTTAATAAACACAGTACCAAATAATCTCAACTTTTAAAGACTCCGAGGAAAAGGGTGACAAAAGGAGAAATAACTGATGACTAGCATTTTCTCCTTTTCCCACAATGTTGTTTATCCATCCAAAGACAATTTTTATTAGAAACATTTCTTTTATTGTTTGTAAAAGCATTAAATTTGGACTTTTCTAGAACTGTTTAACTGATCTCCTACTTCAAAATCAACGTGTAGCTATAGATCAGGCTTTACTTATGTGAGGTCTGATCTGTGTCTACTCTTTGTTAAAAATAGAAACAATGTCTACCTAATGTTTTTCTTTGAGGATTTATAACTGCTTCAAATAATGCTAAGGTTAATGATTTCTTATCTTAGATGTGTAAGTAGTTTTGGTTTAAATAAGTTTTGACAGCAAAACGGGTATGCAAAAATGTGATAAACCTGTTTTTAGCTCACCGTGAGCACAAAGTGCTCAAGGTTAGCTATTGTGATCGCCCTATGTCCGGCGTCCGTCGTCTGTCGTCCGTCAACAATTTCTTTAAACATCTTCTTCTCCTAAACCACAGCGCCAATCTTGATGAAACTTGGCAGGGATGTTCCTTGGGTGAAGCTCTACCAAACTTGTTCAAAGAATTGAGTTCCACCCATAACTCTGGTTGCCATGGCAACAAAAAGGAAAAAAAAATGCAAAATCTTTGAAAATCTGCTCTGAAACTATAAGGCGCAGAGCTTTGATATTTGGTATGTCGCATCTCCTAGTGGACCTCTACCAAGTTGTTCATATGATGTCCCTGGGGCCAAAACTCGCCCCGCGCCGGGGGTCACAAGTTCGAACATAGGAACAAAGAAGGAAAACTTTAAAAATCTTCTTCTCTGAAACTAGAAGGCGTAGAGCTGTGATATTTGGTATGTAGCATCTCCTAGTGGACCTCTACCAAGTTTGTTCATATGATGTCCCTGGGGACAAAACTGGCACCGCCCCGGGGGTCACAAGTCCGAACATAGGAACAAAGAAGGAAAACTTTAAAAATCTTCTTCTCTGAAACTTGAAGGCGTAGAGCTCTGATATTTGGTATGTAGCATCTCCTAGTGGACCTCTACCAAGTTTGTTCATATAATGTCCCTGGGGTCAAAACTGGCCCCGCCCCGGAGGTCACAAGTTCGAACATAGGAACAAAGAAGGAAAACTTTAAAAATCTTCTTCTCTGAAACTTGAAGGCGTAGAGCTTTGATATTTGGTATGTAGCATTTCCTAGTGAACCTCTACCAAGTTTGTTCATATGATGTCCCTGGGGTCAAAACTAGGGTCAAAACTGGCCCCGCCTCGGGGGTTACAAGTTCAAACATTGGAACAAAGAAGGAAAACTTTAAAAATCTTCTGCTCTGAAACTTGAAGGCGTAAAGCTTTGATCATTGGTATGTAGCATCTCCTAGTGGACCTCTACCACGTTTGTTCATATGATGTCCGTGGGGTCAAAACTGGCCCAGCCCCGGGGTCACAAGTTCGAACATAGGAACAAAGATGGAAAACATTAAAAATCTGCCTCTCTGAAACAGGAAGGCATGGAACTTTGATATTTGGTAAGTAGCATCTTCTAGTGGATCTCTACCAAGTTTGTTCAAATGATGCCCTTGGGGTCAAAACTGGCCCTGCCCCGGGGGGTCACAAGTTCGAACATAGGAACAAAGAAGGAAAACTTTAAAATTCTTCTTTTCTGAAACCGAAAGGCGTGGAGCTTTGATATTTGGTATGTTGCATCTCAGAGTGGATCTCTACCAAGTTTGTTCATATGATGCCTCTTGGGTCAAAACTGGCCCCGCCCTAGGGGTCACAAGTTCAAACATAGGAACAAAGAACGAAAACTTTAAATTTCTTTTTCTCTTAAACGGGAAGGTGAAGAGCTTTGATATGGTATGTAGCATCTCCTAATGGACCTCTACCAAGTTTGTTCCAAGGATGCTGCTTGGGTAAAAACTGGCCCAGCCCGGGGGGTCACAAAGAAGGAAATTCTTCTTTGAAACTGGAAGGCGTAGAGCTTTGATATTTGGTATGTAGTGATTCTCTTCTAAGTTTGTTTGCCCATCTAAGCACAACGAGTTCATTGAGTTCAAAATTGGGTCATCTTGGGTCATAAACTAGGTCACTAGGTCAAATTAAAGAAATACCTTGTTTGCACTCTCGAGGCCACATTATTTGGCTCAATTGCCTTGAAAATTGGTCAGAAAGTTTGTCTTTATAAAATCTCACATAAGTCTGAATTTGGGTCAACTGGGGTCATAAACTAGGTCACTGAGTCAAATTAGTAATACCTTATTTGCACTCTGGAGGCCACATTTATTGCTCAAATGACCTGAAATTTGGCCAGAATGTTTTTCTTGATGAAATATCAGATGAGTTTGGATTTGGGTCAGCTGGAACCATAAACTAGGTCAATAGGTCAAATTAAAGAAATACCTTATGGGCACTCTAGAGGCCACATTATTTGCTCAATTGCCTTGGAAATGGTCAGAATGTTTGTCTTTATAAAATCTCACATGAGTCTAAATTTGGGTCAACTGGGGTCATAAACTAGGTCACTTGGTCAAATTAAAGAAATACCTAGTGGGCACTCTAGAGGCCACATTTATCATTCAGTCGATTTGAAAATTGGTTAAAATGTTTCTTTTGATAAAGTCCAAGACCAGTTAAAATTTGGGTCACCTGGGGTCATAATCTAGGTCACTAGGTCAAATTAAAGAAATACTTTCAGGGCACTCTAGAGGCTACAATTTTTGCTCAATTGACTTGAAAATTGGTCAAAATGTTTGTCTTTGTGAAATATGGGTTTGAAATTGGGTCACCTGGGGTCATAAACTAGGTCACTTGATCAAATTAAAGAAATACCTTTAAGGCACTCTACTCAGGTGAGCGATCCAGGGCCATCATGGCCTCTTGCTTATCTTTTAATCTTAAATAAAATGTAGATTAGAGTTTTTGACTTAGTTTTTCCTCTTTGTGAGAAAGACGGGTGAGAACGGAACTAAAAAACTGACATTTTCTCTGCTATCCTGTGTCTGCCAACATTCTAGCGTTAATTTTTTGATCAAATAGTAATTGTTGAAAACAAAGATAATATTTTCAAAAATATTTTCGTTGTTCCCATTTTTTGTTTTTTATCAAAAACTCAGAAAGAAATAGAAAACTTTCTATTGTCTGACTACTTTTGATAAAACAAAAGAAAAACTCGCCTTCGTTTGTGGCAGAGGAAATCTGATTCCTACAAAAGCAGATCGTGAAAGAGACTGAGAGAACGAGCGTCGAGGGCTTTCTCTGGAGGAGTTTCATTGAAACTCAAACCCATGACAAGCTAGTCATTGCTGACCGATCTGAAATTGTTAGCTATGAACTCTATAATCAGATAAATTCATTTATCGTGTTTGGACAAAGAAGAGTTGACCGGAGACATGAGGGCGAAAAAGCTTTTAGAGTCGGTCATTGAACTTGGTCTCTTGGTGCAATACAACTTCAAGAAAGAAGACTGAAAACTTTAGATTGTTCTTAGCTTCTCTTGGAATCCTTTCCTCAGATTGTAGAATACTTTCATTTTTTGGGAGAGAAATACCTCCTAGCATTCCACTTCACACGTCTTCTTTACCTAACTTTCTCTCTTGGAATCCTCTCCTCCGCTTTTAGAATACTTTCATGTTTCGGAAGAGAAATACAATCCTAGCATTCCACCATACACATCTTCTTTACTTAACTTTCTCTCCTTCCCACCTCAATAAATCAACACTGTCTAAAATAACACGACTGGATTTAAAATAATGGCAACTTTTTTAAAAAAAGATAAGAGTACTGGTTCTGTTTCGCGTCACTCACAAGTGAATGTTCTTTCTTCTATTCAACGACAACTCGCTTTTATTTGTCTAATTTTCACGTTCGTGCAGTTCATTGAAAATGGCTTGTTGAATATAACTAGGTCTCAACAGGCGAGGTAGAATGGCATGGAAAGTTAACACCAATCTTCTTTTCCTTCTAAGGCTTATCTGATCATTGACTAAAGCTCGAAGCAGACGTCTGAAACGTTGAAAATGTCTCGTGTCCCTTCGCATGATGAAAATGCGATTCAGTAGAATTTGTAAAATGATTATCTGTAAACTTTCCATTTGAGGAGCTAAAATATTTTCTGTAGCACGTTTCCTATCACTAATATATGCTGCTCTCAAGAATAATAAGTAATCTAGCTCTTCAATAATTCTATATAATGACATGATGATGAAATTTGGAAAAATAAGTATTCATTCATCTCATTTAAGTATTTAAATGGGTAAAATGGGAATGTGGTTAATAAAAAGCAGAAGAAAAAAAAATGTCCATTTATTTCTTTTTAGACTCATCGTCTGCCTTTTAAAAGTAATTTTAAAAGCATAAATATGAAGGAAAAAATCACTTCCACAAGAAGATATTTTAAGTATTGCCTTCGATGACGAAGATGATAACATGAGGGAAAGGGGTCATACATCGTCAAGAGTGAAACACAATACTCAGACTCCATTGTTCAAATTTTCAATCTCAACAGTTATCATGTTTTATCCGTCCTATTGAATTTTGGGTGGCATGAATGAATGAGTGAAGTTTTAAGGCCCGTCGACATTAAAGGTCATATTGGGCGCACTGACAACTAATGCAATACGTTTAATTGATCAAACTGTAAAGTTACAAAAAATTTAAAAACTTAGCTGTGTAAACACTAAAAGAACAAGTGACGTTAGTGACATATAGTCTAAAAATACAGATGGTCAATAGAACCTAAAATCATATCTTTTTATAGAGATTTACCCCTTTCAAAAAGTCAAAAATAGACTCCAACTTTACAGTATCAAATACATTGCTCATACTGTCAACATGAAAAAACCTGTCTCTTGTAGGTGCAAGATCTATACAGTCTACAAGTATGTGCTTAACAGTAAGAGGTGAATTGCAGGAAATACACTGTACCTCCTTTGAGGAGGTAAGAGTGTGTCATGGATGTATGACCAATGCGAAGACGGGCCAAAATAATTTCTTCACGGCGACTTGTCCGCAACCCTGGAAGCCACTCGCTAAGAGCTGGCTTCACTGTAAACAACTTGTTATTTTTGTTAGCTGGGTCATTCCAGGATTGCTGCCATACATTTCGGATAAAAACATTATTCAATGGCTTAAAATCATAAAAAGGAACTTTAAAACGTAAAACGTCCAGTGACAATGCCTCCTTGGCAGCTTTATCTGCCTCTTCATTGCCACTGATACCAATATGGCTAGGGAGCCAACAGAAAACAATATCGGCTTTTTCACAAATTTCGGACAATTTTTCAAGGAGACCGACTATTAATGGGTTATCTGTTTTCTCACCCTCAAGTGCTTGCATGGCAGATAACGAATCTGTAAAGATAATGTAGCGCCAGTAAGCGTCTTGCTGAATATGGTTGAGAGCAAGGTCGATCGCCTTTAGCTCCGCAGAAAAAATAGAAGAATTATTAGGAGGCCGAAATTGGTATAATTCGCCATCGAGCACGGCAGCCGCATCAACTTTGTTTCCGTCTTTAGAACCATCTGTATATATCTCTTCGTGAAGGCAGTATTGTTCTTTTATTTCGAGGAATTTATTTCTAAAAATCATGGGATCTGTTGTAGCTTTCTTGTCAGAAGCAAGACTGTATATATAGGTTGGACTTTTAGAAGTCCATAAAGGAACCTCAGGGATTTTATGTTGCGCTACAACCTCAAGATCGCAACTCATATCTGCTTCACAGCGTAAACCAAAAGGTGGTATGACGTTTTCCTTTTTTTGAAATTCATCCTTGTAGAGCGGTTGAAATACTACTTTATGCGTAGGGTTGTCGGGGTTTGACTTTAATTTTAAGTAATACTGCAAGGAAAGTTTCTTCCTGCGTAAATTTAAAGATGATTCATTTGCCTCAGCATACAAGCTATTGATAGGAGATGTTCTAAAGGCGCCAAGTGCCAAGCGTAAACCTTGGTTATGGATAGAATCCAATTTCCGAAAGTACGATTGCCGCACTGAGCCATATACAATGCAGCCGTAGTCTAACTTAGAACGGACTAGTGTTCTATAAAGTCTCAAGAGGACTTTTTTGTCGGCTCCCCAGTGCATACTGGAGACAACACGTAAAAGATTCAGAGCTTTTTGGCATTTATTGCTCAAATAGTTAATATGTGGGATGAACGTGAGTTTAGAATCAAGTAAAAGACCTAAGAATTTGAATTCTGGGACGACTTCTATACGGACACCATCTAATATCAGCTCCGGGTCGAGATGAAATTTTCTCGACTGACAGAAATGCATACATTTGGTCTTGGTATTCGAAAATTTGAAACCGTTTTCGTTCGACCAATTGCTTAAATTATGTAAGACCTGTTGAAGCTGTCTTTCAATCGTATGCATATGCTTTGACCGATAGGAAATGCAGAAGTCGTCAACATACAGAAAGCATTCTACTCCAGGACAAACAGATTTAACAATGTTGTTAATTTTAACACTAAAAAGTGTAACTGAAAGGATGCTTCCCTGGGGAACGCCCATTTCCTGTTCGCGTGGGCTGGACAGTGTATTTCCAACTCGGACTCTAAATTAACGTTCATCTAAAATAGCAGAAATGAAATAAGCAAGGCGGCCTCGAATACCGAAATCATAAAGGTCGTTCATAATGCCATACTTCCAGGTGGTATCGTAAGGACTTTCTAAATCGAAAAAGACAGAAATAACATGTTCTTTCTGTATGAAGGCTTCACGTATAAAAGTCTCGAAGCGTACTAAGTGATCAAGAGTACTTCTCTGTTTACGAAATCCGCACTGGTTTGTGGAAATAAGTTTATTTTTCTCTAAAAACCAAACTAGACGGTCATTTACCATTCTTTCCATAGTTTTACAAATACAACTTGTTAAGGCTATAGGGCGGTAATTACTTGGGTTTGTAGAATCTTTGCCTGGCTTTGGTATAGGTATAACTATAGCTTCTTTCCAAGAGTCTGGAAGAACACCTGTCTTCCAGATCTGATTAAATATTTGGAGTAAACAATGGATGGAACGAAACGGCAAGTGTTTAAGGAACTGGTAATGTATATCATCAGACCCAACTGCAGTGTCATGACGTTTCTTAAGAGCCTTTTTCAGCTCTTTAATGGTAAAATCTTCATTATAATGTTCCTTGTTACTGGATTTAAAATTCAGTTTGGATTTCCCTTTTACTTCCTGGCGTTTTCGAAACGTTGATGAGGAATTTTCAGAAGAAGACTTCTTGGCGAACGTATCGGCCAGCACATTGGCAATGTCATGTTTAGAAGTAAAGTTTCCATAATCAGTATCAAGATGACCAACACTATTGGAAGTAAATTTGCCGTTAATTTTTCGTATCATCTCCCATGTCTTTTTGACAGACGATCTAGAATTTAATCTAGATACATACTGTCGCCAAGATGCACGTTTACTTTGTTTTATAATTCGCCGTGCTCTCGCACGCGCAATTTTGAACTTTGCAAGATTTTCTTGAGTAGGTCTCAGATTGAAATCTCTGAGAACAGATTTTCGCTCAGCTATCGCCTTCTTACAATCATCGTTAAACCATGGTTTGCTTTGATGCTTTGGATTTGTCGACGTCCGAGGAATTGATCTCTCTGCAGCCGAGTAAAGTAAGGAAGTGAACAGTTCTGCTGGATTTTTCACATTCGTCAAAAGCATTGGGATTAATTGATTGTTCGCAATGAATTTTGAACTTTTCCCAATTTGCTTTATGAAGCTTCCAGCGTTCTGGACGTTCTTGTACAGATGGTCCAATTTCCGATACTACGATCGGGAAATGATCGCTTCCATGAAGGTCGTCATCGACCTTCCAGTTTAAATCAGTAAAAATTTCCGGACTGCATATACTTAAGTCTAAAGATGAATAAGAACCAGTTGCAGGATGAAGATAGGTTGAAGACTTATCGTTGAGCAAAACAAGATTATGCTATGTGATAAAATTTTGTATAGTTTGACCTTTGTCATTCATATTTGTACATCCCCACGACGTATGATGGGAATTGAAATCTCCCATCAAAATGAAAGGTTTCGGCAACTGATCTACGAGGTCATCAAGTTTCTTGATATCGATTGCCGAGCTGGGTGGAAGATAAATAGGACAAAGAGTAATGGTTTTATTTAGAGAAATGCTTACAGCAACGGCTGGTAAAGTAGTTTCGAGTTTGACAAAATGGTGTGGAATATTGTTATTCACAATTATTGCCACTGCTCCTGAAGCTTTATCGTTACCACTGAAGTTTTTACAAAAACAGGAGTGATCTTTTAAGGAGAATTTGTCGGAATCTTTAAGAAAGGTCTCCTGTAAAGATATTGCAACTGGTTTCTTTTCATTGATTAAAAGGTGTAATTCCTCAGAATTTGCTTTAATGCTGCGACAATAGTAGGGTAAAAGTGGGGGTGCGTTTTATCCTTATCACTAACCGGCATATTATGCGGTGGGGGTGCGTTTTATCCTAATCCTTATCACTAACCGGCATTTTATGGTTAGTGGGGATGCGTTTTATCCTTATCCCATAGAGGTCCACTTTATCCAGTGGGGGTACGTTTTTATCCAATACAGGTGCACTTTATCCAGTGGGGGTGCGCTTTATCCAGTAGGGCTGCGCTGTATCCTTTTTATATCCCAAGGGTTCGTTTTATCGGTTTGATTGATATAAAGCTTGTCTCATTGTCGGCAAATGTTCATAAGTTTAAAATCGATTGGCACTGTGAGTATTTATTATCAATTTGAAAACACCATATACTAAAATTAATCAAAGTTTTATTAACAGCTGTTTACCTCGCCGTTTCGTCTTTTATAATCGTTTTAAGAAATCATCAACAAACTCATAGAAAATGGAAGAATACTCTAAGTTGTGCATCAAGGCAAACCATGTTTGACCATATAGCCCAAAAATAAACTGACAGAAATCCTCTATTAAACTGTCACACATAAAAAAGTCTAATGCTAATATAAGTATTTCTGTGGGCATAGCTACAGAAAAGTCGTTTATGCAGGTAAGAGGGTCTGCTAGCAGAGTCAAAAATTTGTTGATGTCTTCTCGACACTCATTTCCTCTTAGCTGTTGTTCAAAAAAGAGGAACGATTCCTCATCCAACAAGTAATCCCCATCAAACTTTGAACTGTCCCACTGTAATGATGTTTTTATAAACAACGATCTCTCTTTTAAAGTTGTTTTTTTGATGGTATCCATGCTAGGTTTAATATTCCAAAATTTAGATAATTGTTGCAGTAACGTTGACTCGATGGTTGCGTTTGATTGTAAAAATCATTGCCTTCAACTTAAAAAGGTGTTGTGATGGTTCACCCACACTTTCCGGTCAATTTTTCTATTTTAAGTTTATATCAAACTTCTTTATGTCAGGTTCAAGTGCAAACACCCCCCTTCCATTTTTTTTAATTGAATGGGATGTTAATGTGACTAATGTGACGTAGCCTTTCCTGTGATGATTATGTGTCAAGTCATACCATTGAGTAAACAGCGTGGGATCGTAGTAATCTGTAAAAAATGTTAACGCTTTCACATTCCGAAAGTTTCAAATGAACTCGTTTTCAGTAAAAAAAAAAAAAAGGAAAGTAAGGAATGAACCCGTAGATCTTTTATTTTCGAAGCCACAACCATGTTATTCTAGATAGATAATTGAGAGCGGATTCTTTTCAGTTCTAAAAAATCGTTACAAATTAACACTATAAATGAGAGTCCATGATGTAAAGGAGACACATGTCAGCATGGATATTATCTAACCCAATGTCCCCAACCGTGACCTTTTCAAATAGGGCATACACTTTGCACTTAAACTTAAATTTTATTATCAAAGTTAAAGGCACATGTTTACCAAAATTGACATTTAAGTTTTAGCTGATTATTACTTTATTCGCTATAGTATTTTGTTTAACGCTGCTTTAAACAATCTTTTAATAATATTGTGCGGTAGGACACTTGCGAGTAATCTCGTAACACTGTAGTAAAGCCTGATTATAGCAGTTGGATAGGATAAGGATTACCAGGTTATCAAGTCTATCATCAATGAAAAAGAATGTAAGCAACCCAGTCATAATATTTAACCTTTTCACTACTATTTCGAGAGTAAAAGAACTGTAGTCCATACTTTCTGATTCAATTCTTAATGTAAATTACTTTACGTCTGATCTTAGTGGGATAACATCTGACGGTAATTAGGAAAATATTAATTCATTTACTCGCATTTTTCTGTGAATATAGTCTTGAGCAAACTGTCATTGCCTGGTAAACAGTTCGATACTAGTCAGCGTTATTCCCACTTCCTTTGGAATGTGGGATGATTTCAGAGTCACGGGTACATCAACCACAAACAACCCCCACGCACCTTACCCAACTCTGTTGTGACTCCCTATAACAGTCCACGATTTCAAAAGCAAGTCCTAACACGATTCTGATTAAGTAAGAACTTGTCTTTTATACGTTTCACATCAAGCAAAAAGTATGGGCGAGAGATTTATGAACAACTTTCTCGATATGTCATCGGATATGTGGAATTCATACAGGACAATGAATGGAGACATTCAAAAGGCAATGCAAGAGAACAGTGACATATTAAATAACGAACTCTATAACGTACGTTCTAATTTGGATACAGCGATGACAGAAATAGATCAGTATAAAACAGAAATTAATCGCTTAAGAACAGAAAGAAACAATGTAATACATGAAAGAGACTTTGTGGCCGTTGAAAAGGATGCAATACATACAGAGGTATTATTGCATCGTGGAACAATTGCAAATTTAGAATTTCAAATCGAAACTCAAGAGCAGGAAATCCAAACTTTACAAAATGATCGAGAAAGCTTTGAACGACAAATCAGACAACTGAAAATGGAAAATCGGGCTTTTGCGGAAGCCACTGAAAATAGAAGAAGCGAGTTGGATAAAATGAGAGAAAAAATGGAGAGTTATATGACAAAGTATCTTGCGATGTCCCAGTCTTTGGAAATAATTAAGGGAGAGTTAGACAATACTTCTACTGCGGGAAGCTCTTTTACTCAACCTGGGAATTCTAAGCAAGCTAGGACTTCCAGTCCGCAACCTGGGACTTCTAAGCAAGCTAGGACTTCCAGTCCGCAACCTGGGACTTCTAAGCAAGCTGGGACTTCCAGTCCGCAACCTTTTAAAAGGAAATATGAGGACATTTCGGATACAAACGACGATGATGACGTAATCTACGTGGCAACAAAATATTGCCCCGAAGAAGGTAAGATACAACCATTTTATATTCATATTTATTATTATCTATTTATATTCCTAATTACAAAGACAAGAAATCAAGATAAAATCTATCATAAGGTCTGGTAAATAGAAATACAAATTATTTAACTTATAAAAAAAGTTCACTTATATTTCTAAATACAGAGATAATTATCAAGAAAAATCTATCATACGCTCTTGTAAATAGAAATATAAGTAAATCTCACTCTTTTGTAAGTTTTAAAAAAGAATATCTAAAGATAAAATATTTGTCTTCACCTACTTTGGCACAAATGACTGGAACTAAAATATACATATCACAGCGCTTGGCTTACTTTAAACTAAAACAAAGTTTCTCCGAGTACCAGGTTTTTACAAATAGCGCTGATGAAGATTAAACAGTATATCCACATCATTTGATCTTAACCAATACTATTTGTAAAATGAGTAGAAAACCATGCACACAATTAATTTCACTCCCATAAGTATATATTGACTATGTTCTAGCAAAGGGGGGCTTATTGCATCTCCTTAGTTCATTTTATTGAGCAAGATATCTCATAATTAGGGATCCATAAAATCCACTTTGTCTATCAACTGACTGAATCATGAGGTAGACTGGTCCTTTGGCATACTGAAAATTAACCTATAGCAAAATGATTCTACCCAGGTCGGCCTGTGCGGACGGCATAGGCTGACCTGAGTCGATACTTTTTGCAGATGCATTAATCTCCCTTTTCACAGAGCACAGCTCATATATATCATGAACATACTCTACAAAACTATAACAAAATAAAGTTATATAAAAAGTAATGGAATTCTTGAACTCTGAGATAGCTACTACTATGGCACAAGTTTAACAAAGGTACATAGTTCCACAAAGGTGCATAGTTATAAGGTATAAGATTTTGAAAACATTGAGGGAAAAGGATAAAATTTCCCCACAATGTTTTCAGAGACAAACCATATGCGAATGCTTACAGTTTGGATGAGTCTAAATTTTGTCATCTGGTAAAAAGCAAAATACAAGCAATTTTTATAATGAAAATGAGTAATACTTTAAATGTGTATTTCAGACTGATGTAACACTTGGAAAAAGTGAATTACTAGTAAAGAACCAGCACCTGTACAGATGAAAACACATAAAATACATAGATAAATTCTTTCTTATTGATGACTTTACTTGTTGCACAAGCATCTTCCTGATAAATGTTTCTGAGTCTTACATAATGATTACATTTAAGGTAAATACAGGTATACCACTCTGATAATTTCCAAGAACATCATGGGAAAGGTCAAATGACTCATCACGGATCATGGATCATTTTACCTTTTCCACTATGTTTTTTTTTTTCACTGTAAACAAAAACTCTCTACATAGCCAAATGTATCGTAACATTTTGTTTTTGTGAATTGAACCTATTTGATATGTATCATCAAAACTTATTGATATGTATCATCACAACCTTTTTTGATATGTTTCATCACAACCTTTTTGTAAGTTCAAACTATCTGATATGTATCATCACAATTTTTTTTAAATGACTTAAAAATGAAAATATACAATGACATTAGTAAGAATGTTCGTATAGTTCAACATGGTAAACCAATTCCCTGACACATAAAGCTTTAGATGCTTCTGTTGTAAAAAGCTTTTTGAAGGCATATATAGAAAAAACTAGAGAAAAAAAATCCCATGCTTTTAGAAGATTTTTCCCATGTTTTCAGAAAATATCATTATGCTGAATGTTAAAGGAAATATTAATACAGTGAATGTTAATGAAATATCAATATGGAAAATGTTACAGATAATATCAATATGTTGATTGTTAAAGGAAATATCAATACAGTGGATGTTAAAGAAATATCAATATGGTGAATGTTAAAGAAAATATCAATTCAATAATACCTAATGGAATGTTGTAAAAAAACAAAAGACCTCCAATAAAAGTTAAAACACATTGTTGTTTGTTGATTTATTACGATATACCAATGATACAGAAGAAATAAAAGTGGAATGTTAACATTTCCAAAATAATAGTTTATTCATTACACGACTTTACCCTGATAGAGGCAACTTTGGACATATCTGCGACAAAAAAAAATTAGAAAACATTGCAAGATAATGACTGTAATAGGCAATTTCTCCTTTTTCCAAGATGTCTTCTACCCCAACAGACAATTGTAACTCATTAATTATCGTCCGCAGACTCTTTCAATGTGGAAGGGCCTAAATTTTGTTATCCCTTCTACAGATGACAAAATTTTGGACTCATCCAAACTCAAAGCATTTGCAGTCATCAATTTGAATCTGGTTTAGATGATGGACTTTGGGAAAAGAAGAAAATGCTGGATACTAGCATTTTTCAACACTGTTTTCGTAAGTCCAATTTCCAGTTTCCAACAATGTTTTTATAAGTCCAATTTCCCGGGGGCTTTAACTCCTTACCACACGAGAAAATTTTAGACTGGTCCAAACTGAAAGCATTTGCAGACGACAAAATAAAGGTGACTAAAAAATAGAAATTTATTCTGGGAAGGGTAGAAAACACTGTGTGAAAAGGAGAAAATGCTGGTTACCAGCATTTTCTCCTTTTCCTATAGTGTTTTCGAAAGGCTTCTTTCATAGGGGCGTCAAAACTAGGGATTGTGTGGATATGGGTTAAAGTCAATACTGTGTGGTAATGGGTTTAAGGTAATAATAGATAAATGCCATATTCAGCTATATGTCATGGTAGTGAAAACATTTTCTTAACCCTTTACTACTCAATGATAATTCTTAATGCCCCTGAGGAAGAAGGCTTTTGAAAACATTGTGGGAAACGGAGAAAATGCTATGCTAACCAGTATAGAAAACATTTCGGAAAAATTGCTTAATAATGAGCATTTTCTGACCCCTCCCCATTTGCTACTATACTGACCCTCAGAAAGAAAGCTCTTGAAAACATTGTGCAATACATAAAAAGCTCTTTCAAAACATTGTGGAATATATAAAAAATAATGACTGACTGGAAGAAGGCTAAAAAAGAAAATGTCTTTTTCTGACATTGATAATTTATTCTCAAATTCTTGTAGCTTTTTCTTTTGTAACCTGGTGTTATATCCATGAGGAGGAAGAGGAGCAACCTCAAATTCTACCACCTCCTCTTCTTCCTGATCATCGTCTATCGAAAAAGATGATAATGGGATGGGGGGTGATCTTTCGGTTGTTATTGAAGAAAATGTGGTTTCCTCCAGTGGTGCTCGAAATGGGGATGACATAGGAGAAGATGGGGTTGACATGGGAGAAGATGGTGGGGTGTTGAGCACATGAGTTAGTTTTAATATTCTTTTCTTCCTAAGTTTTAAAATTAGTAATATTACTATTAATATTACTATTAATGCCACTGCCACCCCAAGACCGATGCTCAATCCAATAACTGAAATATCTAAAAAAAAAATGCAAGAGGTGAGTACATAGGTTAAATACAAGATATACATCTTTAATCCATTACCAATCTCTATGTTTCCTTAAAAATTGTTGTGGGGGAAAGGAGAAGTTGTATACAATAAGCAAATTTCTCCATTTTCCACACTTTAAAGAGAACTTCTTTTTATTAATATCAATATTTAAACTACAGACTTTTAGACTCTTTCAGACTTAGATTAGAATTTGTTGTTTAGTGATGGATTAACAGGTCATGAAGAGGAAAAAAACTGAAGCAAATCTATGCAGATGACTTTAAAACAGTTCAGGAAAATGGCTCACAAATCCCATGTGATATGCAAACAGTAAATGAAAACATTAAGGCAAAGCAAAACATGCCTATTTGTGTCTCCAGTTAAACAGGGGTTTCATAGTCGTCAGCTGGTAATGAATGAATGAATGTATGTTGTTTTATGGCGCATCGACAGCTTTGGTCATTTAGCGCGCATGTCTGTGTTAAAAGATATTAAAAATGGGATTATAAACTGAAAAAGGTTTGAATATATTTATAATAGTAAAAGAGTTGAGTTAAGAAGGATTGTGTATGATCTTAATATGTATAAAGGACATTATTGAGTGACAGGGCAATCCCTATCATCTCAAAAGTAGTAAATATCACAGTTTATTGTAAATGCCAATCTCCTTTATGAAAGCGATAATAGATTCAACGCTGACAGAATCAAAAAGATTTTTTAAACTATCGACGTTGAAATATTTTGAACGAATTGGTTGAAAGTCAATGCAATCTACTAGGATATGTTTTATAGAAAAGGATGCATTGCATGGAATATATTCAGGGGCATCATCTCTGGTCAAGAGCCAGGAATGTGTAATGCGTGAATGGCCAATTCGAAGTCGTGCAATTATCACTTCTTCTCGACGAACAGACCTGTAAACGGGGTACCATTCACCAAGGGAAGGTTTTACTGAATGGAGTTTATTGAAAACATCAGCATCCCACTGGGATTGCCAAGAAGATTGGATATGTGTTAAAACAGAGGATTTAAAATCAGTGTGTGGAACTTTAAAATCTGAAATGGGAAGGTTAAGTGCAGATTTGGCAGACCTATCGGCATTTTCATTGCCTTTGATGCCTACATGACTTGGAAGCCAGCAGAACACCAATCTGTTCATAGAAGAAATTTGTGAGATCCTTTCAAGTAAAGTACAGATCAAGGGATTCTCAAGTCGTTGATTTGAAAGGGCCTGTAATGTCGACAAAGAGTCCGAAAAGATAATGAAACGGTTGGAATTAGAATGTTCAGCTAGATTAAGGGCAAGATCAATAGCTTTAATTTCTGCAGAGAAGATAGAGGAATTGTTTGGAAGGCGGCACTTTAAGCTCCTTTCTCCATAAATAGCGGCAGCTGCTACAGAATTTCCCTCTTTTGATCCATCTGTATATATTGGTTTGAAGGAAAAATAATGTTCCTTTATCTCGTTGTATCTAGCATGAAACACAGTTCTATCCGTGACTGACTTTTTGTCGGATGCAAGGTCAAATCTGAATTCTGCACTGTTTAGTGTCCATGGAGGGATTTCAGAGATTTTATAATCGGCAATAGACTCAGTGTCTATGCCAAGGTTATCTACAATGGGCTCCATGCGGATACCAAATGGAGGAATAACATTTGGTTTCCTTTCAAAAAGACGTTTATATTGAGGTTTAAAAACAACTTTATGAGTTGGATTAAAACGATTTGATTTCAGTTTTAAAAGATATTGAAGTGAGAGTTTTTCCCTCCTGTAAGAAAGAGAAGGTTCATTAGCCTCAACATAGAGACTATTGACGGGAGAAGTTCTGAAAGCTCCAAGTACAAGACGCAGGCCTTCGTGGTGTATAGGATCGAGAATTTTAAGACAAGATTTACGGGCTGATCCGTATACAATACATCCATAGTCTAATTTGGAGCGGACTAAAGACCGATAAAGTCGCAAGAGGACTTTACGGTCTGCTCCCCATTCAGAATGGGCCACAACCTTTAAAAGATTAAGAGCCTTCTTGCATTTCTTTTTAAGTGCAGTGATGTGAGGAAGGAAGGAAAGCTTTCTGTCAAAGATGACTCCAAGAAATTTAAACTCAGAAACGACTTCAATTTTAGTTTTGTCCAAATACAGTTCAGGGTCTGGATGAACGCCACGTAAATTACAGAGGTGCATGCATTTTGTTTTGGACTTGGAAATTTGAAGCCATTTTCTTCAGACCACGTTTGGAGTTTGTTGAGACACTGTTGAAGTTGTCTCTCACTAATATTCATATTTCGAGATCTGAAGCATATAACAAAGTCATCAACATAAAGAGAACAGTCTACACCAGGACAGATAGCTTTAACTATACTGTTTATTTTTACACTAAAAAGTGTAACAGAGAGAATACATCCTTGGGGCACACCCATCTCCTGTTCACGGGCTCCCGAGACAGTATTGCCAACTCGGACGCGGAAAAGACGTTCATTCAAGAAGGCTGAGATAAAAAGAGGAAGACGGCCTCGAAGACCAAAGTCATGTAAGTCTTTAAGAATTCCGTATTTCCAAGTCGTATCATAAGCGCTTTCAAGGTCGAAAAAGACAGATACTACATGTTGTCTATTAATAAAGGCTTCTCTGACAAAGGTTTCAAAGCGGACAAGATGATCGATGGTGCCACGTTGACGACGAAATCCACTCTGTACATCAACGATGAGGTTGTTTTTTTCTAGAAACCAGACAAGCCTGTCGTTGACCATACGTTCTAGAGTCTTGCAGAGACAACTAGTAAGAGCTATTGGACGATAGTTGGCTGGGTCACTAGCATCCTTGCCAGGTTTTGGGATAGGAATGACTAGTGCCTCTCGCCAGGACGAAGGAAAATCACCGGACTGCCAGATATCATTAAAAATATCAAGTAAAACAGAGAGAGAAGTAAAAGGTAAGTGTTTTAAAAACTGGTAATGAACTTTATCTTGGCCAGGAGAAGAATCGTGAGCTTTATTCAGAGCAGATTTCAATTCTTTAAAAGTGAAGAGTTTATTATAGTGCTCTGAATTAGAAGAATTGAAATTAAGTTTTTTCTTTTCTTCTCTGGCTTTATTCCTCTGAAACTTTTCAGAACAGTTTGCAGAGGAAGACTTTTTACAAAAGGTGTCAGCAAGAGCATCAGCTATATCCTGGGGGGTTTCCAACGAAGTATTGTTAACTTCAAGGTGACTGAGAGGGGGTTGGCCTTTGCCATTGATCTTTCTGATCATGTCCCAGGTTTTTTAGTAGTAGTTCTACTATTTAATTTAGAGACATATTGTCTCCAAGCCTTGCGCTTACTTTCTCTAATGGTACGACGAGCCTTTGCCCTGGAAATACGGAATAAGTCATGATTTTCTTTGGTAGGTCTGAGGTTAAACTTTCTAAGGGTTTGTTTTCTGTCTCTGACAGCCTGTTTACAATCATCATTGTACCAAGGCTTGTCAGGACGTTTTGGATTTGTCGAGGTCTGAGGGACAGACTGTTTAGCTGCATCAATTAACAGCGAAGTGAAAAGTTTTGCGGGATCATCGCAATCTCCAAACTTGTCATGTGTAATGGTCTGTTCACAGAGGGTTTCAAATCTGTTCCAATTGGCTTTAGACAGTTTCCATTTCTGCGGTCTTACACTGCTGGATGGTTGTGTAGATGAAAAGATAATAGGGAAGTGATCACTTCCACACAAATCCTCTTTCACTTTCCAAGTGAAATTGGGAAGTAAGACTGGGCTGCATAAAGTTAAATCAATAGATGAGTAAGATCCAGTTGCTGGATGTAGGTAGGTTTTGGATTTGGTGTCATTCATGAAAGACAAAGAGTTGTTCGAAATGAAGCTCTCCAACTGTAAACCTCTCTGGTTAGTGTCATCACAACCCCACATAACATTGTGACCATTAAAGTCCCCAGCAAGAATATAGGGGGATGGCAATTGGGAAATGAGATCATTCAGATTGGTCTCATTAACAGGTGTGCTCGGGGGGAGATATAAAGAACATAGTGTAACGGCACTGTGTAAAGATAATCTGATGGCAACAGCTTGCAAGTTTGTGTTAAGAGAGATAACTTTATGAGGTATGTTGTTATTAACAATAACAGAAACACCACCTCTAGCTTTCTCGCCTTCGGTAAAGACTTTATTGTAAATGGAATGGTATTTGATTGAGATATCATCCTCCCGTTTAAGGAAGGTTTCTTGAAGACAAACAGCAACTGGTTTGTGATCATTAATTAAAAGGGAAAGTTCGTCAAAGTTTGACTTCAGACCTCGACAATTCCACTGGATTATGGTATCCATTGTGCATGAAGAAAGGATAAAAGCTAAAGTAATAAAAGAGGCCGTAAACCAATACATTTTAAAATAGATTAAGATTTAATTACAGATGTCTCGGGTTTGGACGTGTGCCAAGTGTCAGTGTCCTTGTTCCAAGTATCTTTAGAAATGGACCAGATAGAGGCTTCTGAATCTGAAGCCTCACCTTCCAGATTTTCAGTATCTGCATCCATGTCCTCTAGCTCCGAAAATCTGTTGGAGGTAGGGACCGGATCATCTACTGTGACTGCTACTTCACAAGATCCATGGTTATCTCTGGACTGTGGTGTAGATTTCGAGGAAGATCTTTTTGGTGATCGGGGTACATGATAAGATTTGTTATCTTTAGGTGGAGTGTTAGATTTATTTGTAGACTGTGAAGGTGGAGGTTGGGGTTTCTTAGGAGGCTGTTTTGAAGGGGCAGATGGCTTTGAAGCTGTTTTTGAAGAAGTATTTTGTGAAGAGGAAGAGGGCTTTGGGGGTGTTGATTTAAGGGAGTCAGATGACGAGTTTGTTTCTTGTGAAATGATTTTCTTTTTGTTTTGGGAGGAAGGAGATGGTACTTTTTGAGAAGAGGATGCAGTAGTGGGTTTGGGTGTAGGTTGTGTCTGTTTGAGGGGTTTGGATGGTTGAATGTCAGGGACAAGGCTTTTCAACTCGTTGGCCATTTCTAGAAGTTTTGTTGCCAAGAGTTCACAGGTTGAGCAATGTCCTTGTGGAGATATGGGAGATGTGACTTTGGCATAAGATGCTGCACTAGTCAATAAGGTCACATCATTTTTGCGTTTTTCTACTATTTTCCTAGCTTCCAAGAAACTGATGTTTTCTTTAAATTTGATGGATAGGATTTCCTTCTCATCCTTCCATACTGAGCAGTTTTTGGAGAAGGTTGGATGAGAAGACTTGCAATTATAACACAGAACTGGGTTGTCGCAAGTTTTTGGATCATGGTCGGGGCCCTCAAAAGCACATTTTGGGCAAACAGGGGTGTTTGTGCAATTGCTTTCGTGATGTCCATACCGCTGGCATTTATAGCAACGCAGCGGGTTTGGCACATACACATCGACATTCACCGACTGAAATCCTATCTTAATGGAAGCAGGTAAGGTGGGAGTTGAGAACGTTAAAATGTATGTATGGGTATCTCTGCGTACTCCATCTCTAAAAACAGAGATTCTTTTTACGTCAGACACAGCCTGAGGTTGTAGGTTTGTTTTAATCTCTTCTATGGAGTCACAGTAGGAAAGTTCTTTGCATCTGATGACTCCCTTTGAGGTATTAAGTGTCTTGTGAGGAAAAACCTTCACTTCACAATTGAACAGTTTTTGTGCCCAAGCAGGTTTCTAGCCTGTTGTTGCGAGAAGCATTCAACAAGCAAGGTTTCATTCTTAAGCTTTTTTACAGATTTAGGAGTGCCTAAAATTGAAGAAATAGATTTTTCAATTACGAAAGGAGACAGTTTTGTAATAGGTTTAGAAGAGTCAACTGATTCAATAACTAAAAAGCGAGCAAATGTTGTTGGTCTTGAAATATCCGATTCTGAATCGGAGTCGGACAGTAAACGCTTGGCCTTTTTTTGAGAAGCCATAGTTGTTTTTGAATATTCATCACCGATGCTCCCCACCCGCCTCGGAGTCCAACATGGGGACATGATCTGGGGAAACCTAACACAGATCATGACAGGGATACATCGGTGATATACTCGAAGTGAAAGGGCTAGACCGGACAAATGTAGGCCCGCAGAATGTCCTACCAAGCATAGACTAACTTTGGGCGGTTACAAATGTCAATCAAACACCAACCTTCACTCGATTAGCCCATGAGCCACCGCCTTCTAGGGTATTGACATACAGCAACTGACGACAGAGAAATGATGTAGCTGTGTATGATTAAAAGAAAACAAAGTCAGAGAAACACCCTAGGGCTCGGCGTGACCAGCCGATTGATCAGAACGGGCCTTCCTGACCCCTCGTTTAATTCAATTCAAGGCCAAAGTGGTGTGTTGCGAAAACAGAGCCATCAAAGGGCCGAGCTCTGAATCCACTCAACCACCAGGATCCTGTCATCGAACGACACGAGTTGCAGCCCACGGCAAACAGGCGGGCACAGTGGGGGGGTCTTACCCCTGCTGTAGTGCGACAGCTGAGCTATTTCTATCCCCCCGCCCAGCTGGGGGCACAGCTGGTAATGAAGTAATGCTAGTATATACATTTTCATCTGTACATAGACAGCCTTGTAAATCCATAGATGATAACCTGCTACGAGGTCTATATATTCTACTTCTCTGCTGCTGCTCTGTAAGTTGTAATTGATCCTTACCTGGTAAAGTAGGTATTTGAGTACTAAATTTATGGCAAGATAGCTTTTTTTTTTCTTATACACATTACAAACACTATGACATTTATTGTCAATGAAAGGGAAAGCAAACAATACACAAAAAGTTTAATACCTGCATAACTCAGGGTCTTTTCTGATCTTGGAGTAGTAGTGAATACCAATGCTGTAGTAGGTGTGATAATTGCTGACGTTGTGGGGTTTGAGGTAAATGCTGACGTCTCGGTAGTGGTTGGAAGCTTTGAAGTAGGTATAGTAGAAGGTGTAATCTCACTAATTGTTTCAATTATCTTTGTTTCAATTTTCGTCGTTTTCGAATGTTTTGTAGTGAGTATATTTGATGTCAGTTTCTCAGTAGTGGTTCGCAGTTTCATCATGTCTGTAGTGGGTAAATCAGGTGTCATTTTCTCAGCAGTGGTTCGCAGTTTTTTCGTTGTTAAATGTTTTGTGGTGGTTAGTTTGTTTATTGTTGTCTTTCTCTGAAACCATACATTTGATGCATGTATTGCGATAGACTAGGTAGTGTGCCTACTTATGACAGGACTTACACAATTTCTTTCCAAGTTGTTGACAATGGGAAGCCCAAGAAGAAGTGAGGACATTATTTTTTGTCAGAAGTTCATCCCAACAAAAACACTAACCCCTTGACTTGACTTCTGCATCATGTACATGTAAAAGAGATGTCTGAGATTTAAACACTGTAGAATAGGGGGAAATTTAACCAACTAAATAGAGAGCATATTTAGGTAGAATAATACTATACTATGCAGTTTAGATCTATGTGACCCAACTGGGATTATACCAAAGAACAACAACAACAAAATCAATGACAGTAGCAGTTTTCCAAAAACATTAATGATATAGTGCGGCCTAATGTTTCCGCAGTATCCCTAATTCCATTTGTAAACATTACATAACACCACCTAGTGCCTGAATTACGTCCTCGACTTCCATGAACAACAACTGTGAAATCTCGACTTGTATCATGTTTTGTTGAGGAATCTCTTTGATTGAATTCATTCTGAACAAAAATGGACACACGTGGTGTTTTCTATCCTGAATAATAGATTTTGAGAATTATAATTTTCTTTACTAAACACTAACTTGATGCTTAAGTACCGCGAAAGTTCGAGGCGACAGTATACATACCGTACAGTTCGTGACATTTTTTTCTCCCATCTGCACAGCTACTAAAAGTGGCACTGTTAACCCGTTTTCCCATTTCAGCAAGTCGCAAGGTTTTCTCGTGTCAAACAAAGACATTTGCACAACGAATTCCGTCAAGTCGGTGAGATTATCTAATAGTAACCTTCCTTCAGAAAATTGGTTGAAATAAATCTTCTTCACATGTATTTCTTCCATACTATAATAAAGTCCCTTTCCCGTGTAAGAACAAGAGATTTTAGAGTCTGAAAAGTCGGCCTGTTGACATGCTTCCCGTTGAAGTGATATAAATGTGCAATAACCACCTTTAAATACAATCAAGATCAATAAACAGAAAAACATCTTTACATTGTCTATTTGCGGGAGTTTTCAGGGAAATACTTTTTTACATACGTCAGTTTCTATATCTTTAGTCAGACACCACTAAATCAGTGCTAGGTTTAGAGTCATAGAAATGCAAAATTTAGTGGTGTTATTCAGCTCGCCGTCAACTAATAACGATTGTTCCTCTAGAAAAAAGAGTCTCCCGGGTGTGGGTGAACAGTTTTTCGGGTTCATCAACTCGACATATTTTCTAAGTAATAATCATGTGATAAGGCATTTAAATTTATCCAAATGAGTTTTATTGAAGTGTTACCAAAAATTAAACATGTAAAGTAGAGTTCAGTATATAATATATGTAGATTCATTGCAATTACATCAATTTAACGTGTGTTAAAATGTGTCACTCGAATCATTCGAGTGAATAGTCCTTTATTGTAGAAAAGTGTTAATATTTATGAAACTCGTGTTAGTGTATACTTGTACTTCGCGTAATTGTAAGCCTCAAAATTGTCTTATATCATAATTCGGTGAAAGTGTCTGCATTATTGTCTTTTTATAACATTTTAGATATACAGATTTAGAATTAAATATCACTTTTTTTTACCACAGCTCATAGTTCAGTATAACTTACACACTCAAATTATTTCACATTTTACCAGAGTTCGCCTTAAAAATGTTTCTACAAAGTCATAATAGATTGAAGAAAGCTCCAAATTGTTCATCAAAGCAAACCATCTATGTTGATCGAGCCTGAATTTAATCAAATGACATAAATCTCTCATTAGTGCGTCACAAATAAAAAAATCTAAAGCCAATATGAGAATTTCTGGACGCAAGGCTTCGAAAAAATTGTCAATCGTAGCAAGCGGATCACCCAGTAGAATCAAAAAGTTATTGATATCTCTCTAACAGTCTATTCCTCCTAGTTCCCGTTGGAATAAATTCAAAGTTTTAGTATCCAAGATATAATGTCCATGCCATTTAGAATCGTTCCACTGCAAACATTTCTCCATAAACAAAGATCTCTTTATTAGTGTTGTTTTTCTGATGGACTCCATAGTAAAATGAAAGTATATTTAGTAGTAAAAAATAAAATCTAATACAACCTATTGTATCCAAAGTTGTTTATATGGCTGTGTGGAAAAACATTTTTGGAGGGAATAAAGAAGCAGATATTAGGGCGTCTTATAGAAAACCGCAAAAACGTGATAAGCTGAAGGTGTGTTAAATAATCATTCTATAATCTGTCAAGCCATTTCCGCAGATCAAAGAGGTAAGCATTATGATGCCCTTCACAAAACCACAGAAAATGTAATAAGTAGCAGGTGTGTGTTATAAACAACCACATCAATTATTCCCTATCTGACATTTTTATCTCATTGACACAAAAGAAGCCGACATTACGGCGCCTTGAAGAAAACCACAAAAATGTGACAACTCGCAGGTGTGTGCATAAAAATCTCATGAGTCATTTATTATCTGACATTGTATCTGAGTAACGCTAAGAAACAGACATTATGGTGCCTTTCAAAACCACAAAAATGTGATGACGTCGCAAAGGAAATGACGCGGTAACAGGTAACATCCAATCGAAAAATAGGTGGGTTGATAAAGGAATCTAACCAATTACAGTGCTCCACTGCAGTATTTCGTTATCCGATCGCGTCTCATCATTTCCTTTATAAAATTAGTCCCAGTCCTCGATGATAGCTAGATTTAAAATAAAACACTATCGACATGGAACCTACATACGACAGTGAGGGATTTCTCCAAAAGGTGCAAGGACGTTTTGAATATGGAAGAGATGTGTCTCTAACGAAATGGCAGGGACAATTGTGGTTGCATATCTTTGACTCCAGTAAATGCCGACAACAGAAAGGGAATTATGACAAGACGAAAAAGAAATCTATTTCCTTGAAGTGGTCCGATGCAGTAATTTTAAAGGACTGTCTTGTGCAATTGGAGACTTATGCGCAGCAGATAGAAGAAGAACAAGTAAGGCTTTATAAATCTTACATTAACAATAATGCTGCGATTTAATGATTCTTTTATTTTTATTTATTTTTGTTTTATTACATTCTTCTCTCTTTTTTTCCAGTTTATATTTTTTAAGTTTTAATTGAAGTGTACTTGTATGCAAACTTTTTCGTTCATTATTGCATTTCAAGAATACCCGCCTATTTAAGTTTTCATATCTATTTTCAGTTTATGGGAATACCAGAAAATCAGACAGGGGTATTGTTCGCATCCAAATTTGAAGTCCAAGACGAAAATCCACAACACTCTTCACACCCAACACCATCAGGTCAAACTCGTTTGCATTCTGGACCATCAAACCGTGGAGCATCTAATTGTGATTCTTCCAATTTTCACAGAGATGGGAATAAAACTATTGAGACACATGTCAACAATCGGTATCAACCGTACTGATAATTGGAAACTAAACTATGACGCAAGCCGCTGTAGATTTTCCTAAGTTACAACACGACCAAGGAGAATTTAGGGATATACTATATATACCGAAGAAAAAAACTATAACATGCAAAGTCAGTGACACTGTTACTCTAAAACTGAAAAACACGAAAAACGGAGTTACTGTGATGATATGGAATGCCTCTAAATTTGTCAGGTTAAACGATAAAACTTTCAAATTCATTTGTGACTCCCAAGAACAAATCCGATTTCTGGTTTCCTTTTTAGAACAACAGTGACGAGTCATAGATACATTAAAAACGATGTCTGTAGCGAAGAAAAAGCGTACTTTTAAAAACATCTATTGTTCCACCTGTGATGATTGGGTCTCTGAATATTATCTAAGTTGCCACCTGAACAGTGTATTTCACGAAAGACGATTTCAAAAACAAACTTCGAAAAAAAGCCTCTATAAACAAAAAAATCAAGGACAGAATAAAAAACAAAAAGAAGGAGAAAAAACTTTATTGGACGACTACGAAACGCCGGATCAAGACTCGGATTGTTACATTATTGAAGAAAGCACACTTAAAAAAGCAGCGGATATCAATTCAAACAAAACAGTCTCCCCAGACCTTTTTTCTGAAGCGAGACAGAGGTTGTTCGAAAAAGGAAATGTAAGCGAGAATGAAACAGAGTTGGGAAGCGGGAATGAAACAGAACTGAGAAGCGGGAATGAAAAAGCAAAAATATGGTCTGAAAATCAATTGGACAATTCGCACTATAACGGTATGCTTCCTTGGGATTTTAGTGATTCTAATAGTTCGATGAAAAGTGTTTCTTTACTCGCCAATGACACGAGGCATGATGAAAACGGAACTCAAAACTTCCCACTCAACCTTTTAAGTGGCACGTTTCCAAAATCACCGTGTGAGGAGGACCATTTAAACCAAATGTCGTTTTATCGTTGTTCTCGCTGTAATCCCGAGACTTATAAGGACTATGAAGACTGTTAAATAGTTCATTTTCTCGTAAACATAGCTCAAGTTAAGATATGGATAATAGTAAAGTGGATTATCAACACGAACACCCGAGGTACTTGATGTATCAAAATCGTTTAAAGACGTTTGAAAAATGGCCGAAGCAAATGCGGCAGAACAAGTACTCCCTAGCATCATCGGGACTATTTTACACAAACGAGAATGATTCATGCGAGTGCTTTTCGTGCGGTGTAAAATTATCGCAGTGGGGACCAACCGATATACCGCTAGCTGAACATAAAAAATGGTCCCATAACTGCTTCTTCCTTAAAATGATTGGATATGATGAACAAAGAGCAGACGACAACTCGGAGTCATTCGGATTACCATCATACCTCGAGCAACTGTGTCAGTCAGACAACACATCGTCTTGGTCATGGATCCAAAATACGTGACGTTGTTGACTCTTATTTTGATTTTTTCTATGCAAAAGAGAGTATCGATGTCATGACAGGTGTTTTTAAAAACAAATGTGACGGATGTCAAAAAGTGGCTTTATCTCAACTCGATCACCAGTGCTTGATGCTTTCAACGAAAGAACAATTAGAACTTTATTGGGATTATGTTTTACGTGAAATAAACGAAGACCGTGTGATAGAAAAATGGTATGGGACTGTATACATGATGGATACTATACCGATAGAAGTAATAGATTTGTACAAATTGAAACTCGACTGCCGCGACTGGAGAGCTACCGACATGAAGACGGAACCGTGGAAAAAACGTTTAATCAATATGACTGTATCAATATTACAATTAGAAAAACGATTTTAAATTCAGCGTATGTTTGAGTACTTTTTTCTGCTTGTACTGTCGTATCTTACGTGAAATCTCAGATTTTGTACTTATTTCTCTTTGTGTAGTTTTTGTACTTAGTTCTCTTTGTGTAGTTTTTTGTACTTATCTATGAAATAAATATGGTATATGGAGCTAGTTCAAATAAAATGATGTAAACCTAACTATATTCTTTAGTATATCATTTTCCCCCAATTAAAGTGTTTTATAAAGAAAGAACGTATTACGATAGACTCGGAACAGTATTTTAGACATGGATAGTGTGGTCAAATTAGAAACAGCTGCCACAGCTCAAATTATAGGTACTTAAGATATTTTTAAAAAGCACTCGTCAATTCATTTATCTAAATTTTGAAAATCATTTTTAAAAGTCTATAAAAGTAAGCCAAGTAGTTGGATTTTAGAGTAACAGTTTTAGCAAGTGTGTCGAAAAAAGTTAATATAAAGTGATAAAATTATTTCTAAGTCTTCAAAATTTATTTTTGAAACACTTAAAGTTATTTTAAAGTACTTTTTTTATTAAAGAACTAAGATGAAATACGTTCTTTTTTCTTTCTTATAGGCCCAACTAACTCTGGAAAGTCTCATCTTCTGTATGAAATCTTAAAGCACGCGGATGGCGTGTTTAAAAACCCAATCTGCAAGACCTATTATTGTTATGGTGTGGATCAACCTCTCTATGATGAGATGAAAAGAAAATTATCAAACATTGAGTTTTTTTTTAGGGTTTACCATCGAAACAAGAATTGGAATCATGGTACATGCAAGAACCGAGCCATAAATTGCTTATCATAGACGATTTGATGACCGAGGCCAGTACGAGCAAAGATGTACTCAATATCTACTGTAAATATGCGCACCATTACAATTTTTTTTTTTGAATTCTCGTTTCCCTAAACGCTTTTAGTCCAGGTAAAGAATTTCGAACAATTAGCTTAAACACTATTTTATACTATTTAAAAATAGGCGGGATGAGCTACAAATACAAACTTTAGGTCGTCAAATATTTCCCAGGCAATTACACTATTTCATGGAAGCATATAGAAAAGCGACAGAGAGGCGTTATGGGTATCTTCTTGTCGACCTCTCATCGCACTCAGACAGTACCTATAAATTACGCACAAATATCTTTCCTGGTCAAACTATGATTGTGTATGCACCTGAGAAGAAACTATGAATGATTTAAAACGACAGGAGGGGGACTTTTTACGTCTTCTTTTGAGTACTTCAGTAAAACAGAGGCAAGCCATGATAAAAACGATAGAAAAATCCCAATTACGTGCAATTGTGCAAATTGTGTATAATGTGTTGGGTAATCGCGAATTGAGTCATGCGGATAAGACTTCTTTAAAAAAACATAAAACAGTTATTCGCCGTTTTGTGAGCCAATCACTCTCAAATAAAGAGAGAAAAAGGCTATTACTCAAGTACTTATCGCATTTCATGATATTATTAAATGTTGTAAGAGAAGAGTTGGTATGAGAAATGGCTCAGGAATTAGTTCTTATCCCGAAAACTAAATATGCCTATCTTCTTGAACAATCAAATAAACATAAAACACCGTCAGAGGTTAATCCTAATGATTCCTTGATGTCAGGTGAAAAATTGAATCACCACGAACAACGAGGTGGTCAATTAAACAAAGACTCGCGTTTAGATGTTGACAAAGGTTCATTGATGGCAAAAACAGAATCTCCTCCAACTGAAAAAGTTGAGCGAAAACTTTTTAGAGAAAAGCCACTGTCCAAAATGAATTTTTCTGAAAACATGGGGAGTAAAAACAAGTCGAGAGCCGAAAAAAAGTTGAGAGAAGAAAAAAAGCCAAAAGGAACGAAAAGGGAGAAAAACTAGTGGATTAATTATACGGTATAGAGGTAAGCATCACATATTCTCTTAAAAAAGTTTAAATTACAAACGCGTAGTATCTCACGCCTGTTGAATAAGCTGTCCTATTTTCTTTTTAGAATCAGACAAGTTCATCCGGCATTAAGAAGAAGACATTAGGGCGCCTTGTACAAAAATAGATAACTAGAGTAAATGATTATATAAAGCATTCTTTATCTGACAAGTCATTTCCTCTCTTCAAAGCAGTATACACTGGGACACCTTTTACGAAAACCACAAAAATGAGATGGCTCGCAGGTGTGACACACAAACGAACCCATTTATCATTCTTTATCCGACAAGCCATCTTCGTAAAATAAAAAAAAAAACAGACATTATAGCATCTTAAAAACCACAAAAATGTGCTGACTCTCAGGTGTGACGCACAAACGAACCCATTTATCATTCTTTATCCGACAAGTCATCTTCGTAGAAAAAAAAACAGCAGACATTATAGCGTCTTAAAAACCACAAAAATGTGCTGACTTTCAGGTGTACCTCATAAACGAACCCATTAATATTCTTTTATGTGAAAAGTCATTTCCGCACTTCAAAGAAGCAGACATTAGGACGCCTTCACCAAACCACAACAATGTTAGGAGTGTCCAATGAATTCATTCTTTATTTGAGTCGTCATTTTCACCGGCAGTGGGGTGTGTTTAGTACAATCCACAGATGGGTGTGCTGACTTAAATACGCTGTTATTTAAGATTTTATTCAGTGTGAATGTGCAAGTTGAAAGAATCATTCTGCGTTTGACAATGAGATTGATAAAATGGTTTGTAGTGTTGGTTTTCATCTTACACTAAATATGTTAAGAAAGGATTTATGTTCTATAGTGACATTATGTGGCATTTACTTTGTTGATTTATAATTCGGATATATATGAAGGATGGAGAAAAATAGCAGTGAATCTGAAACAAAACGAAATCTGGAATGTCATGTTTGTGGAAAAACGTTTAAGATCAAACAATATCTAGAGCAGCATATGCAAGTGCATAAGAAAAAGCATGAATGTAAACGTTGTGGAGCGTTATTCAGTTTTGCTCACAACTTAAAAAGACACGAAAGGAATATTCATGGAACACAAAATGCTACAAAGACGACTTTCCACAACTGTAGTGTATCTAATAAATCCTTCAAACACAGAAACGATCTTTTTTCTCATAATTGCACACTTAATCGTGATGATAATCGCTGCACGTTTTCGTGTCGTCATTGCCATAATGAATTTGCAAATTATCAAGAACTAATAAAGCACATAGAACGATACCATCCATTGAACCAAGAAGGGGGTAGGCAAAAGAGCAAATCAAGAACATTATATAATGATGATGACAGAAAGACTTTGAATGATAGACAGGAACCAAATGATTTTCGCGCGCAGTCTCAGATCAACGTTGCTTCACACCCGAATGAGGCCGAGTTGGCACTGAGGAACACGGTTGAAAACAGACGTATCTATCCAAGGCGAAATGAGAGATATGATACGTTAACGTTTTTTACCAATACTAGGGCTGAGATCATGAATTATTTGAGATCACGAGTCAATGAACTTGGAGGAATTAAATGGAATCTGTGTGTACAAACTGAAATGCAAAGAGATGATGGTTATGAAACAACCACTTCTACTCCTTATTTTCGAAGTAGAACCTACCGGTTTTTACGCTCTGAAAACCTGGAAGATCTTGATATGAATGAAGCTTTTCAAAAAATGTTTGCTGCTCTAGAAAAATACCAAAAAGAAGGTTCCAACTGGTTCCTTAAAAAAATTATCAAACTTGAGATCCACACGGTGTTGTATAGACCTATTCCTGGTTCAACATATATACCATTACCAAAAACTCTTTCAAATGGACATAGCATTTTGAATGTTGAAAATGATGACAATAAGTGCTTCCTCTACTGCATATTAGCATCGCTTTACCCTCAACAGATTTCCCCTACGGACCCTGAACTATATGAACCCTATGAAAGTGAAGTAGTGATGACTGGAATACCATACCCAGTGGCAATAACTGATATCTCAAAATTCGAGAAACAGAATGAAAACATTTCCATCAATGTGTTCAGTTTTGACAATGAATCTATCGTGCCTTTGCGAGTAACAAACTACAGTAATAGACTTATCACGTGAACCTTTTATGGTTAAAAACCGTAGACGCTTCTCATTACTGCTTAATTACAGACTTAAATCGGTTTCTTGCTCGAACTAATAAGCACAAAGCTAAAATGTACTTTTGCCCTTACTGTTTACACGGATTTGTTAGACAAGATCTACTACATGAACATAAAACGTACTGTTCTTCACATGGAGCGCAAAAGGTAATTTTGCCATCAAACGAGAAAGACGCTATTCTCAAATTCAAAGAGTATGAAAAACATTGGGAGTTCCTTTTGTCATTTCCGCGGATTTTGAAACGGTGAATGTAAAGCTTCATACTTGTATGCCGAATCCAGAGTACTCGTCCACCACTCCTACTGCAAAATTAGAAGTATGCGGCTTTGCATACAAAGTGGTTTGTGAAGATTCACAGTATACAAAACCTACAGTGGTCTATCGAGGTCCTGATGCTGCCATGAAACTTATTGGGAGTTCGACAGAAGAGCAAAATCAAATTCAGGAAATTTTATCGCATATTGAGCCCATTCCTGAGCATGATGGATTGATAGATAATGCTAAGCACTGCTGTCTTTGTAAGAGAAAATTTACATTGTATGACAGGACTTATTTAAGAATCGTTGCACATCACAATCATTTTACTGGAGCAATTATTGGTGCTGCGTGTAACGATTGTAATCTCAAGTGCAAACAATCCAAATTCATCCCCGTAATGTTTCATAATTTACGAAACTTCGATGCACACATTCTATGTGAAAGTGTGGAAGAATTTAAAGAATATAGACTAAGCTGCATCGCTCAAACTTCAGAAAGATATGTTGGCTTCTCCCTAGGAAATCTTCGATTCTTGGACAGTTTACAATTTCTTCCCAGTTCACTGGAAACACTGGTGCAAAATTTGAGACAAGAAGGCATCGAAGCTTTCCCTCATTTACTCTCAGAATTTAAAGAAAGGCAACAGGCTGAATTGCTCGTTAGGAAAGGAATTTATCTTTACGAATATTTCGACTCTTTTCACCGATTTGATGAAAAACAGCTACCTCCTATACATGAATTCTATTCTTCTATCAAGAAAGAAAATATATCAGAAGAAGATTATGCTCATGCGCAGAAAGTATTTCGAGAATTCAACATGTTGTCACTTGCAGACTTTCACAGTCTATACGTTAAGACGGATGTATTGTTATTGGCTGACGTGTTTGAGTCTTTCAGGAACGTATGTTTAGCGCAATATGAGTTGGATCCTTGTCATTTCTACACATCTCCAGGCTTATCGTGGTCCAGCTTACTTAAAATGACTGGTGTGGAACTAGAATTACTCACAGATATCAATATGATACTGATGATACAGGAAGGCACGCGTGGTGGACTTTCTCAAATTTCCAATCGTTACAAGAAGGCCAACAACCCCCTTTTAGAAGACTACAATCCTTCTGACAGTTCATCTTATCTAATGTACTTGGATGCCAATAATCTTTACGGGTGGGCTATGGTGCAATCTCTTCCAGTTGGTGATTTTGAATACTTAGATGATGTGAAAAATTTTGATTTTATGGGGATTAAAGAAGATGCGGAAATTGGGTGTATTCTCGAAGTTTCTCTTCATTACCCCCCAGAGATTCATGATTTACATAACTGTCTTCCATTAGCGCCAGAACAGAAAGTGATCACAAATGAGGAACCGTCACCTTACGCACAGCAGTTACTTCGGAAAATACATGGTCTAACCGACAGCGATCCATTACCAGCGCGGGGTCAAGTGAAGAAATTACTTGTCACTCTCGGAGATAAATCTCATTACATTCTACATTACAGAAATTTACAGTTGTATGTGAAACTTGGAATGAAAGTTAAAGAAATCCATAGAGTACTCCAGTTTCGACAAAAGCCTTGGATGAAACCCTATATTGATTTCAATACAGAGATGAGAAAACGAGCCAAATCTACCTTTGAAAAGAACTTCTACAAACTGATGAATGTGTCCGTGTCTGGCAAGGTAATTTTCAGTTTGTATCTTTTTTCTTTTTGTAACGCTTTTTCCCGCACACATGGTTATTTTCTTTCAACCTTTTAATAATATTTTTGTAACAATTTTTGCCGCACACATCGTTATTTTCTTTCAACCATTTAATCATATTTTTGCATCCTTATAAGTCATTTCTTAATATTTCAGACTCTTCAGAACGAACGAAAATATAGGAACATAGAGCTAGTTCATCTAGAAGAGCGACTCAGAAAACTGTCAACAAAACCCACCTACAAGAACACTATTATTTTCAATGAAGATTTAGTGGCAGTGGAATTGCTGCGTTCCCAAGTAAAGCTGTTCAAACCAAGCTACTGTGGAATGTGTATTCTAGGTAAGCTTTATGTAAAATACAATTCATATATATTTTTCTCCTTTGTGAAATTAAATGCATTGACTTGCTTCATCATTTTACGATAATAGAAATGAATTTATGTTTATTTCAGATTTGAGTAAATGCCTCATGTATGACTTTTGGTATGGTTACATCAAAAGAAAGTATGGGAATAAAGCTCAACTTCAAATGACAGACACAGACAGTTTCTTATTCTACTGCCAAGCAGACGATATATATCAAGACATGCTTCTCTCTATGGAAATGTTTGACACATCAGACTATCCTGTGGACCATATGCTTCAGAGCGATCACAATAAAAAGTCGCTCGGCAAAATGAAGGATGAAACCAATGGACAGCCTATTTCGGAATTTATAGGACTTGGGTAAAAAATGTATAGCTTTACTTGTAACAATACAGAAGAAAAACGGGCAAAGGGTGTTTCAAAAGTGACGGTGAAAAAAGAACTCAAACATGAGCATTACAAATCTGTTTTGTTTACACAAACGAAAAAAGTTTCGTCGATGACTTCTCTCAGAAGCCACCGACACGAACTTTTTTGTGAAAATAGTTTCAAAACTGGGTTATCTCCCTTTGATGATAAAATGTTCCTCCGCAACTCCGTTGAGAGTTATGCTTATTCGCATTGTAAGATCAACGACGGCGATATAGAAGATCATAGTCGAGAGTCGTCTGATCAAATAACCGAAAACTCATCTACGCAATTAAATGAAAGTCACTCGGACCAGCTCATGGATTCGTCATTGGTAGAAGATTCATCAAATCAAAGGATGAAAGCGCATTCAATTCAAAAGATAGATAAGTCTTTGGTTTTCGAAAATCGGGTGTATACCCCTATCGAAGATGAAAGTTTTATCCTGAACAATATGAAGATAACACCCTGCGCAGTAAATCATAGTCAAAAGTCAACATGTCAAACAAATGCAAAGACATCTGCTCAATTAATCGAAAATCCATCAAACCAATTGATGCTTTCAACAGTGGCTGAAGACAGGTCAGGTCTAATGGTCAACACAACACAGGCTCAAGTGATGATTGAACCTTTGATTTTCGATACTACAGCGTTTGAGCCTATCGAAGATCAAAGTTTCAGTATGGATAACTTTAAAATAACACCTTGCAAACAAAATGTGTTTAATGAATAATAGAGAATACCGTAATATATGAGTTTGAGACAGTAGATTTGAATAAATGAATAAAACGAATAAAAATGTGTTACGTTTACATTTTATTTACACATCTAGAATAATGTATTATATACACGGAGTAAACGGAATACATATCTGATTATATGTGAAATTGTTTGAGACACACTCGGGAAAGGCTGATATTACAATGTTTTCAATATATTCGTCGTTAACTTTTAGATTTGTACTAAATGATGCGAAAACTCGTCTATCGAAGTTCCATTTAACCTTTGATGTAAATATAGAATACAATAAAGTCCACACACAGTCGAATGGTCGCTTTGAAGCTGTTTTCTGCTAAAGTTCAAAGTCATTGCTCTCCGATTTATCCACTGTGAAATAAACACACTATTGTCTTTAGGAGGTCTTCCATAGCTATCGAAGAATTCCAAATGTCCGTGTCCATCGTTATATATGGCACACCAATGTTGACCAGGATCGGAAGATTTGTCGGTGTTGACAATTAATCCGTATGATTGATTAACTCCCAACCATTGGAAGGCGGTTTGATGCAAAAACACCGATAACTCGAGGTGCCAGTACTTCATCACACTTGATACAACACTCTAGCTGCGATTTATTCATGTTTCTAAGATCAAGTCACGTTCTTTGGTGATTTCCATGTAGGCCGGCTCTTCCGAGTAGACAATACAGCTCATTGGTTCTAATAAAAAGAAAATTCGTGAATTTAAATGGAGTAAAAATACGAAGGGAGCTGTTCCAATAATAAGTTATAGATGGATTTAAAATACATCCATAATTGAATGTTCAAAAATACTTTTTTCTCACCTGTAAGTAATTTCCCAAATTGAACAGCTAACTGTGAATTCCTGCTCTTTACGAGGGACAGGTATTCCCCACGGTGGGAAAAGTTAGGTTCTGACTGGAAAACGAATAATGTGCTACCACTGATAAAATGGTCTTTATTTATAGCCAGCCCTTCATTTCGTCTCCATTTATCCTCACTCTGAATGAGATTGGTAAAGGCTCTCGTGACAGTGCTCCTTTCTTTCGAAAAGTCAGTTTTTACTGGGGTTCAGCCAACTGGAAGACCATCATTATACACAGTGATTTGAGTGATATTACAATGTTCAAAATTAAAAGGGTTCGTGGCATAGTCTCCATTTAAAGCTTTGCTTTTCACAAAACCAATGATTACTTTCTCGGGTCGTTTTCCCTGAAACATGTTGTCCCAAATAAAAGAACTACTTCCAGTTGCTATCGTTTGAACACGAATTTCTTTTTTCGTGTACGGATAAAGAGCATTCTGCTTCTCGAGAATCTGAGCATGACCATATAAAACAGCTGGATTGACCTTGACTTTTCTCGCTATTATGTAAATGTCCTCCATTTCGATTTTAAAATCCGTTGAATTATCAGCAGCAAGCAACGCAAAACTAGCTGGATTTCTGTAGAGCTTTATCTTTACATCCACCTGGTTTAAGATGTAACGATCCATGTCGCATAAATCGTGAAAAAGAGGTCCCTGCAAATCCAGGCTATTGGAAGTAGCTATCCATTTCGCACGTTCAAATAATCCGTTGTTACTTTTCGATGGATCAGTCTCTCCTGGACTATCTGCATCATCCATCAGCCATCCTTGCGTTTGAAGTTGGCTCGATAGAGCATCCTGCCCGTATTTGAGAAGAATAGGAATGTATGCTCTGTATGCGTTGTAATTGCAAGTGATTGTCCCTTTGTTCTGCAGAGTCATTTCCACCGTCGAAAATAAGCTTTGCAAAAACAAATTGGCGGGACCTAATTTCTCGCTTGTCAAGTCACTTCCATCTGCTTTCCTTACTTTCATTTTTACGTAAATCTGAGTATTCTTGAGGTCCAGATAATCCACGGAATTCTGCGCATTAATTCTAAACTCGATTGGACCATCTGATGACGATTGCGATAAAGGTCGAACTTCTTCATCGCGGAATTCTTTTACGCTTGTTTGAGTGCTGGGTAAATCGTACAAACTAAGCTCCGATACCAATCCTTCCGTAAATTGTGCCACGTTAAAGGTGGACATTATTTGATTTCAAAAATGTCACGCTTACCACTCGTTTTTTTTTTTACTTTTTTTAGAATGTCTCTTATGAGAGCGTTTTCTATAAGTGCTCTTTTTAAATCCCGCACCACGTTGTCGTTTTCCGCTGACACGACGGCGTTTCGTACTGTGAACGGACCTTGATCTCGATTTCCTTTTCCTACCGCGTCTAGAGCTTGACTGAAACATACTCGCAACTTTCTTAGGATCTATATTCTCTCTTTCTAACTCCGATTTCGCTTGCGCTGCAGTCTGTTCGGAAGGTAACACTGCTTTAATGGACAACTGTTTGTCTTCTATGGGTTTTAATTGGTCAACGGTAATAACCCGAGGTTTCCTTCCAGCTCCTGATTGGTTTAAGTTTGCTTTTCCAGTACTCACGCGATCGAAGAAATCAACCCACTTTTGCGGGTTTGGTACGTAAAGTTTCATGGCTTTTACAAAAATGGGTATCGCCTTAAATGTAATGTTAATCGCACCGGATCTTGCAAATATAAATCCGCTAAATCGTTTTCTCCTCTTATATAGATATTGAATTCTCGAACCTCTTTCTTAGCAACATTGACGTAAAACGGAGTGCTCAAAATATAATCCCATTTACTTTTAGTACTCTTTTCTAGTCGCCGTAACAATGGACGTTCCTCTCCATTTACTATACTCTCTTTTCACAGATCAGTGTAGATATATAGACCATCATCCGCATTTAACTTCGACTTTGATTTTTCCGTAGCGTTGAATTCTACGAGAGCTACCTTCCATACCCCAGGTAAGTAGAGAGAATATTTAAGTTGTACTCGAAAGTTAGTTGTCTGATTATCCTCATAAAAGATATCACTCTCATCGCTACGCACATAAATGTATCGATCCATGTTTACTTCTTGTCACCTCCTGTGTCTTTAACGTCATTTGCGTCTACCTAACTATTAATTGTGTCTGGAAATCCCTGCCACTTCACCAGAAACTCTACTTTTTTCTTTCTTTTTCTTCGTCTCAAAATGCGTTCTATAAACCACAGACTGTTCTCGTCTTTATCCACTTTTTGCAATTCACTGGAGTAAAACAAACCCTTCACACTTTCATCTTTTAAATCTTTTAACCGGTACATAGGAATGCCTTGCTTGAGTAATCTTCCTGCTACACGAAAGACTTCGGCCGTATATTGTTCCTGATAGGCCCTCCTAAATGGTGCTTTTGTAAAACTTATGCGCACAAAATCTCCCAAGTTGAAAAGGAAACTAGGTTTGGTCTTTTATCTTCGGACGTTTCTTCAAATAGTTAAACGCCCACACATCTGCTTCGTTATCTTTATTAACTTGATTTGGTGTTAAACCATTTAGACTACGATGGGGAGTGTTGTTATAATTCGCTACAAAATCGTCCAGCGCATCAATATAACGGTAAGAACCTTCATGCCTCATGTAACGATAGAGTGCCGTCTTAATTGTTCTTTGCACGCGCTCCACATAATTGGCTTTGGGTGGATTCTGTGTTGGCAAAAAAATAAATATCTTCTTTCATTAATCTTTTGAACCACTGATCCACAAATTCTGAACCTTTGTCCGCACGTATTTTTTTCGGTTTGATGTCTTTAATCATACTTTTCATGCCCTCCAAGACAGACTTTGCCATTTTGTTCTTCAAAGGCTGCACTGGAACTTTTCTGCTTAAAATGTCCATGGCGAGTAGAAGATAACGCACACCATCATTATCGTCGCTTAAATTCAACATGGACAGCAAATCAACATCCCATTGCTCATTTATCGATGTTACCCTCACGTTGGCTGTTTTAAAACGATAACGAACAGGTTTTTGTAAAGCGTAGGCATCTTGATTGCTCAACCATCTAGAGATATAATTAAGAGTAAAAACTCCCGGGTACTTTTTCTGAAGTACTTTTAATAGCTTCTCAGGTCCACCATAGGCAGCAGGATTTTTCGGATCAAAATAATACTTTTTCAAAATGTCTTCCTTATCCATAGTTTAAAAAAAAAAAACAAGAGGGCCATGATGGCCATGGGTCGCTCACCTTAGTAGAGTGCCTTTAAGGTTTTTCTTTAATTTGACCATGTGACCTAGTTTTTGACCGCAGGTGACCCAATTTCGAACTCATATTTCATGAAGACAAACATTCTGACCAATTTTCAAGTCAATTGAGCAAAAAATGTGGCCTCGAGTGCCCTAAAGATATTTCTTTAATTTGACCTAGTGATCTAGATTATGACCCCAGATGACCCAAATTTGAACTGGTGTTTGACTATATCAAAAGAAACATTTTAACCAATTTTCAAATCAAATGAATAATAAATGTGGCCTCTAGAGTGCCAACTAGCTATATCTATAATTTGACCAAGTGACCTAGTTTATGACCCCAGTTGACCAAAATTCAGACTCATGTGAGATTTTACAAAGACAAACATTCTGACCAATTTTCAAGGCAATTAAGCAAAGAATGTGGCCTCTACAGTGCCCACAAGGTATTTCTTTATTTTGACCTAGTGACCTAGTTTATGGTTCCAGGTGACCCAAATCCAAACTCATCTGGTATTTCATCAAGACAAACATTCTGTCCAAATTTCAGGTCATTTGAGCAATAAATGTGGCCTCCAGAGTGCAAACAAGGTATTTCTTTAATTTGACCCAGTGAACTAGTTTATGACCCAAGTTGACCCAAATTAATCTTATGTGAGACTTTATAAAGACAAACTTTTTAACTAATTTTCAAGGCAATTGGGCAAATAATGTGGCCTCGAGAGTGCCAACAAGGTATTTCTTTAATTTGACCTAGTGACCTATTTTATGACCCAAGATGACCCAATTTTGAACTCAATGAACTTGTTGCGCTTAGATGGGCAAACAAACTTAGAAGAGAATCACTACATACCAAATATCAAAGCTCTACGCCTTCCAGTTTTAAAGAAGAATTTTAAAGTTTTCCTTCTTTGTTCCTATGTTCGAACTTGTCACCCCCAGGGCTGGGCCAGTTTTGACCCAGGGGCATCATCTGAACAAACTTGGTAGAGGTCCACTAGGAGATGCTACATACCAAATATCAAAGCTCTACATCTTCCCGTTTAAGAGAAAAAGAAATTTAAAGTTTTCCTCCTTTGTTCCTATCTTCGAACTTGTGACCCCTGGGGCGGGGCCAGTTTTGACCCAGGGGCATCATATGAACAAACTTGGTAGAGGTCCACTCTGAGATGCAACATACCAAATATCAAAGCTCCACACCTTTCGGTTTCAGAAAAGAAGAATTTTAAAGTTTTCCTTCTTTGTTCCTATGTTCGAACTTGTGACCCCAGGGGCTGGGCCAGTTTTGACCCAAGCAGCATCCTTGGAACAAACTTGGTAGAAGTCCACTAGGAGATGCTTCATACCAAATATCAAAGCTCTATGCCTTCCCATTTAAGAGAAAAAAAAATTAAGTTTTTCTTCTTTGTTCCTATGTTTGAACTTGTGACCCCTGGGGCAGGGCCAATTTTGACCCCAAGGGCATCATATGAACAAACTTAGTAGAGGTCTACTACGCGATGCTACATACCAAATATCAAAGCTCTATGCCTTCTAGTTTTACAGAAGAAGATTTTTAAGATTTTCCTTCTTTGTTCCCATGTTGGAAATTGTGACCCCCAGGGCGGGGCCAGTTTTGACCCCAGGGGCATCATATGAACAAACTTGGTAAAGGTCCACTAGGAGATGCTACATGCCGAATATCAAAGCTCTACGCCTTCAAGTTTCAGAGAAGAAGATTTTAAAGTTTTCCTTCTTTGTTACTATGCTCAAACTTTTGATCCCCGGGGTGGGGCCAGTTTTGACCCCAGGGGCATATGAACAAACTTGGTAGAGGTCCACTCTGAGATGCAACATACCAAATATCAAAGCTCCACACCTTTCGGTTTCAGAAAAGAAGAATTTTAAAGTTTTCCTTCTTTGTTCCTATGTTCGAACTTGTGACCCCAGAGGCTGGGCCAGTTTTGACCCAAGCAGCATCCTTGGAACAAACTTGGTAGAAGTCCACTAGGAGATGCTTCATACCAAATATCAAAGCTCTATGCCTTCCCATTTAAGAGAAAAAAAAATTTAAGTTTTCCTTCTTTGTTCCTATGTTTGAACTTGTGACCCCTGGGGCAGGGCCAATTTTGACCCCAAGGGCATCATATGAACAAACTTAGTAGAGGTCTACTAGGAGATGCTACATACCAAATATCAAAGCTCTATGCCTTCTAGTTTTACAGAAGAAGATTTTTAAGGTTTTCCTTCTTTGTTCCTATGTTGGAAATTGTGACCGCCAGGGCGGGGCCAGTTTTGACCCCAGGGGCATCATATGAACAAACTTGGTAGAGGTCCACTAGGCAATGCTACATGCCAAATATTAAAGCTCTACGCACTTCCAGTTTCAGAGAAGATGATTTTTAAAGTTTTCCCTCTTTGTTTCTATGTTCGAACTTGACCCCCGGGGCAGGGCCAGTTTTGACCCCAAGGGCATCATATGAACAAACTTGGTAGAGGTCCACTAGGAGATGCTTCATGCCAAATATCAAAGCTCTATGCCTTCTAGTTTTACAGAAGATGATTTTTAAAGTTTTCCTTCTTTGTTCCTATGTTGGCAATTGTGACCCCCGGGGCGGGGCCAGTTTTGACCCCAGGGGCATCATATGAACAAACTTGGTAGAGGTCCACTAGGAGATGCTACATGCCAAATATCAAAGCTCTACGCCTTCAAGTTTCAGAGAAGAAGATTTTTAAAGTTTTCCTTCTTTGTTACTATGCTCAAACTTGAGACCCCCGGGGTGGGGCCAGTTTTGACCCCAGGGGCATCATATGAACAAACTTGGTAGAGGTCCACTATGAGATGCTACATGCCAAATATCAAAGCTCTACGCCTTCAAGTTTCAGAGAAGAAGATTTTTAAAGTTTTCCTTCTTTGTTCCTATGTTGGCAATTGTGACCCCCGGGGTGGGGCCAGTTTTGACCCCAGGGGCATCATATGAACAAACTTGGTAGAGGTCCACTAGGCAATGCTACATACCAAATATTAAAGCTCTGCGCCTTCTAGTTTCAGAGAAGATGGTTTTTAAAGTTTCCCCTCTTTGTTCCTATGTTTGAACTTGTGACCCCCGGGGCAGGGCCAGTTTTGACCCCAAGGGCATCATATGAACAAACTTGGTAGAGGTCCACTAGGAGATGCTTCATGCCAAATATCAAAGCTCTATGCCTTCTAGTTTTAGAGAAGAAAATTTTTAAAGTTTTCCTTCTTTGTTCCTATGTTGGAAATTGTGACCCCCAGGGCGGGGCCAGTTTTGACCCCAGGGGCATCATATGAACAAACTTGGTAGAGGTCCACTAGGAGATGCTACATGCCAAATATCAAAGCTCTACACCTTCAAGTTTCAGAGAAGAAGATTTTCAAAGTTTTCCTTCTATGTTACTATGCTCAAACTTGTGACCCCCGGGGCGGGGCCAGTTTTGACCCCAGGGGCATCAAATAAACAAACTTGGTAGAGGTCCACTAGGAGATGCTACATACCAAATATCAAAGCTCTGCACCTTCTAGTTTCAGAGAAGAAGATTTTCAAAGATTTTGCTTTTTTTTCCTTTTTCTTGCCATGGCAACCAGAGTTGTAGGTGGAATTCAATTCTTTGAACAATTTTGGTAGAGCTTCACCCAAGGAACATCCCTGCCAAGTTTCATCAAGATTGGCCCAGTGGTTTAGGAGAAAAAGATGTTTAAAGAAATTGACGACGGACGACTGACGCCGGACATAGGGCGATAACAATAGCTCACCTTTAGCACGTTGTGCTAAGGTGAGCTAAAAACTCAGTGTCAATCCACTTTAAACTTATGAACATTTGTTGACAATGAGACCAGCTTTATATCAATCTGACCAATAAAAAGAACCCTACGGATATAAAAAGGATACAGCGCATCCCTGCTGGATAAAGTGCACCTGTATTGGATAAGGATAAAACGCACCCCCACTGGAGAAACAGGACCTGTATTGGATAAGGATAAAACGCATCCCCAGTACATAAAATGCCGGTTAGTGATAAGGATAAGGATAAAACACACCCCCACCGCATAATATGCCGGTTAGTGATACGGATATGGATAAAACGCGGCCCCACTTTTACCCTACTTACCACATTGTTTTCTACTCCGAAAAAAGAGCATACTTTCAAATCGTCATATCTGCCATCTTTCTGCTTCGGTACTTTGAAATTGGAAAGTCTAAAGTGTCTTATACAGTACTAATACTCGCCTCGACCTAGTCAGTGCTCACGCTCCATCCAACTCAAATTTATTTCTGAGGAAAAACACTAGGGAAAAAGAAGCCATTGCTGTCTCGCGCAACTGCTTCTTTTCTACAATGTTTCCCGAAGTCTACATATAGATATCTTAGCTTAAAATGGTATTTAAATTCCGCTCAGGATGTTGTGTTCTTGAGTTTCGGTACTTTAAGAGAAAGGGTCTACGTCATTTAATGCAAAAATGTGAGAAAGGCTTCACATTACAGAAAGGGTTAATATTTAACAACACTACTAAAAAGTTTCATTTTTTTTTTTTGTAGGAGCTCGTTGTCAGACTGACAATGCGAAATGATGACAAAAGTGGTAAAAAGGTAACATTGTTACATTACGATATAATATTTTAATATTCCGTAGAAGCTTCCTGATAAAAATTACTCATCTCTTTACAAGACGACAAAATGTTAGACCTGTTGAAAAAAAAAAAGCACGGAAAGGTAACCAATTCAGTGTAACTCAAACGTCAGTGCAGGTTTCCGATAAAGCAGAAAACATTGCCCATTATATCCATTTTCCGTTCCCACAATGTCCACACAAGTCTTCTTCCTCAAGGTTGTAAACAAGGATTTATCTGGTAAATAGTTAAAGTAATTTACATCTGGAACAGGTCAAAGACGTTTAAGTACTATTCAATAAGTACCGCTTTATATCAGCAGAACTCCAGATAGGAGGAGTGATGGTAGTCTAAATCCATTATTTCACTTCCAAACCCTATGTTGTCGGTATTTATAAGAATCGTCTCCATGAGACGATTCTAATGAGTACCCATAACACGGTTTAGTGGAGAATAATCAGTATTTTTAATTCTAAAATTGAAATCACTCCCTCTGTCTGGAGCCTGTTAAAGTATTGCATCCCAGTAAGTGAACTGGCTAAGGTAAAATGCAATGACACGAGTTCTGTAAAAGTGAATGGAATGATGATTGATCGTATGGTGTTTAGCGCCGTTTTCAACATTATTTCAGTTATATAAAGGCGGCCAGTGCACCTATCCATGCTTTCCTGGAGTTTCTTTTACCAGTACTCCGCACAATATTCTCTCCAAGCCACTGGCTGCTTTCCCACATAACCATCGTCGAAACAATGGTCAGCGGTAAGAGAGGAATGAATCCTGTCGCGATGACTACCATCAATCCTCGGAAAGCAATTGGTCAAGCCGGGGATCGAACCATCAACCTCCTGTTCTCGAATGGAATGATGAAAACATGTCGAAATAAAGAAAACAATACAAGTGCTTTTGGCTTATTGTATTTCAGCTGTGAATGGAATGATGAAAGATGATATTGCTTGCTATGGAAACTTATCGTAAAGTTTGGCTGATAACAGTCCAGTACTTACTGAGAAACAGCACGGGCAAAAAAGCTACAGACATTACAAATATACCATGTTGGAATATAGGAAATTTCATAATTTTAATAATGATATATATTTTAACTGCAGAAATTATTCAAAGGATGATTAAACTATACCTTTAGTAGAAAACCTATCAATGACAACGAATGAATGAATGTTGTTTTATGGTGACTGCAATCGACGATGTAAATGTTTGAAAGTGGGTTGCAGGAGATCGCAGGAGATCGTCCGAAGGTAAATTTGCCCTTGACAGGTAATTCATTCATTCATTGTATGGTGTTTAACGCCGTTTTCAACATTATTTCAGTTATATCGCGGCGGCCAGTGCACCTATCCATGCTTTCCTGGAGTTTCTTTTACCAGTACTCCGCACAATGTTCTTTCCAAGCCACTGGCTGCTTTCCCACATAACCATCGTCGAAACAATGGTCAGCGATGAGAGAGGAATGAATCCTGTCGCAATGACTATCATCAATCCTCGGAAAGAAATTGACCAAGCCGAGGATTGAACCAGCGACCTCCTGTTCTCAAGTCCTGTACGCTACCGACTGAGCTATGGGGCTTGGCCCTTGACAGGTAAACAGAGCCTTTACACAAAAGTTCGTCTGCCCGAATATCTATCGCCCCTCGATTTTTTTCAACTTGTTTGTCACAGATGATGATTTCCTAACAATGGCAAAGGAAACTAATCGCTGTGCAATACCATTTACATAAAAATGTTCTGCAATCTCATTCGAGGTTTAATTAGTGAACTGAGGAAACATCTCGAAGGTGTTTCTCGCTAGACAATAGCAGTGGCTTTGGTCGCCTAGCTAGATTTGTCGGAGTACTGGACAACTAGCGTCACGAATAAAATTCCTTTTATAAATCCTTAATATCAAGGAATAGGTTTTGGCGTCTGATGAGTTTTTTTTTCCACCTTGTAAATAATGACAACATGGTCAAAAGGGGGCAGTCAAATTATGACCCTTTGTTCAAGTCAGTGCATACTTCACCTTACATACCTTATCAGAAACTTTAACTTGATGAAGGGATGGTCTCTTGGCGTGGCAATTTATCCTGAAGAGTTTATAACCCTGACAAAACAAACAATATGGCATCAAATATCATTTTATGTGATGCTACCAATGGGCATTGCACAAAGTTTAGATTGTACGTGTGCGTCAACTCATCAACAAGATGAGTATAATATGGTGCCACATTTGTTCTTGTCATGAATGAGAAATTATTTTGATAAGGGTTACCTTCATGGATATCACTACAGCTCACCAAAATTATATGTTGACTTATATGACCTGAAAGTTGGAGCTACAAGTACTTTACGTCCAAATCGAAGTGGTCTTCGGTTGCAAAAGGACAAAAAAAATGATAAAGGTAGTGCATGTAGAGCAAAGTACCCTAATGTCGGCATACCCGTAATTTCGACACCCCTAACTATTTATGTAGTAAAATATATTTTCACTTCATCTATTAATCGCTTCATCCGACAAGATCATGACGTCAAAATATTTTTGACGTCATGATAATATATAAGTTCAAAAGGCGCTCACCTTATCGGACATTTTTGGTTCGGACCGATTTTTTTTCTTGGAAAAGTTTCCAAAAAACTTGCCGTTAAGACATTCCATAAGGACAGGACTTTACGAAAAGGTAAGTGAAATTGAACATTTTTCATCAATTCAGTACTTGCAGTATTGAAATAGCCCTGTACGATGTTTATTTCGATGATTTGATGTTTAGATTTTCTATTCGAGCCTGGAATAAAGTTTTAGCAAAGGTGGCGAAATTAGGAAACAAAAGTGAAAGGGGTGCCGTAATTTCGCCACCCGATTTTATAATTTATATAATAAAATTCCATAACCAACTGTAAGAGGTCTTGTGGCCCCGTGGTAAAATACATAGGCCTTTTTTCAGAGTTCCGGTTATATATTGTCGGCGTGGGTTCAATCCCGATGGAAGGAAAACTTTTTTTTTTTTCAATCTTTTGGCCGTTTTAATCATTCACTGAAAGAGTGCACACCATAAACAACAGTTATTATTTTATTTCTTTTTTCGAAAGTTTTTTTTTTTTTTCCGAATGTACGGCTTGACTGAAAATTAATTTTCCCGATATGTTAACTGAAGGGAAGAGATTAGTCTAAAAATTGCTTTTACCACATTGTGTCTCCAAAGTCTTACTAGATTACTTACAATAGGTAGATCTAAATTAACCGGTCCTCAAAAGAAAATATTCAAAATTTTGTGGAGGAAGAAAATGTCATTTCGTTGATGGACGTCTTAACTCTTTACCACACGAAAAAATTTTAGACTAGTCCAAATTTAAAGCATTTGCAGACGACAAAATGAAAGTGACTGAAAATTTGAAATCTGTTTAGTGAAGGGTAAAAAAAGTGGGAAAAGGAGAAAATGCCGGTGAACAGCATTTCTCCTTTTCCCACAATGTTTTCTTAAGGCTTCTTTCTCAGGAGCGTAAAAGTAGGGATTGTGTGGTAATGGGTTAAACATCGTAAATACATACATGTACATGTAATTTAGACAGCTGCAGTTATTCTTCTTTGTTCATAATAGATTATTTTCTTCGGATAAACATTTATTTGTATGAATTGAATCGTATCGAATTTGTCGTCTGCAAATATTCTCAATTTGAACAAGTTTAAAAGTAAACCCTGACGTCTAGGAAATTGGTCGTCAGCAAACGCTTTCGGTAGACTTACTTTCGGTTTAGACTAAATAGTTTTGTCACGACAACAGTGATTTATTACAGCGATTCTGTGGTTTCACCAGCACCACCTTCAGTTTGAAGGTGTCTGCTCCGATGCTATTTTTGTTACTGGTCTTCGCGAGACCAGTAACAAAAACAACGTCGGAGCAGACTGAAGGTAAACCAGCACTAGCTAACTTAGGCTCGAACCTGTTTCCCACGGCATCCCTTGTACATTACGACGTTACTTTTACCGAGCATACCTAACATAAAAGACCTTAACCAATAATATTCTTTAAACCCCATGCGAATTCCTGGAGCTGAAATCATGTCAGAAAATGAGGAAACCCTATATACTTTTTTTTCTATCTTCAACGTTTTCAAAAGCCTTCGCCATAAGATTTGACAGAATACCTGACTGCGTCCCTGGTCAAATCGCACAAATGAAAAAAAAAACGTTTGTCCCTCAGCACAATTTTTATATCATTACAAATTACGGATAAAACGAACTCGTTTACATACCCGAAAACTTGCAATGGTTGCTTCCCTTGTGATTGGTAAATGGCGGATAACTGTCAAAATCACATGTTTGCAGTAATCTGCATCTTTTTTTTCAAAACAAAACAAGGGTGTCGAAATTACGGTCCCCATGTCGAAATAAAGAACCATACCCTGGGTTACGTTTATATTGAAAATATCGTGCAGGAATCGCACAGATGACAATTCGAAGCATAAAATGTGTCGGGATGTTATCGTTCTTTGTCAAGGTATGTCAAAATTAGGTCATCTACAAACGGTATTTCGTATGATAAAAATTTACTATTAACCTGTCGAAATATGGGTACTTTGCTCTACAATGAAAACCAAAATGTCATGGCAGAAAAGTTGTTTAATCTTACGAGTGCAGTAGAGAATGCTACCCCAAAGCCATCCGGTAAAGTCAATCCCAAAAATGGGGAAGCTGTGCCAAGACCCAATTCAGTTGGTACCTATGATGAATACATGGGTGGGTACATCGTTTTGATCCAATGTTATCTTTTGCTAATTTCAACAGTCGAACTGTAAGTGCCGGAAGAGTTCTTCCATGTTGTCTCCTTGGCTGTCTTGAATTCCTATTTAGTATAAAAAGTTGTATCTCGGTAAAGTATGCTCCATTGCAGCTTCGTAAAAAACAGCGTTCAGGACATGGTCCAATCTGTAAGTAAGCAAAATGTTCCAGGTATGTCCACTGGAATCTCTGGTAGGCCTTCTACAGCCTCTGAATCTCTGCAAGGGCCCGAAGCCTCTCGTTTAAAGTGCTCTATAGATAGTATATTGCTTGCATCCATTAGACAAAACCCTGCAAATCGTTCGAAGCTTGTGATGTCCCATTGTTTGTTGTAACTTTCAATCTAAATGCGACTATAAAAAATGTTGAAAGTGGCATAAAATACCATTAAACCAACCAATCAATTTCATCTATCAGAAAGCCAACCTGGTTTTCCCGCAATAAGGCTGGCACACACCCTTACACCCTTCACACTTAGGATGTATTAGGTAAATGCAAGTAAAACTCTCGGAGTCTATGAGATGATAGTACAGCGTTTATGAACTTAAATAGCTACATGACTCATGCCGTATCTATTCGCTTGTTATCGGTGGTGTCACACCACTGGTTTTTGTTTTGGCCACATTGAATATTAAGCGAACTCGACTATGTTTATAGTTCCACAGATCGCTTACTGGCAAGATTCTTGCTTCTAGGTCTGTTGCTCTCCGAAGTATGACCATAGTCCTACAAAAAAATTGCAGCCCCCCATACAATGTCAACCAATTGCGTTTTTCGCAAAATTCCAACCAACACAGGCACCCTAAAATTTGCCGTCTCGGGAACACCTGTTCACGGCCATGACCCAAACCTTTGTTCCTCCACTGATACAACATAGTCCTGTCAATATACAACAAAATGGCACCTAAGTGGTCCCCCACTGCCCAAATTTGAAGCAAATCTAAATTACATACCTCCAAGCCATTTCTGTCTTTGTAGAATATGACGGACATGAACCTTAATCTTCATATAAAATTTCGTATTGCAAATGATACCTATATGGCTCTTTTTGTAACAATGTTTTCATCTATGACAAAATGCTGTGTACATCTACAGACCAGACTGTCTATGATGAAATCAGAGAGAAGCAAGCCCTTTAGAAATATCCAGACGGCTGGAATTTATTAGATAAGGTATTGCATAACCCAACCTAGCTTGGCTTATCAGTATCTGCCCAACCCATCAGATTAGTGTATTGGCAAAGTAGGTCATTGGTTGGATAGATTTGAGTAAATGACAGAAAGAAAATGTACCATGCATACCCAGAGTTACTCATAGACAGAGAAGGAGAAGAAAACAAAAAAATAGAATAGGTCATATACAGCCAGAATATAAGGGAAAAATGAACAGAGAAGACAAGAAAAGAAAGAAGAAGAAGCCCTTAAGCTTGTTCAAGAAAGGGAGTCTATTTCCGCCTAGGAGAAAGAAATTGCCTGAATATTCACAGCACACAGATGAAAACACTGTAATATCTCCAGTCTCAGACAGTTCACCGAACACTGATGTCACAGCTAGATAGAAGCGGCACAATCTTCGGTCACAATATCTGAAAGAGACGGAGAAAGATCTTGCGTGGGACCGCATCATCAACAAGGGGAAAATGCTGGAAACCATCCACATTCTCATCATTTTTACCCCAGGAGATGTCTATATCAATCGCAGATGATAAAGACGCATGATGAAATACCCAAAACGACGCGGGCATTAACCAATACTAACCTAGCCGTGACTTTACCAGACACACCCATGGGAATTCGAGGGCTGAATGTTTGTTCAGTCAGTTGGACCTGCCATTTCCAGCGACAAGTCACTTGCAGAAACTAACTGTAGAAGTCAGCTCCAAGGTTACGGGGATATAAGGCCGAAACAGGACCTAGTTAAAAAGCACAGAACCGACCATAATGCATTAGACCTACAACAAATAGATGTATCAATGGATGCAAGATACAACCGGAGCCAAATGAAGTCTTCCTACAAACCCGGACAGTGTTTTTTACCATTGCAGCGAAAATCATACAGTCTCAAAGTATATCAAAGGACTAGCCGTGGAAAACAAAATGTGTTGGACAGTGGCCGCATTGAAGAACAAGGGGTTTGAGGTGAATTGTCCCGGGGTCCATGCTGGATGTGCTGCTGACAAGTGATACTTAATGCCACATTCAGAGAGAAGAATGACATATGGCATAGCAGAGATCCTTTCTCTTGAGGGCTTTTATGTAAGAACCCTAACAACAGAGAGAGAGAGAGAGAGAGAGAGAGAGAGGAGGAGACGGAGACACTAAGGCATACCTTGGCATGCAGGACGTCTATGATACATTACCTATAGGCTGGGAGGTAACAAGACAGGCGGGTCCTACTTAGGAGAGAAAAACAAGAAATGTCAATTTCGTACAGGGATGTTTCCATTTCGTACAAAAAAGAGAGACAGCCCAAGTAGCTCTAGCTAGGGACGTCAGTGAAACTAAGATGTATTTGCTAAAACAGAAGAAATGGCCCGGAGAGGAAAGGGGGGATATATAACTCAAATGCTATGACACTTACCTTTATCAGGAATGCCAGACACTTACCTTTATCAGGAATGCCGATGTTGAATCTTATGCAGTAACTGTCCCATAGACTCTCTGGTCTGGTCCATGGAAGGTGCTGGCTGCTGGTGGTACAAGTCCAAAGTACTAGGTCTTGCAAAAATAACATTTTTAAAAAAGTCCGTAATGGAGGTCATACTACACATGAGGCTAAGCGAGGCTGCTATGTTCAAGGTTAGTTCACGGACTTAGACAAAGAAATGTGAAGCCTTTAACAGAGCTGCAGCAGCTATTCTCAGTAAAAGTATCAGCTACTTAAGGACATTCACCGGGAGACCGTCAGCCCAGATACTACGGTCAAATAACAGAATCGACATGGCAGTAAGGAAAAAACTTTGGACGGTCTCTGGTATATCATTGTGCATTTGGGCACGGAAACAGTTACAACAAATATCAAGAAGGGCATTAGATAGTAAATCGTGTAAAAAGACATGCCGCTACAGGAAAAAAGAGGCAAGGTATCCGAGCAAGAATTGAACGTGAGCACTGCTTGGTGCAGGAAAGGGGCTAGGCAGAACCTGACTATGTGAAGGGGTCCTTGATGACAACATTCATACATATGCCCAGAGACCAAAAGAAGTTAACTTGCAACCCTAGACAGAGTTAAGACAAGCAATGGAGTCACAAAGAAATAAATGGGAACGGGGGTAATAACTCTGTCTAGTCACATAGCAGCGCTACTGATGAGGCCTAGCTGGCCAAAACGGGGTCAGAGAAAGAGAGAGAGAGAGAGAGAGGAGGTGGAGGAGGAGAGAGAGAAAGGGGGCTATATATGATAAAGAACTGCCGCTGCAATGCTTTCTGAGGAAGAATAAACATACGAGAGAGAAGGGGAGAGGGAGATTGAGTGAAGGAAGAGGGCAGGGTCCTGTAAATAATTCTTGCTCCTTCGGCCACAATGTTTTCAAAAGAAGGGGGCAGATGAATACATCTGGTCTGTATTGACACAGAGCTTGTTACTTAAGACGTCCTTTTATGAAACTTTTGGTCAATATCCAAAGATTTCTTACTGATCATAAGTCCCATTCTGTGGGCTGATCATGTTTGAAACCCAGACCCGGCAGGATCTCTTGAACCCTTGAATCTGAATTGCCCATATTCGGCCTTACTCACATTACCGTTCCAAACCAAGCATTTTCCATTTGCATGCAATTCAGATGTAATTTTATTTTTTCCACCTGGATTTCCTACAGAATAAGTCCATTTTAAATTCTAAAAAAAAAAAAAATACAATTCAGAAATTTAAAACAGGAATTAAATCACTTTCCTGAAGCGATATTCCATGTTTCCCACCTAAAAACTTGCAGATGAAGTATGTATAAATCTCATCCAGTGCAAAGGATTCTGGCACAAAATTCTCTTTGAAATTTCGCTAATTTAAATTCTAAGTCTTATTAAGAATTTATATTCTGAATATCTCTGCCCAACTTTCGATAGACTCGTGTTTCCAGGCCTCTCAGCTACATGTATAGCAAATTTCAAGTAGTTATGTCAAAGAAAATTGTCACCAGACTGTTTCTCGTACTCTCACTCACTCCTCGTCTAGTTGTCACACCACCGGTAATTTGGCGACATTGAATACAGCGCGAAATCGACAGTATTTATAGTTCCACAGATCGTTTAATGGCAAAAATCTGGCATCTCGGTCTGTTGCTCTCCGAAGTATGACCATAGTCCTCCTACAAAAAAAAAAATCCAATATCTCAATCGACTGCATTTTTCGCAAAATTCCAACCAACACAGGCACCCTAAAACTTGCCCTCTCTGGAACACCTGTTCACGGCCATGACCCCAACCCTTTGTCCCTCCAGTGATGCGAAATAGTCCTGCCAATTTACAATAAAGAGGAATCGAAGTGGTGCCTCACTACCCAAATTTGAATCAAATCTAGATTATAAACCTCCATGAAACAGTGCAACAGAAGTGCTACTGAGGAAAAAAAAAAAAAAATGATATGGGACTACTTTAGAGTACTGCGACCCGGAAGGAATCTCGCAGTGGTGCGACACCCGGTATGACCCGCCCAGGGCACGGTTTCAGGAAAAAACTGAAGTCTCTTATTTTACTTAAAAGAGCAAATTTACTTTTTCTGTGACTCAAGCTGATTTTTTGAGACAGGTTTTACCAACTTAAACAGACTAATGTAACGTTCTCAAATCCTGAGTTGACACAACTTTGCGATTCAACTCAGCAAAATAACAGACCTATAATGAACTCAACTGAAGTCAGGACTTCAGACTGTAAGTGGATTTAAGTAAAGTACTGAAGTTTTTTCGTGAAACCGGGCCCAGAGTTTTAGGTGCTAAACAACTCAGGTTGGAACAACTTGAGTTCTAAATGAGTGATTGAATAGTATTGAACGTCACTTTCAACCTTATTTCAGTCATATTGCGGCCACAGCATACATAGTCATATGTGACCGGGGTTTTACTAGGACGAGGGCAGAGCTCCGAACATCCTCTCTCTAGGAAAACGTGGTTTTGCCTCTATCCCAACTTACTTCGGTTGGCGACTAAAAGTAACAATAACTGTCAAAAGAAAACAGAGCAGTGTTAAAATGCATTTAAACCATACCATTTACAGCTACGGAAATTATTGTGAAGATGACAAGATTTGTTATTGTACGTGCGGTCTAAGTGTTAGCTGCTGGCAGGAAAATTAATATCAACACTAGGTTAAAAGTGCCAGGTCACTCTATCCTTTGTTTACTTTTTGTCTAATTTTGAAAATGATTTTTCTGCCCGCGTTTAACCCTTAAACCGACCACACAATAACATTGTCCTCTTCACAATATTTCCCATTCTTTGAAATGGTATGAGTTAAATTAAAATGCATTCTTACATCTGCATTTTTGGCTGCTATTGGGCCTTTAATAGTATGGCATCTGCATCCTTTGTTCTTAGTCGTGTCTTTGCAATTAGTTTGTTAGAATCAACGGCTTATGACTTCTTTCAATATAATGGTTACCTGTAGTAAAGTTACTGGAGATCATTCTTCATTTATTTTCATGGATTCCGCTTTTAATTCTACACTGGGCCTGATGAGGGTATTAGTTGGTTTTTATCTTTTGTGTTCTTATACAACAAAAATTATGTTCTGCAGATAAACAACTAAATCTGGATAGGTTGTTTTAAAAATCTATATACATGTATACGCATATCTCTGACTATTGAGAACACTTTTCTTTAAAATAACACGGAGACCTTACACACACACACACACACACACACACACATATATATATAGACGGAAAAAATGAAATAACCCAGTTATTACCGGACCGACACAAGTAAATTAGATAAGCGGTCCCCCACTGCCCAAATTTGAAGCAAGTCTAAATTACATACCTCCAAGCCATTTCGGCGTCATGAAACAGTGCAACAGAAGTGCTACTTAAAAATTTCATATGGGACTACTTTTGACTACTGCGACCCAGAAGCAACCTCACAGTGGTGCAACACCAATATAAAACAGAATTTGACTTTAAAATCAGGCTTTATTTTAGCCCTATGCCTGAATCAATTTATTACAACAAGAAATTGAGCGAGAAAGAAATGGTCATTTTCAAAGAGAAATAGTATTTTCCGCCCCTAAATTTAAAAACACTCATTACTAAAGCCAGATTTACGGAAACAAATACAGACACATATAAAGTAACAAGATGTTGTCGATCAAATTGCAGCCTCTGTCTTTACATGCCGGAAGGATCTACCTACAATTTTAACGGTAAATTATTCAAAGTTAATGCAGACATGAGCTGCGATGTACAAAATGTCCTATACGTTATTACATGCAATGGATGCGGAAAATACTATATAGGACAAACAGGGGATAAATTAGTAACACGTCGAACTGTACATACCCAACAAATTAGAGATCCTTCAACCCGACAATTACCATTAAGCAGTCACATAGATAGTTGTACAAGGGACGAAATTAAATTTAAAACATTTCCGTTTTACAAGTTACATTCGGATAAGCTATCAGTCAGGTTAGCAAAAGAAAAATACTTCATAGATTTGTTTCAAACCTTAACTTAATGCTTGACATTGTTCAAAGTGACCCCGCCCCCCCCCCATTATACTCTTCAATGACGTTACAAGGGAAGTGACGTAATGAACGACATTGCCGCCAGTAACAACGTTACACTGATGAGGCGACAGCTGAAACATGTTTGTTTAGTTGTTTTATAATTAAAATACACGCATTATAGGCACGTTACGTCTTATTTTTAATATGTGTGTGTGTGTGTGTGTGTGTGATAAAATCTAATTATATTTATCGCAACATTCCTATGGAATCAAAGATAAAAACAAAGGAATACAGGTAAAGGGACCAATCAGTTATTTGTTTACATTTATCCTTTATTTCGAATGAGAGATAATTTGACTTACATCAATGGCCCCTATCATCTGCTATCATGTACAATTTCTTCTATAAGAGATTTGTGAATACTGTGGTAAAATACCCCTGCAGGTATGTTTGTTTTGGTAAATTACGTAAGAGCGGCATTTATTGGTTGGTTGGTTTGGCGGGGTTCGCTGTGAAAACGTCAAGCGACTAATCCATCAGACAGAGAACGACAGTAAAGGAGAACGTACGTGTTCGAGACTAACGAAGAGTTAGGGAAGCCAAGGATTGTAAGAGGAAAACCTTGTAGTTGGTTATTGGTAAAGATAACTAGACAGGTAAGCCCTCGGTTCTACAACAGTGGCGCTGCGAGCAATTCGAAACGCATTTGCGGTTGAATTGCCCGTGTTTTTGTTGGATTGAAGCGACTGGAGTTGCTGGGTGGCAAGGTAGCCAGATTGCTTTTCGGACGTCGTGTAGAAATCCAAGAACAAACTCTTTTATTGGCTTCGTTGCATTTTTTCACTTAGGTTAGTGAAGAAAGTCAACGTTTTCAATAAATTCCATGACTATTTCTGTTGTATTTATAGGCCTTCGTGGTTTTTATTTACGACATTAACAGTGACACTTTTTTCTCCATTTTCCACAATATTTCAACAGTTGCTTCAATTCAGCAACCAAATAAGTTTTATACCTGTTGTGGAATCTTCTTTTTCTCACTTTTCTGAATTGTGAAATTGTCCCCTGCCCTCAACTTCGAAACATCGCGACACATGGCCGCCCTATTTCAGGAAAGGAGAGGAGACAAGGAGACAAGAGTTGAGAAAAAGAACAAGTCCGAATTACAATTAAAAGCGGACTATAGACTGAAGTATATCCTGTAAATCCGGCTGATGTAAAGTGGATTTTCATCCTGAATTCCGTCCGTGCTACTCATTGACGGACATTTTGAATTCAAAGCACTGACAGCACCTAAAACACAAGTTTGTTATTTTTGCTAACGGCACTATTTTTAGGCTGTTTATTGGAAATATCACCATATTTCTGTGGATTGAAAGCATTTTTGTAACAAACTGTGTTTAGTTTGACTTCATTTATAAGCGAACTGTGGGTTTTGTCTGACTTACTCTGAAAGCGGACAACTTTAAATTAGCTCTGCATGCAAATTATTTACATGGTGTTTACACGTATATAAATTTGTATTGTACACCGAGCTAACCATACAAATCCAAAATGGAGAAAGTTCCCATTAATTTTTGTGAACTGGAGGACTTGATGCAAATCAAGGGAATTGGGGAAAGAACTGCTGAGAGAATTCTTGATGTAAGAAAGGCAGAACAGAACATTACCCCAGATATTTTAACTAAGATTCCTTATCTCAAGGTCACAAGAGAAATGATGGATGCGATAGACTTCACTCCATATGAAAGATTGACCCCAGGTAAGTCAAGTTCTAGTCATAGTAAGGTGAGTGAGTATGGAAGTCCAAGTAAATGGGGGCAAAGTGACACTGCAAGCTCATGGGGGCAAGGCTACATGAGTGATGTGCGCACGCCGCCCAGGCAAAATGTATATCCAACGGAGACTACACCAAAAGTTCCGCCCCGGGATATGTTTCAGAGTTTTCCCCAGGTACCAGATAACTGGCGCAAACCAAATTGGCCTGATCGAGAGTATCAACGTTATACTCATTCATCTGGTGTACCAAGAAATATTTTCTATGATGGTACTGGTTCATGGAATGCGTTCTTCACAAAATTTACATTTTATTCGGATGAACAGCAATGGACAGGAACACACAGAAAATACAACCTGTGCTATTGTTTACAGGGTAAAGCTAGCGAATATTTCGCTATGCTAGTAGAGAGGAATCCACACCTTGAATATTTCGACGTTGTGGATCAGCTGAAGAAAAGATTTGGCATGTCGGACTTGCCAGAATCTTTTCGGATAGAATTCAGCAATCTGCGCCAAAGAGCTGATGAGTCGGTTCAAGAATGGGCAGATAGGGTAGCTCTTGTGGGATCCCAGGCTTTTGCTGGAATGCCCGAACCTCTAAGTGAAAGGAAATTGGTTTTGAAATTCTGTCAAGGATGCACTGAGAAAGATGCAGGCCACTATGCACTGAATTCTAGACCCTACACTTTGGACGATGCAATGAAAAAGTTGTTGTGGTACAGACATACGACTAAACTCATGCATGGTAGATCCAGATCTCACCAAAAAAGACAGACTGTTTCAGATGATTACCCGTTTGAAACCGACGAGTCAGATTTGCAACTGAGCCTGAGAAAGGTCAATACAAGTAGATCTAACGCTCCAAAACCATTTAAAAGCAACAAAGTCGACTTAGAAAAAAGGGTTTCGGTTATGGAGAATAAGATGGAAGAAATGCAGAAATCAATCGATAAATTGACCACTGCATTCAGTAAGGTAGCCAGCAGAGTCATGGCAGAAACTAGGTCAAGGTCACCTAGAAGGGACCCGAGTGACTCTATATGCTTTCTGTGTAAAGAAAAGGGGCATTTCAAAAAAGATTGTCCCAAGGCTACGAAAAAGGTAAACTTCCTTGAGGTGGATTCAGAAGAGGAAGATTTAAACGAACAAGGGTTGAAGAAGGAGGCCGACCCAAGGACAGGGCCTTACAGATGAACCAAGTCAACTGAGTACTGGGCTCAGGGAAAAAGAGCCAGTCTCTTCAGAGGACTCTGACGGTTCAACAACAGAATCTTGTTCGTTGAGTTCATCAGTTCATGAGGCTGAAACATACGGCGAAGTTTTTAACGCGTGTGTAAAACAATTTGAGGAACTGTCCCTGCAAGGTTCAAACACGGGTAATGTACAAGTTGACAATAATGAGGAGGTTGTTGTATGCAGACTTCGCACTTGTTCAACTTTTACAGTAACCGGTAAAGTCCAATCGACCCCTGTTAGGGCGGTTGTAGACTCTGCTGCTGAGGTTACTATAATCTCAGATAAAGTTTACGAAAAATTAACAAGGAAACCACCAATTAAAAAGCATGAAGTATTACATACTGCAGGGCGAGATATGACCATGAAAGGTTATTTAGTAGGACCTGTAAACATGCAGTTAGGCAACAAAATATTTAAAGAGGACATATATGTTGCTCCAATTCAAGATGAAATGTTGCTAGAATTTGATCTTATACATGGAAGGAAGATCAATATAAATACTGCAGAGTCTTGCCTTCTGATAGAAGGGGAGAGAGTACCAATGGATATTGGTAATAGGGAAAGTGGAACTCGGGTGTCAAGAGTTTTTGTCGCCAAGTCAGTTGTAGTACCACCCAACTCGGTCCGACTGGTGGAATGTAAATTATCAGAGTCTTTGAAAGATGACTTCATGTTTGAACCAAAGGATAATCCCGGTCTCTTAATCCCAAGGATTATATATAAAGACGGGAGGAAGCCAAAAGTCTGTGTGGTGAATCCAACAGACAGAAACAAAAAGGTTAAGAAGGCTGCAGAACTAGGAAATGCAGAAGAAATAAGCTCTGTTGTTGTTTCCGGTCATGAAGTTAAACAAAATGCGGAATCTATTCCCGAACAAATTCCAGATCATTTGGGAAAAATGTGGGAAAAATCTACTACCAACCTATCTGATCCAGAGCAAGCAAAACTTAAACAACTGTTGTGTGAATTTCAAGATGTGTTTGCCAAAGACGAGTTTGATCTCGGTAAATTCACGGAAATTGAACACAAAATTGATACAGGTGACTCAAAACCATTTAAACAAAGAATGAGAAGAACACCTGTAAATTTTGCTAGTGAGGAAAAAGCTCACTTAGACAAGATGGAAAGGGCTGGTGTAATACAACCATCTGCTTCAGAATGGGCATCAGCGCCCGTTTTGGTCAGAAAAAGGGATGGTAATGTGCGATGGTATGTTGACTATAGAGACTTGAATGCTCTTACTGTCAAGGACGTATACCCATTGCCGTTAATAGACGAATGTCTAGATACACTGGCAGGCAATACTTGGTTCTCAAAACTGGATGCAAATTCGGCATACTGGCAGATCAAGATATCTGAGAAAGATAGGAAAAAAACTGCCTTTATTACCAAGTATGGGTTGTACGAATTTGTAAAGATGGCTTTTGGTCTTTGCAATGCGCCAGCGACCTACTCTAGAGTTATGAAGCTAGTTCTCAGGGGTCTAACGTTGGATTCTGTACTAGCTTTTCTTGACGAAATAATAGTTCTTGGGAAAAAATTTGACGATCATCTTCTTAATGTAAGATCAGTACTCGAAAGGTTCAGAAAATATGGTCTAAAACTGAAGCCTTCCAAATGCATGCTTTTTCTGAAAGAAGTTGAATTCTTGGGAAGATGGGTATCAAGCCAGGGATTACATATGAAGGATGATCATGTTAAGGCAGTCCAAGACTGGCCTGTCCCAAAAACCACACGTCAAGTGGAACAGTTTTTAGGTCTGGTGAATTATCATAGACTTTTTATTAAAGATTACGCATCTTTGGCTGTTCCGTTGTATGCTATTACAGGGAAGAAAGCTTTTAAGTGGGAAGCTGAGCAACAAGAAGAATTTGAGAAGACTAAAATTGCTTTATCTTCTTCACCAGTATTGTCACTCCCTAACACTGAGGACATGTTCATACTGGACATAGATGCATCTGAGTTTGCTATAGGGGCTGAGCTGTTGCAATTACAAAATGGGCAGGAAAAGGTAATTGCTTATGCCAGTGTAGCTCTGCCGCCTGAACAAAAAAGGTACTGTGTAACAAGGAAGGAATTGCTCGCAGTAGTTAAATTTACACTAGGCACTATTTACTAGGCCGCCCTTTCTTGGTTAGGACAGATCACAGTAGCTTCACATGTTTGCTAAACTTCAAACATCCACAGGGGCAAATTGCTCGCTGGTTTGAAGAACTCGGTCAGTATGACCTGAAAGTGCAACACAGGGCAAGAAAAAAGTATACAAACTGGAGTGACTTTGTCAAAACTGTGGATATCGTCCTGTCAGTTGACAAAGCAGCTTCCTTAAAAACAGTGTAGGCCATAGGTGTAACACATGCTGAGATACGTACCATGGTGGATTGTGGAGATGTAGTGGTAAAAGTTCAGAATGTTTCTGTGGATCTTGTTGATTGGGATGAGTTTTTGTACAAGTAGAAAAGCTGCAGAAACAAGAGAAAGAACCACCAAAAGGTGTATAAATATTACTTGGAACGGCCAGGCAAAAGCTTTGGAGAGGGTTTTGGAATTTGGCACAAGAGGATTGGTGCTTATCAGATGGACAAAGGAGGACTATAAAGGGACCAAGCCAAACGGTAGTTGCCTTAACCTCTTCAAGTAGTATTGCTCAAGATACCAGGGAATCCGTCTCCACACGTTCAAGCTGAATGGAGTATGGCCAAGAAATGGATTGACGCCTTCCCACATGCTGTACAATTTACTTTAGTTTTTCTGCAAAGGTGGCTACTTTTAAAGCCGACCAAAGGGAGGCACCAAGAAACATGTTTTTGCACCGTATTCTGATGGAAACGGACCCACAGTACCTGGGTGCCAAAGGAGTTTGTAAATACACTCCAGCTTAGCCTATGTAGGGGACGTTGCCAAGCTCGTCACCCAAGTAAAAAAGCAGTACCTACATCAGCGGTCTCGAGCAATAGAGTTCAAAATGGACTCAAATTATATGGCCGTGTATTTTGACCATGCCATAGAGAAAATAGCCGCATGTCCAAAATGGGCTGCTTTGAAACGTTTGTCTCGTATGTAAATGTGCATATGAAATCTACGTGGCTGCATTGGTTTGAAATGAGCCATAAAAACTTAGAGCTTGATAGTGGAGCCGACACGGACAACCTCTAAGACCCTAAATGGCACAGAATAAAACTGGCCATCTTCCAGGGCTTTAGAACAAGAAGACCTGATAGGACCTAGATGACAATTGAGCCAAGTGATCATCCAAAGGCCTTGATAGGTTAATCCGAAACAGCTTACCCAAAGGACCTGGGGTGCAGGAAGCTAACTGACCCACATAAGGGGGCCTATAAAACAGGGGGGAATGTGGTAAAATACCCCTGCAGGTATGTTTGTTTTGGTAAATTACGTAAGAGCGGCATATATTGGTTGGTTGGTTTGGCGGGGTTCGCTGTGAAAACATCATGCAACTAATCCGTCAAACAGAGAACGACAGTAAAGGAGAACATACGTGTTCGAGACTAACGAAGAGTTAGGGAAGCCAAGGAGTTGTAAGAGGAAAACCTTGTAGTTGGTTATTGGTGAAGATAACTAGACAGGTAAGCCCTCGGTTCTACAATACGAATACGGTGACGGTGACGAGTCAAATTGAGGGGTCGTTTCAATATACGCATGTATGACGCGCCAAAGTTATATATCAGCATAAATCACATAAATGAAAAGCCTACAGAGCCAGATAAAGCCGGATCGGGCCGACATCTTTAAAAATGATTGTAGAACAGCCATTTAAGAAACAGAGAATCGTCTAAAGCGAAGGCTTCGACCCGTACAGACTGCCTGGAATGCACAGGCTGATCAAGGCTGTTCTCCTTGTCCGTCTGCCCATATTATCTAAAGGGGTCCTTCGTGGCTCAGTGGTAAAGGGCTGATGACCTGGAGGCCCCGGGTACGAGCCCCACTGGATCCATTGGTTTTGGACCTTGGTCCTTGGACAAGACACTACAGAGCCCTAGCCTAGGACTGGTGGAACCCAGGAAATACATGAATATGTGAGATGTCGCCGTGATATGACTGAAATAATGTTGAAAGCGTCGCAAAACACCATTCAATCAATCAATCATATCTAAAATAATCATATTATCTAAAAGCTATCACCATAAGGTTTTTAAGATCCCTCGTACATATAAACCGGCCGGTTGAAAATGTGTACAACTCAAGGATTGCGGGCAAGACAGACAGATTTAAAACACAATTGTTTAGAACTCTGCATACTCTGCCCACAGCAATGGATGTTACAAGACAAAGTAGGTATCCCATTTTTATTTGCTTTTTTATCTCTAATAACGAAAAAAAAATCAATCACACACCAGCAGATGCATTTGTCAGTTCATCAAGGTCACTGTGAACTAATTTTCTGTTTCTGAGTTTAGGTTTCTGTATGCTACATGTTTCATTTACGTTTGATAAAAGTTGCTTCGCTTTCTTGCAACGCCATGCGCTGAAAGTGACGTCAGCTTTGTTAAATGTGCGAGGGCTGAGCAAAAAGTTCGTGGAATTTCTTCAGAAGTTTTAGTTTGATGTCCGATTATTTCCAGATTTTCACTGTGTAATCACGGTCTTGCATAAATTTCCAGGTAAAATAATCACCAGTCTTATTTTACTTTAGATATCTTTATTTTCACCCTAAAAAGCGCAAGGTTTACTACCCCGGAGCACGCCGTAAAATCATTGTTCTAGTGCTTTTAAAAATACGTATATTTCAAAATAAATTTTTATTCAAATCTCATGAAATTACGTCAACTTGGAAGTAATGGATGGCTCCATTTGAAGTAATATGCGAATTATCAAATGTCACTTCCAAACAAACCTTAGTCCAACAGTTTTTGAGTCGCCTAGTTGCGTAGCAACTAGGCTCTCATTGTTATCAGACTGATCCATGGGGTGACGTAAGCGTACCTCCGGCCTTGTACTGCTTCCTGTCCCAAATTCCGGTTTGCGAGACGTAACGTAATTTTGTAATTATGCGGTGAACATAAAATATTTGATTATTTGACTTATACTTGTTCAGTCCATCAATTTGACCAAGTTTCATGAGTACTGCACTGAAAATATGGCCTCTAGAGTGCACACAAGGTAATTATTGACGCCTGGACTACGCACGACGTACAACACATACACCACGATCACAAAAGCTCACCTTGAGCACTTCGTGCTGAGGTGGGCTAAAGCCACAGTTAGTATAACGAGTCAAACTGAATTTTAAAGAATCACAGGTTGACTATAAGCAACATATAAATAGTCGCTCTGATTATGTTTATTAACATTTTTATTTCCGCGCCGATCTAGTAACATCATGCATCTGGAGTCTATAACCCTTTTTTCTGCTAACCACGATGACGACAGGATCTTGAAAACTTCCTCAAATCAAGAAGGTAGATGGAAAGAAAGGCAGAATTACTGACCTACAGATGAATGGATGCCAAACCTGAAGTCTCATTCAGTTAACTCTTTTCCAAATAACAAATTTCCAGACATGTCCAATTTGAAAGCGGACCTTGGGATTTGAACCAGCGACAACCTCATTTCAAGTACTGTATGATACCGAATGCACTACCAGGCTCAGCATTAAACTAATGTGAGACTAGTGAGTATGTAGGGATGCTAGCATTTAAACAGCTTGAGTCACATATATTTCAATCGTTTATTTCAATGTAAAAGAAGGACGTATTCAATCAGGAGAAAAGTTTTCATATAACCATGATCAAGTCTGGTCAGGAAATCTCAGACAACAGAACCATCATTGCCCTGTATCAACACCTGATCCACTTTATATGTGTAAAACCCTTTACCACACAATCCCAAGTTTTAACGACCCTAACAGAGAAAGCTTTGAAAAACATTGTAGAATAGAAGGCCATGATGGACCTATAATGCTCCACTGCCTTTTAAAAAACCGTATCATGCGCTTAACTGGCACTGACAGCGACATAAATTATAAGAAATTTATATAGCAATAAACTTTCATAGAGAACAATAGCCTAGCCCCCCCCCCCCCCCCTTTTTTTTTCCAAATGCAAAAATGATGTCAATGAATAGCAGTTGGCCTAATCAAGTATCATTCCTGCCGAATACCAGTGCACACTAACAAAAAGTGCTTTGACAAGATTTCCAAGACTTTAGTAGCAGAAAATGTTTTTCCAATGGCATGAATGGGAAAGTTCTGGAATGAAAAACTGAATGATACAAACGTCACTGAGTATAACAATTAACATCAAAGTAAATCACTCTCATAGAAAACTGAACATTTTCTATCCAAAAAACTTGAATAACCAAAACCAGTCTTGCAATAATTTAGTTGATTATCAAGGGAGATAAATGGAAACAGATCTATCTATTGTGAGCAAACATGAGTTATTTCCCTTGAGATGTGTGTGTGTGTGTTGTGTGTGTAAAAAGCTCAAGTCATGTTGACTTCATGTACTACCATGTTACCATAGAAAACTTGTGACCACTGGAGAGGGCCAATTCTGACCCCAGGGCTATAATTGGGACAACACTGGTAGAGGTCTACTACATGAAGCTGCATGCCAAATTTGGTAGCCCTAGGTCTCATGGTCAGGAACAACAGGATTTTTGAAGTTTTTCACCATGTAAGCCAATATAAAACTTGTGACCCCTGGAACTGGGCCATTTTGACCCAAGGGCTATAATTTGAATTAACTTAATAGGGGTCCCTGGATAAAACTAGTAGCCAAATTTGGTAGCCCTATGCTTTGTGGTTAGGAACTAAAAGATTTTTTAAAGTTTTCTCTATGTAAGCCCATGTAAAACTTGAGACCACTGGAACAGGGCCAATTTTGACTCGAGAGCTATAATTTGAAGAAACGTGGTAGATGAAGCTACATACCAAACTTGGTAGCCCTTGGCCTTATGATACTGGACAAAAAGATTTTTAAACATTTTTGATTTTTTAAAGTTTTGTTGCAATGGCCACCAGTTTTACACGGATCAAACCCTTTTGCCAGTTGAGCTAACAAGAGGGCCATGATGGCCCTGGATCGCTCACCAGAGTCAATAGGCGAAATTTCACTCCAGGGTCATAATGACCCAATTTAAAACTCATCTGAGATATTATTAAGACAAACATTCTGACCAATTGTCAGGTCAACTGAGCTGAAAAAGTGGCCTCCGGAGTGTCCAAAATGTCTTTCTTCAATCTGACCTAGTGACCTAGTTTATGACCCTATGTGACCATATTTCAAACTCATCCGAGACATCAAAACAAACTTGTTGACCAAGGTTCAGGTGAATTAGGCAAAAATTGCCGCCTCTAGGGTGCCCACAAGGTATTTCTGTAATTTGACCTAGTGACCTAGATTATGACCCTAAGTGACCCAATTTCAAATCCATTCAATATAACATCAAGTCAAACATGTTGACAAATTTTCAGGTCAGTTGAGCAAAAACTGTGGCCTCTACAGTGCCCACAATACATTTCTTTAATTTGACACAGTGACCTAGTTAATGACCTTATGAGACCCAATTTCTAACTGATCCGAGTTATCATCAAGTCAAATATGTAGACCAATTTTCAGGTCAATTTAGCAAGAATTGTGGCCTCTGTGCCCACAAGGTATTTCTTCAATGTGACCCAGTGACATTGTTTATGACCCTATGTGATTCAATTTTGAACTCATCGGAGATGTGATCAAGACAAAAAATGTGGCCTCTAGAGTGCCCACAAGGTATTTCTTTAATTTGACCTACTTTATGACCCCAGATGACCCAATTTCAATCTCATCCAAGATTTAATTAAGGCAAACATTCTGATGAATTTTCAAGTCAATTGAGCAAAAAATGTGGCCTCTCGAGTGCCCACAAGGTATTTCTTTAATTTGACCTAGTGACCGAGTTTATGACCCTAGGTGGCCCAAATTTCAAACTCATCCAAGATTTAATTAAGGCAAATGTTTTGACCAATTTTAAAGTCAATTGAGCGAAAAATGTGGCCTCTAGAGTGCCCACAAGGTATCCCTTTAATTTGACCTAGTGACCTAGTTTATGACCCCAGGTGACCCAATTTCAAAGTTATCTGAGATTTAATTAAGAAAAACATTCTGACCAATTTTCAAGTCCATTGAGCAAAAAATATGGCCTCTAGAGTGCCCACATGGTATTTCTTTAATATGACCTAGTGACCTAGTTTTTGCCGCCACATGATCCAATTTTGAACTTGTCTGAGATTTTATCAAGACAAACATTCTAAGTTTCACAAGTATCTGACTGAAAATGTGGCCTCTAGAGCACACACAATGTTTTTCTAAGATCTGACCTAGTGACCTAGTTTTTGACCCCACATGACCCAATTTCCAACTCTTCTGAGATTTTATCAAGACAAACATTCTGACCAAGTTTCACAAGTATCTGACAGAAAATGTGGCCTCTAGAGCACACACAATGTTTTTTCTAAGATTTGACCTAGTGACCTAGTTTTTGACCCCACATGACCCAATTTCAAACTTGTCTGAGATTTTATCAAGACAAACATTCTGACCAAGGTTCACAAGTATCTGAATGACAATGTGGCCTCTAGAGCACACACAAGGTTTTTCTAAGATTTGATCTAGTGACCTCGTTTTAGACCCCACATGACCCAATTTCTAACTCGACTGAGATTTTATCAAGACAAACATTCTGACCAAGTTTCATGAGGATCAGACTGAAAATGTGGCCTCTAGAGCGTACACAAGGTAAAAAGTTGACGACAGACAACGCACACCGGACGACGGACACAGCATGATCACAATAGCTCACCATGAGAACTTTGTGCTCAGGTGAGCTAAAAAAGGAAAAAAATGCTGTTGACAGCATTTTTTCTTTTCCCCACAATGTTTTCTACCCTTCCAAATACAAATTTTAAGATAGTATAAGGTACATTTCTCGTTGTCTTTATCTATAAATGTGAATTCATTTCGTAGTTTATAAGATGTTTAACTAAACTGATTTGCAAAAGAGGCACATATTTTTTTTTTTTAGCTCGGCTGAGCATGAAGTGCTCAAGGTGAGCTATTGTGATCGTGCTGAGTCCGGCATCCGTCGTGCAGCATCAACATTTTACCTTGTGTGCACTCTAGAGGCCACATTTTCAGTCAGATATGCATGAAACTTGATCAGAATGTTTGTCTTGACAAAATCTCTGACAAGTTCAAAATTGGGTGATGTCATGTCAAAAGTAGGTCATAGGGCTAAATCTAAGACAAGAAGGCCATTGGCCCTAAAGCACTCAACTGAGTAATGTCATCTAGGATTGATAAGGCTGAACAGATCCTGGTCATGATGATGTAAAACACGCAAGTGTAAGTGATCTACTTTTGAATTTCTAATCTGGCTCAAAGTGTTGCCTCTACAGTCACACAAGGTTTTTCTAAGATATGGCCCCGTGACCCACTTTTTGACTCGACCCTGACCCAAATTCCAACTTGTCCTAGATTTTTTCAAACAAACATTCTGACCAAGTTTCAGGAGTATAAGGCTTCAAATGTGGCCCTTAAAGTGCACACAAAGTTTTTCTAAGATTTGGCCCTATGATCTACTTTTTGACCTGATGTGACCCAGTATCAAACCAGTCCAAGATTTTGACCAGACAAACATTCTGACCAAGTTTCATGAGTATCAAGCAGAAAATGTGGCCTCTAAAGTGCACAAAAGGTTATTCTCTGATTTGGCCCAGTGGCCTACTTTTTGACTCGACATGACCCAATTTTCTATGTGTCCAAAATTTTAACAAATCAAACATTTTAACCAAGTTTCATGAGTATGAGAGTTTCAGGCTGAAAATGTCACCTCTATAGTGTATACAAGGTTATTCTAAGATTTGGCACAGTGACCTACATTCTGACCCGATGTCACCCAATTTCAAATTTGTCCGAGATTTCATCAAGACAATCATTTTGACCAAGTTTCATGAGTATCTGGCTGAAAATGTGGCCTCTAGAGTGCACACAAGGTTTTTCTTAGATTTGACCCAGTGGCCTACTTTTTGACCGGACATGGCCCACTTTGGAGCTAGTCCAACATTTTATCCTGAAATTCTGACCAAGTTTCATGAGTATCAGGCTCAAAATGTGGACCTTAAAGTGAACACAAGGTTTTTCTAGGATTTGGCCCTGTGACCTACTTTTTGACCCAGCATAAATTGATTTCAAACCTGCCCAAGATTTTATCCACACAATTATTATGATCAAGTTTCATGAGTATCAGACTGAAAATGTGACCTCTAGAATGCACACAATCTATTTCTAAAATTTGGCACCATGACGTACTTTTTGACCCAACGTGACCCAATTTTGAACTTTTCTGGGATTTTATCCAGACAAAAATTCTGACCAAGTTTCGTGAGTATCAGGCTGAAAATGTGGTCTCTAGAGTGCATGCAAGCTTTTTCTAAGATTTTGCCCCATGACCTACTTTTTGACCCAACATGACCCAATTTTGAACTTTTCTGAGATTTTATCCAGAAAAAAATTCTGACCAAGTTTCATGTGTGTCAGGCTGAAAATGTGTCCTCTAGACTGCACACAAGCTTTTTCAAAGATTTGGTCCTGTGACCTACTTTTTGACCCCACATGACCCAATTTCGAATTTGTCAGAATGTTTGTCTTGATGAAATCCCAGGCAAGTCTGAAATTGGGTCACGTCGGGTCAAAAAGTAGGTCACTGGGCTAAATCTAAGAAAAATGTTGTGTGCTCTCTAGAGGCCATATTTTCAGCCTGATACTCTTGAAACTTGGTAAGTATCTTTGTCTTGATCATATCTTAGATTTAGCCCTGTGACCTACTTTTTGACCCAATATGACCCAATTTGGAACCTGTCTGAGATATAATCATGACAGACAATCTGATCTAATTTCATGTGAATCCGACTAAAATTGTGGCCTCTGGAGTGCACACAAGGTTTTTCTAAGATTTTGCCCAGTGACCTGCTTTTTGACCTGACATGACAAAATTTCGAAGTTGTCCGAGATATCATCAAGACTAACATTCTACCCATTTTTCATGAGTTTCAGGCTTGAAATGTGGCCCCTGGAGTGCACACAAGGTTTTTCTAAGATTTGGCCGAGTGACTTACTTTATAATTCAATTTCAAACATGTCCAAAACATCATCAAGACAAACATTCTGACCCAATTTCAAGAGTATCAGGCTGAAAAATGAGTGGACACAAGGTTTTTCTTTGATTTAGCCCAGTGACCTACTTCTTAAGCCAACATAACCCAATTTCAAACTTGTCCAATATGTCATCAAGACATACATTCTGACTAAGATTCAAGAGTATCAGGCTGAAAATGTGGTCTCTAGAGTGCACACAAGGTTTTACTAAGATTTAGCCTAGTGACCTACTTTTTGACCTAACATGACCCAATTTCAAACTCGAGCGAGATTTCATCAAGACAAACATTCTGATCAAGTTTCATGACTATCTGACTAAAAATGTGGCCTCTAGAGCACACGCAAGGTAAATGTTGATAACCGCACGCCGGACACAGCACGATCACAATAGCTCATCTTGAGCACTTCATGCTCAGGTGAGCTAAAAACTGTATCCATATACATGTATCTCTCTTGGTTAAAGGCTCAGTGGCAGCCAAAAGTAAGTAATGTGAATGTTGAAATGCATTTAGATTTAAATGCTAACATTTTAAAGTACAGAAATTATTAAGAAAAGGACAATCTGTTATCGTATGGTCAGTTCAAGAGTTCAAGCATTAGTCATTGGCAGAAAAAGGACAAAAGATAGAGAACCCTGGCAGCCTTTTAACACCCACATTGTTTACTTCTGGCCACTACTGGACCTTTAATTAGTTGTTTTATGACAAAAATCTAGTGTACGCTTTTGCCAGCAAGCCAGTACCACAAAATTGTAAGTTTCTGTCATCTGGTAAAGAGTTAAAGCTCAACTTTTGCATGTGCTCAGGTGAACTAAAATTAACAGACACTGCTGATCCAAGACAAGTACGCATATAACGCTACGTGCAGTATGCTCTTCATGTAATCTTAACAGCAGAGTCAGGTAGCTCAGTTAGTTACAGTTTGCTAGTGTTTTATGCTGTTTTCAAAACTATTTCAGTTATATTGTGAAAGCCAGTGTACCTATCCATGCTATCCTGGAGCTGTTTTGCAGTTTTCTTTCCAAGCAACTGGCTGCTTTCCCTCATAACCAATGTCGAAACAATGATCAGCAGGGAAAGAGGAATGAATCTCATCACAATGATTATTATCAATTCTCAGAAAGAAATTTGACTCTGCCTTCCAGCCCTATGCATTATCAACTGAGCTACCAGGCTCAGCAGAATCAACAGCAGGGAAGGATTAAGTTGAAAGCCTAGCTCGACCAAGCTATTGTGAGGATTGAAGATAGCATTAATTCCTATTTCATCACTGACCATTGTTTCGACAATGTACAATTTCTTACATGCGAAAGCAGCCAGTGGCTTGGAAAGAGTGTAGTGTGATGTACAGGTAGAGGAAGCACTAGATCGCATGCATAGTTGCAATGGCACATGTTGTGAAATAGAAATGAGCCATGCTCTGGCAAAAGGAATGATGCATCATACCAATGAAGCCATCACATAGTTATGGATCCATTATAGCCACTTTTTTTAATAACCTACTTAATCATGGAGTAGACTGGTCCTTGGTGATACAGAAAATTGACTAATAGCGAAAAGTTTCGGCCCAGGTCAGCCTGCACGGGCTGCAAAGGCTGACCTGGGTTGGTACTTTTCGCAGATGCATTAAGGCCCCATTTCACAGAGCATGGCTCATTAATGTTGAAGAAGTGCATAGTGTTTACATAATAAACTTTTTAGTCTTTACCACACAACAAGCATGTAGACTTGTCCAAATTAAAAGCCTTTGCCAGTGGCAATTTAAATGTGACTAAGATGATAAAATTTGTCTTTGATAGGGTAGAAAAAATTGTTGGAAAAGGAGAAATGCTGGTTACCAGCATTTCTCCTTTTCACAAAATATGTTTAAAAGGCCTCTTTCCCAGGGTCGTTCAAACTGGGTATTGTGTGGTTAAAGGTTTAAGTTTTTTTTTGTTTTTTGTTTTTTGTTTTTTTGTTCATGTGAGCTGTGCTCTGGCAAAAGGGGGCTAAATGCATCTCCCTGATCCATGGTACCAAGCAAGTCATTGTGTAAAATCCATTCTGTATAACTGACTGATACATGAGGTACACTGGTCCTCTGACATGCAGAAAATTGACCAATAACATAAAGTTTCAAGTCAGCCTGTGTGGACTGCGCAGCCTGACCTGGGTTGACAATTCGCAGATGTATTAAGCCCCCTTTTCACAGAGCATGGTTCATAATATTAATCTTAGAAGAAAACTGCTAGTCCAGAATTCCTGTTAGCACAAAGAAAACAAGTTAAATGTCATGTCAAAATCAGGAAAACTTTATCTTTTTTCTGTCAGGGGGTCCTGGTTCTGTTTTGATCGGGCTTTTTCCTTTAGCTAACCAAGCCATCATGATATTGCTGCCTTCTTTTTTCTGGGAATCTTTCTTGCCCCTGTAGTATAAAAGAGAAATTATACAAGGCAAGATAACAGCCATCATTATGCTACAGCAAAAATATGAGAGAGGTCCTTTTTGACATCCACTAATTCTATACCAAATGATGAAATTTTGGAATTCTCCAAATCATGTGCAGGCAACAAATTGAATATTGCTGAAATGGTGGGATTTATAGGAAAGCTTGAAAACATTTTGAGAAAAGGAGAAAATGCAAAAAAGCATTTTCTCCTTTCCCAGCAAAGTTTTCGAAAGCTATCTTCCTCACGGCTGTTACAACTTGAGATTTTGTGGTAAAGGGTTAACTCTTTTGTAAACAACCATGTGTTTCAATAACCATAGGAAAAAGAGGCTTTTGAAAACATTGTGGGAAAAAGGAGAAAATACTGGGAACCTGGGGGTTCTTTTTTCTTAACAGTTTTCACCCCCCTCAAATAACAAGAGGGCAATGATGGTCCTGAAGTTGCTTTCCTGAGCCTTTTGATCCAACATGACCGATTTCCAAACTTTTCGGATAAACTTTTTTTTTTTTTTTAAATTTAATGCTGTGCCATGGAAAAAGGGGGCTTTCTTTGGCGAGGGATATCATTTCAAAAAAATAGCTTGTTTTTCCTTTTGTCACAACATGTTAATAAGTACTGATCTGCCAAAACTTAAGCCTTAGGCTGCTAAGCACCACTCAAGGACATAATGCGGCCAGTTTATATAAGATCAGACTGCACAGAATTTTCCAGCATTTTCTCCTTTTCCCACAATGTTTTCTAACCTATAACAAACAATTTCTACCATCTGAACCAGTCAGTTTGGCATGCAAATGTTTTGGATTTGGACAAGTCTGAAGTGTTGTTGGTAAATAGTCAATATGTATGTTGCTGCACTCACATCACTTTTTATGCCTTTAACATTCACAGCTATTGAAATTGTCCTAGTATAAAATGGAGCAAGTACCCCCAACAGGCTACCGCTCCTTTATCCTGTGATGTTTCCCACATTGTAACAAAAAAATTGCCACTATTATAAAGTTCTTCTAAAGCCACTGGCTGCTTTCCCTGATAAATATAAGCAAAACTATGTTCACTATCCAGAGATAAATGAATCCTTTTGCAATAACTGTCATCAATACATGAAAAGATGAAAAGACTATTTGACAAGCTGGGTTAACCACTGGCTACCTATGGATTACTGGTGCTGTGTGTACCAGACTGAGCAACAAGTCTCAGCATAAAAATATTGATAACAACGTTAATACTGATAACAGCTTTAACTTTACCAGAAACAATAGTGTCTCTATATGAGCCATCCTCAGTGAAAAAGGGGTTTAATGAATTTGCAGAAAGTATCGACGTAGCTCAACTTGCACAGTTACTACTGGTCAATTTTCTACATGTCCACTTAGGGCCATTCTACCTGATGATTCTGTCAGTTGTTAGACAAAATGGATTTAACCCTTTCCCAAACAAGCTCTGGTTTTCACATGTCTGCAGTACAACTCTTTTGAAAACACTGTGGGAAAAGAAGAAATTGCTTGTAACGAGCAATTTCTCCTTTTCCCACAGTGTTTTCCACCCTTTTTGATCACTTTCTGACATTTTCATCAAATTTAAAATTGTCATCTGCAAACTCTTTCAATTAAGACCAGTCCAAAATTTGTTGTTTGGGAAAGGGTTAAGGGATCCATAATTATGTGATGTAAATTTGTACTTAGGACGCCCCATCACAGGATTCCAACAATTTAAAAAAAAAAAGTTTCCTGACAAATGCAGAACTGTGGGCAGCAAGTTGCATATCGGGCACACTCCAATTTTTAAATTTCTCTCATTTCTCTGTTATGTTCTATATTGGATAGCAAATCAAATCCTTGTCTCGATTATTTCAAACAGTTGTCGCGTACAGTTTAGCATTATATTATTGACCAGTCTGTAGGGGTATGTAAAACTGCAAGACTGCATCTCCATTTTTTCTAATTACTGTCAAGTAGCATTTAACAATATCCTGCTTAGCAGTCTGTATGCATCATGGTGTGTAAACGTCCTCTGCTACAAATGAGTGATTTCCTAACATGGGAAAGCAATGTGAGGAAAATGACCAATAACAGCAACAGTAACAAAATAGCTCTCAAAATGAATCTTGTTCAAAATCCAACATGAAAATAAGAAATTTCACTACTGGCTGGGCAAATTCATGGGTACATGAAATGTCAAGTCTGCTCTGAAAATTTCTAACCCATTTGTTTGTAAGAAGGTTGTAGTAGTATGTGGATAAGTACTCTTTACAGGCATGAAGTCAACTTTATTTGAAGTGGTCTTTGTCCCTCTGTTTTACAGAGTGTCCCCTGAGATTTTACATAGGGGGACACTGGTGTCCCCCAATACTTCATGACCTAGGAACAATACTGGTGATGACTGGCATAGTATAATGCATCACAGAGACACCTTACACCCCTTTTGCCACAGCGCTGCTTTTATATCTACATCATTCCTATCACCCACATGATTTACAGTACCTGTCCAAACTTGAGGGCTCTGCCTTAACTGGGCTTGGACCCTTGGACAGCCATGCTTTCATCATGTTACTGCTGGCACTTTGTTTAGGTTTACTGGAAAACAAAACATTAATTTTTTACCATACTCCAGTATGATACTTGTGGAGAACAGCTTTGGAAAAACAATGTGGGAAAAGGAGAAAATGCTGGCAAAGAGTATTCTCCTTTGCCAGCAGCGTTTTCTACCCTTTCAAAAACAAAACCCAACATCAGTTTCAGTTCACTTGAGGTGGAAAGTTTTCAATTCTGTTAAGTCTAAAATTTTGTTGTCTGGTAAACAATTAACCCTTTACCATGTAACAAAATTTTGGACCAGACCAAACTGAAAGCATTTGCAGGAGACAAATTAAATGTAACTTAAATGATTATTTCTGTCTTCATTAGGGTAGAAAACATTGTGAGAAAAGGAGAAAATGCTGATACATGACCTACTTTTTGACCCCCCTATGACCCATTTCAAACTTGTCTGAAATGTCATCTAGACACACATTCTGACCAAGTTTCATGAGTATCAGGCTGAAAATGTGGCCTCCTGAGTGCATGTAAGCTTTTTCTAAGATTTGACCCCTTGACCTACTTTTTGACCTGAAATGACCAGACTTCGAATTTGTCCAAGATTTTATCCAGACAAACATTTTGACTAAGTTTCATGCATATCAGGCTGAAAATGTGGCCTCTTGAGTGCATACAACCTTTTTCTAAGATTTGGCCCTGTGACCTACTTTTTGACCCCATGTTTCCCAATTTCGAACTAGTCCGAGATTTTTATCTAGACAAACATTCTGAGCAAGTTTCATGAGCATCAGCCTGAAAATATAGCCTCTAGAGTGCACACAAGGGCTTGCATTGCAGATAAAGAATCTGTAACAAGAGGGCCATTGGCCCTAAAGTGCTTAACTGAGTAAAGTCATCTTCAGCTGATAAAGCTGAAGAGATCCTGGTTTTAATGATGTAAAACACATGACTGTAAGTGATCTACTTTTTGAACCAATGTGACTAAATTCCAACCCTGTCCAAGATATCATTAAAACAAACATTCTGACCAAGTTTCATGGGTGTCAGACTGAAAATGTGGCCTATACGGTACACATAGTTTTTTCTAAGATTTGGTCCAGTGACCTATTTTTTACCAGATGTGACCCACTTTAAAACTTGTCCAAGATATCATCAAGGCAAACTTTCTGACCAAGTTTCATGAAAATCAGGCTGAAAATGTGGCCTCTAGAGTGCACAAAAGGTTTATCTAAGATTTGACCATGTGACCTACTTTTTGACCTGACATGACCCACTTTCAAACCTGTCTGAGATATCAACAAGATAAACATTCTGACATATCTTTATCAGTATAAGGCTCAAAATGTGGCTGCTATAGAGCATCAAAGGTTTTCCTAAGATCTGGCCCAGTGACCTACTTTTCAGCTGTCATGACCCAATTTCAAACTTGACAGATATCATCAGGACAGACAATCTGACCTAGTTTCATGAGTATCTGACTACAAATGTGGCTTCTAGAGTGCACACAAGGTTTTTCTAAGATCTGGTCCTGTGACCTACTTTTTGACCCCATGTGACCCAGTTTCAAACTTGTCCAAGATTTTATCCAGACAAACATTCTGACCAAGTTTCATGAGGATCTGGCAGAAAATGTGGCCTCTAGAGTGCACACAAGGTAAATGTTGACAACCACATGGTGGACGGCAGACGTCGGACAACAGACGCCGGGCACAGCATGATCACAAAAGCTTACCTTGAGCACTTTGTGCTCAGGTGAGCCAAAAAAAGAGGAGATCAGAAAAATTTTTTTCCAGCATTTTCTCCTTTTATCTCAATATTTTTATAGGCTCTCCTTTCTTCCCTAAGAACATGGTATCTTTGATTGGAGGGCTTATTCTTTCAATTGTTAAATTGTCGGCCAAAAGATGTACAACATAAAACTGATGTTATATATGCACATAACTATTTTTGAATAATAAAAAAAAAAATAAAATATCCTTTCATATTGAAGCCTTTCAGAATAATGCAACTGAAAATATTGTATTGTGAGAAGAGGCACATTGTATATTGATTTAGTGATGTCAGATGAGAGTGTTTTATAATGTTTACTAAGTTTTGAAAACATTGTGGAAGATGGCATCTGAGTCAGTGACTGGTTATTCTTTTGTTGTAGTATTGTGCACATATATTTTAAGTTAGCCAAATTCCTTTGTGATCGGATATCAGTATGTTTATGTTACAGCTCTTTTACGTGAAAAACATGGTGGAAGATGGTATTTAAGTCAGTGACTGGTTATTCCTTTGGTGCTGTATGTTGTGTATATATTTAAATTAGACATATTCCTTTAGTGATAGGATTTTGGTATGTTTATGTTACATGTCTATTATTGGAACATTAACAGATAAAATGTACTGGGGAATTACTTTGGCTTAATTGTTATCAGGTTGCTACAAAGACAGGTACATGGACTGGAACATAGGAAGTTTAGCCCTTATCCTGCTAAAAATTATGTTGAAGAGAACTTGCAAACTGATATTTAAAGTCCGAATAATGTCATCTCAAACATTTCTTTGGAGAAAAATATCTCCTTATCAGACAGTGTAGATCAAAGATCAGACTGTGCATTCTGTGCAGTCTGATCTTGATCTACACTGTCTGAAAAAGGCCAGTCTCTCGCGCTTAGCAGCTTATGAGTTAATACTTTGCTGTAGCCTGTAAACAGTATGGTGGGAGACGGTGTGAAGTAGAACACAAGAACCAGGCAGAGATTGGGTGTAGCTTGGCCGGCTAGATAGATACTCAGTGGATGGGGTTTTATACTACTTTTTGGGAAACCAAGGGGTCACAGAGGCCAGAATACTTTGAGGGAGAAGTGGAAACTATAGGGTCAGGAGAATAAAGTACTTGCAGTACTTACACACACACACACACACACACACACACACACACATATCCCCCCCCCCCCCCAACACACACACACACACACAAAAAAAAAGAAATACTTGAATTTAGATTATCCAGGGACGGTATTTGCTGACCACTCTTAATTCCAAGATTATCCATTGGCTAGCCTTGAGCTTCAGAAATCTGACGTATCTAGAGCTTGGTAAATACATCCTTTGATATTCCACTACAGGGTTAACCCTTTTCTAATGATACATGTGTTTTATTGACCCTGATTAAGAATTCTCTATTGAAAATATTGCAAGAAAAGGAAAAAATGTGGTCAGCCTTTTCCCAGAATTTATCCTTTCAAAGGCAAACTAAATCATTTGAGTCAAATTTGATTTGTTGTCTTCAAATGCTTTCAATTTAAGCATAAAGTTTGTCGCTTGATGCAGAGTTACAAGAACAAGGGTCAGGAGAATAAAGTACTTGCAGTACTTACAAATATGGTGACAAGCAGCAACAAAAAAGCACCTTTACCTGGGATCAATTTTCTTGATGCATTCTGGCGAATTATTTCTGGAATTGTTGACATAGGTAGAAACTGGATACAGTTCAATATTGGATGATGGCTGTATCAACTTGATAGCCTGAAAAATGTACAGAGCAAGAATCATAACTCCAAAGTTTAATATTGTCAACGGCAGGATCTGCCCACTAACCCTCTTTGTATTCTTCTTTCTTGTTTATCAGTGGAATTTTCCCAGCTTTTACTTGTCATGACACTATATATAATCAAATGTCCATTGCTTTAACATCTACTCCTCAAAGTTCTCTATACGTCAAAGTAAATTCAAACTCTGGATTGAATTGTTCTATATTCCTATATAAAGTACTATTCCCATGTTAAAATCTACACCTCGAAATTTTCTTATACCACAGAGCTATTTTCAGGTAAGCATGAGCGATAGATAGTTTTTGCAGGTGGGCGGGATGTTTAGATGCATGTAAATGCCTTTATACTCATGATTTTCAGTATTGTTCTGTTACAGAAATCATGACAGATATATTTATATACATGTAAATGAAAAACAGTAAACAGTGTGCACCTTTTACCTATCTACAGCTCTACTTTTCAGAACAGTAATTGCATTACAATATAATACACAGTCTGTGAACCAAGTACACTATGGGTTACAACTCATGGTACCTGCCATACTTGTCCAAAAAAACCCTACAAGTCAAACCTTCTACACATCCAACCTTTGTCAGCAGTCCCCCAAAGTTCAAGGTATGGATATTTGACTGTACAAAAAGCAAACACAACACAGAAATTGGAGAACTTTACAAGCAAAGCCCTCATTCCAAACCATTTCTTCAATATAACTTTATCAGTTGTTAGTATTCCTTTTTCTGTTGTATACTGTTTTACTGACGAATGAAATATGTTTGAACTACAGGTAGGATATTCATTCAGGATGTTCATTCACAAGACATTATTTGCTAAGTTTAGTTAGGACCTATTTCATATTGGTTGAAAGTAAAAAGTTTTTCAACCTTTATCATTCACTACAGATAATGGTAACTCTTTCTGTGAAACTTAACTAGTGCCTGTGCCAAAACTTGGGTAGTTAAAAAGGTTAACCCTTAAGCTGCTAGGCACAACCTACTGACCTTCTGCTGACAGTGTAGATCAAGATCAGACTGCACTTCACCATCTGATAAGAAGATATTGTTCTCCAAAGAATGAGTTTGAAATAACATTATTAAGGTTTTAACTATCATCTTGAAAGTTCTATTTAAGTTATTTAACAGTATAAGGATTAACACCCCTCTGACATAACAAAACATAATCCCAAGACCTCCAATGTGAGAAGCTGACAATCTACTCTTATGCTACATTGAAACAAGTTCTACAGTCTAAATCAATCACTCTTGATGACTGCCTTCTTGAAACCTAAACTAGTTATAGTGCCATGATGTGGGGAAATCCATAGATTGATCATGCTCATCACGGATTGGGAACCCAGATTCTCCAATGTGAAAGACTGACAATATCTCTTACACTACATACTTTGAAACAAGTTATACAATCTACATGTATATGAGCCGTGCTCTGTGAAAAGGGGCTTACTACATCTGTGAAAAGTATCGACCATGCTCAGGTTGCGCAGTCCATGAAGGCTGACCTGGGCTGAAACTTTTTGCTATTGGTCAATCCCCTGTATGTCCAAGGACCAGTCTACCTCATGATTCAGTCAGTTGTTAAAAAAAGTGGCTATTATAGATCCATAATTATGTGATGCTTGATTGGTATCATGGATCACAGAGATGCATTAAGCCCCCTTTTGCCAGAGCATGGCTCACATCACCTACCCTTGATGACTGGATCCATCAAACCTAACCATACTAACATAATCTGAGTAATTCCAAACATGGATAAAACTTATCACACGATTTGAACCAAGAACCTATGATGTGAGAGACTGACAATCTACCCCTATGTTTACATCTCCCACAACTTCGGGAACATTTCCTTAACCAATGAAAAGTAGGGAATATGTTAATCCTTAACTCCTTACCACATGAGGAAAATCTAGACTTGTACAAATTGAAAGCATTCACAGATGACAATATAAATGTGACTCAAATAATGGAATTATATCTTTGAAAGTGTAGAAAACATTGTGGGAAAAGGAGAAAATGCTGGTTACCAGCATTTTCTCCTTTTCCCACAATGTTTTCAGAGGGCTTCTTCCTCAGGGTCGTTTAAAGTCGGGATTGTGTGGTAAAGGATTAACCTGCTAAATAAATGAAACGCAACTTTGAAGCCAATAGTAACAATCCAAATTTTGCTATATTTCAAGGGTATTTTTGGGAGGATAAATACATGTATCTCCTTATCGAAGAGTGTAGATCCAAGATCAGACTGCATGTTCTGTGAAGTCTGATCTTGATCTACACTTTCCGCTAAAGATCCTTAAGTTGCGCTTAGCAGCCAACGGGTTAAGTAATAAAGTTATTTATGTTGTAAGCATGAGTGATAAATAGCTTTTGCCAGAGGCAAAGGATAAAACTTAATTTAACTCTTTACCAAACAACAAAATTTTAGGATTTCTGAATTGAAAACATAACAGACGACATATCGAATGTTACTGAAAATGTAGATTTTGTCTTGAATAACGTAGAAAACATCCTCTGAGAAGGACAAAATGGTAACTAGCATTTCTTCTTTTCCCACAATATTTTTGAAAAGCCTACTTTTTCAGTTTTATTAAAAGATGTGATTGTTTAGCAAAGCACTAAACAAATCAAGAAATTAAAATGAAAATGTCCGTACAATAGGGTAAATCTAAAGAAGACAATTTTAGAGGTGTATCTTCCAGAAAATCACAAAAGGAGGAAATGCTGGTTACTAGCATCTTCTCACAATGTTTTCAAAAATGTTCTACGTTAGGGCTGTAAACCGACAGAATCCTTTGTTAAAGACAAGGAATGGGAACTAATATTCCAACGGTTATTTGAATATTCATTTTCAGTATTTCAATAAATTCAAATATTTGTTTATAGAATTCCAGGATTATGGTTCAGTGTCTGGAATTTGAATGTTTGAATACTGGTACGTTTTTAGCCACACATTGTTTAACAATTTCAAATTAAACATTTGCACCTGAAAATTTCTCTGGCTAGTTTTCAAACCTTTTTATGGAGAAAGGTCATCAGTAAATGTGAAATCAGACATATGTCTCTATACAATTACTTTTCCTCCAGCAAGGACTTTTCCTTCTGCTATTATCGTAGTAAAAATAGGGAGATGAAAGTATGCTGAGTATCCCAAGTTTAGCCATTGCAATCATCATAAAGATCAAGAAGAATATACTCGAAATGACTAACTCATGCAGAAGAATTCCTGATTTTAATTCTAGCGTTGATAAAACAATTAAAATAAATTATGTAAAGAGTACATGTAGTTGATTAATGAACAGTGAAAACAACAACAAATACAGACAGTCCCTTTTTGCATTCATCACTGATAAAGTAATGTCGGTAAATCTAATGTGTCAAATACTAGTCACTTCTCCCCATTTTTAAAAACTTCTCCCAGTTCTCAGACTAGGGAAAAGTGAGTTCTCCCCAAAATCTGAGGGTTGGCAGAGGCCTGAATCATCAGATATTTGCGTATCATACAAGTAACAAGCTAATTATCACCTGTGCCAATCAATATAATAACACCTTTTTGATGTCGACCAACAGACTGGTTACCGGTTATGGTTTAAGTCATTACTCATAAGAAGCAGACTGCGAACCAGCATTAAAATGGTAGGCCTGGCGCATCCACTTTCCTCAACTCGTATTTTTCCGTGCCAAATTAAAAGTTATTTTGCAAATGGCAACAAATGCAAAGCCCAGTGGGAACCCTGAATAGGAAAGACCATAAACAGTACCTAAAAGAAACAAAAACAACCAAAACATAGGATAAATGATGACGAAAATTTATGATTGATTGTCGCCCACTTCACGCCTTGTCAATTTGGTTTTGATTATTGGCGACAACTAGTTTTTGTGCGATCAATTTATATGAGGGAAATTTTTACAAATTGTGTCTGGGTCATAAAAAAAGGTAAAAATTGGCAGTGCTTAAAAAAAAAAAAAACCTTTCATGCAGTAGATTTTAAAACAGCTTAACATGTGTGAACAACACATCAACATACACAGTTGAGTGACAGAGAACGGGTCCATGTCGTTGATTGAAAACTTGTTTTCTTCTTAACAGACAATTTAATAAGCATACATAACAGTAAAAATAGAATATAAACTTCATATTCAAACATGCTGCCGTCTTCTGAATATTCAAATATTCAACTTTTCGGTCTCATCTCTAGTAAAGACTCAAATTTTGTCACAGCGTATAGACAGAAGTACATATTTTCACACAGAGAAATCCAATTACCTTGCTTATAGGAACTTCACCATAATTTAACCATTCCTCTATTTCTTCATCACCCGACAGAATTGCCTGTAATAATAAGTGAGCCATGCTCTGGCAAAAGGAATCATGCATCTCTGTGATGCATGATGCTAAGCAAGTCATCACATGATCATAGATCCATAAAGTCCATTTTGTCTAACAACCATACATCTTTTAACATATGGAAAGTTGACCAATAGCGAAAAAATTCGGCCCAGCTGACCTAGGTTGATATTTTTCGAAGATCATTAAGCTCCCTTGTAACAGAGCATGGCTCAAATAATTTGCTCTTGCATAATGTGAACACTTGCTTGTGGCAGTAGAATAGATCAAGATCAGACTACATGTTATCTTGGATCTGCATTGTTTGCTACTTTATAGAATACAAGAAGATTGACAATGCAATACCTGGATCTATAGACAGACGATATCCATTTATTTGAAAAGTCTATAGATACATATAACATTTACCCCAACTTTCTAAGACCCTGAGGAGGAATGGCTTTCAAAAAACACTGCTGAACAAGCCTTTTCATTGAAGTGATATCCTCTGCCCAAAAAATGTCCCCCCTTTCGATGACACTGCATAAATAAATAAAACAAAAGTAAAAAATATACAAAAAGTACATGTATATCAATGGACTGTCATAAAGAACGCATGTATAAAGTTTCATAAAATTTCGTTAAGGATTTTAGAAGATATCTGTCCAGATGAACAAACAAACGGTCAGACAGATGGGCAGACAAACAGATAGACAGCGCAAAAACTATATCCCCTCGCTTTCGACAGGGGATAAAACAGAGAAAATGCTTTCTACCCTGTCAATCAATCACTTAATTTCTTGTATGCAAATATTTTCAATGGTGACCACTGGAGGAGTCTAGAACATGGCAGTCTGGTAAAGAGTAACCCCTTTACATAACAATCCTTTGGTTTAGCTCTTTACCAAACAAACTTTTACTTTTCTCAAAATGTTTTCTAACATTTCAAAGAAAAGTCCCACCATCTGCGCCACATTCAATTTGTCATCTGCAAGTTTGCCGTCTGATAAAGAGTTAATATATCTGACAGTACTGTTTATGTAGTGATCACAAAGTTTATAGTTTGCTTCCTTCATTTTCTCCCAAATTTTTATAAAATGCCTCCTTTGTCTGGGTCGTTCAAGCATGAGGTCATCAAAATTTTGGTAAAGGCTTAACCCTTTACCACACGACAACATATTAGATCCGTCCAAATTCAAAGCATTTGAAGACGACGATTTCAACATAGCTCAACTGACATGGTTTTTCTTTGATATGGTAGAAAACGTTGTGGGAAAAAAAGAAAATGCTGGTTACCAGCATTTTCTCCTTTTCCCACACTGTTTTCAAAAGGCTTCTTCCTCAGGGTCAATAAAAGTCAGCATTGTGTGGTAAAGGTTAAGCACAGGGCCACAGATGAACCTTTTCAAATAAAAAAAAAAATTGTATACCGGCATTCTGTGATGTAGCCAGGCCATAGCTGCAGAACTGTCCACTGTAATCACACTGTATGAATAGACAGGTTCTGACCCCTGAATAATACAGGTAAAATACTTTATTTTTTACCTTTTGGATCAAATATGCAGCCAATGATTATGTAACAATTTTTTCAAACATATTTACATGCCTTGTTTTCAGTGTAACATGCTGATTACAAATCTTTTATAGTCTTGCATACATTTCAGATAAACATTATGTGACACCACTTCATATACTTCTTTCAGAGAAGTGAATCAAGCTTTATCTATGGAAATAAGCAAATGTGCATCCATGGTTTTGGATATTCTGGTCAACAATCTGTGAGACTATGTAATGAGATAGAAAGAATCTGATGCTCACTGGCTTTTGAGATAAAACCTTGTAAAAATTGTCAATGAAAATATTATTGAGCTAGCCAGAGGCTCCTTCATCAACATATGTTGTATTTCTAAACTTATTAACCCTTTCCCAAATGACAAATTTTGGACTGGTCCAAATTGAAAGAGTTTGCAGAGTACAATTTTAAATTTGATGAAAATGGCAGAAAGTTATCCAAAAGGGTAGAAAACACTGTGGGAAAAGGAGAAATTGCTCGTTACGAGCAATTTCTCCTTTTCCCACAGTGTTTTCAAAAGACTTGCACTGCAGACACATGAAAACCAGGGCTTGTTTGGGAAAGGGTTATATAAAGTTTCATCTCAAATATCAACCTTTGTCAGATACTATATTAACAATATGCAGTATCAACACATATCAGAGTGTGTACATGAAGAAATCTGAAACATTGTGAAAAAATAGGAAACTGCTCGTTATGGGCATTTTTACTTTTGCCCAAATGTTTTCAAAAACTATCTACTGCAAGGCACAAAATATCCTCTGCATGGTATCGTGTTAAGACTCTACCAAATAATCCCAAGTTTTAACGACACCTAAGGAAGCTTCTGAAAACATTGTGAGAAAAGGAGAAAATGCTGGTGATTAGCATTTTCTCCTTTTTCCACAGTGTTTTCTACCCTATCAAAGTCAGAAATCATAATTTGAGCTACATTTACTTTGTCACCTGCATATGCTTTTAATTTGGTTGAGTCAAAAATTTTGTCATTTGAACACTTTACTTTAACAAACAATCCAAAGTTTGCATGACCCTGAAGGTGAAGGCTTTTAACCATTTACCACACAATCCCGAATTTTAACAAGCATTCTGATAGTATTGCATAGCAATACACAGTCCCCTACCGGCCATATGTATTGCTGGATGTCAGTGAAATTTTTTAAGTCCAAGGCCCGTAAATGCATCAAAAAGCAGTGGAGCGGGACGAAACTCGAACCTGATGTTTAAGTCATGGTGGTTGATGTACACACCAAAAATCAGCTCTATATGTAGCAGCGTTTAGAAAAAAAGTGCGGAAAAATGTTTTATCAGTGAAATTTTGTAAGTCCAAGGCCCGTAAATGTGTCAAAAAGCAATGGAGCGGGACGAAACTCGACCTTGATGTGTAAGTTATGGTGGTTGATGTACACACCAAAAATCAGCTCTATATGTAGCAGCGTTTAGAAAAAAAGCGCAGAAAAATGTTTTATCAGTGAAATTTTGTAACTTCAAGGCCCATAAATCCGTGAAAAAGCAGTGGAGCGGGACAAAACTCAAACTTGATCAGTAAGTCATGGTGGTTGACTTACACAGCAAAAGTCAGGTGAATATCTACCAGCATTTAGAAAAAAAAGTCCGGAAAACTGATTTATCAGTGAAATTTTGTAAGTCCAAGGCCCGTAAATCTGTGAAAAACCAGTGGACCAGAACGAAAGTCGAACTTGATCTGTAAGTGATGGTGGGTGACTTACACACCAAAACTCAGCTCAATATGTACCAGCGTTTAGAAAAAAAGTCCGGAAAACTAAATTGCCGGACTGACAGACAGATGGACAGACGGACGGTTGGAGTGCAAACCTAAAATCCTCTTCTGCTTCACCGGTAGGGGACTAATAACCCTGAGAAAATACCCTTTTGAAGCCATGTGGGAAAAGGTTTTCACCCTTTCAAATACAAATTCCATATATTAAGCCGCCTTTATAATGTCGTCTGCAAATGCTTTCAGTTTGGAAAAGTAAAAAATTTTGTTGTTTGGTAAAAAGTTAAATCAAAGACAACAAGCACTGAACATGGGTGAAAGTAAGATTTTTCAAAAATTCTGAATTCCTTGAAATTTCGCAATTCTAACAAAGTAAAATGATTAAAAATCTGTTTTTTGATGGCCTAAAAATCCTGATTAATCCTGAAAATTTTAAATGATGATTTAATGCAATGGTGAAGAGTTGATCATGATTTTGTCATTTGAAAAAGAATAAATAGGTCAAGCGGGAGATCATTTATCTACGTATAAAAGAAACATGACACTTACATCATCTGGCTGCCAAACATCAAACACACCAGCCATTGTCAATAAAGCTGGAATTGTTCCATCATCTACAAGAAACAAAGTTTACATATGAACCATCCTAAATATGAGCCATGCTCTGTGAATAGGGGGCTTAATGCATCTGCAAACAGTATTGACCCAGTTCAGCCTGCGCAGTCCCTGCAGGCTGACCTGGGCCGAAACTTTTTGCTATTGGTGAATTTTTGCATCTCAAAGGACAAGTCTACCTCATGATTCAGCCAGTTGTTATACAAAATGGATTTTATTGATCCATCATTATATGATGACCTGCTTGGTATCATGCATCAGGGAGATGCAATAAACCCCAATTTGCCAGAGCATGGCCCATATTGTTTTAATTCTAGAACCCAAAACCTGTGATTCAAAAGGTCAAGACAATTTTTCTCAGCAAATCATATGGTCTGTCTCACACTATACAACAAGAATTAATATAAAAATGGTTGCTTATACGGACCTATTTTGTCCATACATACATGAGCTCTGTGAAAAGGGAGTTTAATGCATCTGCAGAAACTATCGACACAGGTCAGCCTGCCCAGTCCAAGCAGGCTGACCTGTGTCAATACCTTCTGCTATTGGTCAATTTTCTGCATGTCAAAGGACCATTCTACCTCCAGATCCAGATGAATGTGAGATGAAATCAGATTTTATGGATCCATAATTATATCATGATTTGCACTGAACAATTGTTGAATTGATTGATTGTTTGATTGACTGTATGGTGTTTAATGCCGTTTTCAACATTATTTCAGTTAAATCGTGGCGGACAGTGCACCTATCCATGCTTTCCTGGAGTTTCTTTTACCAGTACTCCGGACAATATTCTTTCCAAGCCACTGGCTGCTTTCCCACATAACTATCGTCGAAACAATGGTCGGCAGTGAGAGAGGAATGAATCCTGTTGCAATGACTATCATCAATCCTTGGAAAGAAAGTGGCCAAGCCGGGGATGGAACCAGCGTCCCCCCGTTCTCATGTCCTGTACGCTACTTACTGAACAATTGTTGAAAATAAATAGACCTACCCTCTGACTGACATAAATTGTCATCGATGTTATTATTGGAAATTTCTTCCTCTGTCTTAAATTCCATTTTTACATCAATTTTCGATTCATCTAGAGGTTCTGCCTTCACTCTCATTGTTAAATCCTCAGTCTTAACTTCCGCCAACTTACGTGGATCATTGTTACTCTCACTTTTGACTGGTGTTACATTTAGATCACTTTTGAATTCACTCTCAGATTTTACTTTGACAGAAGTGTCCAACTTTGGTTTATTTTGAAAATAAATGTAATATGGTTGTTTGGCTGTTTTGTCTCTTTTCCACTCATAAAACCTAAGGAAAAACATGAAACAGAGTGAATTTTTTCACGAAACAAACAAGCCTTGAGATTTGTCCACACTGAAAGGATTTGCAGGTGACATATTCAGTGTGGCTCAAATGATGAATTTTATCTTTTAAAAGGGTGGAAAACATTGTGAGAAAAGGATAAAATGCTGGTTACTAGCATTTTCTCCTTTTCCCACGATGTTTTCAAAGGTCTTTTTCTTCAGGGTTGTTAAAACATAGGACTGTGTGGTAAAGGATTAAACAATGAGATTTGTCTTTAATTGGGTAGAAGAAAACATTGTAGGAAAAGAATAACATGCTGGTTACCAGCATCTCTCCTGTAGTAAAGGAGAAAAACAGCCAAATCCACAAAGGTCATTGCTTTTTTACAAATCAAGATGACATCAATGAATATAAAGAAAAACAGGAACCTTGGAAGTATACAGTAACTAATCATGTTCCATCACTACAAGAACAAGCATTCTGATAGTATTGCATAGCAATACACAGTCCCCTACCGGCCGTATGTATCGCTGGCATGTCAGAGAAATTTTTAAAGTCCAAGGCCCCTAAAAGCGTCAAAAAGCAGTGGAGTGGGACGAAACTCGAACTTGATGTTTAAGTCATGGTGGTTGATGTACACACCAAAAATCAGCCAAATATGTAGCAGCGTTTAGAAAAAAAGCGCGGAAAAATGTTTTATCAGTGAAATTTTGTAAGTCCAAGGCCGTAAATGCTTCAAAAAGCAGTGGAGCGGGACGAAACTCGAACTTGATGTGTAAGTCATGGTGGTTGATGTACATACCAAAAATCAGCTCTATATATAGCAGCGTTTAGACAAAAAGTGCAGATAAATGCTTTATCAGTGAAATTTTGTAAGCCCAAGGCCTGTAAATCCATGAAAAAGCAGTGGAGCGGGACAAAACTCAAACTTGATCTGTAAATAATGGTGGTTGACTTACACAGCAAAAGTCAGGTGAATATCTACCAGCATTTAGAAAAAAAAGTCCAGTAAACTGATTTATCAGTGAAATTTTGTAAGTCCAAGGCCCGTAAATCCGTGAAAAACCAGTGAACCGGAACGAAAGTCGAACTTGATCTGTAAGTCATGGTGGTTGACTTACACAGCAAATGTGAGATCAATACCTACCAGCGTTTAGGAAAAAAGTCCGGAAAACTGATTTATCAGTGGAATTTTGTAAGTCCAAGGCCCGTAAATCCGTGAAAAACCAGTGGACCGGAACGAAAGTCGAACTTGATCTGTAAGTGATGGTGAGTGACTTACACACCATAACTCAGCTCAATATGTACCAGCGTTTAGAAAAAAAGTCCGGAAAACTGAATTGCCGGACTGACGGACCGACGGACAGATTGACAGATGGACGGACGGAGTGCAAACCTAAAGTCCCCTTCGGCTTTGCCGTTAGGGGACTAATAAGCACAGGTGATAATATGGTTGCAAATTGGCATTATAAAAATCAGAAGTTATTTCATGGTTACCCTAATGAAACTTAATTCATGGTTTTCCTTGAGCCCCTGTTTCTGTGAATTTGGACCCCTTTCAAATGTTTGTTCATTTATTCATTTGAAGGGGGTTTGGGAGAAAGAGTTTTGTCTCTGAAAGGGTTGAAAAAATTGTGGAAAAAAGTGAAAAAGCTGATTACCAGCATTTTCTCTTTTTCCTACCATGTTTTTCAAAAGCTGTCTTTACTAGTGTTATTTAACAAATGGGATTATTTGGTAAAGAGTCAAACATTTAACAATCACACATAGTTACCCCTCAGCAAGTATAACACAGCGCCTTCCTTTCATCAGAGGCACTTTGTATGTCTGCTTCTCCATCATGCTTTCTGCTCGACAGTTATTGGTCTCGTAAGTTTCATCACGGATAGAGCCTCGGTGCCAAGAAGGTACAAGGCCCCACAGCATTGGCTGGATCACTCGGGAAGTAGTATCATTGCTGTCATTGAAATGGGCACTAGACAATAAAACAGGTCTGAAAGAAATGAGAACAAACAATCAGTCATGCTTAAACCTACTGAAGGCATAATTTCAACACAATTTCTATGCTTATCCCACTACCTTAGTAACATACAGGGTTTGAAAAACCAGGGATTGCTGGTTTGATCCCCAAGTCCAACTCAACTTTATGGCAGAATTCATTCTCCCACACCTGCACATTGTCTTTTAATTATTTATGGGATTTGTCTCTGAAAGAGCAGAAATCACTGTGGAAACCAGCATTTTCTCCTACGTTCATTATGTTTTCAAAAATATCTTATCCTGCTCAATGTCCATTTAAACAATGGACTGCTTGGTACAGGGTTAAATGTTGTCCTCTGCAAAGCTGTTTCAGCAGCAAAAAAATTAATATTACCATGTTTCTGTAATTACAACAAAAGTCACTGACTTACGTATGAGCACCTGGAGCAATGTTATATGAAGGAAAATATTTCTTTCCATTTGTCGCATCTTTCCAGGCTGGTTTCTGTTTTTTCCCATGTCCGTCTTTGTATGTACAAGCAGATTGGATGTCAGCTGGTGCTAAATGACTGTCAACAACAAAAATAGGGTAAAATTTAGTTTTCAACAATGTTAAGTCATAAACATTACAAAATTAAAGTTAAAGTTAAAGAGCAAACCAAAGTCCTCACACAGACAACTTTTTCCCAATTTTGGCTAGGGGCATTTTCCAAAATTTCTGGAAAAAGCCCCGTTCAACTGTCTTCATATTTTTTTCTGTCTAAAGTTTCATTGTCTGATACAAATTTTTCGTCATGTAATGGACTTGGTTATTCATTTCTATACTTTTTAGGTTTAAACGATAACAAAAATCTCAAAAATTCATCTAGTCAGAGTCCAGGGGCGAAATATATGGGGACCAAACTTTTTGCAAGCTATCGACTATGGCAAATATCTGCATTATTCTAAAATTCACTTTCGTTCAAACAGTAGACGAAACTTGGAACAGATACGTTATGCTTTACTTTACTGAACAGTAATTTTTAACTGGCATTCAATTTATTTACCAAACGGTTCTCCCGCACATGTTTATTTTGGAACAAGGCTATCAGACCGTAACGACATTTCCCGCCAAATAAAATTTCCCAGTGGATAAGGTGCATGGAGCAAAAGCCCTGTTTGTCTACTTAAAAAAAAATCTCTTTCATTTTCTCACTCTTACTACTTTTAGAAAGGGACTGAATTTATCAAATCAATCCATAAGTAAAACCCTGATTTTCGTTAAATTAATCCATTATGAAGTTGGGAAATGATATTTTCGTTTAATTAGACAGCTGTAAACTTTACCAGAAGTGCGTTTGACTAAAATGGCCTGAACATTTAACCGAACTTCCTTACAAGACAGTATGATTCTGTATCTGTTAAAACGGCCTGTTTAGATTGCTTTGCTGTTATCATACCACTGCGTTTGGTAAAAAATATTCAATTTTGGGGTTTAAATAGCGGAATTCTGTTATGTAATTGGAAAGTCTGTCTGTTATATTGTGAGATCAGATGTGACATTATCGAGCTAGTTTGAATACGTTTCACCAATGTGTGTTATTACTCACGTGACATTCCTTCATGCCTTCATGCCTTTGCAAAGCTCTAGCTTCAAGAGGCTATCTTGTCAACTTTTACATTACTCAACTGAGTAAATTCAGTGACCTTTGTTTTTTTTTTTTTTTTTTTTAATTGATATAAAAGTAGATGAATTTCAACCTTTAACCCTGAAAAAGGGTGTGATTTATGTTTCACATGTTTGTGCATCTGTAAATAGGGATCATATACACACATATATAAGATCCCTGCTCTAAATGACAACTCCCACTACTAAAATCCCGCATTTCATGATTTTTTTTTTTTTTTTTTTTTTTTCAACCCATATACGTACATGAGCACCTGAAACTTTTGTCTGTTAAAAGTCTGTCATTTTGAACTACTTAAGGGGGTAATCATGCCAGCCAAAGCATAATAGATAACCAAGAAATTTTCATACCATAATTTTCAAAACTAGATTACAGATGTGTGTTAAATCTTTACCAAACGTCAAAATTTTAGAATAGTCCAAATTGAAAGCAAATGCAGACGACAAATCAGATGTGGCTCAAATGATTGGAAATTTTCTGAAGGTTGGAAAACATCGTGGGCTAGTTTCTGAATAAGACTTGTCGGACATGAACGATACATATATATGTATATCTCTAGAGACTAATAACCACCCCCCCGCCCCCCCCCCCCCCCCCAAAAAAAAAAAACCTCCGGTGAAATTATTACTCGTGGGCTCTCTGTCTGAAAACATTGGCACAAACATTTTTTTTAGAAATACGGGGAAAACAACTTCAAAGGGGCCTTTTGAGAAGTGGAAACTCTTATACAGCTCCATTGAGATGTATCAGGCCTCGAAACTTGTGGAACTTGTGAAACTTATATATATATACAGAGCCATATTATCTTTTAAAAACAAGTGTACCATGTTCGCAGACCAATGAAATGGAGTTCGCTTTGAATCACGTGACCGACTCAATGTCATCAAAGTAAATGATTCCTGGGTGTTTCAGTTCCTAAATTTAGGTTTTCGAATTTGTTCCTGAAAGCGTTCAATAATTTAGTCAAGCTCCAATTACACGTCCCAGATCAAGAGAAATATTCTGTCTCAACTAATTTCATCTCAAGAAAATGGGAGACTGTCACTAAATTTCGATAATATACAACAGTCAACTGCAAGACATAGTTCAACATGGCGACCGAAACTGGCACCTCCTATGTCAAGGTAGGTCTGACTTTGCTCCTCCATACCTTGACGGCCTACATGTTGGTGTGCCTTTTACTGCACGGCATAGATAAATGTCGATATATCCTGAGCATCAGCTTGTGCTATCTGTCTTAACATATTTCCGGTACAGGTCGGAATGAAGGATCACAGTCCTGGCTTCGTACTCGCCAACCAACCATTCTATACCGTTTATCACACAATCGCAAGTTATAACGACTTGAAGAAACAGGCTTTGGAATACATTGTGGGAAAAGGAGAAAATGCAACCAGCATTTGAAAAGTCATTGAAATGTTAGTGTCATCTGCAGTTTCTTTCAAATTGGAGAAGCCCAAACTTTACCAGTTTTGCTAATCCATTGGGCTATGCCCATGTGGGTTCGAATTCCATCCTCGCTACTGTGTGTAAACCTCTTAATCTTACAAAGAGATAATAAATATAAGTGATAATGTCATACTGATAATTCCTTAGTTTAGATTGGCATGATCAAGATCAGGTATTTCGGTGTGTAACAGACCAGACACGCAAGTGTTTCAGTGATTGTTCTCCACGTAAATCAATGTTCAGGGTTTATTAACAACATCATTCTTCTAAATAATGAATAATACTTTGATAAAGGGCGTTTTCAGTTTAAAAAAAAAAAAACAAGGAAAGAAAAGTCCTGCTTACTAATATCAATTATCTGTAATCAATAATAATAAAAATAGGGGTAATTCAGTGGTATTTTGGTATTTCGGTGATTCGTCAGACTGTTTAGATTTATGTCCATAAAAGTTGTACAAGTGTTGCAAAGACAGCCTGTGTAAATTCATGAGAATTCATAGAGTAGCTATATTGTGTTTATAGAAATTCATTACACAATTTGAATGACCTGGTTTTTTACACATGTCAGCTGCTGGTAACAAATTTGTTGTATGATAGTTGTATGATAGTTGCAGTAAGTTCATTACAGTTATCAAAAGATTGACATCACAGGCAGGTCCAACGTATCACAGAAGTACCACCCTTCCCCCTATTTTTGAGTCGCCTGGTTGCGTAGCAACCAGGCTGTCATTGTTATCATCTTGATCTATGGGGTGACGTAAGCATACCTCCGGCCTTGTACTGCTTCCTGTCTCAAGTTCCGGTTTACGAGATAAAACATAGTTTTCTAATTATTCGGTAAACAACCCTGTATTTTTCTGTTGTAAATAACTTACAATTGTGCCTCTGTGATAATGAATATGTCTATAGAGACTGAGCTATTTAACGGTTCAAACCTTTGAAACAATCATCTCGTCCGCAATGGTACACGATAGCCTTTTGCTTACACAGACATCATCTCTAAAAATAGCGCATTATGTGTATATCTTAAAATAGCTCTCGTGACCTAAACAAGTTTTCGGACACGCTGAAAAATACTGTTCGACTATTCGACTACAAGCTTCTTTTCTTCGGCACGCTTCTGATTGTGTACAATTCTCGGTGAAAATTGTTTGATAATTACCCATTAGAATTACACTCTAAATCTTACAATCTGTCCTTAATTGTAAGTATTATTTCAATTGAACACTCAACCTATGATCGGAAAGAGAAAGGCGATACCGAGTTAACATGGAAGCCTTCAATGGAGATTTTTCCTAACAGTAGGCTATTTTTTTTTTAACAAATTTATGACGACTTGGAATGGTTGCGTTGCCTTCTTACATATTCTTACACTTTGCTTCTTCACAGCTTTTTATTCTAGACTTTAAATACTTTGCACACCCATATTCTACGTGCACCAGAGATCATACATTAGCGTATGTAATGCGCACGTTCTAGGCTGTACCAAGTCATCGCTTAGCAGGTGCTTTCTGGAATGTAGCTCTGCGACAAATATAGATCTTGCAATCACGTGACGTATAACGTCATTTGCACCACGGAATTCTTTATGAATTTACATATTTATGAATCAGTCGCTGAATCGGCCTTTATTTTCAGCGTACACGGACTTAGTTCTTCAACGATCCATTGAATGCAGAGAGTGTTTTAAAGTTTACTATGTGTAATTGTTTGTTTTTCGTTTTTAAAGAGGTGAATTTGTAAAAGTCTGCTGTTTTTTTTTTTTTTTTTTTCAATGTGCGATTAACCTAGTATTTATGAAACAACAATTTATTAGTGCGGGTGTTGGAACGCAAGGTACTTTCGTAAGTGCCAAAATCTGAATTCACACGGGAATTCGCCTCGAAACTACGCAGTTCTAACAACCAGTAATCTGAGAACCTGACTTTTTACTCCACTATAATTCAAATACATGTATAATAGAACATGTCAATGTTAACCCACTCGAAAAACAAGTTCTATACATGTATTGGTGTGTTTGTTATCTCATAAAGGATTGTTGTAAAGGGTAATAGAGCGAATCGTGAACATTTAGTTTGCACTAAAGCAATATAACATGTAGATCTCTACAATTTTCAATTGGTATGGAAGCAGTGCAAATTCCTGGGACGTTATGAAACGCAGACAAAGTTAAAAGGCTGATGATCATGCTATCTGGTTATATTGTTTTTCTTGAGCTGTAGCAACCACATTCTTAGAGTCCATTGTGGACAGAACTTGAACCCGGACAACAAAAACAAATTATTTCCAAAGGACAGGCAGATTACTGCGGCAGAGGCTACATTTCGGTCCAATGACCATGAAATTTCCAGACTGTCTCAATAATATTTTTGACAAAATTGAATATAGGTCTCCAGGGGTTAAAAGATAAAGGTTGTCACTAGGTCAAATCAGACGAACCCGTAATAGTGCTTTAGAATCTATTTATGTTCGATCCAATATTCATGAAACTTTGTCAGACTGCTTAGATTCGATATGGGTGAGTTGCAAAAGGGCATTTTTGGTCTAAACGTATGTCACTAGATCCTATAAGGTTCAAATGAATTCCATACTAATGTTGCCTAAATGTTCCTCTTGTATAATTGTTCAAGTGGTTCTGCTCTGTTTCTATAAAGTTCACAGAAGCTTCAGAACTGATTAGTAACATTTCAGAATCACCGCCCCTGAAACAGTATAAGCAATTATACCCAATTTCATATCCAGCATCCTGTATTTGGAAAGGAAAATTAGTTAAGTTAACCGATGTATGTATAACCACTTGGTCCAGTTTTAGAAAATTTGTGTCATACAAAAGCAACTTGTTCTAATTCTGGAGAGAAAATGTATGCCCTATTCCACTGAAATTATTCAGAATGTTTGTTTTAGCAATATGTGTAAGAATTAAGATATACATGTACATGTAAGTTCAGCCACTCAGATTCTGTGTTAGAAAAACACTTTTATCAACCTAGAAGCCTAATTTTTGTGCACATTCTTTACAGGCATTATTAAGCTGGGGAGGAACTGTAAATATTGATGGAACTTCGACAGTTATTATGCCCTGCCGAATTTCAGGTGGGTGGGGGGGATATAGTTTTCCTGTTGTCTGTCCGTCTGTCCGTCCGATGTTCCGTCCATCCAGAAAGATATGTTCTAAAAACGTTAACGAAAGTTAATGAAACTTCATACATGCCCCTCATGATAGCCCGCCGATACACTTTTTTTTTATGTAATGTCTTGTTATGGAAAAAGGAGGCTTGATGTCTTCCGATCTGCTTGTTTTGTTTTATTTTGTTTTTGTTCTTAATGCGGTGTCATGGAAAAAGGGGGCTTGATGTTTATTTCCATTATGGACCAATATCTCTTTAACTACTGGACACAATTTTATGAAACTTCATATTTATATCGTTTATCATAAGCCACAGACGATCAGTATTTGTTTTTATTTAATAAAACGCGGTATCATGGAAAATGGGGCTTGATGTATACTTCCATTATGGACCAATATCTACTGGACAACATTTTATGACACTTCACATTTATATTATTTATCATAAGCCACAGGCAATCAGTATTTGTTTTTATTTAATGAAATGCCGTGTCATGGAAAAATGGGGCTTAATGTATATTTTCACTAGTAACAAAAAAAGACGATTTACATGCAAAACACAATACCTCTTATAATTACCAAAACAAGATTTTTTTGGCGGTGGATGTTATTTCAACGAAATGACTTGTTTTATATTGATTGTACCTTTTGAAAACCATTTTTAAATGAAGTCACCCGGGGTAAGAGACTTCGAACTTTTTAAAGCTCTTCCTGGTGCCTAAATTTTATTCTCACCACATGTTTCCATGTAAATTTAATATTAATGTATGTAATTTTAGGATGACAATTTAGAAATATGCTTGCATGTAATACTGTCTTAAGGTTAAGTTATTTTCTATCTTGAATGTTTTTAATGGATTTGAACAAAAAAGTGTGAACACTTCTCACCCATCACCATCCAGGCGACTCTCAGGACTATCAGTCCTTTGATTTTCATTATTGAGTTCAGATAAGGGCATATGAAATTGAAAAATTAGAAAATGGGCAGCCATTTTGAATCTGTGGTTAACACATTACCAAGCGTAAATTGATAAATCATAATTATGCTGATAAGATTGTAAATAATAACTATATCACTTTGAAAATAACAATGACAAACTTACACATCAAATCAGTTGTATAATATCAGCAGAACACCTTCAGATGTGATTGTTTTACTTTATCAGAACATAACATGCCAAGCCACTTGTGCGTTTCGATGGATCAGATGCCTACATTATGCAATGTCTGATTTGGGTCTACTTTGTACGCAAATGGAGTGCATTAGCGCTCTCTTCTGTGTGTTTATCATTCAAAGAAATTATGAATGTAAGTGATAATGTGATGCTGATAATTCTTTAGTCTAGATTGGCGTAATCAAGACAGAATATTTCAGTGTGTAACAGACCAGACACGCGAGTGTTTGGGTGATTGTTCTCCATGTAAATCAATGATCAGTGTATATTACATCTTCAATAATGACTTATACTTTGATTAAACATGTTTTATATTAAAAAGAAAAGAAAAATCCTGAACACTCACCAAATGGCATTTTGGTGATTGGTCTGACCATCCTAGGATGAATGCAGTTATTGTATTGATCAACTTGTGAAATACAGCCAATACTATTGTAACCTGCAGACACTAAAAACTGGACACAAACCATATTGATTAATTTGTACATAGAAATAAAACATAACCCAGTTGCTCTAAAAGATGACTTGTCAGTAATGCTGCATTTGAGCACTACAGGGTTTTCCCTCAGCAACAAAGATAGGGGGTCATTGTGACCCCTTAGTCATAAATAATGGGGGTCATTCTGGACTTTGAGGGGGTCACAAAAAATGTAATTAGGTTAAACATTAAAGACTACTACGTATGAAACAATGTGTGTTTTTGTGTTTCTTATTCGTCCCAAAGCTTTAATATAACCTATTTATGAATTACTGAATGATGTAAGATACCTTGCAACACTAGGGATTCTCTGTATAGAGGGGCTTACAGTCTAGATAACATCTTTTTCATAGAGTATCTTGTGTATGCTTTATAAAAAGCCTGGTCTTAACAGGCAAAAAAATGCTCTAGCTGCAGACAAGCTTCATTTATTTACGTAATTTCAATCTTTGAAGGGCATCAATGTGACCACAGTGTTTCTGGGACGCACGTTAGAGTTGAATTGCGCAAGTTTGTGCAGCCACTCTCTGTGGTAAAAGGGTTATTGTGTTTTGTTTTTGTCACAGGAATCAACCGTTTAATTGATACAAATAGGTTGATGTCGGCCGGATTTGATATCCTCTGTTTTGTGGGTTTTTTTTAATAGGGAGTATCCATCCGACAACAAACTATTTTCACCAATTAAACGGCCGATTCCTGAGTTTTGATACGCGGATCGCATTCATGCCGCCGTTTTCGACCAACAATTAAGCATAGATCTAGGTCTTTCGCCAATTTTCACTAGACCCCCGGGGTCTTCAAATATTTTTCTCGTTACTCGAACCAGGCGATCATCACCCGATCGTTGTTCAAGGTCTCTTTTTCCTTGCAGACAGCAGGAATGACGCTAATTTTGACTGAGCCATATTGTTTTCATTAGAGATCGACTGGTTTTGTTTAGACGAGTTTAAAGACTGACCGTATTCTCGTAAAATCGATACACAGTCTAGAGTTTCGTCCCATTTTCTTCTCGTACTTAAGCTTTCTTATGTACTCGCGATGTAACTTTGTTGGTAGCAAAGACGATAGTGAGTAACCTTTATTGAATTTGTGCGTCCACAGTGACGCACTATTGAAAAAACTACGGGTCATTTTCCTTAAAAATGCGTCAAAACGCACAAAATCGTGCGTCAAGGAAAACCCTGGCACTATCATATGTGACATTGTTTCCTAGGGCAAAATCAAAACTCAAACACTTGTTTCAACTAAACCTTTTAAATAAGAAGCTAACCGTTTACCAAACAACAAAAGTTTACACATGTCCAAGTTGAAAGCATCTGCAGACAACAGAATACATTTAGTTCAAATGATTGAATAGAATTTGTATCTGTAAGAGTAGAAAACATTGTGAAAAAAGGAGAAAATGCTGGTTACATAGGTTTTATTCTTCAGGGTCATTAAAACTTGGGATTGTGTGTTAAAGGGTTAATGCAATTCCAGGCAACAAATTATCATTGTCCTACTACTAGTCACTCATGCTAATTCTAGCAGGGTTATACAGATGTTTGTTCAGAGCTGGGACAATCCCCATAAACTTGCAGCAATAGGGTATACTTCCAAGATTGGTGAGACTAGGCAATCAAGACTACTTTTGAAATGAATTTGAAAGGCACAAAGTCCGTAGGCAGTGTTTGCATTATGATGATGGTTACGAGCATTTTTGCCTTTTTCTACAATTTTTCAAAAGTTTTTTTCTTTAGGGTAGTTAAATCATGGGATTGTTTGGTAAAGGACGGGCATTTTACTCTGGTCTTGTCCTGATCGAAAGCATAAATTTTGCAACATTACATTCAGCTCAAATGATGGGCTTGTCTTTCAAAGAGTAGAAAACAATGTTTGAAAACTAGACAATGCTGGTTAGCAGCATTTTCACATACTTGTTTCAAAAGTCGTTTTCATTAGGATCGCTAAAACTCATGATTGTTTGGTAGAGGGTTAACCATTTACGAAGTAATCTAGTGCTCTTTTGACCATGAAGAAAAAAAAAAAAAAAAACTTTTGAAAACACTATAGAAAAAGGACAAAATTGTGGTAAACAGCAGTTCCTCCTATTCCTACAATGTTTTCTTTCTTTTTTTTTTTAAGACGTTAGTTGCATGCTATATCATTTGTCCTATGCAAATGCTTTAATTTTGGGAGAATCTTAATGTAATCTAGTGATGAGTTGACTCGGAGCTTTGTTTGGAATTCAGTTGACTAATGATTTACTTGTATTATGTAGCAAACGGGCTAAACCAACATGACTATAGGATAGAATGTTGAAGATAACAAAGCGAAGGCTATCTTCGGGCACTGGAGGGGGGTCGGGAAAGGAAACATCGTCCACATTGGTACAGTAATGTGTGTGACACCCTGGTGATTCGTTTTGTAGAATGTTTTCTGTTTAACTTGTTATCTCCTGAAATAAATTTGTCGTAGATGACCTTGAAAATTTCTTTGTAAGATTTGGATAGTCAAGATGATATAACTCTTTAGCAGAGGACAAAGTTTTAGACTGGTCCAAATTGAAAGCATTTGCAGATAACAAATTGACATATATCTCGAACGATGGAATATGTTTTTTTGAAGGGATGTAAACATTGTAGGAAAAAGAGAAAATGCTGGTTTTCAGCATTTTCTACTTTAAACCCCTGTGCTTTCAAAAGCCCTCTTCATCAGGGTTGTTAAAAATAGGGATTGTTTTGTAAAAGGGTTAAGTTTAACATGTGAATTCATATAATAATATTGCAGCAAAGGAACTGACTTGTGACAAGCAATTTCACTTTCTTGTCCCAGTGTTTCGGTGTCACCTTTTTACCACAAGGGTTGAATGCATGAAATCATTTGATAACATTGCAGCAAAGGAACCGACTTTAACTTAAAACAATCAGTTTTATCTTTTTATGATAATGGTTCAGTTTTATCGTTATGCCACAGTGTTGTCAGTAGTAACTGTTGTCGAAGGGTTGTTTGAGGCTCAGTGGTAAAATTTAGGACTCGCAACCTGGAGGATCTGGGTTCAAGCCTCACTGGAAGCCCTGGAGTTTTCGTGGGTGATTCCTTGGGCAAGATAATTCAGAACCCTAGCCTAGTACTAGTGAAAACCTAGGTCATACATGAATATGTGAGCTGTCACTTTAATCCTTTCCCAAACAAGCCCTGGTTTTCACATGTGTGCAGTACAAGTCTTGAAAACACTGTGGGAAAAGGAGAAATTGCTTGTAATGAGCAATTTCTCCTTTTTCCCCACAGTGTTTTCTACCCTCTTGGAGAACTTTCTGTCATTTTGATCAAATTTAAAATTGTCGTCTGCAAACTCTTTCAATTTGGACCAGTCTAAAATTTATCATTTGGGAAAGGGTTAATATGAATGAAACATTTTTTAAAGTGGCATAAAACACCAATCTATTATTAAAATCAAAATGGTCTACTGCAGGTCTCTTCAGGAGGTAATAAGTTAACCTTTTACCACACAATCCCAACTTTTGACGTCCTTTAGAAAGAAGCCATTTGAAAACATTGTGGGGAAAGGAGAAAATGCTGGTTACCAACATTTTCTCCTTTTCCAACAATGTTTTCTGCCCTTTCCAAAACAAATTTTGATTTTTCAGTCACATTTATATGGCTGTCTGCAAATGGTTTCAAATTGAACTAGTTTGAAATTTTGTTGTTTGGTAAAGAGTAAACTCTTTACCAGAGCTCCAGATAGAGGGAGTGATTTTGATTTCAAAATTGAAAATATTAATCACTCTCTGCTAAACCCTGTGTTATGGGTACTCAACTACTCATTAGAATTGTCTCATCTCATCGTACCCACAACAAAGGGTTTTGAAGAGAAACAATGGATTAAGAATACTATCACTCCCTCTGATATGGAGGTCTTCTATACCAAATGATAAAATTATAGACTTATCCTAATTGGAAGCGTTTGTAAACAACAAATTAAATGTGGCTGGAATTATATTAATTTAATGTGAAGTAGTAGAAGACTTTGTGAGAAAAGGAGAAAATGCTGGTTACCAACATTTTCTCCTTTTCCCACACAGTTTTCAAAAGGGTTTATCCACAGGGTTGTTAAAACTGGGGATTTTGTGGTAAAGAGTTAACCTATAAGTTGTGCACTAAGTCAGAATTTCTGCACTGTGTGGCTTTCTTTCAATCACAGCAGACAACAGTGTTTGGAGTTCTGACCTTTTTACCCAGGTGCCTGGTTTGAATCCCTAACTGTTGTATTGCAGTGATCCTTCCTTTGTTGTCTTACTCTAGACTACTAGAAATCTAAATCATTTGCACACTACCTGCTTATCAAATTAATTTACTTCCATAGCACTGAACCTGGATTTAATTAATTATGCAGATAGTTAAGACGAACATCAGACTGTAGAGAATGTAGAGAATATGTATCTTTGATCTATACTGTCAGCTTCTATATGTGCTATTTATCACATGACATTTCAACAAACCTTTGCAAAATTCTGGTACATAATCTAAAAATATCTGAAGAGGCGATGTGGTCCTTAAAGTTGAAAAGTAGGTTTTTCTCACATTTTTGGTAACCAGTTTTTTCTTCTTTTCCCACAATGTTTTCTACCCTTTAACTCTTTATCAAACGACAAAATTTTAGACCAGTCCAAATTGAAAGCTTTAGCAGACGACAAATTAAATGTTACTCAAAAATTGAAATTTGTTTTGGGAAGAGTAGACAACATTGTGGGAAAAGGAGAAAATGCTGTTTACCAGCATTTTCGCCTTTTCCCACAATGTTTTCAAAAGGCTTTTTCCTCAGGGTCGTTAAAAGTCGGGATTGTGTGGTAAAGGGTTGAGAGACAAATGTTATGTTTTGAGCTACATTTAAAATGTCGTCTGTAAATGCGTTCAATTTTGGCTAGTCTACATCTTTGTCACGTGGTAAACTGTGAAGAGTTAAGTTTGATGAGATTGTAGAAATTTGAACAGCACCTTTAATAATTTTCTTTATTGTGAGTAATTTCACAGTTACACAATATCTAACTGGCTAAACCATCAGAAATTGTTTTACTTCTAATTTCCTAGACTAGGACTAACAGTGCAATTTGTGATGGTGGATACATAGGGACCAAGTTTTAGGTTTCATCCCCTGACACCCTGGCCCTCCTTCACTTTTACAAAATTACTTTTAAGCTGCTATTTAACCCTTTACCACACAATGATGACTTTTAATGACCCTGAAGAACAAGGCTTTTGAAAATATTGTGGGAATAGGAGAAAATGCTGGTAATAAGCATTTTCTCCCTTTCCCACAATGTTTTCTATCAAGAACAAATGTTGTTATTTAGGTCAACTATAATTTGCTCATCTGCAGTGCTTTCAATGTGGACCTGTTTAATTTTTTTTCATGTGGTAAAGGACTAACCCTTTACGGAACGCAACATTTTAGAATGATTAAGTTCAAAAGCAATAACTTTGCAGACAGTGAATTAAAGGGGACATAGATGATTGCATTTGTCCAGGAAACATTGTGGGACAAAGCATTTTCCTACCATTTTTTCAAACGCTCATTTTCCTAGGTGTGATTAAAATTCATTATTGTTTGGTAAAAGATTAAATATGAAAAAAAGTCTCTGTAGGGTGCACAAGATAGGAGTTAATGGAAAATATGGGGATTGAACTGACGTCTTAGTTATAGAGGTCTTGAATATAGAATCTCATAATGGTAGTTGGCACTTCTCCATTCCTTCCGGAAAGACTGTTTTTCCTTTTTATACCACCAAAATGTCTTTTAGTATCTGTTGGGCTCATCCCTTCAATTTGACATTCAAATAGTTGTCTTGTTGGTCTATTGATTCTTTGATCCATCGTTTTGGTATATTCTATTCTTACAATAAAGTATAACAAATTGAAAGTTTTACTATTTTCTCTATCTTTTTCAGCTGCCACAATGTTTGCAGATGTAGTATTTATATTCATATACCTGATTTCATTTTGGTTAACCCTTTCAAAAACATAGAAATAATTCTCTCAAATCTTTTTATACGAAATAAACATAGTGCTTGACGAACATAAAGTAAATTGTAAAACTATCAATCTTCATGACGTAAGTATTTTAAGACGACGTGGGGGTATCTTTCTGACATTTATACATAGCCAGAAGTCTCTAGAAACAAAAATACAGATTGTTGTCAACAGTGATTTGCATAATTGAACTGCCGCAATTATTAAATACTAAAAAATGCTCATACTTACAGAAATAAGGTTCACATGAATTAAAACACCCCTCTGTTTGGAAAAAAACTGCAGTATTTTGAACCCACAGAAAAAAAGAACACTTATACAAAAAACGGAAATGAAGAAAGTGCTGGTTACTAACATTTTCTCCTTTTTCGACAAAGACCCTTTTCCTCAAGGTCGTTAGAACAGGTGATTGTGTGGTAAAGGGATAAATAGAGCATTATAATGTAATATTCGATAAGAGATGCATTTTCCCATAATTTTACCAACTTGCAATTATCTTGGGTGTTAACGTTAAGTTCATTGCCTATACATATTGTACTGGCTGATTTTGGTTGGTTGATTGATGGTATGGTGTTTAGCATGTTTTCAACATTATTTCAGTTATTACGCGGCGGCCAGTGCAACTATCCATGCTTTCCTGGAGTTTCTTTTACTAGTACTATGCAGAATATTCTTACCCAATCACTGGCTCCTTTCCCACATAACCATCGTCGAAAAAGTGGTCAGCAGTGAGAGAAGAATGAATGCTGTTGCAGTGACTCATCAGTCCTCAGAAAGAAATTGGCTGAGCAGGATATTGAACCAGCAACCCCCTGTTCTCAAGTCCTGTATGCCACGGACTGAGCTACCAGGGCTCGGTGGCTAGTTTTGGACAAAACAAAAGCTGTTACAAGTTAGACAAAGGACTATCAATTGAAGGAAAGGAACCGTGTATTTTATTGTGGGAAAAGTACATGTATATATCTGGGACAGCGCTTATAAAACATTCATCAACTCAGCTGAGCAAACAGTGTTAAACATCACACAAGCAAACAAACAAATCAGCTAAGCATGAAATTTCAAAGTTGTACAAAATATAATGTTATGTGATAACTTGTGTGCCAGTGCTGTTGAGCTTTTCTTTGTTTCTGCCTATTAAATCACAAGTCTTCATTTCAAATTGTCATACAGTCATACTGTCTTTAAGTGTCTTTACTCTTTTCCACACGACAAAATTGAGGCACAGGCCAGATTGAAAGTTTTCGTAGATCAAGTGAAATGTTGCTAAAATGATGATTTCTGTCTTTGAGAATGTAGAAAACCTTAAGAGGAAAGGAAAAAATGCTGGTTACCAGCATTTTTTCCTTTCCCACAATGTTTTCAAAAGTCCTCTTTTGTAGGGTCATTAAAACTCTGGATCATTTGGTTAAGGGTTAAACTTCTGCTTTCTTACACTTAGCAACAGAATGCTCTTCCCACAATGCAAGAACAATTTTGTTACGAATACCAGTATTTTACATCATTCAGTAGTCTGATCTCCTGAATGGACAACAGTTTTTGGGCTTTTGCTGACTGTGTAGATCAAGATCAGACTGCACAGAATATTAGTCTGATTTTTGGATCTACCCTGGTTTTACTCTTCAGCAAACAAATGGGGTGTTTTAACAACCCTGAGAATATGGCTTTTTGAAAACATTGTGGGAAAACAAGATAATGCTTGAAACAAGGTGAATGGATGGTGGTGAGGGTGAAATAGGATTTTAGAAAACTAAAATACATTTCTGAACTCTTTATCACACAGTCCCAAACTTAAACCACCCTGACAGAGAGGTTTTTGAAAACATTGTGAGAAATGAGAAAATGCTGGTACCAAGCATTTTCTCCTTTTCCTGCAATGTTTTCTACTCTATGAAAGACAGAAGTCATCACTTGAGCTACATTTCATTTGTCTTCTGCAAACAGTTTCAACCTGTTCTAGTCCAAAATTTCTATCTTTTGGTAAAGGGTAAAGCTAAACAAAAAGAAAAAGCAGTTTATTTATAATTTTTATGTTGTTGAAAAAAATGTCACAAAGTGATTGGTTTACTTGTTGGTTGGTTTGTGGTTTACACCACTTTTAACATTATTTAAGTCATACAGTTATGTCATTGCAACAGCTTATTAGTCATGACTTTATGTCCTAAACAAGGGTTCTAGAGTGTCTTGCCCAGGGTCAGTATCCCACGAAAAAATCCAGTGCTACCAGTGAGGCTTGAACCCAGGCATCCAGGTACCAAGCTATGTCACAAAATGAAAAAAACATTTACCTGTGAAGGGTGTATACATAGGACTGGTATGACATGACTGGATTGTGTCTAAAAATAGCATGTATTGATAGGAGGGGGGGGAATTTAAGTGAGTTACATTGAAATAGAGTGCTGTTAAAGAAAGAATGTTGACTGGCTATAGTAGATCTGTCATTTAGTATAGGTCTGATAGTGTTTGTTTGAAATAGGCAAATAATAATGAGGGATAGTCCGAGGCGAAAGAAAGAGGTAAAAATCTTTTCTTGAATTTTTTTTCAGAGGATATTTTTTGATCTGTTTACTCTTTACCAAACGACCAAATTTAAGACCAGTCCAAACTGAAAACAATTGCAGACAACAAAATAAATGTGACTGAAAAATTGAAATTTGCTTTGGGAAGGGTAGAAAGCGTAGGAAAAGAGAAAATGCTGGTTACCAGCATTTTCTCCTTTTCCCACAATGTTTTCAGAAGGCTTGTTTCCCCTGGCCATTAAAAGTCAGGATTGTGTAGTAAATGGTTAACCCTTTAACTCTTAAAGCACTGAAACTGAATTGAATGGCTTTTGTGGACATTGTAAATGAAGATCAGACTGCATTTCATCAGAGTGTGGCACATTTTTTATTTGAGTAGTAAAAAAAAATATTATTAACCCTTTACCAAATGAACAGATTTTAGACTTGTCCAAAGTGAAAGCATTTGCAGACGACAAAATGAATGTGACTTAAAAATTGAAATTTGTTTTGGGAAGGTTAGAAAACATTGTGGGAAAAGGAGAAAATGCTGGTTTTCTTCTTCAGGGTCGTTAAAACCCAGGATTGTGTGGTAAAGAGTTAATTGTGTTGCCATTCCTTCAAAAGCTTCAACTCTTGTTTCACTTGTAGTTGAAGTTGGTAGGTACCGTATATCCATATTTTGAGATAATGTTCATTAAATTGAGTGCAATTTGATCCCCAAATTGTTTTTGTTTGGCTAACTTATTTCTAGATTAAAAGAGTCCATTTTGGTTAATTTGGCAGTGTGAGGGTTAAATTGTAATTCTTTTTTTTTTATTATCTCTCTTACAGTGTTTTGTCAAATTTGCAGTGATTTTGTTTCTGATGGCAATAGGCTTTAGGTTTTCCCATAAACTTTCACAGAAGATGTTTCTTTTACAGGGAGGTGCCCAGTTAGACTACGAATCCATCGAGGAAACTAAGGAAGCTGTCAAAAGAGAAATTCGTAAAGAAATGAAGATCAAAGAAGGTGCAGAGAAGCTCAGGGAGGCCACATCGGACAAGGAGACACTTGCGCATGTGAAAATAATTGTGAAGAAAGCAAATGATAGACTGCAGGAACTGCAGCGAGAGTTGCAAGATCTTAACGCCTGTTTTCTGATGTCAAACAGCCTGGGATCCAGTCTTATCACAGGTTGGTGCTTGATATACTTTTGAATTCCTCTTTTAACACTTTATTACAGAAAACATTATGGGAAAAGGAGAAAATGCTGGCAACCAGCATTTTCTCCTTTTCCCACAGTGTTTTCTACACTTTCCAAAACAAAGTTCAATTTATTAGTCACATTTATTTTGTCATCTGTTAACCCTGTATCATACAATTCCGAGTTTTAACTACTCCCAAAAGAAAAGGACTTTTTAAAATTTCGTGGGATAAAGAGAAGATGCTGGTTATCAGCATTTTCTCCTTATCCAACAATGTTTCCTACTTTTACAAAGACAAATGTCATTTCTGCAACATTTAACTTGTCATCAGCAAATGCTGCTAAAATTTTGGCATTTGGTAAAGAGTTAATGCGTAACCTTTCTTCCCTGCAATTCCAGATTTAAATGACCCTGAGAAATAAGGCTTTTGACAACATGGTGATGGAAGGGGAAAATGGTGGTGACTAGCATTTCTGCTTTTTCCACAGTGTTGTCTACCATTTCCAAGACATAATTCAACTTAGGAGCTAGATTGAGTGTACTGTTGGCATATGCTTTGAATTTGTTTGAGTCTAAAATTTGTGGTTTGGTAAAGAGTTAACACGTACGAACAAATTTGGAAAGGGGCCCATACAGTAATGGATCAAGAGCACAATTACACTAAACCATGTGAAACTGTATAGGATGGTGTAATGTGACAGAGCAACAGCGTTTTCTCGAGCATGTTTTTTGTATTTTTGACACGTTCTTTACCCACTTATCCCTTTGATATTCTATAGGTGCTTCTTATCTGACATGCTGAAGTCAAAATCCATTTCCTGAGTATCTGATGAAAAAAAATATTGGTGATGATTTTAAATTATAAATTTTCCTTATGCGATCTCCTGTACACTCAGCTGTAAAGTTAGGGACCAGTTTTATTGATATCAGATTCTAAATGCAAAAACCTTACAACAGAAGAAAAATTGGGAACCAAGTTAGCCTAATTTGAAGCGCCAAAGAACCCTCAACTTTTCTTCAATGTAAAATGTCATCTACACCACAGAAACACCGACTTTAGACAGCATTTTAAGCACCAGGAAGCAATCAAGCTGACCTCTACAGTAAATATAACAAAAATGTCAGGTCAACGTTCCCAAGTACCAAATCTTGACTTTTACTTGGCATAAAATGTCTTCCAGACCGAACAGCTTTTGACAATATTTGTTATGATTTTTATGACGACTGCCTTTTTCCTCAGTAGGACTGCCTTTTTCCTCATTGTTTATATGACTGAATATATTGATATTTGGTGATGTCAGTAAAACACAAAGAAAGAATATTTAAAATTTGTTCATTAATCATTTTATATGAAAATCAATAAAAGAAATTTTACCCCCATTTTGGCTTTTGACCCCCAAATTTCTGGATGGGGGGTCAAAAATGACCCACAAAATTTTACATCTGGAGAAAACACAATGAGAAACTGTATATGATAGTGTAATGTGATAGTGTAATGTGATACTGGAAGAGCCTGTAACAGGAGAAGGGACCAGGTGAGTGGACATAAATATGGATGACTTGGCCTAGTTCTATCAGTAAACATCTTGTGGTTTTAACCCTTTACCATACAATCCTGAGTTTTAACGACCCTGAGGAAGAAGCCCTTGAAAACCTAATGGGAAGAAGAGAAAATGCAGGGAACCAGCATTTTCTCTTCCCACAAGGTTTTTTACACTTCAGGGGTGTGGAAATCTTAGAAATTTCTACTTGTCTGCGGGCAACTAAATTACAAAAATCTACTTGTCCGCCAGTGTGGCTCACTTGTCCAAAACAAAACAATTTTAAAAGGTACAAATAAAGTGACATGTCCGCAACATGGGGATACTCTCGAGAAACTTAAAAATTATTGTTACGATCGTCTGCATTCAACCACGGGAAATCTTTCAAGCACGCCTCGTTTAAAAAAAAGTTTTTGTCATATTTCTTGTCATGGTCCGTTTTACTTTTGGAGCCTCCAAATGGTTCGGAGTCTCAGACTTCCAACTTCCGTTTGCATCGCAGATTTGATTAAAAAAAAAAACAGTTTCTCCAATTTTACGCACCAATTGATCGCTGAATCGAAAACGTTTGGATGTTGAGACAGCTTCCGGGAGAGGTGTTAAATCACGGCCCATTTCGCACCGAAGCTGTGTAAAATCAGATTAAAGGCTAAAATTTTCACATGTGTGACATTGTCATCAAAGATCTCTGAATCGCTATTAAAATGATACTAATAAAATTATTTTAATCCATAATGATCTTGATGGTGTTTACACATTTTCAAAAAAAATTGATGTACAAACACAGCCGCATATTTTACCGATCTTGTCATATGCGGTGAAAGCGGAGGTGGACCAAATATGTATTTTGGGTTTCCAGAAATCAGGGATCATCTCAAGACACTGTTTATCATTCGAAATGTCATTTTGTACGAAGTGAGGGCATAATGTATTTCACTAGATATGTATGTACAACAGATTTTTGTTTCAAAATTTTTCTCAAATTTTCTACTTGTCAGTGGACAACTAGACTGAAAAAAGTCACTTGTCCGACGCTGAATTTTCCCGTGTCGGACGAGTCGGGCATAGTATTTCCACACCCCTGCACTTTAAAGACAAGCACCATCATTCCAGCTAAATGCCACATGTCAACTGCAAATACCTTCAATTTGGACCAGTCTAAAATTTTGTCATTTGATAATGAGTTAAATCAAAGTACTGATAGTACTGAAGGCCAGGAAATCTGGTGATCTGTAATCTCTAAAGAACGAAGGATACGAACTCACACAAGACCATTTTCTAATTACAGTATCACTACCATACAGACAGTCAGGCCAATTCAATTATGCCAAAAGAATTCATTGGTAAAGGGGTACTGTCAAGCATAATATGGAATAATACAATAATTGACAGGAAAAATTAAATTAATGCAAAAAAAAAAAAAGCAGTGCTCAGAAGCCAGATTCTTTAATTAAACCGAAGCAAAGTCGTGGATACCAACACTCGGCTATAGGGTGCATGATAATGGCTTTAAAAATTTCTAAGTCGAAAAGGGGCTTAAATCAAGCAAATTCATTTTTGAGTTATTTGCCTTATTGGTTAACCCTTTCCCAAACAAGCCCTGGTTTTCATGTGTCTGCAGTACAAGTCTTTTGAAAACACTGGGGGAAAAGGAGAAATTGCTCGTAACGAGCAATTTCTGCTTTTCCCACAGTGTTTTCTACCCTTTTTGAGACCTTTCTGCCATTTTCATTAAATTTAAAATTGTCGTCTGCAGACTCTTTCAATTTGGACCAGTCCAAAATTGGTCATTTGGGAAAGGGTTAAGGTTGATCTTTATGACAACGCACATACAGTCCAAGTTTCAAATAAATACTGTCAGTGATAAGAAAGATAAGACACAATTTAAAATTGGACACAACACAAATGCCAACGCTTAATATGGCGAACGCAGGGCAGGTTGATGTCAATACATTGCAGTTTTGTACTCAAACAGTCGATCTAAATCTATTCTTTTGACTATATCATACAAAGACACGTCCACTAGCCCTTCTCGTCCCATTAGAGAGAGAGAGAGATTCCAACAACGGCTTTTGGCGCTTAACATGAATTTGCACATTCGGGATGTATTTCAAAATAAATATTCTTAAACTTTCATTTCTCATTTTCAAACAATGTTTCGGAAACTACCAGTTATGTGAATGAAACTCTAGGTATGTAAGTGTGATGAATAACTGATAAATTAAGGCCTAATTTTTTAAACACACCTTTTATTTTCAAATTATTTTGTTTGAAAGTTAAAAAATGTCCAAGGATCACACAACACTTTCATGATTTGTAATCAATCAACAGTCGTCACAAAAAAAAAGAATATAAGCAGATAACATGGTTGATTATCGGAAGATGTAGATAGAACAAAAAATTCTTATTTTTCCATAATGTCGTCACAAAAAAAAAGAATATAAGCAGATAACATGGTTGATTATCGGAAAATGTAGATAGAACAAAAAATTCTTATTTTTCCATAATGTTTGCTTACTCTTCTGACAAAAAGAGGGATGTTTTAAACCTTTACCGCACAATGCCGCCTTTTAACGCCCCTTGGAAAGAAGCCTTTTGAAAACATTGTGGGAAAAGGAGAAAATGCTGGTAACCAACATTTTCTCCTTTTCCCACAATTACTTGTACCCTATCAAAGTAAAGTTGCATCGTTTGAGCCACACTGAAATTGTCGTCTGCAAAGGCTTTCAATTTGGGCAAGGCTAAAATTTTGTCGTCTGGTAAAGGTTCATGCAGAAAAAAGAGAGTATAATTTCTTTTAATTTCTGCATATTTTCTTTATTCTATCGATTTTTTTTCCCTAAACATACAGAGAAAATCAAGTTCAGTTCTAAATGATTAAAAGAAACTGCTAATAAATGCAGTTAATACACCAATAATCTCATTCAACTATTGACATTTCCATGGAAAATCGTATATCTCAATTTTTCACCAGGCAGTCAAAGGAGACGCGGCGCTCGGTTCCCTTTGATCTTTATTTGAAACGCGGACAGTAACTAGCAAGTGACAATGGAAACTAAAAATAGAAAACTGGTTCTCGGGTTTTTCCCTCGCGCTAGTACACTAGAAAGTTATATCAGGGGCAGTTATCATGTCTGTAATACGAGAGGATTTCAGTATCCAATCACAGTGATGGAAAAGTTATTGACCGTCTGTTGTGTATTCAACAGGGACACAACCCTTAAAACACACACTTGTTCGTTATTAAAGGGCTGTAATACCCTTGCAATTCCATAGCACTATGCAGATGTCGGAAAGCTTTGAGGAAAGGGAAAACATTCACGCCGTGTGATGAGCAGTCTCTGTACTTAAGAAACTTGTTGGTTTGGCGGACTCAGCGTTATAGAGTGGACACACCATACAACATTTTGTCTGAAAGTAGTCCGGAAAAGTCAGCTTACGATCGCTATAGGCAAGGGAATCCCTTGAGAGGGATTCTCTGGCCTAAAAATCATGCACTTGTCCTTGATATGGACCAAAGTTTACAAGTGATTGGGTTAACACATCAGTTATTTAAAATATTGTTTAGACTCTTTCACACTGGTCCATATGGAAATCATTGGCAGAGGACAAAATGAATATGACGCAAAAGCTGAAATTTGTCTTCAGAAGGGTAGAAAACACTAAAAAACCAGCATTTTCTCCTTTTACCACAGTGTTTTTTAAAGTGTTTTTTTTTTTTTTTTCGCAGGGTTGTTCAGACTCTGGGTTTTTTGTTAAAGGGTTAATTCTAAGTCTAGCAATCTGATAGGCCAGTCATATGGCTTGTGGAGTGATTTTTGAATCAGATTGGAATTTGAAATAATCTGTGCCGAGCATGATTATTACAACCCCTAGAAGCAATATGCCAACGCCAGTAGCACAGTTGGTAGCGTGTAGGACCTGAGACCAGGGGATGGCTGGTTCAAATCCCAAGCTTGGCAAATTTCTTTCAGAGGATATGAGACATGATCCATTCTTCTGGCACCACTGATGATTTTTGCAATGATGGTATGGTGGGAAAGCAATGAATGCTTGAAGAATGTTTGTGCTGGAACGCTAGGAAAGCATGGATAAGTACACTAGCCACAGCAATATAATTAAAATAATATTGAAAATAATGTCAATTAAACACCATACAAACAAACACAAGCACACAGAGAACCCTGTCATGGAGGAGATGACCCTTAAGCAAGGCCTTTTTCTAGCCCGAGTGCTGGTAGACTATACAAGAGGCTTGTGGTATCTCTACAATATGAATTAAATATAATAGTATATATAAGTATCCACTTATACAGCACTAAATAGACAAATGTCCAATTCTAGCCTGTTATTGGAAAGCCAGAGCACTGGTAGAGTGTCAATGAGGCATCACATGCCATGTGAATAAAATGCAGAAAGAAGCAAAAGCATTTAATTCTTTTCCATTCTTTTCCAAACAATGAAACATTGACTTGTCCTATTGAAAGCACTGGCAGATGACAAAATGAAATGTGGATTAAATATTGAGATTTGTTTCTTGAAGGTTAAGAAAACAGTGACAGAAAAGGAGAAAATGCTGGTAACATAACAGTACACTGTCTGTTGGTGACCAGCGTTTTCTCCTTTTCCAACAGTGTTTTCAAATGCCCGTTTTCGTGGGATGGTTGGAACACAGGACTGTTAAGTAAAGGGTTAAAAAAATTCACTACAGACAGCTTTTTTTTTTGTCTCAAATATTATTACTGAACACAGTAAAACTTAGATCAGACTGTACACTCTACAGTCTGATCTTGATCTATGGTATATTATTGATCACAAAAAGTTTAGGCACAATTCATAATGTGATAGGAATTTGGGATACATCACTTAACGGCTAGTACAAAAATAACTTGAAGTCAAATAGTTACTTTAATTATGTCCATATAATTTGCTAGATGACAGGTGCAGTCTGATCTTAACCTTTACTATTTATAAAAGGGTTCAGGTATTATTTGTAATATCATGAATGACTTACCATGAGTAAACAGATCGGCCCCGCCCATGAAATGAGATCAGGTCAGAGTTGACTGCACATCTAGGTAGATACCTATACATCTTTAACCCTTTACCAAACAACAAAATTTTAGACTTGTCCACATTTAAAGCAGATGCAGATGATGAAATAAACAGGACTGAAAAACTGAAATTTGTTTTCGAAAGTGAGCTCACAGGAAGCATTGGATTTTTTATAGAAGTGTCTTTGTGTAAGACACTTTGGAGCCCCAGGCTAGAACTGGTGAAACCCAGGACATACATGCACATGTGAACTATAATTGCTGTCATGTGACTGGATTAATAATGAAAGCGGTGAACTACAATTGTTGAAAGTGGGGTGACACCATTCGATCAATCAATCAACATTGCAAAGAGATACCTACATGTACAGAGATTATGAGATGGAACTTTTTATTTTTGCAGCCCTTGTACCTTTACCCTTCACCAAAACAAAATTTTGTTTGTTTAGCCACATTTGATTTGTTGTCTGCAAATGTATTCCATGACCCAGTCTAAAATACATGTATTGTCATCTGGTAAACTCTTAACTACACAATTCCGACTTTTAACGACTCTGGGAAAGAAAGCTTTTGAAAACATTATGGGAAACAACATTATTTCATTCATATCACAGCTGCACCCTTCATATTCATGTACTAGGCCGAGTCTATGAAGCGTATTGCTCAAGGAATTTCCCATGAAAAATCCAGTGCTTCCAATTAGACTTGAACCAGGGCTCTCTAGGTTGTGACTTCTACACTTTACTACTGAGCCATGCAGGACATGGCCAAATTGAAAGTATTTGCATTTATGATAAAAAATTCAATCATAGTTACTTAAAACATTACAGTGGTCTTTCAAAGAGTTGAAAGCTTTCGGGGAAGATTAGAAAATGCTGGTTATCGGCATTTTCTCTCATTCCCAAATTGTTTTCAAAAGCCTTCATTCTCAAGTCATCAAAACTCAGGATTGTTTGGTAAATGGTTAAAGGTATTACAGGGCTGCAAAAGTTATTTTAACTATCCAGTTTGAAAGCACTTGCAATATACAACCTAAATTAAGTTTGGCACAAATGAAGAATTTTGTACCAGACAGGGTCAATAACTTAGTGGATAAAGGAGAAAATGCTGATTACCTGCATTTCCTGGGTTTCCCACAATGTTTTCAAAAGCCTTCATCTTCAAGCTCGTAACAAAACAGAATTATGTGGTCGAGGATTAAGATAGGACATCACAAATTCAAGGTGCAACAAAAAATGAAAAAGAAGATGAAAGTAAAATTTCTAGTCACTTTTTTTTTTGTGGTAGATCAGTTTTAATGACAAAAAGGGTACAACAGGTTACTTTACAAAAATCGTAAAATTAAACTAATCCCTTAACCCAGTACCACACAGTCTCAAGTTTTTACGACTTCAAGGAATAACCCATTTGAAAGCATGCTGGAAAAAGGAGAAAATGCTGGTAACCAGCATTTTCTCCTTTTCGCAGACTATTTACACCCTATCAAAGACAAATTCCATCATTTGAGTTACATTCAAATTGTTGTCTGCAGATGCTTTTTCAATTTGGACAAGCCTACATTTTCTCCTGTGGTAAAGATTTGAAGGGTTAAACCCAGACCATACAATAAACTGCCATCAAGTTGTACTGCCATTATGTTGTTCAGAAAGACCCAACACTGCACTGCTTTTAGTCTTTATCATCAGTGTAATGTCACACAATCTCAGACAGTGATCCCAGATCAGAATTTTGTATTCTTTGCAGTCTGACCTGAATATGCACTGTCTGCTAATGTTCTCGTTGACATGCTAAGGGGTAAACATCAAAACAGAAATTTGATACTACTCTGTGGTTAGTGAGTCACTAAATTAATTCAAGGCTTTGTGAAGAAATTATGTAGGGCTCTTTGAGTTACTTTTGTTATTGATACTAATCTTAAAATGGGTCTTGCCCTATACCCTCTACCAAACAAACCTACGTGTTAATGACCCTGTGGAAAAGCTGGCTTTTGAGTTGTGGGAAAGGGAGAAAATGCTGGTTAATACAATTTTCTCCTTGTTTCACTATGTTTTCTATCCTTTCTGACAAAAATTCCATCAAGTGAGCCTAATTTAATTTGATGTTTGCATCTGCTTTGAATATTGATGACTCTAAAATTTTGTCACCAGGTAGAGTTACCATGCTTGGCACAATTTGAGTGGCTGTAGAAGACAGGGTGGAAGAAGATAAGATTGCAACGAACATGCAGTCTGATCTTATATCTACTCTGTCTTATGTGATCAATCTGATCATCATAGAGATCAGAATGAAAGCCGTACTAGAAAAGCATGATATAATACCTGTCAGTTGCAAAAGAGACCAAGACTAATTTTAGATCAAGTCAGCTTGGAAATGAGAATAAATGAATTTTTTTAACCCTTTCCCAAACAAGCCTTGGTTTTCACGTGTCTGCAGCACAAGTCTTTTGAAACACTGTGGGAAAAGGAGAAATTGTTCGTAACAAGCAATTTCTCCTTTTCCCACAGTCTTTTCTACCCTTTTTGATAACTTTCTGCTATTTTCATCAAATTTAAAATTTTCGTCTGCAAACTCCTTCATTTTGGATCAGTCCAAAATTTGTTATTTGGGAACGGGTTAAGTCAAACCAGAGGGTTAACTCTTTGACGTCACAATCCCGAGTTTTACCAACCCCAAGGAGAAAGCTTTTGAAAACATCATTGGAAATGGAGAAAAAGCTGGTAACCAGCATATTTTTCCACAATGATTTCCTACATTTCAAATACAAAAAAAGCATTTGAGCCCAATTTGATTTCTTGTCTGTCATTATTTTCAAAATGGACAAGTCTTAAGATCTTGATGTCTGGTATAAAAGGGTTGATATGGAAATGAATCATCATTAAATAGATAATGTGAACCTCTCTAAATAGTTAACAACTTTTAGATTGCCGGACTTGTAAAAACTTACCTTTACAGACAGTGCTACATTAACTCTTTTCTAAACATAGGTGACACTTACATGTAGCTTTTATGGACAGTTTAGACAAAAAAATGTAGTGACCATGCATTGCGGAAAAACAAAAGAAGGGTCTCAGAGCAATTTCTTCATTGATAGTTCTAAATCTTGTCAAATCACTTTATCAAATGACAAAGTTTAGACTTATCCAAACTGAAAGTATTTGCAGATGAAAAATTTCACTATTTTGGGAGCAAGGAAAATGTCTTGCCTGAGAGAACACTGCCATTGTGCATGGTTCTTGTCCAAACTGAACTCAAGAATGCCAGCTTATGTATCATATATCTTATTAATTAGGCCATAGATGAACTGTAAAAAACTCTATTGAGAGAAAAGATTGACACAATATCCTTTTGTTAGACTGGTCATGTTTTCTGTTTTGTGTATTTTTTGGAAGAGGAAAACAATACTACACTGTAGAAGTAAAATGAAGGCAAGAAAATGTACATGTATTGACAATGTATTGAGAAAAAGGAAAAGAAGGGTCTCAAGCAATTTCGTCATTGATAGTTCTAAATCTTGTCAAATCACTGTACCAAATGACAAAATTTAGACTTACCAAAATTGAAAGCATTTGCAGATGACAAATTCAGTATGGCTCAAATCATAGAATTTGTATTTGAGGGGATGGGCAACATTGTGGGAAAAGGAGAAAATGCTTTAACTTTCACTATAAAAGCCTTCCTTTTCGGAGTTGTTAAAACTCAGGATTGTGCTGTAAAGGCGGGGAATGGGTTTATAAGCTGGGTTTTCCCTCCTTTTGGTGTTAAGTGGGAAATGTTTATGAATTTAACCTCAGTGACCTATTGTAATTATTGACTTTGTTGTGGACCAGTGGTGGTTGTCCTAACCTTTTTTTTTTCAGTGAACCCTGATGGCTAATGCAGAGTGTAGAGAAAGATCAGACAGCACACAACATGCAGTCTAATCTTTGATCTACACTGGCCACTTCTTTGCCAGATATTGTGTCAAAAACAGCTTTGAAATTTCAATATATACATCTTTATTTCTGTGTGAGAATGTTCACTTCAGGTATTTAGTACTACAAGACTTTTAACTCTTTACCATATAAAATTTTAGACTCGTTCAAATTGAAAGCATTTGCAGACGACTTATAAAGTGGGTACGACTTTGCAATCGTTGAAAACATTGTGGGAAAAGAAGAAAATGCTGGTAACCAAATGCTGGTTACCAGCATTTTCTTCTTTCCCCATAGTGTTTTCAACAGCCTTCTTCTTCAGGATTCTTAAAACTCTGAATTGTGTGGTAAAGAGTAAACTTGTTATCGAGAGATGAAATGTTTGACATGTTCAAATTAGAAGCACTTACAAACAACAAAATAATTTGGGCTCAAAATTGCTGGTATTTTTCTTTGAAAGGGTAGAAATACTTTGTGGGAAAAGGAGAAAATACTGGTTACCAGCATTTTCTCCTTTTCCCACAATGTTTTTTAAAAGCCTCAAGGTCATTTAAACTTGGGAAAGTTTGGGAAAGGGTTAATTTTATAGCCATAATTTATTGTGCAGACACTTTCATTTTTCAACTCCACAGAAAGATGATTTATGGCTCCTTCAATTCAGGGGTCAAAGGTACGGTCCATGGTTAGAACCCAATCCTTTGATCCACATTTAACCCATTTACCACACAACCACATTTTACTAACCCATAGGAAGAAGAAGGCTTTTTAAAACATTGTGGGAAAAGGAAAAACTGCTGGTAACTAGCATTTTCTCCTTTTCCAGAAATACATTCACGTTTTTTGAGTCCAATTTATTTTGTAAGCTGAAAATGCTTTCAATTTCGACTTATCTAAAATTCAGTTGTTTGTTAAAGAGTTAATCCTTGACCACATACTGGTAATCTCTGATGAAGGCTTTTTAAAGCATTTGCAGAATGGGAGAAAATGCTGGTTTCCCACAATGTTTTCTAACCCTTCTGAAACAAATCTGATTATTTGAGCCAGTCATTTAACTCTCTACCAGAGAATCAGGACAATGAAAGAAAAGACTTAAAAAAAAATGTGGGAAAGGAGAAAATGCTTGGAACCAGCATTTTCTTCTTTTCCTACAATGTCTTCTACCCTTCCATGAACAAATTTCAATTTTTGAGTCTCATTTATGTTGTTGTCTGCAAAATTAATGCTTTCATTTTGGACATGTCCAAAATTTTGTCATCTGGAGAAAAAGTTAATCTGTATTTCATTCTGCAAAATAATGCTTTCAAAATTGAGCAGTCTGAAATTTTATTCTGATAAAGAGGTAACCCTTTACCAAATGACAGTATTTGAGACCGCTCCAATTTGAAAGCATTTACAGACAACAAATTAAATGTGGCTCAAGTAATAGAATTTGTCTCTGAAAGGTAAGAAAACATTGTGGGAAAAGGAGAAAATCCTGGTAACCAGCATTTTCTCCTTTTCCCACAATGTTTTCAAAAGGCTTCTTCCTCAGGTCGGAAAAACTTGGGATTCTGTAGTAAAGAGTTAATCAGTTTTTATGCCCCCACCATGAAATGGAGGGGGCATATAGAGTTACCTGTGTCCGTCTGTGTGTGTGTGTGTGTGCATGTGTGTGTATGTGCGTTAGTGTTTGTGTCCCATTCTTGTCCGGAGCATAACTTCTACATTTATCAATGGATTTCAAAATAATTTCGCACAATTGTTCACCTTGACAAGTACTAGTGTCATGCGAAAAGTTTGTTTTGATACGCCCAAGGTCAAGGTTGAAGGTCAAATGTTTAAATTGACCTTGTCCGGAGCATAACTTCTACATTTATTAATGGATTTCAAAAAAACTTTGCACATTTGTTCTCCTTAACAAGTACTAGTGTCATGCGAAAAGTTTGTTTCGATAGGCCCAAGGTCAAGGTCACAGTTGAAGGTCAAATGTTTAAATTGACTTGACCGGAGCATAACTTCTACATTTATCAATGGATTTCAAAAAAACTTTCCACACTTGTTCTCCTTAACAAGTACTAGTGTCATGTGAAAAGTTTGTTTTGATATGCCCAAGGTCAAGGTCACAGTTGAAGGTCAAATGATAAAATTGACTTTGTCCGGAGCATAACTTCTACATTTATCAATGAATTTCAAAATAACTTGGCAAACTTGTTCTCCATTTTGAGTACTAGTGTCATGCAAGAATTTTCTTCTGATGGGTTCAAGGTCAAGATCATTTAGCGGGGGCATCCGTGTCTCTGACACACCTATTTCTAGTCTGTAAAAAGCTTTCATTTATGACATGCAGAGCCTGGTAATGCAGTTGATAACATGCAGGACTTGACACCAGGGGTTTGAATCCCCAACTTGCCCAATTCCTTTCTGAGGATTGATGGAAATAATTGTGACAGGGTTCATTCCTCTATCACTGCTGATCATTGGTTTGACAGTGGTTATGGGGGAAAGCAGCTAGTTGCTTTTGAACAAAATTTTGCAAAGCACTGGTAAAAGAAACTGTCTACTTCAATATAACTGAAATAAATGATGAAAATGGTGTTAAAAACCATACAAACAAGCAAACAGTACAATATGTCTAAAATGTTGTTGTCTTGTCAAGGATTAAGCTGAACAAAGAATGAATAAATTAATTTTGAGCCATGCCCTGGGAAAAGAGGGTTTAATGCATCTCTGATGCATTGTACCAAGTTGTCATATAATATTGGATCCATAAAATTCTTTTACTCTAACATTTGCCAGGACATGGAGGTAGAATGGTCGGTGGACATGTAGAAAATTTACAAATTACAAAATGTTTTGACCCATTTCAGCGTGCACAGGCTTACATGGGTCGATACCCTTCGCAGAACCATTAAATGCTCTTTTCTTAGAGCATGGTTCATTTACATGTTTATGGCTGGTCATTGTGATTGAAATTCTGTGGTTTGGGGAATTTTTTATTATCTATCCCAGTCCAGTGACGGTATTTACCAACTATTCTAAATTGCAGTGTCTGATTTGCTAAAGCCAGATAGGGCAGATGATTTAGCCAATCAGAAATTGTGTTACTTCAGAATGAAGAATGCTATTTAGATTGGTTGGTGAAGACAGGCCTGGACTGTATAGGCCTTTTTCTCATGCAAAAAAGGAAAGCAGTTAGTAAAATTAGAGAAATTGTTGTAAAAGGAAAGGAACATTGTTGCAGAGTTATTTCCTTTTTACACTCTTGACATGTTGTGACAAAGGACAAATTGATCGTAATGAGACATTTCTCTTTTGGCCAAGATTTTTTCATGTCCATTCATGTATTCAACTTAGAATTAATATTAGTCATCCATATTTAACAAAGAGGTTTTCAAAGTTCTGGGGCCAAACCTAGAAGCTCAGTCAATAACAAACAGGTTGTTTGAAACCAGGGGGTCTCTGGTTGGAATCCCCAGATCGGCAATTTCTATTCGGAACTTGATGATAGCCTTGTGACAGGAATTATTCCCCTCTCACCACTGATCATTGTTTCCATGATGGTTATTTGGGAAAGCAGTGCGTGGTTTGGAAAGAAAATTGTGCAAAGCACTATTAAAACAAACTGCAGGAAAGCATGGATAGGTGCACTGCCCAGTATCTAATCTTGAAACTGAAAATGAGGGGGGGGGGGGGGCATCCTCCCCCCATCGAAAAAGTAAAGGGATTTTCAAATAATATCCTGGACAATTTCAAACAGACAGAAAACATGTACATGTAGCTCATATGATAGACATTTATTCCAGTCCAAGACTATATAGTAGACATACTGACCTGTTTACGTGTCAAAAGACATTTTCTGGAATATCCCTCTCTAGGAATTAAATTCAGTTTTGATAAATAGATAAGGATAAGACAGTTGTTTAATTTATTCTGATAAAATACATTGCAAAAATAGTAGTCTAAGACTAAGTAAAAAGGGCCGTTTTGGACATGGTCACTTTGGAAGTGGGCTATTTTGACCCACTTCCTGTTAAGGGAGAGTAATTCAATGGACATAGTATGTTGCAAAATAGCTTTGGCAATGGTCCTGTTTTATTCTGTAAGAGTAGATTCTTTGTTGTGGGTTTTTTTCATTGCTTGTTTTTTACAAGGGACTCTTACACATTGGCTCTGAATTTAAGTGGGATCTGAAAAAAATTAGCGTAAGTCCCACAATCGTGCATCCTAGAATAACACTGCTGGTTGCAGCATTATAATTTGTTGAAAGTGGCATTAAACACCATACATGGAAACAAATCAAAGTTGTATGTAAAAAATATGTGTCAAAATGTGACAAGTTCTGACTGGCCCAGTATTGTTAATAATTTCACTTGTACTATGGAATTGTTTAAACCAGTTTTCCTTGATAGTCTTCACAATATGATATAATGGTTGTCTGAACACTGAAGATAGAGAGAAATTCATTGAATGACTGCATGGGTTACCATGTTGGTTTAACCCTTTAGCAGACAGTCTTTTGTTCAAACAACCCTGATGAAGAAAGCTCATAGAAAGTCCAGTTTAAAATGCTTGTTATGGTTTCACTAAAAAATGTAAGTCTCTATTGTGCTGACGTCCTCAAACCAACTCAGTTTCTGATTTAACTCTTTACCAGATGACAAAATTTTAGACTGGTCCAAATTGAAAGCATTTGCCGATGGCAAGTTTTGGAAAGGGTAGAAAACATTTTGAGAAAATGAGAAAATGCTGGTTACCAGCATTTTCTCCTTTTCCTACAGTGTTTTCAAAAGGCTTCTTTCACAAAAAGTCGGGATTGTGTGGTAAAGGGTTAAGTAGAGTTTGGTTTCACTAACATCAACTCTTTACCGAATGACAGAGTTTTAGATTGCTCCAGATTTAAAGCATTTGCAGACAATAAATCAAAGGTGGCGAAAATGATAGACTTTGTCCTTTATAGTGTAGAATTAAAACACTAGGAAAGGTAGAAAATGCTTGTTATCCGGAATTTTCCTCTTTTCCCACAATGTTGTCAATATACAGCTTTGTCCACCAGGGTCGTTAAACGTCATGATTGATTGGTAAAGGATTAGCAGACTTTAACCCTTTAGCACACAATCCCAACTTTTATCACCCCTGAAGAAAAAGCCTCATAAAACATTGTGGGAAAAGGAAAAATTGCTGGTAACCAGCATTTTCTCTTTTTCCCACAATTTTTTCTACCTTTTCCACAACAAATTTCAGTTTTTGAGCCACTTTTGATGTGTTGTCTGCAAAAGCTTTGAATTTGGACCAGTCTTAAATTTTGTTGTTCGGTAAAAAGTTAACATTCTTAAATCCCAAGATGAAACAATGTCTGAGACTCAACAAAATTAATAGACTTAAGTGAGTTAACTCTTTACCAAATGACAAAATTTTGTACTAGACCAAATTGAAAGCATATGCAGACGACAAGACAAATGTGTTGAAAAATTGAAATTTGTTTTGGGAAGGGTAGAAAACATTGTGGGAAAAGGAGGAAGTGATAGCAGCATTTTCTCCTTTTCCCACAATGTTTGCAAAAGGCTTCTTTATCAGTTTATGAGGGTCGTTAAAAGTTGGGATTGTGTGGGAAAGAGTTAACAGACTTGTCCATTGCTTTGCAGAGTTTAGTCTGAAAGGTGTCCAGTAAGGATTTGAGAATGTTAACTGAATAACATACTCAACTTAGGTCAGAAAATGAGTCTTTTTATGGATTTAAGCAAAGAGCCTTAAGTTTTTTCATTAAACACTACCCTGGTGTCCAGCATTAATTTTTCTCCTTTCCCCACAATGTTTCTACCCTCACAAAGGCATATTTTAGATTTTGATTTACATTTAATTCGTCATCTGCAAACACTTATAAGGTGGACCAGTTTAAGGTTGTGTTGTTTGGCAAAGATTGTTGTTTAACCCTTTTCCACACAATCCTGACTTTAAACGACCCCGAGGAACAAGGCTTTTGAAAACTGGCATTTTCTCCTTTTTCCACAATGTTTTCTATCCTTTGAAAAACAAATTTCGTGTTTTGAGTAACAGTTAATTTGCAAATGCTTTCAATTTGGCCAAGGCTAAAATTATGTCATTTGCTAATGGGTTAATGTTGTTTTCTATATTATTTCAGTCATATCATGGCAATAGCTCACACATTTATGTACGTCCTGGGTTTCACCAGTACTAGACTAGGGCTCTGAAGTATCTTGGCCAAGGACACTCCCATGGAAAACCCAGTCATTTGGTAGAGAGTTAACAAAGGATGTATATGAAGGAAAAATTGAGTGGTATTCAATACCCCACACATTGTTTTAATATTTGTGTGGTTGAGTGGGAGGATGACATGTCTAGGGTCTTTTCATAAACCAATTTTTAATTTAACTCTTTACCAAACCACAAAATTTTAGATTGTCCAAACTGAAAGCATTTGCTTTGGACAAATAAACTATTTCTCAAAACATGAAATTTGTCTTTTATAGGATGGAAAACATTGTGGGAAAAGGAGAAAATGCTGGTAACTGGCAATTTCTCTTTTTCCTGCAAGGTTTTCAAAAGCTTTTTTTCTCAGGGTCATTAAAAGTCGGCATTGTGTGGTAAAGGGTTAACCCATAACCCATTGAGTTTTAATGACCTCCAGGTAAAAGGTTTTTGAAAATTTTATGGGAAAAGGAAAAATTGCTGGTAACTAGCTTTGGATTTGACAAGACTGAATTTGCAGATGACGTTGAAATCTCAAACAGTGTGGTAATTTTCTCTGAAAGATTATGAAACAACTACGGGAGTGGAGAAATTGCTAATTAACAGCATTTTCTCCTTTTTCTGCAATGTTTTTAAAAGCCTTAGGGTGTTAAAACTAGAGATTGTTTGGTGTGCCAATGCTTTTAAGGCATGCTATTGTATAATTTTTAATTAATTGTGTTAACTCATTTGCCGACAACAAATTTGATGTGGCTGAACTAAATAGAATTGTCTATGAAACTGTAGAAAACATGGTAAGGAAAGGACTAACTGCTTGTTACCAGCATTGTCTCCTTTTCCCACAGTGTTCTCAAAAGTTGTCTTCATTATGTTTGTTAACCCATAGAGCGCAAAACAAACTTGAAAGAGATATTTTCACTTTTCAGCTCAGTAGTAATAATAATAGAATTTTTTTTTTTTTAATTTCAGGGTCAATTTTGTCCAAAATGGCCAAACAAAGTGGACAGTGTAGATCTAAGATCAGACTGCAATGTTTTGTGCAGTCTGATCTTGATCTACACTGGACACTAAGGCAACTATAGTCATGAAAGGTGCTTTAAGGGTCAAACTACAGGATTGTATTATAGTGATAGAGTTCAGCAGGGCCTTGATTAAACTGTCTGCCAAACTACAAAATTTGAGACTGGTCCGAATTTAGAGCATACAAAGGTTGCAAATATGACAAAATTTGTTCTTGGTAGGGTATAAAACATTGTGGAAAATGGGGAAAATGCTGGTTAGCAGCATTTTCTCCTTTTCCCAAAATGTTTTTAAAAGCCTTCTTCCTAAAGGTGGTTAAGGGGTCCTGCATGGCTCAATGGTAAAGTGAGGGACTCCTAACATGGAGGCCCCAGGTCTGAGCCCAGCCTGATCTGCTGGGTTTTTCGTGGGTGTGTCCTTGGGCAAGACACTTCAGAGCTGTAGCCGAGTACTGGTAAAACCCAGGAAATACATTAATATGTGAGCTGTCGCAGTAATATAACTGAAATAATGTTGAAAGTAGCGTAAACCACCGTTCAATCAACCTAAAGGTGGATAAAACTTGAGATTGTGTGGTAAAGGGTTAAAAAGCCAGGTAGTTTTTTTTGTAGTTTCTAATCCCAAATAATCTCCACTCTCTCACCAAGATGGTGCAATTATCTGCAATTAGCTTGTTTTTTAATAACAAAGAAAACCACAACAAAACCAACTCTTTGTTTATTTTGAAAATACAGGAACTTATTTTTAGGTCAGGTCAGGGAGGAACATTAATCTGTGCTTTCGTTGTACCTATTTGTCAATATTCTAATTTTTATATATAGTAAAAATGTTAATTTTTATTATACTTGACAGCATAAGGTTGTACCCTTTTCTGAAACAATCCGGTGGTTTTTTAAGACAAAGTGTTTAAAATTTTGAAAACATTGTGGGAAAAGAAACTGCTTAACTACAATTTCTCTTTTTCCCACATTATTTTCTCCCTTTTCAAAGATGAACCCCATACATGAAGTATATATAAATTGGCTTCTACAAAACGCTTTTGATATGGACAAGTCAAAAATTTTGTCATCTGGTAAAGAGGTAAAATTACATGGCCTGACTGTGCCCTCTACAGGCAGCCTCTCAACCTTGTACCACATGGGTGATAGGCAAATACATACAAATGTTTGTAATGTTTGTAGATAGTGTGATTGGCAAAAAATACATAGATAAAGATATCTGTAGGTGTAGTTTATATTTCTTAAACCTGAATCAGATTGTGATAATATTTTACCAACATCTCTCTGTGTAAACCCATGACATACATGATAATGTGAGTTGTTGCAATGATTTGCCTGAAATAATATTGAAAGCAGCATAAAACTCCATTTAAACAATCAGTCAATCAACCCTTAGTGTTCTACCATTGTCCACCTGAATTATGGAAATGTTCCATCATAATGTATATAGGTGGGGCTTTCAAATGAATTTGCCAAGCCCCCATAGCTCAGTCTGTAGTGTGCAGGACTTGAGAACAGGAGGTTGCTGGTTTGATCCCTGGCTTGGCCACTTTCTTTCCAAGGATTAATGATAGTCATCATGGTACAGGATTAATTCCTGTCTCACCGCTGACCATTGTTTCAACTATGGTTATGTGGGAAAGCAGCCAGTGGCTTGGAAATAATATTGTGCAGAGTATTGGTAAAAGGAACTCCAGGAAAGCATGGATAGGTACACTGGCCACCGTGATACAACTGAAATAATGTTTAAAATGGCGTTAAACACCATACGATCAATCAATCAAATGAATTTGATCATTAATAGTGACAGCACTTGTATCCAGAACTCTTTACCTAATTGAAAGAAATACCAGATCTGGCAACCAGCATTTTCTCTTTTTTCCACATTGTCCACAGAAGGCTTCTTACTTAGCATTGTTAAAACACAGGATTGTTTGGTAAAGAGGTAGTTTTTAACCCTTTTCCAAAGAATTGTGGGTTTTAATGACCCTGGGAAAGAAAGCTTTTGAGCATTATTGTGCGGAAAAGGAGAAATTGCTGGTGGCCAGCATCTTTCCCTGTTCCCACAATGTTTTCTGTCCTATCAAAGAGAGAAATCATCATTTTGCAACATTTGAATGCGTCATCTGCAAATGGTTTCAATTGGGTCTAGTTCAAAATTCTGTCGTTTTGTCATGAGTAAATTGTCGAATACTGTTAGTGTTGCATGTTGACCCCTGACCGTATACTAAAAAAGTAGGTCAGGAAGTTATAATAAGACTTCTAAAGAGTTGGCCAGGAAATTGTTGACTTCATTCTTTACCAAACGACAAATTTTTAGACCTGTCCAAATTGAAAGCATTTGCAGACGACAAAATAAATGTGACATAAATTGAAATTTGTTTTGGGAAGGACAGAAAACATTTTGGGAAAAGGAGAAAATGCTGGTTACCAGCATTTTTCTCCTTTTCCCACAATGTTTTCAAAAGGCCTCTTACCCAGGGTCATTAAAAGTCAGGATTGTGTGGTAAAGGGTTAACTCTTTACTAAACAACAAAATTTTGGACTAGTCCCAATTCAAAGCATATGCAGACAACAGTTTACATGTAACTATGGCACAAATGATGGAATTTGTTTTTGATGGGTTAGAAAACATGGTGGGAAAAGGAGAAAATGCTGGTTACCAGCATTTTTCTTCTTTTCCCACTATTTTTTCAAAAGCCTTCTCTGTAAGGGTCGTTAAACTCGTGATTGTGTGGTAAAGAGTTAAATACAGTAGCTACTTGTGCAACAACAGCTATGGATACTTTATGTACTTGATAATCACTCCACTGAAAGTTGTTTATTGTAAATCTGTTGTCACATGACAAAAGTCAGTGCTAAGCCCAGTAACATAGTAGCTCACAGGACTTGAAACCAGGATTTCACTGGTTCGAATCTGCAGCATGGCCATTTTTTTTCCCACGGGTTGACAATAGCCTTTGCGACAGGATTCATTTCTTTCTGGCTGCTGATCATTGATTCATTGATGGTTATATGGGAAAGCAGCTAGTGGCTTTGGAAGAATATTGTGCAAAGTAAAGGTAAAAGAAACTCCAGGACAGCTTAGATTGATGCTCTGGCTGCTGCGGTATAACTGAATTAATATCAAAAAACTGTTCAGCACCAAAGGAAGACAGAATCAGAGAGTGTTCAAAACAAAGATAAGCATTGTACCACACATAAAATACTGACCCATCCATATTGACAGCACTTGCTTGTGCAGGTAATAAAAGAAATAGAGGTCAGATGATAAAGTCTGTCTTTGAAAGATCATAAAAGCTTAAAAGCATTGTTGGAAAGGAGAAAATACTGGTCTGATCATGATCTACCGTACCCTTGTATTGATTCATGCTCAGCAGTAGAAGGTTGAACAGTTAGAGTGCAAAATTGTCTTTGTAGCTAGCATTGTCTTTTGTTCCGCAATGTTTTCAAAAGCCTTCTTCCTCATGGTGTTTGATATTAGGAATTGTCCTGTAGAAGGTTAAAAGCATAATTCAAAGGCACACAAAGATCAAAGATAAAACATCTGAGGTATGCTTTGGCAAAAGGGGGCTTAATGCATCTCCCTGATACACTAGTACCAATCAAGCCATCACATAATTATGGATTCATAATAGCCACTTTTTTCAACAGCTGACTTAGTCATGAGGTAGACTGGTCCTCGGACATACAGAAAATTGACAAATAGCAAAAAGTTTTGGCCCAGGTTAGCCTGCACAGAGTGAGTAGATGCATTAAGCCCCCTTTCACACAGCATGGTTCATTTCATTTTTTTCTACTTTCAGAGACGGTTGGCTCCCCAGAACAAGCGAAAGATGGCATTGATGGAAATGTGAACGATAGACCAAACAGAATTATGTCCCTTGAAAAACAGCTTGACATTGAACTGAAAGTAAGGTGATTTGATATTGCAAACACTGAATTCTAGCTGTACTCTTATGATTATCTCATTATCTATTATTTAAATTATGAATCATGCTCTGTAAAAAGGGGGTTTAATGCATCTGCAAAAAAGGATCAATCAAGGTCCGCCTGTGCAGTTGGCGCATGCTGACCTAGGTGGAACCTTTTTGCTATTGGTGAATTTTCTGCATGTTAAAATACTCTATCTCATCCTACCTTGTGGTTCAGCTGTTTCAGGTAAAATAGGTCTATCTTACATGACAACCTGCTTGCAATAATGCATCACGAAGTTGCATTAACTCATTACTGCACAATCCCAAGTTTTAACCACCCATAGGTCAATGGTTTTTGAAAACATTGTGAAAAAAGCAGAAAATGCTGGTAACCAGCATTTTCTTCTTTTTCTACCATGTTTTGTGCCCTTTCAAAGACAAACCCAATCTTTTGAGCCACTTTGATTTTCTCAACTGCAAATGCTTTCAATTCGGATCAGTCTAAAATTTTGTCCCTTGGTAGAGAGTCAAGTAAGTAGTATGTATTGGGAACACTTTTTCAACAGTATTATAGGCACTTATGTCTTTCCTAGTTTTTAACCAGAAACAGGCTAGATTTTTTCAGCGCCTTGACCAAGTGCACCCACTTTTGACTAGTGACACAGTGGGGATGAAACCAGCATTTCCTGATTATCTGTCCAGCACTTGAACTACTAAGAGAAACTGTGTATCTAAAGTGGTCTTTTGTAAGGAAGAAAAAAGTGGTCTGATAAAGACCCTAGCATCTTTCTCTTATGCTGTTTCTGAAAACATTGTGGCAAGAGGAAAGATTACTTCTGAAAAGAAAATGCTTCCTTTTACTGCAAAGTTTTCACAATGTATTATTGTATTTAACCCTTTATCCCACAATTACGACTTTTAATGACCCTGAGGAAGTAGGCTGACCTGGGTTGATACTTTTTGAAGATGCATTAACTCTTTACCACACAATCCGGAATTTTAACAATCCTGAGGAAATAACCTTTTTAAAACCTTGTCGGAAAATGAGAAAACACCGATAACTAGGATTTTCTTCTTTCCCCACAATGTTTTTTGTACACTTTGAAAGACTAATTTTATGTTTTGAGTAACATTTGTCAAATGCAAATTCTTTCAGTTTGGACCAGGCTAAAATTTTTTTGTGTGGTAAAGAGCTAAACTTAAGGGTGTAGCCAGTCAGAAGTTGTTTTACTTTCTTACTCTAGAATAGGACTAAAAATTAATTAGGAATGGTTGGTGAATACTGACCATGCAATCTAAATTTTCACTGCTATTTTGCAGGTAAAAGCTGGAGCAGAAAACTTAATAGCAATGTACAGCACCGGTTCCTCTAAAGATAGGAAACTGTTAAGTGATGCCCAGCAAATGTTGGCAGATTCTAAAACCAAAATAAACATTATTAGAATGCAGATTTTGAAAGTAAACCAAGATATGTCGTCTGGGGTGGAGGATGGTGAGTAATTCAAATTTATAATATTCATATTATTTTACGTTGTAAAAACCTACAGTTTTCTCTGTTAGAAACCCCCCTTTTCATATTAATCCTCGCCTCCCCCCCCCCCCCCCCCCCCCCCAATTTTTCATACTGAAAATTGACTAAACCATCAGCCAATCCATAGATCAAGTTTAAATTAGTCAGTGGGAATGAATTAATCAAAATGACAATAGACATAGTCAAATTACCTTACAATCCAATGAGGAATGTTATTGTTGTTCTTGGGAAAATTCTACATCATTTTACCTCTTTTTTCATCCCCCCATAGAAAAAATGTAACATTCCCAGGCTTGTTGCAGCTACTCATTTCAAAGTATGTATTGGTTCACTATTATACATGCAAATACAGTTGCAAGCATAGCCAATATTTTTACCTTTGATTATTATCATAATGACAGGATGCATTTATCTCTCTCTATGACTGTCCACAAGATGCATTCCCCCACCTTGCTCTTGCTCTCGGTCTCAGGATACATTCCTCTCTGACCATGATTGTTGTTAGGATAGGATGCATTCCTCTCTCTCCATTATTGTTGATAGGACAGGATGCATTCCTCTTTCGCGATGCTTGTCCTTATGACAGGATGCATTCCTCTCTCTCCATAACTTTAGTTATGACAGGACACATTCTTCTCTCTCCATGATTGCCAATATGACAGGATGCATTCTTCTCTCTCCATGACTTTGATTATGACAGGATACATTCCTCTTTCTCCATGATTGCCCTTATGGCAGGATGTATTGCTTTCTGGCAATGATTTTGAAGACAGTTTTAAACATCAAACGATACTTGTGCACTTAAAGAGCTTGTACAGAAGTCTGTGTCTACGTGCCGTGAAATACGGTTCCAAGTATGGTATGATGACGTAACTCACATGCCACAAAAAATACATATTGATTTGTAATTTTGATAGGTCAAAATTCAGGCTATGATATTTATCCACCATTCATAAAAACAAAGTTAACAAGCACCACACCATTGTTTGTTTTATTTTGTTTACCAGTTTACAAATAAAATATCAATAACTGCGAAATTTTGTTGTTGAAAGTTGTAGGTATATAATAAAAGGAATATTATGTTGTAGTAATTGTCCTGATGCTTGCCTTTACTTCTCACTGTGTAAGAAAATTTTAACATCCTGCTCAACCTTCGGTCTCACACAATATCAAATTTTCTCACACTGTTTGAATTAGATACAAGCACCAGGAAAGTTACTACAGCATGATATTCAGTATGTATTACATTCATCAGGCTCGTTCTTTTCGCAAGTCTTCAAAAAGAACTAGTTTGATACAATGCACTCTCATAGAAATTCGATAATCTGTGATACACACCTTCATTCTGATAATGTTTTCAGCCACCAGTAGATGTGAAGTATTATCTCCCTTGGAGCTACGTATAGAGGAACTTAGACATCATATAAAAATAGAAACTGCTGTTATTGAAGGGGCAAAGAATGCCATTAAACTGCTCCAGATGTCAAAAGCTCCAGAGAAGAAAGCTTTACAAGAGGTGAGCCTTTGTATCTTTAACTTTTTTCTTTCACGCTAATGGACATATGAGCATTAAAGAGCACTAGGATGCATTATACCAAATAAGTTATAAAACAATTATGGATCCATAAAGTCCATTTAGTGTAACAATCAACTGGATCTGGAGGTAGCATGGTCCTTTGGTATGTAGAAAATTTACAATTACAATTTACAATTAGCAAAAAGTATTGACCCATGTCAGCCTGCGTGGACAGTGCAGGCTGACATAGGTCGATATTATTTGCAGATGCATTAAGCCATCTTTTCACCAAACATTGCTCATATGTTTTAGATCAGTTGAAGTTAAATGTGGTTCAAACAATAGGATTTGTGTTTCATGGAGTTGAAAACATTGTGTAAAAATGAGAAAAGGCCGGTAGCAATCCCTCCTCTCCCCATTTTTTTTGACAAGAAAGTATAGATATGCTAGATACCATTTTGTATGTCCCCTTTGAAGCTTTAACCTTTACCAAAGGATCCTGTGTTTAAAGACGAATAGAAAGTAGGCTTTGAAAGTGAAGCTTTCTTAGGTGCAAAGGCTGCCACCGTATAACTGAAATAGTGTTGAAATGGTGTGATATCACATACAAACAAACTTGCAAATGGAGTAAATTTTGTGATATTTCTTGTTTCTTTTGCTTACAGGCACAAGCCAGTTTCTCTGAATCCAACCAAAAATTAGAGTTGTTACGGATCTCGTTAGAAAAACGTATAAATGAGCTAGGTCCTGGTTCGTCCAAGGTGGACATGTTGAAAAAAGAACTGGACTCTTTAAATCTGACCTCCTACACAACCAATAAACAAACAAACAGTCTAAAGAGTCAGAGTTCTTCCCCCTTTAACAAGGCAGCAGCATTAACTGGGAAATTAGAAGTACGGTAAGGTATCAATTAGTGAAGCTTTTTGTGTTTGTTAGTCCTTCCCTGGACAATTTCAAATTTTAATGACCTTGAGAAAGAAGGGTTTTTAAAAGCATTATAGGAAAAGGAGAAAACTTATTCAGCACTCTAGGGGTTAGGGGTTAACTTTGTTACTGTTAAGTTCTTACCTCTTTATTCATAGCTCATAGTAAAAATAAGTATACAAATGATTTAAACTTGTTCACTGTGTTTTTGTTCCTGAATGTGTAGATAAACCTGCTTTATTTGTAATTATCTTTTCTGTATTCACTAACCATTTTAAAAATATTCATAGTCTTTATCTCAAGAAATTTCTCTGTTTTAAAGTAACACAGTTTCTGATCAACTAAACCAACTTATTTAGGGAGTCAGTAATTGTGTTACTTTCTTAATCTAGAATAAGACTAGGAATAGAATTTTGAATGGTTGATGAATATGGGCCCTGCATTTGTGATATTGTAGTATTTAGCTGTTTGGGTTTCTCGAGCTGTGCATCTTGTTGGAAAGTGAAAGTTCTGAAAAGATGATTCATGTAAATTGTGTTTTTAAATTGTTTAGTCTTTATACGTGTATGTGATATCCTGAGGTTGTACTTTGTAAATGTTTTCTTACCTATCTGAAACCTGGCCAGGTAGCTTAGTGGTTAGTGTATCTGACTCTTGACCTGGTGGTTTAGGGTTTGACACACCAGTACTGTCAGCATGCAGCATCTGCACTGGCTGACCTTGATCAGTACTTTTTTGCATATGCATTAAACCCACTTTTCACAGAGCATGGTTTATAAATTTTGGACTTCCATAGTATTGAAAAATATTAAAGTGATTTGTTGATATACATTTCCAGACTAGTAGGTTGTCAGGGCTTACTGGAGGATCTGCCAGGAAGACGAAAAGAAAGTTTGCAGCTTAGTTTATCAAGTCCCGGAGAAAGTAAAAGTTTGTTACGAGGCTCCAAGGCCGGCAGGACCTCAAAAACCTACAGTGTCAAAGAGGATGTCTCAAGTAAGTGTCCATGTTATGGTGTTCTCCATTGCTTGGTTGTTAAGCTCGGTGTCTTCAAAACGTCAAGGTATTATCGTAGCACTGGCGTTGTTGTCTGCGTTGTTGTGCAAAAACTTCGATATTTTATAATATCTCTGTTATTACTGAAGAAATCTGCTTAAAACTTGGACAAGTTGTTAGTTATTAAAAGAGGAACATGTACAATAAGGGCAGATAACCATCAAATTATTTTTTTCAGAGTTATTCCCCATTTTCGACTTAGAATTTTCACTGAAAAATTGGCATCCACATGCAGTGCTCTTGTTTTATCAAGAAATACTAGTTGCATTCCTTTTGTGGGCTTTGGTCATCTTGAAGTTTCTTTGGGCAACTCATTGTAAAGCCCCAGCCTGGTAATTGTAAAGACAGAAGTAAAAAGTTAGCTATTACGATGTCACACCCATTCGAAACAAACTACTTGGATAGAATGATAGTTTCGAAAGTACAGTCATATATGAACTATGCACCTGCAAAAAATATCAAACCAGCTCAGCCTGTGCAGTCTGTGCAAGCTGACATGAATCAAAACTTTTTACTATTTGTAAGTTTTATCCATGTCCAAGGACCATTCTGCCTGATGATTCAGTTGGTTGTTACACACAATGGATTTTATGGATCCATGATTATATGATGACTTGCATCACAGAGATGTATTTAGCCCCTTTTGCCCAAGCATGACTCTCTCTCTCTCTCTCTCTCTCTCTCTCTCTCTCACACACACACACACACACACACACACACACACACACACACACACCTTTTACCTCACAATCTCACAGAAGACCCTGAGAAATAAGGCTTTGGGAAACATAGTGGAAAAAGGAGAAAATGCTGGTAACCAGCATTTTTTCCTTTTCCCACAATGTTTTCTACATTTTCAAAGACATATCCCTTCACTTGAAGCACAATGATTTTCTTGTCTGCAAATGTGTTCAAAATGGACAGGTCTGAAATTTTTACCATGTGGTAGAGAGTTAACTCTTTACCAAACGACATAATTTTAGATGGGTTCAAATTGAAAGCATTTACAGACAACAAAATAAACATGAATGAAAAAATAAAATTTGTTTTGGGAAGGATGGAAAAGATTGTGGGAAAAGGAGAAAATGCTGTTTACCAGCATTTTCTCCTTTTCCCTCAATGTTTTCAAAAAGGCCTTTTTCTCAGGGTCGTTAAAACTCGGGATTGTGTGGTAAAGGATTAAGCAAGCACCAGAAGACACTCTAAATGTGCTTGTTAAACTCTTTGCCACACAACAACATTTTAAAGTTTTTCAAGTTCTTAGCAGTTGCTGACAACAAATGCAATGTAAGTCAAAAGGTGATCTCTGTTTTTGAAAATTTAATGGTTGAAAACATGTTTGGAAAAGAAGAAAATGCTGGTTGCCAGCATTCGCGCAACAATTAATTTGTTGTGTGCAAAGGCCTTTAATTTGGACAAATCTGAATTTTTGTTGTTTGGTAAAAAGTTAAAGTATCTTGTAACATTTTGCTATATGTGTACTAACAAGTACACTAAACATGTCTATATAGATATTTTAGTTTGTAAGTGGAGAACTGAATTTATTAGTTGGGCTGTTTTTGAAGAAACCATCGAGATATTGTCAAAGCCCTATCGTCTGTGTCGACACGCAAAAACTTTGACATTGTGTAATATTTCTGTCATTACTGAAAATTTTTATTTCAAATTCAGACTAGTTGTTAACCATCAAAAGGGGAACTTATACAGCAGGGGCAGGTAACCATCAAAATATTTTGACAGTTATGCCCCTTTTTCCACAGAATTTTAACTGAAAAATCAAACTGTTTCTAGAAGGAATTGCAGCTGAGAATTGGGTCCCTTTTGCACTGCTCTTGTTTTAATTACAATGCTTTCTGACATAATAATCTCAGACTGCATTTTCTTTGCCATTTGATACGAATCTATACTGTCTTTGCCATTTGATACAAATCTATACTGTCTTCAGCTGCGAGCTTAAACCTTTACCACACATTCCAAAGTTTCAATGAACTTGGGAAAGAAGCCTTTCCCCAAGACCAAAGACAGACTACATCATTTGAGCCATATTTGAATTGTCGCTTGCAGATGTTTTGAATTTGGACAAGTCTACATTTTTCTTGTGTGATAAATAATTAAATTGTTTATGGAGACATTTTAGATCAAAATGGGATTAATATTGGATTTCTTTTGTATGCAGTGCAGACCAAGTTCGGACTGCCAGAAATGTGCAGTTCAATCTTGAATCTTCACTATTGCCATTTTTGTGCACTATTCTAGCAAAAACACAGTTGAAAATGCAATACTTGAAACAGTTTTCCTGATTGGCGGATTGTATTTCATTTATTAGCTCAACTGTTTTTAAAGAAAACATCTAGGTATTGTCCAAGCCAGGTTTGTTTGTGGTCTACGTTGTTTTCATCTACGTTGTCATTGTCATGCAAAAACTTTCACATTTTATATTTCTGTCATTACTGAAATATTTACTTCAAACTCCGACTATTTGTTAACTATCTGCAGGGAACCCATACAACCAGGTTTAGGTAACCATCAAAATATTTTTGAAATAGTTATGTGCCTTTTGTGACTTAGAATTTTCACTGCAAACCAGTCTGTTTATGAAAGCAACAGAACTTGAGCATTTGCACCCTCATACGGTGCTCTTGTTTAACACTACAAGCCCGCCTGGGTGGCTCAGTGGTGAGCGTGTCGGACTCATGACCTGGTGGTTGCGAGTTCGATACCCGGTTGAGGCGAACTTTCTTTCCGGCGTATTTTCGCCTCTCACCTCTGCTGAAGCATGTGAGAAAAGTAGTCGGTGGCTTTGGAAAGAAAGTTGTGTTAGAACTGGTGTGAGAAAGCCAGGAAACACATGTGCGTCACCGACCGCCATGATATGACCTTAGCTGTTAAAGTGGCGTTAAACCCCAATACAACCAACCAATTAACACTACAAGGGCCAAGTCACCCTCAGCTTTTCAATGATCAGTCACATGACTCTGTACTTGTTGTTTTGATTGACAGGTGAGGTGATGGCACTGGTGAAGCTAGATCATCAACAGGTGTTACAGACACCCTGGAAAGCACATAGTCAACAGTGTTGGGATTATAGGGCCAGTATAGACCTAGACAGAGTAAGTCATGGATAGTTGAAACTTTACCCTTTACCCAGCTGTAGTCTGTTAACCCTTTATCACACAATCCTGAGTTTTAACGACTCTAAAGAAAATACCTTTTGAAAACATTGTGGGAAAAGGAGAAAATGCTGGTAACCAGCATTTTCTCCTTTTCCCACAATGTTTTCTACCCTTCCGAAAACAACTTTCATTGTCTCAGTCACATTGATTTTGTTGTCTGCAAATGCTTTCAATTTGAATAAGTCTTAAATTTTGTAGTTTGGTAAAGAGTGAATGACCGGTAGGGAGTCTCTTGAAAACAATGTGTTGAGCCCAGTTTGTAGCATACAGGACTTAAGAACAGGAGGCTACTGGTTCAAATCCATAACTCGGCCAATCTTTTTCCTGGGATTGATGATAGTCATTGCAACAGGATTTGCTGATAATTTTTTCAATGATGGTTATTTAGGAAAGCAGCCAGTGGATTGGGAAGAATATTGTATAGGGCATTTATAAAGTTCTAGTTACCCAATGTTTTCTAAGTGCTTTTCACCAAGGTCATAAAAACCAAAGGTTTTCTTGTAAAAGATAATTCATTACGGTACATGCAACCTGGGTGGTCCATTGGATAAGGTGGTAGGTTTGTTATCTAGAGGCTCTGGTTTCAATCCTTACTTGCAGCATTAGTCTTGGTGGATGTGTCCTCAGGTAAGGCACTGTTGAGCACCAGCCTGTAACTGTTAGGGCCAGGAAAGACCTGAATAAGTAAGTTATTGCCATGATCTCACTTAAATATTGTTCACAGCAATGTAATACAGGTCAAATTTAACATCCCTGTGTACAGGCCAGTTTCACACCAATCCATAACTATTTCAAACCATAAGTTAACCCTTCACCACACAGTCCCGAGTTTTAATGACCCTGACAGGAAAGACCTCGAAAACATTGTGGGAAAAGGAGAAAATGCTGGTAACCACCATTTTCTCCTTTGGCCACAATGTATTCCACCCTTTTAGAGGCAAATTACATCATTTGACCACAATCAAATGACCACATTTAGTATGTCATTTGCAAATGCTTTCAATTTAGACAAGTCGAAAATTTTGTTACTAGGTGGAGATAAAAGGACAAAAATTGTCTTCTGTAGTTATAGACATTATAAATGAACATGGTTTACAATGTTATTGTTTTTTAATACAGAGTAGAGAGTTAGAGATAGCAATACACTGGCGGGACTGGAGACAGATGTGTGCCGTGAAATTTTTAAAACTAGAAGATTTCCTAGATAACCAGAGACATGGGATTGCAATACATTTAGAGCCACAAGGCATTTTATTTGCTGAGGTAAGGCTTTATGAAGATCATATATGAGCCATGCTGTGTGAAAAGGGGGCTTAGTGCATCTGCAAACAGTATCGATCCAGGTCAGCCTGTGCAGTCCGCACAGGCTGACCTGGGCCAAAAGTTTTTGCCATTGGTTAGTTTTCTATTCGTCAAAGGACATTCTACCTCATAATTTGGTTGGTTATTGAAAAAGGTGGCTATTATGGATTCATAATTACGTGATGGCTTAATTGGTATAATGTATTGCAGAGATGCATTAAGCCCCCTTTTGCTGGAGCATAGCTCAATTATCTTTCAGTGAGGAAGAGATTATTAGTCCCCTACTGGCGAAGCCAAAGGGGACTTTAGGTTTGCACTCCGTCCGTCCGTCAGTCTGGCAATTCAATTTTCCGGACTTTTTTTCTAAACGCTGGTACATATTGAGCCGAGTTTTGGTGTGTAAGCCACCCACCATCACTTACACGGATATACGGGCCCTTGGACTTACAAAATTTCACTGATAAATCAGGACTTTTTTCCTAAACGCTGGTAGGTATTGATCTCAGATTTGCTGTGTAACTCAACCACCATGACTTACAGATCAAGTTCGACTTTCGTTCCGGTCCACTGCTTTTTCACAGATTTACGGGCCTTTGACTTACAAAATTTCACTGATAAATCAGTTTTCCGGACTTTTTTCCTAAACGCTGGTAGGTTTTGATCTCAGATTTGCTGTGTAACTCAACCACCATGACTTACAGATCAAGTTCGACTTTCGTTCTGGTCCACTGCTTTTTCACGGATTTACCGGCCTTAGACTCACAAAATTTCACTGATAAATCAGTTTTCCGGACTTTTTTTTCTAAATACTGGTAGATATTCACCTGACTTTTGCTGTGTCAGTCACCCACCATTACTTTCAGATCAAGTTCGAGTTTTGTCCCGCTCCACTGCTTTTTCAGGCATTTACGGGCCTTGGACTTACAAAATTTCACTGATAAAACATTTTTCCGCACTTTTCTTCTAAACACTGCTACATATAGAGCTGATTTTTGGTGTGTACATCAACCACCATGACTTACACATCAAGTTCGAGTTTTGTCCCGCACCACTGCTTTTTGACGCATTTACGGGCCTTGGACTTTAAAAATTTCACTGACATGCCAGTGATACATACGGCCAGTAGGGGACTGTGTATTGCTATGCAATACTATCAGAATGCTTGTTTTTCTGATAACTGTTTTTGCTCGTTTACAGAAATTACCCTGTGTAGCAAATCATGATGACTGGAAATTGCCTTTCAATGTTACTAAGTGTGTAATGCTGTCACCTCTAAAGGAAAATTTTGCCTGTACAGGAAAAATAACTGTTTTTTCCCCTCATACAAATAAAATATACAGTCCCAAAGGAATATATTTGTTGCTTTCAGTATAATTTTCTAGTAGCAATTTATGTAGAGCCAAGATTGGACTCTTTACCTCTGTACTAAATGACCAGTTTTTAGACTCGGCCATATTGAAAGCATTTGCAGACCACAAAATAAATGTAACTTAAAAACTGAAATTTGTTTTGGGGAGGCTAGGAAACATTGTGGGAAAAGGAGAAAATGCTGATTACCAGCATTTTCTCCTTATCCCACAATGTTTTCAAAAGGCTTCTTTCTCAAGGTTGTTAAAAGTTAGGATTGTGTGGTAAAAGGTTAAAACAAAAACATTCTTTTTTATGAAATGCTCAGTCTTTTCATATAACCCTTTACCACACAATCCTGGGTTTCAGCCACATTTAATCTTTAGTCTGCAAATGCTTTGAATTGGACTAGTCTGAAATATTTTTGTAAGATTGAAAAATTACAAAGAATTTACCAAGGAAGATAGTAACCTTACTGTTCACAGAGACATTAACTTGTGAAGTATTTAGGATCATGTCAATGTCATCAGTTGTTGCTTTCAGTTTGGACCAGTCTGAAATTTTTTCGTTTGATAAAGACTTTATGCACCTGAAGGCAGTACATTTTCTATAAAGAGAAAAAATAACAAAGAATTGAACGAGGAAGATAATAACCACACCATTCACAAAGACATTGACTTGTGAAGTATTTATTGAATGTCATCAGTTGTTCAACCTATTACCATTCAATCCTGAATTTTAACGACTCTGAGAAAGAAGCCTTTTGTAAACGTTGTTTTGAAAGGAGAAATGCTGGTAACCAGCATTTTCTTCTTTTCCCACAAACTTTTCTACCCTTTCAATGACAAATTCCATTATTTGAACCACATTCAATCTGTCATCTGCAAATGTTTTTAATTTGGACCTGTATGAAATTTTTTTGTTTGGTAAAATGGTTATGCACATGAAGGCAGTACATTTTCTATAAAAATGAAAAATTACAAAGAATTTACTGAGGAAGAAATTAACTTCACCATTCACAAAAACAATGACTTGTAATGTAGTAAGGTTGATGTCAGTGTCACCAATCTTTTAACCATCATTTGTCATGATGAGTTCTTGAATTATTTCAACCAGCTTGATGGATTGGCAGTGGGGAAAGTCAAAAACCTATGGGTGCATTTATAGAGGGTGGGAGGATGGAGGAATGAGAGTCCTAAACTCTTTATCACTTAATCCTGACTTTTATCAACCCAGAGGAAGAAGGCTTTTGAAAACATTGTGGGAAAAGGAGAATCAGCATTTTCTCCTTTTCCCACAATGTTTTCTATCCTTTTTGATGCAAATCACATTATTTTTCCACATTAGATTTGTTTTCTGCAAATGCTTTCAATTTGGATCTGTGTAAAATTTTGTCATTTGGTAAAGTGTTAAACAGAGAGCAGATGGTAGGTTTATAATTTTCTGTTCATATCTACTTTCATGGTGCAAATGATTTATAAAAATGTTCACTAGCCATGTTTCCTTACTTTTTCCAGATTACATTTTTAAACCCAACGTTGTCCAGGAAACCCAAATTACAAAGACAGAGAAAAATATTTCCAAAGCATAAAGGTGAGGTTAACCCTTTACCACACAATCCTGAATTTTAATGGCCATGAGAGACCTTTTTGAAAACATTGTCAGAAAAGGAAAAAAATGCTGGTTACCAGCATTTTCCTCTTTTCCCACAATGTTTTCTACCTTTCCCAAAACAAATTGCAATTTTTTTGGTAGCATTTATTTTGTCGTCTACAAATGCTTTCAATTTTGACTGGCCAAAGTTTGGTAGTGTTAAGCAGGAGTATTCCACTTACCTTTCTCAATGTTTCATAGAGAAACAAATGCGAGTTAATACTTAAAGGGCCAAGCCCCATAGCTCAGTCAGTAGCGCACAGGACTTGAGAACCGGAGGTCACTAGTTTTATCCCCGGCTTGGCCAATTTCTTTCCGAGGATTTATGATAGTTGTTGCGACAGGATTCATTCCTGTCTCACCGGTGACCATTGTTTCGACGAAGGTTATTTGGGAAAGCAGCCAGTGGCTTGGAAAGAATATTGTGCGAAGTACTTGTAAAAGAAACTCCAGGAAAGCATGGATAGGTGCACTGGCCGCCGCGATATAACTGAAATAATGTTGAAAACGGCGTTAAACCCCATACAATCAATCAATCAGTAATACATAAAGGCCAAGTAACAGCCCAAAAAACAATGAAGATGTTAAAATGCATTTAAATCAAAATCATGCCATTTAAAAGTGTGAAAATTATTGTTAAGATGACAATCTTGATACTGCATAGTCGGTCTGAGAGTTATTTGCTGGCAGAAGAATTAATAATAGAACCAGGTAAAGAGTAAACAAAAGGTATAGTGACTTGGCAACTTTAAACTTGCTTTTAGATTTCATATTTCTGCCTGCAACTTATGATAACATGGTCATCTTCACAATAATGTCCTTACTTCTAAATGGTATGAGTTAAGCTGTAAATGCATCTTAACCCTTTACCACACATCGCTGCCTCTTAACGACACTGAGAAAGAAACCTGTTGAAAACATTGTGGGAAAAGGAGAAGATGCTGGTATCCAGCATTTTCTCCTTTTTCAACAATGTTTTCTCCCCTATCAAAGACAAACTCCATCATTTGAGTAACATTTAAATTGTCGTCTGCAAATACTTTCATTTTGAACAAGTCTACATTTTTTCGTCGTGTGGTAAAGAGTTAATATGAGCCATTTCTCCTTTTGCCACAAAGTTTTCACTTGCATGAATGCATTAAATCTTAATGTATATTGGTTATCTTTGTATTGTTAGAGTATTTATGCAGTCACCTGCTGCAAATTTATTTCTCAGGATGCTGTGAGTTGACTGACTGTTAATTATCAAAAAGGAAACCAATACAACAGGGATGAGTAACCATCAAAATGAGCCATGCTCTGTGAAAAGGGCTTAATGCATCTGTGAAAAGTATCTACCCAGATCAGCGTGCGCAGTCCGCGCAGGCTGACCTGGGCCAAAACTTTTCACTATTGGTCAATTTTCTGTATGTCTAAGGACCATTTTACCTGAAAATTAAGTTGGTTGTTGAAAAAAGTGGCTGTTACAGATCCATAATTATGTGATGGCTTGATAGGTACAGTGCATCATGTTTGTCAGAGCCTGGCCCATTAATATTTTTGACACAGTTATGCTGTTTTTTCGACTTAAAATTTTCACTAAAAACAATCTCAGCCCAACGTTAGCACGTGCTTGCGCTGCTCTTTTACCTTCTGCCACAAGGTATCAAGAAGTGGTCTGTTACAGGATTAACCCATAACCACACAATCCTGTGTTTTAAAGACCCTGTAAGAAAAGGCTTTTGAAAACATTGTAGGAAAAGGAGAAAATGCTGGTAACCAGCATTTTCTCCTTTTCCCTCAATGTTTTCTACCTGATCCAAAAAAGAAATCATCATTTTAGCAACATTTAATTTGTCGTCTGCAAATCCTTTCAATTTGGACCAGTCTAAATTTTTGTCATTTGGTAAAGAATTAAAGATGTCATCTGCACAACTCCATGAGCTTTCCTGTATTACAGGTAAAAATTTCCCACGTCCTGGTCAGATGAACATTAATGTTGCCACATGGGGAAGGTTGATGAAACGAGCTTTGCCACAGCAGTGTGCAGAAAACCCAAGTGCTTTCAGTCCTCAGCCACAGATTGCCTCTCCTGGTAAAACCTGCTTCTGTTATATTACATAATCAATTGTGATTGTTTTGTCCCTATTCAAAACTCTTTAACCCTTTACCGCACAGTGCTGCTTTTTAACGACCCTCGGAAGAAGCCTTTTGAAAACATTGTAGGAAAAGGAGAAAATGCTAGCAACCAGCATTTTCTCCATTTCCCACAATGTTTTCTACCCTATCAAAGAAAAATTGCACTATTTGAGCCACAATGAAGTCGTCATCTGCAAATGCTTTCAATTTGGGCAAGGCTAAAACTTTGTCGTCTTGTAATGGGTTAATTAGATTCTGTTGTTTAGACCTTTCAGCACCATAGGCAAAAGAAGAGGCATAGATCAAGGTTAGACTGCTCAGAACATGAAGTCTGATCTTGGATCTGTTCAGGCTGCTTGTTCAGTCAAGCCCATATTATAAAAATCTTTCCAAGTTACATTGGATTGTATTTTCACCAGTACGAAAAGATCGAGTATATAAATTTGGCAGTGAAAGAGTCAAAGAAAATGTTCAGGAGGAAGTCTTTTGAAAACATGGTTGGAAAAGGTGAAAAAGCTGATAAACTTTTCGCATACATTGTTTTCTACTGTATTGGAAATAAATTCCATCATTTGAGCCATATTAATCTGTTGCCTGCAAATGCATTCTAATTGGACCAGTTTAAAAGTTTATCATTTGGTAAAGAGTTAAGGATCAGTAAACCGGGTTTCTCTAATTTAGTGCCCAGGTTGTATCACATAACCTCCTTTGTTTTCAGTGTAATACACCTATTATGAATTTTCTTATCTTACACACATTTGATATCACAATTGTGTGACATCATTTTTGACGTCATCTTGTTCGTATTTGTATTTCATAGAAGTGAATTGGATATTACCGCGCATGCATCTGTAGATGGTTTTGCATCTTCTGATCTATAATTTTTTTAATATAAAGATATATATCAATATATATATATTGATAAAAAGAACCTGACATTCATTGGCTTTTGAGGAAACTTTTTTTTTTAATTCGTCAAGAAAAATATTATTAAGCTCGCCAAAGGTTTGCTTAACTCTTTACCAAGCAACAAAATTTTAGACTGGTTTAAATAGAAAGCATTTGCAGACGACAACAAAATAAATGTAACTGAAAAATAGAAATTTGTTTTTGGAAGGGTAGAAAACAGTGTTAGTAAAAGGAGAAAATGGTGGTTCCAGCATTTTCTCCTTTTCTTCACAATGTTTTCCAAAGGCTTCTTTCTTAGGGTCGTGAAAAGTCGGGATTGTGTGGTAAAGAGTTAATAACATTTTTCCTTTTCTCCAAAAAGTATCGACCCAGGTCAGCCTGCGCAGGCTGTCCTGGCCCTAAACTTTTCACTGTTGGCCAATTTTCTGTATGTCCAAAGACCATTCTATCTCATGATTAATTTGTATCTTAAAAAATGTGGCTATTATGGATCCATGATAGTGTGATGGCTTAAAATGTATTACGCATTATGGAGATGCATTAAGCCCCCTATTGCCAGAGCATGGTTCATAAAATTATTTACTTCCATTTAGAAATTAATGGTTGATCCTTTGCATTCAAAACAACTACTAGATAACAAGATGAAAATCAAAATTTGACAATCCAGATTTAGATCTTTAATTTGTAAATAGATTTAAAATAATTTGACAATCAAACTATATGTTTCATCTATCCCAATATTTCAACCCTTAACCCTTTACCACACAATCCCGACTTTTAACAACCCTAAGAAAGAGGCCTTTTGAAAACATTTTGGGAAAAAGAGAAAAATGCTGCTTTTTCTCACAATGTTTTCTACCCTTCCTGAAACAAATTTCAATTTTTGAGTAACATTTGTTTTGTCGTCTGCAAATACTTTCAGTTTCAACTGGTCTTAAATTTTGTTGTTTGGTAAAGAGTTAATCTGCTAAATAAGTTGAATAAAATATTCAAACCGATCTTAAAACCCTGAATAATGTTATTTCGAACTTATTTTTGTGAGAAAAATATCACCTTTTCAGACAGTGTAGATATAAGATCAGACTGCATGTTCCGTGCAGCCTGATCTTGATCTAAACTGTTTGCAAAAGGTCATTGAGTTGCGCTTAGCACCTAAGGTTTACATGTACAATTAATTTCTATATTTCATTCTGATTTGATTATTCTTTGAAAGGCTTTTTCCATATCAGATTTGTTTGATATTTAGGTATCATGGCTCAGGACAGAGGTCCTCCGATACAAGAAATAAGTTTTGAACCAGTCACCCCGAATGAAAAGCTCAATAACAACCAGGATCATTCCGAAACCGTGAACACTTCCATGTCTCCAGGTCGTCAAGAAAAAGAGATTACAGTATGTATACTTACAATATGCGAGTTTACTCCTTGCCACACAACACGGTCTTAGACGTCTTCGATTTTAAAGCATTTGTAGATGACGAATGTATTTCAAACAATGGGATTTGCCTTGAAAGGGCAGAAAACATTGTTGGAAAAAAAGAAAATGCTGGTCACCAGCATTTTCTTCTTCTCTCACATTGTTTCAAAAGCTTTCCTCATCAGGGTCGTTGAAAGGGTTAACTCTTTACCAAATGACAAAATGTTAGACTTGTCCAAATTGAAAGCATTTGCGAACGACAAAAGTCACAAAATTATGACTTCAGTCTCTGAAAGAATAGAGAACATTTAGGGAAAAGGAGAAAATGCTGGTTACCAGCATTTTCTTCTTTTCCCACAATGTTTTCAAAAGGCTTTTTCTTCAGGATTGTTAAAACTCGCAATTGTGTGGTAAAGGTTTAATATCATCATCATTTGATTTACTCGTTGCATACTAAGGCCAAAATAAATTCTTTTTCCTATAAAGAAGATTGTAGATTGGACCGCTGAGAACATGCAGGCCAAATAACCTTGAATTTTGCAATTTTTAATTGGGGTTTTACTTTGCTTACTGTTTAAGCCTGGGTTTTGGACACAAAACTTACTGTTTATGTCTGGGTTTTGGACACAAAAAGTAAAATGAGCAATGCTCAGTGAAAAGGGTGTTTAATGCATCTGCAAAAAGTACTGATCCAGGTCAGGCTTCACAGTCTGAGCAGGCTGACTTGGGTCGACACTGCTTGCTCCTTGTCAATTTTCTGCATGTGCAAGGATCATTCTACTTCATTCAGTTGGTTGTTAGACAAAATGGATTTTATGAATTGATAATAATGTGATGCCATGCTTGGTGTAATACATCATGAAGATGTATCAAATGCCCTATTGCCAGAGCATAGCTCAAATATTGAGATAATGATAATTTCTGTTGTTTTGAGCTGAAATCCATAATGTAAACCATAAAGATGTAGATAAAAATCATGATAAGTAAGCTCTATTGTTCTTTGTAATGCCAGGGTCAGTGGAGGCTTGGTGGTTACTGTGTTGAATATAATAATCTTTACCTCCTCCTTTTGATCCCTGCTGGTGGCACAGGTCCTTTGAGACCAGACAACCTAGCATTTGAATGACACTGGAGAAGAAAGGATTTGAAAACATTGTAGGAAAAGAAGGAAATGGTGGTAGTCAGCGTTTTCTTTTTTTCCCACAATATTTGATTTTTAGCTCCACTGGCCAAAGGCCAGCGGGCTTATGTCATGGCCCGGTGTCCGTCGTGCGTCCGTCCGTCCGTCCGTCCGTGCATTAACTTTTATTTCAAACATCTTCTTCTCTGAAACTACCCATCCGATTTTCACGAAACTTCACAGAAATGATCCTGACATGGTCCCCTTCAGAATTTCTTGAAAGAATTTGATTCCTTCAAAAACTCTGGTTGCCATGGCAACAAAACTGAAAAATATTGGAAATCTTTAAAAATCTTCTTGTCTGAAACCATAAGGCATAGGGCTACCAAATTTGGCATGTAGCTTTATGTAGTAGACCTCTATCAAGTTTCTTCAAATTATAGCCCTGGGGTCAAAATTGGCTCTGCCCCAGGGGTCACAAGTTTTACATAGGCTTATATAGAGAAAACTTTAAAAATCTTCTTGTCTGAAACCATAAGGCATAGGGCTACCAGATTTGGCATGTAGCTTTATGTAGTAGACCTCTATCATGTTTCTTGAAATTATAGCCCTGGGGTCAAAATTGGCTCTGCCCCAGGGGTCACAAGTTTTACATAGGCTTATATAGAGAAAACTTTAAAAATCTTCTTGTCTGAAACCATAAGGCATAGGGCTACCAGATTTGGCATGTAGCTTTATGTAGTAGACCTCTATCATGTTTCTTGAAATTATAGCCCTGGGGTCAAAATTGGCTCTTCCCCAGGGGTCACAAGTTTTATACATAGGCTTATATAGAGAAAACTTTAAATATCTTCTTGTCTGAAACCATAAGGCCTAGAGCTACCAAATTTGGCATTTAGCTTGATCTAGTTGGAGTCTACCAAAAGTGCCCAAAGTATAGTCCTGGGGTCAATTTGGCCTCATACTTGGGAGGGGGAGGTTCACAAGATTTACATAGGCTTACATAGAGAAAACTTTTAAATCTTGGTGTACATAGCCATAAGGCTTAGGCTACCAAATTTTGCATATAATTATAGCATTATTTAGTGGACAGTTACAAAGAGGGCCCAAGTTACAGCTCTAGGATCAAGTTTGGCCCTGCACCAGGGATCACAAGTTTTACATGGGTTTATGGAGTGAAAAGTTCAGAAACCATCTTGTTACCAGCCATAAGGCCAAGAACTCCCACATTTGGCATGTTATTCTTCTAACACAATATTCCCCATTTAGTCAGACTGTAGCCATGAGGTCAAAGTTTTATAAGGGCTTATATAGTGAAGACTTTCCTTCGTGATTTATATTTATAAGCCAGTGGAGCGATACAGGGCCATCATGGCCCTCTTGTTTAAAGACAAATTCCATGATTTCAACAAAATTTTAGTTGTCGTCTTCAGCTGCTTTCAATATTGAAAATTCTAAGATTTTGTATTCTGGTAAAGATTTACGGAGGAAGGAAGGAAATACATGTATAAGTCACTAGTTTGATAATATAGCTAAACTATATTTGAAAAGCGCATTATTAGAAATCAAATACACAAAACAAACAGCAACTCTTTGGTGAGTTCTCTGCACAAAACATATTCTTTCTCTACTTTTTTATACCCCCAAAAAATTTTTTAGTGGGGTACATTTTAGTGGGGAACATTTTTAGTGGGTAGCAAAGAAAATATTGCTAGTGTCCAGCATTTTCATTTCCCACTATGATTTCAAATGCTCTATTTCTCAAGATTGTTAAAAATCTGAATTACATGGTAAAGAGTAAAGATTCACTATAATAAGACTATTCAAAATTTTATCTTTTGTGTTTTTTGTCACTTCCATAATTATGATACATTTTGTTTTACCCTTGGCTGTACAATCCCAACATTTAACGACCCTGAGGAAGAAGGTTTTTTGAAAACACTGTGGGTAAAGGGGAAAATGCTGGTAACCAGCATTTTTCACCTTTTCACACAATATTTTCTATTTCCAAAACATACAGATTTTGAGCCACTTCTTTTAGACTGGTCAAAATTAAAAGTGTTTGCAGACAACAAATCAAACATGATATTAAATTTGAAATTTACCTTTGGAAGGGTGGAAAACATAGTAGGGAAAAGAGAAAATGCTAATGTCCAGCATCTTTTCTGTTTCCCACATTTTCAAACACCTTGTTTCTCATGGTCATTAAATCTTGGGATTGTATGGGAAAGGGTAAAAAGTAAAGATTCATGATTAGACAATCTAAAATTTTGTCTCCATGTTCCTTGTTATATACATAGAATGCATGTTATTTAGAGGGACTTTACATTTTTTTATACACGTCACATTAGTTTATGTATTTGTCTTATTTCCTATTTAATTTTTGATCTTGTCCAAAAGGAATATCTTTCTCCAGTAGTTTCATTATTTTCTGATGGAAGGTCCTGTGGTAAAGTGCAGGGCTTGTAGTCTTGAGGTTTGAGCCTCATTTGAAGCATTTTGGGTTTTTGGCTGGAGTGTCCTTGGGCAAAACATTTCAGAGTCCTAGCGTAGTACTGGTGAAAACAAGGACACACATGACTATGTGAGCTGTCACAGTGATATAACTGAAATTATTTTGAATGTGGCATGAAATACACTTCACTCAAATCAACTGAACATAGGTCAATTTTCTCAAGGGATAGAAACATGTTGTTGTTTTTATCAACCCTTTACCAAATAATCTTATGTTTTTTTAAGGACCCTGAGGCAGAAGGCTTTTGAAAAAATAGTGGGAAAAGGAGAAAATGGTGTTAACCAGCATTTTTCCCTTTCCAACAGTGTTTTCTGCCATTTCATAGGTAGAAATCATTTTTTGAGAGACATAGACTTTGTCGTCTGCTAGTGCTTTCAATTTGAACAAAGCTAAGATGTCATATGGTTGAGAGTTAACCCTTTACCACACAATCTCGACTTTAAACGACCCTGAGGAAGAAGCCTTTTGAAAACATTGTGGGAAAAAGAGAAATGTAGGTAACCAGCATTTTCTCCTTTTCCCACAATCTTTTCTAACCTATCCAATACATGAATCACTATTTAAGCTACACTAAATTTGTCATCTGCAAATGCTTTCAATTTGGTCCAGTCCAAAATTTTGTCGTTTGGTAAAGGGTTAAGTAATTAAAGTAGAGCAGTATGAAGGAGCTAACTTTTCTATACACTCTTCTTGCATTTTGTATTGTATGGTTTGATTTTTGCATGACTCATATCTCTTTACCTGACAACATTTGACAAATGATCCATAATGTAGTATTTGCAAATGTCAAATCAAGGGGTTTCATTGTGATAATGCAGAAAACAATGCAGGAAAAGGAGAAAATGCCTGTTACCCGCATTATCTCCTTTTCTGACAATGTTTTCTACACTTTTTAGGACAAATTCCATCTTTCTAGGAGTGTTTGTCATCTGCAAATGCTTTCAATTTTGACTAGTGTAAAATTGTATTTTTTGTTTAGAGTTAAGGGTCTAAGACTGTAACACTCTCCTTTTTTCTCTCATACTTATCATTTTCTTCCTGGCATGCATTTTCACAGAAAGCCTTCCAGTCCTTTGATTTCTTGGGCGAGTTAGGAGAGCCCGCAAATAATACCATAGATCTAGATAATATTCCCTCAAATAATGTCGGCGATAAGAGTAAAACCCAAGATGTTCCCTTACAGCCCAACTCGTCTCCGCCCCGACTTCCGAAAACAGCCCCACCGTCTTCTGTGATCTACGATACGCCATCAAAACCGAGACCTGTACACCAGAAAGTATTATCTACTACAGAGTAAGTGATATTTATTGTACTTTTGTTATGCTGTGGTTCTCTCTCTGGCTCTTTCTATCTCCCTCTCTCTCTCTCTCTCTCTTTTCCCCCAGCGCATCGGTAATTTGCACATGGATACATTTGTGCTTTGATTTCATTGAAGCTTTTTACTTCATTAGTCAGAAACTGTACCTGTGAAAGACATTTTTAGCTCACCAGAGCACGAAGTGTTCAAGGTGAAATTTTGTGATCGTGCTGTATCCGGCATCCGTTGTGCGTTGTCCGTTGTGCACTCTAGAGGCTACATTTTCAGTCATATACTCATGAAACTTGGTCAGAATGTTTGTCTTGATAATATCTCGGACAAGTTCGAAATTGGATCATGTTGGGCCAAACAGTAGCTCACTGGGCAAAATTTAAGAAAAACCGTTGTGTGCACACTAGAGGCCATATTTTCAGCCTGATACTCTTAAATAATGGTCAGATTTTTTGTCTTGGTAATAGATAATATCTTGGACAAGTTCAAAACTGGGTCATGTCAGGTCAAAAAGTAGGTCACTGGGCCAGATCTTAGAAAAACCTTGTGTGCACTCTAGAGGCCACATTTTCAGCCTGAAACTAACGGAACTTGGTTTGAATGTTTGTCTTGATGATATCTCAGACAAGTTTGAAATTGGGTCATGTCTGGTCAAAAAGTAGGTTATGGGCTAAATCTTAGAAAAACCTTGTGTGCACTCTAGAGGCCACATTTATAGTCGGATACTCATGAAACAGGTCAGATTGTCAGACAAGTTTGAAATTGGGTCATGTCGGGTGAAAAAGTAGGTCACTGGGCCAAATCTTAGGAAAAGCTTAAGTGCTTCATAGAGGCCACATTTTCAGCCTTTTACTGATAAAGAGTGATCAGAATGTTTATCTTGTTGATATCTCAGACAAGTTCGAAAGTGGGTCATGTTGAGGGAAAAAGTAGGTCACATGGTCAAGTCTTAGATAAATCTAGTGTACAATCTAAAGGCCACATTTTCAGCCAGATTCTCATGAAACTTGGTCAGAAAGTTTGCCTTGATGATATCTTGGGCAAGTGTCAAAGTAGGTCACATCTGGTCAAAAAGTTGGTCACTGGACCAAATCTTAGAGAAACCTTGTGTGCACAGTAGAGGCCAAATTTTCAGTCTGTTATTCATGAAACTTGGTCAGAATGTTTGTTTTAATGATATCTTGGACAAGTTTGGAATTAAGTCACATTGGTTCAGAAAGTAGGTCACTTACACTCATGTGTTTTACTTCATTAAAACCAGGATCTCTTCAGCTTTATCAAATGTAGATGACTTTCCTCAGGTGAGCGCTTTAGGGCAAATGGCCTTCTTGTTTGGACATCTGCAATAGATGTTGAGAAATTATTGAAATTATCTTCCTTGGAACTGAGACAATTTTTGGTGCATAATGCATGTCAGTTTTGAATTCCCCTTAAAGTTGAGTGTTGCGCAACTCAATGGTGTAGGTGTAGGATTCAAAACCTAGAGGTTCTGGGTTCCATTCTCTCCCATGCTGAGATCTTTGTGGAAGAGCCCTAGCCTAGCATTGATGGTACCCAGGACATGGATGAAGAAGGGAGCTGTGGCCATGATATGACTGAAATAATGATGCAAGCGGTGAAAACACCAATCAGTCATTAGCTATTAACTCTTTACCAAATGACAAAATTTTAGACTGGTCGAAATTGAAAGCATTTGCAGACGACAAAATAAATGTGACTCAAAGGTTGAAATTTGTTTTGGAAAGGTTAGAAAACATTGTGGGAAAAGGAGAAAATGCTGGTTACCAGCATTTTCTCCTTTTCCCACAATGTTTTCAAAAGGCTTCTTTTTCAGGGTCGTTAAAACCTGTGATTGTGTGGTAAAGAGTTAAAGCACTTCAGGCTTCTGTTCAATCATTAACCCTAAACTACACAACAAAATTTTAGACTTGTCCATATTGAAGGAATTTACAGACGACAAATCATATGTTTTCTCAAATTTATGTATAAGTCCTTGAATTGATCGCAAATACTATGAGAAAAGAAAGAATGCTGGTGACCAGCATTTTCTCCTTTTCCCAAAATGTCTTCAAATGCTTTCCTGCTCAGGGTTGTTGAGACTGTGTGGTAAATGTAAGATGATTGGAATTTGGCTCAATCAACAGATCATGTGGCATCATTTGGTATGCATACGAAAATTTACCTACAATTTTTTTCAAATTGGGTAATAATAAGATATTGTCTTCTGGTAAAGAGTCCAAGAAATATTTGAGCCATTCTCTGTGAAAAGGGGGTTTAATGCATTTGCAAAGAGTATAAATCTATGTTATCCTGAGCAGGCTGACATGGGTTGAAACTTTTGCTACTAGTAAATTTCTGCATGTCCAAGGACCAGTCTACCTCATGATTTAGCGGGTTGTTGGATAAAATGGATTTTATGGATCCATAACTATGTGATCACTTACTTGTTGTAATGCATCAGAGATGCATTCAGTCCCTTTTATTGGAGCAGTGCTCATTTGTATAATGTTTGTGTGATTTTGTAGGTTTCCAAACCAGTCTGTCAACATGGATGACTTTAGAGCTATCAGTGTCCTTGGTAGAGGTCATTTTGGCAAGGTAAGTCTGCATGACTTCATTACCTTTCAGGAAATGTTGGGACCTTCTAATTTGAAGACATTTAACTCTGTCCCATATGACAGAATTTAGTCGGGTCCAAATTCAAAGCATTTGTAGACGACAAATTGAAGGTGACCCAAATGACGATTTTTGTCCTTGATAGGATAGAAAACATTGTGGGAAAAGGAGAAAACGCTGGTTACCAGCATTTTCTCCTTTTCCCACAATGTTTTCAAAAGCCCTCTTCCTTAGGGTTGTCAAAAGTCAGGATTGTGTATTAAAGGGTTAACTTGTAACCTCTTGATAAAATTCTGCTGTGGAAGACTTCGAAAATATCCCTTTACCTCTTTGCCAAACAACCTTGTGTTTTAACCCTTTCCCAAACGACAACTTTTATACACTTGAAAGTTGAAAGCAATCACAGATGACAGATTCAAAAGTAGTGCAAATGACCTGAAATACTCTGAAAGGGTGGAAAACATTGTGGGAAATGGAGGAAATACTGGTTAATAGCATTTTCTCCTTTCCCCTCCTTGTTTTCAAAAGCCTTCTTCAGCAGGGTTGGGATTGTTTGGAAAAGGGTTAACTCTTAACCAAATAATCCTATGTTTTAATGGACCTTAAGAAGACTTGCAAACATTAGGGAAAAATGAGGAGAAAATGTGTGAAACCTGCATTTTCTCCATTTCCCACAATGTTTTCTACCATTCAAGAAACAAATTTTCATTTTTGAATTCCTTTGAATTTTTTAGTGTCTTGTCCACAAATATTTTTAAGTTGACCATGTCTAAAGCTTTGTCAGTTGGTAAAGTTAAGTTACAGAAAATTAGCATATGTAATTGTTCAATACATGAGAACATGCAAATTGGTTTTGTGCAAACTGGTTTTGGTCAAATGAGACTTGACATGAGCAAATACTCCTTTTTCCAAAATATATTCATAAGTAAACATATGCATGACAAGCAATTTCTCCCTTTGGCATAATGAAAGAAGTAGTCATGCAGTCTACTTTTTTTTTTGTTCATAGATATATGTGAGATATGTAGGATCTGACATAATTTGGTGTTTGAGAGAAAATTTTATTGTGCAGGTCTAGAAAAATATTAACAAGCAGCCTCTGGGAAGCTTGATTAACACTTTGGCAGAGGAGTTTAATAAAATTTCATCTCAGCAGCCAACGAATGTCAGATTCTTTGTATCACATAACAATATATTGCAAGTTACTTGTCAGAATAATTTAAAATAATACATGCACATGTGGTAATTTCCATGTATAAAACCTAACTCGCTGTTCTGGTAGTAGTGTTAAAAATGACAGCATATGAAATCATTCTATGCTTATCTCAAATATGTTTGAGATAAGTAGCTTTGTACCGGATATATTACACTGAAAACAAGGTAGGTTATGTGATAAATTCTGGTTCTAAATAATATTGAAAAGATAGCAGCAACTGAAAATATTGTACTAACATACAAGAGAAAATTTACATGAATGAAGGACAAAGAGACTTCAGTATGTGCTAAATCTATCAGCTATCTTTAAAATTGGGCCTACTCATTAAAATGATTAAACAATATCTAGTTTTAATGACCCTGATGAAAAAGGCTTTTGTAAATATTGTGGAAAGAAGGAGAAAATACTGAAAACCATTATTTTCTCCTTCCCACAATATTTTCTATACTTTCAAAGATGAAACTCATAATGGGAGACAAAAGTCAATTACTTCCCATGATAGCTCTCCACTACTTACTAGGTCCTGAATAAGGTATTACTTGGTTTTAATCTTGTACAGTCGAGCCGCGTTTATCCGGGCTCCATAATTCCGGAAATCTCGGGATCCGGACAAAAACATCAGGGAACGGATATTTCCTGTACAATTTTTACATTTTATTCCGGAAATCCGCGTTCCGGAACCGGAAAGAAAAAATCGGGAACGAAGGGTTAAGAATTGGTACAAACCTTGTCTGATAAACCAGACGTAGCCTGACTGTGTATCAGACAATTTAAACTGGTACCCGTTGTATCTCCTGTAACCGTCCGATAGATACAAAGATCGATAACAGGCTACCAGTTTACACACAATTTAGACTTGATATTTTCCCCAGTACCATAGACTGGTTATCATAAATATCATAAATACAGTCTACTTCGAGTGATTTCGGACTGGTGCGTCGTGAATAACACGGGTATCAGTCTAACTAGTGTCATTTGTTGCAGACGATTTTCACACGTATTGAAAACACACGTGTTGTTAATTAGTAGTGATTTCGAAAACTGTTAAATGACATTCTCGTGCCATTGATAATTGTCAATTTAACAGATTATCCATACACATAGTACTGAAATGACAATTCCACGCTTTTGTTGTTTAATTATTACTGGATCTACTTGATTACAGTAATGATCACTAAAAAAATAGCTGAAATGTCCACAAAGATTTTGCGGGCATGTTTAAACTCATTTTTCAAAATTAAAGGCAAAACTAAAACGTGAACATACCGGCTGCTTGCATATTCAATAATCTTTCGTTTCAAAAACAAATATTTTCAATTTAAATGGTAAACCATAAGAAAAAAAAAAGTTTTATTCACGCGTTACTCGAGATGTTTATGTTCCCCAATGTACACACAAAATGGCCTCCAAACATGACAAATTTCGTTAGGTTTTTAGCTCCACTGGCCAAAGGCCAGCGGGCTTATGTCATGGCCCGGTGTCCGTCGTGCGTCCGTCCGTTCGTCCATCCGTCCGTGCGTTAACTTTTATTTCAAACATCTTCTTCTCTGAAACTACCCATCCAATTTTCATGAAACTTAGCAGAAATGATCCTGCCATGGTCCTCTTCAGAATTTCTTGAAAGAATTTGATTCCTTCAAAAACTCTGGTTGCCATGGCAACAAAACTGAAAAATATTGGAAATCTTTAAAAATCTTCTTGTCTGAAACCATAAGGCATAGGGCTACCAAATTTGGCATGTAGCTTTATGTAGTAAACCTCTATCATGTTTCTTGAAATTATAGCCCTGGGGTCAAAATTGGCTCTGCCCCAGGGGTCACAAGTTTTACATAGGCTTATATAGAGAAAACTTTAAAAATCTTCTTGTCTGAAACCATAAGGCATAGGGCTACCACATTTGGCATGTAGCTTTATGTAGTAAACCTCTATCATGTTTCTTGAAATTATAGCCCTGGGGTCAAAATTGGCTCTGCCCCAGGGGTCACAAGTTTTACATAGGCTTAAATAGAGAAAACTTTAAAAAATCTTCCTGTACCTAGCCATAAGGCCTAGAGCTACCAAATTTTGCATTTAGCTTGATCTAGTTGGGGTCTACCAAAAGTGCCCAAATTATAGTCCTGGGATCAATTTGGCCTCATGCTGGGGGGGAGGGGTTCACAAGATTTACATAGGCTTACATAGGGAAAAACTTTTAAATCTTGGTGTACATAGCCATAAGGCTTAGGCTACCAAATTTTGCATAATTATAGCATTATCTAGTGGACAACTACAAAGAGGGCCCAAGTTACAGCCCTAGGATCAAGTTTGGCCCTGCACCAGGGGTCACAAGTTTTACATGGGTTTATGGAGTGAAAAGTTCAGAAACCGTCTTGTTACTAGCCATAAGGCCAAGAACTCCCAAATTTGGCATGTTATTCTTCTAATACACAATATTCCCCATTCAGTCCAACTGTAGCCCTGGGGTCAAAGTTTTATAAGGGCTTATATAGTGAAGACTTCTCTTCATGGTTTATATTTATAAGCCAGTGGAGCAATACAGGGCCATCATGGCCCTCTTGTTCGAAAATATTTTACTCCTAACAGACTATAAAGATGATTGAAAATATGCCTGTCTTTCATATCGCATCAATTGGCTATCAATATTCTCAATTACTGTTTGCCATTTTACCACTTTGAAAGCACAATTATCAGAAATCAACAGAATGTCTACACCACCAGCAAAAGGCAACGAGTTGAAGTTTCGACTTCCGTGAAAAAAGACATTTGTCAGTACAAAGAAGACCATCCAAAAAACCACTATCGCGGGAATTTAACAATACATCGAAAAACAGTGTGCATGTCGTGTTTTCTTTTTGTTTCGCCCTTTTCATGGTGTTTTCAAAAGTCAAATGTGCTGAGCTTTACAAGCGCACCTGTTTGCACAATAGGTATGCATGTGCATGTAATTATGTACAAGGAAAAAGTCATGTACAAAAACACACAAATAACAAAAAGGCAAAATGCAAATTTATGACACCCTGTATTCTATAAATCTGAACAATCGTTGGAGCAATAATGACATGTATACAAAAGTGCTTGTGTAAAACATACGCTGTTGTAATTCTTACGATGCACGGTGTCCCTTATCAACATGAAGGGAACTGACCTAGCTTAACTTGGATGCCATGCCAGCAATCCCAGTTCGTTGATCCGGAAATACGGCTGATCCGGAAACATTCATAGGAAACAGAAGTGTCCGGATAAATGAGGCTCGACTGTATATACTTTGCACTCTTCAGGAGTGTTCAGGTCTAAGTATCACCTTCAAACTTTATCAAACCACAAGTTTGATCTATTTGATGCATTTCAATGGTAAAAGTGTGTAAAATTTGATTTGCAAATATTATGAAGACCTTACTTATAGATAATAAGACAAATTATAATAACCGCAACATCTGTTAGTAAAGCAAGGATAAAAACAAAGGGACTCAAAGGACCCAGTTGCACTTTGGTAACCTTGTTTATTATGAACAAGGGAGATAATTTGAATTTCACTTTTTTCTCCCATTGATACCATAGTTAATCTGCTATCTGCAAATGCCTTCAGTATGGAAGAGCTTAACATTTTCTTGTCTGGTAAAGAGTATAACAATTTTGTTTTTGCTTTTGTTTATTCTCTAACAGGTTATACTTGCCGAATACAGAAATACAGGAGAATATTTTGCCTTGAAAGCCCTGAAGAAAGGGGAGATAATAGCTAGAGACGAGGTAGAAAGTTTAATGTCGGAGAAAAGAATTTTTGAAGTGATCAACTCAATGAGGCATCCTTATCTGGTAAACTTGTTTGCCTGTTTCCAGACTCAGGTATGTGAACAGTGTTTTTTAACCCAATATCTTAAGATCTTGGTCCATACTTAAGAACATTCTTAGTCTTATCTTCAGCATTTTCTAAATTTGAAAGTAACACAACTTCTGATCGGCTAATGCTTGGTGAATATGGATCCTGATGATGCTTGGTGAATATGGATCCTGAGTGTTTTTGGAAGCTTAGAGTATATAGCTTTTTAACTCTCTACCAAACAACAAAATTTTAGACTCAACCAAATTGAAAGTATTTGCAGATGACAATAAAATGTAGCTTAAATGATGATTTCTGTCTTTGAAAGGGTTGAAAACATAGTGGAAAAAGGAGAAAATGCTGGTTATCAGGCTTTTGAAAATAATGTTGGAAAAGGAGAAATTGATGTAAACAAGCGTTTTCTGCTTTTTTCCACAATGTCTTCGAAAGCCATCTTCTTTAGTATTTTTAAAATTGGTATTGTTTGATAAAAGGTTAAGATATTGTGGAAAAAGGTGCAACTGCTTGGTACAAGTTCTTGCTCCTTTACCTACATTTTGCCCATCTGTCCTCTAGAAAGATTTATCCTAAGAGTCTGCTGTTAAAGTGTAAAACTAAATATGATAGATGGAGTCCTCCTTGGTGGAGGCACTGGAGTTACACAATCCGAAGTCCTTGATTTATTCCCCACTTGTTGTGGGGAACTTTTATACACTTGTTGTGTATGTTGGACAACATGCTGTAGAGTCCAAGCCTAGAACTGAGTGAAACCATGGAAACCTATGAAAACATGAGCTTTTATCCTAATAAACTAAAATTCTATTAAAAGATTCAGACTTGACTAAAATTGTCATGCATTATAAATTAATGAGTTGAGAAAGATTGCAGATGACCTATTGGTAAATGATTTTCAACTTTCATTCACAGATTGTTTAGGATAATCTTATTGGTGTGTTTTAAATCTTTACCAAACAACAAACTTTTTGGACTTGTCAAAACCTAGAGCATTTGCAGGCAATAAAATTTGATGTAGGAGCCATTGTCTATGAAAAGGGGGCTAAATGCATCAGCAAAAAGTATAGACTCTGGTCAGCCTGCGCAGTCCACACAGGCTGACCTGGGCTGAAACTTTTCGCTATTGGTTGATTTCCTGTATGTCCAAGGACCATTCTTCTTCATGATTAAAAAAAAAAGTGGCTATTATGGATCCATGATTATGTGATGGCTTGATTGTTATCATAGATCACGAAGATGCATAAGACTCCCTTTTGCCAGAGCATGGCTCATATAAAAGAGTAAACTTTTACTGCCCATGTGATCTGTAATTTGATAAGAGGTCTGTGTGTTCTATAATTTGTGTACAGGTCCATGTGATATATATGAGTCTTGCTGTGGCAAAAGGGGGCTGGACTCTTTACCAAACAACAAAATTTTGGACATAAGCAAATAGAAAGCATTTGCAGAAAACAGTTAAACGTAGCCTGAATGAGGACTTCTCTCTTCGATCTAGAAAACATTGTGGGAAAAGGAAAAAATACTGCTTAATAGCATTTTTCTCCTTTCCGAACAATGTTTTCTTAAGCCTTCTTCTCCAGGATCTTTAAAACTCGGGATTGTGTGGTAGAGGGTTAATGTATCTCAGTGATCCATGACACTAAGCGAATAATTAGATAATTATGGATCCACAAAATCCATTTTCTATAACAACTGACTGAATCACGAGGTACACTGGTTCTTTGACATGCAGAAAATTTAGCAAAAGCAAAAAGTTTCGCCTCAGGGCAGACTGTGCACGCTGACCTGGTCAATATTTACAGATGCATTTAGCCCCCTTTTCACAGAGCATGGCACATAGGATGTCATTTGTTTACAGGCCCATGTTGTACATATTAGAGTGTTATTTGTTTACAGGCCCATGTGTTCTGTAATTGATTTATAGGCCCCTGTGGTATATATCAGGGTGTTACTTGTTTACAGGCCCATGTGCTCTGTAATTTGTTTATAGGCTCATATGATACACTTGTATAATATGATGTACATAGTTTACAGGCCCATGTGTCCAGTAATTTGTTAACCATTTAAGTAACTAGTATGTCATGATGTAAATAGTTTACAGGTCCATGTGGTGTATACTAGAGTTCAATTTGTTTACTGGCCCATATGTTCTGTAATTTGTCTACAGGCCTTTGTGTTCTGTAATTTATGGCCAAGCCCTCGTAGCTCAGTCGGTAGCGTACAGGACTTAAGAACAGGAGGTCGCTGGTTCAATCCCTGGCTTGGCCAATTTCTTTCCGAGGATTGGTGATAGTCATCGCAACAGGATTCATTCCTCGCTCACCGCTGACCATTGTTTTGATGATGGTTATGTGGGAAAGCAGCCAGTGGCTTGGAAAGAATATTGTGGGGAGTACTGGTAAAAGAAACTCCAGGAAAGCATGGATAAGTGCACTGGTTGCCATGATATAACTGAAATAATGTTGGAAAAGGTGTTAAACACCATACAATCAATCGATCAATCCGTAATTTGTGTATAGGCCTGACATATATCATGATGTTATTCGTTTATAGGCCCATTTGGTGTATGTATTAGAGTGTTACTTGTTTGAAAGCCAGTATCTTCTGTAATTTGTTTGTTGGCCCATATGTTTTGTAATTTGGTTATAGGCCCATGTGTTCTATATAGGCCCATGTGTTCTGTAATTTGGCTATAGGCACATAGGTTCTGTAGCCCATGTGTTCTTTAGTTTGTGTATGGGCCCATGTGGTATATATCATGATGTAATTTGTTTACAGGACCATGTAGTATATAATAGGACCATGTAGTATATAATTCATTATTATAATAAGGTGTTACTTGTTTAAAGGCTGATGTGTTCTATAATTTGTTTATAGGCCCATGTGATGTATATCAGTTTTATTTGTTTACAGGCCCATGTGGTATTTGTCATGGAATATGCATGTGGAGGAGATTTAATGATGCATATTCATAACGATGTGTTCTCTGAGCCCAGGACTGTGTTTTATGCGGGCTGTGTTGTACTTGGTCTTCAATACCTCCATGAGCATAATATTGTATATAGGTAAGTTCATCACTAGTTCATTAACCCTGTACCACACAATCCCCACTTCTATTTTCTCTGAAAGAGAAGGCTTATGAAAACATTGTTGGAAAAGGAGAAAATGCTAGTAACCAGCATTTTCTCCTTTTTCTACAATGTTTTCTACCATGTCAAAGCCAGAAATCATCATTTTCAACATTTAATTTGTCGTCTGCATATGGTTTGAATTTTGTCCAGTCCAGAATTTTGTTGTTTGTGAGTTAACCAGATGACAAAATTTCAGTCTTGTGCATACTGTAGGTTTAGATGATAGATAATCGGTAAAGGAAAGCTCAAATGATATGATTTGTCTTTAAAAGGGTAGAAAAAATACTGGTGGATAAGTGTTTTCTCCTTTTCAACAATGCTCTTCCTTGGGTCATTAAAACTCTGGATTGTTTGGTACAGGGTTATATCCTGATATCAGTCCCTGTAAGAGGCATTGGTTATATGAGAGTGCCCAGGGGCAAGACACTGCTGAGCCCAAGCATAGTCCAGGTGAAACTCTGGTTACAAGCATTTTTCTCCTTTACCCATACTGTTTTCAATAGCCAGCTTCCTTTAGGTTGTTAAAATATGGGATTTTGTTATAATGGGATACATATCATTTTCTGTACAACACAAAAAGTATGGGGTAAATAAACAATGACAAAAACAACATTATGAACAACAGCAAGAAACAATAACATCATCAACATCATCATCATCATCAACGCTAACAACAAAATGTCTGTCATTGCAGGGATTTAAAGCTAGATAATTTGTTGTTGGATTCAGAAGGATATTTAAAGATAGCAGATTTCGGTCTTTGCAAAGAAGGAATGGGGTTTGGAGACAGAACAAGTACATTTTGTGGTACACCAGAATTTCTTGCCCCTGAAGTTTTAACAGAGCCCTCATACTCCCGGGCGGTTGACTGGTGGGGTTTGGGAGTTCTTATTTTCGAAATGTTGGTTGGTGAGGTAGGTATCTAATGTGTTAGTGAATACCAACAGAAATTTGCAGAAAGCAGCCAGTGGCTTGGAAAGACTCGTGTAAAGCACTGGTGAATTGAAACTTCTGGGAAGTATTGAAGGTTGCACTGACTGCTGGGCTATAACGGAAATGATATTGAAAATGGCATTATACATGAAACAAACAAAGCAGATGCAGACTTTGAAAAATCCCAGAACATAAATTGGGCTGAATATTGATGAGACAGACAGGGTTCATAACAGGGCATGTCATGATGCACTTTTAGCTGCCATCCTCTTTTATTCTTTATATTAGTTGTATTTTTGGTATAACTTAATGTTTTGATTGACCTTGTCATGATGATCAATAGAAAAGGGGGAAAAATGCTGGTTACTAGCATTTTCTCTTTTCTCACATTTTTTACCCATTCCAAGGCAGACTAAAAAATCTGGGCTACAACTGATTGTGGTAAAAAAATGCTTTCAATTTAGATAGATCAAAATATTTGTTGTTTGGTACAGAGGTAAGAGTGAACAACCTATTTGGTAACATGTCAAGTATACATGTATGGTTCCTGTTTCAGTCACCATTTCCAGGAGACGATGAAGAAGAAGTTTTTGATAGTATTGTGAACGAGGAAGTAAAATATCCACGCTTCTTGTCAACAGAGGCCATTGCCATCATGAGACGGGTAAATCACTTAATTATCTGAGCCATGCTCTGGCAAAAGGGAGCTCAATACATCTCCATGATGCATGAAACCAAGCAAGTCACCACATGGTCATGGATCCATAAAGTCCATTTTGTCTAACAGTCGACTGAATCATGAGGTAAACTGGTCCTTGGACATACAGAAGATTTATAAATAGCAAGAAGTTGGACCCAGTTCAGCCTGTACCCACTGCACAGTACTTTTTGCAGATGCATTAAGCTCTCCTTTTCACAGAGCATGGCTTATCTATTAAGAACTTTTTAACCCTTTACCACACAATCCAGGGTTTTAATAACCATGTGGAAGAAGCCTTTAGAAAACATAGGGGGGAAAAAGAGAAAATGCTGGTATCCAGCAGTTTCTCCTTTTCCACAATGTTTTCAACCCTTTCAAAGACAATTCCTACCGGTCGAGTCGGATTTGTCATCAGCAGATGCTTTGGATTTAGAGTGTTCAAAAATATAGTGGAGTGGTAAAGAGTTAAAGCTTGATTACTTTTTCACATCTTGTTCCAGACCATGCTTGGAAACATTGTGGCAAACTGATCCATTTGATCCCGAAAGTCAACTCGGTTAAAAAATTGATGCCCCAAAAATTTATTTAAGATCCTTGGTACAGTTTTATGATGGAAGTTGTATTGATCCAGCATACTGAATTGAATTTACGATGGCAAATTTGTTAATTAATTCCATACCTGTACTGTCATTAACAGTTGTTACGGCGGAACCCTGATAGACGATTAGGCTCTAGTGAGAGGGATGCTGAGGATGTGAAGAAACAGGCATTTTTCAGGGTATGTGGATTTTACTGAACTCATTACCAGAGAACATAATTTTGGACAGGACTAAGTTGAAAGCATATGCAGACGACATGAAATTGTGCTAGAATGATGATTTCTGTTTTTTAAGGGTAGAAAACAATGTGAGAACAGGAGAAAATGCTGGTTACCAGCGTTTTCTCCTTTTCCCATGAAGTTTTTGAAAGCCTTTCCATTCTGGGTCATCAAAAGTCATCGTTCTGTGGTAAAGGGTTAAAAGTTGCACCGAACAACAAAATGCTAGACTGTAAAGGATTTGCAGATATGATATTTAACCCTTTACCACAAGGCAAATTTTTTTACTTTTTTAGCTCACCTGAGCACAACGTGCTCAAGGGGAGCTATTGTGATCGGTCATCGTCCGGCGTCCGTCTGTCCGTCCATCTGTCCGTCCGTCTGTTAACAATTTCTTTAAAAATCTTCTCCTCCTAAACCAGATGGCCAATCTTGATAAAACTTGGCAGGAATGTTCCTTGGGTGAAGGTCTACAAAAATTGTTAAAAGAATTTAATTCCATCAAAAACTCTGGTTGCCATGGCAACAAAATGGCTGAAAATTGAAAAAATCTTTAAAAATCTTCTTGTGACAAACCATATGGCCGAGAGCATTCATATTTTGTATGAAGCATCATTTGGTGACCATTTACCAAAATTGTTAAAATTATTCCCCTGGGGTCGTATTTGGGCTTTGCCCGGGCGCACCATATTTTACATAGAAACAAAGAAGGAAATCTTTAAAAAATCTTCTGATGACAAACCATAATGGCTAGAGCATCCATATTTGGTATGTAGCATTATCCGATGATCCTCTACCAAAATTGTTAAAATTATCCCTCTGCGGTCATATTTGGGCTCTGCCCGGGCGCACCCTAAATTAAAATCTTTAAAAATCTTCTTCTGACAAAACATAAGGCTGAGAGCATTCATATTTTGTTTGAAACATCATTGGGTGACCCCTTACCAAAATTGTAAAAATTATTCTCCTGGGGTCATATTTGGGCTTTGCCCGGGCGCACCCTATTTTACATAGAAACAAAAAAGGAAATCTTTAAAAAATCTTCTGATGAAAAGCCATAATGGCTAGAGCATTCATATTTGGTGTGTAGCATTATCTGATGATCCTCTACAGAAATTGTTAAAATTATCCCTCTGGGGTCATATTTTGGGCTCTTCCCGGGCGCACCCTAAATTAAAATCTTTAAAAATCTTCTTCTGACAAAACATAAGGCTGAGAGCATTCATATTTTGTTTGAAACATCATTGGGTGACCCCTTACCAAAATTGTTAAAATCATTCCTGTAGGGTCATATTTGGGCTTTGCCTGGGCGCACTCTATTTTACATAGAAACAAAGAAGGAAATCTTTAAAACTTCTTCTGATGACAAACTATAATGGCTAGAACATTCCTATTAAGTATGTAGCATTATCTGATGATCTTCTACCAAAATTGTTAAAATTATTCTTCTGCGGTGATATTTGGGCTCTGCCCGGGCGCATCCTATTTTAAAATCTTTAAAAATCTTCTTGTGACAAACCATAAGGCAGAGAGCATTCATATTTTGTTTGAAGCATCATTGGGTGAGCCTTTACCAAAATTGTTGAAATTATTCCCCTTGGGTCATATTTGGGCTTTGCCCGGGCACACCCTATTTTACATAGAACCAAGAAGGAAATCTTTAAAAAATCTTCTTCTGACAAATCATAATGGCTAGAGCATTTATATTTGGTATGTAGCATTATCTGATAATCCTCTACCAAAATTGTTAAAATTATCCCTTTGCAGTCATATTTGGGCTCTGCCCAGATGCACCCTATTTTAAAATCTTTAAAAATCTTATTGTAACAAACCATAACGGCTAGAGCATTCATATTTTGTTTGAAGCATCATTGCTTGACCCCTTACCAAAATTGTTGAAATTATTCCCTTACGGTCATATTTGGGCTTTGCCCGGGCACACCCTATTTTACACAGAAACAAAGAAGGAAATCTTTAAAAAATCTTTCCCTTCCTTCAATGTCAAGGTCAAAGCAGTGTTTCAAATGTCGACTACCATGCATTTCTTACTGCTTCCTTTCTCCTGAACGCCTGGTTTGATTTTCAAGATATTGCACACAAGTATGATTAAAATCCATTCAATAATTCATAAGAAAGAGAACAGACAAGAAATTTCATCAAAGGGATATAAAGTTCGTAAAACTGAATGAATTTTTTTGTAAATGGCAAAACTATTACATTATATACAACAACTGCCTGTGTTGCAAATGATAAAAGATGCCTATTCATTGTTTACCAACTTACAACAATTGATAGTATTGCATTAGTTGTACTAATCCTTCAAATTCACTTAGAAAAATAAAGCAAAGCCTATCATGAAGTCATGTTTTTTATTTGTTTGGCTGTTTTCAAAGAAAATCTGAGGTATTGCTATAGCCTTGGCATCCATGTTGTTGGCGTTCTCGATGTAGGCACCCGCATGCGGTGCTCTTGTGTCTCCCCACATTGATAAATTCAGAGCATTATGTCAGTCCAATTATCCAAAACTTAGAATTGTGTCTCCCAGCTGTTGTTTCTGGCAGCACAATCTGTCTGTCTCTCTGATCATCTGCTTTTCCAATTCCAGATGAAATCTCTGAATATGTTAGGATGATTTTGATATAATTTCATACATTTGTTCAGTATAACCTACTGGCAGTTGTGTAAAAAACCAAAAATTTCATAGGCTCAAAACCAGGGTATGCCTTATTTGAAAAGAATAGCCTGCCCTTAATAGACCATATAGGTTACAAATATACTCAGGTGAGCGATATAGGACCATCATGGTCCTCTTGTCATTATTAAAGGAATTTACGGACAATTCAAATGTTTTTCAAATGATAGAATTTGTCCTGGATAGATAGAAAACATTGTGAGAAAAGGAGAAATTTCACCTTTTCTCCACAGTGTTTTCAAAATCACTCTTTCTCAGGATTGTTAAAAGTAGGGATTGTGTATTAAAGGGTTAATGTGACTTACATGATGAGATTTTTTTTCAGAAGGGTAAAAAAATAGTGGGAAAAGGAGAAAATCATGGTCACCACCTCTTTCTTCTTTTGTTGCATGTTTTTTTATAACTTATTTTTTTAGGGACATTAAACCTCGGGGTTGTTGGGTTAAGGGTAAAATATCAGTATGATGATTCACTTTTGGGACACCCTGTATGATTTGTAAAGAAAGGGTGTTGAAAATAGATTATTGGTTATCTTGGGCATTGTCTCCTTTTTTATGATAATCTTTTTATGATGACCTGTCACCAGATGACAAAATTATAGACATGTTCATTATTACAACTGTTAACCAGCGGTTTCTCCTTTTCCCACAATGTTTTCCATCCTCTTAAAAACTATTTCCATCATTTGAGACACATCCAATTTGTCATCTGCAAATTGTTTCAATTTGGACAACCTTTAGATTTTGTCATTTGGTATAGAGTTAATTAAAGCAACTCAGCTATGCAACAGCTGGGTATATCACAGGAATGTCTTTACTCTTTACAAACAACAAAATTTTAGATTTCTCAAACTTGAAAGTCTTTACAGAGGACAAATTAAGTGTGGCTCAAATGTTGGGATTTGTCTTACAAGCATAGAAAATATTGTGAGCAAAGGAGAAAATGCTGGTTACCAGCTTTTTTTTTATTTCTCTTCATATTTTCAAAGGTGTTCGTGTTCGCTAAAACACAGGATTGTGTATTAAAGTGTTAAATAAAACATGTACTTTATTTTTCAGAATTTGGACTGGAATGAACTGCTGATGAGGCGAACAAAACCTCCATTTGTACCAACAGTGGTAAGTATAGGTTATGTTTTTATTTGCACAAAACAAACAATGGTACACTGCAGTCAATCAGTGTGTCTAGGGGCATGCTTGTAGGTTGCCTTGGTAAGGAAAGAACACAAGGAAATTAAGAGTTCAGAATAGAAAATGAACGAGAACCTTCTTGCCTTCATAAAAAATTCCTTTCTGATAATTTGTATGTAAAGATTATGGCCTCGGCATTATTATACCCCCGCAAACGAAGTTTGTGGGGGGTATACTGGAATCAGCCTGTCGGTCAGTCGGTCATGCTGTCGGTCGGGCGGTCGGTCTGTCTGCAAAATCTTGTCCGGACAACTCCTCCTACAGTTTCTGTCTGATTCACGTTAAACTTGGCAGAAGTGTTCATTAGGAGCTGTAGATGTGCAATACACACATTTTGTAAAAATTCCATCAAGAATTACTGAGTTATTGCCCCTGATTTGACTTAAAAATGCTTGTCCGGACAACTCCTCCTACAGTTTCTGTCTGATTCACTTTAAACTTGGCATAAGTGTTCATTAGGAGCAGTAGATGTGCAAGACACACATTTTGTAAAAATTCCATCAAGAATTACTGAGTTATTTCCCCTGATTTGACTTAAAAATGCTTGTCCGGACAACTCCTCCTACAGTTTCCGTCTGATTCACTTTAAACTTGGCAGAAGTGTTCATTAGGAGCTGTAGATGTGCAAGACACACATTTTGTAAAAATTCCATCAAGAATTACTGAGTTATTGCCCCTGATTTGACTTTAAAATGCTTGTCCGGACAACTCCTCCTACAGTTTCTGTCTGATTCACTTTAAACTTGGCATAAGTGTTCATAAGGAGCTGTAGATGTGCAATACACACATTTTGTAAAAATTCCATCAAGAATTACTGAGTTATTGCCCCTGATTTGACTAAAAAATGCTTGTCCGGACAACTCCTCCTACAGTTTCTGTCTGATTCACTTTAAACTTGGCATAAGTGTTCATTAGGAGCTGTAGATGTGCAAGACACACATTTTGTAAAAATTCCATCAAGAATTACTGAGTTATTTCCCCTGATTTGACTTTAAAATGCTTGTCCGGACAACTCCTCCTACAGTTTCTGTCTGATTCACTTTAAACTTGGCATAAGTGTTCATTAGGAGTTGTAGATATGCAAGACGCAACTTTCGTGAAAATTCTATGAAGAATTAATGAGTTATTGCCCCTGATTCACATTTAAAATGCTTGTCCGGACAACTCCTCCTTCAATTTCAGTCCGATTCGCTTTATACTTGGCAGAAGTGTCCATTTGGAGTTGTAGATGTGCAAGACACACATTTTGTAAAAATTCCATCAAGAATTACTGAGTTATTGCCCCTGATTTGACTTAAAAATGCTTGTCCGGACAACTCCTCCTACAGTGTCTGTCTGATTCACTTTAAGGAGGTCTTTTCTGTCATATGTATAGTTGGCCAACATTATGCGAAAAGGCACCTTTGGACATTTGCAACAAGTTTGGATCCAGACCAGCCGCTGTGTCTCAGACATATTATCAGATCATGGTCTGCACTTTTTTACACTCATTTAGTTTTGTGTCCAATTAAATTGATACTTTGCATAAATATTCACCAGGAGCAGTAGAGGTTCAAGATGCATTTTTCTCATATGTTTGCCAAATTAATTACCCCTGAATTTACTCAAAACTTCTTGTCCAGAGAACTATTCCTTCAGTTTAAGTCTTATTCACTTGATATTTGTCATGATATTCACCAGGAGCAGTAGATGTGCAAAGCACAAATTTCATGAGTGTTGGCCTAATGATTACGGAGTTATTGCCCCTAAATTGACATTGCAGAGTTATTGCCCCTGTGACATGAAATATAGGGGCGGGGGTATTTATCACCTTTAGTGATAGTTATTCTAGTTTTCAGTGTTCTGGTGCATTGGAAAAAGTACATGCCATCAGCCTTCTTGAGCAAAAATGGTATGAACAAATTCCTGTAACTGGGCAGTAATTAATGCAAATAGTTACAGGTGGCTAAAGTGTTGGGAAAAGGATATTATATAGAAACAATAAAAAATGTATCAGTTTCTTTTAGCCAAGACAATTATTCTTTACATGTTTTTGTCTGATGTTTGGGTGATATTCAGTTGTAATAAGAATTTTGAATATTTTGGTATGAGCTAAAATATTGTTACACATCATCAAACTATGTGTGCTGCAAGATGTGTAGGAAAATCACCTTTTCAAGGACACTCATGAAATAAGAAGTCTTGACGAAACATTGTTGTTGCTAGCACCCTCGTTAGTTTGGCTGAGCAGCTGTCATTATTTGGAACCTTTGGAAAAATTTTGGCCTGAAGCTGTAGATGAAATAGTCTGAATTTTCCTGTCTTCCCACAGACATGTTAAACCCTTTATGAAATAATCCTGAGTTTTAACCTCCTTGGGGAAGAAGGATTTTGAAAACACTGCTGAAAAAGAAGAAAATGCTGGTAACCAGCGTTTTCTCCTTGTCTACCCTATCAAAGACAAGTTCCAACAGTTTCTACCCTATCAAAGACAAGTTCCAACAGTTTCTACCCTGTCAAAGACAAGTTCAAACTGTTTAGCTACATTTGATTCGTTGTATGCAAATGCTTTGAATATGGACTTGTATAAAATTCTGTCATTTGGTAGAGAGTTAAGTAAAAGGAAAAATGCTGTAAGTGCTCCTTTTCCCACAATTTTCTCAAGAGAAATATACCATAGGGCCTTCAAGAGGCACATTTATGCGGTTATGGTTACATATAGATCTTGGGTCCTCATTGATAAATGCTTTCAATCTGTTATCTAGAGATTCATGGATCTATTGCAGCTGATATCTGTTAATGTACTTGGTCAAAGGAACTTTGAGGTCCAGCCCAGCACTTGTTAACTCTTTCCTAAACGTCATAATTTCAGACTGGTTTAAATTGAAAGCATTTGCAGACAACAAAGTAAACAAGACTGAAAAATTAAAATTTGTTTGGGAAGGGTAGAAAACATTGTGGTTATCAGCATTTTCTCCTTTTCCCACAATGTTTTCAAAAGGATTCTTTCATGGGGTTGTTAAAAGTCGGGATTGTGTGGTACAGGGTTAAACCAAAAAAGTGTACGAATGACTGAACTCTTGTGATACATCTGAAATAACGTTAAAAACAAAAACCCATTTTATGAAAAACAGCCAATATATGAGCAGTGCTCAGTGAAAAGAGATTGTAATGTATCTGCAAAATGTATTTACCCTGTGCAGTCGGCACAGGCTGACCGGGGTCGGGAATTTTTTGCTTTAGGTAAATTTTCTGCATGTCAAAAGGCCAGTCTACCACAGGAATCAGTCAATTATAAGAAAAAATGAATTATATGGATCCATGATTATGTGATGATTTGCTTAGTATAATGTATCACAAAGATGCATCAGACCTCCTTTGCCAGAGCGTGGTTCTTTTAATTTGCTAACTGGGGGTTTAATTCATCTGCAAGAAGTATAGACCCAGGTCAGCCTACACAGTCTGCACAGGCAGACCTAGGTTGAAACATTTTGCTTTGGGTAAATTTTCTGCATGTCAAAGGGCCAGTCTACCTCAGGGCTCAGCCAATTGATAGACAAACTGGATTCTATGGATTGTATGGATCCATAAGTATGTGATGACTTGCTTGGTATCATGCATCACAGAGTTGCAATAAACCCCCTTTTGCCAGAGCACGGCTCATTTGTATGTCTATTTTACAGAAACATGCTGAAGATGTGAGCAATTTTGATGAAGAATTTACCCAAGAAAAAGCAATATTAACACCAGCAAAGGACCGCAGAAGTCTTGTGCAGGAAGATCAGGAACTTTTCAAAGACTTTAATTACATTGCAGACTGGTGCTAGCATTGCAAAAGACTAAAGAAATAAACCATGGAGTGCCAAGCATCACTTGAGTTGCTTTTTTTGGACATTGTGGAACCAGATCAGACTTAACATTCTCTACAATCTGATCTTGGATCTTCACACCAGGATGTTTTGAGAGATAATATGGAAAAAAAAAAAGCTTTGAAAATAATCACAACTTTTTGGTCCATATTCATCAGCCATTGTAAAATACATTCTATTCTCACTGAAAAGACTAGTCATTTGATTGGCTGAGACAGAATGTCATAGCCAATCAAAGGCTAGGTCTTGTAATTTAGAGTTAGAGCTGAATGGTTGATATATGGCCCCTGGTGTCTTTTCCTTAATTGTCTGAAAATATCTTTTACTTTTTACCCTTTATCAATAAGAAAGGTTTGTGGAAAGAAGAGAAAATGCTGGTAACGCAGGCAAACCCAATCATTCAAGACATATTTAAATTGGTCATTTGAAAATGCTGTCAAAGATGGGATTTTCCTATCTTTGAGCATGATTTACTTCTTTACCGCACAATGCTGACTTTTTGATGACTGTGAAAAAATATCTTTTGAAAACATCGTGGAAAAAGGAGAAAATGCTGGTAACCAGTATATTCTCCTTTTCCCACAATGTTTTCTACCTTATCAAAAAAAAAAATTGCACTATTTGAGCCACTTTGAAATTGTTGTCTGCAAATGCCTTCTGTTTGGACAAGGCTAAAATTTTGTTGTCTGGTTGAGGGTTAAGTGGTCAGCCTCAAATGTTTTCAATGTTGACCAGTCTAAAACTTACGTCATTTGGTGAAGGCTTACATGGCACTCTAGGGATGTGTAGCCGATTGTTGAAAAGTTGTGCAAATGCTTATCTGATCATCTGTAGTTCAAGAATCCTCATTATCAATGCAAAGCTTTATGTTCTTGTTTCAAGTTTTCTTTTGTTACAATGGAGATTTGACATTGTGGATTGTGTTTTCAATATAGGGTACTACAACTTTCACGTTTCCATTAGATAGACAAAGGAGTTTTTGTTACTATTTATATAAGGATTATACCCTTTACCTTTTGATCAGACTTTAATGGCCCTGAGAAAGACAGCTTTTTGAAAACATTATGGGAAAAGGAGAACATGCTGGTAACCAGCATTTTCTCCTTTTCTGACAATGTTTTCTAACCCTTCAAAGATCTGTTTAGTCATGCAACAATATTAAATTTCTTGTCTGTATATGCTTTCAATTTGAACAAGTCTAGAATTTTATCCTCTGGGAAAGAGTAAAAATGCTTGTGTAGTACCAGCCAGTGTTTTTCAGGGTGACTTAGTTCTTTAACTGTTATAAAATGATCCTGTGTGATTTCGAAACAGGGGAAGATATCATGTAAACATTATGGGAGAAGTAGAAAACATTAGCAATAGACATCTTCTGCTTTTCCAAGAAAACTTTCTACCCAATCAGTTGAGCTACATTTGATATGTTGTCTACAAAAGCTTTTGCTTTAGACAAGTCCAAATTTTTGCTGTCTGGTGAAGAATCAATCTGGCGTCGCAGGTTTTTTCACACTTGTTTTTCCATGCTGATGTGATACTTCACTGTTCAATTCAAGACAAATTATGAAACAGTTAAATTCAAGGAGAAAAAGGCAATTGAAAGGAAGTACTCTCCACGAGATGTATGGAAAACAATATGAGAGAAGAAAAAATTGCTTCTTTTCTCACATTGTTTTTCAGTTGTTGCACATTGACAACTGCCCTTAGCTGGTGGCAAATGTTAAGACTCCTCCATATGCACAGAATTTAAAGACAACAATTCTTATGTTTTGTAAAAGACAGAATTTGTTCTTGAATAGGTCAAAAACTTTGTGGGAAATGGAGAAAATGCTGGTTACCAGCATTTTCTCCTTTTCCCACAATGTTTTTCAAAGCCTTCTTCAGGGTCGTTGAAACACAGGAATGTATTTAAAATGGTTAATCCTTGCCATGCTGTGGGCATTCGGGCATTTTAGTTTTTCAGATAATGTAGATCAAGGCCAGACTGGACAAAAACAGAATGTGAAGCCTGATCTTGGATCTTTATTGTCCAAGTTTTTGTGAGATTTGGATCAAATTCGTTGCAGCAGTTGAGCTTCCTCTATGATCAAAAGTGTCCTATGGCTCCACTGTAATTTTTTCTTGCGGGTCAACTGCTGAAATACTTCAATGAGTTAGTTATATGATTGTGCAATTGTTTATTAATTGATTTACAATTGAGACATGTACTGATAAAATGTATAATAGTTATATGTTGCCCTCAAAGTACTCACATTAAATCAAATTGGCATATTCTGCTTGTAAACTGTTTACAGTTCTTGCAATTTTGGGGCTTTTTTTGGTCAAAAAAACTTGCTAAATGGTAGACAGTGTAGATTCATGATCAGACTATACATTTTTTGCATTATCATCTTGGTCAGTACTCTAAACCAAAGAATATTGCTTAACTCTTTACCACACAATCCTGACTTTTAATGACCCTGAGAGAATAGCCTTTTGAAAATATTGTGGGAAAAGAAGAGAAATGCTGGTAACCAGCATTTTCTTTTTTTCCCACAATGTTTTCTACCCTTCCCAAAACAGATTACAATTCTTCAGTCACATTTAGTTTGTCATCTGCAATGCTTTCAGTTTGGACTGGTGTGAAATTTTGTTGTTTGGTAAAGAGTCAACCCTTTCAGAAACAACAGAATTTGAGACACTTTCAAATTCAAAACATGCAGACAACAATCTCTCATAGGATAGAAAACATTAAAGGAAAAGGAGAAAATGCTTGTTACCAGCTTTTTCCGTTTTCCCCACTATGTTTTCAAAAGGTTTCTCCCTCAGGTTTGTTAAAACTTTGGATTGTTTGATAAGGGGTTAATTGTCAAACGTAAGTCTTTACCAGATGACTAAAGTTTAGACAAAGTTTTTTTAAAAGCATTCCTAGTACAGGGTTGTCAAAATTTCAGAGGGTTGAAAACTTTCATTAGGAACTATGGAGGGTGAAGAAGCCGTTTGACTGTCTGCTTGTTAGTCAGAAATACTTAAGCCATGCTGTGAAAGGGGGGCTCAATGCATCTGCATAAAGGGATTGACCCAGGTTAGCCTGCACAGGCTGACCTGGGCCTAAAATGTTTGCTGTTAATCAATTTTCAGCAAGTCCAAAGACCAGTTTACCTCATGATTCAGTCAGTTGATACAAAAAATGGATTTTATGGATCAATGATCATGTAATGACTAGCTGGGCATCATTCATTATGGAGATGCATTAAGCCCCCTTTGCTGAACACGACTCACTTTCGAGAGCTATCTACTGTTGAGTAATAAAGGGTTATTTATGTTCTACATCTGAACAGATGTTTGTTTGTAACTTTTCTTTTTTAACCCTTTAACACACAATGCCGACTTTAAACAACCCTGGGAAAGAGGCCTTTTGAAAATCTTGTGGGAAAAGGAGAAAATGCTGGTAACCAGCATTTTCTCCTTTTCCCACTATGTTTTCTACCCTTTTAGAAGAATTGCACTATTTGAGCCACATTGAAATTGTTGTCTGCAAAAGCTTTCAATTTGGGCAAGGCTAAAGTTTTGTCGTCTGGTAATATAAATAAGAAAAGAGGGGCTTTTTTGGTCAGAGATATCCATTATTCTAATTTGCACCGTGTTTTAACCCTTTACCAAACAATCCCAAATTTTAACCACCATAAAGAAAGTGGCTTTTGAAATAGGCATTTTCTCACAATGTTTTCTACCTTTCAGCAACAAGTCCTGTTGATCGAGACACATGTGCTCTGCAACTGCTTTGAATTTGGATAGGTGTAGAATTTCATCATCTGGTGAAGAGTTAAAATAGCCCAGCATAATGTAAATGGGTGAAAATTCGAAATATTTTCCTTGTGTTTTGTATATCATTTTTGAGGGAAATGGATTGAATTTGTCTTTTGTCATACAGAAAACCATTAGTATCTCCACATCTGTGTTGTTTTATTGTTCTGTAGTTGTGATATCAAAATAGAAATGTGCCATGCTCTGGCTAAAGGGGGTTAAATGCATCTCTGCGATGCACTATATCAAGCAAGTCAGTCACATTACTGTTGGTCCATAAAATTCATTTTGCGTAACAACCAACGGAATCATGAGATAGAATGGTCCTTTGACATGCAGAAAGTTGAAAAGAAGCAAAAAGTTCAACCCAGGTCAGCCTGCGGGGACTGCCCATGCTCACATGCGTCAGAACTTTCTGCAGATGAATTAAACCCTCTTTTCACAGAGCATGGCTCAAATGATTTGCACTTGTGACCTGGAGCAGATTTGCTGCAGACCATTTTGAAAGTATCTTTGACAACTATGAGCATGACATACTGATTATAGATACAAATTCAGCTTTAATGCAGGAATGCATGTGAAAATATTGTGGCAAAAGGAGAAATTGCTTATTACAAGCAATTTGTCCATTTGCCTCAGTGTTTTCAAAATGGTCTGCTGAAATACGCAAAAAGTTCTTTGCTGGTTGTCTTGATGTACAAGATAAGGGAAACATATCTTGTACTCAAAAATAAATATTCTGTGATGGGTATAGCTGCTTGTGTTTATAGTTTTAAAAGTTAGCCGTTTTAACTCTTTGCCAATGGACGATATTTTAGACTTGTCCAAATTCAAAGCATTTTCAGACAACAATAAAATGTGACTCAAAGTTCAAAATTTGTGTCAGGAAGGGTAGAAAACAAGGTGGGGAAAGGAGAAAATGCTGGTTACAAGCATTTTCTCCTTTCCCCATAATGTTTTCGAAAGCTGTCTTCCTCAGGGTCGTTTAAAGTGGGCATTGTGTGTGGTAAAGGATTAAGACTGCAATAAGTTTTTCAACAAATGATTCATTATGTGGCATAGACTGATTATCCTCTGAAGCAAGTTTGAAAGGAGATACAACTTCATAAGCTTGTTAACATGTACTTTTAACCCTTTTAGCCCCGTAGGCAGAAACAGGCGCTTTTGTGGGTTGCATAGATTAAGATTAGGCTGCATAGAATGTACAGTCTGATCTTAGATCTAAAATCCACCTATCCCTTTATCAGACATTCCCAAGTTATTACGATCCATAGAAAGCATGTGAAAAAAACTTGTCGGAAAAGGAGAAAATGCTGGTAACAAGCATTGTCTCCTTTGCCCACAATGTCCTGTATCATGATTTGGGCAATATTTAATTAATTATCTGCAAAAGCTTTCAATTTGGACCAGTGTAAGATTTCGTGGTTTGGCAAAGTTATTAGTGATGTGTATTAGATGAAAATTAGAGTTTCAAGGGATTGTTTTTTCAGCCATCAAAATTGGTCAAGTTTACATATTTGGCATTGGAAGTGTTAAAAATATCATGTCTCTAAAACAATGACAGCCTTAAACAAGGTCAGTTGCTCTTTCGGCTTTATAGATCAAGATCAGTATATACAGAGAGTGCAAGTCAATCTATGCCGTCTATTTGGTGAAATTCTGACCCAGTATTTTTGAGTGGGGGCTTGGGTGTCTGGGGTTTACAAATAGTTTGGTGTTGTTTCCATACTGTAAGTGTTTGTTGGGTTTATTTGGCACACTAAGGGTTATAGGAAACTCTAGGAAAGCACTGGTAAGTTTATTGGTTAGTGATATAACTGAAACGTTGCTGGAAAACATCATACAAATTTGTGTAAAATTCTTACATGTCAAGGGGTCCTCCATAGTTCAGTGGTAAAGTGTAGGACTTGTATCCTGATGGCCTGGGGTTTGAGCCTTACTAGAAGCACTGGGTTCTTTTTGGGAGTATCCTTGGGAATGACACTTCAGAGCCCTAGTCAAGTATTAATGAAACCCAGGAAATACATGAATATGTTAGCTGTCACCGTGATATCATTTAAATAATGCTGAAAGCAGCGTGAAACATCATTTAATCAATTTTGATATGTCAATATGTCAACCTTGCCTGCAATGTTCATAAAGGAATTTTGTTATTTTGTTATGTATGTAGATATAGGACATGCGATAGGGAAATAGTGGAGTGAATGAAATAACCTGTATATATACACTTCTTTGTAGCATTGCCTTATAAATACTGTGAATACTTCCTTATTGCTGTAAAACAACTGTACATTACATTAATCCCAAATTATGTTCTACTCATTCCCTTATACAGTAAAAATAGCAACAATTGTCCGTCGTGATATAGCTTTAGTCCGTGCTCAACTGGGTGAATGCTCAGACCTGGTCTCATTTAACCCTTTACCACACAATCCAGAGTTTTAACGACCCTGAAAACATTGTGGTAGTAACCAGCATTTTCTCCTTTTCCCACAATATTTTCTGTCCACAAAACAGATTTCAGTTTTTTAATCACATTTATTTTGTCGTCCGCAAATGCTTTGAATTTGGAATAGTCTAAATTTTTGTCATTTGGTAAAGAGTTCAACTTAATCCTTTACCACACAATCCTGAGTTTTAACGACCCTGAAGAAAACGGCCAATGAAAACATTTAAGAAAAAGGAGAAAATGCCGATAACCAGCATTCTCTCTTTCTGCTACAACGTTCTCTAACTTAAGCAAAATCCCGTCATTTGAACCATGTTTTGTCATCTGCAAATGCTTCGAATTTGGACAAGTCTTACTTTTGTAGTTTGGTAAAGAGTTAAAGATTGTATAAAAATCTGAAATGAAAACTGACTTAACCCTTTACCACACAATACAGACTTTCAACGACCCTGAGGAAGAAGCCTTTTGAAAACCTTGTGGGAAAAGGAGAAAATGCTGGTAACTAGCGTTTTCTCCTTTTCCCACAATGTTTTCTACCATGTTGGAGAAAAATTGCACCATTTGAGCCACACTGACATTGTTGTCTGCAAATGCTTTCAGTTTGGACGGTCTTAAATTTTGTCATGTGGTAAAGGGTTAATAGACAGAGACAAAGAAAAGTTCAGAAGCTTCTCCATAAAGTTTATCAAATTACATGTATTTGACTTTGCAATTTCATACTCTGCTGAGTTGAGCACGAAAAAGGTTATATTTTTAAAGCATGGAACCTGTATTGAGCATGCATAAAGTGATTTCCCAGATAAGTCAGATATGTATTTGTACTAAGCAGGCACCTGTTTTAATCCTTTACCAAACAGTGCAGACGTAATGATCCCAACAAAGAAATGAACCATGTTCTGGCAAAATGGGGCTTAATGCATCTCCACATGCATGATACCAAGTAAGACATCACATAATTATGGATCCATAAAATCAGTTTTGCCACTGATTGAATCATGAGGTAGACTGGTCCTTTGGAATTACAGAAAATTGATCAATAGCGAAAAGTTTGGGCCCAGGTCAGCGAACGCAAAATGCACAGGCTGACCTGGGTCGATACTTTTCACGGATTCATTAAGCCCACTTTTCACAGAGCATGGCTCAAGTGCTTTTGAAAACATTGTGGGAAAACTAACCAGCATTTTCTCCATTATTTCACAAAGCTTTCAGTACTTTTGAATTAATATCAGATCCTTTTTAACACTTTAAATTTGTCATCTACAAATACTTTCAAATTAGACAAGTCTAAAATTTTGTTGTCCAATAAAGAGTTTAAGAAATGGACAAGTCCATTTAATTACAAATGAGGGAATGAGTTGACAGTAATTACTGTTCATTGTACAACATATTTTTTTCTCTTGTACAATTGAAATAATAATGATTTAAAAAAAATAAAAACTATTACATGCATTATTTTTGTTGATTTTATTGCCTGTAATTAATGGGAAGTGTTCCAACTGCCTAGAATGCTTTGAGGTACATGTGCTAGGGGTGCACTCTTCTTTTACCATTCAATCCTGAGTGTTAAAGATCCCATGGAAAAATGCTTTTGAAAACATTCCAGGAAAAGGAGAAAATGCTGGATACCAGCATTTTCTTATTTTCCCACAATGTTGTCTACCTTTCCAAAGACATTCAAGGGGTCCTGGATGGCAAAGTGTAGGACTCACAACCTGGAGGCCCCACTGAAAGCACCAAGTTCTTCGTGGAAATGGGCAAGACACTTCAGAGCCATAGCCAAGTGCTGTTGAAACCCAGGACATACATAACTATGCGAGTTGTTGCAGTTGTATGACTGAAATAATGCTGAAAGTGGGAGAAAATGCCAATCAATCAAAGCAAAGACATCCCATCATTGGGGCCTCAGTTGTCATCTGAATATGTATTCAGTATTGGACAAGTCTAAAATTTTGTTGTCTGGTAAAGGTTTAATCCTGTATCAAAGGGTATAAAACAACCTTTTGTTTGCACTGCCCTGAGGCAGAAAGCTTCTGAAAACACTGCGGGAAAAGGAGAAAATGATGGTAACCACAATTATTAGTTACCAGTATTTTCCCTTTTTCTTGCTATGTTTTTTAGCTCACCTGAGCACAACGTGCTCAAGGGGAGCTATTAGGATCACCCGGTGTCTGTCGTCCGTCATTCGTCATCAACAATTCTTTAAACATCATCTCCTCCTAAACCACTGGGCCAATTTGGACCAAACTTGGCAGAAATGTTCCTTGGGAGGTCCTCTTTAAAAAGTGTTCACAAAATTTGATTCCATCAAAAACTCTGGTTGCCATGGCAACAAAATGGAATTTTCTAAGAAATTCTTTAAAAATCTTCTCCTCTGAAACCACTGGTCAGATTTTGAAATAATTTCACAGGAATGTTCTTTGGGTGACCCTTTTCAAAAACTGTTCGCGAAATTTTGATCTGTCAAAAAACATGGCTCTGGTGAATGGGGGCTACTTGCACTATACAGATATGAAGAAATTCTTAAAAATTCTTCTTCTCTGAAACTGCTGGTCAGATTTTAAAATAATTTCACAGAGATGTTCCTTGGGTGACAATTTTCAAAAGCTGTTCGTGAAATTTTGATACGTCAAGAAACATGGCTCTGGTGAATGGGGGCTACTTGCACTATACAGAAATGAAGAAATTCTTAAAAATTCTTCTTCTCTGAAATGGCTGGTCAAATTTTGAAATAATTTCACAGAGATGTTCCTTGGGTGACCCTTTTCAAAAATTGTTCGCGAAATTTTGATCCTTCAAGAAACATGGCTCTGGTGAATGGGGGCTACTTGCACTATACGGCCATGAAGAAATTCTTAAAAATTCTTCTTCTCTGGAACCGCTGGTCAGATTTTGAAATAATTTCACAGGAATGTTCCTTGGGTGACCCTTTTCAAAAATTGTTGGCGAAATTTTGATTTGTCGAAAAACATGACTCTGGTGACTTGGGGCTACTTGCAATATACGGATATGAAGAAATTCTTAAAAATTCTTCTTCTCTGAAACAGCTGGTCAGATTTTGAAATAATTTCACAGAGATGTTCCTTGGGTGACCCTTTTCAAAAATTGTTCGCGAAATTTTGATCTGTCAAGAAACATGGCTCTGGTGACTTGGGGGCTACTTGCACTATACGGAAATGAAGAAATTCTTAAAAATTCTTCCTCTCTGAAACGGCTGGTCAGATTCTGAAATAATTTCACAGAGATGTTCCTTGGGTGACCCTTTTCAAAAATTGTTCGCGAAATTTTGATCCGTCAAGAAACATGGCTTTGGTGACTGGGGGCTACTTGCACTATATGGCCATAAAGAAATTCTTAAAAGTTCTTTTTCTCTGAAACCGCTGGTCAGATTTTGAAATAATTTCACAGAAATGTTCCTTTGGTGACCCTTTTCAAAAATTGTTTGCAAAATTTTGATCTGTCAAGAAACATGTCTCTGGTGGTGGGAGCTATTTGCACCATAGGGACATGAAGAGGAATTTCTTAATTCGTCTTCTCTGGAATGGCTGGTCAGATTTTGAAATAATTTCACAGAAATGTTCCTAGGGTGACCTTTTTAAAAAATTGTCAGGGTAATTTTTATCAGTCGAAAAACAACAGCCAATTGTTGGCACCTGCATGTGGTGCTCTTTTTTGACTTATGTTTTTTAGCTCACTGGAGCACAAAGTGCTCATGGTGAACTATTGTGATCGTGCTGTGTCCGTCGTGCGTCGTCTGTCGTCAACTTTTTACCTTGTGTACGCTCTAGAGGCCACATTTTCAGTCCGATCCTCATGAAACTTGGTCAGAATGTTTGTCTTGATAAAATCTGGGACGAGTTTGAAATTGGGTCATGTGGGGTCAAAAACTAGGTCACTAGGTCAAATCTTAGAAAAACCTTGTGTGCGCTCTACAGTGACCCTGGAGTGAAATTTCGCCTATTGACTCAGGTGAGCAATCCAGGGCCATCATGGCCCTCTTGTTTTAAAAAAGCTTTCTTTCTCAGGGTCAAATAACTAGAGATTGTGTTGTAAAGTTTTAAGTAGGGAGTCATACTGACTGCCCATATGCTTGGTTGATTTTGCATATATTTTTTGTTTCCACAGCTTGCTTGGAGGCTGATACATGTAGTTACATCATGAAGAATAGCGCAAGATACAAGATCAAATCCATACTAAGTTATGCCTGGTTCTTTGAGCTTGGTGTATAGTGCCATCTCACAGGACCTGGATTTAAGTCTAAAGCACATGACAACATTTTAGACTTGTCCAAATTCAAAGCATAAGCAGATGACAACCAATGGTGGCTCAAAAGATGAAACTGGCTTTTGAGAAGAAAATACTGTAGGAAAAGGAGATAATGCTGGTTACCAGCATTTTCTCCTTTTCCCACAATGTTTTCCAAAGCTGTCTTCCTTGGGGTTGTTTAAATTCAGGATTGTAAGGTAAACGGTTAAATAGTACTCTATGCCACTTTCAAAATATCAGGGTGACACCTCAGTACCAGGCTAGGGCTCTGAATTATCTTGCCCAAGGACACTCCCAAAGGACCCCACTGCTTCCAGTGAGGCTCGAACCCATGGCCTCCAGGTTTAGAGTCCTACACATTACCACTAAGCCATGCAGAACTTCCCTTGCTGGTTGTAACAAGGGCCTATGACTTTCAATGCTTTATACTGCAAATCTTAATACATTTACATTCTTCACTAATTTAATTTAAATACACATGCAGTTTAAGAAAAAATTACAATAACATACAAAAAGAAATTATCTTACAAAACAATTGATTTCACAACCCCATAGGATGATGCCTTTGACAACATTGTGGAAAAAGGTTAAAATTTTATCAATTTCTTCTTCCACAATGTTTTTCATCCATAACTCCTTTTCAGACAACAAACAGCATTTTGTCCTATCCTCACAATTTTTATACCTTAACAAAGTCCATATTCGAAGTTACACTGGACTCTTATTTGCCATCTGCAAATACTTTCAATTTGGACATACATACTAAATGGATTTGGTAAAGAGTTAACTCTGTACCAAACAACAAAATTTTAGACTGGGTGAAAGATTTCCACATGCAGATGCCAACTCTTGTCTGTGGGTGCTAAGTTGAAAAAGGGGCATAACTGTGTCAAAAATGTTTGGGTGTTGCATACCCTTGTTGTATAGGTTGCCTTTTGATAGTTAACAACCAGTCCAAATTTGAAGTATACACACAGTATATCTTCAATAATAACAGAGATATGAGAAAATATCAAAGGCTTTTTTTTACAAGGATGATGCCGATTATGACAGGGCTATGACAACACCTTGGCATTTTCTTTGAAAACAGCCAAGCTAAAAAAATGAAGTACATTCAATCTCTCAAGAAGGTCCATTAGCACTCGCTCCTTGCATTCCTATGGGTGGTATGAGTATTGACCTTAAGTGACTGTTTAGCTGGGCGACATCTTGGTCCTGTCTCTCATAGACTTTCACTGCCTGTGTAAATCTGATTACCCCTGCAAGGTAACATGTGAAAAGGTTTAACTTGTTACAAACAATAATTGAATTGCTGATTTTTCTGTAATTCCCAAGATTAATGAAATAAAATTTCCGAAAGTAACAGACAAAACATGGTCCATTTGCCCTACAGTGCTCACCTGAGTACAGCCATCTAGGATTGACAAAGGTGAAGAGATTCTGGTTGTAATGATATTAAAACAAAGGAGTGTAAGTCACCCGCTTTTTGATCGACTTGACCTGCTTTTGAACTTGTCAGAGATATTATATCAAGACAAACATTCTTACAATAATGTTTCATGAGTATTAGACTGAAAATGTGGCCTCTAGATTGCACACAAGGTTTTTCCAAGATCTATTCCAGTGACCTACTTTTTGACCCGCCGTGACCCCATTTTGACTGATTGATTGAATGGTGTTTTATGCCGCTTTCAACATTATTTCAGTCATATTGTGGTGAAAGCTCATTATACTCATGTATTTCCTGGATTTCAATAGTACTAGGCTCGGGCTTTGAACTAGTGTCTTGCCCAAGGACACTTCCACGAAAAACCCAATGGATCCAGTGTGGCTCGAACCCGGGGCCTCCAGGTCAAGAGTCCTACACTTTACCACTGGGCCATGCAGGACCCCACCCCATTTTGAACTTGTATTATATATCATCAAGACAAACACTCTGAAAAATTTCATGAGTATCAGACTGAAAATATGGTCTCTATGGTGCACATTCCACACAAAGTTTTTCAAAAATTTGTCCCAGGGACCTACTTTATAATCTGTTGCGAACAAATTTCAAACTTGTTCAAGATATCATCAAGACAATATTCCAACAAAGTTTCATGAGTATCAGACTGAAAATGTGGCCTTTAGGGTGCACACAAATCTTTTTTTGATTTGTCCCAATGACTTTCTTTTTTACCTCAAATGACATTATCAAGACAAACATTCCAAACAAGTTTCATGAGCATGAGGCTTAAAATGTGGCCTCTAAAGTGCACAGAAGTTTTTCTAAGATTCGGCACTATGACCTACTTTTTTCAAACTTGTCCGAGATTTTATGTGACCAAGTTTCATGAGTAACAGACTGAAAATGTTGTCTCTATAGTGTACACAAGGTTTTACTAGGATTTGGCCAAGTGACCTGCATTTTGACATGACATGACCCAATTTCAGGCTTCTCCAAGATATAAAAACATTCTGACCAAGTTTCATGAGTATCTGACTGAAAATGTGGCCTCAAGTATGCACACAAAGCTTTTTTATGATTTGGCCCTGTGATCTACTTTTTGACCTGACTTGACCCAATTTCAAACTTGTCAGAAATATCAAGACAAACATTCTGACCAAGTTTCATGAGTATCAGACTGAAAATGTGTACTCTAAAGTGCACACAAGGTTTTACTAGGATTTGGCGAAGTGACCTACTTTTTGACACATGACCCAGTTTCAAAGTTGTCAGAGACATTATCAAGACAAACATTCTGACCAAGTTTCATGAGTATCTGCCTGAAAATGTGGCCTCTAGTGACCTACTTTTTGAACTTGCTCAAGACATCATCACATCAAACATTCTGACAGAGTTTCATGAGTATCGCCAAGATATCATGGGCTAGTGACCCACTTTTTTACTCGACATGACCCAATTTCACACCTGTCCAAGATATCATTGAGAAAAACATTCTGACCAAGTCTCATGAGTATCAGACTGAAAATATGGACTCGAGAGTGCACTAAAGGTTTTTTTCTAGGGTTTGCCCAGTGATCTCCTTTTTGACTCCAACTGCCCCAAATTTCGAACTTGTCCAAGATTTTATCAAGACAAACATTCTGACCCAGTTTCATGAGTACTGAACTTAAAATATGGCAATGTGAGAAACATCTCAATTTGAATTCGGGGATCCTTCTATATTCTTTCTTAAATCTTTTCAACTAAAACTCCCTTCCATTTGCAAAACAATATGGCTGATGTTGTATACATGTACTATTCACAATGTTCTTTTAGATCTGATGTTTAAAAGCCAGTCTCTTGAAAAAGGCAGCGCTGAAATATTGAAAAACAGACTTTGTTCTAAGTGTTTATTTCTTTACCAAACAACAATATTTTAGACTTATCCAAACTGACAGCATTTGCAGATGACAAATTAACACTTTACCATACGACATTATTTTCGACTGTTCCAAATTGAAAGCATTTGCTGACGACAACTTAAAAGTGGTTTAAATGACTTGATTTGCGTTTGAAAGGTTAGAAAACACTGTGGGAAAAGGAGAAAATGCTGGTTACCAGCATTTTCTCCTTTTCCCACAATGTTTTCAAAATTCTAATTTCCCAGGGTCGTTAAAACTAGGGATTGTGTGGTAAAGAGTTAAATGTGCCTCAAATGATCATAAATATTTTTGAAAGGGAGAAAACATTGCTCCCGAGAAAATGCTGGTTACCAGGGTCTCAGTCATTTAAATTCTGGATTATGTAGTTAATTGTTAAATCATTCCCCGAGGAATTTTCAGAGTGATCTTGTTCTAGATATTACAATCAATCAGTTACCATCTCCGTCGGCAGGAAATCCATATTTTTCGATCACCTCCATCTCTATCTGAGATGCCACTGGAAACACAACCTGCATTGCTCTCAACATGTCATTTCCAGCATGGTCTCTTGCTTCATCCAGCCGTCTAACATTCTCTGGATCTTTGAAGGCCAACAGTATGTCATGAAGGGCACCTGTGTGTAAAGTCTTGACTTTGAACATTTGTATAACCCATCAACACTTGACCAAACAATCCCATGTGTTATACTGACAGCATTTGCAGACTATAAATTAAGTGTGACTCAAAAACCGAAATTTTTTCTTTGGAAGATTAGGAAGCACAGGGGAAAAAGGACAAATGCTGGTTACTTTTCCTTTTCTTGTAAGTTTTCAAAAGCTCTCTTTCTTCGGCTTGTTAAATCTCTGCATTGTGCAGTAAAGGTTTAATAAGCAGTTAAGGATAAGGATGAATTAGATTACCGGTAAACCACAGTAAAACCATTTTATTATGCACAAATGGTACACAGCATCATCTCTTCTTTATCAAAAATTGTTGCTACTCTTTCATAGCCAAGTTCCGTTATTTTAGTCATCTCTTGTTTGTTGTCTGCAAATGTTTCATTTTGGACAAATACTGTCATCTGCGTCCGTATTCACCAAGCATTCTTAAGAATGTTCTTGGTTTTGTTCTCCAAAATTTTTCAAATTTGAAAGTAACACACCTTCTGATTGGCTAAACCATTTGGTTTAGCCAATCAGAAGTTGTGTTACTTTCAAACTTGGAAAATCTTGAAGAATAAGTCTAAGAACGTTCTTAAGAATGGTTGGTGAATTCGGACCCTGGTAAACCAGCTCTTAAAACCAAACAGCCTAACTTAGATTTACCGACACAATAACAAATTACACATATGAAAACCATTTAAACTAAACAGAAGAACTTATTCCATCAGTGTGGAAAAGGTGGGGGAAGAAGCAATTTGCCGATAGGACGATTTAGTGAAATCACCGAAATCACTGGAATCACCATAAAAACTGGTGAAACTGCCATTTTGTTGATATTTTACAAATTGAATTACATTAAATATGATACATACGATGTGATTTAAAAGTTTTAGAGCAGTTTTAAGCAGAAAAAGACCAAAAGTTCAATCGAATTGTAAGTCTTTACTTAAATTTGAAAGGACATGTCACCTCAGGAAATGAAATCATCCAACACAATAGTGAAATCACCTGTTAACTGAGCTCATCTCAGTTTGTTTCTTATTCTTTTTTTTTTCTGTGTTTCACAGAAAAAAATCACGTAGGATCAAATGATTTACTTTTGTGTGAAATTTACTGTTTAAAGTGATTACAAAACTTATTAAACACATCACAGCAACCATAATCCACATACTTCAGTTTGTTAGAGATCAATCAATTGGTGATTTCACTAATTTCACTTATCCGAGGGTGATTCCTGTAATTTCTCCTGAAGGTGGTTTCACCGATTCAAAAAGTCACAAATTGGGCAAATTTTCTATACCTTTTATTATCTAATCATAAAAGAAATTGGTAAAAGTAACTATTCCTTTGCATCACATTTTGATGTGCTTTGAATGATGAGTCATTTCGTCAGATTTGAGCCTTGATGTTGGGTGATTTCACTGATAACAATCACACACAAAACGGCAATAATTTCTGGATTTTACCTCATAAATTTCATTCAAAAGTAAATCACTTGATCACTACATGAGTTTTTTCTGTCAAACAAAAAGAACAAACAAGAAACAAACTGGTCTGAGCACAATTAAGTGGTGTTTTCACTACTGTGTTGGGTGATTTTGTTTTCCGAGGTAAACAGGTGATTTCAAATTTAAGTAAATAATTACGATTCGATTGAAATTTCGATCTTTTTCTGTTTTAAGTTATTACAATACTTAATAAACACATCATAACAACCATAATCTACGTACTTCAGTTAGACATTAATCAATTGGTGATTTCACTAATTTCACTTATCCAAGGGCGATTCCTGTAATTTCTCATGAAGGTGGTTTCATCGATTTAAAAAATCATAGACCGGGCAATTTTTCTATGCCTTTTATTATTTAATCATAAAAGAAAATAGTCATACTAATTATACCTTTGCATCATATTTTGATATGCTTCGATTATAGAAGCATTTTTCTGTAAATAAAAAGGTGATTTCACTGATTTACGGGCTGATTTTGACAGGTCATTTCGTCAAATTTGAGCTTTGATGACAGGTATTTTCGCTGATAGCAATCACACACGAAATGGCGATAATTTCTGGATTTAACCTCTTAAATTTCATCAAAAGTAAATCACTTGATCTCTTCATGATTTTTTTTTTGTGTCAAACAAAAAGACCAAACAAGAAACAAACTGGTTTGAGCACAATTAAGTTGTGACTTCACTACTGGGTGATATTGTTTTCTAAGGTGACAGGTGATTTCAAATTTATGTAAAAACTTACGATTCGATTGAACTTTGTCTTTTTCTGCTTAAAAATGTTCTAAAACTTTCAAATCACACCATATTTACCATATTCAATGTAATTCAATTTGTTAAATATCAATGAATGGTGATTTCACTTATTTATATAGTGATTCCAGTGAATTCGGTGATTTTACTTAATCGTCCTAACAGTAAATTGCTTGATTCGAGGCCATTTGCAAGTGTACGAGATGTCGTATTTGTTCATTAACGGTTTAACTATTCTCTGCTATTTAGATCTCATAGTTTCTCCGTGTCAAAAAATTAAAATTCTGTCATATCGTGTCATTTACGAGACTTTTTTTTTTTTAAAGTTTCTGTTGTCAAAATAAAAGACCCCTGATACCTTGTCCGACAACTAGGTCTATCCGATTTTAAAACAGCTCTTAGAAAAGCAATTACGTCGTATCAGGAAATTCAAATGAAGTTTTAGAAGTATTGAGTATATTCAAAGGTGAACTCTATGTATTAAGTTCACAATAATAAATTTTTCAACCAGATTATTCATCGTACCTTTACAGTCTTGTAGGGAGAAATGTTGCATTGACGCTGCCATTTCGAAGGAAGGGAGAGAACTCTTTTACCTACAAGGCAGTGGCTAGAGATATGGTACCGTACCTCTAGCCTATATTAAAAGAAATGGATTGAGGTCAAAACGGCCCACTTCCAAAACGGCCCAGTACCAAAACGGACCATGACCAAAACGGCCCAATACCGAAACGGCCCACTTTTTTTGTCATACCTTATTCGTAATGGAATTTTCTCGTCATCTTCATATTCATCACGTAGGTGTGTGTGTGTTTTTTTTTTTTTTGTCGTTTGTTCTTTTGTTCATTTTTTATCTCATACAGATGTTTTCTGGCCAGTTTTAAGTATTGAGTAAGGTGGATAATTTAAACTTTCCGTGAATGACAAGAAACGTATAGTCTGAAATAAATTTACATATTTTATTAATCAACCTCTTTTTAAATATCGATGCACTAAAGTGATTTTGCAAACTGATTAAAATTTAACCCTTAACTCTTTACCAAACGACAAAATTTTAGAGTTCCAAATTGAAGCATTTGCAGGCGACAAATTGAATGTAGCTCAAATAACGTTTATTTTCTTTATAGGGTAGCAAAAATGATCGGAAACGGAAAAAATGCTGTTTACAGAAAACATTGAGGGAAAATGTTGTAGAAAACATTGTGGAAAACGGAGAAAATGCCGCTCACCAGCAGGGATCGTATATAACATGTAATTACGACCCCTGTTACCATCATCTACTTTTCCCACGATGTTTCCAAATAATTTTTCTTCATGATCATTAAGAGTTGGTAAAAAGTGGTTAATGGTTTAAGCACCAATGCTTTATGCTTTAAAGTTTAATACTTGTTCAGTCAGTCCGGAATGTGTAATCATTTTAAACCCTGGTTACGTCGATGGATGCAGCAAATGATGACACTTGCATATAGACCGTTCCTCATTAAAAGAAAGATGGACAAAAAGATGTTTTTTTTTTAAACAACTTTTTAGGCTTTGGTCTATTTACTTTAAAAGGTTTTGCTTGGATAAATTCAATACCTTCTACGTCATTATTGGTTCGTATGGACTGGCGAAATACCTCAAAGTCGTCAACTTTGAGCGTCTGTCAGAAATGTTTCTTCTTCCTAGATTATCTAATGCGTTCATGTGTTCCGTAAAGTCATTCATTGATTTATCTAGACAGACAGACAGACAGACGTTCACCTATGCTCGAGTTTCTTGACTGTACATGTCTTCCGTCAAGTCCTCTACTGTTTCGCTCATGTACATATCGGTGACAGTTACCTGATTTTTTAAGCTTACTTGCAAAGTCATTTACAAAGCTTGAAATCTGTTAAAGTCTTTTTTTTAAATTTGGATTTGCTTCCAAAACTTAACAATAACAAATTCGTTATGATAATGTCCTGATACAGTTCTCCTGTTTTGACCAAGGGAAGTCAATGGAAAATTGATTAAAATACTATTTTGTTGTATTTATATTACTTTTTAGAAAAAAAAATATGCAATGCTCATCGTTCAGTTTTGGACATTTTCCAATTCCGGCACATTGGAAAGGAAGTATTGCCTGTCATAAATAACTCAGTTGGTCAGTTTTCAAAACTTGTGCGTATCAATAAGGGTAATCTTTCCTCCCTCTGTATGTTTCTTCGGTGTGTTTGTCGAAACGTTGTCCGGTAAGCAATGAGTAGGGAAAAATAACTTACACTAAGGTCAAGATTTGGGGGTTCTTCATACACTTCAGTTATGCTTTCAGCAACCTGTGGTACGTATAATCACAACATTACAAATAGGTACGAATTATTATTCTTACAAAGTGATCATGGTCGAATGTATATCTACACATAATTCTATACAGCTGCTAATATACACGAATACTTTGCGAGTACGAATGATTAAATGCTATTTTATGACTTTTTTGTGTGCGTTTTTTCTTCGGAAGGTGCGGTTGCGCTCTCCTCTTTATATCTCCTCTCTCTCTGCAACAACTTTGTGCAGTAATTTCCTTTGAAATCCAGTAACATACCCATCAATATACATATCCCATCTCCAAGTGTTGCGAATTCAGATTTTTTTTCCAACTTAAAGGAATGCGTGGTTCAGGGATCGGAATGCATATCATGTGTGATCTGATCTTTATTTTCGCCGTCCATTATCACCACAAACTATGTCATACCTTGTTGTTATTAATTTCATTAATTATCATGGGTATATACATATATGGAATTGTATAGGCTAAATAAAGATTACGCTATAAAAGAAACATGTAAAGAAAAAAACATTTACACTAAGCTCCAGAACGGGCGGTTCCTCGTAGCCTATACTGCATGTGCATGTATCTCGTCCGTCTGTGGCAGCTGCAATCGTATTTGATCATTATCTTTTACGTTGTCTTTTCAACTATATATATATATATATATATATATATATATATATATATATATTGATTGTTTTCTATATATTCCAATCCGCATTTAGTTTATTCTTCCAGTTCATTTAATAAAATGTGAAACACCGTGCATACACTGCCATCTCAAAATACGTCTTCGTTTATCATGAACCATATATCGTTTCACATCTTGTACTTAATGAAATTATTAATTGTATATGCTACAGATGTTACACTGAATTTTAAATGCCTAATTATCATTCTGTTACATAAAGAGAAAAAGAAAGAAAAGATATTTACACTTAGCTCAAGAAAGGGAGGCTCGTCGTTCACCGCATCGTTGTGCACTTCCGCATCTACATGTGGCACCTGAAATACATGTAATATCTTTACGAATGAATGTTTTGCTTAAATCAAAATAGTGCATGCTCATTTTTTAAATAGTCAAAATAGTCAACACCATCGATTTGATATAAGTTAACTTATAACAACAGTATTCTACCATGCAAAAATGATCCGTATGGTTTTTTCTTTGTTACATATCTAAATTGAATGAAGAACCTCCCCGCGATTTTTTTGAAAAATGATACTCATAGAGAGAGAGAGCGCGCGACAGAGAGACAGATTTTTTTTGTAAAGCTATACCGGTCACTTCCACTGCTTGCTGCCGTTGACGAACCTCCCGAAAACAAAGCATGCATGAAAAGTTCATCATTTCAAAAGTGAAATTTCCGACTCGTTCTCAAATAATATGATAAACAATACACACGCACACATACACACACACACACACACACAAAAACAAAACAAAACAGTCAAACAAAACACTCAATCAAGAAATTTATAATAGATAAGATTTATGAAACTTAAAAAAAAAAAATCTAAGATAAACCAAAATGAAATTTTTGAAATTATATTTTAGCAATAGCAAATGATTCGAGCAGCAAGAGATAGTATGAAGATATAAACAATCTTAAAGAAATAATGAGCTCTTTATATAAAAGAAAAGAAACTTACAAAATAATGTCAAACACCTGTGATTGAAGCCATCTTCACACTTCCCAGTCTAGCATTAATTTAGAAAACGCTATCTGCACAGGAAGCAAGCAATGCGTGAAATATAACACCAGGCAAATCCGGTGATACATATCATTTATTCTTACATAAAACGACATTAGTTTAATAAAATCAGGGGATAAACAATAAACGAAAATGAAATAAATATGATAAGGAATAAAATACGATAAGGATCCTATTTAAAAGTGGGCCGTTTTGGTACCCATATTAGTGGGCCGTTATGGTAAAGTGGGCCGTTTTGGGCCGTTTTGGAAGTGGGCCGTTTTGACCCTATCCCTAAAGAAATGGCCCCGGAGTCTAAAGATACGGTACCATATCTCTAGTCATTCTTATGATATAGGCTAGAGGTACGGTATTTTGTAGATACATGTAAGAAATCATAAATTTACTTCAGTTTTGATTATTATCATTGTTAGAATGGCTTAATATCAATCTCGACATCAAAGGACAGAAACTCATCAAGTTGCAGTGTGCGAGTTTGCACTGATGAGCAAAAATAATATTTGCGTTGATTATTTGGTGAACTTGATTACTTAACCATTTCCCAAAAGCCAAATTTTACACTCTTCCAAACTCAAAGAATTTGTATGGCGGAAGGTTAACCAAAAGGGTAGAAAGCACTGTTGGAAAATGAGAAATTGCTTGTAACGACAAAACGTAAAAAACAAGGGCTTATTTGGGAGAATGTTAAGATTTGTATACGGATGCGCGAACAACAAATACGGCTTTATCGAGGTCGATTACTACTTTTATGCCGCTAAAACACAAGGGGAATGATGGCATCGTTTTATTTGGAAATTATGGCCTAAATTGGGCAATGAAATTGATCGAAGTTCAAAATGCCCATCCGACAAAAGCAGATCTGTATTCATAATTTTGTAACTCGACCTGTCATATTAGCCTATGTATGAGTCAAATATTGTTCGTCACTGATATGAAATTTGAAGCAATAATCATTTTTCTTCTTTTAGCATCAATATATTTGTCTCATACCTAGTTTATATATGTGTGTATAGAATCCCTGTTTCCAGCAAGCACCAACGAGCTCGAGGAGGTATGACTAGGTGTTGTTGCAAAAACTAATTCAGGATTCATATCTCTCTCACCGCTGTCCATTGTTTTGACACTGGTTATGTTGGAAAGCAGTCAGTGGCTTAGAAAGAATATTGTGCCGAATACTAGTTATAAGAACTCCAGGAAAGCATGGATAGGTGCACTGGCCGATGCGATATTGCTGAAAAGTAGAAGGTAAGCAATGACCTGAAAGATTGATTGTATGCTGTTTAACGCCATTTTCAACAGTATTTCAGTTATATCACGACATCCAGTGCACCTATCCATGTTTTTCTGGGCTTCAATTAATAAGTTCTTTGCACAATACTCTTTTCAAGCCACTGGCTGCTTTCCCATGAAACCATTGTCGAGAAATTTGACAGCGGTGAGAGAGAAATGAATCCTGTCGCAGTGACTATCACCAATCCTCGGAAAGAATATTCTATTCGATAGATAGATAGATAGATAGATAACCTTTGTTCTCTCACTCCTGTCCCTCTGGCTTTGGAATTCTTGCCGCCATGAATACAGTACAGCGATATCTCGTAATACTTTCGTTAAATTTTTTTTGTACGCGCGGCAGGGCTTTATGAACAGTCCTAGAATCCCTCTTGTAAAACTGCACACTTTCTGCACTTTGATAGCGCTCTATTGCGCTTTCAAATGTTTGAAAATCTTCAAATTTCTGCCCGACGTGAATAATATGAGCCATTTTGACCGTATGATACAAAATGGGCTTGAAAGTGCTTTCAGAAAATGTTCCGTGATTGAGTAATAGATTAATTATGTCGTTTTCCATAATCAATTAAAGTACAACAAAAGTAAAAATAATGTTAGATCTTTTCGCAGTGAGTGCGAGTAATTAGTAAATTAAACAATGCCATCATTCCCCTTCTGTATTTTAGCGGCATAAACGTACATAAATGTAGTACTTAATCGACCTTGTTAAAGCTGTGTTTGTTGTTCTCGCATCCGCTTACAGCAATTAAGTTCACCTAACTAATCAACGCAATTATTATTTTCGCGCATCGATGCAAATTCGAACACTGCAATGTGTTTCTGTCCTTTGATGTCGAGATTGATACTAAGCCATACTATTAATGATAATAATCAAAACTGAAGTAAATTTATGATTTCTTACATGTATCTCTAGCCTATATCATAAGAATGGCTAGAGATACGGTACCGTATCTCTAGCCACTGCCTACCTACAAAATGATGCTCTCTAAAAGAAAAGGTAGATCTGTTTCACCTGTCATTTCTAAGAATAAATCTTCAAACTCCTCGAGTTAGTTACTTTTTGTGTAGCCAGCTTGATATGAGAATCCCGCATACGTTTACTTTTCAAATGAGAACCAAGTCATTGGCACAGAAATGTATTTTTTCTACTTGCTGAAACTTTTGTGCTGTGAGTTTTCTACTTTCAGTTTCCGTTTAGACCAAAAAAGGAAGTGAAATTACTGTTCAAAGGTTTCATCCACAGTAAACAAAAGAAAAACTATATTGCTTCTATTCAGCAAAGCCATTCTCAAACAGGTTGGAATCTTTGTGGAATAACTAGTACCCGTGTATTCATTATGGCACCTGATTTGTTCTAAACAATTGTCTTTAACTCTGACCCCTTTGCAGTATTTAGAACTGCTAGCATAGGAATTTTTGGGGTAATCTGTGACTCCCTGTTTGGAAATTTTGGGGTCATTCAGAAATTTTAAGGGTCATGGTCTATAACCTATTGATTTTTATTTTTTTTTTCAGATGTTTCCTGCAGTAAATTGCATAATGCTAAAATCATTTGACGGTGTGGTATTTTAAGTAAAAGGTAAATCTATGACCAACAAGAAACCGTGGCCTCTCTCATCCCAATTACTCCAGCGAGTCGGTGACCTTGACCGCTCAGTGTCTAAAACAGAGACAAAAAGTTTAAAAGACAAATTCTATACAGTAATATCATAGGCGAGACAAAAGCCATGTCCCACAGAATAATGTGGAATTTTAGACTGATAATCTGGAAACAAATAGTTCAGTGGTAGAAAGTGGATTTGACATGATTCTTTAGATTTTGTCAGATATATTTATTGAATCAATTTTTTATGTTCGAATACTTTTTAGTTCTCTCTTATGTTGCATCAAGGAAGATGAGATGTATTAATTCTGTTGCGTAAGCCTTTCATTTTCTGCATCAAAAGGGCTACGACATGATGGACATTCTGAAACGCTTCCTTTGAAATAATTCTGGGTAATTTTTAAAACATTTTTAAGGAGGAAAGAAGTTAACATACTAGACTACAACACAGCTGTATAAACTAACCATTATGTTTTGTTACACCCCTTCAAAAAGCAGCTTTTGGAAACGCAGTGGATAAAGGAAAAAAAAATATTTGTAAAATGCAATCGCTTTGTTTGATCACCATAATGAAACATCTATGATGCTTCTTTTCATATTTGGGTATTTATTGTGCACTGTATGGTCGCAACTTGATTGCAAATTTCAGGTTGGAAAGCTAAAGTGCCTTACTGACTTTGTGTTTCTGAAAATAAAACATCCTTTCTCCCTGATTTTGCTTTTTTTTGTTACAGGTACAGGTGCTAGTTAATGCTATTATACTGTGATAATGGCTTCAAGTCTGGTGAGATGTCACAATGAGACTGTTCTGAAAGACCTTGAGGAAGGGGACATGGTGGAATTCCCTAGAGGGGTGTATTCACACTGGGCAGTTTATATAGGTAACTTTATATACCGGTACTTTCTATGTGATCTGGGCTCAACTTTTGTAATATGTAACAATGGGACCATGTTTATTGATCCAATACTAAATGATCCTGAGTTTTAAAAACCCTGAGGAAGACAGCAATTGACAAGCATTGTCAAAAAAGGAGAAAATGCTGTACCAAGCATTCTGTCCCCCTACAAGATAAACGTAACTCAAATGATGATTTCTTACTTGGATAGGGTAGAGAACATGGTGGGAAAATGTTGGTAACCAGCATTTTCTCCTTTACCCACAATTTTTTTAAAAGCTTTCTTTCTCCAGGGTCCGTAAAACTCTCTACCTTACAATGAAATTTAAGACTAGTTCAAATTGAAAGCTATAGTAGACAAAAAGTAAAAATATGGCCAAGATGATATAAATAATTGTCTATGAAAGGGTAGAAAACCTTGTGGTAAAATTTGCCCACAGTGTTTCCAAAGCTGTCGTCCACAGGGTCGTCAAAACTTTGGATTGTGTGATAAAGGGTTAATTTATTACATGTATTTGTCTACAAATCTTACTTCCCCATTAGACATTGAGTTACTGAACTCTTAGACTGTTAAACATTTAAGGTGGGTATTTTCAGTCTGCAAAAAGGTCTTGCATTGCAACTTTAACCCTGTACAATACAATTCTGTATTTTAACCAACCTAAGGAAGATGCCATTTGAAGACATTGTGGGAAAAGGAGAAAATATATGCCGGTATCCAGCATTTCCTCCTTTCCCCTAAATGTTTTCAAACCTTTCAAAGACAAATTTCATCATTCTCCTTTCCCTTCCGTGTTTTCAAACTTTTCAAAGACAAATTTCATCATTTGAACCACATCTAAATTGTTTTCTGCAAATGCTTTCAATCTGGAAAAGTCACATTTTTCTCATATGGTAAAGAGTTATGGCTACTTTCAACAGAATACCTGACACACATAGCAATGTAGATCTAGGATCAGTTTGCATTATTTTTGATCTACACAGTATGCAAATGCCTGCTTAGGAAATAAGTATTTAAAACATTTCGGAAACATGAGAAATTGCAGTACTTGCTCTGTTCCTCAATGCTTTGTTCTCTTTCAGACAAATCCTACCATCAAAACCTTTTTGGCCTCTCAGTGTCCAGAGAATTACATGATTTATGTTTGAATAACCCAGACAGAAAAAAATGGACTTTTGACTAAATGCCAAGCCACTAATAAATGGCTTTCTCTGGTGAACAGACCTAAGTTGGCTGGAATATGAGCTTAGATGGATCAATAAGACTAACTCTTTTCCAACACACAAAATGTTAGACTTGTTCAAATTCAATGCATTTTTTTGACAAGAAAATAAATGTTAAGTCAAAAGTTGAAATTTGTGTTTGGAAGGGTAGAAAACATTTTAGGCAAAGAAGAAAATGCTGGTTACCAGTATTTTCTCCTTTTCCCACAATGTTTTTAAAAGCTTTCTTTCTTTAAGGTCGTTAAAACTCAGCATTGTTTGGTAAAAGATTAAGCACAAAAGACAAGAAAATTTTTTCATGCAGTGTATCAAAACAAAACCCACATGATTCACCTACATAGATTTTGTCGTTTACAAACCTTCTCACCTTGGCACCTGGAGTAAAGAATTCTTTTTCACAGAATAGAGTTAATTCTTTTAAGGCAATGGTAAAGTGGTTCATCTAGCAGGAGATGAGAATGACGGCATCAACGCTCATTTAGACTCCAGTACTTTATTCACCATCTGTGGTCGCAGGTTCAACAAAGCCTTCGTGAGAAAAGATAACTTTCTCAAAGTGGCTGGAGAGTCCAAGGCTCAAAAGAATAACAGTAAAGATAGAAGATTAGAGTAAGTTTTGAATTCTGTTTTATACCCCAGCCATTTGTTAATGGGTCGACATACAGAATAGAATCACCCTTGTCTGTTTACATGTATGTACTGTACCTAGGAAAAATGTTTTTTGTTTGTTATAGGAATATACTAGTGTAATGGATTCATGTTTTATGCACAGATATTTACTTATAAAAAGCAGGTCAAGGTCGATTAACCATTTACCACACAGTCCTGAGTTTTAATGACCTTTGAGGAAGAGGGCTTTTGAAAACATTGTGGTAACCAGCATTTTCTCCTTTTCCCACAATGTTTTTAGTCATCTCAGGGAAAAAGCCCATCATTTGCTTTACATATTAGTTGTCTTCTGTAATTTCTTTTAATTTGGACAGGCCTAAACTTTGTGGTTTGGGAAAGAGTTAGAAGTAAAATCATTTAACTCTTTACTAAATGACAAATTCTAGACCAGTCCAAATTCAGATCATAATGCAGATGCCAAATTAAATATGGCAAAAATTGTGGAATTTGTCTTTGATAGGGTAGAAAACATTGTGAGAAAAGGAGAAAATGCTGGTTATCAGCATTTTCTCCTTTTCCCAGAATGTTTTCAAAATTCTTGTTTCTCAAGGTCATCAAAAGTCTGCATTGTGGTAAAGGGTTGATTATAGTTATACTGTGAGTTATGGTCCTTTTCCAACTTTTTTATCAGCCAGAGCCAAAGCATCTATGTTAATTATGTTGAGACATTTCTACCTTGTAACTTTTTACAGGAAAACATAATTTTAACAACATATCAATACTGATAGCAGTTCCAGATGACAAATTAAATTGGCTGAAATGATGGAATATAATTATCCATGAAAGACTAGAAAATATAGCGGGGAAAGGAAAAATGCTGGTCACTAGTATTTTCCCTTTTTCCCACATTTTTCTTTTTTTTTTTTCAAAAGCAGTTTTCCTGAAAGTCCTGAAATCTAGGTCTCTTTGTCTCTTTCTCTGGATAGTCAATACTCTGGATTGTTTGTTATAGGGTTAACTCTGGTTCCTCACCAGATGACAGAATGTTTGACTTGAAATAATGCTGAAAATGGTGTTAAACAACAAACAAGCAGGTTTGGCTGCATATCTATGTTACAGGCCAAGACGTAGAAGGGAGATAGTTGAGCAGGCATTATCAATGATCGGAGAGATTGGTTACAATGTGTTATGGAGTAACTGTGAACATTTCGCCAGCTTCTGTAGATATGGGGAGGGAAAAAGTGAACAGGTAAAGGGTTTAACCCTTTATCACACAATTCCGACTATTAACAACATTGAGCCCGCCTGGGTGGCTCAGTGGTGAGCGTGTCGGACTCATGACCTGGTGGTTGTGAGTTCGATACCCGGTTGAGGCGAACTTTCTTTCCGGCGTATTTTCGCCTCTCACCTCTGCTGAAGCATGTGAGAAAAGTAGTCGGTGGCTTTGGAAAGAAAGTTGTGTTAGTACTGGTGTGAGAAAGCCAGGAAACACACGTGCGTCACCGACCGCCATGATATGACCATAGCTGTTAAAGTGGCGTTAAACCCCAATACAACCAACCAACCAACCAAATTAACAACATTGAGATCAAAGACTTTTGAAAACATTATAGGAAAAGGAGAAAATGCTGGTAACCAGCATTTTCTCCATTTCCCACTATGTTTTCTACTCTATCAAAGATGACTTCTACAATTCTAGCCTCATTTAAGTTGGCATCTGTATATATTTTGGGTTTGGACAGGTCTAAATTTTGTCGTGTGGTAAAAGGCTAATCAGGTTGCTGTTTCTGTCGCAGTTCAGTATCGCATGTACAGGGTGGAACAATAAAATGTTACCACTTTTTTATCATATGTAAGTGAACCCTTTACCAAATAAGAATATTTTGGACCGATCCATATTGAGTCATACTCTGTGAAAAGGGAGATTAATGCATTTGCAAAAGTATCAGCCAAGGCATGTTGACCTTGGTCAAAATTTTCTGCTACTTTGCTATCAATTGGTCAATTTTGTGCATGTCAAAGGACCAGTATACCTCATTATTCAGTCAGTTGTTAAACAAAATGGATGTCACAGAGCCATGATTATATAATGACTTGCTTGGTTTAACCCATACTGCACAATGACACCTTTTGACGCCCCTGGGAAAGAAGCCTTTTGAAAACATTGTGGAAAAAGGAGAAAATGCTGGTAACCAGCATTTTCTCCTTTTCCCACAATGTTTTCTACCATATCAAAGAAAAATTGTATTGTTTAAATATCAAAGAAAAATTGCGTGGTTTAACCCTGACCGCACAATGACGCCTTTTGATGCTCCTGGGAAAGAAGCCTTTTGAAAACATTGTGGAAAAAGGGGAAAATGCTGGTAACCAGCATTTTCTCCTTTTCCCACAATGTTTTCTACCCTATCAAAGAAAAATTGCACCATTTTAGCCAAATTGAAAATTAAATTTCGAATGATAGAATTTTTTAGAATTTTCCTACGACAGGGTAGAAAAGCGTGTTGAAGAAGGAGACAATGCATGCTGGTTACGAGCATTTTCTCCTTTTTCCAAAATGTTTTCAAAAGACTTCTTTCTCAAGGTCATTAGACGTTGGGATTGTATGGTAAAGGGAAAAATAGGAATGTTTTTAAAATTCTCATCACAGAAATGTCACAGAAGCTCAAAATTGTCCTTTGATAGCAAAGGTTTCCCACTTTGTCACTCATTCTGTAAGCAGTTTAACTCTTCACCACACAATCCCGACTTTTAACGACCCTGAGAAAGAAGCCTTTTGAAAACATTGTGGGAAAAGGAGAAAATGCTGGTAACCAGCATTTTCTCCTTTTCCCACAATGTTTTCCACCTATATCCAATATCCAATACATAAATCACCATTTAAGCTACACTTCATTTTTCGTCTGCAAATGCTTTCAATTTGGTCCAATCTAAAATTTTGTCGTTCGGTAAACAGTTAATAATAAATGATATGTTCAGTCTATGCTTCTCCTCTCTTGATTACAGTTTGGACACACACAGTCAATTTTGTGGTGACATTGCCACATGTCTCAAGTGGGATTCTCCATATTTCCCTTGAAGTTTCTTTTGATTTGGACAAGGCTAAGGTTTTGTCGTCTGGTAAAATGCTTTAGAATTAATGCATATAATTCAAAGCTTTGACCAAAGATGGCACTGTTTACTAATCTTAAATGTGTATGAGATTAAAAAAGAATTGTAATGGCCACAGTAATAGGCTCTAAAACAAAGGGTATTTATGATATAAAAGTAAATTCTAAATTACTTTATGAAACTAAAAACTAGGGTAGTGAACTAATGATGAAATATGATTGTCTATATTTTTCAGGTTGAAAAATTCGTGACTTGGGCTGCAGTTGGGACCCTTGCAGTAGGTATTCTTGGAATTGCTATAGGGTCATCCAGGTCTAAAAAGAAAGATGAAAAACCAAACTACATATGAAGGTGATTTAAAGGTCACCATGGCGATTTTGATACATGTATTTAAATGTAAAAAAAATTATAGCAGTATTAAATCTCTACCACCCAATAAAATTTAAGACTTGTCCAAATTGAAAGCATATGCAGCTGACAGTTTTGATGTGCCTCAATCAATTAAGTTTGTTTCTGAAAGGTTAGAAAACATTGTGGGGAAAAAGAGAAAATGCTGGTCACCAGCATTTTCTCCTCTTCCCACAATGTTTTCAAAAGGCTTCTTCCTCGGGGTCATTAAAACTCAGGATCTTGTGGTAAAGCATTTGTAAGAGATACGGTGCACTTTTAAGAGTTATTGACAAATTGAATTACCTCTCCTTATAGTAAACATCTTTTTGGCATAATTTGGCATCCGGATCATTTATAAATCTCCCATTTTCTTCCACATCTGTGATTTCCAGATTTTTGAAAGGCAACTGACACATTACAGATAAAAATATACTACATGTATCTCACTGTCAAACTAACCCAATGGAATATAGTAGAGTTACAAAAAGCAAAGCATGCACAAGCTGGTGAGCATTGGCCAGCCGGAATAGCTCAAGTTGTAGATCATAGGACTTGTTAACATCAAGTCTTTGGACACTTGAGGGTGTGGGTTCGAACCCCATGGCTGGCCATCTAAAAATACTTATAGTCCTATGGATGAGATGTTAAACAAGAGTTCCCGCGAGATGGTACTATACACATGCATGTTAAAGAACCAGATGAAACTTGGTATGGATTTCGTCCTGTATCTTACACTATCCCTGTAACATAACTTACAACCTTCAGGGGGCGTCTCCCAGATGGGCCACAGGTGGCGACGATATTCAATCAACTAGTGAGCAGAGAAAACTATGGCATAATTTCCTTAACCCTTTCCCAAACGACAAATTTTGGACTGGTCCAAATTGAAAGAGTTTGCAGACGACAGTTTTAAATTTGATGAAAATGGCAGAAAGTTTTCAAAAAGGGTAGAAAACACTGTGGGAAAAGGAGAAATTGCTTGTTACGAGCAATTTCTCCTTTTCCCACAGTGTTTTCAAAAGACTTGTACTGTAGACACGTGAAAACCAGGGCTTGTTTGGGAAAGGGTTAAAAAATAGGATGTTGGGTGAAGAGTTATATATGGAAGTGATTAATTGGTTTTTGTTATTTGTATAAGAAGTTTTATGTAATAACTATCTGATTGTAATATCTAATTTATTCAAACATGTAAGCTCTGTGAAAAGGGGGTTCGAGGATCTGAAAAAAGTATTGACCAAGGTCAGCCTGCTTTTGGTCAATTTTCTGCATGTCAACAGACAGTTTTCTACATGATTCAGTTGGCTTTTAGAGAAAATGGATTTTATGGACTTGCTTGTTATAATGGGTATTGAAGATGCATTGAACTCCCTTTTGACAGAGTGTGGCTAATGTTTTTTTGTTTTTTGCATGACAAGTAGTGTATCGGACTATGATCTCTAATTCATTCAAACTTGTGATATTTACTCATATAGTGTTTAATTCTTTACCAGACCAAATTTTAGACCTCCAAGTTGAAAACATATGCGAGTGACATATCACATACAGCTCAAATAATGGCATTGGCCCTAGAAAAGGTAGAAAGCATTGTGAGAAAGGGACAAAATGGTGCTTTTATTTTTTCAAAAGCTTTTCTCCCTCGGGTGGTAAGAACTCTTGTTTGTTGAAGGATAACTCTTTACCAGATAACAACATTTTTAGACTTATCAAAGTATATGATTGTTTGATAAAGAGTTATTTGTGCTGATTAAGTGCTTTTTTTGTGTGTTTTCTGTTATAAGATCTGTGCCAGAACATGACTGTTTTATATGAGAGAATGTAGATCTTAGATCAAACTACACATTCCTAGCAGTCTGATCTTGACTTCAGTGGCTATAAAAATGAGCCATGCTCTGGCAAAAGGGGTCTTCATGCATCCCCGTAATGTATCGTACCAATTAAGTCATCACATAATTACGGATCCATAATAGCCACCTTTTTGTACAACCGACTTAATCATGAGGTAGACTGGTCCTTCGACATCCACAAAAAAAATGACCAATAGCAAAAAGTTTCGGACTGTGCAGACTGGCATGGATCAATACTTTTTGCAGATGCATAAGGCCCTCATATCACCGAGCATGGCTTATATACTTTATATAGTATGTAATACCGGTAGTCATGTAAACCCACTGAATGACATTTTTACAGCCTTTGTGAATCTCATTATTTAATTTTACGTTAACTTTATACCACACAATCCCTTCTTTTAGCAACCCTGAGAAATTAGACTTTTGAAAATATTGTGGGAAAAGGAGAAAATGCTAGTAACCAGCATTTTCTCCTTTTCCCACAATGTTTGCTTCCTTTTCAGAACAAGTCCAATCATTTGAGTCACATTTATTTTTGTTATCTGCAAATGCTTTCAATTTGGAGTGGTCTAAAATATTGGATTATGATAAAGAGCTTAATCTTTCAGAGCCAAAGATATAAACTAGACCTCTCCATCCATGGAGGATACAGTCCACCGAAACTCAGACCGGTTATTATCATTTATCCTGTCACTCCTATAAATCTGGTCATATAACACAGGGTCATATAAACTTGGTGATATACGGTCACTTGACCATGTGACTAGGTTTATTATGTCAGTTGGTCACATGATCAAGGTTTATTAGGCTAGTTGGTCCTGTGATCAGCCGAAACTATTTTTTTTAGAAGACAGTAGACGAAATCAATATTTAAATGTAAAATCATCGCTTTGAATTTGATGCCCATGTTAAGTTTTCTTACTATATAAGATAAAACAGAATTCTTCGTCACAGTATTATTCTGAGGGTAAACGTCACGTTTTTGACGCAGTCAAAATCATTCACGACGTCATTATTGCAGCTGCATATTCAAAGCGCTTTACACAGTTCGCCATAAATTTGTGTGTTGTTGTTTTTTTGTAGTGAGAAAGATGTTAATATGTGAGCTGATTTAGAGCGAAATATTCTACCTAGTCTTTTTTAGCATTGTAAATGAGTAACAGGATGAATAGTGTCTTGGCTTTGAGAAGTTGAAGAATAGATGATTAGTGTCTTGGACTGGGAAAGTCAGGCTCGGCTCTGGATTTCACGGTATCAGTATCATAAAATATTGAATGAAAGGTACGTTCTTTATACCAATGTTTATTTTTTGTTTTATTTTGTTACTTTCCATTGCGTGACAGGATAAATAGAATAGATGGTTGGTGTCTTGGATGGTTTAAGTTTATCGGGCTTGGCACTGGAATTTATCCGGTTCGCCTTTATCCGCCTTGCCCGATAAACTTAACCCATCCAAGACACCAACCATCTATTCTCTATATAAGCTATACTAAAAAAGTAGACAGTATAGATCTAAGATCTAACTGCACATACATGTACATTGTATTCTGCAGTGTGATCTTGAAATATGCCTTCTGCACAAGGTTCTGTTTTTGGCTATGGCCCTGATAGTGTTTACTTTATTGTAGTACTATACAAATATGTAACTAAACATCCCTGTGGTGAAAAGCCTATAAAACTATTATGGGAAAAGAAGTGCTTGTGACAAGCAATACATGAATCCATGGCAATAAGATAAGCCGACTTCCTTGGTTACCGTTGCTAAGGGCTCCCAAACAATGCAGTAAATACATATACAGTATAGCAGATAGGCTACCTAAATCTTGCTGTCATTACTGTTTCTCTCGATAAAATTCGGGAAAATAACATTCCTTTTCATATGTTTCTGCCGAGGATGAATTCTTGGTAAGAAATTTATGGATACTTAAACCAATTTTCACAAGGATATGTACAAAAAGTGTGAATTTCAGGGGCTACAGACAATGTAATGAATACCTGTGTCAGCAAAGTTTTTAACTTCCATGAGGAAGAATGACACCTCATAAACCTCAGTTTTGCCTGAGAATAATAGAATTAAAGGTGCTTAAAATTTTCGTAAGGCTTGTTAGGTTGTCTCAACATCATATTAGATAATAAATTACAAGCATTTTGAACTACTTATAGATTGTCAGATTCAACAGAGAGGTGTAAGTCTGAGAAAAGTTTCAATTTCAAGTTGAGGGAAAATGGTTGCCTGATGTTTTTAAAATGCATTAAGTGTGCTGTCAATTAACAAAGTTGTTAATATCATTGACGGTTGTTTGTTAGCTCCACTGGCCGAAGGCCAGCGAGCTATTGTCATGGCGTTGTGTCCGTCGTGCGTCCGTCCGTCCGTTCGTCCGTGCGTGCGTCCGTAAACTTTTTCTTTGAAAAACTTCTCCTCAGAAACTATTGACTGGATTTTTACCAAATTTCACAGGAATGTTCCTTTGGTGGTCCTCTTTCAAATTCCTTCAAATAATTGTGTTCCATGAAGAATTCTGGTTGCCATGGCAACCAAAGTAAAAAACCTTTAAAAATCTTCTCCTCCCAAACCGCTATTTGGATAGCATTATTATTTTGCAGGAATGTTCCTTAGATACAGGTTTACAGAATTCCTTTAAAAAAAAATGATCTGTCAAAAAACATGGCTTTTATGGGAGACTCATTTTCCTTTTATGGTATAAAGTAAAATCTTTGAAAAATTTCTTCTCTAAAACTACTCATTGGATTTCATTGTTGTTTTGCAGGTAAGTTCCTATGGTGGTTGTCTGCCAAATTGTTTCTATGGTGGTTGTATACCAAATTCCTTTTTAAAAAAATGATACACCTAAAAACACATTTTTTTATAGACAAGGCTTATATTTCAAAAAAATGTTCTCCAAAACTATTTATTATGTTAGTTTTATCGACTAACAAAGAAAAAGGAAGAAAATTGGATTGACTTGACCTAGTCAGGGCTGTCCTATTTAAGCCCACACATTTTCCTTGGTATTAAGATCACAATTTACTCCAATGATATGCTATTAGTTAGTACTAGTAATAAAATATCACTGGCCATAAATAAGATAAAAGCTTGAGCACCTTTCACAACTTGAGCTTTTCAATTTTGCCTTATTACTAAGCCTGAGTAACCATGCCAAGATAAAAAAGAAAAAGTATTTTAATAACAAAACCCCCATGTTGTAGGTACTTTATAGTCCTTTTGATATAGAACAAGAGAACCTCTGCACTTTTAATTTTTATTAGTTCTGGTAAAGGTTTGTTGACCTACTAATGAGTAAATGCAGAGTGGACAGAAGGTGTGTAAATCCTGGTGACCTGGTACAGAGTGGGACAGGGCTTTACATTTGTGATAAGGCATTAATGTTATCCAGTCAAACTGATCCCGCAACTTCAGTACACCAGAATTAATCTGTGCCCTGGAGCAGGATATTTGATTTATGTAAATGCATTTGTAGACCATTTTGTTGTTTGCCACAGAAGACATTCTAACCGTGACTGTGAAAAGTTGATTATTAGGGATTAGGTGTTCATTGTATGCCAGCATGTTTCATTCTATCTGGTGTATTGATGTAAGTTGATCTATATTGCTATAACATTCATTCATTTGCCCTCCTAGCTGTTCTTTTAGATTACCCCTTTACCACACAATCACAACTTTTAACGACCCTGAGAAAGACATATTTTCTATATTTTGATGTTTCCCCACCCAAAATGGTTTGTGAAAGGACCTGTTGCAGACAACATATCTTCAAATTAGTAAGACATATATAAAAAAGGATAGAAATTATTGTGGGAAACTAAGAAAATGCTGGTTACCATTTTTTTCTTCTTTTCTCACAAGTTTTTTCCATACCTTTTTTCTTCAGTGAGCTAAAATGCAGGATTGAATGGTAATTGTTAAAAACTTCTTTTCGCCATTATAGAAATATCAGGCCTGTGGAGCGATACAGGCGCTCAAGCGCCTCTAGTTTTATCTTGTGATATACAGAAGACAACAGGTGGTCAAGGGGATTACATCGGCAGTCACACACACATCTTATCAGTTAACAGTTTACCGACATACCCTTTGAAATGGCAGATGTGCTAATCCACTAAATATGGCTAAGTCGAAAGTTGAGTTGATTAAGAAAAGTTGCTTTTCGAGATGAACCTCCAAAACAGTACAGAACAGAACAGAACTTAGTCTGTTTCATAAGTCAAATCTACTTTGTACTTTCAGTAAGGAATTCATGTAAATTTATGTGCTTAATTTACGTAGCAGAATGTTTGAATCCCAAAATAAACTGCATGTTTTTTTGCACTCTGATCTGTATCTACATATTCAGCACTCTTCATGCACCAAGGTTTAATGTTAACGTCAAACTGAAACACTGATGACAAGTACCTCTTTGTGGATGTGCAGAAGTTATTAAACAAGGTTAGATATTTAAGTGAACATACTTTCTTTTTATTAGTATTTTTCATATACATGTATTTTTACCTTTGTTTTCCACTGTAAAACATTTTAGTCTCTTTCAGAGAATTTTAGAGGGGAAAAAAAATAGTAACATTAATTAATCCATTGTATAATGTAACATTGATCGAAACTCTTTGTTCATGTCCCATTGTCAATCATAATCATAATGCAAACTTGTAGCCTCTACGTATATCTCACGTAAGCCATACGTATGTTCACAAAGCATGTCTTTTAAATTTTTTTCTTAAATTCAAGCATTGTAAACACACATAATATCACACTTCTTCAACATTAACAGTCACTTATTTGGGAGACGAAATAGCAGACAGCAAGGCTGAACACCTGGCCAAATACATGCAATGACCTGATCGGTCAGTTATCGATTTCCACAGATCCATGTATTGCTCCTTTTCCCTTAGTTTTTCCATAGTATTTACAAGGGTATTTCTATTTCATAAACTGCTTTCCTTTGTCTAATCTGTGCAGGATTTTCTGTATTTTTAAAATAACACAGTAATGGATCAACACTTTCACCCTAAAGTTTCATGACTCTTTACCAGATATCATAATGACCTTTCCATATTAAAAGCAATGCAGGCAACAAATTTAATGTTGCTCAAATGATGGGATTAGTTCTTGAAAGAGGAGAAAACATAGTGGATAAAGGAGAAAATGCTTTACGGGCCTTTTCTCTTTTTCCATGATATTTTCAAAAAAGTTTTTCTTCAAGGTCTTTCCAAACAAATAATGTAAATTTGAGGCTGTTTTTCACCAAAAGTTATCAAAAAATACTAGAGAGCGTGGGTAGGAGATCTGGGTCTTTATTTACCAACCATTCTTGAGAACGTTCTTAGTCTTATTCTCCAAGATTTTCTAAATTTGAAAGTAACTCAACTTCTGATTGACCAAACCAAATCCTTTAGCCAATCAGAAGTTGTGTTACTTTCAAATTTAGAAATTTCTGGAGAATGAGACCAAGAACATTCTTAAGGATGGTTGGTGAATACAGGCCCTGACCTCAGCTCTTTAATCTTGACTACCCAAAAGAAAAAAACACCCTCATTTACAAATAGTTTGTTAACCCCTTTACCACACCATCCTGGGTTTTAACGACTCTGAGGAAGAAACCATTGGAAAACAATTCAGGAGGAGGAGGAAAATGCTGGTAACCACATAATTCCCATTTTTTGAGCCATATTGTATTTGTTGTTTGTAAATATTTTGAATTTGGACACATTGTAAAAACATGTATTCCAGTAAAGAGACAAGAGTTAATTCTTTGCCAGGCAATACCACTTTAGACCTTTACAAATTGAAAGCATTTGCAAGCAAAACATAGAGTGTGACGCAGATGATGAGATTTGTCTCCAAATGGGTCGACAGCACAATGGAAAAAAAAGAAAATGCTGGTTATCAGCGTTTCTCCTTTTCCCACAATATTTTCAAAAGCTTGTCTTATCACAGTCATTAAAACAAATTATTATTAGCTCACCTTAGCACAATGTGCTAAAGGTGAGCTATTGTGATCGCCCTATGTCCGGCGTCCATCGTCTGTTGTCCGTCGTCCGTCAACAATTTCTTTAAACATCTTCTTCTCCTAAACCACTGGGCCAATCTTGATGAAACTTGGCAGGGATGTTCCTTGGATGAAGCTCTACCAAAATTGTTCAAAGAATTGAATTCCACCCACAACTCTAGTTGCCATGGCAACAAAAAGGAAAAAAAAAGCAAAATCTTTGAAAATCTTCTTCTCTGAAACTAGAAGGCGCAGAGCTTTGATATTTGGTATGTAGCATCTCCTAGTGGACCTCTACCAAGTTTGTTCATTTGATGCGCCTGGGGTCAAAACTGGCCCCGCCCAGGGGTCACAAGTTTGAGCATGGTCACAAAGAAGGAAAACTTTAAAAATCTTCTTCTCTAAAACATTAAGGCATAGAGCTTTGATATTTGGCATAAAGCATCTCCTAGTGGACCTCTACCAAGTTTGTTCATATGATGCCCCTAGGGTCAAAACTGGCCCCACCCCGGGCGTCACAATTTCCAACATAGGAACAAAGAAGGAAAACTTTAAAAATCTTCTTCTCTAAAACTAGAAGGCATAGTGCTTTGATATTTGGCATGAAGCATCTTCTAGTGGACCTCTACCAAGTTTGTTCATATGATGCCCTTGGGGTCAAAACTGGCCCTGCCCAGGGGGTCACAAGTTTGAGCATAGTAACAAAGAAGGAAAACTTTAAAAATCTTCTTCTCTGAAACTTGAAGGCGTAGAGCTTTGATATGTGGCGTGTAACACCTCCTAGTGGACCTCGACCAAGTTTGTTCATATGATGTCCCTGGGGTAAAAACTGGCCCCGCCCCGGGGGTCACAATTTCCAACATAGGAACAAAGAAGGAAAACTTTAAAATTCTTCTTCTCTAAAACTAGAAGGCATAGAGCTTTGATATTTGGCATGAAGCATCTCCTAGTGGACCTCTACCAAGTTTGTTCATATCATGCCCTTGGGGTCAAAACTGGCCCTGCCGGGGAGGGGTCACAAGTTTGAACATAGGAACAAAGAGGGGAAACTTTGAAAATCATCTTCTCTAAAACTGGAAGGCGTAGAGCTTTGATATTTGGTATGTAGCATTGCCCAGTGGACCTCTACCAAGTTTGTTCATATGATGCCCCTAGGGTCAAAACTGGCCCCACCCCAGGGGTCACAATTTCCAACATAGGAACAAAGAAGGAAAACTTTAAAAATCTTCTTCTCTAAAACTAGAAGGCATAGAGCTTTGATATTTGGCATGAAGCATCTTCTAGTGGACCTCTACCAAGTTTGTTCATATGATGCCCTTGGGGTCAAAACTGGCCCTGCCCAGGGGGTCACAAGTTTGAGCATAGTAACAAAGAAGGAAAACTTTAAAAATCTTCTTCTCTGAAACTTGAAGGCGTAGAGCTTTGATATGTGGCGTGTAGCACCTCCTAGTGGACCTCTACCAAGTTTGTTCATATGATGCCCCTGGGGTCAAAACTGGCCCCGCCCCGGGGGTCACAATTTCCAACATAGGAACAAAGAAGGAAAACTTTAAAATTCTTCTTCTCTAAAACTAGAAGGCATAGAGCTTTGATATTTAGCATGAAGCATCTCCTAGTGGACCTCTACCAAGTTTGGTCATATCATGCCCTTGGGGTCAAAACTGGCCCTGCCCCGGGGGGTCACAAGTTCGAACATAGGAACAAAGAGGGGAAACTTTGAAAATCATCTTCTCTAAAACTGGAAGGCGTAGAGCTTTGATATTTGGTATGTAGCATTGCCTAGTGGACCTCTACCAAGTTTGTTCATATGATGCCCCTAGGGTCAAAACTGGCCCCACCCCGGGCGTCACAATTTCCAACATAGGAACAAAGAAGGAAAACTTTAAAAATCTTCTTCTCTAAAACTAGAAGGCATAGAGCTTTGATATTTGGCATGAAGCATCTTCTAGTGGACCTCTACCAAGTTTGTTCATATGATGCCCTTGGGGTCAAAACTGGCCCTGCCCAGGGGGTCACAAGTTTGAGCATAGTAACAAAGAAGGAAAACTTTAAAAATCTTCTTCTCTGAAACTTGAAGGCGTAGAGCTTTGATATGTGGTGTGTAGCACCTCCTAGTGGACCTCTACCAAGTTTGTTCATATGATGCCCCTGGGGTCAAAACTGGCCCCGCCCCGGGGGTCACAATTTCCAACATAGGAACAAAGAAGGAAAACTTTAAAATTCGTCTTCTCTAAAACTAGAAGGCATAGAGCTTTGATATTTAGCATGAAGCATCTCCTAGTGGACCTCTACCAAGTTTGGTCATATCATGCCCTTGGGGTCAAAACTGGCCCTGCCCCGGGGGGTCACAAGTTCGAACATAGGAACAAAGAGGGGAAACTTTGAAAATCATCTTCTCTAAAACTGGAAGGCGTAGAGCTTTGATATTTGGTATGTAGCATTGCCTAGTGGACCTCTACCAAGTTTGTTCATATGATGCCCCTAGGGTCAAAACTGGCCCCACCCCGGGCGTCACAATTTCCAACATAGGAACAAAGAAGGAAAACTTTAAAAATCTTCTTCTCTAAAACTAGAAGGCATAGAGCTTTGATATTTGGCATGAAGCATCTTCTAGTGGACCTCTACCAAGTTTGTTCATATGATGCCCTTGGGGTCAAAACTGGCCCTGCCCAGGGGGTCACAAGTTTGAGCATAGTAACAAAGAAGGAAAACTTTAAAAATCTTCTTCTCTGAAACTTGAAGGCGTAGAGCTTTGATATGTGGCGTGTAGCACCTTCTAGTGGACCTCTACTAAGTTTGTTCATATAATGCCCCTGGTGTCAAAACTGGCCCCGCCCCGGCAGTCACAATTTCCAACATAGGAACAAAGAAGGAAAACTTTAAAATTCTTCTTCTCTAAAACTAGAAGGCATAGAGCTTTGATATTTGGCATGAAGCATCTCCTAGTGGACCTCTACCAAGTTTGTTCATATGATGCCCTTGGGGTCAAAACTGGACCTGCCACGGGGGGTCACAAGTTTGAACATAGGAACAAAGAGGGGAAACTTTGAAAATCATCTTCTCTAAAACTGGAAGGTGTAGAGCTTTGATATTTGGTATGTAGCATTGCCTAGTGGACCTCTACCAAGTTTGTTCATATGATGCCCCTGGGGTCAAAACTGGCCCCGCCCCGGGGGTCACAAGTTTGAGCATAGTAACAAAGAAGGAAAACTTTAAAAATCTTCTTCTCGAAAACTTGAAGGCGTAGAGCTTTGATATTTGGCATGTAGCATCTACTAGTGGACCTCTACCAAGTTTGTTCATATGATGTCCCTGGGGTCAAAACTGGCCCCGCCCCGGGGGTCACAATTTCCAACATAGGAACAAAGAAGGAAAACTTAAGAATCATCTTCTCTAAAACTAGAAGGCATAGAGCTTTGATATATGGCATGAAGCATCTCCTAGTGGACCTCTACCAAATTGTTCATATGATGCCCTTGGGGTCAAAACTGGCCCTGCCCCGGGGGGTCACAAGTTCGAACATAGGAATAAAGGGGGAAAACTTTAAAAATCTTCTTCTCTGAAACAGGAAGGCATGGAGCTTTGATATTTGGTATGTAGCATCTTCTAGTGGATCTCAACCAAGTTTGTGCATATGATGCCCTTGGGGCAAAAGTTGGCCCTGCCCCGGGTGTCACAAGTTCGAACATAGGAACAGAGAAGGAAAACTTTAAGAATCATCTTCTCTGAAACTGGAAGGCGTAGAGCTTTGATATTTGGTATGTAGCATCGCCTAGTAGACCTCTACTAAGTTTGTTCATATGATGCCCTTGGGGTCAAAATTGGCCCTGTCCCGGGGGTCATAAGTTCAAACATAGGAACAAAGAAGGAAAACTTTAATTTTTTTTTCTCTTAAATGGGAAGGTATAGAGCTTTGATATTTCGTATGTAGCATCACCTAGTGGACTTCTGCCAAGTTTGTTCCAAGGATGCTGCTTTGGTCAAAACTGGCCCTGCCCCTGGGGTCACAAGTTCGAACATAGGAACAAAGAAGGAAAACTTTAAAATTCTTCTTTTCTGAAACTGAAAGGTGTGGAGCTTTGATATTTGGTATGTTGCATCTCAGAGTGGACCTCTACCAAGTTTGTTCATATGATGCCCCTGGCTCAAATGACCTGAAATTTGGCCAGAATGTTTGTCTTGATGAAATACCAGATGAGTTTGGATTTGGGTCACCTGGAACCATAAACTAGGTCACTAGGTCAAAATAAAGAAATACCTTGTGGGCACTCTAGAGGCCACATTATTTGCTTAATTGCCTTGAAAATTGGTCAGAATGTTTGTCTTTGTAAAATCTCACATGAGTCTGAATTTGGGCCAACTGGGGTCATAAACTAGGTCACTTGGTCAAATTAAAGAAATAGCTAGTGGGCACTCTAGAGGCCACATTTATTATCCATTTGATTTGAAAATTGGCTAAAATGTTTCTTTTGATATAGTAAAAGAACAGTTCAAATTTGGGTCAACTGGGATCATAAATTAGGTCACTAGGTCAAATGAAAGAAATACCTTGTGGGCAATCTAGAGGCCACATTTTTTGCTCAATTGACTCGAAAATTGGTCAGAATGTTTGTCTTCATGAAATATGAGTTTGAAATTGGGTCACCTGCAGTCAAAAACTAGGTCACATGGTCAAATTAAAGAAAAACCTTTAAGGCACTGTACTAAGGTAAGCGACCCAGGGCCATCATGGCCCTCTTGTTTTTTGGTAAAGTGTTAGATATGTTTTTATATGAGCTGTGTTCTGGCAAAAGGGGGCTTAATGCATCTCTGCGATGCATGATACCAAGCAAGTCATCTCATAATGATGGATCCATAAAATCCATTTTCTCTAACAACTGACTGAACCATGAGGTAGACTGGTCCTTGGACCTACAGAAAATTGACCATTAGCGAAAAGTTTCAGCCCAGGTAAGCCTGTGCAGATGCATTAAGCCCCTTTTCCACAGAGCATGACTCATGTTTGAAAGTTACTAGTATATGAGCCATGCTCTGTGAAAAGGGGGCTTAATGCATCTGCGAAAAATATCAACCCAGGTCAGCCTGCGGAGTCCGCACAGGCTGACCCGAGCTAAAACTTTTCTGCTACTGGTCAATTTACTGTAGGTCAAAGGACCAGTCTACCTCAGGATTCTGTTGGTCTTTAGACAGAATGGACTTTATGGATCCATAATCATGTGATGACTTGCTTGGTATCATTCAGCACGGAGATGCATTAAGCCCCCTATTGCCAGAGCATAGCTCGTGTGATTTATCCTGTCTAGGTGTGATATCCTGTGATAATTTGAAACTGTGTGATATGTTTTTGTTTGTTGTATTGTTTTACTGGGTGATGGGTTATGATAAGGGAAAAAGGTTTAACTTTTTTTTTTCTTTTCATACTGGTGTTCAGTTTTATGTTATTTAGCATACCTTACTGATTGTGGTAGATGTGTGCGTATTATGTATGACAGTTTGTTGATTAATACACTGTGTAGGTGTGATACCTAACTTGAAACTATGTGATAAATTTTTGTTTGTTGTATTTTTATGTAGAGTGCAGGGTTGTGATAAGAAGTGAAGTTTAATGTATGTATATTTTTTTAGCTCACCTGAGCACGAAGTGCTAATGTGAGGTATTGTGATCGGTCGTTGTCCGGCGTCCATCTGTCCGTCTGTCCACAATTCCTGTAAACATCTTCTCCTCCTGAACCGCTGGGCCATTCTTGATGAAACTTGCCAGGGATGTTCCTTGGGTGAAGCTCTACCAAAGTGGTTCAAGAGATTGAATTTCACCCATAACTCTGGTTGCCATGGCAACAGAAAGGAAAAAAATAGCCGAATATTTGAAAATCTTCTTCTCTGATTCTAGAAGGCGTAGAGCTTTGATATTTGGCATCAAGCATCTCCTAGTGGACTTCTACCAAGTTTGTTCATATGATGCCCCTAGGGTCAAAACTGGCCCCGCCCTAGGAGTCACAAGTTCGAACATAGGAACAAAGACGGAAAACTAAAATTCTTCTTCTCTGAAACTGGAAGGCATGGAGCTTTGATATTTGGCATCTAGCATCTCCTCATGGACCTCTACCAAGTTTGTTCATATGATGCCCCTAGGGTCAAAACTGGCGCCGCCCTGGGGGTCACAAGTTCGAACATAGGAACAAAGAAGGAAAACTTTAAAATTCTTCTTCTCTGAAACTGGAAGGCATGGAGCTTTGATATTTGGCATCTAGCATCTCCTAGTGGACCTCTACCAAGTTTGTTCATATGATGCCCCTGGTGTCAAAACTGGCCCCGCCCTGGGGGTCACAAGTTTGAACATAGGAACAAAGAAGGAAAACTTTAAAATTCTTCTTCTCTGAAACTGGAAAGCGTAGAGCTTTGATATTTGTCATCTAGCATCTCCTAGTGGACCTCTACCAAATTTGTTCATATGATCCCCCTGGGGGTCAAAACTGGCCCTGCCGGGGAGGGGTCACAAGTTTGAACATAGGAACAAAGAAGGGAAACTTCAAAATTCTTCTTCTCTGAAACGTAGAGCTTTGATATTTGGTATGTAGCATCTCCTAGCGGACCTCTACCAAGTTTGTTCATGCAATGCCCCTGAGGTCAAAACTGGCCCTGCTCCGGGGGTCACAAATTCTAACATAGGAACAAAGAAGGAAAACTTCAAAATTCTTCTTCTCTAAAACTGGAAGGTGTAGAGCTTTGATATTTGGTATGTAGCATCTCCTAGTAGACCTCTACCAAATTTGTTCAAATGATGCCGCTGGGGTCAAAACTGGCCCTGCCCCGGGGGTCACAAGTTCGAACAAAGGAACAAAGAAGGAAAATTTTAAAATTCTTCTTTTCTAAACCTGGAAGGCATAGAGCTTTGTTATTTGGTATGTAGTGAACCTGTTCTAAGTTTGTTAGCCCACCTGAGCACAACATATTCAGTCAGTTCGAAATTGGGTCACCCGGGGTCATAAACTAGGTCACTTGGTCAAATTAAAGTAATACCTTGTGGGCACTCTGGAGGCCACATTTATTGCTCAAATGACCTGAAATTTGGTCAGAATGTTTGTCTTGATAAAATCTCACATGAGTTCGAATTTGGGTCATTTGGGGTCTTAAATTAGGTCACTAGGTCAAAGAAATACCTTGTGTGCACTCTAGAGGCCACATTTATTGTTCAATTGATTTGAAAATTGGTTAAAATGTTCGTCTTGATGAAATCTAGGATGAGTTCAAAATTGGGTCACCTGGGGTCATAATCTAGGTCACTAGGTCAAATTAAAGAAATACTTTGAGGGCACTCTAGAGGCTACATTTCTTGCGTAATTGACTTGAAAATTGGTCAGAATGTTTGTCTTGATAACATCTCAGATGAGTCCGAATTTGGGTCAACTGGGATCATAAATTAGGTCACTAGGTCAAATTAAAGAAATACCTTGTGGGCAATCTAGAGGCCATATTTTTTTGGTCAGTTGACTTGAAGATTGTTCAGAATGCTTGTCTTCATAAAATCTCTTGAAAAAATCTAGGATGAGTTTAAAATTGGGTCACCTGGGTCATAATCGAGGTCACTAGGTCAAATTAAAGAAATACCTTGTTGTCACTCTTGAGGCCACATGTCTTGCTCAATTGACTTGAAAATTGGTCAGAATGTTTGTCTTGATAGAATATTGGATGAGTTTGGAATTGGGCCTGACATCATATTTATTTGGCATGTAGTACTTTCAATTATGACCCTGGAGTGAAATTTCGCCTATTGACTCAGGTGAGCGATTCAGGGCCATCATGGCCCTCTTGTTTTATTACTGTTGTACAATTTTATGTTATATTTAATGCCTTGTAATTCTGATAGATGCTACATCTAAGAGATATTGCTTTATTCTACAGTAATATTTTAAAAATCAAAGGTTTTATTGGATTGAAAGAAAGAATGTATTTGGTTTTACTGCCCATCAGCATCCACTATCATATCAACTGTAAAACAGTTTAAGCTAATAGATACCAAAGGAAATGCCATGTTGTGAACTCTCTTACCAGAATAATAATGATAATTATTATTATTATAGAATGACCTGAACTGACACTCGTTTGCCAGAGCTTGGGTCACATATGTAAGTGGCACTCTGGCAAAAGGGGGTTTAATGCATCTCTGTGGTCCATTATACCAAGCAAGTCATCACATTATTATGGATCCGTGAAATCCATGTAATTAATCCAACAACCGACTGAATCATGAGGTAGTGTTGTCCTTTGACAAACAGATTGTTGACGAATAGCGCAGACTGACTTGATTCGGTGCGTTTTGAAGATGCATTTAACCCCCTTCTTACAGAGCTGGCACATATAGCATTGACACTTCTGTGTAGTTGAAAGAGAGGAATGTTTGGAGATGAAGCTACACTACATCGAGACATTATTAATGTGATACCGTTGTTTATTGTGCAGTCTTTTATCGATTATGAATCGTTTGGGGGGAAAATCATTCAATAAATATAAAGGTAATTGAATAAATAGATCTAAACAGAAACCATCGATCGTATTTTATTTCAAAACATAAATGAAGGTGCATTTCCTTTTCCCGACATCAACTATGATATGTAGAAAGTTGTTTAGGTAAACTACACATTTCAGCCGACGCCAGTCACGTGTCAAAGGTACGTCTCCATCATGTACAGTCGCGTGGTTCCGGTTCTAAAGGAATGTAAGTTCGGGTTGGATGTATACCCTCCCAGTCTCCCTGCAACAGAAGGACGATTTGTCAAACGCTTGGAGAAAAATATCTATAACGCTAGTCCGATGGAGTTATCTTTAAGCGCTTCTAAACATTAGGTAAGAAAATGAACAAGTCTCGCGAGACAGCGCGATATACACGGATCCGTGTAAATTGATTACCTCCCCTGATACAGCAAGTGTATAGGGATTGGTACAGGCTACTAAAAACGGGCAGAATTGTGCCCGTCTATTTTTAGAACAGTCATGTCGCGAGACTAATATTCAGGGGAGATCACTCACTTCCTGAGCAGTAGATCATATGTTTGACCTCACGAATAAGTGAATTGAATTATTGGTATGACTTTTTAATGTTTATTTTTGCTAATATTCTTTTAGTTTCGATTACCAGTTTCAAACTATGCAAAAAGTCGCAATGTTACCTATACAGCCAAACTGGAAATGTGTAAACTGCTATGATTGGCAGATTACACATTTCTGATATGGGCATTCTGGATACCAGAACCGGACTACTTTTCAAGGCGGCAATCAATGCAATGAATTTCAAAATAAAACATACGTTTACTCACTAAAACCTACCTTGTACGATTCATCCAGCCACGGTTAGCTAGCATATAACTCGTGCATCAGTCATTTATAAACAGCCTCTGTAAGCTAGGGAAAAAGCCCTAATATAAGCCCATGAAGGTGGGTATCTTATTTTTCTTGCCAGTCTGTTGCACAAATCCCGGTTTTCCCCCATGTCTGTATTTAGAAACTCAGAATTGATTTGCAGTAAACAATTGGTATTTTATATAGAAATATCTTCCCCGTTTGAAATCATTTTGTTTTCGAGAAATTCGTAGCGAAAAACTGGCTTGATTTTTCCTCAAACGTGTTATTTATTACCATTTTTCGCCTGAACTTTTTAAGCGGCAATTACGCACCACGTATTAATATCTATCCTGTACAGGATTGTGATGCGTCATAGCAGACATATCAAATCTTCGAAAAATGTGACATGTGCAGAAACGCTTAAACGTGTAATTCTTTGGTTGTGTTGGCAGAGCATGTATCTGGAATGCATACAAATTAAATAGCAGGGTAGATCCGATCAGCCTGCGTCTTCCGTACAGTTTGCTCCAAGTCTAAACTGTAAGCAATTGCACTTCAAGATTTTCTCAGCAAGCTTAAAGTTAAATCGGTATCAGACGGCAATATGTAGGAAAAGAAGAAATTGCTCGTCACCAGTATTTTCTCCTTCTTTGTTTTTAAAGGATTTTTCCTTCAGGTAATGAAAACACAGGATCCTTTTGTAAACGGATAGTAGATCTAGCGAAGTATTAGGAAATAAAAAATAATGAATTAGCTTATGAATTCATAGACTTCATAAACTAATGTAGATCTATGTTAGATTCTACTTGAAGTCATCGCCTATCATCAGTTAGATCTACACCCCGATTTTAAAAATTATCAGTGATTCGGTTAACGAGTTGTAAAATTGTTTTAAATACCTTTAGCATACCAAACAATGCAGAGTTTCACCGACCTTGAGAAAGAAGGCTATTGAACATATACTGGAAAAAATCTTCTCCCACCGAGTCTATATTGCGCGCTGGCAGACAAATATTGAGCATTATTTAATTTGTTCTCTGCAAATGCTTGAATCAGTTTTGGCAGTCTATTATTTTTTCCTGTGTCAAAAGAGTCATTTTGCCACAAAATTCTTTAAACAACGGGGAGAATCGGTTTATCAAGAACTAGGCCAAGTGAAATTTAAACTTACTGGGAATCTAGATCCATCTGATTGGTTGCACTGCATGGAAATTGGTGACGTCATATACAATGTGTTTAACAGTAATGACGTAAGTTTTGTCCAACGAATAGAATTGTAGTTGGCACGATCGCCTTTCTCTGGGGATGTGCTGTCATTATCCCATCTAAGGTAGAAAGAATTATAGTGCACTTGTTGTTTTTGTTCGAATGGTTCTCTATAGAATTCAATCAAGACTGGCATACGTATGTTACCAGCATTTTCTCCTATATCTATTCTCACAATGTTTTCAAACGCCTACTGCCCTGGAGTTGTGAGATCAAGGGATTGTTTGGTAAAAAGTTAAATGATGTATCTGTATATACAGAAAATACAACCCCAATCAAACTGATGCCCGATTACCTAAACGAGCATTCTAAAGATTCTATACACTGGGTCAGTGGCCATAATCAGACATTAGGTCCAAGTTCAAAAGGTTGGATAAGCCGATCAAATTTTGTATGAGGTTTGTACCTCGTGATGGTGGTATTGTCATTTCAGTGGTCACATGATGGACGGACGGGCAGACACAGATGCAGAATGCTGTGAACATTACAAAACGGAACCCTGTGGAAAAGGTGGCTCTATACGAATCCTCGTAGTACATTATACCTAGTAATTCGTCGCAAAATACGGATCAATTTTGTCTAAAAACCGTCAGAATGATAAAGTAGAATGGTCCTTTGATAAGCAGAAAGTTTTCCAAAATCAAAACGTTTCGACCCAGTCAGCCTGCGCGGACTGTGCAGGCCGACATGAATCGATAGTTTTCGTCGATACATTAAACAACCTTTTCACAGAGCATGACTCATTTATTTGGTTTTATAGAGTAAAATAACCTTTTCATGAAGGCAAAAAATCTTTGTAAAGCATCCGTGTCTATGGAACTCTTGCAGACTTCCAGGTTAACAAGCGGATAGTAGTGCACGTAATTTACACACATCTCGTCAGAAATAGAAAATCCACCCTGAAGTAAAAAGAAAATATAGATACGAGTATGACATCTTTTACTGCCAGTATAGACTTAGATACCTATTGCTGACGGTGTATATCAATATCAGATTGCACAGAAGGTGCAACTTGATCTTGGATGCACACCGACTACTTCAAACGTCAACCTTTGACGAAAGCATATCTTTATTTGAAGTGGACCTTAACGTTTCTAGGATCGCAGCCAAAGATTCAATGTCAAACGAACATTTATAAAAACATATTCATACCATATTCATACCATCATTTAAATTGCAGCGATAGATTGAAATGTCAACAGGACATAAAAGAAGCGTAGTATCCGTAGTTGTTTTCTTTTTCTTTTTTTTACGTTACAAATAAAATATTTTTAAACTAAGCATAAATCTGTTCATGACTCCCCCCCCCCCCCCCCGCACGAAAAAAAAATCTTTTTGGTATACAGTGTATCTGTGTCCATAGAACTTGCAGACTTTAAGGTAAAAAAAGAGGATAGTTGTGCACGTAATTTCCTAAAAATCCACCATGAAGTATGTAGGTACATACTGAGTTTAGGAGCCGTATTTACGAAGCGTTATAATCACAATTCTAATAACAAGAAGTATTGAGTCAGGTCAGCCTGCACCGTACGCGCAGGCTGACCTGAGTCAAAACTTTTGCTATTTTGCTATTAGTTAATTTTTGCATGTCAAGGGACCAGTTTACTACATGAGTCAGTTGGTTGTCAGAGAATAGGATTTTATGGATCAAGAATTATGTGATGATTTGTTTGATATAATGCATCACGAAGATGCATTAAACACCTTTTTCCTAGCGCGCTGCTCATTTAGTTGGTAGCAAAAAAACCCAAACTGTACAAAAACAAATTTTAAAGCACCAGTAAAAATACTTTTGAAGACATGATGCAAGCAATTGCCCCTTTTTCCAGAATGCTCTCCAAATTATTAGATACAGCCATGTTCCTTTTCCTCAAGTATTTCTTCTTGATGTCACCTTTAACTCTTTACCAAACAATCCCGACTTTTCACGACCCTGAGGAAGAAGGCTTCTGAAAACAGTGTGGGAAAAGGAGAAAATGCTGGTAACCGGCATTTTCTCCTTTTCCCACAATGTTTTCTACCCTTCCTAAAACAAATTTCAATTTTCAGTCACATTTACTTTGTCGTCTGCAGATGCTTTCAATTTGGACTAAAATTTTGTCGTTTGGTAAAGAGTTAATAAATGATACCACGTCCCCCTCCGCCGGTTGCTTTTTTACTGGATCAGGAAAAATTCAAAGGGACATAACTTCTGTAATAGCCGATCGATTATAACGAAAATTGCGGGAGGACAACTTTTTATGTAAAAAAGACTCCATCAACTCCTAGGCTGCTAAGCGCCACTCACTGACCTTTTGCAGTCTGATCTTGGATTTACACTGTCCGACAAGGAGATATCTTTCCTCCCGAAATGCCTTTGAAATAGGAACATTTCGGTTTTCATGATCGGCTTGAAAGTTTCATTTCTGTTATTTAGTAGGATATGGGTTAAGGTTTCGACCAAGTTGGTTAATAACTGTACGAGAGATAGAGGACACAAAATAGCAAGTATAGACGTTCAGGTATACAGACAGACAACTTCTTCTTTAGGGGTATAAATAGGCTGTTCGGCATAACCGGTTAATACCAGTATTTTATCTGCAATTTAGGTCACCATACTTACTCAAAAATTAATGTGCTGCAACTTCTGAAGTATTTTTATCGAAAGAAACAAAAACTTCAACTTACAATTGTCACATTTGGTTTTTCAGCGGTTCCGTATTCGCATGTTGTTAAAAGTTCGTCTCCCTGCAAATATTTGATTTTTTTTCTTTTTTTTTTATCATTCCGAGACAGAAGTGAGCCATCCTGTATGAAAAGGGAGTTTAAAGCGTACGCAAAAAGTTTAACCCAGGTCGAAACTTTTTGCTTTTGGTAAAATTTCTGCATGTCCAAGGACTATTCTAACTGGGGATTCAGCCGGTTGTTGGACGAAATGGCTTCTATGGTTAGCTAATCATGTGATGATTTGCATGGTATAATGCATCAGGAAGACGCATTAAAGCCCCTTTTGCCAGAGCATGACCCATACTAATTCACTCTAACGTGAAACGATAACGGCGACAAAGAAGAAGAGGAAGAAAAAGAATCAAAAGAATCAATCAAAACAGACCTCGTGACGGTGTTGATATTGCAAGACAGAGTTAAACTATCTCACAGAAAGCTAGGTGTTTTATCAAAACTGACACATGTCTATGGCTACCGCAAAATAGTGTTGTTTGGTGGCAAGAATTTGCAAGGCTATGAAAGAAGTTGCAAAGTATTCTTTGGGCAGCCTAGCTCAGAATTTCCTGACGATGTTGGCGAGTTCGATGGACAAATAAGCATCATGCTCGAAATTTAATTACAAACAAAAAGTCAGACTTTTTCAAGGGTATAGCAAGGTGGCCATCTAGCGGTCTTGCACGTCTTCAAGTCCTCCATAAGCGGCTGTATTGAGAACCTGTGGAACATTCTTCCGGTCACTGACGACAAGCAAAAAGGATGCAATATGTAAGAAGGTTCATTTACACTGTTTTAGGGCGTTTATTGCACACACTCACACAGTGTGGGAGTATGAGTGCAAGAAACTCCTACGGTTTCATTAGGTGTTCTCAAATGCAATTCCGCTAGAGATTTCTATTTTCCCCCGTTGTGATTCCGTACACGAAAAAAAGGCTGACCGCATAAGGAAGAACATTATGCAGCATTTTTTTTAACCATGAGCCTAAACGTGAGTACAGCTACCGTAGTGTTGACACGAAACAAATCCGGATGTGTGCTTAGCTGCCGTAGTGTTGGCACGAAACAATCCGGATGTGCGTATAGCTACCCTACCGTAGTGTTGACACGAAACAAATCCGAATGTGTGTATAGCTACTGTAGTGTTGGCACGAAACAATCCGGATGTGCGTATAGTTCCCCTACCGTAGTGTTGGCACGAAACAAATCCGGATGTGTGTATAGCTACAGTACTGTTGACACGAAACAAATCCGGATTTGTGTATAGCTACCTTAGTGTAGACACGAAACAAATCCGGATGTGTGTATAGCTACCGTAGTGTTGACACGAAACAAATCCGGACGTGCACGTATAGCTACTGTAGTGTTAGACGAAAAAGATCCGGATGTGTGTATAGCTACCGTAGTTATGACACGAATCGAATCCGTTATCTCTTTACATATTGAAAGAAGATCCGAATTTTCGAATTCTCCAAATGCAAAGCAATTGCAGGCTTTAAATTAAAAAAGGCTTAAATTGTGTGATGTAACTCTGAAGGGAAAGAAAACATTGTAGAAAAAAACTTAAAAAAGGCTTGACACTGGATATCATTTTCTCTTTTTCTGATAATGTTTTCAAATTAATTCATCATTGAGGTCGTGAAAACTCGGAATTGTTTGGTAGTTTGAAAGATTTATTTATTTGAGCTATGCCATGCGGTGTGAAAAGGGGGCTTTTAGTCAACTTTAACATTTTACCTCCAGATCCAGTTGAATTCTTTGGGACAAAATGGATTTAAATGGGTCTAATGGATCAATAATTATGTGACGACTAACTTAGAATCATGCATCACGGAGATGCACTAACCCCCCCCCCCCCTTTGCCAGGCATAGCTCATTCATTTTTTGGTAAAAAAGAAGAATGTATATCATACGGGAAGTATGTGAACGGGACTCGGCAGTTGTCTAATTTCCTGGAAATGAGGACTGTAATGGTTGTCTCTGTTAAGTTCTGGTAACTCGACTCCTTTTCTGACATGTTTCGTGTATACTTTTCTGCCCGTCAAATGTGTGTGTAATTGGGATGCATACACATAAATACCATTCTCGGGAATGCCCTGAAACAAAAGTCAAAGAATTGTTCTTACTGTCGTTTCATTTCAGATGCTTTAATCAGATGTAGCCCTTAGAGCGATAAAACAACTTCTGTTGCTTTTGCAGACAATGTAGATCAAGAACAGACTGCACAGAATATGCACACTTTCCGCTACTCTTTGACATAAACTGGTCAGAACGACTATAAGATTACAATATTGGGGTGCCCTGCGTGTTCTAACCCCCAAAAAGTGCATTCCATCATTTTGGCAGACTACGGGTTGAGGAATAAGTTATTAACTGAAAGTCAATGTCACACAAACACATTACTAAAAGCTAGATCTGTATTTAAGGTAGTCATTGAGATGATCTTGGCATGGTGAAAAAAATACCACTTACTATTTCAGTACATCGCTGAATGCAAAATCCTGTCAGTGGAAATGAGAGCTGTCTCGGCGGAATCGCCATTTTGTTTGTGTACTCAAGTCCAAGTTCCATCACTCCGGCGTCGAATGGACGAAGTTGTGACGTCACATAAAAACGGATACCAGACGAATCGATCTGATCTAAAAGAACACGAATTCATAAACTGTTAAAACAAAGAATTAAAAATTAGACTGTACAGACTGACCTGGGCCGAAAGTTTTCGCTATTGGTCAATTTTCAGTTCGTCAAAGGATCAGTCTGCCTCACTATTTAGTCGGTTGTTGGACAAAATTGATTTTATGAATCCATTACTATGTGATTACTTGACTGGTATCATGCATTACGGAGATGCATTAAGCTCTCTTTTGCCAGAGCATGGCTCATATATTTACATCCAGCGACGCTTTCTTGTCTTTTTCAGGTACCGTAGTTTTTTGGCTGCTGATTTGCTTTTGACCAAGTTTGGGCCTAATTTTGCACGAAATTCTAAATTCCACTTTCGTATAAATGTACAGCTAAGTCCAATGTCGCAACATAACAGTGTAACGCCAGCTTTAACAAATAGCACCAATATCGCAAACAACGGGAAAGATTATTGGGGGCAATAAAAACTTACTGGGGATTCTTTCCGGGTTATTATAGTGGACCTCCAACATGACGTAACGTGAGAATTTTTCACCTCCTATGGGTATACCGGCTTCTGCTGGCATCGACAAGGCCTATAATAATAAAGAAAAAAATGATAATATTATTATTCATGATGATTATGATATTGACGACGACAATGATGATGATGATGATCATCATCATCATCATCATCGTCAACATCATCATCATCATAATCAAGTTTGTATGCGTTTGTTACTTCTACGCTCGGCTTCGCCAGTTCATTATAGGTAAAGCAGTTTTACCTAAGAGATAACTTATTTCTCCGCCAATGGGTCACGCTCCCATATATGTCTTTCAGGCCTTTCTGGCAGTAAGCTCCCCGTGTCACCTGTTTCATTAGTTACAGTAGAATTAAGATTGCTGCTTACTTTGTGACCCATTGCCCAGTCTGCGAAAGTATCGATCCAGGTCAGCCTGTGTAGTCCGTGCAGGCTGACATGGGTCGAAACTTTTTGTTACTGGTTATTTTTCTGCATGTCAAAGGACCATTCTACCCCCATATCCAGTCAATTGTCAGACTAACAGGATTTTGCGGATCCATATTTATGTAATGTCTTGTTTGGTATAATGGATTACAGAGGTGCAATAAGCCCCATTTTTGCCAGAGCATGGCTCATTTCTATTTCTAGGTTTACACTCAGCCTCGCCCTATCCGTTAAAAATACAGTGGCAAAATAATTCCCATTACCTTGACACCCATTGCCCATGATCCAATAACTTACCTGTAAGCCGATAGTTTTGATAGTTAATATCAGCCTCGTCCATCCCCTAATATTACTACAGGAAGGTAAAAATTGCTCGTGCAGTGCTTAAAGCTCATGCTGTACTCTGTTCTCAGCCTCCCCATTCCATAATTTAATGGAAATGTAAAGATTGCTGTTACCTTGGCGCCCATTGCCCATGCTCCAATAACTTTCCTGCAAGCCTCTAGTTCAGGGGGTTTCCCTTCGGCCTCGCCCGGTCCATTGTAGCTACGTACTATCTCGTTTTTGTCTACCTCACAGTGGAACACTTCCATATGATGTACCAAACCTTCGTGGCCTTTCTGGATCACTCCTTCATACTGGAAAAATTCATTGATTTGATAGTGATGAAAAAAATAATTGTTGATAGTGCATAAATAACAAATGGTGAAAAATTAAGATTCTGAAAATGTGAAGAGGAAGAAGAAGAAGAGGAGGAGGAGGAGGAGAAGAAAAAGAAATTGTGCCTCGCCAACCACGGGTTAACAGGTAAGCAGCCTACTCGGAAAAAAAGTATCAAGCCTACCTTGACGATATGATGTTTCCGTCTGAGAGCGGGAAGTTTGGCAATATACCACCAGTAGGTTGTTTTCTCACCAGGCACGAGGATCTGACATAGACAACAGAACAGGGTCTGTTCTAATCAAACATTCTGAATGCGCCATCCTCTATTAACGCTTAAGCTGCTAAGCACGACTCACTGACCTTTTGCGGACAGCGTAAATCAAGATCAGACTGCACAGAACGTGCAGTCTGATCTTGGATATACATTGTCCGCTAAGGAGATATTTGTCTCCCCAAAATAACTTAGAAATAGCAAGCAATATTTGGGTTATTAATATCGACTTGAAAGTTTCATCTTAGTTACATAGCATGTTAAGAGTTGAAAGGGTTTACGAAACCATTTACTGTTTGTAAATTTTGTGCATGTCAAAGGACCATTCTAACTCATGATGAAATCGGTTGTTTGACAATGGATTTTATGGATCCGTAATTATGTGATGACTTGCGTGGTACCATGCATTAAATGCATTAAACCCCTTTTGCCAGAGCATGACTCAGATTGCCCTAATTCTTAACTCATGGACTAGCCATTTGATTCTGACGGTGCTTTCCCTTTAAGTTTTGTTTTGAGAATTATCTTTAATGTATTTGTCTCGCTTGTTTTGAAAGTGTCCAATTTTTCAGCAGGGGATGGGTCGTTTGCTTCCTCTTTTTAGAAATCCCTGGGGGAGCAATGTACTTATCCTTCTTATTTGCAAAATTAGATACGTAAATTTTATCATGTACATGTATATGTAGCCTGCAAGTTACAAGTACCCTTCACTTTTATGTATAGATCAACGGGAATCGTTCCTTAATTTCAAGCCACTTGTAGGGGGGGGGGGGGGAATTGTCAAAAAGATGGTTCTCACTGCTTTGCATGATGCATTTTTCCTGCCAAAAAGTAATTAAATGGTACTAAACAAAGTTATAGGTTATGAAACACAAATTATTCACAGTGGCAATCGAAAGGTTAAGCCAATCAGAAAACGTTTTACTTTGAAAAGTTAGAAAGTAACTGACAAGTAGACTAACAATGCAGTTTAGACTACATGTAATTGGTGAATACGGGACCGGACCTTTGTCAAGTTGCACTAACCTTGACAGTGCACGTGAGTCAAACGTGCATTTATCATGTGCACGACAGGTTCAAACCTAGGGTATGAGAGGTTAAAAAAAAAAACGACAGTCAAAGTATATGATATGTTGAAAGGCTGGGTAGGGTACAATTACATATGAGCCATACTCTGGTAAAAGGGGTATGATGTATCTCCGTGATGCCTTATAACCAAGCAAGTCATCACATAATTATGGATCCATAAAATCCATTTTGTCTAACAACCAATCGACTAATGAGGTAAAACAGTCCTTGCTCATGCAGAAAATCTACCAAAAGCAAAAGGTTTCCATCAGGTCAGACTTCGCAGGCTGACGTTGGTCGATACTTTTTGCACATGCATTAAACCATTTTTTTTTTTTTTCACGGAGCGTGGCCCATAAATCATTTAAAAAAAAAGACATTGGCTGTTAGTGCATTGGTTCAAACTTACGGCCGGATTGGTGACCTCTATTTGCCAGGTGTCCTCGGGTAATGGCGGATCGACAACATCCGGTTTCAGTAACTGTACCCTTTGTAATCCAAGATCCAGAGTCGTTATGTTGACATGGTCGATTGATGGCGACTTATCCCGAGCGATGAAATATACTATGTGTGTTGTTCCACGCTTCAAAAGTCAAAGTATAGTATTTCTTTATTTTAGACCAGTATATCATTACGAATGCAAGAAATGTTTGCTGTAGTTATCATGTTTATGAAACGGAAGTTGTTGGCCTTGTCCGATGCTACATCCTCGCAAGCCAAGGGTGACGATCACTTTATTGTTGTATTCACCCTTGGCTGATTGAGTCTAATTTTTAATCCCCGATATACGCGTTATCATTGGTTGCTGTCTTTTCTAAAGGCACCAACCAAATAGCACATTACATTTGCTGTCCATCATCAGCAAAACGTAAATAAAACACAAGCGACCGCAGGAGAGAATTGTCGAATATGCTGGGAATCATTATCAAAAAATATCGACGAACAATATTTAGTTCAACATTCACCGTAACAAATCATTTTTAACAAAATTTAAAGATACAGTAATCCAGCACCAAAATAATGTGTGTGGATTTTGCCAAAAGGGTTTTGATTTGATTAGTTTTCGATGATGTTATTCTAGGGTGGATAACTATATAAATCAAGTGGCTAGCATACCGCGGGGATTACTTTTCGACACGATCAGCCAAGGTTGGATAGAGCAACGGTGTAATTTGCTAGCGAAGATGCCAATTCTAGAAACAAAAAAGCAAATCATAATGATAACGAATCGATAAATCTCATCAAATACCCTTATTACTCCAAGATTGTTGTCAATGCTTATCATAGGTGTTCTACACGTACGCCTTTAACCATTGCTATACATGTAACGACCCCCCCCCCCGTCTCTCTCTCTCTCTCGTTGTCTCTCTCTCTCTCTCGTTGTCTCTCTCTCTCTCTCGTTCTCTATCTCTCTCTCGTTCTCTATCTCTCTCTCTCTCTCTTTCTCTCTGTGTAACAAAACAATAAAAATAACCAGTAGTACATCAAATATGTAGTCATCCTCATCGCAAGTGTCAAACTGTCTGCTGAACTCTAATATGGTCACGTGACCGTCAGAACGCGCTTTTTGGAGTCTGTAGTTTTGAAAAGGGTCTACGTGTAAAATGCCGTCGCTGTCTGTATACGCGTCCTGCAATTGATTATGCAAAAGAATAATTATAAACCAGACCTGCCATTATAAACGAGGCTTGCTGTTACAAAGGTTACCCCAGGTTATTAACAGGGCTTTACGTTATAGACCTTTCATATCGTTATTGACCAGGGTTCGTATTAACCAAACATTTTTAAGATAATTCTTAGTAATTTTCTCAAGAATTTTGTAAATTTAAAAGCACCACAACTTCTCATTGGTTAAACTAAAGGTTTAAGCCAATCAGAAGTCGCGTCACTTTCCGAAAACCAGTATTACAATTTATTTGTATTGGTTTTCATGTCAGCCATGCTCTGTGAAAAAGGGGCTTAGTGCATCTGCCAAACGTATCTGCCCATGTCAGCTTGGGCAGTCCGCGCAGGCTGACATCGGTCGAAACTTTTTGTCATCTGTCAATTTTCTGCATGTCCAAGGATCAGTCTATCTCATGATTCAATCGGTCGTTAAACAAAATGCATTTTTGATCCATCATTATATGATGACTTGCCTGGTATAATGCATCATGGAAATTAGATACGTAAATTTCTTTTCTTAGAGCATGACTCATGTGTTTTGTCCACATCATGAAAGCCGCGTTTCTTTGACTTCTCTGGACTTACGTATTATAATGTGTCAAAGACGACATATTTATTTGTAGCAGACCAATCTTGAAAACTTTTTTGCAAAGAGTTCATCAATGTAATAAGTAAAAATATTTTAGGACAGCGACAAAAGACATCACTGTAAACGAGTCGTATTTCCGTAAGTCTCGACTCACACACATTTCTGCATTTTGAGCAACCTTTGATTGCAACGGCAAACTTGTGCCTGGCTGTGAGTGTTGAATTTGGGTTTAATAAGATAGATATTTAAATACAGAAGAAATATCATGCCAACAAAACTATTGTAAAGCGATTACTTTTGATTAATGAGTCGAGTGAAAATAAAAAAAAAAAAAAAAAAAGAGAGAGAGAGAGAAAACTTTCAAAAAACCTGAAAATGATGAAGTCCAGATGGACTGCTCCAAAAGACTACAAAGTCAGCATTAACTACGTCTCCATAATCTGAGAACCCGACACCAAACCATGTTTCCGGTGTGACGTCAGATCCGGTTATACGGAAGTAAACATTTGACGTACGGTAATCAGGGTTCCAGTCCAACTTTAAACGTTGTTCGGGATCCAGTATAATTCCGTAAGGATATTCTAGAGTTTGAATGTTATGAAACTTTGATATCACTAAATTCAACTTCAACAGAAAACAAAGAGTTGCAAACACCACAATGTTGCCAAACGTCATGTTTTACCCACGCATCTGCGACGAGGTTAATCTAAAGTTATTTTATTTTTGCCGGTCATTTAGCTAAGTAGGTGACAGTATCGACGATTGTCGTGTTTTCGATACCATAAGCGCTAAATGCATAAAGAAAAAATACTCGAGTATATATAACAATCATGCATTTATTTTCCCAATCTCCGAGCAGAGTTGTCGTTCGTTACTCTCACCATACATCTTTGCAACGGGCTAAATGACAAGAATCTTGTCAAACCGAGGAAAACATGTTTTGTTACTGTTTAACTGTTTCATGTGTAACATAATAAAGTAGACAAAGGAAATATGATTCCGGATACATTATAGGTGCATTCAAACTGATGAATTTACCTGTATAGAATGGAACTATTTTTTTTTAAGCTTCTTTACTGATCTCATAATCTTACGCCAATTGTAAAAAAAAAAATGGCTGCGCCCATGAATGATGACAATTTAAACAAAATTAAAAAACAAGTTATCGTCCTTTAAGAGACATTTAAGCTTTTCAGAAAATCCTTCTTTTTCACATTTTCTACCACTAAGTCTGATTGGCCGTATGCTGTTTGAACAGCACACAAAACAATCGATTGTCTTTCTTTCACCGTTTGTGTCGCCATTTTGAGTTAGGTCATGTGACGAAAATATAACGTGATGACGGAATACATTCTGAGCCAGCTACAGAGGTGAATGGGAATGATCCGTAGTGCAAGAGAGTGTTATTTTCCTTCCATTCTGCTTTAAATCTACGGCTTTAAACGATAAAATCCATTTTCGTAAATTCATTAACATTCATTAACAACATGAAAATGGAGTACATGTAAAGTGCTACAAATAGACTGACCTTGACTGGTTTTCGATACTTTTCGTATCTGCAAATTGAAGAGTTCATTCAGAGGTGTTGACCAAAACTTTGTATACCATATGTGTTATGATGGGTATTTACTATAAGACCAGAACAAATGCACTGTCTGAAAAAAAGTATAAGGGCATTTTTTTTTTTATTCAAGTCAGTACTGTATCAGAACTCAAAATAGTAGTATAGAAGTCATTTCTCTACAGTGAGAAAAAGATCATCAAAGCTGTAAGGTGGGTAAATTTTGCAAACATCCAGTATTTCTAGGAATTCAATGGTCACATGACAGTTGTGTGACTTTCTCAAAGCAGACGAACGGGAAATCCCCTGGATGTATTCCTTTCGTATTTTTTTTTAAAGTATCGATTTTTACCTAAGTTGCTATGCAACTTTCAAAAGTCATAGCAAAAATCGTGATTATATAGAGTAAATGATTGAAATAAAATTTCATTCACTTGTTTTTGATGCATTTTTACTTTCTTATCGGTGAGCGGTAAATGCTGCTCTCGCGTGCCTTGAGAAAAGGAACGGCGACGTCATTCTACTTCCGGTTGTCACAACAAGCGGAAATACCTCAAGGTCTCGAAAACAGGTGCGTATCGAAAACACGTCAATCTGTGATAGAGGTCTTTACCAAACGGCAAAATTTTAGAATGATGATTTGAAAAGTAGGCTATTTGCAGATGACATATGATTGGTGGCATTATTCAAAAGATTTGTCCTAGAAAGGGTAGAAAACATTTTGAGAAAAGTGAAAATGTGTTACCCACATTTTCTCCTTTTCCTACAATGTTTTCAAATGCCTTTTTCCTCGGGGTCGTTAAAACACAGGGTTGTTTAGGAAATAGTTTAGTGAAATGAACTTGATTACACTATCTTCCTCTGATGAAAAAGAAACAATACTGAAAATTTTTAAATATGTCGTCCATTGTTTGTGATTATTGTTTCTGCCAGGAAGTAAAAGGGCGGAAAGCAGTAAAAGCGAAAAACCGGGCTTTATCGTGATCACTAAAACACGCGTCGATTATGCCTTTGTGGAATCGTATTCAAATGAGTAATATGACGTCATATTTGATCTAATAATTATAGACGGAGTTGCTGATTGCAAAACGACCGTCCCGTTGTTTCAACGACAAAATATCTAAAAACGTCCCTCAGTAGTGCTTTCTAGTTTGAAAGACCCAAACTTCTATCAAGGATGCGAGTAAACTGAATTTTGAACATTTTGACTAGATCGTCTTAAAGAAATTCTAAAGAATGAAAATAAATTGAAATTAAAAAAAAAAAAAAAAAAGTTACTTAACGGAAAGAGAGAGAAAAAAGTCTTAAAAATAATTAAACAAATAAATTCTACGCCGAATTCTACATGATTTTTATTAGCATTCTCACGTCTGACTGATAATTGATTCTCGACCTAACTGAGAAATTTGTGCGTCGTTATCCTTCCCTTTCTTTTTCAAGAAAAGGCATTAATTAGCAAACTACATACATGTACATATTTACATGTATACATGCGTATATCACTATTTTCATAAAATTCCGTTTTAAATTCATTTATTCTTTTTATCTTATTCACTTTTCGCTATAGACAGATTTTTGTTAGTGGTAATACTTAATACACATTTCTTTGTGAGCGATAATAATTACAAAAAAAAAAAAAACAGAAATGATTTTTTTTTTTTTTGTCTTTGTTCAGATTTAGTTATAAAACATATTCCAAAATTACACTATGTATTCCACATTTTCCCCTTTTAGAATCCGCATGTGTCACTCCTACAGCTATCTTTAATCCTGTGAACGTAAGTCAGTATGAAGGAGATGCTTGACTGACCACATAATCCGAGTTTTCAAAGCTTGATTAACTCATTGACGCCACTGCATAGACAGAGTCTCGAAAACATTTCCGGGAAAGGAGCAACTGCTCGTCACAGACTGTTGCTCCATTTTATCACTTGTTTCAGTATCTCTCAAAAATGCAATTTTGGTTTTCTCCAAATATTTCTCTTTTCAGTCACTTTTGCCAGGGAATAATGTGTCTGGAGAAAAAAAAAGAAAAACTATATGGTAATGGGTTGAGCTTTTCGCAAAGCTTGGCTGTTTCGTTACCACGGCAACGGCTTTTGTTGGTTCTTCTTCTTTGCGTGAGTGACCGCCTGGATGACAGATGAGGAATTATTCAACAATTTCCGCCAGAAATATCGAGCCCCCGGTGAGGATGATCAAATCATGTTGTCAATAGCAAAGTGATTAAATATGTACACAAATAGCAATAAGGACTCTTGAATTCACGACGTCGTTTATAATGCGGGGCCCACTTCGAGCGACTTGGAGACACTTTGGGAGAAATTGTCCTCTCTCATTGTTTGTCTTTTAGATGTTAACCCTTTGCCAAACAGTCTTGTATTTCAACTGCCTTCAGAAGGAGGGCTTTTGAAAACGTTGTGGGAGAAAGGAGGAAATGCTGATTACCAATATTTTCTCATTTTCCTTCAATGTTTTCACAAACCTTATTCCTCATAGTTATAATTCAAACACTGAACCAGTTGGTAAAGAAATAAATTTTATTTCTCTCCCCTGTATTGTATTTTAAACTTTATCGCGCCCATGTTTTTATAGCACATTTCCTTTCATGGTAACCCTCTGACCATTTTGATGAAATACAAGCCAAAATGTCGCAACACCCCACAAATACCCACACACCCCTCCCACGCAAAATTCCTTGGGTGAGGATATAAAAAAGAGACCGCCAGATTATAAATCTCACTCTTCACTACTAAGCCACGCAGGACCCTTAATACTTTACCACACAATGCCGACTTTTAACGACCCTGAAGAAGAGGCCTTTTGAAAACATTGTGGGAAAAGGAGAAAATGCTGGTAACCAGCATTTTTTTCCTTTTCCAACAATGTTTTCTACCCTATCAAAGAAAAATCACATTGTTTGAGCCACATTGAAATTGTCGTCTGCAAATGCTTTCAATTTGGATTGGTCTAAAATTTTGTCGCTTGGTAAAGATTTAATCGTGTTTGTCATCTCTTCTTGTTTCTTCTTTGTCTCTATCTCATCTTATTTTTATCCTCGTTCTTTCTTTACATGATGTAATTGATACTGGTTGTACTATAACTTAGAACTAAAGTGTAACTACCTGATTTTTTGGGACAGAAGGTCCCTGCCAATCAGATTGCTAGTCTTATAACTTAGAGTAAGAACATGCTTTAGAAAAATTGGTGAATACGTAAAACGGATACGCGTTATATCCCCCGTTATTGTCCGATACACAACAGGAACACCCGATTTATCAATGGCAGCTATTGGTTGTCAATATTGTCAAAAACACCGATCAGACAGTGCGTGTCAGAATGCCTTACTTTCTGTTCTAAATAACGGAGCAATATTCTATCTTTGGCTAGCATTTTCGTAACAGACAAAGAGTATTCTGACCAGGATTAATTCGTCGAACTCGCTAAAAACGCAATTTTTTGTGACAGTGACTTTCTTTCTGCATAAATAACATCACAGTTTAAATTTCCAAGTCTTGTGTTATCTCATGAAGTCTCGAACCGGCAAGATTTCTGCCTCGCGGCATTGGGTGTTAGTGTTGTTGATACGAAGATCGATAACAGGCTGTCACTTTAGTAAATACGAAACGCTACACAACAACTCAAGAATCGCACTGCCCATTTCTCTCCAAAATTATACTCAGGACTGTATACACACAAAAGTGAAGGCAACCACTGATCTTGTCGGATTTCTTTTCCTGGTTCGATTCCTGCCTGCGGCGCTGGTCACGTGGCAGTGTGCTCGCATGGGATTGTGTTTGGAATCCAGCCTAGAGCTTGTGAAATTTAGGAACAATGATTTAGTGAGCTGATGCCGTTTTATGACTGACATGTTGAAAGCTGCGTTAAGTCTGTCCCATTTAAACAAACATTATGCCGTATTAAAGGGCTAAGATTTCATTTCTCTTCTCTTTATAATGTTTGACATAGATAATTCACGCATGTTTTTCACGTTGGCGGTCCCTGAGTTGAAAAAAAAAAAATCATTTGCCATCCAATCCCGTGCTTTATGACCCTGAGGTAGAAGGCTTTTAAAACATCGTGGAAAACGAAGAAAATGCTGGTAACCAGCATCTTTTTCTTTTTCAACATGCATTATCTTCCGCAATGTGGCATTTTTCAAATACATAATCTATCTGATATGGGCATTCTGGAACAGAACCGGACTACTTTTTAAGGCGGGAATTAATGCAACGAATTTTAAAATAAAACATAGGCCTACGTTTACTCACTAAAACCTACCTTGTACCATTCATCAAGCCATGGTTAGCTCTCATATAACCTATGCACCAGCCACTTGTAAAGATAGCCCCTATAATCTTGGGGAAAAGTCCCGCTATAAGCCCAGCAAGGTGTGGGACGTTATTTTTGTTCATTCGTCACAACTCGGCCGATTCCGTACCTACATCTGACCTCGTCTGTATCACGGGGGTTTCCATTTTGAATTACTGTGGCGGCGCCTATGTTAATCGATTAGTAACGGCGACAACTGCCACGGTGATAAAGCAACCTATCGCTGAAAAATGTCTACCAATTGATAGGACGACTTAGAAAATAAATGTGCAAACTGTTCGTAAACGGTAAAGTGTTTAGAAGATTGTGATAGAACATTGCGACTGTTTTTTTTTTTCGTTTTCTAAGTGGAGTATTACGGTTTAAGAACGGTAAAGCGGTGTATTTTCGGCGAAGAAATGTATTGTGTAGGTGCATATCAAGCCACGTGATACAGCCGAGGGACTTGATCAACAGATCAACCGAGGTCACTCTCTTGCACTACGGATCATTCCCATTCACCTCTGTAGTTGGCTCAGAAAGTAGTCGGTCATCACGTGATATTTTCGTCACATGACCATAACTCAAAATGGCGACACAAACGCCGGTGAAAGAAAGGCCAATCGATTGTTTTGTGTGCTGTTCAAACAGCATACGGCCAATCAGACTTAGTGGTAGGAAATGTGAAAAAGAGGGATTTTCTGAAAAGCTTAAATGTCTTTTAAAGGACGAAAACTTGTTTTTTAATTTTGTTTAAATTGTCATTATTCATGGGCGCAGCCATTTTTTTTTTTTACAATTGGCGTAAGATTCTGATCAGTAAAGAAGCTTGAAAAAATACTTCCATTATATACAGGTAAATTCATCAGTTTGAATGTACGCATAACGTATCCGGAATCATATTTCCTTTGTCTACTTTATTATGTTACACATGAAACAGTTAAACAGTAACAAAACATGTTTTCCTCGGTTTGACAAGATTCTTGTCATTTAGCCCGTTGCAGAGATGTATGGTGAGAGTAACGAACGACAACTCTGCTCGGAGATTGAACCGAGGTATGCCGAATGTATTTTTGTTGTCAGTCTTTTGCACAAATTTCGGTTCTCCACGTGTCTATATTTAGAAACTATCTACAGAGGTTGCAGTAAACAATTGGTATTTCAAAAAAAAAAAAAATTCCCCTGATTGAAATCATTTTGTTTTTTAAAGAAATTTTTAGCGAAAAACTGGCTTGATTTTTCCACAGACGTATTATTTATTGGCATTTTCCGCCTACACTTTTTAGCGGCAATTTACGCACCGCGTATTAATATTTATCCTGTACAGGATACTGATGCGTCATAGCAGATGCGTCATGGTCAAATCTTCGAAGAAAACTGACATGCACAGACAACACGAATATCAACATTTGAGTCACATTTGATTTATCGTCTGCAGATAATTTTAACAACACGACCATAAAGCTTACCCGACAACAAGATTTTAGACTTGTATTTCCACATGTATGTGTAAACTTAATGTACTTTTAACCACGTGAACAGCCATTCGTAATTTAGCGATATATATTTTCCATGCCATACATGTATGTTAGAAAAAAAGAATTGTTGTATGTACTGTAAGGGACTGATCACTTTTAACCTGGGTTAAAAAAAAAAAAATGGATGTACAAGTTATTGCAATCCAGTGATTGGTCATTGGTCATTTATATTACACAATCGATTAATCGATAGGCTTTTTACTGTCAAAAACATGTACACATTAGCACCACATGTATTAGATCTACTATTCAAATTGTTCCATATATTGATGTAATTGTTGAAAATTCATTTTTTTCAGTACCAATCTGTTATATATGACTATGTATATGCATGTTTATGTGGAGTATATGGATTGGAGGCCTAAGTACTGTTCCAATAAACTATGAAACTATGAATCAAACGACAAAATTTTAGACTTGTCCAAATTCAAAGTCTTTGCAGACGACAAAATAAATGTACTTCAAATAGTAATTTCTGTCTTTGATAGGGTAGAAACCATTGTGGGAAAGGGAAAAAATGCTGAAACTCAGGATTATGTGGTAAAGGGTTAAAAGAACTTGATTCCATCAAAAGCCATGGTTGTCATGGCAATATGACTGAAACCTATTCAAAATAGTAAACTTTTTCGCCTCCAAAATGATATATTGACATTAGAATTAAAACATCTTAGATAATCACTGGTTGGACGTCTTTAAGATTTGTTTTCTGAACAAAATGTTGACCTGTCAAGAACATCCTTCGAAAAAATTGGTTCTGTTAACAAAGGGTAATAACGCGTGTTTTTCACGATATATTTTTTCCCCATGGTTTATCTCTCTTCGTTCCTTCGTTTCAGTGGTGCTGTATACTTTCAAGACTAGTAGTTCGGGGCGTGGGAGGGGGAGTAGAAAGTTAAATTATGTTTTCAAACATATTTTTACCACACAACCTCACTTGTTCTCAGTTAAATACAGCCATTACGAACTAAGAATTGAAGCAGGAACACGGCAAGAGAATGCCAACGCTCGGCTGTAGTTACTTGATATTCAGTAAAAGTGCTAAGTCGATAAAGGGGCATAACTCGGTCAAAAAGTGCGCACGTTTAATAACAAACAATACTAAAAACTTTCGGTAAGGGAAGGTCAGTTTTCAGTGTGACACACCATGCCGATGTGAAAAAGGTGGTATACAAAGAATGAAAAAAAAAAAAACTATCCGGAAGAAGTGATGCTGCAATAATGTAGAAAATTAATGCTCTGGAGCTCATTGTTGACTTTTTGCAAGTAGGCAATCGCCGAAGGAGACGAAGGATCCAAGAGGCCCTAGGTAGCCTGGGAACTGCTGCTCGACTGTTCAGCTGTACAAATTCTGGCTTTCAAAGACGCACAGTCTTGTCGTGGTCGCCAAATGTAGCTGGGTGGGAAAAGAAGAACAACACTTCCCTAAGTTAAAGTTCTTTTACTATGTCAGAATCAATAATGACATGACATATAATGAACTACGCTCTGTGAAAAAGGGGCTTAATGCATCTGCGAAAGTATCGGTCCAGGTCAGCCTGCGCAGGCTGACCTGGGCCGAAAGTTTTTGCTATTGGTCAATTTTCTGTGTGTCCAAGGACAGTCTACCGCAGGATTCAAAACGTTTGTTGAAAAAAGTGGCTGTTATGGACCCATAACTATGTGATGGCTTAATTGATACATTGCATCACGGAGATGCATTAAGTCCCTTTTTGCCAGAGCATGGCTCAGTTCAATCATATGGGTCATCCATTAGCTTCCAGCACGTCCCAAAATACGTCTGTCTGTGTGAAAGGTCAGAGTGAATGACAAAGAATGTTTAGTTAACAGTGGCATGCAGGATTTACGGAATACCACTGGGGCTATCACCTTTAAATGCGTTAATTTGAAACATTACTTTGCGCATATTTTGAAGGTGTATGCGCATGCGAACCGGAAGGCGATTGTACGATTTTGAAAACGCAAAAGTATGATGGTGACAACGCGACAGTACGATGATGAAAATACCATAGTACGATAGTGAAAATGCGAAAGTACGTTGATGATAACACGACAGGACGATGATGAAATCACGATAGTACGATGGTGAAAACGCGAAAGTACGATGATGAAAACACGATAGTACGATGATAGCGCGACAGTACGATGGTGATAACGCGATACTACGATGGTGAAAACGCGACAGTACGATGGTGAAAACATGATATCATATCGCACTTTCATCATCGTACTATCGTGTACTGACGCGTTTTCACCATCATAATATCGCGTTATCGTCATCGTACTATCGTGTTTTCATCATCCTAGTTTCGTGATTTCGCATTATCATCATCGTACTATCGACTATCGCGTTTTAAATTAACACATTCAAAGGCGATGGCCCTAACGGTATTCCGTAAGGATTAGGGAGGTGAATTATCCCTCTCACTGAATTTCACTTTCCCTTAACTCTCTCCCAAATCTCCTTTAAACTCTCTCCGTTAAGTTACTGTTGCATGTAAGGAAAGATGAATGCACGGGTGTATAATAATGACATTAATCATGGGTATTTAAAGCACACTGGTTACAGAAGTAAACATCTTCAGTAATAACAGAAATATCAAAAATTGTCAAACTCTTTGCACCACGACGCAGACGACACAGACGCAGGCGACGCAGATGACGACGCCAGGGCTACTACAATACCTCGACGTTTTCTTCACAAACAGCCGAGGCAATAAGAATGCGTTAAAGAATTGTTGGTGTCAACGACCCGCCATTCATAGAAGAACGGAAAACGGGTCTGGGCTACCTTTCTCTAAACTACGTACGCACGAAATTTGCGTACGCAGTTTGTGTAAGTAAGCATCAAGTTTGAAAACAAGTTTCACTGGACTGCATAACTTTACGATTTGAGTAAATATTTGTATAACTTTTCGCCAACTCATACCTTTGGGTAAAGCAGGGATCGTACACGTATGTACATATTCAGTCCGCAAAAAAATTGCGCAAATCTACGCAGCCTAATGAAAGTAACGCTGGTCTTTACTATCTGAGTCAAGCTATTCTAGACAGCCTAGAGTCGTTGTGCACATAGCGTTAATGGAATATCAGCGTACGGACGAAGAGGCCGTAGTTCAAACCCGAGAGGGCGACTGACAGTACAGGTCTGGACATAGGCTTTCGTGTCTGAATCGTTTTAGCCTTGGTTACAGTCCGATCATTTTTTCCTTTCTTATATTCGGACCTCACTTTGTCAAAAATGACGTCATTTTTGACAAGGTAAAGTCCGAATTTAAAAAAAGAAAAAAAAAAAAAAAAGATCGGACTGGAATCCGGCTAGAACCTTTTCGACGGCACTACGGAACCATTTACGAAGATGAGTTGAGGCGCGCGTCCAGTCGATCTGTCGGGGAGGACGTCCGCTTCTTAGTCTGTTATTTGTCGTTTGACGCTGGTACAGACGAGTTAGATCGCTTGGAAGTTCTTGCTTGTGACAGCCTGACACGTCCCACATAGGGGCACAGAAAGGCTTGTGACATAGAAACGCTGTGTGACATTGATCTAGGATTAAACGTACTGAAAAATTATACCAAACTTTTGAAACCAGGTAACACAATGTGCCAGTGGTGAGGTTTCTTGGCAGAGAATTAATCTACTCTATATGAAAGAATGAAAAAAAAAAAACAATGAATTTCACGCTTTCCAGAAATTAATTCTACAGATATCTTCTTTTTTTTGCTTAAAAAAGCTTGAAAATAATGAAAGTAAATTAAAAAAAAATTTTCTCTGTCAACTGTCTGTTTCCACTGTTTCTATATTTTTTCTATTTTAGAAAGTTGTCCAATACCGTCTGTGTGGTGTAGGAGACGACAACAATTCAAAAGACCAGAGTTTTTACTTACACCCGGTTAAATCAGACTTCCGGCTAAAAACCGTGTTTAGCGTCCGAAAGTTAAGTCACCTGAAGAATTACATTTCAAATTTACAGCGTGTTACTATTTCTAATATACTGATAAAGCGTTAAGTAAGTTTATCGTCATCTTCAATATGCGAGTTATACATCTCATGCGTCAGAGAAGCGATTTATTTAGGGACAGGTTCAACTCGCCTCGAAGATATCTCGCCCAGAAAAAAATGGCAATTATGTCGAGACGGTCCGCTTCCAAAACATAACATAAATAAAGGTCCACAATGTCTATGTCGTTTTCCTCACTTGTAAATTTTGGCATAATACCGGCAAACCCCACCACTATACAGGTCTGTGCATATATGTGGCCTTGTTTTATATGACTATGAGTGTAAAAGATAAGAAATTAACTCTTTACCAAACAACAAAATGTCAGACTGGTCCAAATTGAAAGCATTTTGCGATTGTTTGAGAAGGGTAGAAAACATTGTGGGAAAAGGAGAAAATGCTGATTACCAGCATTTCCTCCTTTTCCCTCAATGTTTTCAAAAGGCTTTTTCTTCAGGGTTGTTAAATGTCGGGATTGTGTGGTAAAGGGATAATGAAATTTTCAGCTTGCAAATACTACTGTAGTTATTAAATTAATTCAGTATTTACCAAATATTCTTATCACACAACAAAATTTTATGACCCTCCAAATTGAAAGCATTGGTCCAACATCACGGAAATACCACAGAAATACCCCCTTTCCATAATTAATGAGTTCAGATAACTGAAGTTGTGGTTTTTGACACAAATTGTAATCATACTGATTAAGGAAGGTTAGTTTAAAACCAAATGACGGAATAACACCATGCCATTGAGGCCCGACGCAACGAATGTGCTCTGGAATAGCACTGTTTCTAAAAAGCTCCTTTTTCAGGGCTGTTGAAACTCGGGATTGTGTGGTAAAGGGTTAATCATTTACAAAAATTGGAGTGACTGAAAACAATTTTGTATAACTGAAACATCAGGTACTTTTAGTTTGCATTATTTGCAGATGAATAACTTGCCAAAATGTCACAGAAGAAAAACAGCAGTTTTGATGTGAACAGTTACAGGAACCTATATGAAAGCAACACAGAATGGAATATGAGACGTCGATTTATTTTAGCCCACCATGACAAACTTGATGAAGATCGACTTGTTTGTTTGGCCAACTGTTATGTTAATGTTGATTTGTATGGATGCACGTAAGTAAATGATTGACTGCAGATAAACTTGTCTTAGTTTGTTAAATTATTGTAATAGATGTTTTCAGTATTTAACCCTGTATCAAACAATCCAAACTTTAAAGTATCCTAAGAGAGAAACCTTTTGAAAACATGGGAAAAGGAGAAAATGCTGGTTACCAGCATTTTCTCCTTTTCTTACAGTGTTTTCTACCCCATCAAAGAGATCATCATTTGAGCTACATTTCCTTTGTCTTCTGCAGATGCTTTCTGTTGGGTTGAGTGTTAAATTTTGTCGTTCGGTAAAGAGTTAAAGCTGTACCAAACAACCTCATGTTTTAGTGACCCAAGGAAAGAAGATTTTTGAAAGCTGGTTACCAGCAATTTCTAAATTTCCCACAATGTTTTCTGGTCTTTCAAAGGCAATTCCAATAATTGAATGAGCCACATGCAGTGTGTTCTGTACCAATGCTTGCAAAATGGACAAGACTGAAATTAAAATTTTGATGTTCGGTAAAGGATTAAGAAATACCAAATTGAGGAAGAGAAAGTCAGAAGATCTTTCTCTCTCTTTCTATATCTGTGTTGTATCTCTCTGTCTCTCTCTTTGTCTATCTGTTTTTGTCTCTGGCTCTTTGCCTCTGATTTTCCACGTTATCATTGCCATGATATGATTGAAATAATGTTGAAAGAAGAGTGATACACCATTCAACTATTCAGCTAATCTATCAACTATATTATCAGGTTGAACAAAGTTCTTAGCTAATCAATCTGAAGGATAACTGGCTCCCTTCTTCCACAATTTCTAGTTAGGTGTATTACTTAAGAAAGAATTGGGGATTGCAAAATAGTTTTATTTATTGTTTAAATCTTGTTTTACCTCATACACTAGGTACCCAATTGAAACTATGACTCAGCTGAGACAACTCATCATGGAACTAGAGAACTAGCTTACTTGTTCTACTTTGAATTCAGGTATGCTTTTATGTTCTAATTGGTCTATTCATTTTGATAAACTATATTAACCCTTTACCACACAGTCTGGATTTTTAAAGACCCTGGAGAAGATGACTTTTGAAAACAATGTGGGAAAAGGAGAAAATGCTGGTAACCAGCATTTTCTCCATTTTCCACAATGTTTTCTACCCTTTCAAAGACAAAGTTCATCTGTCAACATACATTTCTTTTGTTGTCTGCAAATGCTTTCAAGTTGGACTAATTGAAAATTTTGTGTGGTAAAGGGTTAAATGGGCCTTTTCAGATACTTTTATTCTAAACAAACTTAAGAATGATTAAAATGATTAAAATTCCGCAGAGTCATTAAAGCTCCGGATTGTTTGGTAAACGGAAGAAAGAAAGAAGGTCTTTAATGAAGTAAGGCAATAGCTGACAGACTGTCAGTAAAGAAAAAACAAACACAGGAGGAAAAAAATTAACTGTGCCATGCTCTGTGAAAAGAGGGCTTAATGCATCTGTGAAAAGTATTGACTGAGGTCAGCCTGCGCAGTCCATGCAGGCTGACCTGGGTCGAAACTTTTCACTATTGGTCAATTTTCTGTATGTCCAAGGACCAGTCTACCTCATGATTCAGTCAGTTGTTTAAAAAAACTAGCTATTATGGATCCATAATTATGTGAATGCTTGATTGATACAGTGCATCATGGAAATGCATTAAGCCCCCTTTTGCCAGAGCATGGCTCATTCAGTGTTTCCTGATTGGGCTTCCTAGCCTTTTAGCTCTTTCCCAGAAGACAAGTTTTAGAAGACTCTTCCCAATTCCAAGCTTCTGCAGATGAAAAAAAAAAAAAAGATACAAATGAACCAAAGTTCTTTGACAAGATTGAAAACTTTGTTGGAAAAAGAGAAGGTTGCTGCATTTTACAGAAAATGCTGGTTGCCAGCATTTTCTTCTTTTCCCATAATGTTTTCAAGAACTTTCTCTAAGGGATTGTGTGGTAGATGATAAGGTATATCCATTTGTGCATGAGTTTAACAAAGACTTGTGGAATGTTGTACAATAAATAACACAGGTCCATTACATGGATTTGTATTCAGGTCATTACGATGACCTGGCATCTGATCTCATAAGAATAGTTTGAGTTACTGTTGCAAAAAACTACCCGTTCTCTATGCGCCCAAAAATGTGCCTATAAAGTGAAATTTACGGTACAGTTTCTTTACTGTTGCAAAGAAATAATCTTTAGTTGTATTTGTGCTTTATATTTTGATGTACCACAAGAAAAACTAAATACATGTAAGCCCCTTTAATTGTTTACCACACAATCCCAGTGTTTAATGACCCTGAGAAAGAAGCCTTTTAAAACATTGTGGGAAAAGGAGAAAATGATTGGTAACCAGCATTTTCTCCTTTTCCCACAATGTTTTCTACTCTATCCAGGATAAGTTTTGCCATTTGAGCCACCTTTAATTTGTTGTCTGCAAATGCTTTCAATTTGGACAAGTCTAAAATTTCATTGTGTGGTAAAGAGTTAAATACAGTAAAACTCTGATATAGCGAATTTCACGGGACCGTCAGATTTAATTCGCTATAAGCATAATTCGCTTTATTGATAGTACGAACTTCGTTTTATTTCGGGACTCAAAGGTGGACACATGTACATTCAGTCTAACATTTATTTACCAGAAAAATGTTTTTCTAACATACTTCGACAAATATTTGTTATATTTATAGTATCCAATGACATTTATGACAGGTAGGAAAAACTAGTAGCCGATTTCGTATTTATTTAATCGAGTGACCGATGTTAATCATTCAAAACACATTTTATACCGGTAGGAATTGAAAGCATTTGCAAACGACAATTTTCTACTTGTGGCAAATTATACCTTACCACGATAATTATCGATTGATAACGCAGTCAGTTTATGTTGTGTAGATCAACGCCTCTAGCGTCAACGTGTTAATTGGGCAAGCGGGAAGGTGTGAATAACTGACTTGGTAATTAAAGACCCTTAGATGCGACTTCAGTGTAACCAAGGTATTTTCTGTTGAAATGGATATCTGCGGACCTGATTTTTGATTCGCAATATGCGAAAATTTGTTATATCCAAATTCATTTTAACAATTAATTTTTAGAAAGGTGAAAGAAGGTTTTTGCCGGGGAATTGATTTCGATTCATACTAAGCGAAAATTCGCATTATCAGAGTTTGTTATAATTAAGTTTTACTGTAAGAGTATTCTATCAAAGTTTTTCTGGTTGAAATATGTTTCTGAAGGTAAAGACCTGATTGATTTGGTAAAGACCTGTTTGATTCTATATGTCAGACAGCTGGTCTGATTTAGTAGATATGTACATGTACCTTGTTCACAGAAATCATTGTGAAGATGACAATCTGTTATTGTGCAGACAATCCAAGTGTTAGTTACTGGCAGAAAAATGAATTTCAAAACTAAAGAAAAATTGTGAAGTCACTCTATCTCATGTTTTACTGTTCACCTCGTTTTAAAATTCCTCAGGGTCATTAAAGCTCCGAATTGTTTGGTGAAAGGGAGAAAGGAAGGCTTGCTAATTCAATGGAAAATTGCATGAAAAGGAGCTTATGCTTATTGCCTGCATTAATCCCATTGCCAAACGATCTCATGACCTTCATGTAGAAGGCTGCTGCAAACGTTTGTTAGGAGAAAATGTTTTCTAACCTGTCAAAGATGAATCCAGTCATTTCAGCCAAATTTGATGTGTCGTTGGCAAGTACTTTAAATTTGGACAAGTCTGAATTTGATGCCTGGTTAAAGAGAGTAAGAAGAAAATGCTGATGACCAACATACTCTCTCCTTCCAACAATGATTTCTGGCCCTTCACAAGGCAAATCTTATTACTTCAGGCACATTTAGATTGTTGTCTGCAAATATGTTTTATGTTGGTAAAATTTTTTTTTTTTTTGTCTTCTGCCTAGTCCTTTACCACACAATCCCAACTTTTAACAACCCTAAGAAAAAGGACTTTTGAAAACATTGTTGGAAAAGGAGAAAATGCTGGTTACCAACATTTTCTTCTTTTCCCACAATGTTTTCTACCCTTTCAAAGACAAGTTTAACAATTTGTGCAGTAATGATTTGTTGACTGCAAATGCTTTCAGTTTGGACCAGTCTAAAATTTTGTTGTCTGGTGAAGAGTTAATGAGTTGTAATTATGGTCCTTCGTACTTTGCAGATCAAACCTTAGCACAATGAATTACTACGAACAGTTTTATGATGATTTGGAGTTTGAAGAAGAGGATAGATACAACAGAGGACCTAATGCTTTCGATGATTTTGATGCAAGGAATTACAGACAGAAGCCATACTCTAGAAATAAAGAGAAATGGGAAAAGAATAAAGGTCACAGTGATCAAGGTCAAGGCCGTGGTAGGGGTGAAAACAGGGGAAAAGGTCATAATGTAGGACAAAATCAAGGTAGGGGAAAGGGTTTTAATAGGGGAGGAATAAAGGGAAAACAAGATTACAAGATGACAAATTTTGTGAAAGCAGGGGAGCTAACTCCAGCAACAGATACCCCGATTGTAACATATCCAACTAGTAAAGAGAGTGCGAGTGAAGGTCAACAGGATAACAACAATGCATCACAACAGGCTGGGTCTTATGACAACAACTTCGTGAACCAGTCTGCAGTGGATAGTAGTTATAATATGGGGTATGTTAACCCACTGTATGGATATGGAGAAGGGTCTGACTTTTCAAGTTACGGCGCCCAGCAACAAAATAGTAGCCAAGCAATCTATCCTCCAGGAACAGAGCCAGCTGAAGGAGATAGTGCCATGTATGCAGCTAATTATGATTCAACATATCAGGACAATAGTTATTATTACAGTGGATACGAGAACCAGCAGTGGGACTATGACTCCTACAACTACTGGGCACAGCAGGGAACCACAAATATGTCAGACCATGTATATGATACTAGTATGGACTGGAAAGGAGAAATTCAGGATACAAGAAGTTATGAAATGGAACCCAAACCCAAAGTTAAAAAAGCAATGGTTGTTCCTAATATGAATTTTGTCAAATCAGAAAAAGAGTTCAAAAGCACTGATATTTCTGACCCATTGGGCGGAAAGCAACATATTGAAACAGTACCAAAACCTGGAGCAAAAAGGGCAGGGTTGGGGTTTGGAAAACCTACAGCAGTTGTGAGCAGGCAAGGACAAGATGGCTGTGTGGACATGTCAAATCAAGATAGCCATTTTGTTAAACTCGCAGAAGCAGTTAAATCGAGATATGCCCCCAGCAGAAATGCAGTGGAAGTGTTGAATATGGGGGTCCAAAAAGTCAAAAATATGGTACTAGATTTTGACATTTCCCCAGTGGTTTCTACTTTAGCAAACTTTCAATGTACTGTCACAGTTAATGGTGTCCAAGTTGGGAAAGCAGCTGATTCTAAAAAGAAATCTGCAAAAACAAAAGCCTGTGCTGAAGCTGTGGCATTACTGGTTGGTGATAAACCTCTAACTGTTAGGAAATCTTCAGAGGGAGGTTATGTACTCAAACCTAAGATAGTAGATGTTATACATCCATCTACACAGAGTGAGTCAACATCTGGTAAAAAAATTTATGCACCATCACAAGGTGGTGTTGTAACTAATAAAACAAATCCTTCAGTGTCACAACAGAACAGTCAGTCCAGTACAGAGCAGCCGTCTCAACCTCTGTCAACATACAGTAAACCTAAAATTGTGTTCCATACCCAGGGTCAGACCACGGTCTCAGCCCCACAGCCTGTCACAGGATTTGTTAAAGAGGGTGAGGTGCCTATAGACAATAAAAAACTTGAGCAGAATTCAAATGGCCAAACATCCACTTCTGCACCGAAACCCCTTGCAGGATTTGTTAAAGAGGGAGATATACCTAAAGACACTCAAAGTATTCAACAGAATTCAAAGCAAACAGGACAAGGTGTTCAGAAGCTATTTGCTGAAGTAAAAACTGCTAAAAAGAAAGGACAAGGTCAGATTGTTCGCTGTACAGATGTAAAGGATTTATCCAAATTCATTTTGCTGAAAACAGCATATTCTCAGCAGAACAATGCATCATATTTGGCACAAAGCACTGACTTTAATCGTTCGTCTATATCGTATGAATATGGTACCTGTGTGCAAGGTTTTGAATGCAGTGTGATCATTGGAGGGAATGAGGTAGGAACAGGGACAGGTATTACAAAAGCTGAATCTAAAACTGCAGCATTAGACGAGGCAGTTGGATTTTTAGAGGACATTTGTTACACTATCGTTGTAAAGATTCCTACGGGATATGATGCAAACTCGACAGAAATAGCAAAGGATGATCTGGTTGGTGATGCGCAAGATGATGCTTTGCCAAGCAGTAACATTGGTAATGCTTTACTGAGGAAAATGGGTTGGGTTGGTGGTGGGATTGGTAAGGATGGGACAGGTATTGCTGAACCCATCAAAACAAACAAAGTGATTGGACGACAAGGTCTTGGCCACATGTCTGGAAAATCAGACATGAAATTTGGCGAAAAAGTGAGAAAGATTTTACAAGACTTTGCCTGCTCTGATTCTGACAATGAAATCCATTTCTCATCAGAACTGACAAAGGAGGAGAGAGCATCTATACATCAAATGGCTCAGAGAATGAACTTAAAAAGTATCAGCCGAGGTAAAGGTGAAAATAGATATTTGACAATTAGTCGAAAGCGGAACTTAAATCAGCTTCTGAATCATGTTATCCAGAGTGGTGGATGTACAGAAAAGTATGAAATAATTTCCCCGCGTAATCCTGATATCACTTACGATAGCTGTAGACGGGATGCTGGCGCAATCGGACATACAAAACAGTAGACATGTATATATTAGACATGTGTATATTTTCCATGTATACTAATAATAATATACATGGTACTGCAGTGGAAAACTCGGGAAAAATGTTTACCTTTTGCCGTAAGCTTTTATCACACAGTCCCAAGGTTTAATGACCCCGAGAAAGAAAGCTTTTGAAAACATTGTGGGAAATAGAGAAGTTGGTAACTAGCATTTTCTCCATTTCCCACAATGCTTTGTACCCTATCAAAGTAAAATTTCATCATATGAAACACATTTTTCGTCTGCAAATCTTTTTCAATATGGACAATTAAAAAAATTCTAGTCTGGTAAAAAGTTACCAATCAGTTGATAACACTAGGGAAACTATCTTCCTCAGGTTCATAAAACTGCTTAACCCTTGTCCTGCTAAAATCGGTGACATGAAACTTTTCAAGCAGACAGTCAAAACCCAAATTGTGCTGGTTTTTTTTTGTTTTTTGAAAGATATGGCGTGCAACACACGAAAAGAAGCCTTCTGACAAATGCGTAAAAGTGTGTTGTCCCAGATCAGCCTGTGCAGTCTGTGACTAATCCTAGATGACACTTCCCATTTTTGTGTGAATTTCTGTTTCACAGAAGTCTACTGTATGAAAAATTCTTATGTAGTCGTAAAGTGCCATCTTGGATTAGCCTGCGCGGACTGCGCAGGCTAATCCGAGACGATACTTTACGCAAATGTCCAAAGGTCTCATTTCGCATGTTGCGGGCCATATCCCTTATCGGACAGTGTAGATCCAAGATCAGATTGCACGTTCTGTGCAGTCTGAACTTGATCTACGTTGTCCGCAAAGGGTCATGAAGTCATGCTTAGCAGTCTAGGAATTAATTTTGAGTGAAGGATTACCTCTGTACCATACACAAAAATGTAGATTTGCCCAAATTCTAAGTATTTGCAGATGTCAATTTAAGTGTGGCTCAGATGATGGGATTTTGTCTTTTACAGGGACCGTCCAGAGTGGCTGCATGGTAAATTGTAGGACTCGTGTCCTGGAGTCCCTAGGTTCTAGTCTCACTGGATCCACCAGGATTTTCAAGAGAGTTTCCTTGCGCATGACACTTCAGAGTGCTAGCCTAGGAAATCCATGCAAATGTGAGCTGTCGCCGTGATATTACTGGAATAATGTTGAAAGCAGCGTAAAACACCATTTCATCAATCAGTGGTCTTTGATCGGGTAGAAAACATTGTGGGAAAAGAAGAAAATGCTATTGCCAGCATTTTCTATTTTTCCCACACTGTTTCTAAAGGCCATCTTCCTCATGACTGTTAAAACTCCAGATTGTGTGGTAAGGGGTTAGTTCTCAGAATGCAATGAGTAGCTTTCACAGACGGAATGAATCAAGGTTAGTCTTTAGGCTCTCGGTAGTCTGATCTCGGACCACCTCTGTCTTGTATTATGTGAGATGTTTTACATAGATTACTTTTTGCTTTTGCTGATATTTTCATTTCATTTCACTCTTGTAGATTTTTAGACCAGGCATTAGCAGACAACATATTGAATTTGGCATAAATAAAGGGATTTGCATTTGTTAGTGTAGAAAACATGGTGGGAAAAGGAGAAAATGCTGGTTACCAGCATTTTCTCCTTTTCCTACGTTGTTTTCAAAAGTCTTTTTCCTCATGGTTGTTAAACACAGGATTGTTTGGTACAGTGGTTAACTGCTTTTACCAAACTGTGCTATGGTAAACTGTGTTAGGCACTTTTTGGGGGACAGTTTTACTTAGTTTTAGATATTTTGTTTGGAATTGCACCTGTTTTGCTTTTTTATATCCTATCTATATGACTCCTGTTTCAACTAATACTGAATAATTTCTGTAGAGGAATGACACATAGCATGTGTCACAATTTGGCATTTGAGATTGCTATAGAATCTGATATAAGTTGGCCTTTGAGATAACATTTCATTAAAAAAGGCTAGAAAAAAATGTTATTTAGTGAGCCTTTGGTGAGTTTAATAACATTTTTCTCTTGAAAAGTTTAATGAAATTTTATCTTAAAGACTGACTAATGTTAGATTCATTTTACATGTATAGGTCAAAATATCAATGACTAAGATTTGGAGAGGGATAGATTCCCGACCCTCACACATCAATGCACAGGGTCTGTATACATTTAAAAAAAAAAAAGAGTTCAACAAAATTTTATCTCAAAGGCTGACTAATGTCAGATTCATTTTATCACATAACTGTTTCAGAAGAATTACTTTAAAAGTGATAAGATCTCATGAGTGAATGTGTATTACACTGAAGATAAAGGTAGTTACATGATAAAATGATCATTTTGGTGGAATCAAATGAGGTGACTTTTTCCAACTATGTCTTCAAAGGCCTTCATCTTCAGGGTTGTTCGAACTCAGGATTATGTGGTAAAGGGTTACATTACTCCATACAAAAAAGCTAAAAAAAACTACTTGTGTCAGCAGTGGAATTAAAAGGGTTAAATGTCTAACATACTTGTGTTTGTTGATAAATTTAATTTGTTCCCATTGGCTGATTGCTGACCTGAGGTTTGTTATGATGGAAAAAAAAAAGTATGATGCTTGTTTATCGCACTGTTGACAGTATGAATCCATTTCAAAAAAAATCTGTATTTTAATGATTCTGGCGAAGAGGACTTAGGAAAACATTGTGGGAAAAGCAGAAAATGCCGGTAACAAGCATTTTTAGCTCCACTGGCCGAAGGCCAGCGGGCTTATGTCATGGCCCGGTGTCCGTCGTGCGTCCGTCCGTCCGTGCGTTAACTTTTATTTCAAACATCTTCTTCTCTGAAACTACCCATCCGATTTTCACGAAACTTCACAGAAATGATCCTGACATGGTCCTCTTCAGAATTTCTTGAAAGAATTTGATTCCTTCAAAAACTCTGGTTGCCATGGCAACAAAACTGAAAAATATTGGAAATCTTTAAAAATCTTCTTGTCTGAAACCATAAGGCATAGGGCTACCAAATTTGGCATGTAGCTTTATGTAGTAGACCTCTATCAAGTTTCTTGAAATTATAGCCCTGGGGTCAAAATTGGCTCTTCCCCAGGGGTCACAAGTTTTACATAGGCTTATATAGAGAAAACTTTAAAAATCTTCTTGTCTGAAACCATAAGGCATAGGGCTACCAAATTTGGCATGTAGCTTTATGTAGTAGACCTCTATCATGTTTCTTGAAATTATAGCCCTGGGGTCAAAATTGGCTCTTCCCCAGGGGTCACAAGTTTTACATAGGCTTATATAGAGAAAACTTTAAAAATCTTCTTGTCTGAAACCATAAGGCATAGGGCTACCAAATTTGGCATGTAGCTTTATGTAGTAGACCTCTATCATGTTTCTTGAAATTATAGCCCTGGGGTCAAAATTGGCTCTTCCCCAGGGGTCACAAGTTTTATACATAGGCTTATATAGAGAAAACTTTAAATATCTTCTTGTCTGAAACCATAAGGCCTAGAGCTACCAAATTTGGCATTTAGCTTGATCTAGTTGGAGTCTACCAAGAGTGTCCAAAGTATAGTCCTGGGGTCAACTTGGAGGGGGGGGGTTCACAAGATTTACATAGGCTTACATAGGGAAAACTTTTAAATCTTGGTGTACATAGCCATAAGGCTTAGGCTACCAAATTTTGCATATAATTATAGCATTATTTAGTGGACAGTTACAAAGAGGGCCCAAGTTACAGCTCTAGGATCAAGTTTGGCCCTGCACCAGGGATCACAAGTTTTACATGGGTTTATGGAGTGAAAAGTTCAGAAACCATCTTGTTACCAGCCATAAGGCCAAGAACTCCCACATTTGGCATGTTATTCTTCTAATACAATATTCCCCATTTAGTCAGACTGTAGCCATGAGGTCAAAGTTTTATAAGGGCTTATATAGTGAAGACTTCTCTTCGTGGTTTATATTTATAAGCCAGTGGAGCGATACAGGGCCATCATGGCCCTCTTGTTTCCTTTACTCACAATGTTGTCTAATCTTTCACATACAAACTCCATCATAATAAGCCACATTTTGATTTGTCTTTCGCACATGCTTTTAATTTGGACAAGTGTAGATTTTTTTCATTTGGTAGAGTTAACTCTTTCTAGACAACAAAGTTTAGATTAGTCCATTGAAGCGTTTGCAGATGGCGGAATAAGTGTGACTCAGAATGTGAAGATTGTTTTTGAAAGGGTAGAAAACATTGTGGAAAAAGGAGAAAATGCTGATTACCAGCATTTCCCTTTTTCACAATGTTTTTCAAAAGCCTTCTATTTTATGTTTGTTAAAACGGGATTGTTTGATATAGGGTTAAACATGTCCTTTTGTGAGTACAAGATAGTATCATGTGAGTTCTGATTACCCTGTCTCTCTAGCGGAACTGCTGCTTTGCTGTTTTTTGAGGAAAATAAAATATCATACATACACAGTAAGATTGCCATGGTCCCGAGGTACATTTCACCAAACTGCGTACTTATGGCTTATAAAATTTAGGTATGCAAGCATCAAGTCTGAAAAGAATTTCCATTGAACTGCATAACTTTTTGATTTGAGTGAATATTTGCTTAATTCTTTACCACACAATCACAACTTTTAATGAAGCTTAAAAGGAAGCCTTTTGAAAACATTGTAGGAAAAGGAGAAAATGCTGGTAACCAGCATTTTCTCCTTTTCCCCCCAATGTTTTCTACCCTTCCCTAATAAAATTTTAATGTTTCAGTAATACTTATTTTGTCCTCTGCAAATGCTTTCAATTTGGACAAGTCTAAAATTTTGTCATTTGGTAAAGAGTAAACTGATGGCAGCTCATACCTTTTGGTAAAGCAGGGATTGTATGTGAATATTCAGTCCTAAAATATGTGTGTAAATTTACACAGTTTAGTGGATGGTCTCCCTAATAGTTATCGTGTGCATCTTTTTTTAACCCTTTCCCGAACGACAAATTTTGGAATGGTCCAAATTGAAAGAGTTTGCAGACGACAATTTTAAATTGGATGAAAATGGCAGAAAGTTCTCAAAAAGGGTAGAAAACACTGTGGGAAAAGGAGAAATTGCTTGTTACGAGCAATTTCTCCTTTTCCCACAGTGTTTTCAAAAAACTTGTACTGCAGACACGTGAAAACCAGGGCTTGTTTGGGAAAGAGTTAAGAAAGAGGAATTTCTTAGTAATTTGTCCAATGTAGCTGAAATTTAATTCTTAACTCTTAAGTTTTTGTCTTTCTTGAAGTTACTATCAAGTATTTGGTTTGGATTAATGAATTTTAAGAATTTTTATCAATCCCATCTTTACATACAACCTGTATGGATAGTGTTTGTGTTAGTCAAAGTAAAAAAGGATAAAGGCTTTTTGCCTTTTTTTCTCTTTTTTGTTGAAGCCATCATCTGCATTGCCAAAAACTATCATTGCATAGGTGCAGTGAATATTATTACCAGAAAGGCAGGTTACCCTCAAAATATTTTTTACAAAATTGTGTCCTTTCACTGAAAAATCATTTATCTTAATGATCATTTATCTTAATGACCTTTTAAAATGTTGTGAGAGAAAGAGGAAGTGCTGTCAACCAACCGTTTTCTCCATTTCCCATTAAGATATATCCTTTCATAGACGATCCTGTCATTTAACTCTTTGGTTGGTTGTATTAGGGTTTAACGCCACTTTAACAGCTAAGGTCATATCATGGCGGTCGGTGACGCACATGTGTTTCCTGGCTTTCTCACACCAGTACTAACACAACTTTCTTTCCAAAGCCACCGACTACTTTTCTCACATGCTTCAGCAGAGGTGAGAGGCGAAAATACGCCGGAAAGAAAGTTCGCCTCAACTGGGTATCGAACTCACAACCACCAGGTCATGAGTCCGACACGCTCACCACTGAGCCACCCAGGCGGGCTCATTTAACTCTTTTCCAAACAACAAATATTTAGACTGGTCCAAATTGAAAGCGCTTGCAGATTACAAAATAAATGTGAATCAAAAATTGAAATTTGCTCTGGGAAGAAAGGAACATTGGTGGTTACCAGCATTTTCTCGTTTTCCCAGAATGTTTTCAAAAGCTTTCTTCTTCAAAGTCGTTAAAAGTCGGGATTGTGTGGTGAAGAGTTAAGGCACGTTTAAAGTGCCTTCTGACACATTTGAAAAAAAAAAATGTACAGTGCTGACAATTTTTCGGATCCAATTCTTCTCGTACTCCAGAAAAAGTCTCCCTAAATGCATTTTAATACCCAAATTGTTTACTTTTCGCAGCTTCATTGTCTTTATGCACATTTTTAGTGTCCTTTGGGTGCGTGCTTAATATAGGTTGGCCTGTATCTAGATACAGACAATGGAAAGGAAAAAAAAAAAACATTTCGGGCCAAACACAGTTAGGCTATTGATCACTAACATGTCTACAGAAAAAGATTTGAGACTATAACATTAATGGCTTTTATTCTAGCTGCTCATGTGTCAGATTTCTCCTCCAACCAGAGAGGCAGCTTGGGGGCTTTTTAAGAAAATAGGTAATCAGTATTGTCGTTGAAAGCCGATTTACTCAAAGAATGCTGGTTAACACTTATCCTTCTAAATAAATGAAACTTTGAAGCCCATAGTAAAAACCCAAATTTTACCATTTCAAATGTATTTTTTGCGGAAAGATGTCTCCTTATCGGACAGTGTAGATCCAAGACCAGACAGCACATTCTGTGCAGTCTAATCTTGATCTACACTGTTCACAAAAGGTCACTGTGTCGCTCTTAGAAGCTTATGGGTTAAAAGAAAGATACATTTTCAGTATGTCTAAATGACCTTATCCTAAACTCTTTACCACACAATCCCAAGCTTTAACGACCTCGGTGATGAAAGCTCCTGAAAACATTGTAGAAAAAGGAGAAAATGCTGGAAACCAGCATTTTCTCCTTTTTTCCACACTTTTTTTCTACCTTTAAAAAGACAAATTGCACCATTTTAGACACCTTTAATTTTTTTTTCTGAAAATGCTTTGGATTTCCACAAGTACAAAATTTTATCATATGGTAAAGAGTTGACTAATATGGTACTAAATAAATAAAACGTACTTTCTTGTGCAAAATTTAAGATTTGTATAATGTTGATTGATTGATTGTATGGTGTTTAACGCCGTTTTCAACATTATTTCAGTTATATCGCGGCGGCCAGTGCACCTATACATACTTTCCTGGAGTTTCGTACACCAGTACTTCGCACAATATTCTTTCCAAGCCACTGGCTGCTTTCCCACATAACCATCGTCGGAACAATGGTCAGCGGTGAGAGAGGAATGAATCCTGTCGCAATGACTATCATCAATCCTCGGAAAGAAATTAACCAGCATTATCTCCTTTTCCCACAATGTTTTCTTCCCTTCCAGAGACAGCTTTAATTTTTTAGGCATATTTGATTTGTTGTCTGCAAATGCTTTCAATCTGGTATTTTTTTTTTCGGTCGTTTGGTAAAAGGGTAATGAAATAATCGAACAGATTACCCTGCAAGAAGGATAACTTTTGCTATACCAATTGTCTGAATAGTCAATTGGTTATTGCCCCTTTTCTCACTTGACCACGGTGGACAACCCGCTTTGAACAGTCTGAATGATTATTTTCCCTCTTAATTTCGAATTATCGGTATGCCTCAATGGGGACATTTTTTATCTGTTCATCAGGCAAACCGATGGCAGCGATTTTTTCCTCTTTTTTGTTAAACAAAGGCGTTGATTGACTGACTGACTGACTGACTGACCGATTGATTGATTGATTGATTAATTATCGTTTATTCATGGTCGCCACCGATTGTACATATGGGTGACGCCCTTAGAAGGCTATTCGTTATATTATGGGGGATAGTGCAAGATACAGGACGAACCCCGTCCTAGTTTACGCCTGGCTCTTTATCGTTCTAAGTGTATAGCACCGTCACACGCGACCTCAATTTAATGTCTTATGTAAAAGACTATTGTTAATTGGCCAGTTGCTGGAATTGAACCCACACCCTAAACTTGCCCGAGATCTGTCGCCCACGAGTCTAACTGCTATACCACTTGTGCAATTCGGTCTGGTCTGAAGGGCCTTGGTGAATGAACGATATGTGTTATGCATTGTGAAAAGGGGGTTTTATGCATCTGCAAAAAGTATCGACCCCAGCAGTCCGCACAGGCTGATACAGGTCCAACATTTTTGCTTTTTGTAAATTTCTGCATCTCCAAGGATCATTCTACCCCATGGATCAGTCGGATGTTAGGTAAATTAGATTTTATGGATCCATAATTATGTGATGACTTGCACGGAGATGCATTAAACTGCCTTTTGCTAGAACATTGCTCAGTACCCCCTCAAGCAAACACGCAGCAGATATTTATACACGAAACAGTTTCTCACCGATAATCTTTTTCACGATTGATTCTCCTTTATATATTTGCTAAAAGTATTGTCGATTTCTCATGTTACAGTAATTACAATGCTGTTCTGTTCTGCAATAGTCAACGACAGGTCAGACAATCAATTAACTCTTTAAATACCAAACGACAAAATTTAAAACTGGTCCAAATCGAAAGCAACTGCAGACGACAAAATTTAATTTAGCTCAAACGACGATTTCTGTCTTTGATAAAGTAGAAAACATTATGGAAAAAGGAGAAAATGCTGGTAACCAGCATTTTCTCCTTTTTCCACAATGTTTTCAAAGGCATTCTTGTTCAGGATCGTTAAAACCTCGGGACTGTGTGGTAAAGGGTTAAGTCATGTCGATAAACATACTCGCTATTATTGAACAACATTTTAAACCATCATCCTCAACCATTCGACAAAATTTTAGACTTGCCCGTTTAGAAAGAAACTGCCGACGACAAACTAAATGTGGCTCTTATGTGATTGGTCTATAAAAGGCTGGTTACCAACATTTTCTTCTTTTCTCACAATCGTTTTTTTTTTTTTCTTTTAACCTTCTTGATCAAGGTCGTTTGAACTTGGGACTGTGTGGTAGAAGCCTGAAGCTCTAAATCAAGAAAATGGACTTCCTCCATTAAGCAAAGGAAAGCATTGCAGGTTCGAGGGTGTTTTTTTTTTTACTGGAATGTTTGATAAAATACAGGACAGTGTTGTTCCAAGATCAGACTTCATGTTCTGACCTACACTGTCCGCTAAAGGCAATTTGATCTTGGCAAAGGGGGCTTAATTCATCTTCGTGATGCTACCAAGTAATCCATTTTGTTTAACAACCGACTGAATCATGGGGTACACCAGTCCTTTGACATGTATACAAAAGAATTGACGAATAACACAAAATTTCGGCCCAGTCAGCCTGCGCTGACTGTGGATCGACCCTTTTTGCAGGTGCATTAAGTCCTATTTTCAAAGAGCGTAGCTCATATAGAAGTTTGCTATGAGCTGTACGGGTTTAATGAATATTATTCTTAGTGCTTTGATAGTTTATCTGGTTCCCGTTTTGCACAAGTGCGCAAAGAAGGATAGCGTGTAACCAGCTGATTGGATGGAATTTCTCTGGAAGTAGCTACTCGAGCGAACAAATGCGGCTAGAATTTCATGTAAAATTGTTTGAGCTGCAGGGACAAAACAGAACAGTGTAGTTTTTTCCCGGTGTTATGTTTTAAAGGATGTTTGTTGAGGAGATAGTTCTGTACATTCCGATTCATTTTGGATGATTATTGTGCCGAGTGCGATTTTTTAGGGCTTATTTGCGTTTTCTTTTGATTCTCTGTGAAGTTCTCTGATTTAGCGTAGGTTTTTCCCTTCTTCCTCTGCCTCTCCCTCTCTCACACACCTTTTCTTTCTATCGCCTCTGACTTTTCTTTGCTCAACTGTGTTTTTATCTCTCTCCTCTCTCATTTTTTCTGTCCATCCTCTCTCTATCTGCCACCCTTTTTTACCGTCTCTACCGCTCTTCCTCTCCAAACTCTGTCTGCCAACCCCACTCTCGCTCTTAGATTAGTTTAACCGTTTATTGTACAATGCCGACTTTTGACGCCCCTGGGAAAGAAGCCTTTTGAAAACACTGTGGGAAAAGGAGAAAATGCTGGTAACCAGCATTTCTCCTTTTCCCACAATGTTTTCTACCCTATCTAAGAAAAGTTGCACCATTTGAGCCACATGGAAATTGTCGTCTGCAAATGCTTTCAATTTGGACAAGGCTAAAATTCTGTCGTCTGGTAAAGGGTTAAACATATTTATTTTACATCGACTGAGAAACTAGCTCTTGCAGCTTATACTAATCTCTTTCGATTCTGCTTCCTGGAAACTACACCAGTACTCGCGCCGAATATGCGTGTCAATGAACGGTCCCAAAGTTGAAACCCGCTCCCGGGTATCGAACTCAGGACCTTACGGTTACGGGGCTGTACCTCACAACCAAAGACATCACTCCCTCTCCTTCCCACCATGTCTGTGGCTGTCTCTCTCACTTAATCAGCCATGTATAAGCCAAGAAATCTTTTTCACGTGAATGAGCCTGACATATTACGTGGTAAAACAAATTTTGGAGGTTTAACTGTTCCAAGGCAAAATAAATGAAAATACATTTCGGCCATATGGTGTAGATAGAAGATCAGACTACAAGTTCTGTGCAGTCTGATCTTGTTTTACACGAATGGTAACACCATCCTAACAAAAAAATATCTCTTTTGACTCCTAAAAGGTGGGGGGGGGGGGAGGGTGAAGAAAAAAAAGATAATGGTTTTCAATAGCCATACATCTTTATGCCGTCGAAAACAGCAATGCCTTCTTTTTTCATGATGTTTAATCCTTTGCCACACAATGCTATATTTCAACTGACCTTGAAGAAAGAGGCTTTAGAAATCATTGTGGGAAAAGGAGAAAATCCTGATCCTTTTTTTTCGTCGCCTGAAGATGGGAGAGTGCACGACAAAATTTTAGACTTGTCCAAATTAATAGCATTTGCAGAAGACAAAGTAGATATGACACAAATATTGAACTTTGTTTTAGGTAGGTAGAAGACATTGTGGAAAAAGGAGAAAATGCTGGTTACCGGCATTTTCTCCTATTCCACAATGTTTTCAAAAGGCTTTTCCCTCGTGGTCGTTTAAAGCCGGGATTGTTTGGTAATAGGGTTAATAGAGGGAACCGCCTGCTGGGGGTGGGGGGAGGGAGGGATTTTTTTGTATTGTTTGAAAAGTGTACCACTTTGTCAGATCTAGATGGATAAAAAAAAAAGCAAGAAAGTAGGAAAAAATAATCAGTAATCTTCTTACCTCGCTCTCAATCGTGATTCTGTTATCAAGATTTGACGTTTTTTTTTGTCATGCGTATGTTGATTGCATGAATATTTATCTTTTTTGGTTATCACGCTCTTTTCCTTTAAACCATTTCCCGAGCAATCCCTAGTTTTAACGACCCTGGGGAAGAAGGCTTTTGAAAATATTGTGGTGACCAGCATTTTCTCCTTTTCCCGCATTTTTTTTTCTACCTTTTCAAAGACAATTGCATCATTTAAGCAACATGTAATTTGTCGTCTGCAAATGCTTTGGATTTGGATAAGTCCAGAGTTTTGTCGCTTGGTAAAGAGTTAAACCATTTCCCGAACAACCTCGAGTTTTAACGACTCAAAGAAGAAGCCATTTAAAAAAAATAGTCTTAGAAAATGGAGAAAATGCTGTCAAGGGGCATTTTTCTATTTTCCCCCCACAACATTTTGTCCCTTATTAAAACTTATCCCCTAGACTGAGTCATATTTTAATTTGTCGTCTGCAAATGCTCTCAAAATGGGCAAATCTAAAATTTTATCGTGTGGCAAAAGGTTTTATGCTGTCATGCCCTTTCCGATGATAAAGTAGTGAACTATTTTTTGTCTGGGTCTGTACCTCGTATCTCTCTTCCAAATGTTAAAATTTGAGACTTATCCAAATTGAAAGTACTTGCAGACGACAAATTAAATGTGTCTCGAATGATGGAAGTTTTTGTTTAAAAGACATGAAAAAAATGTTGGAATTGTTGAAAATTGTTGCCGGTTTTCAGTACCTTCTTCTTTTTCCACAATGTTTTCTAAAGCCTCATTCCTCCGGGTCGCTAAAACACAGGATTGTTTCGTAATGGGATTTAAACAAATGTGGCAAAGGAGGAATTGCTCAAAACGAGCATATTTTTCCTCCTATTGTCCTGCGAGGTTCAGTGGTAAAGTGTGTAGGACTCGTAGCCTGGAAGCTCCGGGTTCGAGCCTCTCTAGAAACACTGGGGTTTTCTTGTTAGTATCCTTGGGCAATGCACTTCTATCACTGGTGAAACACAGATATACACGAGTATTTGATCTGTCGCCGTGATAAGACTGATGTAGAAAGCAGCGTAAGACAGCATTCAATCAATCAATCGATCAACAACCAACCGACCGACTGACCGATCCACCTCGATCAATCAATCAATCAATCAATCAATCAATCAATCAGTCAATCAATCCATCACTATTTGTTGGTTCTTGTTGCCATGATTTTTTTCAAGAACTGTCTCGTATGAAAACGAAAAACTTAGAATCGTCTGCTGGACATAGCGTCTTCTTTATTTACCCGACCACAAAATTTTAGATTTATTTTAATTGTGAGGGCTAGCAGACGGAAAATTAGATAACACTGAATTGATGAAAACTGGCTCTGAAAGTGTCGAAACATTGTAGGAAAAGGAGAAAATTCTGATAACCAGCATTGTTTCATACATCGCACTATTTTCAAAAGGCTTTTCCTGACTGTTGTTAACCCTTTCGCTGCTAAGGGCAACTCACTGACTTTTTGCGGACAGTGTAGATCAAGATCAGACTGCACAGAATGTGCAATCTGATCCTTGATCAACACCGTCCGATATGGTTATTCCTTTCCGGTGAAATCAACTTTGAAATCAAAATGTTTATTTTTTCACTATTGCTCGGAAATTTACGTTTCATTTATTTAGCAGTGTAGAAGTTAAAACACGAAATCGTTTGGTAACCTGCTCATGATTTAACTCTCTACCAAACGACATTTTTGACCTGTTCAAATCCAAAGCATTTGCAGACGACAAATAAAAAGTGGCTAAAATTATTGTGTTCGTCCTGAAAAGGTTGGAAAACATTGTGGGAAAAGAAGAAAATGCTGCTTACCAGCATTTTCTTCTTTTCCCATAATGTTTTCAAAAGTCCTCTTCCCCAGGGTCCATGGTTAAAATTGGGGATTATGTTGTATACCCAAGGTAAAAGAGTCTTTTTTGTGATATTATCATATCATTTTTGATCGGTGGATTCGAAAGAAGTTATATTGGTGATTGAAACAGTACAAATAAAACAAACAAAAACTTTCATTAGATTCACCAACAGGAAAACACATTATATCATTATCACAAATGTACAGTGATATTTAGATGAGACGAAATTTTCATCTGGAAATTTTGTGAAAGTGAGTGCAGAGAAGTGTTAGCGATGAAAACGCACGTTTTCTCATGATGAGAAATTTGCTGGAATTCAACTCAATATGGGAAAGAGAAACAGCAAACTTAAGCCCGATGATATAGAGGGACTCAAACAATCAACTTACTGTAAGTGAATTGCTTTTTTCTCCTTCTTTTTTCACATTTTTTTCACCTCACCCACTCCTCTCGTGAATAAGTTTAGTTAAGTCTAAAGTGAAAACATATGGAAGACGGTATAGATCCGAGGTCAGACCGCATTTTCCTTTGCATTCTGGGTCCGTATTTACCAACCATTTTGAAGTCTATTTTAAGACTTGTTTAAAGATTTGTTAAGTAACTCTATTTCTGATTGGTTAAACCATTTGGGCCGAGCTCTGTTAACTCTTTACCAAACGACCAAATTTTAGACTGGTCCAAATAGAAAACACTTGCAGACGACAAAATAAATGTGACTCAAAAATTAAAATTTGTTTTGGGAAGGGTAGAAAACATTGTGGGAAAAGGAGAAAATGCTGGTTACCAGCATTTTCTCCATTTCCCAAAATGTTTTCAAAAGGCTTCTTTTTCAGGATCGTTAAAAGTCGGGATTGTGTGGTAAAGGGTTAAAAGAGAGTTTAATGTATCTGCAAAATACCGACTCATGTCAGCCCGTGCAGTCCGCACAGGCTGATCTAGGTCGAAACTGTTTGTATTTGGTAAATGTACAGCATGTCAAAGGACCAGTTTACCTCACGATTCAGTCAGTTGTTAGACCAATTTCATTTTATGCAACTATAATTGTGTGATGACTTCCTTGGTAAATTGCATCCCGGAAATGCATTAAACCCCCTTTTGTCAGAGCATGGCTCATTCGTCGTCTGCAAATGCTTTGAATATGAACGAGTCTAAAAATTTTGTCACCTGGTAAAGGATTAGATAAAAAAGGGTGATCAGTGAAATTACTAAAAAAAATATAGATATTAGAATTTGACGCCTGCCTTTGGCCTATATAATGTACAAATCAATCAAAAGTAAGGATCCAAGATCAGACTTTACTTGTAGGTAGTCTGATCTTGATCTATACACTTCGTAATGGCCCAAATTAATGCTTCAAAAGCTAAATCAAGACAATGCAGAAAATGTTTGCTGACATTTTTCACAAAACTGTACTGAAAAGCCTTGGGTGAAACTTGAAGTAAATCCAAGCAAATTTATTCTTGTTAATTGGAATTAACAGACATTCTTTGGCGAATGTGCAGGAATTTTGTAACTTGATATGCGTATGTACTGTTTGCTACCTGTACCAAGTAGATTCATTCTAAGCATAAGGTACTTTTGCGGACAGTGTAGACCAAGATCAGACTGCACATAACGTGCAATCTGATCTTGGTCTACATTGTCCGCTGTTGAGAGATATTTTGGTCATAGCTACAGATAAATTTTGATTTCTCTGAGTGCCAACTATATACACTCGACTTACACCGAATGCTGATTATACAAACCATTGAAACTGTCTTGATCTTCTGGTCTTAAACAACGTAGTCCGGCTGAGCTCTGTTTTCGCCTGTGGCACTGAATATGTTAAATACTGACAGGAAATGTGTTTCATTTATCCCGCTTATACTAATCTCTTTCGATTCTGCTTCCTGGAAACTACACCAGTACTCGCGCCGAATATGCGTGTCAATGAACGGTCCCAAAGTTGAAACCCGCTCCCGGGTATCGAACTCAGGACCTTACGGTTACGGGGCTGTACCTCACAACCAAAGACATCACTCCCTCTCCTTCCCACCATGTCTGTGGCTGTCTCTCTCACTTAATCAGCCATGTATAAGCCAAGAAATCTTTTTCACGTGAATGAGCCTGACATATTACGTGGTAAAACAAATTTTGGAGGTTTAACTGTTCCAAGGCAAAATAAATGAAAATACATTTCGGCCATATGGTGTAGATAGAAGATCAGACTACAAGTTCTGTGCAGTCTGATCTTGTTTTACACGAATGGTAACACCATCCTAACAAAAAAATATCTCTTTTGACTCCTAAAAGGTGGGGGGGGGGGGAAGGGTGAAGAAAAAAAAGATAATGGTTTTCAATAGCCATACATCTTTATGCCGTCGAAAACAGCAATGCCTTCTTTTTTCATGATGTTTAATCCTTTGCCACACAATGCTATATTTCAACTGACCTTGAAGAAAGAGGCTTTAGAAATCATTGTGGGAAAAGGAGAAAATCCTGATCCTTTTTTTTCGTCGCCTGAAGATGGGAGAGTGCACGACAAAATTTTAGACTTGTCCAAATTAATAGCATTTGCAGAAGACAAAGTAGATATGACACAAATATTGAACTTTGTTTTAGGTAGGTAGAAGACATTGTGGAAAAAGGAGAAAATGCTGGTTACCGGCATTTTCTCCTATTCCACAATGTTTTCAAAAGGCTTTTCCCTCGTGGTCGTTTAAAGCCGGGATTGTTTGGTAATAGGGTTAATAGAGGGAACCGCCTGCTGGGGGTGGGGGGAGGGAGGGATTTTTTTGTATTGTTTGAAAAGTGTACCACTTTGTCAGATCTAGATGGATAAAAAAAAAAGCAAGAAAGTAGGAAAAAATAATCAGTAATCTTCTTACCTCGCTCTCAATCGTGATTCTGTTATCAAGATTTGACGTTTTTTTTTGTCATGCGTATGTTGATTGCATGAATATTTATCTTTTTTGGTTATCACGCTCTTTTCCTTTAAACCATTTCCCGAGCAATCCCTAGTTTTAACGACCCTGGGGAAGAAGGCTTTTGAAAATATTGTGGTGACCAGCATTTTCTCCTTTTCCCGCATTTTTTTTTCTACCTTTTCAAAGACAATTGCATCATTTAAGCAACATGTAATTTGTCGTCTGCAAATGCTTTGGATTTGGATAAGTCCAGAGTTTTGTCGCTTGGTAAAGAGTTAAACCATTTCCCGAACAACCTCGAGTTTTAACGACTCAAAGAAGAAGCCATTTAAAAAAAATAGTCTTAGAAAATGGAGAAAATGCTGTCAAGGGGCATTTTTCTATTTTCCCCCCACAACATTTTGTCCCTTATTAAAACTTATCCCCTAGACTGAGTCATATTTAATTTGTCGTCTGCAAATGCTCTCAAAATGGGCAAATCTAAAATTTTATCGTGTGGCAAAAGGTTTTATGCTGTCATGCCCTTTCCGATGATAAAGTAGTGAACTATTTTTTGTCTGGGTCTGTACCTCGTATCTCTCTTCCAAATGTTAAAATTTGAGACTTATCCAAATTGAAAGTACTTGCAGACGACAAATTAAATGTGTCTCGAATGATGGAAGTTTTTGTTTAAAAGACATGAAAAAAATGTTGGAATTGTTGAAAATTGTTGCCGGTTTTCAGTACCTTCTTCTTTTTCCACAATGTTTTCTAAAGCCTCATTCCTCCGGGTCGCTAAAACACAGGATTGTTTCGTAATGGGATTTAAACAAATGTGGCAAAGGAGGAATTGCTCAAAACGAGCATATTTTTCCTCCTATTGTCCTGCGAGGTTCAGTGGTAAAGTGTGTAGGACTCGTAGCCTGGAAGCTCCGGGTTCGAGCCTCTCTAGAAACACTGGGGTTTTCTTGTTAGTATCCTTGGGCAATGCACTTCTATCACTGGTGAAACACAGATATACACGAGTATTTGATCTGTCGCCGTGATAAGACTGATGTAGAAAGCAGCGTAAGACAGCATTCAATCAATCAATCGATCAACAACCAACCGACCGACTGACCGATCCACCTCGATCAATCAATCAATCAATCAATCAATCAATCAATCAGTCAATCAATCCATCACTATTTGTTGGTTCTTGTTGCCATGATTTTTTTCAAGAACTGTCTCGTATGAAAACGAAAAACTTAGAATCGTCTGCTGGACATAGCGTCTTCTTTATTTACCCGACCACAAAATTTTAGATTTATTTTAATTGTGAGGGCTAGCAGACGGAAAATTAGATAACACTGAATTGATGAAAACTGGCTCTGAAAGTGTCGAAACATTGTAGGAAAAGGAGAAAATTCTGATAACCAGCATTGTTTCATACATCGCACTATTTTCAAAAGGCTTTTCCTGACTGTTGTTAACCCTTTCGCTGCTAAGGGCAACTCACTGACTTTTTGCGGACAGTGTAGATCAAGATCAGACTGCACAGAATGTGCAATCTGATCCTTGATCAACACCGTCCGATATGGTTATTCCTTTCCGGTGAAATCAACTTTGAAATCAAAATGTTTATTTTTTCACTATTGCTCGGAAATTTACGTTTCATTTATTTAGCAGTGTAGAAGTTAAAACACGAAATCGTTTGGTAACCTGCTCATGATTTAACTCTCTACCAAACGACATTTTTGACCTGTTCAAATCCAAAGCATTTGCAGACGACAAATAAAAAGTGGCTAAAATTATTGTGTTCGTCCTGAAAAGGTTGGAAAACATTGTGGGAAAAGAAGAAAATGCTGCTTACCAGCATTTTCTTCTTTTCCCATAATGTTTTCAAAAGTCCTCTTCCCCAGGGTCCATGGTTAAAATTGGGGATTATGTTGTATACCCAAGGTAAAAGAGTCTTTTTTGTGATATTATCATATCATTTTTGATCGGTGGATTCGAAAGAAGTTATATTGGTGATTGAAACAGTACAAATAAAACAAACAAAAACTTTCATTAGATTCACCAACAGGAAAACACATTATATCATTATCACAAATGTACAGTGATATTTAGATGAGACGAAATTTTCATCTGGAAATTTTGTGAAAGTGAGTGCAGAGAAGTGTTAGCGATGAAAACGCACGTTTTCTCATGATGAGAAATTTGCTGGAATTCAACTCAATATGGGAAAGAGAAACAGCAAACTTAAGCCCGATGATATAGAGGGACTCAAACAATCAACTTACTGTAAGTGAATTGCTTTTTTCTCCTTCTTTTTTCACATTTTTTTCACCTCACCCACTCCTCTCGTGAATAAGTTTAGTTAAGTCTAAAGTGAAAACATATGGAAGACGGTATAGATCCGAGGTCAGACCGCATTTTCCTTTGCATTCTGGGTCCGTATTTACCAACCATTTTGAAGTCTATTTTAAGACTTGTTTAAAGATTTGTTAAGTAACTCTATTTCTGATTGGTTAAACCATTTGGGCCGAGCTCTGTTAACTCTTTACCAAACGACCAAATTTTAGACTGGTCCAAATAGAAAACACTTGCAGACGACAAAATAAATGTGACTCAAAAATTAAAATTTGTTTTGGGAAGGGTAGAAAACATTGTGGGAAAAGGAGAAAATGCTGGTTACCAGCATTTTCTCCATTTCCCAAAATGTTTTCAAAAGGCTTCTTTTTCAGGATCGTTAAAAGTCGGGATTGTGTGGTAAAGGGTTAAAAGAGAGTTTAATGTATCTGCAAAATACCGACTCATGTCAGCCCGTGCAGTCCGCACAGGCTGATCTAGGTCGAAACTGTTTGTATTTGGTAAATGTACAGCATGTCAAAGGACCAGTTTACCTCACGATTCAGTCAGTTGTTAGACCAATTTCATTTTATGCAACTATAATTGTGTGATGACTTCCTTGGTAAATTGCATCCCGGAAATGCATTAAACCCCCTTTTGTCAGAGCATGGCTCATTCGTCGTCTGCAAATGCTTTGAATATGAACGAGTCTAAAAATTTTGTCACCTGGTAAAGGATTAGATAAAAAAGGGTGATCAGTGAAATTACTAAAAAAAATATAGATATTAGAATTTGACGCCTGCCTTTGGCCTATATAATGTACAAATCAATCAAAAGTAAGGATCCAAGATCAGACTTTACTTGTAGGTAGTCTGATCTTGATCTATACACTTCGTAATGGCCCAAATTAATGCTTCAAAAGCTAAATCAAGACAATGCAGAAAATGTTTGCTGACATTTTTCACAAAACTGTACTGAAAAGCCTTGGGTGAAACTTGAAGTAAATCCAAGCAAATTTATTCTTGTTAATTGGAATTAACAGACATTCTTTGGCGAATGTGCAGGAATTTTGTAACTTGATATGCGTATGTACTGTTTGCTACCTGTACCAAGTAGATTCATTCTAAGCATAAGGTACTTTTGCGGACAGTGTAGACCAAGATCAGACTGCACATAACGTGTAATCTGATCTTGGTCTACATTGTCCGCTGTTGAGAGATATTTTGGTCATAGCTACAGATAAATTTTGATTTCTCTGAGTGCCAACTATATACACTCGACTTACACCGAATGCTGATTATACAAACCATTGAAACTGTCTTGATCTTCTGGTCTTAAACAACGTAGTCCGGCTGAGCTCTGTTTTCGCCTGTGGCACTGAATATGTTAAATACTGACAGGAAATGTGTTTCATTTATCCCGCTTTCTCACACTTACGAGTTACTCACGTTTACCCATAACCTGCTTAATAACTTAAATGAAACTTTCAAGCGAATGGTAACAACAAAAATGATGGTATTTCAAAGTTATGGGGGTCGGGGAAGCATCTCCTTATCGGACAGTGTAGATCCAAGGTCAGACTGCACGTTTTATGCAGCCTGATCTTGATCTATACTGTCCGCAAAGGGTCATTGAGTCGCGCTTAGCAGCTTATGTGCTAGGAACGATTCACCAACCTTTCTAAATAGCTTTCTCATGAATTGCCTAGAGTTAGAAGTAAAGCAATGTCTGATTGGCTGCACCAAAAGGTCTAGCTAATAAGAAATTGTTTAACTTTTCAACATTAAGAAACAGAGAATGCACTTTAGAATTGTCGGCAAATTTTTGCCCTAATGTGATGGTTCAACGCGTGCTCGTTTCACTGGTGTACTTTTTGGTCTGTCTATTGTACAGTATGAAACATACATTCCAAGATAAAAGTCGGTTGGTAAAATAACAAGAAGGGTGTTTCGCATACTTTCCGTTTTTTAGTTTTCTGTCTTTCTTTTCATGTCTGTCAGTATAATTTGTGTATTCGCGTACCCTTTTTGCGTTCATTTCTGCGTCTCTCGTTATTATAATACGAAGATGAACAAGCAAAGAAGAAGAGGAATCCTAAGAAAAAGTGAGAGAGAGAGAGCTAGTTTGAACCAATTACGTAAACCACATAAATGACGGGAGTGTACAAAACTTGCACCGAGACTTCCAAGGGCAAGCCGAGATTAACCCTTAAACTGCTAGAAAAACGAAACGAACATTTCCACTCAATAATAAAACCCCACATATTGGGATTTTCAAAGTTTATTTTCACTGGAAAGAAAATACCGTCTCGGACAAAATAGATCAAAGATCAGACTGCACGTTTTGTGCAGTCTGATCTTGATCTACACTGTCCGCAAAAGCGCCCTGAGTCGCGCTTAGCAGCCTAAGGGTTAATCTGGCGTGCCTGCAGAAATCGATTTATACAAATAAACAGGCAACAAACATGCAAGGAAATGCATTCGATCTCGTCAGGTACCCTTTTAACTATTAAGCTGCTAAGCGCGACTCACCTACCTTTTGCGGAGAATGTAGATCAAGATCAGACTGCACAGAACGTGCAGTCTGATCTTGGATCTACACCGTCCTATAAGGAGATAATTTTCTGCAAAACATAAATTTGAAATAGCATTATTCGGGTTTTTACTATCGGCTTGGAAGTTTTATTTAACTGATTTAGCAGGATAAGGGTAAACTCCATTACACCGCCAAACATATAAACTGGACCTCTATTGACGGCTGCAAATACAATCCACTGAAACTTTGGATGAATTTTTTTTTTTTTCTATATTTTAGACTTGAATAAGCAAGCGGGTGGTATAGATCAAGATCAGACTGCACGTTCTGTGCAGTCTGATCTTGATATATGCCCTCCGCAAAAGATCTTCTGTTTTCGCCCATGGCGCTAAAAGGGTAAATAAAGTCGTCGGATTTCTACACATCCGATGAAGGCGAAACTCAGAAAGAAAAAAAAAACAACTTAGGAATGGATAACACGCTGATACACGAGGACATTTGTACGTTTATCCAGAAGTTATACTGTTTTCGTGGTGTCCTTTACCAGATCTCCAGATAAGAGGGGGTGATAGTATTCTAAATCTATCATTTCTCTTCCAAACCCTATGTTGTGGGTACTCATTACAATCGTCTCGATGAGACGATTGTAATGAGTACCCATAACGTAGGGTTTAGTGGAAAGTGATTAATATTTTCAATTTTGAGACAAAATCACTCCCTCTGTCTGGAGCTGTTTACGTTTCACATTCAGTGACCAGTAAATTTTGTATTATCGGAAGGACTTCTGTTTTGACTAGAAAGACGTAAATATGGGTTTCCACTGACCAGCTAATGCTAACTTTATCCTTACAGTGCTACTAAGAACAGCTTAAGTTTTTTTTTTTTTTTTTTTGTTTTACTGGCAATGTAGATTAAGATCATCCTGCCTTTTGCGGACAGTGTGCATGAAGATCACACTGCAGAGAACGTCAATAAATCAATGCACAACATAGACTAATGAACAAAGTCGATGCGCGTCTTTCCGTCTGTCTGTCTGTCTGACTGGCTTTCTCTCTCTCTCGAAAAATTGTTCTGCCATACATTTTTACAGTAACGGTGATATTAAGCGGCCCAGGTCGCTCCGTGTTTAGGGCACTTGTCCTTTAGCCTAGGTGAGGGGTCCCGGGCTCGAGTCCCGTTTCGGCTACATTTTTTACCCACAATATAATGACCAGTATTTCTCGTATTTAAATGTACCGGCATTTCCAAACCCTTTTACTCATGTTAAGAAGCTGGCATAATGACTAATTTAGAAATGCGAGTGTTTATATTTGAACTGGCAAATATTTAGTATCTCAATATAGCAGATGTATGATCTGTTAACCGTTAACCCTTTACCATACGACAAAATTTTGGACTTATCGTAACTGAAAGAATTTACAGACGACAGATTAAATGTGGGTCAAGTGATGGAATTTGTCTGAGAATGACTGGCAAAACACTATGGTAAACCAGCATTTTCTCCTTTTTAGCACAATGTTTTCGAAAGCCTGTACACTCAGAGTGGTTAAAACACGGGATTGTACGGTAAAGGGTTAAACTGCTTAGCACAACTTTAAATGCTTTTCGAGGTTAGTGTAGATCAAGATCACACTGCATAAAACGTGCAGTCTGATTTTGAATCTGCACTCTCCGCTTTGCAAATATATTCTGGCCAATTTTTCGGGGTACTTTTTCTTCATTGAAAATTTCGATACGCAGAATCTGGCGCGTTAACCCTTTACCGCACAATACCGCCTTTTAACGACCCTTGGAAAGAAGCCTTTTGAAAAAATTGTGGGAAAAGGAGAAAATGCTGGTAACCAGCATTTTCTCCTTTTCCCACAATTTTTTCTATCCTATCAAAGAAAAATTGCCCATTTAAGCCACATTGATATTGTCGTCTGCAAATGCTTTCAATTTGGACAAGGCTAAAATATTGTCGTCTGGTAAAGGGTTAACTCGTTACCTCTTGAATCAGATTTGTTGTAGACAACTTCGAAAACATCGTGGTCAGAGATGATTATTTAACACTACTAAAGGTTTTTACAAAAAAGCAAGTCAACACGTGACAAAAGTAGAGTGCGTGCAATGTAATCTTTTGTCGCAATGCTTTGTTGAAAGGGGTTTCCTGCAAGATGCGAAAAGCTTTCTACAGGTAGTAACGGGTTTTACAATTATTTAAGCTGATAAACGTGTAAATTTCATTTTCAAGTGTTGCATTGGGCAACACCTTCTGGCCAGACTAACAGAACTCCCATATGGTGAGACTTAAACCGTAAGGCTGCTGAGTGTGATTTAAGTTGCTTTTACATGCAGTGTAGATCGAGATCAGGCTGCCCTAAATGTGCAGTCTGACCTTAGATATAGACTCTGCCAAAAGATGAGTTTTTTTAGGCGGCAAGAATTTTAAATCGCAATATCTGGGCTTTTAGCTGTCAAATTATCGTTTATTTAGCGCTTTAACACCGTGGTCGCATCTTACGTAGTTGATCGTAGTGGTGAATGACCGTGGTTGACCGTTATTGAACGTATCAAACGCAGTTGAACGTAGTTACACGTAGATAACCGTAGTTCAACATAGTAATGAACGTAGTTTGGACTTATGATTTGCCTGCGTAACTCAGTGGTAAAGTGTAGGACTCGTAATTTGGAGGCCACGGGTTTGAAGCTTTGGGTATTTTATTGGAGTGTCCTTTGGCAAGACACTTCAAAGCCCTAGCCTAGTACTTTAGAAAACCAGGATATACATTAATGAAAAAGCTGTCGCCCTAATTTGACTGAAATAATGTTGAAAGAGGGGTAAAACGCAATTCAGTTAATCTTTTTTTTTCTTGGACAAGTCATAATCTTTGTTGTCTTGCAAGAATTTACCGAACAATCCCGCGTTTTGGCGACCCTGAAAAGACAGGCTTTTGAAAACATTGTGTGAATAGACAGGCTTATGAAAACATTGTGGGAAAAGAAGGAAATACCCTCCTTTTCCCTCGATATTTTCTACTCTTTCAATGACAAAAAAATATATCATTTTAGCCACACTTAGTACATGATCTACAAATGCTTTCAATTTGGACAAGTCTAAAATTTTGCATATAGTAAGTGTTAAGGGATTAAGTCTAAAACCGCTCACAAATTGTAGATATGTCAACACAACGACTGTAATAAAAATGAACCATTCTAGTTAATGACATAGGAATACCGGGAAAGTTTCCATACCTATCAATTAAATGTGGTTTTGACCCTTTTCGACGCAATGTTTGTTGTAACTAACTTTTGCGAACGGCATAGATCCAAGATCACACTGCACAGAACGTGTAGTCTGATCTTGGATCTATACCGTCCGCTGTTTCATCTATAACAAAAAGTATGTTTATCTGTATTGAATTGTTATATGGACCGTGAAAAAAAAATCAAAACTTATTGATTTGTTTGTGAAAGAGTTACAGACAGTCTACTAGTCTACAAGGCGTCATTTAACGACAGGCTCGTCCATATCTATTCGCATGTTTACGACATTCGGAACGATTTTCGGTTTGTTAAAGCTGCATAAACTGGATTTGGACGACTTTTAGCTCGCCTGGACCGAGTCCAGGGGAAACTACTGCACTACCCCCACCCCGTTTTAGGCATTAGTGTTGGAGTCGTCGTTAGATTTTGATATTTTACATTTATGTGCTTCAAACGTTTATAAAGGGCTCACATTTTCCAAACCATGTGATGGACTGAGTTCATATTTGTTATAATAATAGACATAGGCCTAAAGTTTCTGATTGGATCAGAGTTCATGATACTTGACGCCGTCTTGCGAAACGTTTTTGGTCTCATTGCGGCGAAAACCGCTTATCTGTGTTTCATCGTTCATCTACTATGACGAGTTTAATAAAATGAGCCTTGCGCTGTGAAAAAAGGGAGCTTAATGCAAAAAGCGAAAAGTATGCGCAGTCCGGGCAGGCTGACCTGGGCCGAAACTTTTCGCTATTCATAAATTTTCTGTATGTCAAAGGATTAGTCCACCTTATGATACGGTCGGTTGTTAGACAAAATGGTTTTTATGGATCCATAATCACGCAATGACTTGCTTGGTATAATGCATCAAGGATATGCATTAAGCTCCCTTTTGCCAGAGCGCGGCTCAAAAATTGTGGAAAACGCAGATCTGACACAGATTTATCGATAGATTTCATACATGCCAATTAAGCATGGCTGTTACTCTTTCAGCACCAAATACATGTACACCCGACCCGTTTTGACCTGCTGTCAACGATCGGAAATACAATCTACTAAAACCCAGAAAGAATTTTATCTGACAAGCGGACGGTATGGATCCAAGATCAGACGCTCTGTGCAGTCTGATCTTCATCTATGCCGTCCGCGAAAGCCCCTGTTTTCCCATGTGGCACTGAAAGGGTTAATGACAGACGGGAGAGGAAGGCGTCAAATAACGACATCCGCCTTTACATCTTCTCTGGTAATTACGACATTCAGAACAATTTTCGGTTTGTTTACTTTGTACCTTTAAATGTGTCAATTCTTAACAGTCTTATTTCTACTAGACTTCTTTTGCCTATAGAGAATGGAACGGCTATATATGTGCTTTAGACTTCACAAAACATGCAGTCTGATCTTGAATCTACACTGTCCGCTATTCTTGTTAGCTATTCTGGCCAAAACCAGCCTAAAGACCCGGTAAACGGAACTAGTCTTTAGCTGAACGTCTTGCCCTGTCCTAAAAATCGTAAAACGGGTTGCGGTCGGGGTAGAATGTGTAATTTCATTCGGTTTGCAAGCATACTGCAAATTGAATGCCCACTGCACCGCGTCGTTACACGTCCCTAATGGGATCGAAGTACGTTTATCTCGTTCTAAATACGTTGTCATTCCGTCTAATTACAGGACGGGATGGACGGCAAAAAATTTTGAGCAGGCTCAAATTTCTGGGGCACCCTTCCCGTCCTAGCCCGTCCATGAAGTCCGTAAACAGATCGTAAAAGGTTGCCAGCTCATCCACTCCGTTTGAACACAGTTTGAGTCCGTTTGACAACAACTTTCGAGTTCGGTGTGACGGGATTATTAAGGGGCATTTACATACACTACGACTTGCTAAGCTCGAATATGCACACTTACGCACAAATATCCCGACGAATTTCTTCATGGGGGTGAGGTGGGTTAAACAAAACTAAATTAAACGATCCGTATTCACCAATCATTCTTATGAACATTTTAAGTCTTATTCTCCAGAATTTTCTAAAATTGAAAGTAACGCAACTGGCTAAACAAAATGGTGTAGCCGTTTAGAAAGTACGTTACATTCAAAAACTATAATCTGAGGTTTCTCTTTTTTATTTCAAGAAATGTATTAATTCTTTTTCACTAGTATAACTTGAATTGTTAATTGCCATTACCATGGCATTTAGTAACTGGAACAAAATTGTCGTCCAACAATAAAAAAAGTGTAGAATTAGCGAGCCAAAAGTAAAAATTGGGCGACTCTAACCACTGTAATTTCGTAAAGTGAATGGCCGAATCTAAGTTGACAGAACTTGTGATCAGACCATTTTGCCTAGTCATTCGATTATTATGTATATTGTACAGTTTTGTAAATTTTGTAACAAACTTACTTGGCAATGAAATATGTTTAAAGGGTATGATCATCCTTAGAATGAAATTTAGAATGGTTGCTGAATACGGACCGAGAACGAGTTTATAACGTAAGGGTAACGACATATTCAAAACTTTCATTAGCTTGCTCTTTTGGAATGCAATTACCGTAGTCTAACATTTTGGGAAATAAGGCTATCTGACTGGTCCAAAAGTAGGTTAAACGAAGGGCGAATAAACGTGTAGTATACCATAACAACCAAACATTCTTTTCTTCTATCCTTAACGTTTCCGTAGTTCAGTTATCCGTGGGCATGCACAGATCGAAAAGATTTGTCTGTCCACAGGTAACTTACAGAGCAGAAAATAGCACTTTGATCTTTCTGCCAGACTGTTCGATATTTTATTAGTTCTTCTGGCAAAAACGGCATTGAATACAGAACAATTGTTTGTTTTACTGATAGCTGAAAATATTCCTTCGATCTATACCTGAGCAGTTCTACTATTTCGTCACTATTAACAAATCTGACTTTTTGCAAGTCCAAAATTAGATTTTCGTTGTAATCGAAGATATTTTTGATCCTAATCTAGCATCACGTAGCGGACGGCGTATTTAAAAAAATCAGACCGTCCGCAAAAGCCATTTAAGTCGTCATTGGGAGTGACAGAGTTAATGCAAGAATAGGAGAGACGCGAGTCTACTTATTGCAGCCTTTGTAATGAAACTCGTTACAAGTCAATTATCACCTTCAGATTGTTGGCACTTTTATTGGGTCCCAGTGAAATGTTACATAGAGGTAGCTGGAGTGCTTGGTGTTAACCTCGTCGTTTCAATACTGTTTCAATCTGAAGAACGACAGCTCACGTGTTCATTTTCGTGGCCCTTATTTCTACCGCAAGCTCTCGAATTGTTGTCGACAGTTCACATAAATATGAGCCATACTCTAATAAAATGGGGCTTAATGCATCTCCGTGATGCATTACCCCATGCAAGTCATCACATAATTTTTGGATCCATTATATCCACTTTCTCTCACAAGTAGTATAGGGGCCGGTTTAAATGCAAACAAAGATGACGTAATCGGTGGCTATCTTGACCTACTTTCGGCCATCGTGTGACTATTTTTAGTAACTCATTTGCATATAAGGAGTTGTTGGTGTGTCATTGGTATTCGCGGCGGGTATGGGGAGTTCGCCATCTTGGATGAGGGTCGGCCATGTTGGATCGGGATCGGCCATGTTGGATCAGGATCAGTATACAGAGCTGACTTGTATACTTCGTGCTGGTAAGTACTCGCGGGCATTGAGGGTCAGGCCCTTTCCTTACCAGACGATAAATAAATAATAATTTACCTACAGCTCCACGAAGTTCCCTGGTCAAAGTGTGGATAAGGATCGGCCATGTTGGATCGGGATCAGTATACAGAGCTGACGTGTATACTTCGCGCTGGTAAATACTCGAGGGCATTGAGGGTCAGGCCCTTTCCTTACCAGACGATAAATAAATAAATAAATAAATAAATTTACCTCTCTCTGATGTGCACTCCTCAAGGTCCTACTTTCAAATGAGACCTTAAGTCCAGAACAGAGTCTAAGGTAGAAGGATGCGCATGCGTGAAGCTATATTTAGATATGCGATCATCAACTATATTTAGCTATCAGCTATAAGAGGGAATATCTGAACAATGGTCTTTTGTTAATGCCGCCATACTGTCTGGTTTTGTTTATTTTGTGACGGAAGTACGAACAATGGTCTATTTAACTGTCAAACTTAATCCCTTTTCAAGTCGACAGCGTGCCTGGCTTCTGTTGACATAGGACTGGAAGGTCAGACAATAGCCTATTCAACAAAAGAACCTCAAGCTTGAACCCCTAAAACGGATTGAAATTCAGCCAATCCAAAGCCAGGATTCTTAGCCAATCAGATTACAGGACGCATCGACCAATCAGGGAGTAGATTCAATCCAAGATAGGGTCCAGACGTAAGTATGGGATCATTCTTCAAAATGAAGTTTACCTTATCATACCACGTATTGGAGAAGCATTTGTATCAACCAGAATATTTTCAGCATGTATCTGTATTTATTAATAAACAGATTATGATGTCAATTGTCAAATGCTGCATCCAGAACCCTACTGAAAATAAAATCGAAAAAGGAAGACATTATTTTGAAAAACAATTTAATAAGGTTAAGTCGGTCTAACGACACATCCATGCTCTTTGAAGTTTCTCACAAAGAATTACAAAAATTCCGAAGAATAAAAGAAAAAACAGTACCTTCGATGTTGTCTCTTCAACGTCCTGAACTCAAATGACAAAGAAGTATTTCCGATATGACTCGCGCGCATGCGTCAATCCACATACGTGTCTGAACACGTTTTATAAGCCATTATTAATGCCGACACACTGTCTGATTTTTGTTTATTTAGGGACGGAAGTACGGACATTGGCCTATTGAGATTCACTTTCAGTATCTGTTTTACATGTTAAGGTAAGGCTTTAGACAAAATGCAGGTGAATATAACATGAAATATAATTTTTCATCTCAACTGGTCAATTAGTATGCAAATACGAATTTTATACGTAATAAATCAGTACACTTTTAAATTTCAGATTTTTTACCTAATATCCTTCTTGTTCTGCATACATTCAAATGACAAAATCACAGCCTCTAAATTTTATGGAAATAATTAAATAATAAAAATATTTACCAAATCGATAACTTCCAAATCCATCCTGCAAAAAGGCATTTAATTCCCCAATACACACTTCAATATAGAAATATAGCACACTAATTCCGGTAAATATGGTCTTGAAATCCATTTTGAGAAAAAGTTTAAAATAAATCTGTTCTTGTCAGTAGCTAAAGCAAGAATGAACAAGTTTTATCAAGTGCTTACATGAAAAGGAGTCTTTCAGGGCTGTTGAGCCCTATATGTCAATATTGGTGGACTTGGATTAGGCTTAATTTCATTTTGAAAAGAACGTGGGCCAATGTTTTTACAAGATCTTTAAAATATCGGAAAAATTCCCCTAAATTGCTGCAACTTATAGCTCGATGGTAGATAGTATTTTGAGGGATCTACCGAAGTTTTAGTTCTCGTTTCTACCGACGATTCCATCTCAGAAGTTATCTGGGTCCAGTCTGGGTTCATCATCTGGGGACATACTGTATTCAGGCTACTTTTCTTAAATATTAAAGGCCTTTGAAAACCAAATAAAACTGTTAAACCACGCAACCGTTTTTAGCTTCTAGGACAACTGTTTACACTGACACTTTTTCTATAAACCATCTCAAACGTTAGAACAGATCCTCAGCTATCATTTGAACCCTAAGTTCACTGTTCGATTTTTAACCAGCATGGAACTAGATCATTAGAGCGGATTTAAACCCTCAAAATTCAACATACTCCGATTCAAATAAAACTGGTACCGTTGGAAAGGTCTGATCACGCTGATTCAGAAAATATACACATATAGGGGTCTAGCTCTATTTGTTCTCGAGATACATGGGTTTAAAGTTTGTCGTTAATGATTCGAGTGATCTCCCCCTTATTATCTGCCCCTTAAAGGCATCCAAAATCTTTAAATTGCTCTAGCTCCCTTATGTCTGGTCCGATTTTGATTATTGTTGTACCGTTGGAAAGGTCTCACCGAGACCTACACGATGACATCAACCAACCGGAATGAAACTCACTCATGCGTAAAATCGCTTCTAAGTCCCTTATGCCTTGACCGATTTGAGTGAATTTAGGCTTGTTAGAAAGGTCTAGAACGCTTTCCACTACCCATTGAACCACAATGACTTATGCATAGTGAAAGATATTACTCTTAAGTTTTTCCTACATCTAAATATAGGTATGACATAATTCTTCTAAATAAAGCGGACCAATAAGAATAGAGATAGTGATGTAATGACTCTAAATATAGTTGATGATCACATATCTAAATATAGCGGACCAATCAAATGAGAGACCAAGGAAATGAACATAGATCAGAATGAGGCCTCTGTGTGTATAAATAAGACAAACAGCCCTTATTCTTCATTCTGATTTCAGAATTACAACTGACAACATGTCTATTTTCAGAGGAAACTTGGGTAATGGACGTGTAGTAGAGGTGACAGAATGGAAGGGGGTGAGGCGCGTGGACTTAAGAGAATGGCAAGACGAAAAACCCACCAAGAAAGGTATCAGTTTAACCCTGATGCGTTGGAAAAACTGGGTCGACACTATAGAATACGTGGATCAGGCATTGACAGATAAAACGGACTACAACTGTCACTTGGGAGGCAATGTATATTGTACAATAACTGAAGGCAGCAAATGTGTGGACATGAGACAATATTGGAAACCGAAAGAAAAAGTAGTACCCACAAAAAAGGGGTTGTGTTTACGACCACTAGAATATCAACGCCTCAAAGACCTGATACCTGAGATTGGAAAGACCCTACCCGAACTAGACGCAGTGGTCCCGTGTTACTTACAGTCGGACCATATGAACCAGATAGGGATGCTACAGTGCCCGGAATGTAACCCCAATGACTGTATAAACTGGTAACCAATCAGAGACTGTTACTAAATATAACGGACCAATCAGAAACTGTTACTAAATATAGCGTACCAATCGGAAATCAGACTCTTATCTAAAAGACAAGAAAAGCGCGCCAAAAAACAGATTCAAATTTATTTGTATATATTTGTGAAGTTGATCATGTATGACATGAATGTACTGTATATACTAATGTATGTATGTCATGTGATTCTATTGAATTGTATGATGAAATAAAATATGAACTGTACTCGATGCTTTGTGGTTTGACCCATTGCCCTCAGACTGGGTTCTAATGATATAAGACTGGATATCAGGACAATACCCCTTTCAACTCCCCAAGGTAATCCCTTTTCAAGTCGTCAGAGTGTCTGACTTAAGCAGGATATCAAAACAATACCCCTTTCAACTCCCCAGAGGTAACAGACGGGACAGAAGACAACGGAGAATTTCTAAAAATAACAACCAATCAGCGACAGGTACTTTATATAAATTGGGCTCTGCTTTCTTCCAGTTGTCAGTTCTGAAAAGTACTTTGAACTATGAACATGGATCTGCTTACGCAGAGTCATTCGGTACAAGTGAACCAGTTTTCCAAGCCAAATATGATGTTTTATGAAGATAGATTAAGAACGTTTCAAGACTGGTCAAAGCAGATAACTCCAGATCGCGTTTCCTTATCAAAAGGCGGCTTTTATTACACTGGAAGTAGCGACAAGGTTACTTGCTTCGCTTGTTCAGTCAACGTTATGTCCTGGGAATCGACGGACGACCCTTGGGTAGAACACGAAAAATGGTCTCCAACGTGTATTTACTTAAAAATGAAGGGCTATAAAAGCGAAAACAAGAACTTGGTGCAACCTGTAGGTGACTTTAGATTTGAGACAGCGAGCAAGAACAATCAGACAACGTCAGGATTCACCCCTTCATTTGGACAAAACGGTGGAAATATCCCATCCTTTGGATTTGGGTCAAATAGTAACACTGGAGCCAATTTATTTGTGAGACGATAGACATGTTCGGACTTGTTTTTGTGGCGGTGATGTTGATAAATGACTTTGAGTGGTGGTGGAGATGTAGGCAATTAAGACGAGAAGCCAGAGAGGGTGCTGAGAGACTTATTGATATTTTAAATTTGTATTTAGAGGAAAATAGACGTCCTTTATATTCTGTTGTATTATAGTTATTTTGTTGTAAGAATGCATTATGCTTGTATAAATTAATAAAAGATGTCAGACTGGAACACCTATTTGTCCACTCTTTATTTCGACCCAAAATCCCCTGCTAGTTATTTAGGTCCAGAGAAATTATATCAGTATGTAAGGGCCCAAGGAAAATACACCATTGGTAGCCACAGAATAAGAAAATGTTTACAAGATCAAGAGTCCTATTCTTTAACGAGAGGGGCCAGACGCCGGTTTAAACGGTCCAGAGTTATTGTGAACGGTGTAGACAGTCAATGGGATATAGACCTGATGGATATGATGGACTTGTCCAAATATAATGAAGGGTTCAAGTATGTCATTGTTTGCATAGATATTTTTTCTCGATTTGCACATGCCCAACCGGTGCCAAGTAAAAAGGAGATCGATGTCACAAACACTCTGACGCACATATTGTCGTGGGAGAGGAAACCCAACACTGTCTGCACTGACAGAGGCATGGAGTTTCGAAGTAAGAAAGTCAATAAATATCTACGAGGTCAAAACATTCACCACTTTTACGCCCTGAACACAGAAACCAAAGCAAACTTTGCAGAAAGATTTATAAAGACCTTAGAGCATAAACTATTTAGATACACGCTTAAAAACAGAACTCGGCACGGTCACGGGAAGACAAGGTACATATTCAACATGCATTGAATGAAGGAGAAAAGACCATCCCTGGAACTCGATACAAGTTGGATGGGTACTGCGCAGAAACACACACGGCGTACGAGTACCACGGCTGCGTGCTTCATGGCTGCCCTGTGTGTTTCTCAGATAATAGAGAAGAAACCAGTCACCCCCTAACCCACCAGTCACTGGATGAATTGTATGCCCTGACTATGAAAAAGAAAGCTTATTTAGAACAATTAGGCGTGTGCATTTGGGACCATGAATTTCAAAAAGAACGAAATCAAAATTCAGAATTGAGAACCTTCATCAAACAGTTAGACATGACAGAGAGATTTGACCCTAAAGAGAGCTTCTTCGGCGGGCGTACCAATGCGAGTCAACTCTGTCGTTAAACGGAATAACAGGAAAGGATCAAGTACGTGGATTTCACGAGCTTGTATTCTTGGTTGAATTAGAATTGTCGGTATCCCGTGGGTCACCCTAAAATCTTGACCAAAGATTTTGGGAACATAGAGGAGTATTTTGGTATTGCTAAAGTCAAGATATTATCCCAAAGAGGACTGTATCACCCAGTCCTCCCGAACAGTTCAAATGGCGAACTGAAATTCCCTTTATGTAGGACCTGCATGGATACTGAGAATCCTGACCCCCTGCACCTGTTCGGACGACGAGAGAGTATTGACTGGTACGTGGTGCACCCGGGAGATACACACAGCTCTTAGACTAGGGTACCAACTTAAAAACATATACGAAATATACCACTGGGAGGAAACCATTGGACAGAGGCTCAATATGCACCAGACAGAAATCTTTACGGATAGTCAGGTCAACCTATTCTTTCAATTATTCTCGGATCCCTTAAAACAACCTCTCAACTTTCACATATTAACAGATAACATGATACAAATTGAATGGATATACAAACAGGACTGCCAACCCGAAGACAACAACACAAACATATACTTGGCGACCTTTACCACGTGCTGGGCCAGGCTCAAATTGTACAGTGTGCTCGAACACTTAGACAGAAGAGTACTGTATTACGATACAGATAGTGTCATTTACCTGAGTAGACCTGGAGAGGTAGACCCACCCTTATGGGACTACTTGGGCGAATTGTCCGATGAATTAGACAAGGGTGAGCACATTGGAGAGTTTGTGTCTGGCGGTCCCAAAAACTATGCATACAAAACAAACACCAACAAAGAAACGTGCAAAGTCAGAGGATTTACATTGAACTACACCAACTCACAACTCATCAGTTTTGAAAGCGTCAAACACATCGTCACAGACACACACGGCACCTCACACATTACCATCACCAACCCAAGCAAAATATGTAGAGACAAAGGTAAATGAAAATTATACAACAGAGCAGAAGAAAAAAGATATCAAATGGTATACACTAAACGCAGAAGAATAGAGAATTATGACACAGTGCCTTACGGATATTAGAATGGGGAGAATAGTGTGAGAATGAATATGAACATGATTGAAATGATATTAGTGGAAGCAAATTTTGATGTTACTGGAAGTAAATTTGCATGTTACTGGAAGTAAATTTTGATGTTACTGGAAGTAAATTTTGATGTTACTGGAAGCAAATTTGCACGTTACTGGAACGTGTTTTTGTAATTTTACATTGAAATATATAGGGAAAACTGGATTCAATTTTTCATGTTACTGGAAGTAAATTTTGATGTTACTGGAAGC